>LR990999.1:18397430-19672430 GCA_905163435.1 Mamestra brassicae | reverse complement strand
TAACCTAACCTAACCTAACCTAACCTAACCTAACCTAAACCTAACCTAACCTAACCTAACCTAACCTAACCTAACCTAACCTAACCTAACCTAACCTAACCTAACCTAACCTAACCTAAACCTAACCTAACCTAACCTAACCTAACCTAACCTAACCTAACCTAACCTAACCTAACCTAACCTAACCTAACCTAACCTAACCTAACCTAACCTAACCTAACCTAACCTAACCTAACCTAACCTAACCTAACCTAACCTAACCTAACCTAACCTAACCTAACCTAACCTAACCTAACCTAACCTAAACCTAACCTAACCTAACCTAACCTAACCTAACCTAACCTAACCTAACCTAACCTAACCTAACCTAACCTAACCTAACCTAACCTAACCTAACCTAACCTAACCTAACCTAACCTAACCTAACCTAACCTAACCTAACCTAACCTAACCTTTTTTTTTTTTTTTTTTTTTTTTTTGATCTCGGGGGGAAATCCTCATGGAAATCCTCCACCCTGGGGCGGGTGGAGGGGTCTGTCAGACTCTTACTGACTAAAACCACCCCGGTGTTCCATCTCCCACCTACGCCGGGGATCGCGGGAACGTATGCGACATCCGCAATCCCCGGCTGGTGCCGGCCCGCCTCTGCGGGCCACCTCGCGTCGGCGAGGGGAGTGAGGTGTTTGACTCCCCTCGCTACGTCAAAGAGGGGCGCACGGGAACACCACGCGCCGCCACCTCGGGTCCGGATGAGTGGGGGGCGACGGACATCCCCAAGTCCGCCGCCCCTGGACCCAGTTAGGGGGGCCGGAAGAGGGCAGCGTATGCCCTCCTCCGACGCCCGATGCGCCTGCTGCGGGCAGGGAGAGCGGTTGTGATCTCCCTCTCCCTTTCCGCAGCCTCCTTCTGCGCGATAACTGTCTCGCAGAAGGAGACCACCGCGTCCCAGGACTCCTCACCGCCGACCATAGCATGGACTACGGCCGGCAGCGAGAGGTCACCGCCTACAACAGAGATGAGGGCACGGCGCGGCTCCTCCCAAGCTGCACACTCTGCAAGCGTATGCCGTGCCGTGTCCTCCCGACAGTCGACGCAGTGGTGGCATCGAGCGTCCGGCTCCCTGCCTATGCGACACAAGAACCTCCCGAAGCAGCCATGCCCCGAGAGGACCTGCGTCGCACGAAACGACAGGGAGCCGTGCCTTCTCCCGAGCCACAGGTCGAGCACTGGCCGGATGGCCTCGATGGTGATGAGGCCGGCGGTAGGGCTCAAAAGCCTGTCCCGCCATTCCGCCACTAGGACCTCGCGCAGCTGCGACCGACGCAACTCCAAGTGTCGCTGCGTCAGTCGCTCGCCGCGCGCCCGCGCGTCCTCGCGCCACCTGTGCAGTGACGCGAGCACTTTTGCCTCCAGGTCCCACGGCGGAGATCCGGCCAGTGCGCAAGCCGCCTCGTAGGAGATCGTGCGATATCCCCTGATGACTCTGACGGCCATCACCCTCTGCGGCTTCCGCAGAACAGTGATGGTGCTGGCCGTCTGGTCAGCCGCCCAGATCGGGGCCCCATATAGGGCCATCGATCGCACGATCCCCACGTACAACCGCCTACAGGCGGTGCTCGGGTCCCCCAGATTGGGAAGCAGCGTTGACAGCGCCCCCGCCGCGCCCAACAACTTGGGCGCCAGCCGCCGGAAGTGGGGGCCGAAATCCCACCGGCTGTCGAGCACCAATCCCAGATACTTCATGGTGGACTCGACAGCGATACGGCCCCCCCGACCACGATGTGCGATCCCGGCGGCGGCGCTCGCCGGGGGCCATGAAAAACAATGGCCTCCGACTTGTTGAGGGCCACCTCCAGGCCGAGGCGCCGTATGCGGCTCACCACCTGTGAGACCGCAGCCGTCGCCAGCAACGCTGCCTCCCTGTGCGAGCTCCCCCGGGCAGTGACCAGTGTGTCGTCAGCGTAACACACCAGCTGAACCTAACCTAACCTAACCTAACCGAACAAACCCACCTTCGATACCATCAGAGGAGGACGTAGAATAACAAGCCACGTTGACGTGACTCTATGCACAGAGGACTTGCTCAACCAGGTAGATGAATGGACGGTAGCTGAAGACTTAACGAGCTCGGACCACAACAGCATAATAATAAAAATTAAACTACAGAAAGGGCAAGGTATCCAAATCAAAAGAACGACTCGGAAATACAATACGAAAAAAGCTAATTGGGAACTATTTTATGAAAAAATGGACCAATTAAAAATAGAAAATAGTATTAATAAAGTACAGGTAGATCAAATAAATAACAAAGAAAATTTAGATAACATAATTGAAAAATACTAATACTAATACAGAAGCATGTAATGAAGCAATTCCAAAGAAAAAAGAAAACCAAACACTTACCATGCCGTGGTGGTCCAAAGAACTCGAAGCAATGAAGCACGATGTCGCCACTAAGAAGAGAAGAATTCGATGCGCTGCGCCATCGCGTAGAGAAGGTGTGGTTGCGTTGTACCTGAAAGAGAAAGAGAAATACGAATTAGAGGTTAAGAAACGCTCTACAGAGAGTTGGAAGGAATTTTGTGGAAAACAAACCAGGGAAGGGGTTTGGGAGGGAATTTATAGGGTCATTAAGAACACTACAAAAAGGCGAGAAGATCTGCCACTGGTATGGAATGGTAGGGAAGCAGGGCAGGAAGGATCTGCGAGAGTATTGGCAGAAACATTCTACCCGGAGGACACAGAAGAGGAGGATACCCCAGACCATCGTCGGATTCGAGCTCTTGCAGATCGAGTAAACGATTGGAGCCATAATGAGACCCATGACCCGGAGTTTACGACGGAGGAGCTCAGGTTCGCGACGGAGAGTTTCAACCCGAAGAAGGCACCCGGAGTAGACGGCTTTACAGCTGATATCTGCCAGCGGGTAATATCGCAGGACGTGGAACTGCACCTGGCTATATTTAATAAGTGCTGGCAAATGATGCACTTCCCCACAGCGTGGAAAGAAGCCACTGTGGTGGTGCTGAGGAAACCAGGGAAGGACAATTATACCAGTCCCAAGTCCTATAGACCAATTGGACTGCTACCGGTGATGGGTAAAATACTGGAGAAAATAATGGTTAGAAGGCTAGTTTGGTACTTGGTGCCCCGGATAAGCCCCCGCCAGTATGGATTCATGCCACAGCGTAGCACAGAAGACGCCCTCTATGACCTGCTGGCCCATGTGAGAGGTAAACTCCAAGAGAGGAAGCTCATCACCATGGTCTCGCTGGATATAGAGGGAGCCTTTGATAGTGCGTGGTGGCCAGCCATAAACGTCAGGCTGGCGGAGGAGAAGTGCCCTGCGAATCTCAGGAGGATGATAGCCAGCTACCTAAGCGACCGTAAGGTCCGGGTAAGGTATGCCGGCCATGAGTACGCAAAAAGTACTAATAAAGGGTGTGTCCAGGGATCAATAGGCGGCCCCATTCTATGGAATCTCGTGTTAAACCCATTGCTGGAGAGCCTCATGCAGCGTAGCGACTATTGCCAGGCTTTCGCGGATGATGTGGTGCTCGTTTTTTCGGGGGAGACAGCCCTGGAAATCCAAGGACAGGCCAATGCCGCTCTTGAACATGTCCGGGGGTGGGGTGTCATGAATAAGCTCAGGTTCGCGCCGCATAAAACTTGCGCCATGGTAGTCACTAGAAAGCTTAAATATGACACGCCACACCTGACCATGGGGGGGATCGACATTGGAATGTCCTCGGAAATGAAGATCTTAGGACTCACAGTGGACGCCAAGTTGACCTTTAATAGCCATACGGCTAACGTTTGCAAAAAGGCACTTGGTGTCTACAACCAGCTGTCGAGAGCTGCTAAAGTGAGCTGGGGTCTCCACCCGGAAATAGTCCGGACCATTTACACCGCTACGGTAGAACCCATCATAACGTATGCGGCTGCCGCCTGGTCCTCAGCATCAAAAAAGTTGGGTGTTCAACGCCACCTTAATGCTGTCCAGAGGGGTTTTGCCCAAAAACTGTGCAGGGCGTATCGCACGGCCTCCCTTCATTCAGCGCTGGTACTGGCTGGAATACTGCCACTTGACCTCCGCATACAAGAGGCAGCCGCCCTGTATGAGGCGAAGAGAGGGGTGTCCCGGCCGGAGCTGGTAGATAGAGAGGTCGAGCGTAGAGCGGAGTACTCCAGTACACCTCACCCGGGGAAGCATACCGCGATCGGGTTTGTGAGCCTGGTGGACCAAGAGCAAGTAGATAGCCACAACAATCAGGCTATTCGGATATTTACCGATGGAAGCCGGATTGAGGATAAGGTTGGAGCAGCGCTAAGCCTATGGGATAGCGCAGCAGAGATAAAGGCGATCAAACTCAAGCTGGCCCCATACTGTACGGTATACCAGGCGGAACTCCTCGCGGTATGCAGAGCCACCGAGGAAATCCGGCAAAGAAGCGAGGAGAGCTATGGAATCTATAGCGACTCCAGATCAGCCCTGGAGACAATCACGAACCTCAGTACAACGCACCCCCTGGCAGTAAAAACCCGCAAGAACTTGAGGGCGATTGAAAGCCAGAACAAAACTGTGTTTTTGTTCTGGATCAAGGCACACGCGGGACTTGCGGGAAACGAAAGGGCGGATGAACTGGCGAAGGACGCGGCTCTTAAAATAAAAACAAAACCCAATTACGACCTGTGCCCGGTATCATTCATCAAACGACAGATCCGGAAAGGGTCGATTGATGAATGGAACCGAAGGTACAAAGCAAGTACCACAGCAAGAGTGACAAAATAAACGTAACCGATAATACTTCGCAACACGATCAGGGGAGGACAGCGCTACAGCAGCTTTGTCGACATTACCGCATGCTCGACGAACATACTAGACTTGGTAGACAAATGGAAGGTCGACGAAGGACTGACGAGCTCCGACCACAATGGCATAACATTTAACATTAGCTTACAAAAATCAAAAGGAATCAGAATAGAAAGAACAACAAGAATATTTAACACCAAAAAAAAAAAAAAAAAAAAGCCAATTGGCTTGAGTTTCATGAGAAACTCAATCAATTGGTAACAGAATACAAATTATCAACAAATAAAATAGTAAAAATCAGTACGAAGGAACAAGTAGATTTAGCAGTCAATACATACACTGACGCAATAAAAGAAGCATGCACGTCAGCAATGCCTATTAAAACAACAAAAGAAAAACTTACCTTGCCATGGTGGTCGGAGAAACTCGCGAAGATGAAGAAAGATGTCGCTACCAAAAAGCGAAGAATAAGATGCGCTGCTCCAGTCCGGAGATCGAAGGTCGTTGAAGAGTACCTGAAACAGAAAGAAGAGTATGAGTTGGAGGCAGCAAAAGCCCCAATCGAGAGCTGGAAGAAATTCTGCTGTAAACAGGATAGGGAAGGGGTCTGGGAGGGAATATATAGGGTTATAGGAAGGACCACACAGAGGGAGGAGGATCTGCCATTAGTGAGGGACGGGGAGGTGCTCGACGCAAAAGACTCAGCAAAATTAATTACGGAGACTTTCTATCCTGAAGACCTCACAAGCAATGACGCCATCTACCACCGCCACATTAGAGCCGAGGCCGATAGAGTCAATGAACGGGAGCAAAATGAAGACGACGACCCGCCCTTCACTATGGCAGAGTTAAAAACCGCTTGCGAGTCCTTCAATCCCAAAAAAGCCCCGGGGATAGATGGACTCACAGCCGACATATGCGGCCGCGCCATTGGTTGCGCACCTGAAATCTTCCTGGCCCTTCTGAATAAATGCCTGGAACACCACCATTTCCCGAGGATCTGGAAGGAGGCCACAGTCGTTATACTGAGGAAGCCGGGAAAGGATGATTATACTACACCAAAAGCCTACAGACCTATTGGCCTCTTACCGGTTCTAGGCAAAATATATGAAAAGATGTTGGTGGCCCGCCTCAGGTTCTACATTTTGCCTAAGATGAGTACTCGTCAGTACGGGTTCATGCCACAGAGGAGCACCGAAGACTCCCTCTATACCCTCATGCAGCATATCCGAAATAAGCTAAAGCAGAAAAAGATTGTCTTGCTAATATCTCTGGATATAGAGGGGGCCTTCGACAGCGCCTGGTGGCCGGCTATAAGAGTCCGACTGGCTGAGGAGAGATGTCCGCTGAACTTGAGGAGGGTCATCGATAGCTACCTGTGTGACAGAAGGGTCAGGGTTAGGTACGCTGGGGAGGAGTACACCAGTGGCACGAGTAAGGGCTGTGTACAAGGCTCCATTGGAGGACCCATCCTCTGGAACCTGTTACTGGACCCGTTGCTGAAGGACCTGGACAGGAGGGGGGACTACGCCCAGGCGTTCGCGGATGACGTGGTCCTTGTCTTCGACGGTGACACAGCAATGGAAATTGAAAGACGAGCCAATGCCGCCCTCGAACATGTTCGGGCGTGGGGACCCCTGAACACGGTGGGGACACCTCGAGGTGAGGATATTCACCGACGGGAGCAAGATTGGAGGGCGTGTCGGCGCTGCACTGTCCGTGTGGAACAGTGAGGCCGAAACACGGGCCCTCAAGTTGGCGTTACCGGATTACTGCACAGTCTACCAAGCTGAGCTCCTGGCGATATGCAGAGCAACCGAGGAGATTCGGAAGAGCGCGGCATCCACTTTCGGAGTGTTTAGCGACTCTATGGCAGCTCTTTTAACAGTGAAAAACCATAGTTGCCTCCACCCCCTGGCAGTGAAAGCTAGAGATAATCTAACAGCTGTATCTCTCCAGAACAAGATAGTTACCTTGTTCTGGATTAAGGCCCACGCAGGGTTCGAAGGCAACGAGAGAGCGGATCAGCTGGCAAAAGAAGCTGCCTTAAACAGCAAGAAGAGACCGAATTACGATCTGTGCCCGGTGTCCTTCATCAGGCGACACATCCGTTCGGAGACACTCGGGAAGTGGAATGAGAGGTACACCACCGGGCATACTGCCTCAGTTACAAAAATGTTTTTGTAACTGAGCTATGGTTCACCGCCGACCATAGCATGGACTACGGCCGGCAGCGAGAGGTCACCGCCTACAACAGAGATGAGGGCACGGCGCGGCTCCTCCCAAGCTGCACACTCTGCAAGCGTATGCCGTGCCGTGTCCTCCCGACAGTCGACGCAGTGGTGGCATCGAGCGTCCGGCTCCCTGCCTATGCGACACAAGAACCTCCCGAAGCAGCCATGCCCCGAGAGGACCTGCGTCGCACGAAACGTCAGAGAGCCGTGCCTTCTCCCGAGCCACAGGTCGAGCACTGGCCGGATGGCCTCGATGGTGATGAGGCCGGCGGTAGGGCTCGAAAGCCTGTCCCGCCATTCCGCCACCAGGACCTCGCGCAGCTGCGACCGACGCAACTCCAGGTGTCGCTGCGTCAGTCGCTCGCCGCGCGCCCGCGCGTCCTCGCGCCACCTGTGCAGTGACGCGAGCACTTTCGCCTCCAGGTCCCACGGCGGAGATCCGGCCAGTGCGCAAGCCGCCTCGTAGGAGATCGTGCGATATCCCCTGATGACTCTGACGGCCATCACCCTCTGCGGCCTCCGCAGAACAGTGATGGTGCTGGCCGTCAGGTCAGCCGCCCAGATCGGGGCCCCATAAAGGGCCATCGATCGCACGATCCCCACGTACAACCGCCTACAGGCGGTGCTCGGGTCCCCCAGATTGGGAAGCAGCGTTGACAGCGCCCCCGCCGCGCCCAACAACTTGGGCGCCAGCCGCCGGAAGTGGGGGCCGAAATCCCACCGGCTGTCGAGCACCAATCCCAGATATTTCATGGTGGACTCGACAGCGATACGGGCCCCCCCGACCACAATGTGCGATCCCGGCGGCGGCGCTCGCCGGGGGCCATGGAAAACGATGGCCTCCGACTTGTTGAGGGCCACCTCCAGGCCGAGGCGCCGTATGCGGCTCACCACCTGTGAGACCGCAGCCGTCGCCAGCAACGCTGCCTCCCTGTGCGAGCTCCCCCGGGCAGTGACCAGTGTGTCGTCAGCGTAACACACCAGGTTCACTCCCGGCCGGAGCTCGCCCCTCAGCACCCAGTCGTACCCGATGTTCCACAGGAGCGGGCCCAAGACCGAACCCTGCGGAACACCGCACGACATGGGGCGCTGGTATCTGCCATCGCGTCCCAGATAGGTGACACACCTTTCCGCCAAATAAGCCCCGACGACGCGGCGGAGGTAGGAAGGCACTCGATGATATCGCAGTGCCTCCCGAATACAACTCCAGGGCAGGGTGTTGAAGGCGTTGGAGATGTCCAAGGACACCGCCAACAACACACCGCCCCGCGACACCGCTGCCTCCGCCAGGACTCTCACTCGGGATATCGCCGTCACAGTGGAGCGCCCTTGCCGAAAGCCGTACTGACATTCGGCCAGGTCCGGCCCCTCTCCGCACAAGTGGCCGACGAGGCGGGCTGCGACTATCCGCTCAAACAGCTTTCCCACCTCGTCGAGCAGCACTATGGGCCGGTACGCGGACGGCGAGTCCGCAGGGCGCCCCGCTTTCCTGAGCAGGACCAGACGACCAGATTTCCACTGAGCGGGAAACTGGCCCTGCTCAAGGCACGCCGAGTAGAGTCCTCTCAGTCGGGACTCCAGCTCCTTCAGAGCTAGGGCCAACGCGCAGCCGTGAATTCCGTCGGGCCCCGGGGCAGTGTTCTTCGCCCGGAGCCGTGTCACGGCCGCCCTCAACTCTGGTTGTGTCACCTCTGGGACGCTGGCGTCCTCTTCGGGCTCTGCGGCTGTGGGCAGAGCCATCGGCGGCGGAGCGTGCTCCGCTCGTGCCGGGAAGAGGGCTGCTACCACGTCCTCCAGCAGCTCGGGTTGGAGACTCTCCGTAAGCGGGGGCGCCCATGGTCCGAGTTTACCTCGGACCGAGCGATAAGGACGCCCCCATGGATCCCCGTTTAGAGTCTCCAACATCTCCTCCCTGGCTCGCGTCTTCGCCTCGCCGATGGCCAGCCACAGAGCCTTCTTAGCCGCGCGGTACACCTCATACCGCCACAGACAATAGTCCCTCCGACATGGAGAGACTATTGGCCGTGCCCAGGGTGCACCGGCCCGACAACTGCTCTTTCCCCCGAACGCATTCGTAAGGAACCAGCAGCCGTCAGACACACGAGGAGGTTTTCTGCACGCACCCCAACCTAACCTAACCTTTTTTTTTTTGTTCGATCTCGGGGGAAAATCCTCATGGAAATCCTCCACCCTGGGGCGGGTGGAGGGGTCTGTCAGACTCTTACTGACTAAAACCACCCCGGTGTTCCATCTCCCACCTACGCCGGGGATCACGGGAACGTATGCGACATCCGCAATCCCCGGCTGGTGCCAGCCCGCCTCTGCGGGCCACCTCGCGTCGGCGAGGGGAGTGAGGTGTTTAACTCCCCTCGCTACGTCAAAGAGGGGCGCACGGGAACACCACGCGCCGCCACCTCGGGTCCGGATGAGTGGGGGGCGACGGACATCCCCAAGTCCGCCGCCCCTGGACCCAGTTAGGGGGGCCGGAAGAGGGCAGCGTATGCCCTCCTCCGACGCCCGATGCGCCTGCTGCGGGCAGGGAGAGCGGTTGTGATCTCCCTCTCCCTTTCCGCAGCCTCCTTCTGCGCGATAACTGTCTCGCAGAAGGAGACCACCGCGTCCCAGGACTCCTCACCACCGACCATAGCATGGACCACGGCCGGCAGCGAGAGGTCACCGCCTACAACAGAGATGAGGGCGCGGCTCCTCCCAAGCTGCACACTCTGCAAGCGTATGCCGTGCCGTGTCCTCCCGACAGTCGACGCAGTGGTGGCATCGAGCGTCCGGCTCCCTGCCTATGCGACACAAGAACCTCCCGAAGCAGCCATGCCCCGAGAGGACCTGCGTCGCACGAAACGTCAGAGAGCCGTGCCTTCTCCCGAGCCACAGGTCGAGCACTGGCCGGATGGCCTCGATGGTGATGAGGCCGGCGGAAGGGCTCGAAAGCCTGTACCGCCATTCCGCCACCAGGACCTCGCGCAGCTGCGACCGACGCAGCTCCAAGTGTTGCTGCGTCAGTCTTTCGCCGCGCGCCCGCGCGCCCTCGCGCCACTTATGTAGTGACGCGAGCACTTTCGCCTCCAGGTCCCACGGCGGAGATCCGGCCAGTGCGCAAGCCGCCTCGTAGGAGATCGTGCGATATCCCCTGATGACTCTGACGGCCATCACCCTCTGCGGCCTCCGCAGAACAGTGATGGTGCTGGCCGTCAGGTCAGCCGCCCAGATCGGGGCCCCATAAAGGGCCATCGATCGCACGATCCCCACGTACAACCGCCTACAGGCGGTGCTCGGGTCCCCCAGATTGGGAAGCAGCGTTGACAGCGCCCCCGCCGCGCCCAACAACTTGGGCGCCAGCCGCCGGAAGTGGGGGCCGAAATCCCACCGGCTGTCGAGCACCAATCCCAGGTACTTCATGGTGGACTCGACAGCGATACGGGCCCCCCCGACCACGATGTGCGATCCCGGCGGCGGCGCTCGCCGGGGGCCATGAAAAACAATGGCCTCCGACTTGTTGAGGGCCACCTCCAGGCCGAGGCGCCGTATGCGGCTCACCACCTGTGAGACCGCAGCCGTCGCCAGCAACGCTGCCTCCCTGTGCGAGCTCCCCCGGGCAGTGACCAGTGTGTCGTCAGCGTAACACACCAGCTGCACTCCCGGCCGGAGCTCGCCCCTCAGCACCCAGTCGTACCCGATGTTCCACAGGAGCGGGCCCAAGACCGAACCCTGTGGAACACCGCACGACATAGGGCGCTGGCATCTGCCATCGCGTCCCAGATAGGTGACACACCTTTCCGCCAAATAAGCCCCGACGACGCGGCGGAGGTAGGAAGGCACTCGATGATATCGTAGTGCCTCCCGAATACAACTCCAGGGCAGGGTGTTGAAGGCGTTGGAGATGTCCAAGGACACCGCCAACAACACACCGCCCCGCGACACCGCTTCCTCCGCCAGGACTCTCACTCGGGATATCGCCGTCACAGTGGAGCGCCCTTGCCGGAAGCCGTACTGGCATTCGGCCAGGTCCGGCCCCTCTCCGCACAAGTGGCCGACGAGGCGGGCTGAGACTATCCGCTCAAACAGCTTTCCCACCTCGTCGAGCAGCACTATGGGCCGGTACGCGGACGGCGAGTCCGCAGGGCGCCCCGCTTTCCTGAGCAGGACCAGACGACCAGATTTCCACTGAGCGGGAAACTGGCCCTGCTCAAGGCACGCCGAGTAGAGTCCTCTCAGTCGGGGCTCCAGCTCCTTCAGAGCTAGGGCCAACGCGCAGCCGTGAATTCCGTCGGGCCCCGGGGCAGTGTTCTTCGCCCGGAGCCGTGTCACGGCCGCCCTCAACTCTGGTTGTGTCACCTCTGGGACGCTGGCGTCCTCTTCGGGCTCTGCGGCTGTGGGCAGAGCCATCGGCGGCGGAGCGTGCTCCGCTCGTGCCGGGAAGAGGGCTGCTACCACGTCCTCCAGCAGCTCGGGTTGGAGACTCTCCGTAAGCGGGGGCGCCCATGGTCCGAGTTTGCCTCGGACCGAGCGATAAGGACGCCCCCACGGATCCCCGTTTAGAGTCTCCAACATCTCCTCCCTGGCTCGCGTCTTCGCCTCGCCGATGGCCAGCCACAGAGCCTTCTTAGCCGCGCGGTACACCTCATACCGCGCGGCTTCTTCTTCAGGGACCCGACGACGTCTTCTCCGGTATCGGGTGTACTGGCGCCTGACCTCCACGCACGAGTCGCGCAACTGCGCGATCTCGGCGGACCACCAGTACACCTGGCGCTTTCTGGGTTGTGTGCGAACCCGGGGCATTGACGCATCGCAAATTTGCGTCATCGCCCCGTGGAACCATTGCGCCTCCTCTTCGACGTCGACGGGTCCGGTCGTTGCCGACTCCCGGATCCAGGCCTGCACAATAGCAGCCTCCTCGAGTAGCTCCCTGTCGAGGCGCTTTCGCGCCCAACGCGGACCGTCCGTTCGCGGGGCCGTTGGATTGCGGCCGCCCGCGGTCTGGGGGGAGACGTTGAAACGGATGTATCTGTGATCCGACAACGTCTCCACCTCCACGGCGACACACCAATCGCGGATACGGCTTGCGACAGCGGGGCTAGCGAACGAAACGTCCACTATAGAACCACCCCGCTGTCGCACGCACGTGTAGACCGAGCCCTGATTCAGGACGGTCAAGCCGGTCGTGACCGCCCACTCCTCCAACGCCTCGCCCTTGACATCGGTGACCGGGGATCCCCACGCCGCAGACTTGGCGTTGAGATCCCCGAGCAGCAGCACCGGGCGAGGGTGGTACCGGTTCACGACGGCACCCAACTCGACAAGGAAGCTCTCGAAGTCGGCGAGGCTCTTGTTGGGCGAGAAATACGCCCCAACAATGCCAACGCCGTCCGCGAGGGCGGCCACCCAGCCGTGACCTCGGGACGGGTCGACAAGAGCCCCGCCGATGATGGCCACCGAGCCGTCCAGGTCACCCACCCAATCATCTCGGGGGGGGACGTAATACGGCTCGGCGACCACAGCCACATGGATCGACCACTCTGCCATGCTCTGGAGTAAGAGATCCTGAGCCCTGGCAGAGTGGTTGATATTGCCCTGGAGGAAATGGAATTGTGCCATTACGCACAATCCATTCCCTCGGCACCATTCTTAGGCCGGGAGTCGGCCGAAGAGCAACCAGGCTGAGGAGGGTGTAAAGGGCCCCCGACAGCCTTGGTTGTCCCCTTCTTGTTGCCCTTTTTTGGGGCGGGCGGGCAGGCCTTTCTGCCGACGACGTGCCCCGCGGGCCTCCCTGCATCCGTGCAGAGGCTGCAGTTTGGCTTCGCGGAGCACGCTGCCGCCTTGTGGCCGGGCTTACCGCAGCGATAGCATTGCTTGCTGCGGTCAGTTGCGGCGGCGCACCGTGCCCTGACGTGCCCAACGTCAAGGCAGCGGTAGCACCGCATAGCCCTGGGTTGCAGCAGCTTGACTCGTGCTGCAACCCACCCTACCAAAAGCCGGCCACTGACGGCGATCCTGTTCGCCGCCGCTACCGGACACCTCACTGTAATGGCGCCGAGCCCGGCAGCGTCGGCGCGGATCTCGCCCACCCGCACGTCACCCGGCGGACATCCATCGCTTCGTGCAACGGCCGCCACGACCTCCTCTGGGGTCGTCGAGTCGTCCAGGCCCTCGACTCGCAGTTCAGCGGTCTTCACTGGCCTGGACACTCGGACGTCCTCTTCCCGGAGGACTTCCCGCAATTTGGCGGCCAGGATGTCCGCCTTTTCGCTGCCCGAGGGCCCAGACACCTCGAACAGCCGCGCCCCCGTAACCGCCGACTTCATCCTGAAGCCGGTCGGTGTGCCAAGGTCAGGAAACGCGACCTTGGCCTTCGCCTGCGCAAGGACCTCCTTATAGGTAAGGCCCCTCTCGATAGCTTCTGGCTGCAGTGTTAATACAACTGCCGCAGAGCGTGGGGCCTTACCCTTTCGGGACCTCCTCTTCCGTTTGGGCGCAGGCTTGGGCTGAGCCGGCGGCGCCGCCTTCTTTTTGCGACCCTTTTTGACGACCGTCGTCCAAGCCTCTGTGGGTTGGGATGCGGTCGCCGGGGTCGCAGTCGAGCTGGAGGGGGGTGCTGACGCACCCTCCGCGGGCTTCTTGGGCCCCTCCGCGGGCTTTTTGCCCCCCTTTCCAGCATTGGCCGTCACGGTCGACGGCCCTGGCCTTGCGGCCTCCTCCATCCTCCGTCTATCCGCTGCTAGCGGTGGCCGGAGGTTCTGGGCCGGGAGGAGCCTCGACTCTAAGGCCTCCAGGCGGGCATTCATCATGCCCCCGCACTGCTGCATGCAGATGCGGACGATCCTTTCGACGTCCGCATCGGGCGACAGTGCAGGGGCAGGAGTCGACGACGGAGCCGCAACAACTGGCGATCCAGCAGCTGCAGGAACTGCACGCTGCCGGACTGCCCTCTGTGCGGCGACCTCCCTTTTGAGGTCCTCCAACTCTGCTCGGAGACGGCCGTTCTCCTCCCACAGCTTCGCCGTCTCCTCAGAGCTGGTACGATCAAGGAGGACCTCAGCCGCCTCCTTGATACCCTCAGCCGCCTCCTTCAGGGCACGGGTGAACGTGCCCTTCAAGCTGCCAGATTTAGTGGCAACTTTCAGGACCACGTCCACGCCGTCCAAAACTTGGCGACTGAGCGCCGCCGCCGTTAACCCCGCTCCGGAGGACGCCTGAGCGGCCCGCCGCTCACGAGCCTGCCGAGCCAGCTCGCCCACCTCGTCCGCTGCGACCGCTTTCCGCTGCGCCCGCTTTGCAGCGTTTGCCTCCGCTTAATTGCTATCTAGCAATAGCGGGGACGCAGCGGAATCTCCGCTCAGGAGCTCGGCGCTCTCCATCTCTTCAGGCCGATCCATGCGGACCGCTGCCGCCGGGATCGGCGTAGCGGGCCGCAAGAACCGACCTCTTTGGTCGCGCTGTGGCACCACTGCGCGACCACCTCTCCGAGATGTCGGCACCTTTGCGGCCGACAGCTCCTCTTCACTTGAGGAGGGATTCAATCCCTCCCCGCGCGACCGCTTCCCCCAAAATTTTGAGGGAGCGCGCGAGCCTCCTTGAAAGTCGCTGCCGCTTCCGGCAGACGACTCGTCCATCTCCGCCATTACTGGCCCGACATCTTTTTTATTTTTATTATTTTTGTAGTCCATTTCTGTTCCCACGAGATAATATAGGTCGTGAATGTCCACCGGGCAGAGCCTAGATGCCCGGTAAGCCTACATACTGCAGAGTGCGGCAGGTGCTCTGCAGGGGAAGCGCTAACGACTGGACTCCCTCCAGCCATGCATCCTCTCACCGCGCTTCAGAGCTTAGGATTGGGGGTTTTTTATCTTAGAGGTATCCTTCCTCTGGGCCGGGCGGTTAAGCCGAGCCCCCGACGGCGGCATTAGACATGCCTCCGTCCGCTGTCCGGACAACCCGACTCAGCGGACCCGTCGGGAACTCTCTCCTCAGGATTGCTCCGTGAAGAGAGAGGAACTGCCGCTTTGGTGCGCCTGCACCGCAGCGGCATTGGTCGCATCCTTCGCCAATCGACGACTGTCGATCGGAAAGGAGCGACCCCAACTCAGACGTTCCTTCACAGTGCCCTCTGCGAATCAGAGGGACACGTGGAGGAACCGTCGTGGAGCAACAAGCTCCCCCTCCCCCGCAGAAATCCGCCACAGACAATAGCCCCTCCGACATGGAGAGACTATTGGCCGTGCCCAGGGTGCACCGGCCCGACAACTGCTCTTTCCCCCGAACGCATTCGTAAGGAACCAGCAGCCGTCAGGCACACGAGGAGGTTTTCTGCACGCACCCCACCAGACGAAAACCTAACCTAACCTAACCTAAGAATGACAAGTTTATCGCCTAGCTCAAACTCTGCGTCGTACCGCGCTGTGGCACACATCAAGTTATAGGAATATGAAAAGTTTCGTGTCCGTGTTACATCATCAAGTTATAGGAATATGAAAAGTTTCGTGTCCGTGTTACATCATCAAGTTATAGGAATATGAAAAGTTTCGTGTCCTTGTTACATCAGCAAGTTATAGGAATATGAAAAGTTTCGTGTCCGTGTTACATCATCAAGTTATAGGAATATGAAAAGTTTCGTGTCCGTGTTACATCATCAAGTTATAGGAATATGAAAAGTTTCGTGTCCGTGTTACATCATCAAGTTATAGGAATGTGAAAAGTTTCGTGTCCGTGTTACATCAGCAAGTTATAGGAATATGAAAAGTTTCGTGTCCGTCTTACATCAGCAAGTTATAGGAATATGAAGAGTTTCGTGTCCGTGTTACATCATCAAATTATAGGAATATGAAAAGTTTCGTGTCCGTCTTACATCAGCAAGTTATAGGAATATGAAAAGTTTCGTGTCCGTGTTACATCATCAAGTTATAGGAATATGAAAAGTTTCGTGTCCGTGTTACATCATCAAGTTATAGGAATATGAAAAGTTTCGTGTCCGTGTTACATCATCAAGTTATAGGAATATGAAAAGTTTCGTGTCCGTGTTACATCATCAAGTTATAGGAATATGAAAAGTTTCGTGTCCGTGTTACATCATCAAGTTATAGGAATATGAAAAGTTTCGTGTCCGTGTTACATCATCAAGTTATAGGAATATGAAAAGTTTCGTGTCCTTGTTACATCAGCAAGTTATAGGAATATGAAAAGTTTCGTGTCCGTGTTACATCATCAAGTTATAGGAATATGAAAAGTTTCGTGTCCGTGTTACATCATCAAGTTATAGGAATATGAAAAGTTTCGTGTCCGTGTTACATCATCAAGTTATAGGAATGTGAAAAGTTTCGTGTCCGTGTTACATCAGCAAGTTATAGGAATATGAAAAGTTTCGTGTCCGTCTTACATCAGCAAGTTATAGGAATATGAAGAGTTTCGTGTCCGTGTTACATCATCAAATTATAGGAATATGAAAAGTTTCGTGTCCGTCTTACATCAGCAAGTTATAGGAATATGAAAAGTTTCGTGTCCGTGTTACATCATCAAGTTATAGGAATATGAAAAGTTTCGTGTCCGTGTTACATCATCAAGTTATAGGAATATGAAAAGTTTCGTGTCCGTGTTACATCATCAAGTTATAGGAATATGAAAAGTTTCGTGTCCGTGTTACATCATCAAGTTATAGGAATATGAAAAGTTTCGTGTCCGTGTTACATCATCAAGTTATAGGAATATGAAAAGTTTCGTGTCCGTGTTACATCATCAAGTTATAGGAATATGAAAAGTTTCGTGTCCTTGTTACATCAGCAAGTTATAGGAATATGAAAAGTTTCGTGTCCGTGTTACATCATCAAGTTATAGGAATATGAAAAGTTTCGTGTCCGTGTTACATCATCAAGTTATAGGAATATGAAAAGTTTCGTGTCCGTGTTACATCATCAAGTTATAGGAATATGAAAAGTTTCGTGTCCGTGTTACATCATCAAGTTATAGGAATATGAAAAGTTTCGTGTCCGTGGTACATCATCAAGTTATAGGAATATGAAAAGTTTCGTGTCCTTGTTACATCAGCAAGTTATAAGAATATGAAAAGTTTCGTGTCTGTGTTACAACATCAAATTATAGGAATATGAAAAGTTTCGTGTCCGTGTTACATCAGGAAGTTATAGGAATATGAAAAGTTTCGTGTCCGTGTTACATCATCAAATTATAGGAATATGAAAAGTTTCGTGTCCGTCTTACATCAGCAAGTTATAGGAATATGAAAAGTTTCGTGTCCGTGTTACATCATCAAATTATAGGAATATGAAAAGTTTCGTGTCCGTGTTACATCAGCAAATTATTTCTAAAATGTTATCTTATTGTTTTCAGATTTGAACAAGCAAACATTTCCAAGTCGTATGTTTAGGAGAAATGGGTCTTTGACTTGCTAGAATAAACCAGATACCCAGTTACATAGAAGCAGACGTAAAATGAAATGAAGGCTTGTAATAATAAAGTAACCATGTTTCATTTTAATTATCAACAATTGTACAAAATTCAAAGAATGGTCAATCGCTTTCAGAGTCGTGCTTGTATCCAAGACAAGAAGGAGTTTACCCGAGCAAAGCCGGATGGGAATCCAACTTGACAGCCACGCGATGAACCGAATGACGTCACACCAATCTGTTGACAAATTACAACCATTTAGACAGTGCGATGTATGTGAGAGCGCGGCAGGCGGCAGAGCAAGCGAGGAGACACGCACCAGCACGCGCGTGCCGCCGCTGGTCACGGCGAGCGGGCCGCCGGAGTCGCCGCTGCATGTGCCCACCGGGCGATTGCCACTGGAGCCGGCCGTGCACAGCGTGGACGCCGTGATGATACCCCCGAAGAACTGCGCGCAAGCTGCGTTCGTGATCACCTGCAGCGACACGTGGCTCTGGAACTGGCTCTGCGAGATGCCGGCGGCTGTCGCAAAGCAAGGCGATCATTACACAATGCCCCACGATTGCATCCAAATATTAGACTTGAGAACAAACACACATTTATTATATAATTATGCACCATGTTATGTACAAGCACATATAGGTATTTAAACCCGCACAGCAGTACTTGACAACTTACCGTCGCTGGTCTTGCCGTAGCCGGCGGCCTGCGCCCACGCGCCCGCGAAGTTGCTGCTGAGCAGCGCGCCGCTCGGCAGCGCCACCGCACGCACCGCGTCTGTAACAGAGTTCCGTGAGTTAGCCGCGGCGGAGAGTCAGTTCGGCGTCTGGCGCGCGCTACTTACTGGAGTACGGCACCGAGCTGAAGGAGATCATGGCAACGTCGTTGTTGAGGTTGTTGGGGTTGTACGCGGAATGCATTTGCACGCTGGAGGTGGCGACGCGCGTGCCGCCGGAGAAGAGACGCGCCGAGCCGAACACCAGTTGGAACTGGCGCGCCTGGTTGCGGCCATCCCACCAGCAGTGCGCTGCCGTGAGCGCGCGCGTGTTGCTGAGCATGGACGAGCCGCACACCGACGTGCCGCCCGAGCTCAGCGTGATCACCAGCCCCACCTGCGCCCGTAAACAGTAAGCCCAAACTATTTACTAATAAAACTTCATGGTGGGTGTGAAGTTCGCTTGTCGCTGCGCAATAATTCTCCCTCCCCTCCACTTCCACCGTCATATGCATTTGATACTGCGCAGCGATTCGCCTCGTGTTCAGAGCCACCATATAGTTTGCATCGAACTGTACCAAGAATGGATAGGTGCCGACGGCGGCAGCCGCGCCTCCGATGATCCGCGAGCCGTCGAAGTCTGTGGCGAGCTCGGCCTGCTTGATGCGCGCCGCCTCCGGGATGCCCACGTTCTCGTGGTAGTGTAGCATGATGGGCTCCTCCGCCAGCGCAAGCGCCACGAGCGCGCACAAAATCAACAAGTACTTCATGGTAGGGCTCGTATTGTGACTAATTTGGCCGTGTATTGATCTCAAGCCTTTTATATTCACGGTACGACATAACATAATCTAATCACAGTGTTTAATATCTTACAATTTCGTAACATTCCCTTGACTATTGTAGCATTGGGTGGGCGAAGTCCACAACTCCCGCAGAAGGCCGACGGAGGACTGAGGCCGCCAATTCCATAGGTACTGGTAAGTCGTACTAGTGGCAGCTTCCGGAACGCTACTGCTGCGCCCGGGCGGTCGATACTCTTCTACAGGACGCGTCGGACGATGCTCCCTGACCGGTGCAAAAGTTATATATTACATTTTGATACAAGTGCAAGTAACGGCTTAAAGATGGAGTGATTGTTCAAGAAAAGGGTCGATCCTCTGACCTCGATTGAGGTTTAGGGGCTGTTATAGTTTAAATGGAAGAATGAACGAATCTTAACATTTAACACTAAAGCGGGCCTTACACGTTCAAGTAATTTGATCAAACAGGCTGGTTCAAACAGTTAAAAAAATATAAATATATATATATAAAAACCGGCCAAGTGCGTGTCGGGCCACGCACAGTGAAGGGTTCTGAAGTTACCCGTGTCGTAAACCATGACAATAAATAAATAGCTAATCAATCATCACCATCATCATCACCAATCATCAATACATATAAAATCAATGCCACTTTTCGTTGTAATTTTATAACTCAAGAACGAGCTCACCTATCCAAACCAAATGTTAAGGCTTTGTTCGGACTATTTAGTACTTAGATAGTTTATGTGAAGTATGCACAAAATCGGTCGAGCGGTTCTTCATTTATCACATTTTTTGTAACAAATGAATTCAATAAATGGCGGATCATTTTTTTAATGGAGATTTTGCTGTCAAATTGAAACTTTTTTCAGATGGGGATTGTGCTGTCAAATTGAAACTTTTTTCAGATGGGGATTGTGCTGTCAAATTGAAACTTTTTTCAGTGTTGACAGTACAAGCATGTTATTATGTCATTCATGCGGTCATTTCATTTTGGACGTGCTTCGATTAAAGCAAATTGTCAGCGATAATTATTGCTTTGTGTTTATATTTTTAAACATATTGTTGAGTGCATTCATACAAACGGTGAGTCTTGAATTGTTCAAATGTACTATGTATAGTTGTGCGTGTACTTTTCTCAGTTTTTCAGAGAGCCGTCGGTGTTTCATATCGTTTACAGACTTAATTTGAATTAAATTGTCAAACGCATTTACACAAACGGTAAGTTTTGAATTGTTGAAGTCAACATGTATAAACATTATATGACAGAATATATTTTAATTCGTATGCGTCATCATGCAAGAAATCCTGATTTGTTGATTACCTTGGAAATGTACAACGAAGCTTTGATAATAATTGAAGATATGTGTCTAACGATTGCAAATAAAGCATTAGTACAATTGGGTATGACCGCACCAAATCGTGAGATGCATGATTTGTTTGATCGTGAATTGCAACGTGAGCAGGAATTCAATTCTAATGATTTGCGTTATTTGTACAATCGAATATAACCAAATCGAATATTTAGTAAAAACATGACGTATATAACACAATCATGCAAGCCGTTTCCAATAATGCAGGTGGATTATATTTCTTGGATGCACCTGGTGGTACAGGCAAAACGTTCGTTATATCATTGATTTTAGCGACTATTCCATCGGAACAGTAAATTGCATTGGCACTTGCATCTTCGGGAATTGCTGCTACATTATTAGAAGGTGGTCGGACCGCACACTCTGCATCAAAATTGCCATTGAATGTACAGGTGATTGAAACTCCTGCTTGCAATATTTCGAAAAATTCTGCTATGGCAAAAAATCTGCGATTAACGTCAATTATTTTATGGGATGAGTGTACAATGGCGAATAAAAAATCACTAGAAGCATTTAATCGAACAATGCAAGATTTACGTTGTAATCAACAGCTTTTTAGTGGTGCTTTGATATTACGGTCAGGGGATTTTCGTCAAACATTGCCTGTCATTCCTCGATCAACTCCTGCTGATGAAATAAATGCCTGTTTGAAGTCATCAGTTCTTTGAAGATATGTACAAAAATTGACACTGAACATTAATATGCGTATTCACCTACAAAATGGTCCAGCTGCCCATGAGTTTTCAAAACAATTGTTAGAAATTGGCAAAATACAAATCGACAGTACCAACGGATTGATCGCTGTACCGAACAATTTTTGTACAATTGCGCAATCGATAGATGAATTGATTGAATGTGTTTTTCCGAATATTCTTCAGAATTACAGAAATCATGATTGGATGGAGAGAACGCGCCATTTTAGCACCAAAGAACATTCATATCAATGCCATTAATTTTCAAATTCAAGCGAAACTGCCAGGTGTAGTCACGACATTAAATCAATTGACAGTGTTATGAATCAATATGAGGCAATGAATTATCCAATTGAATTTTTAAATTCATTGGAACCGGCTGGTGTGCCACCGCATTGCTTGAATCTGAAAGTTTGTTCTTTGAATATATTAGGTATTGCGAAATATTAATCCACCAAAACTGTGTAATGGCACCAGATTGGCAGTGAAAAAGTTATTAGGTACCAAATTTGATTGAAGCTACGATCTTAACTGCTGAAATCAAAAGGAGAAGTCTGTTTGATACCGCGTATCCCTATGATTCCAACTGATATGCCATTTGAGTTCAAACGATTACAATATCCTGTGCGTATATCATTTGCGATGTCCATCAACAGGGCCCAAGGGCAAACACTTCACGTTTGTGGTGTGAATTTGGAGGAATCATGTTTTTCACATGGCCAACTTTATGTTGCCTGTTCCAGAGTCGGTACCCCCAGCCGTTTGTTTATTCATGCTCAAAATGGAAAAAAAAAATTGTTTATCCAAATATTAGGATTAAGTTTCAAAATAGCTAGCAATTAATAAAATATTTTTTTGTTTAAATTAATGAATTTGATGTTCCAATTTTTTTTTTTTATTATTTCACTTTATACGTAGCGAAGCACGCACCGGGCCGCTAGTCATAAAATTCTCGTGTCACAATGTTAGTTACCATACTGCTCCGAAACGGCTTCACCGATTTTTATGAAATTTTATATGCATATTCAGTAGGTCTGAGAATCGGCTACTATCTATTTTTTATACCCCTAAGTCATAAGGGTTGTCCACCCCTAACATAATTTTTTTATTTTTGGACAATTTTTTTTTATAAATATTAAAAAATACAAACAACCCTAAATTTTCACCCTTCTACCACCAACCCTTATTTTTTATAACGATATTAGTACTTTAATTATTTTCTACTCTCGGCGGTCGATCATTTACCACTCGATCAGTTATTCTTGACTATTTATTAGACAATCGAAAAAATATTTTAGTGTTTGGAAGCCTATTTTATTGAGGGAGGCTTTAGGCTATATAAAATCACGCTACGGCCAATAGGAGCAGAGCATTCATGAACAATGTAACGCAGACGAAGTTGCGTGGGTCAGTTAGTATCAAATAAAATATACTCAACGAGGGAAAAGTGAATTTTCCAACACTTCATTTTGCAAAGAGCAACACATTTTTTAATTTTATGTTCTACTTTCCAGTAGGTAATAGAAATTGCCTAGAAAATTTACGAATATTTATTCTTCTAGGGGGGGGCAGCTGCCCCCCCCCCCCTGCCGCTAGCTGGGTACGCCCTTTTCCTCAGATCTACTAGTTTTCTCAAGACACAATGCTAGGAAATGCTAGCTCCTTCTGAGAATATCCACCCTACGAACTACCGATACCTGACAATACCTGACCAGTGCCCACAGGACATCTAAAACCGCAAGGCTGTGCGAACGTAATAATAATTCTTAGCCGCCCTGTATACGTATATTTTTGTAAATTTGTCTGCAGTGGTAAACAATGCACATTTATCTACAAATACTACATATCAAATTTCATAATTCGCGTTTTCGAGACTACACACCCAACTCCCACTCACCTCATTTCCAATACCACGGACACTAAGTGTCTTCAAGTCGAGAGTGAAGAGGTTCATTACTGACCTGTTGTACCTACCACTCTTATTTACACTGTCGTAAAGTTTATCAAGCTTTAAAACGGAAAAGTATAAAATAAAAAAAATCAGTTTAAAATACTGTGACCTGACTACGGAAAAGTAAGTGAAAATTATGTGGACATGTGACCTGACTACGGAAAAGTAAGTGAAAATTATGTGGACATGTGACCTGACTACGGAAAAGTAAGTGAAAATTATGTGGACATGTGACCTGACTACGGAAAAGTAAGTGAAAATTATGTGGACATGTGACCTGACTACGGAAAAGTAAGTGAAAATTATGTGGACATGTGACCTGACTACGGAAAAGTAAGTTAAAATTATGTGGACATGTGACCTGACTACGGAAAAGTAAGTGAAAATTATGTGGACATGTGACCTGACTACGGAAAAGTAAGTTAAAATTATGTGGACATGTGACCTGACTACGGAAAAGTAAGTGAAAATTATGAGGACAGCTTCATTCGAAGCGATTTATTGTTAAAGTATTGTAGCAGCGCCTTCATGTACAAGCCTTGCACGGATATTTAGAGGTAAGTAAAAGGTTTTTTTTGGGTATCTTTTAATTCACTGGAAACACTGTATTCATCCCTACTTTACCCCCACTACACTATTTCTTATTTATCTAGGGTAGAGTAGATAACTTTTCTAGGGAGGATATACATCGCTGTGTTTTGTATGTAATGTTTTGCGAAGACAGAAGATGATTCACTCCATCCGGCACGTGACATCTTGATTATATGGATGTTTTCAGAATTGACCGGCAGGTTAAGAAGCATGTTTAAGCTCAAACATGGTGTTGATATCAAACTGCACTGACACTTGATGGCATGTTAACCGAACTACAATCATGTACATCTCGTAGCATGAGTTATCTGGTTCCTACTGCTACCAGTAATTTCTATGATTTCCTTTGTCGTCGACATTTGCACAAGAAGAAAACAAAAGTACTAAAGAAGTGGCAAGCACCAATGTAACACAAACTATAAAATTGCCATCCAAATCAATCCAATATCGCTTTGAAAATTGTACGTTTACCAATTGTTTTAATAATTAAACGATAATAATATAAGCTATACAATACATGTTTGTTTGTTTCACATTGCTTTCCAAGCACAACCTGCTGTATCCCCTCCAATCTGGTTTTCTACCTGGACACAGCACTACCCCGGTACTCGTGCATATCACGGACGATATCAGATCTGGCATGGAAATGGGGTTAACGGTTCTGGCACTTCTTGACTTTAGCAATGCTTTTAATTCGGTTAACTTCGGTATTTTGCTCGGCATTCTATACTCTTTTAACATATCTCCTTCAGTACTTGACTGGTTTCATAGTTACCTGTTCGGCTGCCGACAGCGTATTTGCATTGAGGAATCTTTCCCTTCTTGGTGTGCCGCAGGGTGACGTGTTATATCCTCTACTTTTCGCACTTTTTATTAATTCCATCACTCAACGACTTTCTTCTTCTATCACTTGTATGCTGATGATCTTCAAATTTACACTCAAACCCCTCCTAGGGAGTTATCTGATGCTATTGAGACGATAAATAGGGACCTCTCTCGAATAGGTGACTGGAGTAGTTTGAGCTGAAGATCAATCCAACTAAAACGCAAGTCAAAGTTGTCGGTAGTTCCCGGACGGTCGAAACTGCCTCAAATTTCTTTAATAACACCATCATTCCTGTAAGTCACTTTGTAAAGAACTTGGGGATTTATATCGACAGCACTCTTTCTTGGACTAAGCAACTGCAGGCAGTAAGTCGTAAACTATTTGCTTCAGCGGGCTCCCTGAGGCGTCTTCGCAATTTTCTTCCCATACCACTAAAATTGCGATAGCACAATCTCTTCTTCTTCCTATCCTAGACTATGCTGATGCCTGCTATCTTGATCTCACCCAAGACCAATTGGACAAGTTTGAGCGACTTCAAAACCTCTGTATCAGGTTTAAATTTGGCTTGCGCAAGTATGACCACGTATCTGAATTTCGTACTAAGCTCAAATGATTTCCGTCGGAATGCCCACATACTTTCTCTACTTTATAATGTACTCTTTAATCCTTCTTCTCCTTGTTATCTTAAAGAACGCTTTCAGTTCCTCTGTGAAACACATTCTAGGTCTTTGAGATCATCGGAGAATCTCAAACTAAGTATTCGGATGCATTCCACTTCCTTCTTTGACAAATCTTTCAATATACAAGCAGCCCGTTTGTGGAATGCATTACCCATAGAAGTGAGGCGTGCCCAAACGCTACCAGCGTTTAAAAGAATGGTGAAGTAGCATTACCTGTCACTTTAATTTTTCCACTCCTTTATCAATTATATTTGAAATTTATTAGTATATAAATTGGTATTGTATTTTATATTATTATATCTAATTAGTATTGTTTAAAACGTTTGTACCCTGACAGCCCTAAATCTATCTCCTTTCGTTCAATCCATCCAAAGGTTGTCTGGAAGAGGTTGCCTGTGCGATAAGACCGCCCATTGTACACTTGTTTTGTGTTTGATTGTCCTGTTCTTATTATGCAGTGAACAATAAAGTAAATAAACATGCCTACTTTCAGCAAGTTCTCTCATATCAATAGGAAATGTTTATATTTCGACTTGTAATAAGAATCTTGTTTACATTGTATATCATAACGACATTATTCAAGGCCCACAACCGTTTCAAGTGTGTAGAACCGCAGCGATGGAGTTTTTTGTGAGCGGTGTCGTATTACACTCCGACAAGCGCGCGTCGGCAGGGCTTCAGAGGCAATTGGCTTATTGAAAAATGTTTCTGTGGAAAGTAGGGAGTATAGTTACGGGAGCATTTCCATAGAAGAAAATAATATGAAGTATCCGGCAAAGTATTATGATTTAACATAATGAATCCATGACGTCCATGAATTAATCCCTCTAAAACTTTGCAATAGCTATCTTTTCTCGCAAAATTTTTTTTTTTCGACATAGACCAGGTACTCGCAAACAAAGTCGCTGGCAACAGATAGTTTTGAATATGAGGAAAGGACTATATGAGTAATTAAATAAATAAATAAATAATTTGCTTTTCAAGTATTCTATATTAATAATTTCGTCAAGGGGTACGGTAGACTCGATCGAAACCTTATTTGAATAACGAAACATAAAAAAATATTTATTTTGAGTCGACAACATATATCCGCAAAATTCGGATTATGGAGAATTTCGTTAATTCCGATGGCACGGACAAACAAACCGCTGTCGCCATCTTTGGTAGTTATTAATACTCATCGTCAGTCGTTGACGTTTCGGTTTTTGACACTTTTTATGATATACTCTTTGTTATGTGTTTTTTCTTTAAACCTGAGATTGGCCGATTACGATAACAACCATAGAAAAAGAATACTAACCATAACCATAAAAGTTGAAGTTTTCGTTCAAATTTTTAGTGATTTATTCGTTTGGATTACACACATCATGCCGAAAATCGTAAGTATTTCATAAACTGTTCCGTTGGTCGTGTCTCTGTCTTCGTTTATTATTATTTGTTTGATGATACCTATGTAATTTTGGTAACAGCCGGATCTCCTTGCATTTGGTAAACATTGTCACAATTGTGGAAAGTGGATGCAGCGAAGGGCTCTTCGTAAAGATGGTGAGTAGTATTTTAGTAGGTATGTAGGCAGGTTGTGTTTTTAAGTGAATTTTGTTCTGTTTTCTTCTTAATGTGTGGATTGTAAGACTTTCTGCATTTAAATAAAATAAGTACTTATTTACTTCCAGTGACATGCAATTTTTGTAATGGCAAAATATTTGTAAGAAACTGCAAGCAAATGCAAATGTGCAGTCGATGTGTGGAATGCGACAACATTATACTCGGTAAGCGGCTCAATATTCTTTCTCTATAACCCGACAAATAATAATAAATGACCACATGCATAGCCTGTGTTGAGTTGTCATGAACACATACAGAAACAGACACGATTTTTGCACCGTTTTTCTTGATAATGGAATGGACCCCTTCATGCGCAAGTTCAACTTGAACTTGGCTGGTTCTTATTATGCAATTAGACATTATTAATTGTATAATATATTTTTGCAGATAATTTCAATTATTGCGAGTGTTGTGGCCTAGAAACAATTAGGCAGTTAAGAATAACCAAGGCTCGGGCACTTTCAAACCTTTTTCCAAAAAATCAAACTGTTCCTGCTGCATCCCAAGATTTATTTGATGACTTTCAGGTAAGTTAATGGTGTAGGTCACTGAGTAAAGTAAAATGAAAAATAATGCTTATTACCAGATAGAGATGGGACGATATACCTACACCTACATACATTCACAATACTTATTATGATTTGAATATTTGTCTAATATATTTTCTCCTTTAAAGTCGATAACGAAGAGTTGACGCTAATCGAAGATTCACTGATGACTGATGATGTTTCTTCGGACAACGAGAAAAAACAGCTACTGTCAGTCAGCAGTGATTTTATTTATTTAGAAGAAGAGGAGAAAGAAAACTTATCAAATGGTGGGCAGACCCCCGAAGAAACGTAAATATTCAAGCAGGTTTAGTACAGAACATCAGCCCCCCAGGACTAACTATGTAGATATATTTAGCACTTTCAAATAACACCATTCAAGTATCAGTACATTCAGTTGGTTCTATGATTTATGAATGTGTTCAATGTCAAGCACTTCATTTTTTAGGTGAAAAAATTAAAAATCATTTTAAAAATTGTTGTCATAATGGGAAGGTATACATAGACCCAGACAGAGTATTAAAGCCAATTCCAGATATATTATTAGATTTATACGAAGGCAATACGTCTGATGCTAATAATTTTAAGGCTAATATACGACAGTATAATTCAACATTTGCAATGGCATCCATAAATTCAAACTTGAACACACTCCCTCCAGGATTTTTCACTTATAGGGTACAAGGGCAAATTTATATAAAAACTGGATCTTTGGTTCCGTTGCAAGGTCATAAACCACAATACAACCAATTGTATATAATTGAAGATGAAGCAGCATTAAATGAACGATTATCTGTTTCTCGAAATAACATATGTAGAAACAATATAATGAGGTCCTTACAAACAATGATCAATGAATCCAATCCTTTTGTCAAAATATACAAAAAGGTGGCTGCAATTTTAGCTGAAGAGGAATTAAAAGCAGCCTCAGAAAATCGACCCAAAAATTCGGTATCAATGCAGTTTTATAAACATAAATCTCTTGATTTGCGTCGGCATAACACACCATCAAATAATGAGGTAGCGGCCATCTTTGTAGGAGAAAACGGCGAACCTCCATTAAATATAGACTTCTCTGTACAAGAATATTCTCAACATTTAACTACACTCAAATCAACCAGTCCCAATATTGACCCTTTAGCCTTTCCTCTACTTTTTCCTAATGGAGAACTCGGATGGCATGAAAATCTTCAACACAGAGAAGAGAGTCGAACTGCTCGAAGCCGTCTTACAATGTTACAATTTTATCAGTATAGACTTGCTGTTCGTAAAAATTTTAGCCCATTATTTTACGCCGAAAAACTTTTTCATGAATATTGTGTCTTGGCCTATGTTAGGATTGAATCTCAAAGATTATTGTTTCTTCGAATGAATCAAAAACAGCTCAGAGCTGACAATTATAACAATTTAATAGATAGCCTGTACAATAATGATAGAGAAATGGGTCAAGGCATTGGTAAAATGATAATATTGCCATCAACTTATGTGGGAAGTCCTCGGCACATGATGCAAAATTATCAGGATTCCATGGCAATTGTATGCAAGTACGGTAAACCAGACTTATTTATAACATTTACGTGCAATCCGAAATGGCAGGAAATTTTAGATAATTTACAAGGCACTAAAAAAGAACATAGACCCGATTTATTTGCCAGAATTTTTAAACTTAAATTGGAGGAACTTTTAGATGACATTTGTGTGTGCAGAAATACCTGACCCAGATAAAGACCAGGAACTTTTTCAGACTGTGTCAAAAAACATGATCCATGGGCCATGTGGCCCTGGATATATGAATTCACCTTGCATGAAAAATGATGGAACTGCCTCTAAATGTTCTAAAAACTACCCAAAACATTTTGCGAAGAAACTAGAGATGGTACCCAAAATGGAGGTTATGCTATAATAAGAAGAAGAGACGACGGAAGAACAATAAAAAAGAAGGATTTCGAGTGTGATAACAGATGGGTGGTGCCCTACAATCCCTATCTATGTAAAAAATTTAATGCTCACATAAATGTTGAAATTTGTTCAAGTGTCAAAAGTGTGAAATATATAAATAAATATATTTATAAAGGTCATGACCGAGCAAAGATACAAATCACAGTAGCACCACAAGAGTCCAGTGATCAATCGACATTAAGCAATGAACACCATGATGAAATTAAGGCTTATATTGATACCAGGTATGTTTCGGCCCCTGAAGCAGTTTGGCGAATATTTGAATTTTCAATGCACAAAATGAGTCACACAATTATACAGTTAGGTGTTCATTTGGAAAACCAACAAACTGTGTCGTATTTACAGATCAGAATGTTCATGAAGCAGCAGCTAGATCAGCTGAAAAATCAACATTATTAGCATTTTTTGAACTAAACAGAACAGAAGAAAGTGCTCGACAATATCTTTACACTGAAATTCCGACACAATTCAGATTTATCCATGGACAGTGGCAACCACGAATATCTCAGTCAGCGGCTGATAAAGTAATTAAGCAAGAATGTATAATTATTCCTTTTCTGATGGGGAACGATATTATCTCCGGCTATTACTTCTTCACGTCAAAGGGCCGACTTGCTTCAGAGATGTTAGAACTTATGAAAATATTATTTACCTACAAATCATTCCGAGAAGCTGCTCAAGCAAGGGGGCTCCTTTTTGACGATCAAGAATGGGAAAGATGTTTGGATGAAGCAATTGGTTTCCAACTTTCTCGGCAATTACGACAGCTGTTTGCGTTAATTTGCGTATTTTGTGAAGTAACTGATCCTAATGCTCTTTGGGAAAAGTTTGCATCACATTTTTTATATTGAACCCTAAACAATTGCAATATATGGAAAAAATTTAAACGAATCCTAACTGAATTAACAATTTGTACAAAATCATAATTATATCCAATAAATGAAAAAAACATAATTAACAACATTCAGAAACCAAAAATAGACAGCCAAAATAAAAATTACACAAATACAAGCGGTAGGTAATGAACTAATTAACTATAAAATAACGTATTTCATATTTTGCAGATAACCTTAATTTAACCCATAATTCGCACCATAGCATGGATGGCGGCCATTTGCATATTGGCGTGGCATCAGCAACCGTGTTGAAATCGTACCATTATTTATTCCGGCGAATTCTTTTACACTAAGTGGAATAATGGATATGATTTATCATTCAGATAATAGTTAATGCCGGTGGCTGATTCTGTGAGTCGACTCGCTTGCGACCACTTTTGTCCCTTTGTGACCTTTGTCCTGCACTTCAGCGGGTGCGGAGCGCGGGGAGCGGGGCGCCAGGCGCGCGCGAGGTCGCTGATACGAAGCAGTGTCGACATCAATGAACGGGTAATGGCAGGTTATCACATTATATCGGACGGTATCAAGTAAATAGCCTTCTTTAATGATTTATTAATTATAAACAACAATATTACACGTGCAGATAGGTGTTAACTCCGATAACCACACGGCCGCGGCCGTCAGCGAGCCAACACCGCAGACAGTGCGATGAGGTATAAATGTTGCAATTCCAGACAGGAAAAGCTGTCTGTAATAGGGACTTGTTTCCTCATTACCTATGTTATTAAAATGGTTATAATTGACCATGTCAATAATCCGACTGATTATCTGAGTTAACACCAGCACTGCTAAGGTTTTAGGTTTCCGAATATCTTCAAGATTCTTTGGAGAGGTAGCACTGGTAGCTAACTTCATTCATCTAACATTTAAGAGAGAACCGTACTTTATCTAATTTACTGCCCCATCTAGTATACTTCACATTCTACAAATTAACTGTAGTTAAGCAGGTACCTAAGACTGATTCGAAATCTACAAGTTTATTTAAAATCTCGGAGTGCAGTTTCTCATAGCTCTTAAATTGAAAACGTGATTTTGGGAAATATCAATGAAACAATGAGTATTAGGTGCTATGGAAGTTATAATGGTAATGCTGTGGATCAGCGCGCTGGTGTCGAAGCTGGCGCTCAGATCCTGGCGTTGATCCAGGACGCGAAGGAGGTGACCCTAGCGAAGGCGGCTGGCATGCCGATCTGGCAGCCGCGGGCCGAGCCGAATGACGTCACTCCGATCTGCAAGCGTCACACCAACCAGGTTAGTGCACATTCTTAACACATCACATTCATGATACTTGAACACGAACAACGGAACAAATGGATATGAATGCATCTTATGAAGTAAGAACTTTGTATTTCAATTTCTTAATCAGAAAAAAAAGTGATCACTACGCGAGTATATCAGTATAAGTGAACAAGTGTATTTAGTATCCGGAAGGTGTCGGCTAGGGAGGCAGAGTACTCACGAGCACGCGCTGGCCGCCGCTGGTGATGACGAGTGGGCCGCCGGAGTCGCCGCCGCACGTGCCCACGCCGCCCGCGCCGCTGGTGCACAGCGTGGAAGCGATCACGGACGCGCTGCCGTACGAGTTCACGCACACGGCGTTGGTGATCACCTGCAGCCACACGTGGTGCTTGGCCTGGTTCGTAGAGATGCCGGAGCCTGCGAACACACACATATCACACTCTGCGCCTGCGCCTCGGGCCCGCCTCGCTGGCGAGCCGTCATCAGTGCGTCGAGAGTATACATGGTGAACTAATATCAGATGTTCAATAGTCATCCTGAGTTAACATGATTGATTATTTAGGACGAAGCAAAAGCGAAGTGAACTTACTGTCACTCTGTCTGCCGTAGCCGGCGGCGTGCGCCCAGGTTCCCGCGAAGTTGTTGTTGAGCAGGGAGCCGCTGGGGATGACGGCGCGCTGGATCACGTCTGAAACATTCGGAAATGAAAGGCTTGCCCACTGCTGCTCAGTAAGTCGCTAGTGCGCGTAGCGTGTGGTACTCACTGGTGTAGCCCACCCAGTTGAAGGTGATGATGGCGATGTCGTTGTTGAGGTTGTTGGTGTTCCAGTTGCCGTGCATCTGCACGTTGTTGGTGTTGACACGCGTGCCGCCGGAGAACAGGAAGCCGGAGCCGAACACCAGCTGGAACTGGCGCGCCTGGTTGCGGCCATCAAACCAGCAGTGCGCCGCGGTCACCGAGCGCGTGTTACTGAGCATGGTGGAGCCGCACACCGAAGTGGAGCCCGTCGTCAGCGTGATCACCAACCCGATCTGCAACACAGCAGCGTTAATGGCATCAAACAGGTATCTACGACACGTGACTCGCGATGCCTGCCCGAGTAGCACATATACAGGGTCCTGGAGAAGACAGAGTGACTGACCAGGTGAGGGTGCGTGCCGGCGCCGGTGGCGGAGCCGCCGACGATACGTGATCCGTCGAAGTCGGTGGCAAGTTCGGCCTGCTTAATGCGCGACGCCTCGGGGATGCCCACGTTCTCGTGGTAGTGCAGCATGATAGGCTCCTCCGCCAGCGCCAGCGCCGCGAGCGCGCACAACATCAACAAGTACTTCATGGTGGGTTACTGGTAGCTTCAGGTGGCGGCGAGGGCTCCGCTCAGCATTTTATACGACGCAACGCGGGCCACGCGCAGCATATCTTATCAACGTTCGCAACAGATTTAATGTAAATCTGTTTTAGCGTTCCGTGCCAAAATTAGCAGAAGTATTAAGCTACCGTTGAAAGTACCAATCATCCTTACCGGCACCGCGGCGGGCGCTAGTTTACGACGAGTTATCTATCTATCATAGTTGCCCAATAGGAGATACGACAGATCGCGTTGCGTGTTAACAAACGCTTGTTCGTACTAGTTCGGTGGTGCTAGGAGCTTTAATTGTAAACACGAGCTGCACAAATGCTTGTTCGGCTGCGCTCTTCTCTTTCAGACGTAGGGAGTGCGGGAACCAAAGTCCTTGTAAATAAATTGACTTTAAATTCCAGGTACTGGCTTTAATTCTAGCATGAGCCACTAAGTAGAGACTTAAATTCTGGGTATTTCCTTTTTTGGATTTTGTCGTCAAGGCGTGTATTTTGGAGATAAGGTCAGTGTAGCGATATCAACATGCCTGTAATCGTCTTATAATCTGATTCAATACATGTACACACAAAACATTTAGTGGTAAGTACACGTTGTGCGGTAGGTACACCGCTCGAGTAATCTAGACAAACATCGATCGATAATGCTTAATCACAGCTTATTGTGAAGGGAATCCGGATTACAAGATTATGAACTGGAAGTAGGTACTAATAATTTAATAAATTGCAAAAAAAAAAAAACTGGCCAAGTGCAAGTTGGACTTGCACACTTAAGGGTTCCGTACCATAAGCCGAAAAAACATGTTTCTTGTACGGGGGCCCCCTTTTATTTTTAATATTATTTCATTTTTATTATTTGAAGAGAAACACATCATCTGTGAAAATTTAAACTGTCTAGCTATCACGGTTCATGAGATACAGCCTGGTGACAGACAGACAGACGCTTTTTAAACTTAATGCATGTATACTAAAAGCTAAATAAAAAGTTATATATTCGTTACTTCATTCTTCAGATATTATTTATTTATCAAGTAGGTAGTCCCTTTATCCTACAGGCAACATCGCAAGATTTCAGAGAGTATTACGATACCCTCATTTGCTTTTTTTTTTTTGAATACCCACACAACGGTTCCCGCTTTGTGTCTTTGTGACATTGCTCATTCCTTTTTCGTGCGAGGCAACGAGCGGTTAGAGTGTAGCCTTAGGGGCGCTATGGCGCGAGGACTTAGAAATTTTTTCGAATTTTTTTTTTTTTTGGAATTCGATTGTACGCTCTATGAGCAGTAAAGAAAACCAAAAAAAAAATTGTTGGTTCAAAAAAATTTTTGGGACAATATTTTTCGGTCGATTCCACCTTGTGTAAGCATGAGGGCAGGGACTTAAAAATTTTGCGAAAAAAATTTTTTTTTGGGGATTTCGAGTATCGCTTAGGAGCACTATGAGAAAAAAAGAAAATCAAAAAAAAAATTGTTGGTTCAAAAATATTTTTGGGACAAAATTTTTCGGTCGATTCCGAAAAATATATTTTATTTTATTTTATCCCCACGAAAATAATGTAACCCAAAGTAGTAGTAAATGAATTCATTATTTGGCGTGCGCTGAGCTATTGATGATACATAAAAATAATGTACTACACGATTAGTACTTATTGTTACCAATAACAAAGTTCGCAAGGATGTCTTAACTATAATGGTTAAAAAGTCAGAATGACCGCTTTTTGTTTAAATCATTCAATCAAACCTCGGGTGGAATGGAGAAGTGGTGATTTTGGTATCATGATATTAATCCTTATCCTTTTAAATAGTTTGATAATTATGTACATGTACACTTTTAAAGTAGTAGTAGAAAAAAAAATACCGTCAGATTTTTTGGTTACGCGTCACATTTATCCGTTACGCGCCATCTTTTGGAACTTGACTAGAACTTTTTATTAATTAAAGTGTGAGTCGGACTCGCGCATGAAGAGAAGACGGACAGACAGACGGACAGACAGAAGGACAGACAGACGGACAAACAGAAGGACAGACAGACGGACAAACAGAAGGACAGACAGACGGACAAACAGATGGATAGACAGACGGACAGACAGATGGACAGACAGAAGGACAGACAGACGGACAGACAGACGGCCAGACAGACGAACGGACAGACAGACCGATAGACAGACAGTCGGACAAACAGACGGACAGACAGACGGACAGACAGACGGCCAGACAGACGGACGGGCAGACGGACGGACAGACGGACGGACGGACGGACGGACGGACAGACGGACGGTCAGACAGACGGACAGACCGACGGATAGACAGACAGTCGGACAGGCAGACGGACAAACAGATGGATAGACAGACGGACAGACAGACGGACAGACAGAAGGACAGACAGACGGACAGACAGACGGCCAGACAGACGAACGGACAGACAGACCGATAGACAGACAGTCGGACAAACAGACGGACAGACAGACGGACAGACAGACGGCCAGACAGACGGACGGGCAGACGGACGGACAGACGGACGGACGGACGGACGGACGGACAGACGGACGGTCAGACAGACGGACAGACCGACGGATAGACAGACAGTCGGACAGGCAGACGGACAGACAGACGGACAGACAGACGGACAGACAGACGGACAGACAGATGGACAGACAGACGGACAGACAGACAGACAGACGGACAGTCAGCCGGACAAACAGCCGGACAGACAGACGGACAGACAGACAGACGGACAGACAGCGGAGTCTTAGTAATAGGGTCCTGTTTTACCCTTTGGGTATGGAACTCTAAAAACATTTAAATACTTAAACAAGTTTTTAAAATATTCGCAGAACTCTCAGCAAACCCTATAAAAATAATTTAATTTTCGCGCCTTCTTTGGGAGTTCACTATAGGATTTAAAATTATGTCTCAAGCTAACTGCATTGTCAATCACACCAAACGTGTGTATGCAACATTTCAGCTCGGTTGGCGATAACTGCGAGATGTGACCATATCTAACTAGGTACTTAAGTTTTTAATAATATATTGTAAGATACTCATTAAGTTAAGAAGATAACAGAGATGTGACCCTACCTAACTAACTCGGTAGTTAACACTAAAAAAACCCACGGATCAAATTTGCCAAAAGATGACGATTCACAGCTCAACACTTACAAAAAAAGACGAGCTAGTCATAAAGCTAAGGTCACTATTTTCAAAAATTATCTCGAATCATTAAAATCGAAAAAAACGTCGTCACAAATAGATATTTTACAATTAAATAATCGCAGTTATTCAATCATTAGAAATGTCATCAGTCAATTATCAGGTAGCTTAGGAACTCATCTCTGATAGGTACAATAACACGCGACAGCTGCTAACCAACCACGTTCACGCATTGTTTAGCATAACCAACATAAATAATGAATCCGCAACATCACTCAAACAACTACTGGATACAGTAAATAAAAACCCCAGAGCACTTGAAAACCCACACAGTATGGGATACATTGGTTATTTATCTTGTTGCCTCCAAATTAGACTTCAAAACACTCAGATATTGGGAGGAAAACAAGAGCACACTCCAGAAAAAACCCACACTACAAGAATTAAAAACATTTCTCAGTGATCGTGCCATTCTTTTACAAAATCTTGAAGACACTAAACAAAACAAAACAGATTCGAAATCACATTAATTAAAATCAAATATACAAACTCGCACAAATCAATTTCGCATTTCTAACTGTCCCTTATGTAAAGCTCAACATTATTTGTTCTCATGTCCAGTTTTTAAAGAAATGACAGTGGAAAAAAGAATAGAAAAAGTTTCCAAATTACATAATTATTGTCCGAACTGTTTACATACAGGGCACGACACCAAATCCTGTCGCGGTGGTGCATGTTAGTATTGCCAACAAAAACACAATACTATGTTACATAAGGAACAACCAAAACTAGGATCAAATCCACTGCCCTAGTGCATGTCATTGCCAGTGATGGAACACCACACTTGGCGAGAGTATTACTGGACAGTGGAAGTACCTCTAGTTACATCACAAATAAACTATGTACAAAGCTCAATCTCCACTCCGCTACTGAATGTCGAAGTTTGAAATGTCGACGTATGTTAGTTCTAAAGTACAGGATCTCGATGTACGCCAGTTCGAAAGTTCACTGGAGCGAAGTATGCAAGGCCGACGTATCGTTAGTTAGAAAGCATACGAGTGCGATGTACGCCAGTTCGAAATTACCCTGGTTAGGTTAGGTTAGAACTGTGAGACGCGGTGGTCTCCTTCTGCGAGACAGTTATCGCGCAGAAGGAGGCTGCGGAAAGGGAGAGGGAGATCACAACCGCTCTCCCTGCCCGCAGCAGGCGAATCGGGCGTCGGAGGAGGGCATACGCTGCCCTCTTCCGGCCCCCCTAACTGGGTCCAGGGGCGGCGGACTTGGGGATGTCCGTCGCCCCCCATTCATCCGGACCCGAGGTGGCGGCGCGTGGTGTTCCCGTGCGCCCCTCTTTGACGTAGCGAGGGGAGTTAAACACCTCACTCCCCTCGCCGACGCGAGGTGGCCCGCAGAGGCGGGCCGGCACCAGCCGGGGATTGCGGAAGTCGCATACGTTCCCGCGATCCCCGGCGTAGGTGGCAGATGGAACACCGGGGTGGTTTTAGTCAGTAAGAGTCTGACAGACCCCTCCACCCGCCCCAGGGTGGAGGATTTCCATGAGGATTTCCCCCCGAGATCAAAAAAAAAAAAAAAAAAGGTTAGAACTGTGACCAACAACGCGCGAGCCGAGCGAGCGCTACCTCGAAATTGGTCGCGAAATTATTCTAAGTATTTTTTTCATAGTGCCCCCAAGACGACACTCTGACCTCCTGACGAACCTAACCTAACCAGGGTAATTTCGAACTGGCGTACATTACAAGAGACTGAGTTCGGCTGGCTAGTTTCAGGGTGTACCACAGACACCAACAAGCACACAAACAATTGTTTTTTCAATCACAACAACTCAGATTCAGTTAACACGATTCTGTGTGTTGTCGATTGTGAGTGTTTAGGTGATTTCTACTATCAAGCCAAAAAACGGTTTCTTTCCATAGAAATCCGCATGAATTCAGATCACACATACAAAGAACAATATTCTAAATTCATATCAGAATACATACAACTCGGTCACATGACTTTAAACAAACATCCACATTATTCACATAAAAATCCACAATCATCATCTTCATTCATTCAGAAAGTAATAAAGATAAATCAATCATACAACCACTCAATCGCACACCAGTGTACTACCTATACCACACAGTGCCATACCACACAGTGTACCACATCACGGTATTATACGTGAGTTAAGCACCACCACTAAATTCAGATCGGTATTCGATGGCTCCGCTAAATCCTCTAGAAAGCTATCTCTTAACGATATACACTTATACAGTTTGTGGGTCCAGTCGTCCAGGACGATCTCATTTCCATACTCATACGCTTTCGTCAGCATAAATACATAATATCAGTTGACATAGAAAAAATGTTTCGCCAAAGTGCAGTAGTCAAAAAACAGCGACCCCTTCAATAAATCGAATGGCGATACAATCCAACGGAACCCCTACAAACATACACGCTCAACACGCAGTCACTTACGGCACGGCATCAGCGCTGTTCTTAGCAACACGCTGCATCAAACAAATAGGCTTAGATTGTCAAGATAATCAAATTGAAAACAATTCAGACAACTATGATCACAAATTAGTCGCGGAGGTTATTTTAGATGACTTTACTGCGATGACCTCTTGACGGGGACGGATGACGAGTCAATTCTATTGGAAATAGCCAGAGGAGTATTTTCCGAGCTTAAAAATATCGATTTCCACTTAGAAAATGGTTATCTAATTGTCCCCTCGTAATAAAAAAACTAGGTTTTATGAGTCCCAAAATACAATTGTCAATCTAAGTACAAACGATCCATCTAAAACCTTAAGCATTTATTGGAAGATTCACAAAGACACAATTTCGTATCACAAAAACAAATTACAAAACGCACAATTTTATCCAATATAGGTCATATTTTCGACTCATTAGGTATACTCGAAACTAAACTACTAATGCAACAGATGTAGATGATAGATAACATTAGTTGGAACGGTGAAATACCGGTTTCGATTCAAACACAATGGACGCAGTTAGTTGAATCGTTATCTTATTTAAATCAGTTAGCTATTCCTCGTTATACATTCTGTGACTCATCACGTAATAATATAGAAATACATCTTTTTTGAGACGCTATTGCGTACGGTGCTTGTGTATACGTACGTACCTATACAACAGATGGCAATATCATTATTCAGTTACTAATAACTAAGGGACGGGTGGCTCCTTTGAAAACACTTACAATTCCGCGACTTGAATTATGCGCTGCGTTAACCGGTGTTAATTTAAGAAATAAAGTAATAAATTCACTTCTTAACAAAACAACTATAAGTGCTTTTTTTGGAGCGACTCGATAATTGTTTTATCATGGGTGAATACACCAACTCATAAATTGCAAATATTCGTCAAACACTAAGTCACAGACATTCTGAAACATACTGATCCACACTCATGGTACTATGTACCGACCAAACAGAATCCATCAGACATAATAACAAAGTGCACTAATGCAAAACAATTAGGTACTACAGACACATTTATGGTTTTCAGGGCCAGACTTTCTAAGGAATGATCATAAGCACAGCTGGCCTGAACAACCTGGGCATCTCAGCGTATCTGACCTTCCAGAAGTCCGGTCCCAAACACATTTTACACACATAGACACAAATAATAATAATTCCTTTCTTAACAAATATTCCAATTTCAACAAACTAACACGCATCGTAACTTACATACTTAGATTAATTCATCACTGCAAAAATAAACATTCAAACACTATCAAAACAAGTAACACAGACAAACAGATGTGCATCGGTCACGACTATAACGCCTATGATGGGGCCGTTATCTGAGAGACTGCATGCAAATTTTGTATTCAGTGACGTAGGTGTAGACTATGCAGGGCCAACCATGATTAATAACCGTAAAAGACGTGGAAGAGTACTAATTAAATCATAAGTTTGTATTTTCGTTTGTTTTGTAGTCAAAGCTGTACATTTGGAGTTGGTCACAGATCTGACGACAGAGTCTTACATTGCAGCACTCAAGAGGTTCATTTCTCGTAGGGGTAAACCCAATCATATCTACTCAGACAATGGGAAAAATCTGGTAGGTGCTGCTCGTGTAATCACCAATTTTATCAGGAATCACAGTGAGTCAATTTACAGCTGCGCTGCAGAGCAAGGTATAAACTTTCACTTCATTCCTCCATACTCACCCCACTTCGGAGGCCTTTGGGAAAGTACTGTTAAATCAGTTAAATACCACCTCAAAAGAGTTTTAGGCCTAGCACACCTCACATATGAGGAAATGAACACATTACTGGTCCAAATAGAAGGCATCCTTAATTCGAGGCCTCTCACACCTCTTTCATCCAATCCATCTGATCTATCAGCTCTCACTCCCTTCCATTTTCTAATTGGTCGTCCTCTAACTGTGATACCTTACCCACAGATGTCCGACTGCGACCCATCACGGCTGCCGAGGCATCAACGTGTCGAACTTCTGCGCCAGCATTTTTGGAGACGCTTCAATAAAGAATATATTTCCCAATTGCATCAAAGGACACGGTGGCAACGCTCACACGGCGCGCTCACAGAGGGCTCGCTGGTCATCGTGAAGGACGAGGCGCTACCTGCAGCACACTGGCCACTGGGACGAATTCTGAAGCTTTATCCGGGACCAGATAGAGAGGCTCGCGTAGTAGACATTAAAGTACAGTCGGGCACAATCAGAAGGGCATTAGCATTAGATGGACCACCAAATTGATCATTCATTCAAGCCTCAATCAATCAACATAAACATCATGCATTCATCAACAATCATCCATCCTGGCTGGAAGTTCAACTCATCATCCACTGCTGGCCGGGGAATATGTTCACACACACACACAACCAAAGCCAAAGAACACACTACGGCCGCGTCGTCAACGAGCGGCGCGGCACGGCGCGGCACGGCGCGGACGGCGCGGGGGCCAGGAGCGCAGCAGCGGCTTGGCATTGCATCGTTCGACACGACCGCGCTCGGACATACCTTTTGATACTTAGATTGCTAAAGATTCGAATAAACCAGTTTAAATACAGTCCGCTTGCTTTACTTTGACCTGGGCCTTAACAAGGCCTATATTGTCGGCCCCTGCTAAAGTATTTGAACACAATTATATAAGGCAATCCAAAGGCAAGTCGATATCTATCTGAGCACTAAGCAACACGGTTTTCGCAATAAAACGTCTGTAAACACCAATTTGCTAACCTTAGTTGATTATATTTCTACTCAAATGTACCGAGGCCAGCAGTACCGGAACCGGAGTTGGAGTTTACTCCAGCGACCTCAACATTAGAATATCCAGACCACTAGGAAAGCTCAATACCGTTTATCAGGCGGAATGCGTGGGCATTATCCTAGCGATCCATGCCATAGAAGCCAGGGGAGTCACGGACACTCATATTCGTATACTCTAATAAAGATATAGATAGAAACTACACCACCTCGAAACAAATACAAGAATGCCACAATGCACTAGAACGTGTCACGGTGACAAACCGCAACACTGTGACGCTGCAGTGGATAAAAGCTGATCACTAGGAAACGACGCGGCTGATGAACTGGCCAGGAGGGGGTGTGGTACGATGCCTGTTGGACCCGAACCCATAGTGCCACTCCCTTTCACCCAGCTACGCACGTGGCTACAAGAACATACCCACACACAAGCAGAACGCTGGTGGGCCTCGGCACCAGGCTGCAGGCAGTCCAAGGAGGCTATACCACTCCTAAACACTAAACTTACGAAGCGCCTTCTGCGACTGGATAGGGGGCATTCTTTTTTGTGTTTTTATTTTCTGTTTAATTAATGGTTATTAAGATTATCTGTAAATATGTGAGTACCATTTACCTAATTTTTTTTTAGAAAAGGAATAAGTACCTCTGCTGGTTATACTTTGTTCTTATAAGTAGCATACTCTGGGTGTATCGTCCTCACATAATATTAAATTAATTTTTGAATACCAAATTTTGTAAATCATTATTTGAAAAGAGTAACTATGGAGTTTCTTGTCCGTTCTTCTCCATAAGAATCTACCTTTCCGAATGGACAGTAGAGTCACTTTATTAATATATTTTACTGAACTGTAAATGCTGACGTTCAAAAGTGCCGTTTAATGGCCTAATTGAAATAAACGTTTTTGACTTTGACTTTGACTTTGCAGTCTGCGAATGGTGGCGGGGACCATCACCGGACACTGCTCACTGAATAAGCATTTCCACACACTAGGTATAACAGACAGTCCTCTGTGCAGAGCATGCATGGAGGAGGAGGAAACGGTGTCGCACGTGCTCCTTGAGTGCACAGGCGTCGCCGATATACGTAGACAAACAATAGGGACACCAAATTCACTCACAGACACCCTGAACTCTTTAGGAGGACTGATCTGCTTCTGGAGGGAGGTCGGCTGGTTGGAATGACGGCCGCCATGGCCCACGCACAATGGTCCAACATCAGGACTAAGTGCGGAAACCATACCCTAATAGATTGATAGATAGATAGACCGAGGCCAGCAAGTGGATGTGCTGTACTTTTATTTCCGCAAGGCCTTTGGCATAATTAATAATGACATCTTATTACATAAGCTAAGTGCCATAGGATTGACAGCCAGTCTTCTTACCCCGATTTCCGAGTGTTAGCGATCCCTAAATTTAATTAATAAATGAATGACAACGTAAATGTCAAATTTGACAGATAATCGAAGGTGACGTATAACAACGGCGGCCATTGTGAATCAGTACGTTAGGCTGGTCGGTTGAGAGATAGAACTTGAATTTGTTAATCGTAAATAGGATTACACTTACGAGTTAATTAAAGTATTTTAGAAAACTGAAGATTGAGTATGATTCACCTGACACCGTCTACAGTCAGAAGTGGTAAGAACTAAAAGTGTTGGAGAAAAATCTCAGGTATGTTATTTGATCTATTTATTTTGCTGAACGAACCGGTAACATGTAGTACCTACATGCTTTTTATGATCGCAAATAAATAATCGGAATGCCATTATACATATTCCACTAAGCAATTATACCTGCGTAATTTCAAGTTATTAACATGTAAAAGAGGATTATAATAATACCGACGTTTCATAAAGTGCGTGGCGTGGGTAGTTGGTAGAAATAAAAGTAGGTCACGAATGAACGACAACTACTATAACATGTACATCGTTCGTTCGCCCGGTCTGTTTATGTCTGTGGTGAATGGAAAATCCATAAATAAGAATGAATCGATACAATAAAAAGGAAAAGCAAGTTTGTAAAAAAAAAAAAAAAAACCTACCTGCATCTCCTATCTAGGTAATAATATGAGGAGATTGTTGCACTTATTAAGGTTGTGTTATGTTGTCACGTACTTATAATAACTGTTGATTTGGGATAAGTATAATAATTATACTTATCCCAAATCAACAGTTATAGTAGTACCTTGCATATCAATTATTGATATGCATGTAATTTCAGTTTGTAAGTATGTGAACTTTTAATTGTATATTCGTGGATTACCTTTGAGTCCTATGAGATATAATCATAAACTTGTAGGTATATCTATGAAACCAATTAATTACCTATTTTGGTTGGTTTGCGTGTACCCAGGTAGGTAGGTACTGTACAACCTATTAACTGTTTGGAGATGATTATAGGTGGCACAATGGGTACGATTGTTTTTTTTTCTTATGTTAATAAAGTAACATGAGATTTCTACTTAGGTGTACGTACTCGTAGTATACCTTGGTCATCTGGATGACTTAATGCAACCATGAACTGTAACTGGTAGCTAAAGGTGTAGGTACGTTGATAGTCGTCTATTAAATAAAGTTTTCTATTTGTTTTTTTCGTCGATTCTATGACTAAGTCAAGCAGTTAAGACTAATTTGGACCCGTTGAGCAGATACGAAACGACACGGGCTGTTTTCTATGAACATTATTATTGATATGGCATCACAATTAAAAAGCTGAGTTTAATATTCGTTACGTTGCTACTGCTGCGTTTAATTTTAGATTTTATTTTATTAAGCACCATTACAAGGAGTACCTGCTAAGTGCTCTACAAAAGGGTTAATACGTAATTGTTTTTGTTTTTATTTCCCTTACTAATACCCACCACTCGATACTAACTTAAACCACATTTTACTCCACTATGGCAAAAAAAAAAAAAAACTAAAAAAAAAAAAAATAAATAATAATAATAAATGTCACAAATTATTTATGGGCAATCATAGTCTCCACTATTAAATATAGTTCTACAAAATGCCTTTCAGTGGTAGGTCGAATTATACTCCACCTTTAGAACCGACTAGACGTAGTAGATCGTCGCGGAATCCCGAACGTATACAGGAGCCAAGAAGGAGTAAACGTTCTAAAACAAGACCAAATCCAAGACATAGTAAACGTGAAACATACCGTAGCAGATCTCGTCGTAGAACGGTATCCCCTTTATCGTATCGGCGTCATAGGAGTAGTAGTACAAATTCGGAAAATAGTTATTCCGATTCTCGATATAGATGCAAGACCCAGCTTTCACAACGCTATAAGCGTCGTAATCGTAAATCTCCATCGTTGAGTACTGACAGTGATGATACCAGCATCACCGGTTCTGAACACGAAAACCAATATAAGCGAAGACGAGATTCATCTGATCTATCTGATGATTCGGCCTCCATAAAACGTAAACGATCAAGAATCCATTCTTACCGAAAAAAAAAACGATCCAGTGCTCGCCAAGAGAATCACTTTCTGAAGAAGTTTTGTAAAATTATTAAAGGCAATCATTTTGAAGGATCACATAATGTGATCCCAGAATTCGATCCCGACGCACATGCACAAACGGCAATAGACTGGGTTCGTAAGGTGAACGAGACAGCGAAAATATATGGATGGACAGAGAGGCAAATAATCTATTATGCTATCCCGAAGCTCTCTGGACATGCAAAGAAATGGTATCAGGGTAGGACTACCATTGATTTAAGCTGGAAACAGTGGCAAAGTAAGATAGTAAAAACTTTCCCAGACGATCGTAACTACGCTGACCGTCTGACGGAAATGCTTAGCAGAAGAAGTAGGAGAGAGGAATCACTCGAAGAATATTTCCATGAAAAGGCTAGATTGGTAAAAATGTGCGGAATCAAGGGGAGAAACGCCGTTGATTGCATAATTAGTGGTATCTTTGATAATGGGATAAGACTAAACGCTCAAGGAGCTAGTTTTATAAGGACATCGGATTTACTAAAATATCTACGCCGAATATCAAAACGAGGAAATCTAATCTCTAAAAGAGACACTTTGTTGCCAAAACAGGAATCGCAACAAATAAGGAATTCGGACACTTATCGCAACAACATGTCGAATAAATCAATACCCTCAACCAACCGGCCAAGATTTAGGTCTTTTCAATGTTACAATTGCGGCGAAACTGGGCATACGGCGCGTAACTGCAGTAAACCTTTAAAAAGATGTGATAAGTGCTCTCGGCTAGGACATATGACACAAAATTGTGAGCTACTAGGCTCTCGACCTAAAGTTGACCACACACAAGAAAATACGAATCATAACCCTGCCAAAGACGTTCTACAAATTAAAACAAACGAATCGTCAAATAGTAAGTATTTTAAGACCATTGATATAAATAACATATCGGCTTCAGCGTATATAGACTTTGGAAGTCAATGTACCTTAATACGAGAATCGGTTTTTAAAGACCTAAACGTAGTTCCGAATAAGACGGCACTCCCCGTTATTAGTGGATTCGGTTTCGGAAGTGTCTCACCAATTGCTAGGATATTCGTTACCGTTGTCGTAGATGCGGTTCAAGCCGATATAGAAGCATTTATTGTACCGGATCACTTACTTAAGACAGACGTACTTATTGGGCAGTCTCTAACAGAGTTGCCCACGGTTACCGTTTATAAGACTAGCACTAAGCTCATCCTTTATTGTGATGATTCCGACATAGAGAAAATGGATGTTTATAACGCGAATGACATCTCAATCAGGGGTTTGCAAGATATAGAGGTATATACACAAAATAAGTTTTCAGGTCCATTATTTATCCCAGGCAGTGCATGCATGAAACCTGGCGATGAATACATTGTATTGCAAGGTATCTATCAATTTCATAATGGGACGAGTCGATGTATAGTCATTAATTTGTCGCAAAATCCAATTTCTATCACCAATGCAAAATTATTAGCACGAGCAATAAAATTAAACAATGAAGGATCAATTATATCAAAGTCCGAACCCTTGGATGTTAGTTCTATTCATCTCAACACACAGTCGTCTAATACTGGTGTTAACTCAGTTACCATTAAGGAACCTATTACTTTAGATATGTTAAGTGTTGGCCCTAAAGTAACTGATGCTGAAAATAACCAGTTATTAGGCCTCCTGAACAAGTTTAGGGACTGCTTTGCTTTTAATATGCAGGAACTTGGGTTGACTCATATAACTGAAATGACACTCTGTCTCAACGATAATACACCAGTAATTTATAGGCCTTATAGACTCCCATTCAGTGAGCGCGCAAAGGTAAGGGAAATGATAGGCGATATGTTGGCTAATGATATTATAAGAGAATCACAATCAGCTTATGCCAGCCCTATAGTGCTGGTGCGCAAAAAGAACAATGAATACAGACTTTGCATAGATTATCGCGCATTAAATAAAAAGACAGTTAAAGACAGTTATCCTATGCCTGTCATTGATGACCAGCTCGATCGTCTAAGCGGTAAATCCTACTTCACAAGCTTAGATCTGGCATCTGGTTATCATCAAATTCCAGTGGCTGAGGAGTCACGTCACGCAACAGCTTTCGTGACTCCTGATGGTCACTATGAGTATATGAGGATGCCCTTTGGTCTTGTAAATGCCCCTGCTGTATTCCAAAGTATGATTAATAAAGCATTGGGATCACAACGGTTTGAACTTGCAATTCCTTATTTAGACGATTTACTATCTACTGGTAGCTCATTTGACGAGGCATTCGGCAAGCTGGAAGCTATCTTGAGCCTTTTACGTAATGCCAAGCTGACCCTTAATCTGAAAATGTGTTTCTTTTTCCAATCGGAAATTGAATATCTTGGATATGAGATTTCTGAAGCTGGGCTTAAACCTGGCAGTAAGAAAATACGAGCGGTTTCTGAGTTCCCAAAACCGTCAAATTCCCATCAAGTTCGTCAGTTTGTTGGCTTGGCCAGTTACTTTCGTCGTTTTGTCTTTAACTTTGCCTCCATAGCGAGACCATTGACTCAGCTGACCAAAGCCGATGTTCCCTGGCATTGGGGTGTCGAACAAGACCGTGCATTTAAAGAAATACAATCTAAATTGATAGTTAGACCAGTACTGGCCCTATACAATCCGGATTATATCACAGAGGTTCATTGCGATGCCAGTAAATTAGGAATTGGAGGAATCTTGCTTCAGAAACTCAATGAAGAATACCCGTTTAGACCAGTTGCTTATTTCAGTCGTCAAACAACACGTGAGGAAGCATTTTGGCACTCTTATGAATTAGAAACTATGGCGGTAGTTCAAACCTTAAAAAAATTTAGAGTTTACTTGATCGGTCTAGAATTTAAGGTTATAACAGACTGTAATGCTTTACGCACCACCTTGGTTAAGCGAGATTTAATACCTAAAATAGCAAGGTGGTGGCTAATGCTGCAGGAATATAACTTTACCATTGAGTATCGGCCAGGTCATAACATGCAGCATGTTGATGCTTTGAGCCGGAATCCGGTCTCACCAGCAAATAACACGGAGGAGTTAGAAGTCTTTAATATCACGACTCACGACTGGCTACACACTGTACAGATGACAGACCCACGGATAAAACATATTAAAACTATCTTAGAAACTAGCGAGGAGGATATTAAAGACATTTCTAATAATTACGTATTACGCGATGGTAAAATATATAGGCGTGTAGGATCCAAATTGAAATGGGTGGTACCTAGTTCAGCGCGATGGAGAATTTGTCAGCTTAATCATGACGAAGCGGGTCATTTCTCAACTGATAAAACTATGGAGAAGATTGGAGCCGATTATTGGTTCCCAAAAATGAACCGCTTCGTCAAAAAGTATGTAAATGCTTGCATCAATTGCGCTTATAACAAAGAGATGTCTGGGAAAAAGTCGGGGTACTTAAATCCAATTCCCAAGGTAAACGCAATATTTCACACCATACACATGGATCATTTGGGACCATTTATAAAAAGTAAAAGAGGGAATGCCTACATTCTTGGAGTCATTGATGGATTCAGCAAATTCATATTTGTTAGAGCTGTAAAGAACACTAGGTCAAAGACCACGATTAAAACACTCGAAGACATTTTCGCAACAGTTGGCTGTCCAAAAATAATTGTTTCGGATCAAGGCACAAGTTTTACGTCTGGCGAGTTCAAAACTTTTGTTGCGTCAATTGGAGCCAAACATGTCCTAAACGCTGTGGCAACGCCTCGAGCAAATGGGCAGATTGAACGTTACAATCGAACTATTTTGAACTCGCTAGCCGCTATGAACCATGGTATGGATGAGAGGGAGTGGGACACAAATATTGCAAAATTACAATGGAGTCTCAATAATACAATTAATAAAAGCACCGGCAAATCGCCAGCTGAAGTGGTTTTTGGGCAAAGAACTACATGTCAGGCAGAAGGAATTCTTAAAGGAGCTCTAGAAACAGACGCACAGATTTCAGAAATTGACAGAAATGAAATGAGGAAATCTGTAGAAGACAAAATTATAAAGGGACAGGAAAAAATGAAAGAATATTTTGATAAAACGAGGGCTCCAACTAAAACGTTTAAAGAGGGTGATCTCGTCATGATACCAAATAATAATCCAGACAGGGGCAAAAGCAAAAAGTTAGCCTCAAAGTTCAAGGGTCCGCTTAAAGTAACAGCAGTTCTAGAGAAAGACCGGTATGAAGTATCTAGCATTAAGGGTCTTTCTCAAAGACAGTATAAGAATATCTTCCCGGCTGATCAGTTAAAACCGTGGATCAATTTATGCTTATCGCCGGTAGTAAGCGATAAAAGTGACAATAGTGATTCAGATTCACTAGATGAATAGTTAAAATCATGATATTGTTCTATATGTGTATGTATGTACTTAAATATATATGAAGATACCGTAGTGGAGTTATAGTTGTAGTCATAGTGGCCGGTAGCCCTTAACCCAACCTCCATATCATTTACAGCTTAGATTAGCGTCGACACCGGAGAGTCAGCAGTGTCCGGTTATTTATCAATACTGAGAGACTGATGAGAGCGCTGATGAGGACCAGCTGCTGGCAGACCGTGGCTCTCGGGTGGCTAAACGGCAGATGATGATCAATGTTTGGCTGATTGCAAGCTAATGGCTCTCGGGTGGCCTAATAATTCTGATGATCCAAGGAGACGAGCAGACCGTGGCTTTCGGATGGCTAAACGGGAGCTTCGTGCTAATCTGAGTCTATGTGGGATAGAGTGTGGGAGCGTATGTGGTTGCTGTGGCTTCCAGATAGCTTTCATATGAAGTTAAAAAGTGTTCGTTAGTAAAAGTCATATTATTTAACGGTTATGCATTTAATTTTATTATTATTTTCATGGTTCGCTCTGTGTATAGAATACCATTGATTGTTGAATTGATTAACTAATTATAGAAAAATATGCTGAAAGAGTAACTGTGTTGTTTCAGTTCTTAACTTATGTTGCTTACTTTATGCTAATTATGTTTACTTAAAATTTAATTATAACACTAACTACTTGTTAATTAAGTTTTTTTTAACTGGATGTATTTTTTTCTCAATATGTTTTGCCTTGGTATGAGGCCATACCCGGACTAAAGAATGGCCGAGATTTATTTAGGAATGGGGACATTCCTATTGCAGAATGGCCGTCTGTTAGCGATCCCTAAATTTAATTAATAAATGAATGACAACGTAAATGTCAAATTTGACAGATAATCGAAGGTGACGTATAACAACGGCGGCCATTGTGAATCAGTACGTTAGGCTGGTCGGTTGAGAGATAGAACTTGAATTTGTTAATCGTAAATAGGATTACACTTACGAGTTAATTAAAGTATTTTAGAAAACTGAAGATTGAGTATGATTCACCTGACACCGTCTACACGAGTATCTTCGGAATCGCCAGCAATTGGTTAGTCTTGGCTCATACAACTTGCGAGTTGTATGCTAATCATACACGATCAGAAGTAAGTCAGGGTTCTATTTTAGCACACCTGCTCTTCCTGGTTGTGGTCAATAAAAAATCTGCCACAAATAATAAAACATGCGATTTTTTTACTGCCGTAGACTCGAAGATTTACGCAAATGTTACCTCTGGGTCTGCCTGCATAGCTCTTCAGCGTGATATTGATGCTCTGAATGAATGGGCTGCTATCTGCTGTTATAAGAATCCTGTTTAAAACGCTTTAGTTCACTGCAAGCTTGAAACCAACGCTTGTGTATGGAATCCTCACGAGGTTACCTACACACTCATGCTGCAAAGAGGTCAAAAAGCGTTTCTCATGTTCGTATGTAACAAACGTGTTTTTGGATATTTTCCATGTAGGTATATACTTGTACCCTACACAGTTATTAAAAAGGTTTTAATTAATTTAGTATAAAGGCTAATTACATATAATATGTAATTAGCAATTAAATGAATTAAAACCTTTTTAATACATAAATAAATAAATGTAACGTTGTAATGTTACTATTTTATTAGGTTTTTCGAGACAGGTGACTAGCGACTGTGGAACCCTGCAATGTGCGGGGCCTACACGCACTTGTTTGATGAAACAAGGACGCACACCGTCACTTATGAATTGGCCGTTTCAGTTCGGGCCACTTTGAGCCTTCATAACTTCGGTTGGACTTTGTTAAACTGAAATAATGAATATACATATTTAAGCCATCTTTCCTTTTTCGAAATAAGTTTTTATTTGATTCTTTAGGTTTTGTTTTTTCTGTAATATTGCCATATTTATTATCACCCTTTTTTAGGGTTCCGTAGTCAACAAGGAACTCTTATAGTTTCGCCATGTCCGTCCGCCTGTCCGTCTGTAGACCGTAGACCGTCCGCGGTTTAGCTCAGAGACGCTTAGCGCTAGAAAGTTGAAATTTGGTATGGGTAATATTAATCATGCCGATAAAGTGGTGTAATAAAATCTTGAAATACATTTTTTTAGGGTGGCCACTTTACATGTAGGTAGACATTAAGTGGCGATATTTTTTTTTATCGTCTAAATCATTTTACGTAAACGGTTGTTTTTGGAGACGTGAAAAAATTCATGGTCATAGCATATTTAATGAATTTAAAAGGAAAACTATCAGAGCTAATAATGTACATACATTTCTTTTTTACACCATTCTTAATCAAATTTATTGAATTTTATTTTCTGTTTTTTAGTTGGATTTTTCTATAAAAGCGTGTTTTTTTACACTGTAATTTTTTTATTTTTTGTTAAATAGAATAAATGTGTGTTTTTGTGAACAATAAAAAAGTGTGTATGTATGGATAATGTTTTGCTTTGTTAGAATATTTTTTAATTTTAATTAATTAATCCTGGCGAATCTAATTAGGATAATCGGATATTTTAATTGAATTCTTGCATTGTCATCGATCCTTGACAGGTGTGCAAAGTTTGAACTAAATCTGATCGTTCAAAGTAGGGCAAAATCGAGCTCAAAAGGGTCGGTTACAGACAGACATACAAACAGACATACAAACATACCTACAGGTGAAGCTAATAAACGCGTGTTAATAAAAATTAGGAAAAATCTTGTACAAATGACGTTATTGCCGCACATTGCGTTCGTTAGGGATATGGTCTACATGGTGTTTCGTTTCGCAGACAGATATTTCATAGAATTTCGTTTCGAAGAAAATGTTTCATATAATATTTGGTCTTTGTATTTTATTTCGAATATGATTGTTTCAACAACTATATACTTGAATGAAGTATATTTCACAGAAACACAATTCAATGAATTGCCTACATTTTTTTATTTAACAACCTTATCAAACATTAGATCGGTGTATTTTTCCATGGTATTTTATTTCAACGAAAATGTAAAAAAAGAAATGCTATCCATAATCGCACTCATCATCATCATCTGCCAAGCCTTTTCTTAATTATATTGGGGTCGGCTTCCAGTCAAACCGGATTCAGCTGAATACCAGTATTTTACGTTGAGCGGCTGCCTACCAGACCTCCACAACCCATAATCGCACTATCGAACGATTAATGTAATGTGTTTTTAGGTGTAGCATACTTCACCCATGTATGAAATACCTTATGGTCGACTCGCATACAGTTTATTAATACTGCGCGCTGGATTGATTTCTAAATTCACAAATTAGCATTTTTAACTTTAAATTAAAATTAAGTATTGTCTTAAAAGTCAATAATGTTGTGCTACAAAAGTTAGTGACAGGAACGAATCGCTGTTAAACTGAGTCCACGTCGCCTTGCCTGCCTTAAGAGAGAGTAAATTAATTTCCCAAATGAAAGCGATTGAATTAAAAAAATAACCGACTTCAAAACTGTTATTTATTTAAATAATAACTAAAAAGTGAGAAATAGAAGTATTAACTTTAAAAAAAAAACAAGTTCATTTGCCAACTTCTTTTTGAGGTCAGTGCCAGCTATGGTGCCAGCTATGGCCAGCCTTCATATTTGGAATACACGTTGTCACTTGGTAGTTGTAGTCGTAGACAAGCTTCGTACCTACTGTGTACAAATATAGTTATATAGTTAGTCATGTAAATATTTCACGTATTTCTAGTGACTGACTTACACTCAACTCTGTATCTCAAGAACTACTAAACCGATTCTGACGAAACTTGCTCTGTTCCCTACATTTGACAATACCAAGTCCAAGATTTTTTAAAATCCGACGTATGTTTTTTGAGATATACAAATCTACATACATACACTTATGAAATTTGGCACACATGTTTAGAAGCTGGTATAGACAAACATGTACAAAAACTGTGCCACTCTGACAATTACACAAATACGGCTCGAATAGATCCTCCTTTATTGAAGTCGGTAAATTACACAACATCTTGCGTTCATGATTATAAATACTGCAATATTATATTATAATATTATAAAATAAAACCCACAGAAAAAGATTTAGAGTCAAAGATTTGATTTGATTTTTAAATTGCAAGTCCTACCGAAGTTATCGTTGTTCAAAGCAGCAGTGGTAGTAGGTAAAGAGCTAATAGCTGCGATGGTTCACCTGTAAACCTCGACAATAAATTATTAGTACCGGTAAGTATCAACTTCGCAAACAATAAAACAAGATATTACATTAACTGATTTATTTATTCGTTGACTCCTCGGCAAACTTAATTGGTCCACCTTTATTGCTTCTAACTAGATGCGCGCAGATCGCCGCGGAGCGCGAGCGCAGGCGCTGGCGCGGGCCCCAGGGCGCTGGCCCCAGGACGCGGGCCCCTGGGGCGCGGGCCCCTGGGGCGCTGGGCGCGGGCGCGCGGGTCGGTGGACCAGCGAAGTGGCCGCGGCGGTGCGCGCCGCTCCTACTCTCACACTTAACCTAGCTATGTACAAAATTAGTACCCGTTTAAATGAATGTATATCGAGTCTATTTACACGTGGGGAGGGTGCGGATGACGTCACTGCGCGGGCTGTATCGGCGCGGACGATGCAGCGAGCGCCGCGGGTGCGTCCGGCGCAGGGGGTCCGGAGGTCGCGGGCGGCCCGGAGTTCGCGGGCGGCCCGGAGGTCGCGGGCGGCCCGGAGGTCGCGGGCGGCCCGGGAGTCGTGGGCGGGCCGGGGTTCGCGGGCGGCGGAGGGGTCGCGGGCGGCTCGGTGGTCGCAGGCGGGCCGGTGGTCGCGAGCGGCCCGGGGGTCCCGGGCGGCCCGGGCGTTGCGGGCGGCCCGGGGGTTGGAGGTGCGCCGGGCGTAGCCGGCGCGGCGCCCGGTGGCTCGGCGCTGGACAGGCGCGCCAACGTCTTGTAGAGCGGCGAGTTGACGAAGCGCGGGTACGAGTCACGGTGCATGAGCGTGTAAATCTGCAGCTGCGCCTCATCGAAGGTGTGCGGCGTGGGCTCCACCATGTTGCGGTTCACCACCTCACGCACGCGCGAGTCCAGCGACACCTGCAAGCGGCGGCACTTGGTCAGACACAGTGTGACGCGTGTGGTGCAGGGCGCGGGGCACGGGCGGGGACTCACCTCCTTGGGCGACAGGATGGAGATGTAGTCCTCGTAGATGAAGCGTGCCTTCTCCTCGACGGCGTCAGGGTCGGTCTCTCGCTTCAGCTCCTCGCACGCCAGCCAGAACATTATGTTTTCCTCGGAGTACTCGCCGCGGAGAAAGTCTCTGAATACTTTCCGTCCGGCTGAAACACGTCAGAGAAAACATTTATACATTTATTTATTGTTGAGTACTTATAAGGCAATATCAAAGATCAAAAAATCAATCGCGACGTCGCTGCCCCCTGCGGCTTGTCAATATACCGCGCAGCAGCTCTGCCCGGGGCCGCGTGTGTGTGTGTTTGGTACATACCAGCGCTGCGCATGAGACGGTCGAACGACTGCCCCCAGCTCTGGATCTCGTCCAGTGTGGGCCTGCAACACAACACACGTGTCACTACCTGACTGTCGACATGCCGAGCACGACACGCCTCGAGGCGCCACGCTCGGCTTCTCGACAATAGCGATTATTAATAGCGATAGCCGATGTGGCGCCTCGCGAGCTGGGGCGCTACTATCGACAGGCCGAGCGTGTGCCTCGTGAGCTGGGGCGCTGGTCGCTACTCATTGACATCATAATAATGAGACAGTACTAAAATGGTCTTCTTTTTCCGTTGCGTCATTTAAAAAAAAAGCGACGAAACAGAAAGAAGCTTTGTATGTATGTCCACACGAATGTATGTTTGTGTATGTCGCGAATTTCTCATAAACTAGGTACTGATATGGATTTGTATGAGGTTTTTATTATCCATGTACAGTATCGGTCAAAAGTGCAGTAGCAATCTCACAAAGCAATAGTTCGACACTAAGGTTTAACTTACGACCTTCTTCTAATAAGTAACTTCAAAACTATATAAACACATACTCACATTCCTTTACAAATGATTGAAGAAAAACTACACTAAAATTCAAATCAAATTTATGACGTAAATAACATTATATGTGTGACCTTTCTGTTTTCAATATAATTTTGTTTCTAAACAGTTGGTCTAGCCTAACAGTACTCCTTCTTTGTTTTACAGAAATACGGTGAGTCGCGGGGTCAAAAGATAATAATGAAGAAGATTGAATTGCCAGTCGAAGGCGCAGTGGAAGACCCCAGCTCATACAAGAGGCGTAACGACGCGCGACGGCACATAGTCAGCGAATACCTATAAAACAAGTGGTTCCATAATTTTGCCGATACGTGTTTACAAACCGTGCGCCGCGCCATGCACTCCACGCAGAAGGTTTAAATCGTCGAAAACCAGCTCAAAAACCATTTTTGACGGAAAAACATAAACAAGATTAATTATATAATAAAATACAAAGTATTAAGTTATAAATTAAAAATTGATTTTAGTAATATTAAAAAGGAACTAATTTTTTGAGCTGTTGTATAAATATACGAGATGTTATTATGATGAGTTGGTAAACATATTGAGCAGTTATTTAATTTAATGGCGGTTGATTAATTATTGCGACAGTAAAACATGGACTGTAATAAAAATCAATTAGGTAGTCGGTTATTTTATCATACAATGTCAATTCTAAAAATAATTGTGCAGTCCAATAACTGAATGAGCGGTAAAAAATATGAAAGCGGTTATATATATTTAAACAACAGCTCAAAAAATTAGTTCCCAAAAAATATTAAGGCAAAAATAAGATTTTTGGTTAGGTTAGGATAAAACTGTGACCTCCTACGCACGAGCCGAGCGAGCGAAGCGAGGGGTGCCGCGGCAGCGGCCGGCGAGTGCCAGACACGACTTGCATTAATAGAAAAAAAGATATTTTGTTTTTAGTAGGTTACTGCTTAGAATGAGATTTCTTACCGAAAAATTCCGATTTATTATTGCCCACACGTAACCGCTCGTTCAATATTTTTTACCGCCCATTTAATTATTTTCCTGCCCAATTATATATCGCAGTCGCAGTACAGTAAAAGTAGTAGATATAACTGAGTAATTTACTTGTATTGTGACTACGAGTCTGCACTTGTTATATTTATGTGGGTAGATTTGCGTATATTTGCTCGTTGTGTTTTGTTAGAGTACCCACAAACACAAGTAATTAAAGCACAATATTATTATATTACTGAGACACAATATTTTAAGCCTGATTGTCATAGTTCACTGATTAGCTACTTAACTTCAGTAAATTGTTTTAATGAGAAGTTTACTTATTTATACTTTATAAAATTATAACGAATAAACTTCAAATATTTATAAAATTTAAAAAGCTTAAAAAAAAATTAACTCAACGCGTACAAAAAATACATAAAATTTAAATATCAAATAATAGATCTACGACTACTTGAGAAATAATAAACCTAACAAAATTTGATATGATAACTGTGATCACTTTTCCGATTTTTTTTATTCGAATTTCTTTTGACCGAATACTATTGACCGACGTCTCTTTTGCTATATGCATTATTTGACATATGTTGAGATCATCGAAGTATCATGTGTCACAGATATTATTTTACCGAACTATATTTCGCCGATTTACAAAATAACTTTTTACTTTTGGCCGAAGTCTCTTTTGAACATTTTTCATTTGCTAAATGATTTATTTGCCATATTTTAACCAAACCGAAACAACATTTTACGGAATATTATTTGGTCACAAATATATAGCCGGTTACTTGGTAGTATTTTCAATATTAAATTAAAATAGCGTCATAAAAAGTCAATATGTTGCGCTACAAAATTTAGTGACAGAAACGAATCGCTGCAAAACCGACTTCACGTAGTCTTGTCTTCCCTACCCTAGAGTGTAATTTAAGCCTGCGTAGGCGCGGAGGGATGGAGCGGCTCTCAATCTAAGGAGTAGGTGCGAAGCTGCGGTAGTGAGCGTTAAAACCATCTGCGACGATAAGCTCGTGTGGATCCGCCCAAACCCCTCAGTGAGCCTTGGCAGAAACAATGCTTGCTACATGCCTGCTTGCATGATGCATGCTTGTTTGCACACTGCATACTTGCTTGCATGTTGCATGCTTGTCTGCACACTGCATACTTGCTTGCATGCTGCATGCTTGTTTGCACACTGCATACTTGCTTGCATGCTTGTTTGCACACTGCATACTTGCTTGCATGCTTGTTTGCACACTGCATACTTGCTTGCATGTTGCATGCTTGTTTGCACACTGCATACTTGCTTGCATGCTGCATGCTTGTTTGCACACTGCATACTTGCTTGCATGCTTGTTTGCACACTGCATACTTGCTTGCATGCTTGTTTGCACACTGCATACTTGCTTGCATGTTGCATGCTTGTTTGCACACTGCATACTTGCTTGCATGCTGCATGCTTGTTTGCACACTGCATACTTGCTTGCATGCTGCATGCTTGAAGCAAGCACTTAAAACCGGTTTTGTTCATAATCAATGTTTTATTAAGTGCTTTACATTTACATAATTAATTAAACAAAATGGTAGGATAAACTAATCTGAAATTAGTTTCTGTTGCCTTAATCTATAACGCCAGTGTAATAATTAAATAAGGTTTGAAAGCTCTTTTTAAAATATTTAATTTCACACTATAATTAAAACATTGGTATAAAGAATGTTCGGAAACATAATACTTGGAACAAATTATAAGTCGGCTAAGTGTAAATTCGGTAAAAAGTTTTTCGACCAAATGAAACGTTGGAGTAACGAAAAAAAAAACAAATTGATAAAAGGTCAACTGATACAGTGGCAGACGTGACTTCGATGAAGTAAAAAAAAAACGAAACGATAAAAGTTTTAGGTGAAATGAAATTCGGTCAAATATTTTTCAAAAAATCAAAATCAAAAGTCATTTATTCAAATTAGGCTTTCGGACTTATGATAGCTAACCCTGTAACTGGCCCCAAAATTATTGCAAATATATTGAACGATTACTTTATAGACAAAGTTAAACCTATAACTAGCTCGGGAACCTCAGTCACTAAACATATTTCTTTTATATTTATTTGATATATTAAAAATTCAATCGCCGCAAGGTTGCCTGCTTGTCGGTCTTCTACAGATTGTACTTCGGGGAGAGTATCCAGGAACGCCACGACCTCATCCCACCGGCCCCAATTTACCATCCCTACCTTGTTGCTATTCCACCAATTCGCACTAAACGTTTCCAAACGTCTTTTATAATGCGCACAGCCAAGGAGTGGAACTCTCTGCCTGCGTCTGTGTTTCCGAACGCATACAACCCTAATCTCTTCAAAATTAGAGTGAACAGGCTTCTTCTGGGTAGGCTCGCTCCATCGTCGACTTTGTATCCGTCATCTATGACCTAGACTAGAGTCAAGAGCTAACCCATATTAAATATATAAAAATAAATAAATATCGCAGCCTTAAAAATATAAACAGTGTACAAAAGTGATTAAGACTGTAACATATGAAAATTGTTGCCCCATAAGCTACATTATCTATTAATTTAAGCATCAGTGAAGGTATATTTCCAAACGCGCTAAAAAAATCTTTTGTAAAACCACTATTTCAGAAACAGGGGGAGCTAATGAAATTTTACGGGCTGCCGGGTTTAGTGGAATAAGCCCAAAATTTTTAGATCTAACAATCGACAGTAACGTAACAGTGGAAAGCGCATATTGAGGCTCTAGCCAAGAGAATAAGCAGTGGTGCATATACATACGTTGTATAAATTATCACATACTCTAAATATGAAGCGCTATTAACGGCCTTTTGTGGTTTAGTTAAGTCTAGGGTTGCCAACATTTCTTCGACGAAATATAGTATTTTTCAAAATATTAAGCTATAAAAAAAAATAGTACACTTCAAAAAAATATAGTATTTTATAGAAAAAGCAATAAATAGCCAAAGACATATTTCTTACTTATTTATTTCTATAAAAACTATATTTGTTTAGGACTTCAACTTCTCAAAAAAAGAACAATGTCTGATTGGAACTAATTACCAAATTCCCAAAACAAAAATAACGCAGACCAATGAACAAACATACGTTTGACATTGACAAGTTCGGAATGCAGTGCGTCGGAGGGACGTTCGGTTCGGATACACTAGATGACTAGAGTCAAACCAGAGAAAGAGTCGTTTTCTATCGAGTGGTGGGGACTATGTTCCCCACCACTCACACCGTTGTTATGGGAAATCTACGTGGTGGGACGACGACTCTTCCTCCGGTTCGACCATACATGCTACCGCATCAGTCAGAAGTTAATGTAAAGTTAGGTTGATTGTTAGATTTCGGTGTTGAAAATATAGTATTTTTGCGTACTATATATTTCTTCAACAGTATATAGTACGCAGACCCGAAATACAGTACAATACTATATTTTATAGTACGGTTGGCAACCCTAGTTAAGTCCGTCATTAAAAATGGTGTTCTATTCTGGGGTAACTCAACGGATACGGATATCATCTATAAAAGACAAAAGTACTGCTTAAGATATATATATACATATATAATATTAACATTACCCTCACTTTATTTATTAGAAATAGTAATGTTCGTTAAAACAAATCCACATTTGTTTCCTCGTATGGCAGACAAATTTCCAAGAACGTACATCAAAAACTGCACTTATTAGCACGTGTTCTTTGCATGGCACCAATTATCTGCTACAAATTGCCCAAATGAAATTGTTTTTGACACAAAAAGCATATTATAGTAGGTATTACAGAATTTTTACACGACTCATGATGATTATGATGAATAAATAAATAAAACTAACATTGTAGTAATTATGGTCATGTAGTAGTGGAGAAATTAAATATGCCTATTGGAAATGTTATTATAATTGAATGCGTTGTATTCTGTAATATTGGACAAGGAAAATAAATATTAAATGTGGATAATGTTAAGATTGAATATAAGAAATTTGTTTAACTGTGACTGAAATTTAATGTATAAGTGTAAAATTTAAAAATCATTGATTCAATACAAAATAATTGTACCTAAGATATTTGCACGCCATGAGAAATGGCGAACATGTCGTGAGCCACTCTTATTTCATTTAAGATCTTGCATGCATGTATTATTTTAATTCTGTTTGACATGTTTGAGCAAAAAAAATTGTTTCTTTCTTTCAAACATTTTGTGATCACTTGTTTTTTATTCTTAACCGTTATTATTATCATTAGTTTATCTAATAATAAAAGAACAGATGAAAATTATTGTTGAAAAGAAAAATTAAAGTCTCATTTAAAGATTGGAACACAGACTTATGTTTCTTAATCCCATACGATACGTTACCAGGGTGGGAAGTATCGACATAATTACCGATCGCCTTTTTTTAAGGATGGGAAATCATCTAATGACTTCTTCCGCTCTGGGTGGAGCGGAAGGGCGTGTCAGACTTTTACAGACTAAAACCCATCCGTGTTCCTTTTAAAGCCCTTTGCGTTACAGGGCCGCGGTGACTCTTTCGAACAAATTCCGCAACCCTGGTAGGCTCTGGCCCTAGCGGACCCCGTCTTCTCTGCTGACATCTCCTTGAGGCGCGTGTGAAACACAACGCGCCATCGACCCGGGCCTGGTGGTGATCGGACAGCGAGCCACCCAACGCTCGCCGTCCGCAGGCCCGCGCCTACGGTGGCCGGGGATCGCCCTGCGACTCCCGACGCCCGGGGCGTCTTCTCCTGTAGCGACGGTTGGGGCGCAGGCCTTGCCTTTCCCTCGCGGCCTCCTCCTTCGCTAGCATTACTGCTTCGCAGAAGGAGGTGACCGCTTCCCAAGCCTCCTCGCTCCGGACCATGGATTCAACCAGGGCCGGACGCGAGAGGTCGCCGCCGCCGATCGCCTCGATGAGGACACGGCGGTGCTCCGCCCAAGCAGAGCAGAACTCCACCGTATGCTCCACCGTGTCCTCCGGGCGATCCTCACAGTGCTGACACCCGGGCGTGTCCTCCCGCTTAATCCGAAACACGTACCTCCCGAAACAGCCGTGTCCGGTAAGTACCGGTAGTAAGTACCGGCGGAAGATGAGGACGCCGTGGCGCCTCTCCAGCCTCTCCTCAAAGAGGGGTTTTATCGCCGTAATAGTGGCGTGCCCAGTGTCAGACTCTTACTGACTAAAACCTTTCGCGTTCCAGGGCCCCGGTGACTCTTTCGAACAAATTCCGCAACGCTCACCGATCGCCTACCGACCGAATTTTGTCGTCAAGTTCTAAGGCCGCCCACACACAGTAATCTCGAACGTAATTCACGGATCGGGCTTACTCTTCAAACTAATTTTAATTCAAATCTAAGGCCAATCCGTTTCCAATTTTTCAATCACGTGATTCGGTACTCTTGAAAACAATATTGTCAACATTGGATTGGGATTGGAATTGCCCCGCGATTGTTTTGTTACACGTGAAGTTGGCTATGATATAGGCTGCAATAGTGTTGGTCGACTTATTACGAGAAACCGGTAGTAGGATTTTAAAATTCTTTATCCTTTAAATAACAAGGCTACTAAATAAATATAACATAAATAGTTGTTTAATTGATAAATTGTAACCTATTAAATTAATTTGAGCGTAAGAAAATGATTTAAATTATAAAATTAATCATGACTGGCTGCATGCGGTAGGATCGATGCCTCCACTACTAAAAAAAAGACGGATAGTGGTACTCTGTGAGACAGCGTATAAGTTCTCCAATTTCAAAAAATAAATTCAAGTGGTTTTAGAAGTGAATTCTAAATGCAAGTTTGCTTAGAAGCTATCGTATAGATACTGTCCGCGTTTGGTTCCTATTTAGTTAGAAGTAATTATGGTTCGTTAAGTTACTTAGGTACCGGGTAAAAATGTGTGAATACTTAGAAATGATGAGGCGAATAAAAACGTAACTTTGATTGGAATTTTCACGTTATTTAAATATTGTTTGCAGCGCTACAATTTTTTTTAACAAATATTTTATGTTTAAATGGACGCTTTGTGAGAAACAATTTGTATGGTATTTATGTGAAAATCCCAATAAAATTTTCGTTTTTATTCACGCCTGCATTTCTATCCACCCCGTTTTACGGTACTTAACAAATTTTAATATTTTATTCGAATTTGTTTAAGAATGTGTAAACATTTTGAATTAGCCATCTATCAGTTACAAAACCCAACAAAAGTGTGCGAAATTGAAGTGTTCATTGATTGATTCCAGACAAAACTGTCATGTGATGCTCCTCCAAACGAAGCATCTACTGACAGAATTCGTCTTCATTCATAGAAAACGCTTTGTCCGTATTATATCTATGGCAGTAGCCGACGCTTATTTCGTCTTTGTTTCAATTTCTATATGGGAATTACGTAAAACACTGTATATTAATGCTAATCGTGCCATATTAAACAGTATTCTCTGATAACCACTGAAATCGCAAAACGATACGAAACGTCACAATTCCAATGTCGATCGGTCGGAATTGAAATGAAGAGTAAGCATGCTGATCATTGATTTTGATCGTGGATCTATGAACCGACCAAGGTCACATGAAATAAATACATTAGGTAGATACTCTGCGTGTGTTAAAAGCGACTAGCTAGATGTGTTTTGTTTCGTTCGACGCCGGTGTCACTTCTGAGGTTTGCGTTCTGTGTTCATAAAGCTACACACACAGCTGCATGTACAGCGTGTACAGCGTGTACCGCGTGTACCGCGTGTACCGCGCGTTCACAGCAACACAAACCTTACCATGCCAATGCACTTCTGACCGTTCACTGTAAAAACATGATTTTAAGGGAAAGTTTTAGTTTAAATTTTATTAGGATCTGAAGAAGATCTTCGGCTTAACATCACGACTGTACGCTTTGAAGCGGTAGGTTGAAGTAGGTACAAGGTAAACCCTTACATTTATATACACTAAAAAACACAAAATATGTTTTTTTTCCAAAAAAATAAACAACCACCTTCAAAAAAATACGTAATCAGTCGTTTAATTGGCCAATTAGACCACTTATGCCCCCTTACGACTTTCGCCGGGATGTCACTTAGGCAGCGCCCTAAGTTACATCCCGGCGTAATTCGCGGCATTTAATAAAATAGCTAGGCAAATAACTTGGTTCGATATCGTACAATTTCGGCTACGACATAGATAAGTCTGTGTACGAACTTTTTTTAAATATTTCAAATATTTTCGTCACATGGTTAATAAACGGCATATGGCCGGCCCTTTCAGTAAATGTTGTATTAGGAGCATTGGATGTCTTTGTGGCCGTTAACGTTGGCTGATTCAAGTAGTTGTACAAGGAACACAGACATAACAGGTACATCATGTGATCTGTATCGTAACGTAAGTGTAGTTCCTCAGAACACCACTTCGGGTCCGATCTTGAATTAGCTCCACAGAAATACAGCTCTATGGGATGTGGAGACGAGAGGTTTGTGGAGGTAGTAGCAAGGGTACTCACGGCGCGTCTCCGTCGCTGAGCAGCGGCTCCTGCGGGCCAAACTCGCCCGGCTTCTTGCCCGGCCCGCCCTCCGAGCCTCGCACCGCCAGGCTGCACAGGACACTATATTGTATTCTAGCGCTAACACATCTACTGGGAGCCGTCACCAGCCACCCGCCCGCGCCGCCGCGCACCCACTCAAATATGCACAAGTGAAGCGCCTGTCATTATGTCATCAAGATCTAGAGGCAGCTCGTCAACGTGCAGGCCCCGCGGCTCCCACAGGCTGCAGTCGTGTGACGCCAGCCACACTGCGCGCGCCAGCCCAGTGCCCAGCACATCACCACGGAAATTTATTTGTAGTGCTGCTATCACATGCGACGCACTGTACAGAGCCCCTCCTGAGACGCCTACAACCAGTGCCCGAGCGCACACGACACAGATCATCGACTTTGCCTTTCTAGTCATACGGACTAGAATACGCCCACAACTAACCACTAAGAATGAATGACAACACGATTTGACAGCTACTGTCAAATCGTGTTGTCATTCATTCTTAGTTCGGGTTCGGAGCTAATCGTAAGTCCGTCGGTGATACGGAGTAGAATACGCCCGCAACTCTAAGCCCGAAACTACGGACTTCGGGTTTAGAGAGTAGCCACCCTGGTTAGATTCATTGCAGACGTATGGTTGGGTGAACCTAGCATTCTCGGTTCTCGCTTAACTAGGGCTCTCTGGGGCTCCATGTAGTTGCATGTCACAGGGCGCTGGTTGGTCGGCGGGCTGGCGCGTCCTGCGGGAGCGGCGGCGACGGGCTGGTGACGCGGGGGACCTCACGTAGATGAAGGTCCCCCGCGTCAACGGGGGAGGGGTCCTCCCAGTTCTCTGCACTCACCATTTAGCCCTGGAATAGAACAAACATAAAAGTCACCAACAATAAATGATTGACCTATTTCGGTGGATGTGTTTTGTTATTAGGTAATATGTTGTACAGGCATGGTGATTGATGCTTAAACTTGCCGTCTTGTGTTTTAAACTCAATGAGATATTAAGATACAACTATACTGGCCGAATGTTGTCGTAAAAATCAAGAATATTGTACCTACGGAACATTTTAGAACGTTGCTCTAATTCACTAAATTAAACGGAGCTGTTCCTAAGTAAGATCTCAGAAGTAACTGATGATTCGTTTTATGGCAGCGTGCGGCATGCAGCGGCCGCCGCGCTGTTCTACAGCAGACATAATCTCGCATACGTTCTGTCTCGAGCTGTGAGCCCGTTACTGCGCGAGTACACAGTAGAGCAGATTGGAGGAGCGAGAGAGAGAGAGAGCGAGCGTACTGACCAGGAGCACGAACAACAGCAGCACCAGCACAGGCAGCAGGGCTTGGCGGCGGCGGCGGCGGGCCGGCAGCCGCGCGCCAGCGCTGCCAGGCTGCACATCTGCAACACAACGCGCCCGTCATACACCGCACAAGAGCGAACCTATGCCGAACATGCACTACCTCGTATTTTTACGTTTTCGTGATTTTTATGAAAATTATGTAAACGGATCTGAATTTATCATTAATAAATATTATGAATACGAATCGAATACGAGGGAGTGCGATAATGCCGAAATGCAGCGCAGTGCGTAGCAAGAGTCTGACAGAGACGAGGTACAGCTGTTATCTGGCTCAGCCTGTAGACTAGCTACTGCACGGAGCAGAAGCCGGCGACCGCGGAGGTGTCGTCGCAGAGCAGCAGGAGCGACATGGAGCGACATCGAGCGACGAGCGTCGTGTCACTTCAGAAGTTGAGATATAAGTGTCCGAAACTGTTCGTGTTTGAGTGAAACAATCACATTACATTAACTTTAATGGACAAAGTTAAAACAGGCAGTTCAAATAAGTTTGTATATTAGTTAGATACTTTCGAAGCGTCTCAAATAAAACCGGCCAAGTGCGTGTCGGGGCGTAGTTGCTCGTCCAGTGAACCATGGCCAAGTAATCAGTACGAATTTCACTTTTTATTTTATGTCATTTTCTACGGTTTTATTACGATTTTTATCTAATCAGTTACATTTTATAACTTGTAAAGCCTACTTAGCTGTAATAGTTTTCCTTTTAAATTCGTTGTAAATGCTACTACTACCATGATTTTTTCCACATGAAAAAACAACCGTTTAGCTGGCAAAGGGGGACTCACTTGACTCTAACAAAAATTAGCACTTTAAAGCTTAATATTTCGCAAACGGATCCTTGGTGGTTTTGGAAAATAGTTTTCGCACACCCTCAATATTTTAAACGACCTATCCAACGACACCCCACACCATGGGATAGACGATAAAAAATTACTGGGTACCAACCTACCCTAAAAAATATTTTCTAACGCAATTCAGATAATTGTGCCTGGCAATCAACATCTCATCTTGCTGAGCTGATGATGGAAGGTACTAGTTAGGATCTGATGCTGGGATCCCAGGACATTTGTTTGATCAGCGATGTTTTCTCCAATTGTCAACCGGTTTGGATGATTCTTTTTTGGTTTGGAAGAGTAGTTTTCCAAACTGGCTCCATTGTAATTCGGTGAAGATCTGATGAAGGATTTCGGAGGTAGGCAACGGAACTCTTCAATAAATGATAGCAAATCTCCCGGGATTGCTGAAATCGCATGTCTGTTTATTGATTACACCAGTTCATAACATAACAAAGTTATTTTATACTTTGTAGTGTTTTTTATATGGAAGTCGGTTAATTTTTTTGTAAAAATGTTTTTTGTAAAAAAGGTTTTTATTTTACACTTTTTAGTGGTACATACCCACCCACACCCACACCTAATAACACAACAGGAAAGTCACAGGAAAGCAAAACACGAAATTTCGTTTACTTGGATGATATATTTTCTATTTTTTCCATCTATTTTGATTTAAAACCAAACTACTGAACCGATTTTGATAAAATTTCTATGGGACCAATCGAAACGTATATCTTTCCACATGAAAGAATTTTTTTTATTGACCTTGAAACATATAATTAAGCAAGAAGCAAGGTAATTGTTCGAAACCCTTCGTATGCGTCCGACTCGCACTTGGCCGGTTTTAAGTATGTATATCAAAGTCTTTCGTGCTTGCTTGAACCGGCACTGAAACGAAGTCAATATAACATTTTGCATTTTATTAACATGTCCACGTTTAGCAATTGGCACTCGCAAGGTTATTAATCTTTTTAACAAACATAGTCAGCTTAAACTGAAAAAATATAATGATATCTAAGTAAATAATGAACGAAACCTACTATTCAAACGAAAATTTACTATTCAAAAAAAGTAAACGCACACTTTCCTATCCGAGAGAGACTACGGAGACTATCCTCGCCCGCGAATGTCGATTATTGACCCAAGGGAATATATTCATATACAGAAACGGTTCTTGTATGTGCTAACCCAAGACATGGTCTACCCGTGTGCCAAGTTTCATCCACAACTGTTCAGACGTGAAGACGTGCAGTGGTAACAAACAGAGTTATTTTCAAATGATTGATAATGTAATGTATATTAATAAGCGTATGGAGATAGAGTAGAGAGACGTTTGGTCCGAAAGGTTTCCTTTCGAATCATTAATTGTTCTTTTTAGGGTTCTGCACATCCGTATGAAACCGAAAGTCCGAAACTTTTATAAGATCACTCGTCCGTCTGTCACAGCCAATTTGCTCCGAAGCTACTGGACTGTTTTATTTGAAATTTGGTACACATTATATATGTATGTACTTTTGTGACCCAAACATGGACGCGAAACGTAAATAAATTAATTTTGAGTGTGGAGTGAGACCCTTCAGGGAGAAAAACTAAAGGTGATTTTTTTTGTTTTTAAACTCTGCCGTGTATGAAATGAAAGGGCTTATGGTATGGGTCGCGAAAACCGACTAAAAAGTGAAAAAAAAAACACTTTTCTATCAGTCTGATGAGGCTGGCGTCGGACCTGAGATTAACTTAAATAGACGCCACCAACTGCATCAGACTGCTTGAAAACTGATTCTTTTGAAACATTTTAGTCGTTTACTGCGATCGGGTTTTTTTTTTAAATCAATATTTTTATTTTGGTATTGTATCTTTACTTCGTTGCAACTACAAAACACCACCCTTAAATATGACCTAGCAGTCCTCGCACTTCTGGAACACTGTAGATTACCAGATTTATTATTATAAACCCATAAGAAGTATATGGTTTCAAAAAAACATATATAAAATATGATTCGTTCAGAACTCTTTGCACGCGAGCCCGACTCGTAAGTTAGGTGGTTTTTTTTCAAATTTGTTTTGATTCTCTGTCCAAGCAAGTGCTTAAAAAAATGTTCGAATGCTTTTTAACCCCCGACACAAAAAAGACGGGGTGTTATAAGATCGACGTGTCTGTGTGGGTGTGTGTTTGTTTTTTTTCTGTCTGCGGCATCGGAGCTCTCGAACGGATGAACCGATTTTGATTTTGAAATTTTTTGAAAGGTGAATTAGACGGAAGTGTTCTTAGCTATGTTTGATGAAAATCGGTCCAAGATGGCCGCCGCCACAAAATAGCGATTACCTATATTTGGTTCACAACTGCCTAAATATGGGTATCAAATGAAAGGGCTTGACTAGAAAATAATGTACACTATATTGAAAGGGAATGAGGAATATTCACTAACGAAATGAAAATAAAAAGATTTGTACGTATGTTATGTATGTCTTACTAATATTATTTGTCTGATCAATGCCCTAGATCGATGAGGAAAGTGGAGTGATGACTGGTACCTAGGACCTAGTGAAATATTTATATTTAGCTTTTAGTACATTATAGGTAAATTAAGTTTAAAAATTTATTTCTTTACTTTTGTAGAAATTCGTTTGAGTGAAAATTGATATCACCAATATCTTAGGGTAATTCCCCACCAGGGCCTTTAAACTTTCCCTTGTACACTTGCTTGCAAACGATTGTAGGCTTCGCGAAGTTAGGTTAGGTTTGCCACGTAATAGTTCGTTTAACCATGTAATAGTTCGTTTAACCACGTAATAGTTCGTTTTTCGCAAATTTCACAGTTGGCTTCAGAGAGTTATTAAAATTCATGACTAGGTAATATCAAGATAGGTAATAACATCTTGTCTAATATTATATACAATATGGTTAGAATAGATGTTACCCTTATTCTATTATAGTTTATTTTGTTACACGTTACAAAATATACGCAATACCTACCTGAAAAGGGGTTATTATAGGTACTCATCATTATGAACAACTTTTACTATGGGACCAATAAAAACATTGTTACTACTTAGATATTGAAAAAATATTATGATTTAATTCATTGACTGTCTTTTTTGAAAAGTACCGTCGTAGAGAGATGGCCTGAAACACAGGTTTAAATAAACCTAGATCGGGCAACGCACTACATTATCTTCAGAATTCTGTTATCTTATATTTGTCATACCAGTTTTTATCCAGTTTTTTATAATTCTATTATAGGCCTATATTAATACATACTACTGAACCATATGTACATTTTTTGTAAACTTATTATTATTATTTTACATTTTCTCGAGTTACGCGCATTTTTTTTTATTGATTTCAGTGTTGGTTTCTCAGTAAAAGTTGTTCATAATGATATGTATAATGGCCCCTTTGCCGGCATTGCGTTTATTGTATTACACGTTGTATGTGGAAAGGGGATGGTGCTACCCTTCGCTACAACATGCGGCGTGCCTGGGCCCTGCAGCACTCGTCGGCGTCGCTCCACTCCTCCACTCGGTCCCGGGGGCCTCGAACGAGCTGCTGCTACAATGTCGACTCGACTGTCTCATGTTAGAGCATTCATTATGTTTATCATAGACCGCTTAAGAGGTCATTGTACTCATCATTATGAACAACTTTTACTATCAAGCCAACATTAAAATCGCGAAAAAAGTATCATCTGTTCAGTTCATTTTTAACCGACTTCAAAAAAGGAGGAGGTTCTATGTTCGACTGTATGTATTTTATTTTTTGTGTATGTTCACGGATTTCTCCATTTGTGAACCGATTCTCAAAATTTATTTTTTAATTGAAAGAGTATACTCCTGAGGTGGTTCCTTTGGCACCAAGTCAAGATCTGATGATGGAATCCCAGGGAAATCGAGAACAACCTTCAACTTCTAAAGGTATTAACAATATTTTTCATATACTTTCTAACGCAATTCAGATAATTTATGCTTGGTTATCAACATCTCATCTTGCTGAGCTGATGAAGGAAGGTATAAGTCAGGATCTGATGCTGGGATCCCAGGAAAAATGTTTGTTTAGCGATATTTTCGCCAATTGTCAACCGATTTGGATGATTTTTTTGTTGTTTGGAAGAGTATTTTTACTAACTAGTCCCGTTTTAATTTGGTGAAGATCTGATGAAAATCTTCAGAGGTTGGCAACGGAACTCTTTTCTTAGGAATGTGAATGAGTGTACCAGGGATGTATGCTAAGTACAGTAGGTATCTACACGCGGCGGCGGCGGTGCGGCCGCAAGCACTTGTTGAGCGCCGAGCGGGCGCCACGCCGCACTACTTACACTCCACTACGCACTCGTCTACTCCCGCAATGTTTCGAGTTTACCGAACACTTAGACGTTCCCGTTTCAATTGTAAAATATATTGTACTGTATGTGTATCTACAGTTGGGTGTTGGCAACCACCCCAGCGCCACAGTGGCGCCACACACGCACCTCACTCGCGCCACAGTCGGCCGCGAGGGCGACACGCCCTGCTCTGCTGTGTGTTGTCATTTGTGTTTGTGTGCTGGGAAAGACTTTGCACTATCGAGTGATATTTTGTTATGACGATTCTAGTTCAACTTCGAAGTCTCATTAATTTGTCTGGTTGCTAGTTTTAATTTGTTAGTTTAGTACTGAACTATTGAAACATGGAACGTTGAACATAGGCTTCCGTGTATACGTCGCTTCTACATGGAACATGGACCAGTGAGAGTTGGTCTCAGGTGCTCATGCTAAACTGCGTGTCGTGGGCTCAGCGGGACGTCTGTTATCATTGGCTAGTGGGGCTAGTGTGGCCAGTGGGGCTAGGGGGACGAGGGGGCGCGCGGAGGACGCGGCCATCAGCCACGACGCGAAAATAAACAGCGTTTGGAGGGTAGTAGGTGAGGGTCGGCGCGGCGCGGGCGCGGGCGCAGTATTTATAGCGCGTCCTCATTGAGGCGCGCGCGGCGTGTTTACTGCGCCACGCTATATCGGTGCGCCGCCGCCCGCGCGCGCATGTAAACAACCGCCGCGCCGCGCGCCGCCACCGCCACGCAAGCTTACTGGGCGCGCGCACCGGTCCGACACATTTAGATCACTCAACACTCGATATCGATCAGCATCATGCTGTGATGCGTTCTACTCGGAACACTTGACACTTGCGACGGCCTGCGACTGCGACGACACCCGCGCGTGAGGCGCTCCGGCCCGCGCGGCGACGCCACTCTGTACACTACACACTGGCACTCCGGGCTCCGCGCGGCCCGCCGCCGGTCAATATCGGCTGCATAATTCGGAGATAGGCGTCGGGCTAGCGGGCGCAGGCCGCGCAGCACGTGAGCACCACACATGCGCAGAGCGGCGATCGATGTCTGGGCGTGCGGCACCGCGCAGTGTGGCGGCTCGCGTGCTGCTGCTCGTGCTGAGCGCGCTCACCTGCCCGGGGCCCGGGCGCAGCGGCGGGCGGCTGGCCGGCCACGCCGCTAGCGGGCGCGCGGGCGCGGGCGCGGCATGCGGCGAGCGCGCGGCCGGCGACAGGCGGGGCGGCGGCGAGGGCTGCACGGGGACGGGCCGCGGTCGGGGCGCGACTGACGCGAGCCCCGCCGCGCCGCGCCGCGCCCGCTCCCGCGCCCACCGCGCCTGCGCGCGGCCCCCCACGCGAATGCGGTCACCGGCGCCCGCCCGCGCTCCGCTCCGCTCGCTCGGCTCTCTGCTCGCTCAGCAGGACGTGACCGGCGCTGTTCCTGTTCTGGCGTGTGAATGAATGACGATGGCGGAAGCTTGAATCGAATTGATTACACAAAAATACATGAGCTCATTGAATGAGATTACACTAAAAAACTTGAGCATGCGAACGCGCGAGCTGGCTGAGCGCTGAGCCACACAGCACACTAATCTCATCAAATCAAAGGTGTGATGTTGTCATGAGTGTGTGCCCATGTTAACATTAATTTAATACACCAATGAACAAAGGTCGGGGCGGCTCCGCTAGAGCATTCTTTATTGTTTTATTTGTGACTAGCTTCTCCCCGCGGCTTCACCGTATCAAGAAGAGAAGCCTATCGATCTCAAGGTAATGACGCTATCTAACAGTGAATGAACTTCTGTACCCCAGAGATTTTGTTTTACCTGATTAAAACATTCGCTTAAGATATGATACATTATTAAAAGTTTTCGCCCCGGCTTCGCACGGTCATAATATGTGTTATTTTCCTTCGGGGAAAAATATTTTATAAATAAAAAGGTAAAAGTACTGGTATTCAGCTGAATGCGGTTTGACTGGAAGCCGACCCCGATATACATAGTTAGGAAAATGCAGGCATATGATGAATGGAAACGACGGCGTCGTATATGATGTATGCAACGACGGCGTCGTATATGATGTATGCAACGACGGCGTCGTATATGATGTATGCAACGACGGCGTCGTATATGATGTATGCAACGACGGCGTCTTATATGATGTATGCAACGCTGGCGTCGACGCGTCGTATCACTGACAGTGACACAACATAGTAATAATTACGATTCTCGCGGGCTCTATTGGACAAGGTGTGTGCGTACATTGGCGGTACAGCGTAACGTTTCAAGTTCTTAGTAATAAGTTAACTAGGTTGAAGATCTACCGCCACGAGAGAGCCACACACTCGTTCAGGGGAGGGCTGCATGTCACTGATTATGATTTACCGGAAATACAGTTTATTCTGAAAACAAGTTAACATTTCCCTATTGACTTTCAGTTAGCTGATAAGCTACAACTGTAAGTGTCGCGCGATGTGTCACTTCATGTACAACCACGGCACCCCGGGGCAGGGCCGCTACGCGCTACGCCGCCGCGACGGCCGCTACGCGCCGCCCCCGCTACGAGGGTGCCTACGAGGCAGCGCGGCTACGAGGCTACGACTCGGTGTCGTCGATACGTCGCTAGCGCTACGACACGAGGCTGTACAACACTACTTACTAAGTAGTACCCAAGTAACAAAAAAATCTATAACCAATGCGTTTCATCACCAAACAGTGATATAGTAGGCCTATGATGGTAACTATTGTGACTACTTGTACTATAAAGGTTTTGATTCTATAAATATTCTATACAGCGTTTTGGTTATATAAGATGAAAGAGCATTTAAATTCTATAATTTAGCTCTTAGCACGCTTACAGGACCATACAAAAGAATCTTTAAAGTGTTGCAATGTATTAGATATGACAAAAGCGATTATTGTACTATTTAGTACTGTAGACGACCTCACTGACACTTTTTTGTATCCATTTTGCAACAATAATGCGAAAAATAACTTTTACAGTACTAGTCAAAGTCAAAGTCAAAACGTTTATTTCAATTAGGCCATTAAACGGCACTTTTGAACGTCATCACACAGTCATCATCTTACAGTTCAGTAAAATAATAATGTTACATTAATAAAGTGACTCTACTGTCCATTCGGAAAGGTAGATTCTTATGGAAAAGAATGGACAAGAAACTCCATAGTTACTCTTTTCAAATAATGATTTTACAAAATTTGGTATGCAAAAATTAATTTAATATTACGTGAGGACGATGCACCCAGAGTATGCTACTTATAAGAACAAAGTATCACCAGCAGAGGTAAATTTATTCATTTTCTAAAGAAATTTAGGTAAATGGTACTCAGATATTCACAAATATTGGAACCATTAATTAAACAGTGTTTGTCAACAGAAAAATAAAAACACAAAAAAGAAACAGTATATCTATAAAGTTAATTCATAAATCAACCAGTTTGATTTTGTCTACACCCTTGATTGTCCTATGGAGCAGGACCAGCATGTTTCCAAGCATTCTTATCCTGAATGTAGTTTTCTAATTTGTAATATGCTTGTTTACAAAGTGTACTTTTAACATAAGTTTTAAATTTTCCTTCATTTAGTTCTAATATGTCAGAAGGTATTTTGTTGTAACATTTAACACAATACACCATGAAAGTAGTATGGACTTTAGCTTATCTAAAAAATGGTTGATCTAATTTGTCTTTATTTCTAGTATTAAAATTATGTCCATCACTAATTTTACTAAAAGATGTCGATTTTTCCGCACATACATAATATTTTCATAAATGAATTGGCAAGGGACTGCCATAATATTAATATATTTAAAAAGTTCCCTAAGAGAATCACGGCGACGCAGATTATAAAGGGTTCTGACAGCTCTCTTTTGTAAAATAAATATGGATTCAATGTCAGCAGCCTGACCCCACAGCAAAATACCGTACGACATAATACTGTGAAAGTAACTAAAGTAGACCAAACGTGCAGTTTCTACGTCTGTTAACTGTCTTATCTTTCTAACAGCATACGCGGATGAGCTTAGACGACCCGCAAGAGATGTTATATGAGGCCCCCATTGTAATTTGTCGTCCAATGTGATACCTAGGAAAACCGTTTTAATAATGAACTCCAATTTTTCTCCATTCAATATGGTGTCACATTCGCTACTTATAACATTTGGTAAAGAAAATCTAATACATTTAGTTTTTTTTTTTTTAAACCAAGGTGCTTGCCGTAAACCAATTTTGGACCTGATGAATAGAGCTATTGACGTCGTCAAGATTTTGTGAACGTCGGTCTATTTTAAATATGAATGATGATGCCATCCGCAAATAATACCTTTCGCATTTACGCATCTTTGGTTGATTTTTAAGTAATTGGGGCTAATCATTTATGTAAACTAAAAAAAGGAATGGACCCGATATTGAACCCTGAGGGCGTTCCTCAGGGTTCAATATTGGGTCCATTCCTTTTTTTAGTTTACATAAATGATGTACGTAAATGGTGTACGTTGTTGCTTCCGACCCTATTGAGTTTACACCGTTTATCTGAACTTTCACCTGTCTGCCCATCAAGTATGAGCTAAGTAAACCAAGGGCTCTATTCCTAATCCCATAGTGCTCAAGTTTCAACAAAAGCGTCTCATGGTTAACGCAGTCGAACGCTTTCGAGAGGTCGCAGAATATTCCAATGGCATCTTGCGACTCTTCCCAGGCGTTAATAATGTTCTTTATTAGGGTGACACCGGCGTCAGTTGTACAACGCCCTTTGGTGAAACCGTACTGGTGTTCATGAAAGATGGAATTTTTATTAAAGTGACGTAACATCTGACTAAGCATGAACTTTTCAAACACCTTACTGAGAACTGGCAGAATTGACACCGGCCGATAATTGTTGGGTTCTTGAGAGAATCACCCGATTTGAACAATGGAACGATATTACTGTGTTTCATATGATCCGGAAATACTCTTTTGTCTAGTGTTAAATATGACAGCCAAGTAGGGGGCAATAGTTTAAATGATAGATCTACAAATTTTTACAGATATTCCCAAAGATCTTCTGTTGATTTAATATAAGATCTTTAAAAGCTTTTATAATGGCCTGGGGGTTTGTATGATGAAACTTAAACTCCGATGGGCATACCTTTACATTCTTTCTAAGTAAGTCAGCAGCGAGCGTGGATGACGAGTTGAGAGCTTCTGTAGTTTTAAGAGGAATATTGGCAAAGAAGTTATCAAATTCCTGAGCTACCTCTGCGTCCGAGTTTATTTGGCCATGTACAGTATTTAAATTAAATTTTGTTTCACGCTGTTTCTTCCTACCTGTTTCATTATTTATTATTTTCCAAGTAGTTTTATTTTGTCGTCTGCTGATTTTATTTTATTGCTAATATGCAGAGCTTTTGCTGTTTTGCATACACTTTTATATATTTTTGAATATTGTGCAACATACTTATGAAAACTTATATTATTCATATGCTGCTTTAGGCCATACAGTTCATATAGCTTTTCCCTGCTTATACGAATGCCTGGAGTTGCCCAATCGCTAAATAAGAACTTAGTGTAAAAACTTTTAGACTTTGGAGTAAAAGTGCCATTAAATTGCGTGTTTAATATAGAATAAACTCGGCATAGAACTCATTAGGGTCGTCTATGTTATTAAAACTATGAACACCTAGTTTACTAGCCAAAGTATTGTTGAGTTTTTCCAAATTTTTATCTGTAATTGGTCTAAATTTTATTAGAATTTTTTGCAAAGGTATGTAAGTGCAAAACGTTATTATTTGTTTGCTGTGATCAGATGGTAACTTATTTACAATTTCTTTATGTAAGTAATCACAATTACAATTAAAAAAAAATACAAAATATATTGTCTATACAAGTTGAAGTAGAAGCTGTCACACGGGTTGGTTCAATAAAAACATTTGACAAATTAAATGAATTAAAAAGACTCAACAACCTGATAATATTCGAGTTTGTTTCTAATAAGTTAATATTAAAGTCGCCAAAAATAATGATTGATTACCTACTTACTATAGTAGGCGCCAGATAAATGTGGAATAAAGTATATTGACCTTTCCCTAATAACTGTTCATAGGTACCTGAACAACTAAATATGAATCGTTTTTCATTATTAGACAATGTTAAGGATCACGAGAGATGATGATTCGGGACAGCTTTGTGTCATTAATTCCGTTTTTCAAATTAAAAATGTCAATAATTGTAGGTGGGTCAATGACCGTTATTCCACGATTATCTGGCGCCTACTATAGTACTTACTTTTTTTAACGCCTCTTCCATTACAGTATCAAACACAGGTAGATTCTGGTAACTCGGAGGTCTATAGACGCATACCACAACATGCTTATCAAGCTCAACACAGGACAATTCAATGGTGTGTTCAACCGACAATTTAACAATATCCTTTCTTTCTTTTGATTTAATCGAAGTTTTAATTAAAATTAATGACCCACCATGTATCATGCATTGCCGACTAAAATGACTACCTACACAATAATTTTCATAATTAATGGAACTTACTTGGTGGTCTTTTAACCAATGTTCTGTTAGGCAAACTACATCAAACTTGGTTTTTTCCAAAAACATTTCTATCTCCAGTAATTTGGAAGAGCAACCTTGAATGTTTTGATTAAATAATTTTAAAGTGTATTGCCCTCCCTTAGGATTTTTACTATGAACTAAATTGCCAGAAGATACCTTGTTATTATTCACTAATAACAATATAATATATACATGTATATATACATGTATGTTCTATATATGTATATTATAGAAGACAATGCTTGTACAGACCTTAATTTTTCCTATCATAGATTATGGTGACGTGTGCTACTATAACCTGAATGCAGATCTCCTCAACAAACTTGGCGCCTTCTAAATTACTGCATTTGATTTGTTTTCAATCTGCGCAAATATGATCATGTCTCTGCGTATCGGTCGCTTTTAAAGTGGTTGCCCATACGCGAGCGTAGAGAGCAAAGAGCTCTTACTACCTTGTTTTCATTTCTCGACTCTCCTAACTCCCCCAGTTATCTAGCCCCTTACTTTCAATATATTTGCACCAACCACAATCGGAATTTACGCTCATCACATAACCGTCTTGTTCAATTTCCCACTCACCGTGCACCGTACTGACTTTATTCACTCTTCCTTCTTTGTTCAGTCTGTTTCTTTGTGGAATTCGCTACCCCAGGAAATCAGGATGGTCACCAACCGATTAGCCTTCAAAGTTAAAGTTCGCGAATACATTCGTAAGAAGTTGGCAGTAGTATCATCACATCGCTAATGTTTTCCAATTACCTATTAATTTTTCCACCTGTGATAAACAATTAAAGAATTGAATTGAATTATTTGTTATAATTGTTTAAGTATTTCGTGTACCTATTTATCTTGTTAATTTGAGTATTTATTATATATTTATATTGTGTGTATAGTTTATATATTCATTTTATTTATTTAAATGTTTGTATGTATTAATTAAATATCAATCGCTTTTTATTCACCATATTGCACCTACCACCATTCTCTGCATCACCCAAAGGTTGACTGTAGAGAATGCCTATGGCATTAAGTCCGCCTCTGTACATTTGTGTGCGTAATGTGTTAATAAATAAATAAATAATAAAAAACTTGAGAGGTGTCTAGGGACACCCGGATGGAACGAAGTTCCTTTCTAAGAGTGTGTGTATATAATTATATATACAGGGTGTCCCAAAACTCAACGTCAAGCCGAAACGGGGTGACAGGATTGATCATAACCATCACGAGAAAAATCTGAAAAAAAATCTATCCCATGCAGTTTGAAAATTATGGGCATTTTAAGAAAAACCTAGAAATTTGATCAAACTGTACCATTTTTCGGTTATTGTGGTTATTATTTTTTATGTTTGTTCATTTGAACTTTAGAAACGTAATCCTAAATAACATTTCTAGAATCCCAATAAAAAATAATGACACAATTGCCTCAAGTTCCCGAGAATTGAGACTATTTGTTAAACTACGAATTTAAAATTTTCAAGATTCGTCGACTTTGACAGGCCCTCCTATAAAAAAAATGTACTAGAGTGCCTTGGCAAGTAGCATTAAAAGTTGGCGCATTTAATCAGAATTCTAAAATGGTACAATACTTGTTAGTTCCATACAATAGAAAAGAGTAAAAAAATTAAAACCTCAAGTAACCCGATTTTTGCTATCAGATTTTACTTAGTTAAAATGTTTTTAATTCGCACAAGCTCTAGGTAGGTTCTTAATTTTAAGGCAAAATGATGAGAGAGATGGATAATGGGTATGTTTGCCATGAGTGAGCGAGACAGATAGTGACGCCACGCATTGAGACGGAGATGCGTCGTTTAAACGAGTGCGAATGAAACAGATAGATGATATGGCATCTATCTGTTTCATTCGCACTAGTTTCAGCCAAGCAAATGGCTACGCTACCAGTCCGACACCAACCAGTTAGTACGTTTCGCTCATTCGTCTACTGCGCACGTTCGTATTCGTATTAATTATTTTACTAATTTTACTAACTTTTTTTCACTTTGGTAAAAGTGGCGTCACTATCTGTCTCGCTCACTCATGGCGAACATACCCATTATCCATCTCTCTCATCATTTTGTCTTAAAATTAAGAACCTACATAGAGCTTGTGTGAATTAAAAACATTTTAACTGAGTAAAATGAGATAGCAAAAATCGGGTTACTTGAGGTTTTAATTTTTTTACTCTTTTCTATTGTATGGAACTAACAAGTATTGTACCATTTTAGAATTCTGATTAAATGCGCCAACTTTTAATGCTACTTGCCAAGGCACTCTAGTACATTTTTTTTATAGGAGGGCCTGTCAAAGTCGACGAATCTTGAAAATTTTAAATTCGTAGTTTAACAAATAGTCTCAATTCTCGGAAACTTGAGGCAATTGTGTCATTATTTTTTATTGGGATTCTAGAAATGTTATTTAGGATTACGTTTCCAAAGTTCAAATGAACAAAAATAAAAAAGAATAACCACAATAACCGAAAAATGGTACAGTTTGATCAAATTTCTAGGTTTTTCTTAAAATGCCCATAATTTTTAAACTGCATGGGATAGATTTTTTTTCAGATTTTTCTCGTGATGGTTATGATCAATCCTGTCACCCCGTTTCGGCTTGACGTTGAGTTTTGGGACACCCTATATACTCTCTCGACTTCGTAAACACAACAGTGAGACATAATTTTAAATCCTATAGTGAACTCCCAAAGACGACGGGAAAACTAAATTATTTTTATAGGGTTTGCTGAGAGTTAGGCGAATATTTTAAAAACTTGTTCATTTAAATGTTTTTAGAGTTCCGTACCCAAAGGGTAAAACGGGACCCTATTACTAAGACTCCGCTGACCGTCTGTCCTGCTGTCTGTCCGTCTTTCTGTCCGTCTGTCTGTCCATCTGTCTGTCTGTCCGTCTGTCTGTCCGTCCGTCTGTCTGGCCATCTGTCTGTCCGTCTTTCTGTCCGTCTGTCTGTCCATCTGTCTGTCTGTCCGTCTGTCTGTCCGTCTGTCTGTCCGGCTTTCTGTCCGTTTGTCTGTCAGTCTGTTTGTCCGACCGTCTGTCTATCCGTCTGTCTGTCTGTCCGTCTGTCTGTCCGTCTGTCTGTCCGTCTGTCTGTCCGACCGTCTGTCTATCCGTCTGTCTGTCCGTCCGTCTGTCTGGCCGTCTGTCTATCCGTATGTCTATCCGTCCGTCTGTCCGACCGTCTGTCTATCCGTCTGTCTGTCCGTTTGTCTGTCCGTCCGTCTGTCTGGCCATCTGTCTGTCCGTCTGTTTGTCCGTCTTTCTGTCCGTTTGTCTATCCGTCTGTCTGTCCGTCTTTCTGTCCGTCTGTCTCTCCGTCTGTCTGTCCGTCTATCCATCCGTCTGTCTGGCCGTCTGTCTGTCCGTCTGTCTGTCCGTCTGTCCGTCGGTCTGTCTGTCCGTCTTTCTGTCCGTCTATCCATCCATCTGTCTGGCCGTCTGTCTGTCCGTCTGTCTGTTCCTCTGTCTGTCCGTCTGTCTGCCCGTCTGTCTGTCGTCTTCCCTTCATGCGCGAATCCGACTCACACTTGGCCGGTTTTTAATTAATAAAAAAGTGTCGTTAGAAAGAGGACAGAGAAACATGCGCACGCCGCACGGCTTACAATAGCAAAAAGTGTCGTGACAACTTTTCGTAAGAATTTTTTCCGTCTAGCCCCCTTTCACAACGCGCGATAAGGAACTTCGTTCCAATAATTAGTTATTTGAAGGGGTAACTTCTGTTGTCTTGCAGTTCAGAGTCTAAAATGTCTGTATGGGTTCCATCAGGAAGAGAATACTCGATCTGATTGGTTGACGCCTCCAAGAATGTTGGTATTATAAGTGGGTCCTCCTTCGTACACAAGGAATCATAATAATTAGTCACTATGTTGTTAGTACAACTAGACAACACAGACTCGCCACTTATCCTAATATTTGTTATATTAGCTATAACATCATTAATATTATATGCTATCAACATAGCAATCATATGTCTACATCTACCAGACTGGGATAAAGCTCCCTGAGTTAAATTAAAACCACTAACAAACTTATTAATAGTGTCAAAATACAATAATTTGTCACTATGACGACATGTCAACAAGTGAATAACATTATTCAGCTTTAAAATATTATAATTTTGTTCATCTGAAAAAGTATCAGAGTAAGGAAAAGCACACAACATCAGCTTTCCTATGTTTAAATTAAGTAAGGAGTCAACACCATCCACTATGTCCTTTCTGGTAATACCAGTACTATTTCCTAACAGCAAAATCATTTAAGAATACTTATCTAGATTTGAATTTATAATTCTTTTAATCATTTGTTTAAAAGTTATATTATGATAACTATGATTGGTAAAACTATGGTTTAGGTAGTTGTGTAGTATTTTTCCAAAGCCAGAGCGCAAGCTATCACAAAGAAAATAGTTTTTTTTTCCGCATAAGAGATAATTAGTCAGGGACTTGTATCTTTCAGCATTGTACTTCACTAAGTCTAGTAATTCCCCTGCCTCAAACAAGCGCTCACTCAGATGTTGTTGTGAACTCCCATATTTTCCATAAATATTTTTCAACATATACTGCTAGTATCGTAGCAGTATCGAAAACACTGTAAAAGGATCAATCTGCACTACAGAAGTACCTTGCACAACCAATAAGTAATCTTTTAGCTTCTTATAAGCTCCCTCAACATCGCCATGGAGCTATTAATGTCAAGTCATGACAACTCTTCTCCAGTACTAAACAGTACTATAGCGACCTGGTGCGGTTTTTAATAGCTCTATAAGTGAGTTTGTGTTACTGCTATGAGACTAAAGCTCTTTTCGGTGAAAATATGACTGCCGTTTTCTGCCATGACAGCACATCAGCAGCACGCCTGGAGCCAATGTGTACTGTAGCAGCCCTAGTCCGGACAAGTCCTTGTTTAATTAATTTAAATTTAATTAGCAGTGCGCAAAGTGTCAAATTTGAAATCATCATAATGATTATTATCATCGATGCAATTATTTTCACAAATGTAAGTTATGTCAGAGTTACGGTCCATGAATGTTTGTAGTATGTCCTTTTTATTACCTACATGGTACGTTAAGCAACAACGGCGGAAGTATGATAAGTATGATCAGTGGAATAGCACCATAAACATGTTTTGGTTACTTTGATAGTGCACATTTGTGACATAAACGTTGCAGCCAGCACTATTTTAGTTCTAAAAAGCGTTTCTCGAAAATTTTACATTTCAACTATAGTGCTGATTTGTCACCGTAAGAACCTTTATATAATGTTATAGAATAAATGAGTGATAAAACTCGGGCCTGTTTGGGGTTCCGTAAACGTTTATAACACCATAGTACTAATCACGCACACTAATTAGGTTCAGGTTTTATAGTAAGTACCAAGTTTTGTTACTTGGGTAAATAGTGTTAATAGCGTAACATTTCCGTGAAGTGCGATGCATTATAACGTGAAACTCTAAATAGCTAACTTCCCTCATTATTAATTTATTGAGCAATAATTATAACTCTATAAATTAATAATGAGGGAAGTTAGCTTTTCAGAATTATAGGATTTAACGGAAGTGAAAAATAAATACAATAATATTTATTTTTTTACTTCCGTTATTTTACTTTGCTAGAAGACAGCTTGTTTGTTTGAAGTAGGTACATATTGTCCGCCTTCAACCAATCAATCAAATTCTTTATTTGCATTATACAGGTAGGTATAAACAGATGTTACAAATAAATGCAAAGTACACTGTATCATAAATGTATGAACCCAATAAGGTGTGCAAATATTTATATTATTGATAATCTACATCTAAACAATTATTAAAATAACATTACAAAATTATGATACTCAAAATATTAAATTTCAAATATCCCTCTTTTAGTTTGTTCATTCCAATTTCCACGTAAATTGAAGTAAGCAATAATGTCCTCCCCTAAAAACTTTATCACTCCTTTTCGCCCCCTTAAGGGGTTTATTTTCGAAAAATCCAAATATTTCTTAGTCTTATTTTTTATTATCCAAATCATTAATGTTTCAACTTCATTAGTTCGCTCAAACCGCAACATTTTTCTTCATTTTTCGTCATAACTTTGAAACGAAAGGTCCGATTTGAGTAATTTAAAGTGTAATTTACATGTACATAATCAACCTTAATGATCAAACCATTTAAATGGATAAGGATTAATATCTTGATATCAAAATCATCACTTTTTCTTTCCAACTGAGCTTTGATTGAATAATTTTAACAAAAAGCGGTTACTGTGAAGTCACAGTCTAACTATTATGGTTAAGTAACCATAATAGTTAGACACACAGCTTTGAGGACTTTTTTCGAGGTAATAATGAGTACTCTAATTATGTAGTACATTATTTTTATGTATCATCAATAGTTTTCGCAGGGCATGCGATGAAAGGCATTTTATGACAATTTTTTTTACACCTTTGGTTACATTATTCAAGTTTTAGTAGGGATCCCTAATTTTTTCTGGAATTAAATATAGCCCATAATACTTCGTGAAGATGTAGCTTTCTAACGGTGAAAGAATTTTAAAAATCGGTTCAGTCGTTTTTGAGCCAAATCGTAACAAACAAACAAATCTTTTCTCTTTATAATATTAGTTTAGATTTAGATTTAGAAAATAAATTCAAAAATATTACAAATGTCAAAGGATTAAAAAAAATAATTGTCAGATGAGTTCAGTTTGATAAGTTTGACGTGTAAGTTACACGTCATAAACTTAACAATCATATAAATTAAATTTAAAATATTGGTACAAATAGAGCCTTATATATACCTAACTAGCTTTTGTCCGCGACTTCGTACGCACATATGCCGTATTTTTTCCGTTCCCGTATAGCCTATAGCCTTCCTCATGAATGTGGCTATACAAATAGAATTTTCCAAATCCGACTAGTAAATAGTTCCAGAGACTACCGCGTTCAAACACAGACTCTTCGAATTTGTATTACTATTGATAGTATACATGGATAGATACCAATACTTTTATACCAATTTCAGTCAGTGTTTGTATTACAAAAAAGGGCTATTAGTGCAATTTATAAACTAAGTCTCAGAGACAAATTTAAAGAGATTAATATAATGACTATGCCCTCTCAGTATATTTAGAGTATATTTGGTAAGCACGTAAAAATATTAATCTATTTAAAAGATACAGTGATATCCATAACGTAAATACTAGGAACAAACACATTTAGCCAGTGTATACTTTTTTATAATAAACTCCCTAGCCATGCTCAAGACCTTAGTATTAATAAATTCAATTTATAATAAATTATTGAATTTTATTAATAACAAATAAAATTCAATAATTATTTATAAAACGTAAGCTATACCAGAAAGCTTTTAACACAGTTAAAGACTATCTTGAAGATAAAAAGACTTAGGATTGAGCTGCTTCGATGATGTACATGGCCCAATGTTTATGTTTATATATTTTTTTATTATTCTCTTATTTTTACACATTTACATTTTTATATTCGTGTTTTTGTATACTTTATGAGACGAATGTTTACTAAGTTAAGTATTCTATTTATATTTATTTTTTACTTCAATTCATTTCTTATTTTTTTTGACATGAATACTTACTTACTTTCTAAAGTATATATATATATATTTATACTTTAAATTTGATTTTAATTTAATTATTGTGAATATGAGGACTATATGGGTTTTCTTTTTCATTTCAAGTTTTTTTTTAACGATGTCTGGCAGTTTGAGTACTTTTGTGGTCTACTCAAGTGTCGATTTGTTGAGCTCCTTATTGGTTTTAAGTTGAGTTACTCGACTATTGACCAAGGCTTGCACTGGCTGGACAGGCCCACTCAAATCTGTGTGGTTCTTTCCTCAAAAAACCATTTCAGACACTGATTTGCGTGGTCCTCATATAACGTATTGTGAATGTGAGTCAGCTAGGAAACACCGGTTTCATCTAGTTTAAAAATGACCAAAAAAGATTGACGTGTAAAAGTATTATGTTTAAACTACTTACAAAATAAATATCATTTATCAATTATAAGCACCATTATTATATCTATCATCATCAATACAAAGAGAGAGAGAATGTCATGTTTGTGAGTTTGTGTGACACACATACTGGCGGAGAGTGATCTCAGGAACCATTGAACCCATTTGAAAATATCTTTCACCATTTCAAAGGTACATTGCTCCTGTGTTGACACAAGCTATGTCTACACTAATATTATAAGAGATAGTACTAGTTTTTTTTTGTTTTTGATGAATGTACTCAAAACCTACGGGACCGATTTCAAAAGTTCTGTTTCATATTTATATGCATTTCATAATGAGTGAAGATATTGCAATGGGCTTTTAGCTAAACTAAAATTACGGACTCTGTGGGGCACAGCAAAAAGTATAAAATTAATGTTTGAAATAAAATTAACAATTTTAAACCTACCTATAAAAAGTCTGCGTAGATATATGTCTAACTATTATAATTAAGTCACGATGACCGCTTTTTGTTCAAATTATTCAATCAAAATACGGGTGGAATGGAACGATGGTGATTTTGGTATCATTGTATTATTCCTTATCCATTTAAATATTTTAGTTATTAAGGTTGAGCATGTACATGTAAATTACACGTTAAATTATTAAAATCGGACCTTTTGTTTAAAAGTTACGACAGATATAAAAATGCTCTAAGTAAGAAAAATGTTGCTGTTTGAGCGAGCTAAGGATAATTTTAATGCTTGGTCCGATGAAGTTGAAACACGGCATTAATGATTTCGATGAAAAAGAAAGAATAACAAATATTTTGGATTTTTAGAAAATAAACCCGTAAAGGGGCGAATTGAAGCAAGCAATAATGTCCTTCCCTAAAAACTTCACCCCTGTTTTTAGGCAAGGATATTATTGCTTGCTTCAATTCACGTGGAAATTGGTATTAATCAAACTAAAAGTGGGATAATTTAAACAATTGTACCACATTACTCCGACCAACAAATCCCGACGAACGCTATCTCGACAGATCATTTCACCGACCTGCAGTAGACAGACAGAATAGTAAGCTGATGGAGTTTACCTCGACAGAACGCTATCTCGACAGTCATTTGGTCGACAAAACACTAGTATGACTAACAGTTGACCGATTGAATCCCATCCCGATGTACCGTAGGCTTACTGGTCTGTCGGTCTACTGCAGGTCGGTAAAATTATTTATCGAGATAGCGTTCGTCAGGATTTTGTTGGTCGAAGTAAAGGGGTACAATCAATTTAAACAGATCTAACAATTTTGGCATAATCAACCCCTGACGGTTTGAACGGAGTTAACAGTTGCGCTGATCCTGAGGCCACATAATCAGCAGCAGAAATGGCTGGGTTTTATAATGAATAAAAATCGTTGTGCTTAATTTTCCAAAACTAAACATTAAAAGGGTTCACCCTTGTTTGATAGAACAACGTTTGATATAATATTACTAAATCGAACAACGTTTAAGAAAATCATCACTTTGTATAATATCGTTTGACAGAATTTTCAGTTCATCGAATATTTATTTGCTATAACAACATTTGCGCTAATGATCAAAAGGTATAATGTTCATTTGATGTAATGTTCAGATGGTATAACCATGTATTTAACACTTAACCAAACCTTAAAATATTCTATGCATGGTCGAGGGTGGGCTTGGTCGACGGAGCCCCGCTTCGCGGGGCTCCTACTTCTGGGTGGTTTATAAAAAAAATAACCACGAAGGGGATGGCGGGGTCTATTCGCTCGCTTCGCTCGCTCACACGACCCCGCCATCCCCTTCTAACCTAACCTATCCGAGTCGGGGTGCCCTAAAGTCCAGATTGCATCCAGTTTCTCCTGGTAACAATAGTTGAGGGTGGCAGGTGTATAGGGTATAAAGAATAAAATTAGTGCATTTGAAAATTCGGCGAAATGAAATTAGTTCAAATAAATAATTACGCTAAATAAAAATTTACCAATGAATTATTCGGTCAAATGAATAATTCTTCGAAATGACTTTATTGCAACTAAAATTCGATTTAGTAATATTATATCAAACGTTGTTCTATCAAACAAGGGTGAACCCATTAAAAGGGGTGGTAGACGGGGCGTTGAAGTTTGTAGAGGACCTAATAAATCCACGCGGACGAAGTCGCGGGCGAAGTGCTAGTAACCAAATATGGAATACCATTTTGTTTTATGGACATTTAAAAAAAACTAACCACAAATCAGAAGCGTCTGATTGAAATCCTAATCAGTCATCTATTTGAAGTCAGTAATTGATAATCTGATGTTAAATATGTTAATTAACAAAGTAATATCTCCATTTTATCAAAGTAACAAATGAGGAACCGAATATGGAACAGGGTACCAAAAATGAAATATGGTCATGAGAATCTGATAATAATGGTCAATAATTTAAATTACTTGTTTTCCAAAATAACAAACTTAGAATAGGTATGTTGAACTCTGAACCATCGAAATCGTTATTTGCCCAGAGCCCGGACAACACTTGATTTAAGTTTATCTCCTCTCCTTTTACTACCCTCGGAAAATGTAGTTTTTGGCAAAACATATATTCAGCATCATCCGAGTCTAAAGATTCTCGCTCCATGAAATTAATCAGGTTCTCTGTCAGTGCCAAGCTGGATAGCATCCCCTCTCCTTTCTCTTCATTATCTTCACATTCCAAACTTGGTCCATATAGTATAGTCTTTATAACCCAAAGGTTGACTGGTAGAGAATGCCTTGATGCATTAAGTCCGCCCATGTACCACTATTGTACATAAAGTTTAGGGGCTTCTGGCTGGCCAGTCCATAACTGTGATGTTCATATCCCGAAGATATTCCCTGACGATGCCGGCCGCATGGGCTCTTGCATTATCATGCATAGTCCGCGTATGACGTGAGGTTCTAAGCACTCACGAATGTACCTTTCAGCATTTAATGTTGGCAGCCGTGGTCCTGTAACAACCTCAAGTTGAGTTTTGCCGCTCGCGGATATACCGCCCCAGACAGTCCATGAGCCACCGCCATAAGCAACCCTCTCTTCAAAGCAGCATTGTGCGAAACGCTCTCCCTTACGTCGGTAGACCTTCTTCCTTCCATCATTGCCATGTAACACAATTTTAGACTCATCAGAAAAGAGTACACGGCTCCAATCTTGCTGTGTCCAATTTAAATGACTGCGTGCGAAATGAAGGCGCGCTGTTCGGTGGTACCATATCGCGTTCTTTTAACCTTCTCCGAACAGTTCGAGCGCTCACAGATACTCCGTGGAAGTCGCGAAGTTGGTTTTGTATCTCAATGGAGGTAAGGTGACGATTTCTCAAGCTGGTCGTGACGATTTCTCAAGCTGGTCGTCATGATGAATCGATCCTGCCTTTCAGTTGTGACCCGAGATCGTGGCCTTACTTGGCGACGAACAAAGCCGCCAGTCTCTAGGTACTTCCGATAAACATTTCGGACCGCAGATCGACTTAAATTAAGTTGAGCACTCACGTTTCTTTGGCTGTGTCCGGCCTGAATAAGTGCCACAGCTTGGGCGGCGACTTCAGGTGAAGTATCCATAGATTATTGGTAGAACCTCACCTTAATGTTAAGAATAAGTAATTTTTGTTGCAAAACCAAAGATATCAATCACTTTTTCAATAATTAAATCCAAGAAAACCAATAAAACCAAGTTTTCTTAGTATTCGATTGTTTGATATCAACAAACAGGCTCGAAATTGTCTTTTGTTTCTTTAAATTCTGTGTTCGAAATTCAAAAAAAGACTATTGAATGAAATTGTGTATGTGCCAGGTTCAAAACTGCATAAAAACTTTTTGCTCGACCTAATATAAAATTTTAGCTAGGACCAAACGAAACTGAAAATACAAGGTGGGCCAATAGATGTGTCCAGAAGTATATATAATATGTATGTTTGAGTGTGAATTTGAAACAACTAACAATGTATGGTGTCTGTTTGTGTGAAATATATTTGTTAGTCATGTATGTGTTCGTTCACTAGTAGACTGTTAAATTATATTATCCCTGAGTAATAAATAGATATGGTACGGTGTGGTATGGTAGTGTAATATTATATATTAGCATCAGAATTATTGGGGATCCCCACGTAAACTCCAATAATGTAATCCCTTGTAAAACTTCTTACTTCCGAAAATGTTCGTATCCGTTAATGGTTTGTAGGAAAATGTTCGTATCCGTTAATCGTTTGTAGGAAAATGTTCGTATCCGTTAATCGTTTGTAGGAAAATGATCGTATCCGTTAATAGTTTGTAGGAAAATGTTCGTATTCGTTAATAATTTGTAGGAAAAAGTTCGTATCCGTAAATTTATAAACTTAAAAAACCAGCCGAGTGCGTGTCGGACCACGCACAGTGTAGGGTGCCGTAGATATCCGTCTCCTAAACCATGCCAGAAAAATTTCAAGTAATAAACCCATCATTTTTGAAAATTAGGCGTCGTGTAGTTCTAGCAAAGATCATTTCTTGAAACGCCTTTTGCGTAACGAGGCAGTTTACTCTAAATAAATGTGTGGCTCTTGACGTATCTACACATTACGCAAGATCATTTCTTGTTTAATAAGCGTTCTAAATTAAGTACATTTTCTGGTTTACCAGCTGTTGGACGGTTAAGCCCGGCCACACACCTACCGTTTCTTTACTTTTCTACCTAGAACAGATCAGAATAGAATGAAACCGGAAGGCAAGAATTCAATACAAAATGTACCACTCGTCACACATCTACCGACGCGCACCGGTAAGAAAGCAACCGGCCGTCGACACCGATCAGAACGTTCTGGCCGGTTAATAATAATAATAATAATAATAATTTATTCATTTGCAAACATGGGTATTTATACATTGATGTCATAAGATAAAAGTTCTCCATATTTTGCCAACATAGGGGCATGCAAATTATCATAATTTAAAATGAAATAGGTTTTAAAAAATAATCATTACAGTACACAATACAAAATTATTAAAATGTCAAAAAAAAAGAAAAAAATTGCCAAGAAACAAACATCACAGTAAAATATTATTAAATGTCAAATTATGTTGTCAAGAAATGTAATGTCATCGATTATAATGATGAAGAATGAAATCACTTGTAACAAATCACAGCATTAATACAATGTCAAAGTTAAATAAATCTTAATGTCAAATAATGCAATGTCAAATAACTTTTTATAATTAAAATAATGATACTATGTCAAAATTAAATAAATATCAATGGCAAATAGCTTACAATTTATCATTAAGGAATTCGTCAATGGTATAATAACATTTCTCCAATAATAGATGTCTTAATTTATTTTTGAATTGAATAATATTTAAGTCCTTAATCCCATTTGGTAATTTATTAAATACTAGTTGCCGCCCGCGGCTCCGCCCGCGTGATTGTCGAAAACTATCCTAAGGGAACATATTCCCGGGATAAAAAGTATCCTATGTGTTATTCCAGACTATAATCTACCTCTGTGCCAAATTTCATCAAAATCCATTCAGTAGTTTTTACGTGAAAGAGTAACAAACATCCATACATACATCCATACTTACAAACTTTCGCCTTTATAATAGTAGTAGGATTTTTGGGGCCATACAAAGTATGCTTTTGTGCATCAAGGCGGTCTTTGAAGGTCGACCGCATAATTCATGTCTACATTCTTGTCTAATCATTTTATAGCGTTGTTCAGATGCTTTTCTGAATAGGTGCATGTTCTTTTTAACAAATATAGCAGTCTCAAATATGTACAAACAAGGTAAAGTCATTATTTTTAACAATACAAAATAAGGTTTACAGCTATCAGTTATTTTTATACCGGTGATGGCCCTAATGCATCTTTTTTGTGATTTGAAGACCATATCTTTATTGCAGGAGTTACCCCAAAACATAACTCCGTAGCGTAGTATGGAATCGACATATCCATAGTACGCAGTGACTGCCGAAGTTTGATTGACAACTTTCTTCAGTTTATATAAAGCAAAAGCAAACTTACTAATTTTTTTAATTAATATTGAAGTATGTTCTTTCCAATTAAGTTGATTGTCGATTGTTAAGCCCAAAAAATTTGTATTTGCAACTTCTTCAATTTTTTCATTATTAAAACTTACATTTAATTCCTGATTAGCTAATCTTTGACGAAAGTTCATAATTTTGTTTTTTTTCAAATTTATTATTAAGTTGTTATGTTCTAACCAGTTAACGGCTTGTTGTAATGCATGGGTTATTTTAGCTTCAAAGTCATTTTTATTTTTGTTTTTGTCAAGTTTAACAATGATAGTACTGTCGTCAGCAAACAATGTCATAGGATAGGGTATATTCTGAGGAAAGTCATTTATATATATAAGAAACAACAAAGGCCCTAGCACACTGCCTTGGGGCACACCATAAAATATTTTCCGTTCTTTGGATATGTATTTTATAACGGTTTTACTTAATTTACAAATTCGACTTATTTCTGTGTATTGTGTCCTATTTTTTAAGTAAGAATTTATGAGTGATAAGACGTTTCCTCTTATCCCGTATGCATTTAACTTGCTCAGCAGTATATCATGGTTGACCAAGTCAAATGCCTTGGTCATATCCATGTATATTGCTGATATTGGGACTCTTTCATTCATGTTAGGTATTATATCATTAAGAAAGTCATATATTGCCATATTTATTGAATGCTCTTTCCTAAAACCTTTTTGTTCTTTTACAAGTAAGTTATGTTTGTTAAGATAAGATTTTATTGTTTTGGAGTTGTTGCGGAGTTACGAAAAATGGGGAAATCGACAGAGACTCTTATTATACTGGTTCAAAAAATCGTAAATGGATTTATTACGTAATAACGCAAAGGTATATTAGTACGTCTCTCGACAATCTCACTCACGATCACGACTGAGCGCCAATCAAGAAAGCCCGGTGACCGGTGTGTGTGTGACGATGATCCCGGTTTCAATTCTGTTCTGATCTGTTCTAGGTAGAAAATAAAAGAAACGGTACGTGTGTGGCCGGGCTAACTCGGTAAATAACAGCAAGTTTGTGCTTCATGAAGACCTGCAAGGACTGAATCTTTCTTCTGATTTTGTTATATTTTGATAATTATGATCTGTGAATGTCATCACTGTGGATAAAATGTAAAGTATTTATCGAATCGAGATCAATTTGCTTGAAGCAACTGTGAGCAGGGTGAGGGGCGAGCGCGGGAGAGCGCGGTCTCTTGTCAACGGTATCACCATATTAGTAAATTTATATAACCTATGGGTATCACGCTGAGAGCCACTTTGACAACGAACTCAACTGAATACTTGAAATCTTTAAAGAAAAGAGTAGATAGTGAAGTTTTATAATACTTGTGGTGCCGAATTAGCTGGGTTCGCCATTCATTAGGTACTTAAAGCATTACCGACTCAACTTTATTTTGATAATTTAATTAAAATTAATTAGTCTCCATTTCCGAGGTAGGTCCCATCCGAGCTCGAGTGATCACTGCAACGTACTTGTTTGTTAGTGTTGGTGGCGCTCCGTGAGGTGTGAGGGCAGGTTTCCGCCAGCTCCGCACTAGTCGGCACGCAGTGCAAGGACCGAAGCCCTCTTTATTTCCGGAACCAATTAATCTATCGCGCCGATAAAGCGAAAAGCGATTCATAAATGTTCAGAGCAAAATGCTTATTTTCTCGCGCGTAGTTATACGGCATTAATTTGCCTGCAAGCACGCGTCGAGTGAGGCCCCGAGCATCGCGCGCGGCATCCTTTAATGTTAGCTTACTCGGCATTGTGTTTCATTAAATCAGGAGTACCTACCTATCAGCTGGTTGATATGCGAAGGGCAACGACCGCGGCCGCTTTGCGCGAAACTATCGCGATGTATAACTATTGGTTCGAAGTCGCTTTCCAGTTTTGTTTATCACAATTGTTATTTTGCCATAATCAGCCATCGTGACCACAAGCTCTCGAGCAGCGAGTCATACAGCCAGCCAGTACCCACGGCTGCTACGGGTATCCTGACCACCAGCATGCGCATTCCTGGTCAGCAACCTCAGCCTCTCATCATCCTCAACCTCATCAGCGACCTTGGCAAGCACACTGCACCTTCGGCCAGTCACATGAAGAGCCACGAAGATCCTCTCCTGGTCGACTTCAAGCAGTCACGTCACAACGTCGCACAGCTCCGACCCACTGGAGCCAGCAGCACTACTCGGAATCACTGGAGCCTGCAGCATCATCCCGACTCATTGGGATGACATCACCCCGACCCACTGGGTCACCGCAGACAGTTTCAACTCACCGAGAACTCCGCGACTTCCGGTTCCGACTCACTGGAACCAACCTTCCACTGGCCTGGCAAGCATCTCAAGATGTACGGACGACTCATCAACTATCGACCTTCGGTTTCTGGAGGGGGGTGATGTAGCGGCATCTACTCTACTCTCTAAGTCTACTGTCCCTAAAAGTTGTGAAAAAATAAAACGATACGATACAAAAAAAAAAACGGCCGATTCTGCCACAAAAAAACGTATATTTCGACACTCTCAAGGGAACCAAAATTTATAGGGTACTTCCCGTTGACCTAGATTCATGAAATTTAGCAAGATAGATCTTAGAGTAGTAGAGTCACTTTATTAATTTTATGCTATTTTACCTACCTAATTGAAAAAACGCTTTGACTTTGACTTTGAAGTACAGGAAAATGTCTGAAAATTGGGAATTTATAGTTGTATCATATAAAAAAAAAACATTTTTTTACGATTACTTAAACTTATATTTTCGGTTGAAGTTGACCGAACATGTTTTCTCCAACAAAGTTAAGTTTGTCCTTCAATCTTACCTGCAATATTTCTGCTGCTATCATAGTTTATAAACTGACGTAGGTAATGTATAGGTACTCGGAAAAAATCAAGACTCGATCGGAACCCTCGGTGCGCGAGCCTGACTCGCACTTGGCCGGTTTTTTAAGGAAGGGAGAGCATCAAATGATTCCTTCCGCTCTGTGCGGACCGGAAGGGCGTGTCAGACTCTTACTGACTAAAACCCATCCGTGTTCCTCCTAACAAATCTGCAACCCTGGCAGGCTCTGGCCCTGTAAGTAGGTACATAACATCTTAATAAATCCAACTACTTTTGGTCTCATCGCTACGGAGGATCGTAGATCACTAAGGATTTGTTTTAAATGATTCAATGTCACCTAAGTGGGTCATAATTCACAGTTCCTTCATTAATTTTATTATCCTTCCGCAGTGCTGAGACGTGGCCGAGTCCGCGCTATCCGTTGCGTGTTAACGTGCAGAGTGCGCGGCGCGGACACGCATCGATCAGTGTACGCTCGAGCTCCACGACACGCGCTGCTCGGGGAGCTGGTCCGCCAGCTGCCGCCGAGCAGCGAGGTGAGCCTGCTGGAGAGCTGCAGCAGTGGGTACGCCGAGCGCGCGGGGCGAGGGGGCGAGCGGCGTCAGCGTGGGCGGCGGACACAAAGCGGGTCGTATCGATGAGGGCGCGGAGACAGCGCGCGCCGCCGGGTCAATACCGGCCGTGAATGAGCGGGGGCGGCGGGAGGCGCAGGGGGAGGCCGATCGATGGGCGGGCGGCGGGTGGCTCAGTCGCGGCCGGCGCGCCGCGCGGTGCTGAGGTGTCGCCCCCGCGCCGACCGCCGCCGACCGCCGCCGAGCGCCGCCGGAGCCGCAGGTGAGCACCCGGCACACCTCCCCCCACGCGCTCGATACCGCCCCACACCGAGCCGCGCCGCACCGTGCCGCGCCTCGACTGTGTCTATCGCGGATATCGACAACAGGGCACGCGATCGATAACTCCAAACACGCATGCAGTTGCTCATCAATACCTCATACCGGTTTAAATGATCCTAAATTCCGAACTAATCAGCATGCAGTTTATAAAAACTATAAGCAGGCGGTTTATACGATTTAGCCCCAGAAATAATATATTGACCAGATCTTGCCGGCAAATTCACATCAAGAGTCCATAGATGAGCTTCGTAGAGCAACGGCAGGCACGTCGCAGGCTCGATGCTCGGCGTCCCGGGGCCACATGTACCTGGTACCTGTGGCGCCGGGCGCCGGTCTCGGGGACCGCCCGCCCCTCGCTGCACCTCACGGAACCCTCGCCGCCGCCGCCCCCCCCCCCCCCCCTTCGCACCCCCGCGCCCCACGACGTACTGCTTGTATGCACATCGAGTATTAGATTTTCAGTTAGGTTCTGTAGCTCAGTAGTTTCACTCCTCAACTATTTGGAGCTGAGATAGAGATGTGAAGTTGTAAGGCGAGTGTTAGTGAAGTAGTGCCGGCAGGTGGCTCGAGTGGCGAGTGGCGTGTGTTGTGTGGCGTGTGAGGTGTAGCAGGCGGGGGGCGAGGGTGCGGGGCGCGGGTGCGGGGGAGTCGCGGGGGCAGCGTGGTGCAGCTGCAGGGAGGGGGCGCGGCACATCATAGCATTCCATTAAGTGTGCGATAGATATCACCTACAGCCCTACACTCCCATACCTTCGCAAATAGCCTCACTATTTAAATTCCTTTGTGCGCCTTTACGTCGTTCGGGCCAGATTGTCAAGTCGGACGGACCCCGACGCCATTGTGCACCCAAAACTATGAATAATCTTATAAACATATTAGTACAAGTACAAAATATTGCTATGCCTAGGCCCCTGCCCGCTGTTCCGCTGTTCCGCTGCGCCAGTTCAGGAGCCTAAGCGTGCGGCGCTTGTCCATTAACGTTGCCAAGCAACGAAGAAACACCATCATTTCATTTTTAACTTTAATTCCTATGGAACTCAGAATTGTTATGTTTCAGTTTCATTTATTCGTATTCATATTATGACACCCTCTTGGCATGTCCCAAAGTCATTGTACCTACTCAACTTACCTATTCTAAAAGTACGTGTTGCACAGTAGACACGCAGCGTCGGCGGCGACACCGAGCTGCCGCACATCAACGGACACTTTAGTCGCCGTAGTCTAATCAAAACAAACATTCTTATCACAATCATCCCGAGCACTTGTGTCGTGGTGTCCTCTGCACACATCGTGCTCACTGACCACATCTGGCAATGTGTTCCAGGTGTGTATCGTGCGGGAGAGCATCGCGGACTTCACGAGTAGAAGGTCAGTAGACGACGATAACGAAGTGACATTGACAAACACGAGAACAGCTTTCTATTATTATTATCTCGTATCAATGACAACAGACTAGCTTCTGCCCGCGGGTCGCCCAACTGATATATTTTCAAAATAAGTAACTTCCTATAACGACAGCTATGCCCGTGAAAGTAAAAGTCCCGCCAAAATTGTTCCGGTTATTAGGGAAAAGTATGTTTTTTTGCACGGTACACTAATCCTTTTTCTAAAATAAGAGAAGCATATTTCTAGAATCATATTTTTTATAATAATAATAATATTCTTTATTGGCATAAGTGAACAATTACAATATAGGGGTCTCTAACATCTGCACTAGTCCAAACTGTGTTGCAGGTGTTAGTGTCGTCCCCTTAATCATGTGACTTATGTTATAATATATTACTTAAAAGCCATAGACTTCTGATAGGTTTTTCTGTAAGTATTGTTCGGGTTTTTCTTCAAAATGTTTGGGTCAGTGGTTTCGGAGATGGGAAAGTAAATTTTCATGAGTTTTCTTGAATCACTTAAAAATATATATTTCTTAAATTATGAAAAAAAACATGTGAGACCCTCATATTTAGCCAGCTTGCATATAAGACATTTGAGAGGTGATTCAGTGAACGGAATTAGGTGAGCTAAAACACCTAAAGTTGATAAAATAAAAGAGAAAGTGGAGACGCCGTTAGCCTAGATATTACATAAGTACAACTAAAATTAATACAGTAAAAGAACTATCGAATTAATTTCCTGTTTTAAAAAAGATCAATATGCACAATTTTTATATTTTTTTTTAAATTGAATTCAAAATCTCGCGCTGGGGTCACATACACAAATAAAGGTAATCTCCTTATTTCGTTTGAAAGATGTAAGTAAGCGCGGAAGGTAATGTTATTTTCATACCAGCAGGTACTTATCAAGGTAGGTAAAGGTAAAAACAAAACAATTCATAGCTTTTCATACCATTTATTAATTTTGTACAATTTTAGGAACTATATAATCGTAAACAGAAATTAATTTAAATAATGAAGAAAGTCACCAATCTAAGACTTAGTCACAATATTATATCCGTTGATGTTGAAAGTTGTCCCTTAATCTAAATCGCTACAGTTTTCATCAGGAGCGGAGTTTTCTTTGTCATCACAAATATTATCTTCGTTCAGAAAATTAAAATAAATGATAAGGAGTTTTCCATATCATCTATCTTCAAACGATTTCTTTTTGCACTTACATAATTTACATTTATAGGTGGAGAAAGACCTTTCAACATCAACTGAAGTTATAGGTACCTACATATAAATAGTACGTCATTTTCATGATCTAATCCCTTTTCTATGTATATTGTCACGAATGTCTCTTAATGCATCTAGATCGGGATTTCTGTTGCTATGACTTTGCTAGTTTCGTTTTAATTGGTTCAGAAGAATATCAGCTTAGAATAGTTCTTGCTTCGTCAAATATGTGGAAAGATTCCATTAACAATAAATTAGACTTTTGCAATACCTTTAAAGAAATATGAATTATTTTAAAATATTCGTCAATGTAATTTAAATCAGTTTTTAAATTTTCTTTTTCCAGTAGTGTTTTTGCATGCCTGATAGATAGACATCCGAGCTGTTAAGAAGTCTTACAATAGTTTTAATTAGTTCGTAACATTTAGTACACATAATATGAAGCTGCTTCTGGCCATGTACCTACCTGATGTAGCCCACCTTGTTATGACGGGCTCGGGTGGCAATGGCAGGCTTTGAAAATTCTCGTTTAATAATAATTTTACCCTATTAGGAGCCTTTAACTTTTTTTTGTTGTTTATTATTGAAATTTAAGTATCAATAGGTATCTGCATATTGTGTCCGTATATGTTCTGCAGCGCGGCTAAGAGCGTGTGCTAAACATGTAACATGTATCATATTTGGCAAATAGTTCTTTCGTTTTTCTTTCTGCTTTTCTAGTGGAAAAAATTAAGTGATCAAAAAAAAAATGGGATCGGTCATGGTTTGGGCCGGTGTTTCGCGAAATTGGAAGACACCTTTGATAATTTTTCGAGAAATTCAATTTTTTTACAATTTTTCAGTCATGTTAACGATAAAAACAAAATTTCTAAAGAACCATGCCAGGACTTTGTAGAGAATAATTCATAACAAACTCTAAATTTTTTTAAATCTCAAAAGCTTTTTACCGAGGAGGAGCAAACTGGATTTCGTAAGAATAAAACCATAAATACAGCCATTTTTAACTTTCTTCAAAAAGTTATTGTTAATATTGACAATAAGACCCCAGTCTGTGCACTATACATGTATCTTAGCAAAGCGTTTGATTGTGTTGACAACAAAATACTTTTATAAAAATTAGCCATTTACGTAGTTTTACGTTTTTTAGAGTTTTACAAGAAAATTAACAGCATAACGACCTAAGTAATCGGTAGTTTCATCAGGTGATATCCAAAGTCTTTGATGACAAATATGGTCATGAATTGAAGCAATTTCTTATTTCATACGTTTTAGTGATGGAACGATATTTTCACAAATAATGCCAAACCTTGGAAGCAAGCTTAGAAACTAACAATAAATATTAAAATTACTGAATGTATGTATACTGAATACTACTGTTGTATATTTTTATAATCCACTAAGCAAGGTTTTCAAGAATAAAAATATAATGAAATATTCTAAACGTTGTTAAATATTCATAAAAAAGTGATGTCCGTGTTTATTCATGAACCATGGCTACCCTATTATTATTTTTACCCGACTGCGCGACGAAAAGGAGGGTAATGTGTTTACCAGCCTATATGTATGTATATATATGTATGTGTGTAAGTTTGTTCGTTTGTGGCACTACAGAGAGCAAGAGCGTGGGCCGATTTTGATGATTCTGACAGTCGATTTGTCTTAATCTTAAAGACATGATAGTAATGAAGATCCAATATGGCGACTGCCAGACTGCGCCAGACCAGAGATCCAGTCTGATGCAGTTGGTAGCATCCAATCTGTGATTAGCTACAATAAATGCCACCAACTGCATCAGAATGCTTGGAAAGTAAATTGTTTGGAACTTTTTAGTCGCTTTTTTGGGGTCGAGTTTATTGAAGTATTTATATTTTACATTTTAGTGAGTTACATTTTTAGAATCTTCTCATCGAGCCCTTTATGTTGACTCCCCACATGACTATATCACAAAAAAAAGTAAGTGAGAATGGTTGCTAACTAATTTTAAATCGTAAGATATCCTAAATGGTCATTCGAATTGAAAAATCGTAAGAGAAACCTAATTATAATTTACAAATACCTATTCAACGATACCACTTAACATATTTCGTCGCCTTTAATTTTTCATTTCTCGCAAAAATATATTATTTTATGAAAGTGTATTGAACAACGTCGTACGATAAACGTGGGAATTTGTCATTGCAGTATCTGGGCTTTATAACAACCTCGCTAACGCTCACCAATGAATATGTTTGCCCACTTCCATCAAAATGTTAATGTGTTTGGGAAACAGAAGTTCATATATTATGTGTGCCAAATTTCCACTAAATCGGTCTATAGATTCGGAGCGAATTGGCTGAGACAGACTCACAAGTGATCCTATCTATAAGGGTTCCGTGTTTCATGTGGAACATACATTTCTTTATAATTTCTGTAGTGGGAGTATTGAGAGTTTCGCTTTAAATGATCTAATTCTAAGATTGAGCGCTCCGTCTCGACGAACTAGGCACATGCAGTTATTTGACGTACCTACACTACCTACCGCGCACTGGGACAAGCTACGGTCTATATTCTGTCATTGGTAGGATAAAGTAATTTTAACACGAAATTATGTTAAGTAATTATTAAGTAATTATAAAATATTATTAAGTTATAAAAAAATAACAATTATAGTTGCGAATAGTCGCCCTAGGGGCAACTATCCGACTATGAAGTACCTGGGATTGGTGCTCGACAGCCGGTGAGATTTCGGCCCCCACTTCCGGCGGCTGGCGCTCAAGTTCTTGGGCGCGGCGGGGGCGCTATCCAAGCTACTTCCCAATCTGGGGGACCCGAGCACCGCCTGTAGGCGGTTGTACGTGGGGATCGTGCGATCGATGGCCCTTTATGGGGCCCCGATCTGGGCGGCTGACCTGACGGCCAGCACCATCACTGTTCTGCGGAAGCCGCAGAGGGTGATGGCCGTCAGAGTCATCAGAGGATATCGCACGATCTCCTACGAGGCGGCTTGCGCACTGGCCGGATCTCCGCCCTGCGACCTGGAGGCGAAAGTGCTCGCGTCACTGCACCGGTGGCGCGAGGACGCGCGGGCTCGCGGCGAGCGACTGATGCAGCGACACTTGTCCTGGTGGCGAAATGGCGGGACAGGCTTTCGAGCCCTTCCGCCGGCCTCATCACCATCGAGGTCATCCGGCCGGTGCTCGACCTGTGGCTTGGGAGAAGGCACGGCTCCCTGTCGTTTCGTGCGACGTAGGTCCTCTCGGGGCATGGCTGCTTCGGGAGGTTCCTGTGTCGCATAGGCAGGGAGCCGGACGCTCGGTGTCACCACTGCGTCAACTGTCGGGAGGACACGGCGCGGCATACGCTGGCAGAGTGTGCCGCTTGGGAGGAGCCGCGCCGAGAGAGCGAGAGGTCTCTGTAGTAGGCAGAGACCTCTCGCTGCCGGCCGTAGTTCATGCTATGGTCGGCGGTGGGGAGTCCTGGGACGCGGTGGTCTCCTTCTGCGAGACAGTTATCGCGCAGAAGGAGGCTGCGGAAAGGGAGAGGGAGATCTCGACCGCTCTCCCTGCCGGAGGAGGGCATACGGGCAGCGTATGCGCCCCTCTGTTACGTAGCGGGGGGAGTCAAACTCGCGTCAGCGGGGGGAGTGAGCTCCCCCCGCTGACGCGAGGTGGCCCGCAGAGGCGGACCGGCACCAGCCGGGGATTACGGAAGTCGCATACGTTCCCGCGATCGTTGGCGTAGGTGGGAGATGGAACACCAGGGTGGTTTTAGTCAGTAAGAGTCTGACAGACCCCTCTGCCCGCCCCAGGGCGGAGGACATCCATGAGGATTTCCCCCCGACATAAAAAAAAAACAAAAAGGGTACCTATCCGCAACTTTAATAGTTACCTACATATGGTACTAGTGCGGTAAGTTGTTTTTTTCTCCGGGACGAAGTCGAGGGCTTACCATAGTCACGAGTTTGTAAGAACCAATTTCCGCACGTGTGTCATACAACGTTTTTCAACACATTTGAGAGAAAACAGTACCTACTACAATAGGGAATGAAACAAACTTTTTGTTTTTAGATATTTGCCGGAAAGTCGCATTAATCTTTGACGTTCCTTATATGAAAATAGCACAAATTTGCAAATGACGCCACGTGCGCGTGGTGAAAATTAGAACTACATCTTTCGTTTCATTTTCTCTTTAGTATTAAAGTGAGACAAATGTATTGAGCAAAAGCGCTTCCAATGAGGTTCGATCATTCAGCTTATTTATTCTAGTATGTATGTATGTATGTATGTATGTAACTCGGGCTGGTTTCCGCAACTCCACGACTAAGCGCGTATTTTGCGTGCAGGTGGGACAAATGTGTCATTCGATCCACCCCAGCTCCCCAAGGAAGGCCAGCAACGCCTTGGTGTTACTAACTATCTCACAAAGGGTACCTGGGTTACCGAAGTACTTAGCCCTGTAATCAGCGACTACCGGGCAGCTTAGTAGCAGGTGTGCTGCTGTCTCGTCCTCCTCCATGCAGGCTCTGCAAAGTGGGCTGTCGGTGACTCCTATGACATAGAGGTGTTTATTAAAAGACCCATGGCCAGTTGTGACGGCTGTGACTATACGCAACTGCTGTTTAGTAAGTCTTAGGGCTTTTTTCGTGAAACGGCCATCAATAGAGGGAAGTGCCTCTTTGGCCTGCCTGCACTCACTATGGTCAACCCATAGCTTGTGATGTTTATCATTAGTGCGTTTTCTTACCAGATTACGTAGGTGACCGAAGGGGAGTGGTACAATAGGTTCAGGTCCTATCGTTGTCATACTCGACCCCCTTCTGGCGAGTTCGTCCGCTGCATCGTTGCCTCGGGATTCGCTGTGTCCTTTGATCCATTGAATGGTTACCTTGTTGTATCTACCAACCTGGTTGAGACGTTGGTGACACTCGAGAATCAGACCAGAGTTAACTGTGTGACTGTCCAGAGCTTGCAGGACGGCCATGCTGTCCGAGAGTATGCGTATTGAGTGGTCCTTAACTTCCCTGTTTATGATGGCTGAAGTCGCCAGGGAAATGCCCATGCACTCAGCTTGAAACACTGTGTTGTGGACCCCCAATGGTGTGGCTATATGAATGTTGAGATCCTCTGAGAAGATTCCCGCACCCGTGCCAGTACCTGTTTTTGATCCATCGGTGAAGACCCGCAGCTCTGTGGGGCACAGCCCTTCGCAGCGGTGATCTTCATGCAATTGGATTTTGTATTTTTTATCAAAGATAAATTGCTTGGGTATCCGGTCATTGATTGCTTTTGTTATGGGGAGTTCATTGTTGAGCTCCTCGAGCAGAGCGGTGTGTTGTGTTTCTCTCTTACCCCAGAGATCCAGTGTTTTAAGACGGACTGCTGCCATCGTCGCTTCCTGTTGTATGAACAGGTGGAGCGGAGGGAGTCCCAGTATGGCTTCCAGCGCCGCAGTCGGAGTAGTCCTCATGCAGCCCGTCGTTGCCATGCAGGCTAGCCTTTGCATGCGCTGAAGTTTGTTTACGGCTGTACCTAGCTTTGTGCGGGTCCACCACACCACGGCCCCGTAGGTGATCATGGGCCGAATTATTGCGCTGTATAGCCATAGTATTATTTTGGGAGATAGGCCCCACTTCTTACCTATCATTTTCCTGCATTGCCAGAAGGTGATGCATGCCCTGTTTAGTTTGTAGTCTAGATGATTGCTCCAGTTTAACTTACTGTCTAGGATGACCCCCAGGTACTTAACCTCGTTAGATAACTGGAGTTCAGTGTTAAAGAGTTTGGGTAGGCGGTAGTGGCCTAGAACTCGCTTTTGTGTGAACATGACTAATTCAGTTTTAGTGGGGTTTACTGATAGATCAAATTCTCCGCACCAACTCTCCACGATGCGTAGTGCTTGCTGCGTTAGGTTGCAAATCGTACCAGTCACCTTCCCAGGCACAAGGATTGCGAGGTCATCTGCATAGCCTATTGTATAGTACCGATGTGCGTTGAGTTTGGTGATAAGGTCATTTATCACCAGATTCCACAGAAGAGGGGAGAGCACTCCTCCCTGCGGGCAGCCTCTGGCTATTAAGGCCAACTGCTGCTCTTCCTCAAGTCGAACTACTCGCTTACTTAGCATATTAGTTATCCAGTCATTTAATACCTGTTCTACTCCGTGCTTGGAGAGGGCGGCACTAATGCTGGAGAAGTTTGTTTTGTCGAAGGCTCCTTCGATGTCTATGAAAGTGCCCAGACAGGAGCCTTTCTGGTGGATCGCGTCCTCTATTTGGCTCACCACCAGGTGAAGAGCAGACTCTGTCGACTTACCTGAGCTGTATGCGTGTTGGTTACCATGCAGTGGTAATGTTTTTAAAACGCCATCTCGTAGTTCTCTTTCGCACAGTCTTTCCATGGTCTTTAGCAAGAAGGAGGTCAGACTGATTGGTCGATAGGATTTGGCGTTTGTATAGTCACTCTTACCTGGCTTTGGAATGAAAATGACTTTCACTTCCCTCCATCCTTTAGGCACGTATCTAAAAGCTAGGCACGCTCTCATTAAAGGCACCAGTCTTGTTGCAACAGAAGTCCCGCCCCACTGCAGTAAGGCAGGAAACACTCCATCAGGACCTGGTGCCTTGAAAGGTTGGAAGCTTCTGATGGCCCACTGGATTTTTTCCAGCGTGATCATCCTCTCTGCATAATACCAATCAACTTCTGCTGGTGCTTGTATAACGTCTAGCCATTCGGTTACCTGCGCGAATACGCTTCCTGGGAAGTGAGTTTCTATTAGGACACGTTTCGCTTCTTCAGGTGACGTGGTCAGCGTGTTATCGGGTTTCCGGAGCGTGGCGACCTCGGGTGTGTTCTGTTGCGCCAGTATTTTCCTTACCCTGTTTGCTTGTTGGCACGATTCAATGTTACCACAGAATTTTCGCCATCCAGTAGTACTTCTGGATCTGATGCATTTCTTATAGCTGGATTTGGCCGCGTAGTAAGCGTCCCAGTCCTCATCTCTATATGTATTCATGGCTCTGTTTAGAGCCTTTCTTACCTTACCGCGTTTGCGCTCAAGTTCCGCGCCCCACCAGGGTTGTTTTCCCGGTGTTTCGCGCGGAAACGTTTCCGGGCACGCGGTTTGGTAGCTGTTTATCAGTGATTCGGTGAGCTGTGTTACTCTCGCGTCGATCTGTGTCGTGTCCGCAAGAGTCATCGAATCGCTTAGTGGCGCAAGTCTTGAATCAAGGCCGCGTTTGTATGCCGCTAAATCCGTATTGCGCGGATTCCGCCGAGGTTGTTTAGGTGGTATACTGACCTGGATGTCGAAGCGGATCCACCTGTGGTCTGAGCAGGAAGTCTCATCAGAGACCTGCCACCCAGTGATAATTTCTGAAGCGCCTTCCGTTACGAGAGTGAGGTCAATAATAGTACGACTGCGTCTCGTTACGAAAGTTAGTTCAGAGCCTGTATTTAGTAGGGATAGGTTAGTTGTGAAAAGGTATTCAACCAATGCCTTACCCCTTTCATTTTGCGTGTCCATCCCCCACAGCGGGTGGTGTGCATTGGCGTCGGTCCCGATGACAACCTCATCTCCGCTGCTTTCACACTGGGTGACGAGACGGACAAGGTCGTGAGGGGGCGGTTCGTCCACCTCAGGCATATAGACCGAGGCGAAGACGATCGCAATGACTTTGTCGTGACATAGATACACGATCTAGGGTGATCCTGGTCCGTAGTAACAAGGAGCTTACCGTTAAGGTTGGATAGTCCTCGTATTTGGCCACCCCTAATCCACGGCTCTTGGATGAGGGCAATGGCCGTGTGTTGCACCTCCAGCCACTTCCTCAATTGAGCCGTCGCAGTCTGGCTGTGGTGGAGGTTTGCCTGCACGACTCTACAGGCCGACGAAAGGGACGCCATCGCAGGCGAGGCCCTCCTCGTCACCCTCTAGCCGCAGCCCGGCAAACATGTCGCCCTCGTCGAAGCCATCCTCCATCAGGCCAGAAGCCGGGGACAACGTAACGTCGTCCAGCTCCCCACCCGATGAAGGGACGGCACCCACGGCGGCGGCAGGGGCAGCCGACACTGCTATTTCAGCAGGGTCAGCCACTGTTGCTTCCGGGTTGTTTGGTTGGGGGATGGTCTCCCCTGCTTCCTGCTGCTGTCCCGTAGTCGGATCCCACCCCCGAGGGACGTCGACGAACCTGCCATTCGGACCCTGGAACTTCACGTACACCGATCCCAGACCAATTGAGAGTCGGCGTTCGGAGCTCAACAGGGTCGGAACCTGGTCCTCGGGGATACCCAGCACCACGAACCAGCATGCACTCTGCTTCTCGGCGTGCAGCACCACCCACCTTTTGACGTCGATCCATGGGTTCTGGTAACAGAGGGCTCGTCCAATAAAGGTCGAGTCCTCGTAGACTCCTTGGTCGTCCGGGATGGCGATGCCGCAACGCACCCGCTTCTGAATCTCCGACTGACTCTTCACGACTAACGAGGTGTTAGCCGGGAGAGCCAGGCCGGAGACTGTTTTTTTCAGCCACTCTAGCGTGTGGTCGTTTCCGCACCACAGTTTGAGGACACCTCCAGCGAACAGCGGCTTCGCATTGAAGGTCGGCCCCGGTGTGTCCTGCATAGGGGAGCAGGCCTCCGTGATGATCTGCCTCTGTATGGCAGCCACGACCTGGTCCGATACTCCCTGGCTGATGATGCCCCTCCGGTCGCAGGTTATCGCGACGTTCAGGGACGCACTCGCAGCTTGGGCGTAGCTTTTGTTAGCAACCCGCTGGGACTGGTCAAGCCGCGGCCGCTTGTGCTCTCCACGAGGTGATAAAGTCTCGTTGAGAGCCCGCTTGGCCGCAGCCTGATCGTTCCCGTCGGGTTGCTGTGTCGTGGTAGCCACCTCGGCCGGAACTCCTGCGGATTTGGTTGGCGGTTGACAGGGCGTTGGTCGGCTAGTGCCGGCCTCAGCCTGCGACCGCTTCCCTTCTGAGAAGCTCAGCTTACCTTGCTTGGTCGTGTTGACCTTGCTAGTGGCGGTACCCTGCTTGCGTTGGGAGGCCTTTTCTTTGCCTCCCCGTCTGCGTTCATGACGCCGCTCCTTGCGCGTCTGCCTTTCCCTCCTTTTACCCTGGCTAGTAGGAGCGTTTTGACCTGACGGGTCAGAACAAGAGCAATGGGCTTGTGGAGTTAAGTTTTTACCCTTCCCTTTTTTTCCTTTACGGATTGGCACCTGCCAGGCGCTAGCAAAAACGTCCTCGGTGCTGCAGACCGCTCCCGTATGCCCGGTTGCGGTTGCCTCGTGGGATGTGGCTTGAGGAGCCACAGGAGGAGGAGGAGGGTGCTTGGGAAGGCTACTTCCGGCAGTGGTGTTAGCCATGGCCGTTTTCGCCTTGTGTTTGAAGGGATCGGTACTGGTCCCAGGCAGCGCCGATACCCTTTGCATATTAAGGGACTTTTTGGTCTTAGCTGCGGTTTTCGCCACAGCCGGACCGGCGCCCGCGCTGGAGCCTGCGGCGTTAGCTGCAGGGCCTCCAGGGGCGAGCGAAGTGCCAGGGGCACCTCGCTTGGGAGTTTTGCCAGCTTTCGCCGACTCCACTCCTACGGTTGAAGAAGTAGGCCTCAATTTGTCCATACTTGTTTGAATCTTTTATTTCATCTCCCTAGCTCCCACCCTCCATGGAGCCCGCACCTGGGAACGTCGCACTACTGTGAGTACGAACGTTAGGATTACCAGAGAGATATAGGTGCGCAAGGCTGGTTTACAGCGCGACATCGGGTGCTTGATCGGGTTGGCGCGGAAGGTCGAAAGGCCTACCCCCACGAACTGATCAACCCTCACTTACACCTTCAGCATGGCCTTTACCTACCGCTTCGGCCTCCCGAGGGCGACCTCAACGGACCCCACGCACCTCGCCTGTGACCCTCTGACGGGACACTGTGGCCATTTCCCTACCCCTGGCTAGAGGGTAAGGCCACCGTTTCGCTTGAAATCCAGACCAAAGGGGGCGTGTTGCCACACGGACACATTACCACCAGTGCCGATTGGCTCAACCCCCCAGGACTCCTTCATCCCCGCTTACGGCGCTCGACTGCGCAGGTCCTAGCGCAGGTGACTCTGTTCTCCTACTCGCCATCAGCTTATTTAGTGACGGCCGAGTCCGCAACCCCCTCGTCACAGGGGGGTTGTGGTTCGGAGAGGAAAACCGCCCGGTGGTTTCAGTTACGTCTATTTCATATGGAATTAGACCAAAAACGGGGTGGCAACCTCGGGAAGGTGTATCCACCGGACTTGCCTTGAGGATCTGCACGACCGTTGCGCTCTCCCTCAAGACCACGCCTCCTTCCCATCTCTGAAGGAGACGGGAAGGCAGGCCTGCATCTATACTACCAAGCAAAGCAAAGCAAAGCATGTCGTTGTACAACCGCAAAAGCATACATACAGACCCCCCCTCATTTATTCTAGTAATGTGAAACTACTTGGTGGAATTCTTAATATTCTTATGGAAATTAAAAAAAAACGTAAAGGATACACACGGCCTATATAACGAGGAGTGCCGTAAATAGGTACTTAGATGAGAGTAGGTACTATTAAACCGCTCCGTGCTCAAAAATGCACTTATAAAGTCTGTATACATTGTTCGAAAGTTAAAAATTACACAAAATTTGTTTCATTAGTATTACCCTGTTTTCTCGCAAATGTGTTGTAAAACGTTGTATGACACACGTACGGAAATAGGTTTTTACAAACTCGTGACTATGGTACTTACATTCGTCTACTCGTTTGTAAAAACCAACTTACCACACTCGTATTATAACTAACTAATAATGTTGATTAGTACCTACTTAATAAATGATTGCAGTAAATAATAAAGACTGATTACTTACCTAAATTGATATAAATTTGCTGTTATTTAAAAAACAAATAGTGAGGCGTCCTCCGAAGCTTTTTTAACGTTAGGCAACTGTCCTTTTTTTGAGTTTTCAAATAAAACAGGAAAAACGTACTCAAAACTATTATTAATTACTAGCTGATGCCCGCGAATTCGTTCGCGTGTATGTTGGGAAATGAAAAGCTGTCGCTAAGATAAGATAAACTAACAGTCAACACCCTGCATTATCTGATCCCTCTTAGAATTAAGAATTTGGAAGAGTGTTATATATAATACATTGACTGTATCACACCTCTTGCGTTTAAAATGCCGACCAGTCCTGGTATTTATTGGAAATGAGAAACTTTTTAATGATAGCGCTTCTCCATAGATACTCGATGTTAGCGGCGGTATCACCTGGAGCATACTCAAAAACCGACCAAGTGCGTGTCGGGCCACGCACAGTTTAGGGTTCCGTAATTACCCGCCTCGTAAGTCATGACAAAAAATAGCAAATTTTACAATGACAGTGCAAAGTTACAAATACACTTAGTTTTAAGTCATTTACTACGAAATTCTTACCTAATCAGTTACATTTTTTAAGTTGGTCGATTATTACTCAATCAATCAATCAAACCTTTTATTTGCATAATACAGGTTGATAAAGGTGTTAAAAATAATGTTCGAAAGATACGCTGTACTATTACCTGATGGTGTGCAAATTATTAGGACTTTAAGACTCACAAACCAATAATTTCAGTACTCGTTACCTTGTAAAGCCTACTTAGCTGGGATAGTTTTCCTTTTAAATTCATTATGTAGGTATGCTATTACCATGAATGTTCTCACGTCTCCTGAAACTTGTCTTCTTCTCTAGCTGGCAGAGGGAAGGGCACTTGACTCTAACAAAAATAGCACTTTAAAGCTTAATGTTTCGCAAACAGATCCTTGGATGGTAAAATGGTCTGCGCACTCCCACAATATCTTTAACCACCTAGCCAACGACACCCTCCACTATGAGATAGACGATAAAAATATTCGCCGTCGCAACATTTTATATAACCACTTTGTCGGCGTGATTAATTTGTATACCCATACCAAATTCCAAATTTCTAGTGCTTAGCGTCTCTGAGCTAAACCGTGGACAGACATACGGACATGGCGAAACTATAAAGGTGGCGGAACCCTTAAAAGTGATAGAGATACATAAAGTTGGCCATTGGAAAAGCAACCAGAAGAGAAGTCTACCCCTACAACGGATGATGTCTGGCCCTGGGCTGATCATGACGTACCACAGGCTCACTGGGAATTGGACACGTTTGAAACTTAACAGACAAAGGATCGCGCACATACAAACATACATACGTACGGGTCAAATAAAGAGTCTCCTGTTTTTAAGTCGGTTAAATATTGGGAATGAGACGGATCTTGGGCATTCCTAAGATCCGTCTCATTCCCAATAATGAACCGACGTCGAAAAATATTTTGCAGTATTTCATTAAACAAAACATCATAAGGGCAACCTGCTAGTATTTCGGCTTGGATGACATTTTGTTGAGAGTTTGTGACTTGCAGTCGCTTGCCATTGCACGGGTTTAGAGGGATTGAACATCTGAGTAGAAATCATAAAACTTCACCGGATAACGTATATCATTTCCTTCCATGGCCGTGTTCATGGAAATATATTTCCTACTTCTCCAAAAACATTTGTCAATATTTTGGATAGTAATGGCTGCCGCTTGGTCGTTGCATGGGGTCAAAATAGTTCAATGGATACATGATTTTATTCTGTGAAGTAACAGGACAACACAGGCTCTCTACTAAAATAGCCTAACCGTCCGTTTAACAGTGGTGTGTGCCGTCACAATGTTTTAACAGTAGGTAAATTCTACTATTTCTGCGTGTTGATAAAATGTTCTCCCATACATCAATGTACGTCACGGTAAAACAACAAGTTCACAATCTTTAGACTTTTTTCTGTACTTCTAACGTTAGATCTATCTTCTTGCCAAATTTCATGAGTCTTGATCAAATGTATGATTTAATTCCCTTGCGAACGTCGAAACACGCGCCATAAATGGCTTTATCTTTAGATTGCCTTGATTTTTAAGTTTTTCCACTGCTTCAAGGGGTAGCAAACCTGAGTATTTGATATTAATTTCAGCTTGATTCCTCCACGCATTCCTGAGAAAAATGGTCTCGACAGACGGACAACAAAGTGATCCTATAAGGGTTCCGTCTTTTCCGCCTGAGGTACGGAACCCTAAAAAAAACCAACGAACGATTTCTGCTATTCTTGAAATGACTAAGTAAAGAAACTACTAGATGAATCCAGTTGATTCATAATTTATTTGAATCAGCAACGCACATCGAAACGATTTTATGGCACGGAAGACTGACATCAAACGCACAACGCGAACATAAAGTTGAACTGCCAAAGTATTACTTCGGGCAAAATAGCTCTAATGTCACTTTATACAAAATGTAACAGAATGGACGTTATGCCTGAAAATATTTTATTACGTGATTTCTATGTGTGTTATTAGTACAAATTGCTCATAAGGATGAATGCAATTACCCCTTTTGAGGTATTGCGTTCATTCTGTTACACGTAGTATATTGACGCGTCATGCGCCCATATCACAGCAGCTCAAAAGAATAGTGCAAGCAGTGTGGAAGTAATCGGTAGCAAGAGAAATACGAATCCTCGCGCATGTTATGGGGTTACGGTAGTTTCCTTCTTTTCATATATTTCAGTTGGCAGGCAACGTATCTACAGTTTAGATTTTATTGAGTAACTCACAATTATGTTCGTAAATTTTCTGGTTAGTTTCAAACCTTTTCTATTCCTAGTGAGCCTATGATACGTCATAACCAGTCTATGGCCAGACATTATCCGTTGCTGGGATGTACTTCTCTTCTGGTTGCTTATCCCTTGGCCAACTTTATGTAGTTCTAACGCGTGTTCATAAGCCCAGCAATTATATTGTTTGTCTCCAGGTGATTTCGCCGCTAACATCATGTAAAGAAGACCGTTGTCATTCAAACGTTTCTCTTCACGAAAAATTAGGTACCAGGACTGGTCGGCATTTCAAACGGAAGAGGTTGATAAAGACATTGCTTCCAAATTCCCAATTCTTAGAGGTGTCTGGTTATGCAGAATATTGACAGTTCGTATACATATGTATTTCTTATTTAAGCGATCTTTTGCGAATAAAGTCGCGGGCAGCAGCAAGCAGAATAATTTTTTCATTCAGAAGTATTTGTTCTAAGGCATTTACATAATTATTCACTTTTCAGGTACTTAAGAGGTATTTTCACAAATAACTAAACATCACATTTTGGTTAATAGATGGCGCTGTGTTTACCTGCTTCACATGATCTAATAGGTACCCTCTCATTCATTATGCAAAATCGTAAATTTACAGAAACGATTTCTTACTTAAACATGTAGGTTCCGATTTACATAGATGTATGTTAAAAATTAACAATGTTGTTACAAGTTTTCAAAAACGATTATTATCTAAAATATATATTGCAGGAATGCAAAAATGCCTCCCATATATTTTCATCAGTGTTCATTTCCTCCTGCAAATCATTGTAGCTGCTATAACTATACAACCGACACAAACTATTCGTTATTTGGGTGTAACTATTGATAAATGCCTTGTTTCCAAAATTAAGCAAAATGTAGATAGTAAAAATTTAGTTCTTGGCATTTTTATTGATCTCAAAAAAGCGTTCGACACTGTTAGTCATGATTTGCTACTTAAAAAGCTGGAAACAATTAAAATCACTGGCAGTGCCTTAAACATGTTCAAATCCTATCAAAAAAAACAGATCAGAAGTAGTAAAAATAGATAATAATTATCAAAGTGATACCTTGCCTATAACTTGTGGAGTACCTCAGGGATCCATTCTAGGTCCCCTGCTCTTTTTAATATATATAAATAACATACAAGAACTCAAACTACATGGCTATCTAACTTTGTATGCGGATGACACGTGTTTATTTTATTTCGGATCGTCCATTCATGATTTAATTTCCCAAGCTCAAGAAGACTTAAACACCATAGGGTGTTTAAGTCTTCTTGAGTTTCGTGGTTCCAATATAATCTGCTAACGATAAATATCTCCAAAACATGCTATATCTTATTCAAATCTAAAAATAAAATAATCCCTCCACATGAACCATTAATTATTGACAATATTCCCTTACAGCATAAATCTTGTGAAAAATATCTTGGCTTAAGATTGGATAGTTCACTATCGTGGAATGCTCACCTAGAACATATAAGGACAAAGCTTTCGTCACTACTTGGATCCCTTACAAATATAGTTCGATGCATTCCACATAGATTGCGTCACACCATCTATAACACCCTAGTAAAACCACACCTGCTTCATCTGGTTGAAGTATGGGGCAGTGCGGCCAAAACAAAGCTAGATAATCTCCAGGTTGCACAAAACAAATAAATAAAAATGATTTTTAACTATCCATATTTAACATCAACAAGCACAGTGTATGGAGAAACAAAAATAATGAACATTAGACAGCTATATATTTACAACACTTGTATTTTTATCCGGAAAGCTCTTAACAAAAGTATACAGACAAATCTGTCGTTTACTAAAGTCAAGCAAGTAACCCAACGTAGTACACGTCGAGCTAGTTTACTTATCTTACCAAAAATGAGAACTAAGTTCGGTAAGAAAAATTTAACATTTGAAGGAGCACAGCTGTACAACAATATACCGTCATGCATAAAAAATGTACACTCATTCAATGCATTTAAGAAGGATTTAACCCAATATTTAATAAATAAATAAATAATAACGAGGCAAATAATTACGCATATGGGAATGCATTGGATGAGTGAAAAACTCAATATTTATTTTATTGACGAACTCACTATACCTAGAATAAGGTTAACATTGTTCTCATGTAAGTGACTTTGTGTCTTTTTGAGAATAAATATCTTTAAACCTAAATGATTATCCTTTGATAAACATATTCACAACGTAGGTATCTAAAAGAGTTCGGAAACTTACTTATATTTTTAAACAGCTTAGATGGTAAAATACTCAAAATGGTATATTTTGCTCTTGTTCAATCTATATTGTCATATTGTGTAACAACTTGGGGAGGTGCCGGAAAAGCTAAAATGTTGGAAATAGAGAGAGCCCAAAGGTTAATTCTGAAAGTTGGCTTTTCAAAACCACGACTCTTCCCCACTGCCGAATTGTTTCAGGAAGCTGAGGTTTTAACTGTACGACAAATTTACATCCTTTTTATTATTCTGAGGCAACATTCGAGTTCATCTTCTTTCGATCTTTCCAAATTAACAACGAGGAGGCACTATGCAATTTGTAGCACCATTCAATCTAAAACAGTTTTTGCCCAAAAATTTTACACTTCATACAAATAAATTTTATTATTACTTTCTTTTATGTTATTATTTTTTCTTTTTTTCTTGTAACAAATTGTTTTAACATTAAAACTAAATTTTGCTAAACATTGTTTGTCTACCTTGCCTGTAGAGGGGAGTCCCTGGTGTCCTAAAATACAAGTCACGGCTTAGTTTAGGCACCAGTCTCCCACAAATGAACATTGTCGTAATCATAATAAAATTGTAATTGTTTCCTTATATGTTAGTTTATAAATGTTATTTGTGGAAGAAAATAAATATTTTACACGTACAAAAATAACTTCATAATAATTTAAAAAGAGATGCGAGAGTCGGGCTTCGAACCAACAGTGTATGTCAGTCAGGCACTAGATTTAGTTAGGCGTCTAAGAGTTAGTTAGGCGTCTAAGAGTTAGTTAGTCGTCTAAGAATTCTGATTACTTTTCTTGCAAATAGTTGATCTTATAATAGGTTATAGACTGCTTGAACAAAATGTGTCGAATAACATAAATACGTAATTTTAAAATCTTTAAATGACCCTCACTTTTTATTCTGTCAACTAATTTAAATGAAACAAAATCCAAATAATCTTTTTTTGTGTAGTATGTTCCTTTTTTGTCGTCCTTAATTCATTTTCAACCGACCTCCAAAAGGAGGAGGTTCTCAATTCGACTTTTTTTGTATATTTGTTATGCGATCATTCCGTCAAAATTATAATAAAATAAATAAAATTAATTATGTTTAGGCATAGCCCATAATTATTACATGAATACACTTTAAAATCACACAGTAAATAAATACAATAGAATTAAATATGGTATGTCAAATTAAACCAGCTCACAAATACATTGATTAAATCACAATTATAACAGTAGTCAGTAGTATGCCGAAAAACGTGGTATGAGATGTCAAAGATTTGAGATAAATTAAATAATATTTTATTAATGATTATGTCAATTGATAAATTCATTGATAAATTCATTGATAAATTCATTGATAAATTCATTGATAAATTTATTGATAAATTCATTGATAAATTCATTGATAAATTCATTGATAAATTCATTGATAAATTCATTGATAAATTCATTGATAAATTATTGATTTGATAAATTATTTTATAAATAATTTGATCAATAATTTGATAAATTATATGATAAATTATTTGATAAATTATTTTCAAACTGTGTGCCTAATATAATTTTTCAAATGCCTGTCACAACAATGAATTAAAAAAAATATGAATTTATTTTCATGATTCTTGTTTTATTCGAAAGTCTATACTCCTAGGTGGTCCCCTTGCCACCAAATCAGAATCTGATGATAATAAATAATAATAATAATAATAATTTTATTTGGGAACAACATTGGAACCATTCTTGTTAGTAAACACCTTATATACTATAACTTATGCACTAGGGTTAGTAACAAAATTTATATATGAATATTAATAAATCATGTACTTACGAGGCATTTCATGCGGACAATGATTTCGCATGAGATGCCTCAGCACAGGAGCTCTCGGATCCTCAGCCACAACTTTCAGGATGCTATTGCTACTCCCTCGATGATGGGAGCCTAGGGAAGTCGAGGGCAACCCTCAAATTTTAAAGGCACATACAATGTTTTTCATATACTTTCTAACGCAATTCAGATAATTGTGCCTGGTAATCAACATCTAATCTTGCTAAGCTGGAATGTATAAGTTAGGATCTGATGCTGGGATCCCAGGAAAAATGCTTGATCAGCGATATTTTCGCCAATTGTCAACCGATTTGGATGATTTTTTGTTGAGTATTTTTCCGAACTGGCTCCATTTCAATTTGATGAAGATCTGATGAAGGATTTCGGAGGTAGGCAACAGAACTCTTCAATGAATGATCTCCAGGGATTGCTGAAATTGCATGTCTGTTTATTGATTACACCAGTTCATTGTTATGAACTGCGTACCCCCTGCGTAACCCCTTCATAGCGTACCCGGCGTGATGTTATGTTTAACATCACGCCGTGTACGCTATGAAGGGGTACGCAGATGCAAACAAGTCAACCTGAATTAACATGTATTTGCGGTGATCTATTTGGGCATAACTTTATTGTTTACTAGTTGCCGCCCGCGGCTCCGCCCGCGTGATTGTCGAAAACTATCCTAAGGGAACATATTCCCGGGATAAAAAGTATCCTATGTGTTATTCCAGACTATAATCTACCTCTGTGCCAAATTTCATCAAAATCCATTCAGTAGTTTTTACGTGAAAGAGTAACAAACATCCATACATACATCCATACTTACAAACTTTCGCCTTTATAATAGTAGTAGGATTAACCGATCTTGATGATTCTCTTTGCATTGGGTTTAGTTATAGCTATATTGCATTTGCCCTGTACTGTGAACATCAAAGATAAACCAGTGACCTCCTCACACAAAGCAGAGTAGATATTTAACTATGAGCTGGTCTGAACTTGGACTGCGAAGGCACACAAAGTAACTCCGTAATGGCAAATAGTACCTACAACCACTCATTATGGGAATAATGTCACTTAATTGTGGGGTATCACCACTAAAAAGTGGAAAAAATTTTTTTTTACAAAAAAATACAACCGACTTCGGAAAGTAATCGGACTTCGGAAGTCGGTGTCAAAAAGCGAAATAACAACCAAAAACACCGACTGCCGAAATGAAAGGTAAGTATTTTATACTTTGTAGTGTTTTTTATTTGGAAGTCGGTTGTATTTTTCTGTAAAAAAAGTTTTTATTGGTAAGTACTTAATTTGGTTTAATGTAGGTACAGTCACAACCGTTCCTACTGTTTTATTACATGTTTAGATATTCACAATAATAGGCTACTATAATAGATCAAAGACCCATGTTTTGATATACATGTTGCATTATTCTTATTACCTAAGTACATATTTTTAGTACCTATAGAGCTTTTTTTTAAAAGTGGGCAACTATCTTGCTTTTACCCTATGTGACGAATTACCTAATAATTCTAAACAGTACTAAATTAAAATACACCACTTCAACTCATCACACACACTAACACCACAGACTTTCGTATACTGGGATGCTACTGCTAGCGTGTCATTCTGTTTGTTTCTGATGCATATAATAAGAAAATTTAATAAATTGTAAATCCGTAATTGGCTTTAACATAACATTATTTTATTTATTTTAAGTAAAATTGTTGAAGAGCTGTGAATTTTGTGAATAAATAAATAAAACTTTCAGAACCCTACAAAGTGCACGAGTGGGTCGAAACAAAGCTCGAACTAATAGAACTCGTTTTTCAACGACACGTAATGAATGAGTCGTGATTGCCAAACTAGAAAATGGATGGTTTGCAGGACAATGGAAGGTGGCGCGGGCGTGGGCAGCGTAGCGTCGCTGACGTTGGACTGCGAGGACATGTTCAAGGAGATCACCAAGAAGCTGTACGGCGAGGAGACCAGTGTGGGCGTGGAGTTCCCGGCGGCCGAGCGCGACCTGGACGACGAGTTGCGCCCCGAGGAGCACATCACGGCCTGGGGGCTGGCGGCGCTCATGCAGAACGGCTTCCCGCCGCCCGGCATCCTGCAGGCCAACTTCGCGCCACGGCTCGACCCCGGCGCCGAGGACCGTTGGACGGCCGCCGACGAGCCGCTGGCCTGGGCGCACTCGCGCATCGCTTCCTACAACCCGGCGCAGCGGCTCTTCAAATGCGCCGACTGTGAGTGCGTGGGCTTCCTGGCGCGCGTGGCCGAGCACTGGCTGGGCACGCACTCGCAGGCGCGCGCCTTCCAGTGCCCGCTGGCGGGCTGCGGCTTCGCGTCGGGCTGGGCGCGCGGCGTGCGCTCGCACCTAGCGCGCGACCACCACTCCGACCCCGCCGCCGCCGACCACCTGCTGCGTGACAACCCGGCGCTGGACGACCTCACGCGCTACCTGCAGCGCCTCAAGCACAAGGTCGCCGCCGCCGCTGCCGCCGCCGCGGCCGCCGCGCCTCTGGCCCCGAGCCCGCCCGAGCCCGACGACTTTCACAGCGTTTGTTGTCAGCAGGTGGAAGCCATGCGCAACGAGCGCCGGCCGAGCGCGGGCGAGGCGCCGGCGGGCGAGGTGCCGGGCGGCGCGGTGGCCGGTACGGACGCGGGCAAGCGCTACGTGTGCGCCGCCTGCCCCTACGCCACGGACCGGCGCGACCTATTCACGCGCCACGAGAACATCCACCGTGACGAGAAGCCCTTCCACTGCTACCTGTGCCAGAAGCAGTTCAACCGCGCCGACCACGTTAAGAAGCACTTCTTGCGCATGCACCGCGATCAACCCTATGACTTGAATCGCATCCGACGCTCGGCCTCGATCGTGAAGCCCAGCACGGCACCGCCAGCGTTGCACTACTACAGCAAGCCGGCGGGCGAGCCCCCGCCTGCGGCGGCACCGGCGCCGGCGCCCGCGCCCCCGCCGCCGGCGCCGGCGCCGCAGCCGGAGTACCGCGCGCCGGCCGTCGTGAAGCTGGAGCGCGTGCCGCTAGGCAAATCGGAACCGGCGGTGGCAGTGATGCACAAGCCCGTGCCGTCGCCCGCCGCCGCCGCCGCTGCCGCCATCCGCCGCAAGGTAGTAAGTACCATAAAGCACTTACACGGCAATTGCTCCCATAAAGGTGAAACAATCATAAAGGTCATAAAGTCAAAGTTTGCGTTGATATTATACTACTTATGTGTGAAGTTTTTTAATCTTTTTGATCCTGACCAAATTTAAAGCATTGTAGAAAATACCGAGATAATTATTTTCGGTATAGAAATGCTGGAGAAGTAAAGTTCGCTTTTGTTAGCGTACTACTCCACCCGTCGCCTCCGCTGTCAGTGCTGACACATGAATATGTATAATACTGCACACCGACTTGCGGATTGCTAACTGGCATTTAGTAAAACCGACCAAATGCAGTCAAAACAAAAGACAAAATTAATTCAATCTATATATGTATATAAAAATGAATCCCTATGTATGTATTTCCCTTGGTCACGGCATCACGCGTGAACGGCTGGACCAATTTCGCTAATTCTTTGTTGTGTTTGTTATTGTCAGGAGATATACATATGAAAAAAAAATTGAAAAAAAATATACATCCGGGCGAAGCCGGGGCGGGCCACTAGTCTAATATATAAAATTCTCGTGTCACAGTAGTTTGTAACAAAACTCCTCCGATACGGCTTGACCGATTCTTATGAAATTTTGTGTGTACTACATTCAGTAGGTCTGAGAATAGGACGTTAATTATATTTCATACCCCGAAGTGACAAGGGTGGTCCACCGCAACATTTTAATAGCGGTAATAGTTTAATATTAGTACTTTGATTATTTTACTATAATTATCGACCGCCGATCAATTACAATTGATCATTTACCACTCGATTCGTTATTCCCGCCAAGCGTCTACCGGTGTCACTTCTTACCCCGTAAACAACACAGAGTAGGGATGAGAACAAAGCCGGTCTTCTGTCTTTCTCACACAATAAGCTTTCTCTCTCTCACTCACTAAAGTTTAGTCTAAACCAGTGTTGTTATTGAGACTTCAAAAAAGGAGGAGGTTCTCAATTCGTCGGAACCTTTTTTTCATGTATTTTTTTTTTTGTTTGACAGGGTATACTTCCCAGGTGGTCCCATGATCATCAAGTCAGGATCTGATGATGGGATCCTGGAGAAATAGAGAGAACTCTTCAAATTTTATAGGCACACTTGAAACGATTTGGGTAGTTTTTGAATGAATACTTTTTCGGAGTGGTCCCATTTCAATTTGGTGAACATCTGATGATGAACTTCGGAGATAGGCAACGGAACTCCTCAATAAATGATAGCAAATGGACTGGGATTGCTGAAATCTCATGTCTGTCTATTGTGAACTGGTGTTCATAACATAACATCACGCCGGTACGCTGTGAAAGGGAAAGCACATGTGAACCACTAAAAAGTGAAAAAAAAACTTTTTCCAAAAAAATACAACCGACTTCTAAAAAAAAACACACCAAAGTATCTATAAAATAACTTTAATTTCGGCAGTCGGTGTTTTTTGTTGTTTTTTCGTTTTTGGACACCGACTTAACCGACTACTTTGTAGTATATTTTTAGGAAGTCGGTTGTATTTTTTTGTAAAAAGTTTTTTTTATTTAAATATATTGGTGAAACGAAACGTTTTTTCACGTGCGTAATGTATGAAACGAAACGTACATAGGTACTACTTCAGAGCTGGGGAATCTAGGAAGGGAAATCCCGGCTTCCAACATTCAGATGTAACGTCACATTGTGCCATCCCTTCCGCCCTGCTAAAAATGAATGAAAAGGTTGCAAATGTACCTACTCCTTCTACACTCACTGACGGAACTTATATCGAATCTGCTGTGTGCCCCACTGCTGTGTGTTGCCTGCGATTTCGTTAGCGTGGATTTCTTTTGTTGCCTCCAACCTTAAACCCCTCTCTCTACTCCCTGGGTAAGTTAAAAAGACTATGAGTAGGTACTTACCTAATACTTTTATTTTATAATTTACTAGCTGACCCGGCAAATGTTGTTTTGCCATATAAATTATTTCTAGTGAATATTTTGGTAGTCAGTTAAAAAATAACTAACTAATTGTAAGTGTGTGGGGATGTGGTATATGACTGAAAGGGGGATGGAGCGCTGTGCACGATGACGGGATATAAAATGCCACCACCAGACACCAAACATTCATTAAGAAATAAATAAATAATAAAAATTAGATAGATAGAGTTATTTACATTTATTAGAATACTAATAAATGTAAATAATCATGGCCGAAAACGGTTTAGACTAGTGTCGTTAGCGTAAAAATTTGAGCTGATGTATGCCGTATGAATGAATGAAAAGGTTGCAAATGTACTCCTACTACCGTAAATTGTTTCTTTGCAGCGCTCATTCGTAATTAATGCGTGATACATTACGGTCGCGAGTGAAATAATATAAAAACTAGATTAGTTGATAATGATCCGTAAAAAGCAAAGTGCACCGTGTGCGACGTTAAATTATCTTATGAACTTTCAACTTTGCGACGACATGTAACAAATAATCAACATAAAGGTACAAGTTCTTAGCCGACTGCAGACAGCAGCAGACACGTGTCGTCGCGCAGCACTGGTTTCTTTGTATTTCTATGAAAAGGCGGCATGCGACGCGGACGCGGCGACGTGTCGCTAGCTACAAAAGATATTTACACGAAGTACATAGAAACCAGTGGTGGCGCAGCGACACGTCGTCTGCTGCTGCTGTCTGCAGTCGGATACGAACTCATACCTTAAAAAAGACATTTGCTGCATCTTCTACAAAATCTGTTAGTGTTTATTTTAATACGCGTGAAAAGGTCACGAACACCCTTGTTACGGAAGCCGAAATAAAACTCATTGCATTTTTGGCTGAGCATAACATGTCTTTCTTGGAAATTGATCATTTATCGGAGGTCCTAAAATCTTATTTCCCAGATTCAAAAATAGCAGCTGATTTGGCGATAAAAAGAGGCAAATAAACAGCAACTGTAAAAATGTTATAGGAGAAAGTCAGAAAGAATACCTAGAAAATATTTTAAAACATCAGAAATTCAGCGTACTTGCTGATGAATCTACAGACATAGCCACTACTAAGACAATATGCATCCTTGTCACATATCACGATAAACGTTGTAAAAAAATTATAGCTTGCCTATGGCAATTGGAGCCTTTGCACGAGAAAGGTGTATCTGAAGGGACGTCATTTTCACGAGGTTGTACAGCTGAAGAGCTTTACACAACGATTGTAGAAACGTTTACTCAACGTGGTGTGCCGTTAGACAATATCATTGGCTTTGCATAGGACGGCTGCAATGTCATGATGGGTCCTCACAACTCGGTTGGCAGTCGTTTGCTCTCCGAATTGCCAGGTATACAAATATTCAAGTGCATCTGTCACTCGATGTATTTATGCGCAAACGAAGCTTGCAAAAACTACCAAGACGTTATGAAGATGCGATGCTAGAAACGTGTTTGCATTTCTCAAACATAGTGCCAAAAGACAAATGGAATACATTGAATTTCAAGAATTTATGAATTCAAAAATTCACAAATTACTACACCCGTCGCAAACTAGATGGCTATCGCTGTTGTCTGTAATAAATAGGCTGTTAGAGCAATGGGAGAGCCTGAAATTATTTTTCACCCCCCAGTGGCTAGAAGAGCGCACCGTCACTGCTGAGCTGATTACGTCGTGAGGTAAACGACGACTTTGTGAAACTCTATATCCTATTTTATAATAGATATAACCTAAATTAGTGAAGATTAACGAGTATATTCAGGGAACGGATTCCAGACTAATAGAACTGGATGATAGTATGAAACTGCTCTACAAAGATCTCTTGAGATGTTACGTGACCAGTGACTACGTTAACCAAACTGAAATATGCTTCATAAACCCAGAAAATTCACGATAATTTCTTACCCAAAATGTATTTGGGTGTTAAAATCAAAAATCAAATATCTAAGACAAAAAAGAGCTCCTAGCAGAATTTTATACTCGTTGCCGCGACTTTCTAGTTACATGCTGCAAAGAAATTCGGAAGCGTTATGATGAAAATGAAATACTTCCGCTCCTCAAATATCTGTCACCTGAAGAGGCTGCGCGCCACAGTAATAGAGATAATTATTCATCAATGTTGCCACTAACCCAGAAACTACCACGAATTGTCAAAACTAAAAATGACCTCCAAAAAATTGATGACGAGTGGAGACTTTTACCAGATGTCAACAAATTTTCGACTTTAGACCTGGAAAACTCTCGAATTTTCGGAAAACATCAATGATACAACAGACTGCAAAACTCTAGCCAAGTTTGCTCTAGATGTTCTATGTTTTCCACACAGTAACGCAGACGGAGAAAGGATATCCAGTCAAGTTTACAACATGAAGACCAAGATGCGAAATAAATTAATAACATCGACTGTAAATAAGACTATTAGCAAAGCAACTGATTCAAAATCAAGGAAACTGTACGAAGTTTAAAGTGTCGCACGACATGTGTGACAAAATGAAAAGCAAGGACAAGTACGCACTAGATAAACATGAATCAGAAATGACAGAAACTACAAGAAACCTTTATGGAGAAGAAACAAATGAGGGATAGACATTTTACAAGCTTTTTTAAAATAAATAATTATTTTTATTGCTCTTGACTCTAGTCTAGGTCATAGATGACAGAGACAAAGTCGACGATGGAGTTGCAATTTAGTATATTTTTCCTTAAAATACAGCAAACCTAACTGTGACATACGGCAGCTTAATTTTTATTTTTTTTAATATTTTTTTATTAGTTCTAATTTTTACTATTTATTTATTTATTAATGAATGTTTGGTGTTTGGGGGTGGCATTTTATATGCCGTCATTGTGCACAGCGCTCCATCCCCCTTTCAGTCATATACCACATCCCCACACACTTACAATAAGTTAGTTATTTTTTAACTGACTACCAAAATATTCACTAGAAATAATTTATATGGCAAAACAACATTTGCCGGGTCAGCTAGTAAATTATTAAATAAAAGTATTAGGTAAGTACCTACTCATAGTCTTTTTTACTTACCCAGGGAGTAGAGAGAGGGGTTTAAGGTTAGAGGGAACAAAAGAAATCCACGCTAACGAAATCGCAGGCAACACACAGCAGGTTCGATATAAGTTCCGACAGTGAGTGGAAACGTGTGTCGCAGGGCGAGCGGCGCTACGCGTGCTGCTACTGCGCCTGGTCGGGCGTGGATAACTGGTGCCTCAAGCGCCACCTCAACACGCACCTCAAGCCCTTCGCGTGCGCGCTGTGTGAGTACAAGGCGGCACGCGCCGAGCGCCTGGCCACGCACGTGCACAAGGTGCACAACAAGAAGGCGTGCGCCAAGTGCCCCTTCCTGGCCGACGACCAGCCGGCGCTGGCGCTGCACCTGCGCGACGCGCACCACATCGAGAGCCGCAACCTCAAGGTGCCGGCAGGCGGCGCGCGCGCGCCCCAGCCCGGCGCCTTCGGGCAGGGCGCGGCGCCGGCGCCCGAGCCTGGCCCGGCGGGCGGCGCGGGCGCGGCGGGCAGCGCGGGGGGCGGCGCGGGGCGGCGGCGTGAGGTTCGCGCGGCGGGCGCGGCACGCCTCTTCGGCTACCTGGAGGCGTCGGATGGCTCGGGTGACGAGTACGAGGCGCCAGCGCTGGCGGCGCAGTTCGCGCCGGCCGTGCCGCCCGCCGCGCCACACTACGTGCGCGACAAGGAGAACGCGGCGCCGCTGTCGCACGCACACGCGCACGCGTTGCACGACCACTGCCTGCGCTACTAGCCGCCGGCGCCGCGCGGGGCCGCGCCGCCCGCGCCCCCCGCGCACCCCGCGCCCGCCGCCGACGACGAGTCCTGGCTCCGAAGATTACTCACAGCCTAGGTTAGGCTTTCGATTACCGGTGAGTGTACGCACCTTATGTAAAAAATCCAAGTGTAAGTATGTCGGGCCACGCGCAGTGTAGGGTTCCGTTGCACGTCTAAATTGCCGACTGCTGCAAGTACCTATTTTTATACTTTGGTCGACTGTTACTCGTTAACTTGTAAAACCTACTTAGCTGTGATAGTTTTCCTTTTAAATTCCTTATATTATGCCACTGCCATGGTTTTTTTCACGTCTAAAAACACCACCGTTTAGCTGTAGGGGGGGGGGAACGACACCTCTTACCATGGGATATTTTTTTTTTTTGACGATTACCACTCGTAGTTCAGCACGCTAAGAACTTAAGGTCCCCAGGTAGCCAGGGCTTACAAACTAGCTAATTTATCATAAATGACCGCTCGCTCGGACCTCGGCTTAGCGGCGTCATTTCGGAAGGACAGCAAGGGACAGGCTGGGTCATATCATTATTAATTAGGGGATTTAAAACTACTGGCTTAGCGACGCGGGCTGGCTCGGTAGGTAATCAAAGGTCGGGGAGGGTATCATGGGATAGACGATAAAACAAAGAAATTAAAGACTTCATTTTACCACTTTGTCGGTGTATACTCATACCATATTCCAACTTTCTAGTGCTAAGCATCTCTATGCTAAACCGTGGACAGACAGACGGACAAGATAAAACTATTAGGGTTCCTTGTTGACTACGAAACCCTAAAAATTATGTGTGCGTGTCCACAGTAGTTAATGTGTGTGTGTGTAGATAGGTACTTTGTCGATCAAAGTTGTAATTTATTTAAAATTTTGTAAGTAACACCTTAACAGCTAACCACACCACCTTAAAAAAAAAAACTTATGGCGCGTGACAAGGGGGCAAACCTTTTTCAGGTTTGTCCTAGAGGATCACTCTAGTAGCGTAGGAGCCCCAGCTCTCATTAAAAAAAACAAAGTCACCAAGTACTTTCAATTAAATTTATTAAGAGTCGTAATTCAAATTCAAATTCAAAATTCAAATTCAAAAGTCATTTATTCAAATTAGGCTGAGTGCCAGCACTTTTTGAACGTCAAAGTTCTACATAAAGACAGTCCCCCAAAACGCCCGCCCGTCACCACTTCCTAGTGTTTTAGCTGGGAAGAAGAAGTGGCGCAACAAACTCCCCAGCAACACATCTGTCTGTTGAGTTATAAGAACTATCACTTATACAAAGGTATGTAAGTAGTCAGTATTCTTACAAAGAAAACAATACAACAAAGGTAACACGTAAAAACATAAAACTTAATAATTCGCTACTTGTAAGCTAGCACACTCCATTATGCCAGCATAAACAATATCAAATCAAACTAAATAAGCCTCCAGACATGAAGGGTGTGCCCGCTTACACGTGCAGAGGGTAGAATTTAATAAAAAGATCTGTGACTCGACGCCACAAGTGATAAACCAGGGCCATCAAAATTAAACATTAAGCATATAATCGTTATAACAATAGTAAAATCCATGGCTAACAAGACGACCTTTCACCACAAGCAGCACCCGTTCACGAGCATAACGCAAAGATCAGCCATTACCCCGCCATATTTGAGGGAAAGAGGTAACCCGAGCCCCGACGCTACCGCAAGCAGGATAGAATAAAATCATACAACTGTCGAAGTCACTAGTTAATCACATGTTGCAATACACTCATTATAAAACATTGTTATGAGAGTATTAAGTCAATACAAAAAAAAAAAAACAAATAATTGACCTCTACGTACGTAGGTACAAGAAAGCCCGTTATAAACATTCTGTCCTAAGGAGGTAGGCGCGTCAAGTACTGTCTTGGCTTTACGCGTTGCTGAAGATGACGCGGGAGCCGAGGAGTTGACCCTGGGTGGTAGAAGACCCGCAGGGTGGATGGAAGTGTGCAGATGTCAGCTTGTGTGTTTACCGCCAGATGTCAGCAGCGCTTTTCTCGGGCAAATGAACCCGGAACTTGAAACCCTGGAATTTATGTGCAGCAATTAAATAACTGAGCCCTCTGCTAATCCTCTCCTGACGGTGACCAAGGCGGCGTAAGCATAAGCGAAAGGCGGATGATGTACTATTGCGCTTTAGGCGAATGTGTGTAAAGGTCACCTTCAGAATCGGAGTTTACAAAGTTAAAATATAAATAAAAAGAAGTGTGAAGCACAATTAACAATTATGTACGGACATAAACAATGATGTAAGCAAAGGTTAATGGCATAATTATTAAAATTAATATAGAAATGGGTGTCAAGATAAAAAGATGATGAAACACAATTTTGCAAGTCATTGAACACCATGACACGTGAGAAAGCGATGCATTAATTGTCAACACTTACTCAATACGGGGATTACACAGTTATATTATCTAATTAACTTTAAAAATAAGTATTTATAAGCTTATTCAAGAATAAGAAAGTTTAGGGTGAGAGTTTAGGTTCGCAGCTCGCGGCGCGCATAAGTCGAATGGAGTGGGAAACAAACTAGTTCTTAAGACGTGAGCGAGTGAGACAAAACAAATGCGCAATAAGTGCTGTGAACGGGTTGGAACTGTATTACAATGACTTGTCGATTGGTTTGCTTGCTTAATTCCTAAAATAACAGATGCAACGTTACAATATCAAGCTTATCAGGAAGGCTCAGCTCTGCCGCATACGCCGTCAGTAAAGTTAGACAGTATAATGACGTTGACACAGCTCATTTAAGTTTTTTGGAGTTTACTTCTTAAGTTTTTCATATTTCCGCGGTATGAAAATTGTATAAGGAGTTAAATCGAGCGTTATCTGAAAGTGAGGCGTTACGTTCCTTTGCGCAACGTACTTTGCGCACCTTTCACTTCGAGATTTTGTATGTATGTATGTATGTATATACAAAGTATACTCAGCTTATTTAAGATGCAATCGTTTATCACCATTGGGCTTTAAAGATAAAAATGATTTAGAAATAAACTGGTCTTCAGTGGGTTTACAAGGGCTAACTGCACCTAATTGCAATCATTGTGTTGCAAGTCGTGGTGACACCCTTTTGACCTTTGGGAAACTTTTAGATCGACATAGGTACCTTGCTTCTCGATTGTTTTGGAAGCTTTTGTTTTTTCCCCTAATTTGTTTCCATATAACGTTTCGTCTCTCACAATCTTGAACGACATTTAGAAAGGATTAAGCTAATACGTAATTGATGACGCTAATTCGCGATTGTGTTTCCTAGTAATGAAGATCCGTCAGGATTCAACATCATCGCGTATAATCCTACTTGCTTCAATGTTATCGTCGCTAGAAAGCATTTTTGTCAAAATTGTTGCTGCTCAGTTTTCTTGCGTTTACCTCAATGGCGAGACGCTTCTGAAACTACAATTTTCAGACACAGGATAGTCTCTGAATAATTTATCTTTTGCCTCCTTTGATAACCCCTTCTTAAAAATGGGTTTCCACCGCTGAGCTAAGCTGTGATGTATTTTATCACCAAACTTCGGAGTATTGTCTGCTTCCGCTCCGAGTGCTATGAGTACCTCTGGGTCGAGCTCCGGGCAGGTATTATCTTCCTGACTAAGAGTTGATGCCTCCACAGTCGGCATTATTCGATATCATCTGGAATGCACGAGACGAAGCTTTTATTAACACATTTTTATTATTTGACTTAACTCACGGCTAACCGCTAAAATTATGAATCAAATCCGTTTGGTTACATTATTATGATTATAAGATCATACAAATTTTGTAAAATGTAGTACCTAGGTAATAACTCGTAAGCACGGTCATATTTCTTAAATCACATTACTATTTATGGCCTAAATCGTAGTTAGAAATAGCCTTCGTTGCAACGCCCGGTTAACCTCGCTGGAAAAAGCTATTTTAACGTACCTAGCCATCGTGTTAACTCACGGTTACCCCGGGCAAAAAACAACAATAATAATGTCTTCGTGTTAACTCATGGTGAACCGCCCGGCAAGAACCATATCTAAATGAATAACACCATAAAACATTTATTTATTATTGAGGGTAGATGTATATAGGTACGTATACCGGAATCAGATGAAGATTCAATTAAAATCCTTCGACGTTTTCGTTTCCGTTCATCCTCCAGCTTATATTATCTTGAGAAGATTTCCGAGTGCGCTTTTTCGGCATTTTTAGAACAACAAGAAACCCTTATAGTTTCGCGTTTGTCTGTCTGTACGTTCGCTGTTTAGGTCAGAGACGCTTAGCGCTGGAAAGTTGAAATTTGGTATGGTTATACATATGAATCACTTCGACAAAGTGGTAAAATAAAATCTTAATATCGATGCCTTACGGGCGAAAAAGGATAACCGCCTCTTTTCAAATTTTACAGGGGAGTGATTTAAAGTTCAAAATAAACGAAAAAAAATCATAAAAAATTAAGTATAGCTCCCGAAAGCCTGGAAATGAGTTTTTATAATATTTAGCATGCTATCTATAAGATGGCGTTTTTATTTTTACGTAATTCAGCCTGCAAGAAGCAGTTACTGTCGGTTATCCCCAAATGGTCTTTATTTTAAAATCACCCAAAATGTCGTAAATTGAATTATCAAATTATCTGATGCGAGTAAAAATGACCTAAATTCAACCCATGTTTTATTTAAATTAAGGAAAAAAAGGTCAAGTCTTGGTTTTTAGAGAAAAAAAATGTGAAAATATAATCTAACCAACAATGTAACAATAGTTGACTGAAAGGAAAATTGTATCAAGCACATTTTTGGAAAAGATGTCAATTATTTAGTGGATGTATTTTGATTATTTTACTTTAAAAAACTGTTATCTTTGCATTTAACATTTCAAGTTCACCCAAGTGGTACTATAGGTATACCTACAATAAAAAACCATTTAATTAGGTAATCAGCTCAGTCTTTAATTAACATAAAAATGGCACCTCGCACTTATCAAATTAAAAACATACTAAATAACAATTGTTTGTAATAAACCCTCGTTTCAAAAAATCACCGTGATCAAATAGACTTAGAACTATTGCAATTAAAGCAACAGCTACTTGTATCACATTGAGATCGATGTTTAAAATCAAATTTATCAAAATAATGAAAACAAATTCTTAAAATTAGTGGCCCTTTCAACATCATAATCACTTGTCTCAATATTTTTACTTAGAACAATTCAAATAATTGCAATATAGGTACCTAATCTAAAAACTATAAAAAAGTTCAACTTTAATAAAGTAACAAATATTCTTATGATAGACGTACTGTAAGTATCACAATTTGCTTCTGTCTGTCTTTGACTTACAAATACACATAAAAAATGTAAACAAGCAGAGCTTCTTATTCTACGCTGTCATCCTCGATATCAGACTCAGGGAGTGTATCCTTAACATTACTGGAACTAATCAGGCTGTTGTATTCACTATGGAGAAAATTAGGAATTACCTTATCTCTACACAATTTAAGTAAGTCATCATGTTTGGCCTTAGATAAAGGAATTAAAGATTTATAGCATGCTGGTGGACTTATTTTGGTTTTTGGTTGCACTTCAATACTATAAGATTCAGAATCGTCACTCATCGAGTTTTTAACAAAAATCAAATTATCCTTCTTCTTCCGAAAAGTTACAATACGCATCTTACTTATTTTTCCTGTTAAATTTCCTTTAAAGTATTTACCGCTGACTATATCCCATTTATTAAAGGCTGAAAACTGCAAACGCTCGACATTGTACGGTTCTGGATCTTGTCTTGCAGTTGTGAATACTGTATACCATTGTGAAGGTGCATAAATGATTGTATTTTTTAGATTTTTTTCTATCACGGCATGAACGGAATCAACCGGCATGTAAGTATGGCCAGTTAGTAGGAAGTTAAGCTGTATAATCTGGATATTAACACATGTTTGCAGTGTTGTATGCAGCATTGCCATAATAATTCTGTTTCGGTTCTGACCCGGGCAGCAATCGGCATACAGCAACAAATTTTTAATTGTGCCACGTTCATCAACCGTCTGAATGTACTTATTGAGTATTGTTGCTATTTCGTTGGCTCCTCTTTTTCCATTACATTCATCCCAATAATAACAAAAGACGTTGAGAGTCCCATTTTCATACACGCAAAAATTATACACAGCTAATTTACGAGAATAACATAAGAGCATACTATCTCCATATGGGGTATTTAATACCTTTTGAAGGTCGAAACTAGCACATAAAGTAGAAGGATCACTTTTATGTATATTCTGATGAGCTTTAAATCTGTTGTAACTTTCTGTTTTTTGTAATTCATGTTGCTTCTTTTCTTCTTCTAATTCAGGAATGTTGTTAATCTGAAATATAAGTCACAATTAATCAATATCTTTGAAATTTTAGTTATGTTATCTATTTGTAAACAAGAAATAAATAAATCTATGTCCTTTTACAGCATGAAATTTAACTTACCTTATAATAAGTAATACTAAATTTATCGTGCCGAAACGGCTCGCGTGCGCACGTGGTGCTTGCCCCGTGTTCACCTGGAGACTAAAATTTGTTCCGCTGCCGCTTGCGCTCGTAGTTTTCAGAAAACGATACCGACAACCGCCAATCTAAATTATTTTTAATTCGATAAGCGCCATAACGAGTAGAGTATGAATTGGGATAAGGATAAGATTTTGGTCTAGCTTTTTATCTAACCGCCAAAATTGTATAAATATCGGGAGGGAAAAAAAGGATAAGCTAACTTTTATTACATATTTGTGTGCGGGTAAATATGTAGTAACCTCCATTTTTTCATTTATTTTTAACGAGGAAAAAAAGACTACAGACCAAACAGAGTCTGCAAAATGCGGCCAAAACGGAATAAACGACTAATTATGGTTTAAACACGAACAGGCATAACAAACTAAATACATATTTCTGAATTTTTACTTCCAGCCAAAATAGTTTAACGTACAATCATTAAAATATTACAAAAAGTCCAAAAGGTGTAACTTCTTTATTCTCAAATAATTCGTAGATCAAACACCAAAAAAATAATTTTACTAAAATTGAAGTCGTTTACAACGAAATAAATTGACAGAAGTCTACATTTTTCCTACCGCGTAACCGACAAAAAGTTTCACGTAGGCAAACGTTACCTAGACCAATCGACGCAGAAAAAAAAGGCGATTCTAAGTATGTATATAACTGAATTTCTCAAAAAATGTCGCTTATCCCTTTTCGGCCGTAAGGCATCGATATACATTTTTTCTAGGGTGGCCCCTCTAAATGTAAAGTGGCGATGGTTTTTCGTCTACCCCATGGCGTGGGGTGTCGTTGGATAGGTCGTATTGAGGGTTTGCGCAAACTATTTCTCCATCCAAGTATCCGTTTGCGAAATATTAAACTTTAAAGTGCCAATTTTTGTTAGATTCAAGTGTCCGCCCCCTTTTTTTTCTCGAGGGGAAATCCTCATGGATGTCCTCCGCTCTGGGGCGGGTGGAGGGGTCTGTCAGACTCTTACTGACTATAACCACCCCGTTGTTCCATCTACCCGGTTCCATCCACCTACGCCGGAGATCGCGGGAACGGATGCGACTTCCGTAATCCCCGGCTGGTGCCGGCCCGCCTCTGCGGGCCACCTCGCGTCAGCGGGGGGAGTGAGGTGTTTGACTCCCCCCGCGACGTCAAAGAGGGGCGCACGGGAACACAACGCGCCGCCACCTCGGGTCCGGTAAATGGGGGGCCGGAAGAAGGCAGCTCCTCCGACACCCGCCTGCTGCGGGCCGGGAGAGCGGTCGAGATCTCCCTCTCCCTTTCCGCAGCCACCTTCTGCGCGATAATTGTCTCGCAGAAGGAGACCATACCGACCACAGAACGGACTACGGCCGGCAGCGAGAGGTCTTTGCCTACCACAGAGATGAAGGCACGGCGCGGCTCCTCCCATGCGGCACACTCTGCCAGCGTATGCCGCGCCGTGTCCTCCCGACAGTCGACGCAGTGGTGACACCGAGCGTCCGACTCCCTGCCTATGCGACACAGGAATCTCCCGAAGCAGCCATACCCCGAGAGGACCTGCGTCGCACGAAACAACATGGAGCCGTGTCTTCTCCCGAGCCACAGGTCGAGCACCGGCCGGATGGCCTCGATGGTAAAGAGGCCGGCGGAAGGGCTTTTCAAGCCCTTCCGCCGTCCCGCTTGTCCCGCCGTCCCGCCTGTCCCGCTTGTCCCGCCATTTCGCCACCAGGACCTCGCGCAGCTGCGACCGACGCAGCTCCAAGTGTCGCTGCGTCAGTCGCTCGCCGCGCGCCCGCGCGTCCTCGCGCCAGTTGTGCAGTGACGCGAGCACTTTCGCCTCCAGGTCCCACGGCGGAGATCCGGCCAGTGCGCAAGCCGCCTCGTAGGAGATCGTGCGATAACCCCTGATGACTCTGACGGCCATCACCCTCTGCGGCTTCCGCAGAACAGTGATGGTGCTGGCCGTCAGGTCAGCCGCCCAGATCGGGGCCCCATACAGAGCCATCGATCGCACGATCCCCACGTAAGTGTCCGTCCCCTCTGCCAGCTAAGCGGTTGTTTTTGGAGACATGAAAAATTTCATGGTATTAGCAAATATAATCATTAATATGATAATTTAAAAGGAAAACTATCACAGCTAAGTAGGCTTTACAAATTAACGAGTAATAGTCGACAAACTTAAAAAAATTAACTGGGTAAGGTAAAAAATCCCAATAATTCCATAGAAAATGGCTTAAAACAAAGTGCATTTGTTACTTTGTAGTGAAGTACATTTTACTATTTTTCTGATATGGTTGAGGAGACGGGTAACTACGGAACCCTACACTGTGCGTGGTCCGACACGCACTTGGCCGGTTTTATGATTACAAAGCGCGCGTGTGCTTGCTACCCTGCATGAAAAAAGAACGACAGCCTGATTAGTGGTGTGGTAACAAGTCGTTATAGAATCGATTTAATTGTAAAAAGTCGATATTTATATCGAATTTCATAAATCTCTTAAAACTGTGCATGCTATCTTGTAGGATTAAAAGGACTACCTGTTTATACTATAACTGAAGAATGAAGCGAAGAAATATAATTGAGCGCGTCGTATTGCTTACTTGAACGTCATCGTTCAAGTACGCACAACCAATGGAACCCTATTACTAAGCCTCAGTTGTCCGTCTGTCCGTCCGTCTCTCAGTCCGTCCGTCCGTCCGTCGGCCTGTCTGTCAGTGGGCTGTATCTCAAGAAACGTAATAAATAGACACTTGAAATTTTCACAAAGTGTGTATTTCTATTGCCGCTATAACAACAAATAGTAAAAATTTAAAACTATGGGAGCCCCCGTATAAGAAATGTGTTTTTTCGGTTTATGGTACGGAACCTTTTTGAAGCCGATTTTTTGAAGTCCGCTTGACTTAGTGATTTTATTGTGTTACGCGCAGATGCCGGCGGCCCGCCGCGGCGCCGTGCCGCTCAGCTCAGCGCCGCACCGGGTGCCGCCCGTGGGGCGTGCTGCCGCTACGTCTACACACTTGTTACCCATACCTATATATATAAATTGGCGTAATTATTTGATCAATTTAGTAGCTAACTGTTAAATGTAAATTTATGCTTGTTCGATGATAATATGTACAAAATAGGTATTAATAAAGTTACGAATCCCACCGATTACTTGATTCTGTGTCATCAGCATCACCTGACGACGTGTCAGACATCGGACGCACGGGCCGGGGTCACAGGGGCCAAAGCGGCCACAGCGGACCTCAGTCCGTGGAGTGTGGAGCCAGTCTATTATTTGTGTCTAAATAACAGTCCGCAACAAAGTCGATTGCCTCTTTTTAAATTCTAATATTATTGAGTAGAATAACCATTTCACAAAATCAAAAGTTAAAAGCAGCAAAAAATTAAAGGAAGTGGTAAGTAAGTAAATGATATTCTTACCCAATAGGTACCTATACGAAACACTGAAAAGCAGTTTTAAATAATTTTGAGCCAATTTCGATATTCTAAGCGTGGCTTTAAGTAACCCCCGACCAAAACAAGGAGTGTCGAGTGACGCCTCATGGTTAATACGTATAATTAGACGCTGATCAGTGTTCTGTCGGCGAATCGTGCATCGGGGAAAAGTTCCATCGGCGAACCACCGAAAAGTTAATTGTTTTGTCGGCGAACCAACGAAAAGTTAATAGTTCTCTCGGCGAACCACCGAAAAGTTAATAGTTCTGTGGCTAACCGTTCATCAAAGAATCTTGCGTCGGACAACTGTTTCACAATCGAAATTGTGATCATTATGGACCCTGTCGGGCACAGCAACAAAAATAATATATGAAGGAGAGAGGAAGCTTTAAATAGCTAAACTTATATTTAAAATAAATTCAATGATCCCATATTCTTTGTACCCAATACTGTATCATTTAAATATTCCTTTAGGAGACTGGGTACGGTTGAAACATTTTAGCGTTTATCGTCCATTGCATCGAGATTAGTTAAGCGAGTGATGACGGAAATATATTAAATGAAAGACCATACATCTGTCTACTAATGGGCAATGTTATTTGAGATTATATTGTATTTTATGTGTAAAATCAAAATTTGAATTAGTTTCAACTGTCCCCATGCCAGAGTCGGTTGAAACAGTGCCTGGGGTCAATTGAAACACATGAAAATAATACAAAATATTATAAAAAACATGTTTTATTCATCATCTAATAACATTTTATGACTCGTAATGGCGTGATAAGTCGTACTTAATGGTTAGTTCGTATGCCAATTGTATAAAATCCTTTATAGTTAGGCCAAAATATATGTCTGCACATCTAATTAAATATTTATGTAGCTCACGGTCTTGTTCCTGGTTAAACACTCGATTGCGAGCCTTATATCCCATTTCTTGATTTTCTTCGCCACCAGTCGCTTCTCGTTTATTATAAGTACATACCTCAACAGGGAACAGTGGTTCAGTATAATCTTTTCTGCCGCTGTTTTAACGAAGATCCGGTGTTTACGTACGTTAGGCTTTATTTACAGACGCCAGCACATCAAGCTACCCGAAACTGTGAAACTTTCCCAATCAACCTTGAACCTAAAACTGTACAATTAAATTTGAAAATCTATTAAAGAAATTTGACAGCTTGTTGAAGCTTGATGTGCTGGCGTCTGTACATTGATAAGGTGGCCTGACCTCTCGTAGTCTTCCATTGGCATCTAAGAAACAAGAAAATTAAGTAATTACACTGTTTCAACCGTACCCACAAAAAGTGTTTCAACTGTCCCCAACCCCCCTTCTAGGTATAAAACGTTTCACAGTAAGAATGATAATAAATTTGAATAAAATCTAATCATACAGTCATACTCTACAAACTTCAATTATAACGATACAAAACTCTCAATACTCTAACTTTAGTAAAACCATAATAACTGACAATGCAAAAATGTTCGAACCAAAAATACTTACATACATACATTTCCGTCAAAAAACACAAGCACAGCGCGCGAAGAGCGTCGCAACTATAGAAATATAAAAAAGCAGGCAACATTAAAATTCGTGTTTCGACTTGTTGCCCGCTTCGTTCTCCCCTTGTACCCTTCAACTTATCACGCACGGTATACGAGATGTTCGCTTTGTTTAAACCGTCCACCGTTGCAATCGTACCCATTCTACCCTACTATAATAGCATTTTTCAATTAATTTTTTATAATACTTATTTATGATACTAGTGCGGTAAGTTGGTTTTTACAAACGAGTAGACGAATGTTATCATAGTCACGAGTTTGTAAAAACCAATTTCCAAATGTGTGTCATACAACGTTTTTCAACACATTTGCGAGAAAACAGTACATTATAGGTAATGAAACAAACTTTTAGTTTTTAGATATCAGTCGGAAAGTCGCAACAATCTATGACGTTTTATGAAAATAGCACAAATTTGCAAAATTTCCACGTGCGCGTGGTGAAAATTAGAACTACATAGGTACATACTTCGTCTCATTTTCTTTTTAGTATTAAAGTGAGACTAACTTATTAAGCAAAAGCGCTTCTAAGGAGGTTCGATCATTCGGCTTATTTATTCTAATAATGTTAAACTCCTTGGTGGAATTCTTATATTTTTTTATGGAAATAAAAAAAGACCGTAAAGGATACGCACGGTGCTATACAACGAGGAGTGCGGTAAAGTAGGTACGCACCTACTATAATTAACTATATAAATTTACTAACACTTATTTTAATTATAATTACTGACATTATTTAGAAGTTTAAATCTAATCAATAAATTGATGAACTGTCTTAATTCTGAGACGATATAATTTAAACATTTTATAATGTTATGTGCCTAATTAATATTAACGAAGCAAGACTGTAAATTTATTATGATTATGATGTGCGTGACAAATGACATTGATGTAATTTCGTAATTTCATGATATTAATGCATTTTTTTAGATTCAACCACGGCCGGACGCGAGAGGTTGCCGCCGCCGATCGCCTCGACGATGATATTAATGCTGCATGTACTAGAAATATTGTGTGATACTAAAATTATTTTACCATGATGATCGATGTTTACGAGGATTCTAACATTTTTTTTTAAATATGTAGTAAATAGTGTATGCATCTGTGCTATTTCCTCAAAGAGTAACTCCGTAGCTTAGCCATGCATAAGCATACGCATAGTAGGTGGTGAGCGCTGTTTGTAGATTGATAGTTTTTTTATTTCGAAAATCTTGAAATTTTCAATCTAAGTTTTTTGTTGGGATTTCCAATTTACATGTGTATCCAAATCTAGTCCAAGTAAGGGAAATTCTTTAACAATATCTATTTTTCAGTTTTTTAAAGTAAAATCTTTATTTAAAGGTGTTTTTTGATGGGAATAAAAGGTTATTATTTTAGTTTTGGATAAGTTTACTTCGAGGTTGTGTGCATTCAGCCAAGTAATGATTTTGTTGAGTATTGATTTTAGTTCTTCGTTAGGTTTAAGTTGTTTTGAGTTTGACATGAAACTAATAGAGAAATGTCATCCGCGAATAATACACATGGTCCGTCTATGATTTTAGGTAAGTCGTTGGTATAAATTAACAATAAGAGACATCCTATTACACTTCCTTGGGGTATTGAGGCGCTAATTGATTTGCTACCAGATCAGACTTTTTTTATTTCTTTCGTGTGTTGATTTAAAAAAAATGGTTGTCTGTGAAGTCGGTTTACGGACGACAGTTTAACATGACAACGTCATAACAAAACATTGATGAAATGATCGTAACGTTACAATGAGTCATCCTTTTTCGTGCGTGCAGCCGACGTTCATCGATTTTCTAGACGTTGTCACGTCAAAAAAATATTTCTACTGTTTGCTCTCTGTTCTTTAGGTATGATGAGTTGATGACACGAGGGTCCCAAGTTCATGCCCACAATTTTATTTCATGTCGATTCTATAGCTTCAAAATAGAAAGCGCTGGCCAGGGGAACTGCACAAGCAGGTTCAGTTTTCATTTCTAAGAATATCTTCATAAAGAGCAGTATCCATACCATAAATGTACCTAATAGTAATAACACAAACGAGCAAGTATAATTAAGTAGTGTTCAAGCCACTAAACAAATACACGGAAGCAAAGTGAATTCAATCAGAAGCGGCGCTAGGCGTGGGCGACGTGGGCCACCGCCAACGGCTTCGCGGTGCTAAGGGCCTCGCAACTTTGGCTTTCTTCTTCAACTCCGGAAAATTGTAGCTAAGCCTTGATGCAAAATAAAATCCAACTTATCCGAGTCTATTTGCAAATTTTTTAGAGCTCGCTTTGGTCGCTCTTGCTATCTGAATTATTTATATTTATCAAACCTATTCGTGGCGGGGTGCGAGGTCGGACTGCACATACATTCAAGGTGGCTTTTGCTAGCTGGGCCCTAGCCTACGCTGGGCTCCACGATCCTGGGTGCAATTCAGGTGGTTGGTAGGGTAGGGGCCCGCGCGGCCTAGGGCCCGGCTCTTACCGAAGACTTGCTTAAGACCTTTAAATACTTAATCCACGGGCTATGGTATAAAAATTTTCGAGCTCGCTACGCTCGCTATTGAAATCTACATACATTCCCTCAGTTCTTGTCTTCTCCTGTGTGAGTCAAAAATACACTTCTAGTAATGTCGCTGCATCCCACTATCAATTGTAGAATCTAACCTCAAAAATCATTTCAGCAAACGGTGCCACTCCCCGTAGCATCAGAATTTAAAGTAGCTTATACTATTTTACACAAAATCAACATAGCAATAAATGAGAAATAAATGGTGTGTGAGAGTGCCTCTCTTTGTGTATGGGTGTAGTATACGTGAGTGTATGTGAGAGGATGTGTATTGTTTGCATATCTGACTTATGAATACTGATTCCAATTAAACAAATGACTTAACCAGCTTCTTATTAAATACTACTTATTTAATTATTAATGTACCTATTCTCTTTTATAATATTATATATTTTATTCCATTGCCCCATATATTATTATTTATTATTATTAAATTATTAATTGATTGAATTTGTACATTTAAATTACCGTAAAACCGCCAAAAGCTCCTCAGTATCCTTGTATTCCAAAGTTAGTAACCAAGCTTCAACAGTTTTTTTGCATTTGTGTTTATTTAGGGGATAAATTGTAACAATCTTTACACACACAGTCTTTATAGAGTAGTGCTGTAGGGTACAAGAATGGGCGAAAAGTGCTTTATAATTGTAGCCGGAGCAGCACCCCAAACCGTGATACAATACGAAAGCAACGACTGAAATAGTGCGACATCTTTTTAGTAAAATTAGTGATAGACATAATTTTAATACTAGAAATAAAGACAAATTAGATTAACCATTTTTTAGATTAGCTAAAGTCCACACTTCTTTCATGGGGTATTGTGTTACCTAAATGTTACAACCTTCTGACATAGATATTAGAACTAAATGAAAGAAAATTTTAAACTCATGTTAAAAGTACACTTTGTGAACAAGCATATTACAAATTAGAAGATTACATTCAGGATAAGAATGCTTGGAAACATGCTGGTCCTGCTCCATAGGACAATCAAGGGTGAAGGTCAAACTGGTTGATTTATGTATTAACTTTATAGATATACTGCTTCTTTTTTTTGTGTTTTTATTTTTCTGTTGACTCACACACTGTTGTTTAATTAATGGTTCCAATGTTTGTAAATATGAGAGTACATTTACCTAAATTTATTTAGGAAATTAATAAGTTTACCTCTGCTGGTGATACTTTGTTCTTATAAGTAGCATACTCTGGGTGCATCGTCCTCACATTATATTAAATTAATTTTTGTATACCAAATTTTGTAAAATCATTATTTGAAAAGAGTAACTATGGAGTTTCTTGTCCGTTCTTCTCCATAAGAATCTACCTTTCCGAATGGACAGTAGAGTCACTTTATTAATGTTACATTATTATTTTACTGAACTGTAAACGATGACGTTAAAAAGTGCCGTTTAATGACCTAATTGAAATAAACGTTTTGACTTTGACTTTGACTTTGCGAAGTACACTTCTTTTACAAGTTTAGGATCAGCAACATATCTTAATGTTTTAAAGACTATCATAAGTTTGCGGATTCGTCCAAATTTAAATTTTTATCTAGAATTAATCCGAGATATTTAATATGCTCAGTTTGTTCTACTTTGGGACAACAACAATTCTGGGTACCAGAATTAGGTTCTACGCAACTATGAGCTACCAAAACATGGTCATCTGAAAATCCTCTTTGGTTACGAATGGTAAAAGTCATGTACTTCGTCTTATCAGTATTTAACGTCAAGACATTATCGGCGAGCCATGTAGTTATATCGTTTAATGCATTTTGAGCAGCTTCGCATGTGTCTTTCCAGGTATTTGCTGAAAGTAAGATATCGTATCGTCTGCGTACGATATCACTTGACCCTGCGAGATATTTTTGGACACAGGATGGATCATTGATATACATCAAGAATAAAGTAGGCCCCATAACGCTACCTTGTGGAACTCCAAAAGTTACTGGCAAATCGGTGCTTACGTAATTTCCTATTATTGTAGCCTGACATCGATTAGTAAGATAGCTTGTAAACAAATCCAATTGTTTGTCTCTAATTCCAAACGATTCGAGCTTATTCAGTAGCATGGGGACAGAGACCGTGTCAAAAGCTTTGGCCAAGTCCGGAAAAATAGCCAAGAACTTTCTTCTATCATCCAAATGGATAGCTATATAATCAGAGACAGCAAGTACTGAATCAGAGGTGGACTTAGAGCGTAACCATACTGATTTTTAGATACCAGATTGTGGGATTCCAAATAATTTTAGTCTAATATTAATAAGTTTTTCTAGAATTTTGGCAATAGAAGAGAGTAGGGAAATTGGCCTGTAGTTAGTGACACGATCCCTGTCACCACCCTTGTGAATAGGAACAATTATAGACTTCTTGAGTATTTTTGGGAATACTCCTTCTCTAAAACAATGATTAAATAAAAATGTCAAAGGAGCCACTAAAAGTCTTTAAACTGTTTGAGGAATCTGTTCGAGATCCTATCCCTTCCAACTGCGCAATCGTTTTTTAGACTTGAAATTATATTAGTAACTTCATTATGCTCAATTTCCGTCAGTACAAAAGAATATGATGTCATAGAAAAGTTATTGGAAGCGTTATTAGTGCGCCTACCACTCCTGGAAATATTTTCTGCCAATTTTTTGCCAACATCGACGAAGTAACTGTTGACTACCTGTACAGACTCTTGTAGAGTAGAAGCCAATTGTAATAAAGCGTTTGCAGCCTGGTTTGTTTTGGCGGTGTTTGTAATTAACTTGATTGCCTGCCATATTTTTTTATTATCATTTCCTGCTTTCGATATTTGATCTTTTTCGAATGCTCTTTTAACCTTCCTTAGTAAGTATTAAATTACAGTAATTTCTGTAGCGTGTATACGTGGTACTGAGGATTTCGTTATTAGGAGATTTCCTAAGTTTGTAGTGTAATCGGTCCCTATTACGCATGCAACGCATCAAACCCGGAGTTATCCATGGCTTTATAATTTTCTTTCTCCCTGCTAAGGATATTGAGTGAGTATTCTTGTCAATAACCATTGTCACAGAATTAATGAAGTAATTTAAAGAATAATCTGGATTTGAAGATTCGTATATGGGAGTAAAGTCAATTTTAGCCATGTCAAGTTTAACTTGTTCGAAATTTATTTTATTTATAATTTTTACAGAATAGTTACGCGTTTGTTTTTTGTATAGGCATAACAACACCGGTTTGTGATCAGTCAGTGTGGCGCGGATAACTAACGTAGTTGCCAGATGTTTTGTTTTTAATAACACATGATCAATACAAGTGCCACTAGCTTCCCGAGTGACATAGGAGTGGGCTGGTAACAGTGAGTGATAGGCCGGAAGCTTCAAGTATTGATCTATATTACGGTGAGGTTTGTCCGAATTTATAGCAATATTGATATCCCCTATTATAGCGATAGTTTTAAAATGTTTGATTTGTTCCAAATTATTATTCAAAGAGTTACAAAAATGGTCTAAATTTGTATGGGAGGGGAATCAGTATATAGCGATGATGGCAATATCGCATCCTATTTTAATAAGTAGGGCATTAGCTTCTGCGATGGAAGGTTCTTCCACCGTGATCGCAAGTCCTTCCCTACTGTACACAACTACACCGTCATTTTGTAAGACGTTATTTTTCGTAGAAAATGCCTGGTAACCTTGTAGGCTCGGAAAAATTGGCGCACACGATAACTAACATTCGGTTGATATAAGTATATCTAAATCTAGTTTAAGTCGAGTCAGTAAAACTTCAAGTCCTGGCAAATTCGAGTTAATACTTCTTATGTTTTGTGTATGTATAGTAAGACCGGATACAGCATTAGGCATCAGTCGGCTACAGTCCTCTAAGTTGCACTCGAAACTTTTTGAGACGTTGTAATTATCCAGATCCTCAGGTAAATCACCTTGACTATTGAATTTTAAATAAAAGGGACATATATTCCTTTATAAAAGGGGACAATAAATCAAAGTGTTGTAATAGTTTTGGGCTTGGAAATTGTTTTACGCAAGTTAAGAGGAATGAGAAAAATGTTGTATTCATAAGTAAGCGAATTGATATAATATGATAGTGTAAATATGTATTGAGTGTAATTTAAACTCGAGTTGTAATAATTATATACTAGGGGCAAACAAAAATATAAATATAAAAGAGCGCATGCAAAAAATACTATGTGTGAAAAACTACCTTCACAGAAAATCCAAAAAATATACTTAAAAACTAGTCATTTTACATATTTTAACTTTTCCAAATCTGCTTCAGATTCAATTTGAATCTGTGCCCAGCCGGTGCTTTTGCGAAGGTAAACTATTCCTCTAGATGTCCAGCAGAATTCATACCCATATTCCTTCTGGAAAGCCCGGGCCAAATAGAAAATTTTCTGTGTTTTTTGGGTCAGGGTTTCAGCAACGAAGACAGGTTTCACGGTATCAGTTTTAATTAAATGTGTTGTATTTAATTTTATACTACACCTGCTTGGAAAGTACCTTGATACTTTATCAAATTTACGGTAGAAAGTACGTCATTGCATATCGAACAAATATGCGGGGAGAAAACGCATCTGAGCGGGAGAGAAAAGTGTATGAAAATCCATTTCTTACGTGGTTTTTCTTTTTTAATTTTGGGTAAGACTATGCGCCGGTAACCTAAATATCAAAAGCCAAAAAGTTTTTACAGTGAGTTTTTATCTCCAAGTTCGCAAAATGACACTGGCCACTAGCTGTGTGTTGGATGGTGTCGGGCTGGCAGTGCGACCCTGCGGCGGCAGGATAAACAATTTGAAAAAAGAACATGTGAAAATTGCAGACGCCATTGGCGCCATTTCCAATTTGTGTGTTGTTTGAGGATTCAGTTTTAACTGCAACAATTTCAATATAAATTTCAATTAGTAAAGATTTCGTTTTTTATTTTCCTTCTAGGTGTAGTATAAAGCACTATGTATCACTCGAGAGAAACTGCGATTCCCGATCTTGGGTGTTTTAAAGCCCTCGCCTACGGCTCGGGCTTCAAACCACACCCTCGACGGTAATCGGTCACTTTCTCCTCTCGGTGAACAATGTACTATTTCACCCTTTTGTTTGGTTATATTGAAGTCTTTTACTGCAGGTAGCACTTTTTCTTTCATCAGTATAGAGGTAAATTCAGTAATTATCGGATTTGAAGAGTCCTTGGCCGTTATACGGTAAATATCCTTGATATCCGAATCCTTAATATCATATAGTGTTTTTCCCATTTGTTGTGCTATTAGGCAGAGTTCAGACTTGGTTTCATTCCTATTAGGTTTCATCTTTGGGATATTGCGAATTTCAATTCCTGAAGCCCGTGTTTTACGTTCTAAGGTGTCAATCTTCAGCTCCAACAAACTAATGCATTTTTTATCCTCCTTTTTTGCGTCTTCCAGTAATCTAATGCGTGACAAAATTTCATCATACTTATGATACATTGTCTCGACAGATTTAGTCAATTCGGCATTCTGTTCCCGTAGACTATTGACAGAAACAAGCAAATCTTGAAAGCGTTTATCTTGCTCATTCGAAAGAGTGTCGAACATTTCTTTTAGAGAACACATGAAACTATTTATGTCATCACCATCAAACTTGTGTTTTTTTCGCTCCGTAACATTCATGGCAAGATTTGGTTCAGACAGCGACACCGAAACGCTGTTTCCAATAGTCGCTTCCGCGTCTGTGCTCTGCGTATTCTCCGACATTTGCGACACAGGCGGCGTAGGAGCACACGTACATCAAAGGTCTCGGCAGTATACACTCGTCGGTGTTGTGTATTTGTGTGCGCTGGCGCTGATTGTACTATAAGCTCTCGGTGGTTCTGCGCTCCTATTTTTCACACTTATTTACTGTTGCGAATTTTTAAAATTGCAAAAATAACTAGATAAACAAAAAACACGTCTGAGTTCGGCAGAGGTCCGGGGGAAAAAGGGAGAAATTAATGGAGAAAACTGTAAATTTTGGGAATTTCTTTTTTAACTTCTGTCAACAAGGTGTCCCTATTCACGGAATTGAAGGCATTTTTAATTTCAACCTTAAGAATGATCTCACCTTCGTTGCTGTTGAGGTAAGAGGACAATGCGTATACCGCAGCCTCACAGCCCCCACTGGAACCAAAGCCCAGCTGTAGGGGCTGAAATTTGCTGGCCGGAGTCTCACTATAAAAGACAGCAAATTTTGGCTGCGATACGTCTGTATGTAGACCCTACGGCAATGAGACGAATGCTGCCATCCTTAGGTCCTTTAAATGTTGAGGCGTCAGGCCGTCGAGGCCACCTGCGGAGCCACTCCGGAAGGAACTGACGGCCGCACATACTTGTTGTCCTGTGATATTAAGAGTTTATTTCTGGATCAGGGGGGTCGGGGTGAGATCATCTGCCGGGGCGGAGTGCCTTTGGAGAGTAAGGCGCAACCCCATCGCTGCTGAAGATGATCCTAGCTGCACCCCTGATCACCCTCGCCTAGTTTAGATTCCACATGGTGCAATAAGCCTCTATCGGGGAGGTGTGATAATGAATTTGGTTCGAAACTATGGGCCGAAATATTACTTACAGTTATCTTTCATTGCGCTTCCCTAAAAAGGAAGGTGAACAGTTGCTCTCAATCACTTTATGAGTTCTCTGGGACGGTGACACGGACACAACGCGCTAAACTCGAAGCCACGGATGGTATCGCCACAAGGAACTCTTTTTAAACGGGTGTTGATGATTTCAATTTGGCCAGGGTTTTCCAGAAGGGTTGATGGGATGAATCAGGTGTAAGGGGAGTTGTTATAATTGGGCATGTTGAATGCATACTGTGGGGTTTGTGTTTCTTGCTCACATGTACCTTCAAGCAGTTCAAGCCTCATTAAACAGACAGACCGACGCAGTAATTGCATTTACGCTTGGACGGTCACGTGGGTTGACATATAACCCTTAAAAAATCGTGCTTGGGAACAGTGGGGCATGTCATTAAGGCATCCAACGATGTGGCAGGTTGAGTAGCACATCGGATGGCATCGCTACTATCGTCCAAGTTAACCATAAGCTAACCGCCCTATACGTTTGCATAAGAATATCAAAGCCAAACGCTGGCTTTGAAGCAGTTTAGCACCTGTTTGGGCAGTTTATCGGCCCAAACAGATGCCCCGTAGCACATACAACCCAAGATAACCCAAAGAAAACTGCTTGGTGTCGATGTAATAATTCCAATACGTATGTTTGCAGTTACAGTTATATAGGGTTAGGCGAGCTGCACGCTACACCTCCCCATTAAAAAAAAACAATGTTTTAGTATCTTTTTCACACCACCTGATCGAAAACTTCAAATTATATATCAGGCAAACCTAAATTAAAGTGAGTCATTATTGGCCGGTGCACAGCCGGGCGATAATGTTGTACTGAATTTCATTAAACCCACCGGTCAGTAATGTGATTTAAATTTGGAACCTCACCAGTCAGCTAAATTTGCGGTATAGTATCTACTTAAAACGCCCTCTGGTGCCAGAAAGAGGAAATCTATTCTCAATACTCTAACTACGTAAGGATGTATTTTCGAATTTCTACAGAATCAAAAGGACTGTTTCTTCATATCGTTACTGTTTTCGAAGACATAATATTGTAAGAATAATTGTATAAGAACAGATAATTGTATAAAAGGATTTGATAACACTTAAAACTATTTTCTCGAGCGTCTTCTATTATGTTCTAAAATCAAAATGCATAAAACCAAGCGTCCGAACCAAGCTAATATAAAGCCCCTGAATAAAGCTAAGCTTACACAAATTTCGCCAATTTTATTAGGTTGCTAACAATAAGCACGCAGGCACATACACAAAACCACAGAAAAGCAAAAAAAAATTATTATAAATGGCAAAGTGGTATACCATTACCGAGTGGAACAAAAGGCGCGAATATTGCAAATCCTTAAGCTATTTAACTAACATTTTGTAAGAAATTAAATGTCTCTCGTTCTGAGCTCGGTGTTTTTCTTATGAATGCCTTGAAGGCTCTTCAGCTATTTTAAAAATTCTTTCACCATTAGAAAGCCACATTTTGAACTCGTAACATAGGCTATATTTTATTTTCGAAAAAAGAAGAGATCCGTACGAAAATTGCAATAATGTAACTCATAGAAGCAAAATTTTGCCTAATAAGTAAATTCATTATTTGGCGTGCGCTGGGAAAACGATTGATGATACTAATAATTAATGTACTACATGACTACTTATTATTATCTACAAAAAACTTCGCGAGAGTATTTTAGTTTATTAATTTTAGAAAAACTTACAGCTAAGTAATACATTACATTAGAAAGTAACAATAGTTAAAAAATAGCCATTTACAAGTTTTCACTTATATATATTGTGAATAATAAAAATAATCTCACGAAAACAGCTTAGGACTAACGCAAATACGCTCAAACCAAGCTCAAAAATATAAAACAACAACTTAGCACAAAACAGTGGTTAAGTTATACTATTAAAATCAATCAGTCAAAGCTTTCTTTACTTTTTTAACGATACTGGTAAACAAATCAAGCTCAACATCCTGACACACCACATTAAACGTACGACGAGCTCTTATCATGTACGAGTTCTTTCTGTAATTCGTTTTAACTTGAGGCACATGAAGGAGACGCGGTCTACGCAGAAACGCACACGGTACACGAAATCTAATTTTGCTCACCAGCTCAGGGACATCAGTAGATCCATTCATGATGCTAAATAAGAAAGCAAGATCTGCAATTTTCCTTCGCTCGTGTAAAGGCAGAATATGAAACTTTTTACACTGACTCTCATAATTAGGGAGACAAATATTTGAGCGATATTGAGTGTATCCCAGTGTATACCCGGACACAACAATAAAGTTGTTGGGGTTATAAACAGCCGATAGAGCTACATAAATTTGGCCATGGGATAAACAACCAGAAGAGAGGTATACCCCCCCAACGGATAATGTCTGAATTGAAATGTTTGAAATTAAACAGAAAATTTACAAACATAATTGTGAGTTACTCAATAAAATCTAAACTGTAGATACGTTGCCCGCCAACTGAAATGGCAATATAAAAGAAGGCAACTACCGCGACCCTTCACCACGCGCGAGGATACGTAGCTGTCTTGCTACCGATTACTTCCCAGTGCTTACACTATTCTTTTGAGCTGCTGTGATGTGGGCGCATGACGCGTCTATGTACTACGTGTAACAGAATGAATAATACCTAAAAAGGAGTCACTGCACTCATCATTATGAATATTTTTTACTCTGAGACACACTCATTCGAAATCACAAAAAAAATATTTTTTCAGGCATCACGTCCATTCTGTTACATATTGTATTATGTGAAATTAGAGCTATTCTGCCCGAACTAATACTTTGGCAGTTCAACTTTATAGTCGGGTTGTGCGTTTTATCTCATGTTTTGTGTCGCGACGTTATGATTTCCCGCATTACCTAATATGTCATTCTCTCATGTTGGACAATGACAAATCTTCGTCATCATATTTATAAAGTAAAGTTACACAACTAGAGGTTCATCTTTATGCCGTGCCAGGGGCCACGCATTAACCGCAGGCAGAAGATGGAACCCTGTTTTGAAGCCGCGGGGTCCCCCGCGATTTTGATCGTCGGATCATAGCGGACAATTGGTAACATTTAAGTTTAAAGCAGCCTTGCAAAAAAATCAAATACAATATAGGCCAATTACAACAGGCAAACTAGCTAGATTCAATGTTACCTTACAAAATAAGTTGAATGTTCTAGGCCATAATATTGAGCATACAAATAAGTTTTATGATAATTTATTTTCTGGACTAAAGGAATTCAATACAATTTTTGAAAAGAAGTCTAAAAATACTTTCCCTAAGTTTATATTTAGTGACTGGGCGACTAAAGGTATTAGGATAAGTAGGGAAAGACTATATGAGTTATATGGCCTTAAGCCTTTCATTAACACTGAAACCTTTAATATGTATGTAAACAAATATTCTAAAGTTTTCAGAAATACTTGCAAAGTAGCTAAAGCCCTGTACATTAGCAACAAGATCAAATCGGCAATCAAAGTTATCAATAATGAAACAAGTAGGAATAAAGTACGAAGCACCGATTTTTTACTGGAGACTGCACATGGTGCCATAAGCTCTTTAGAAGTAGCTCAAGAATTTGTAAATTTTTTCACCGAAATACCATCACGAACTACTGAAGCTTTAAATTCTTCACCCGAGGTCTCATTTAATTTATTAAGAGAAAACGTTCCAGGTTGTACGGTTGAATTCCAATTCAAACATATCAACCCTATGATAGTTATAAAAGCTTTCCGGCAAATCAAAATCAAATTGACCAAAGACTTATGGGGAATGTTTATCAAAGTATGCACGTCCATAATTGAGACCATAGCACCATACTTGGCTTTAATATTCAATTTATGTGTAGACCAAGGAGTCTTTCCGGATATAATGAAATACAGTAAGGTTATACCACTTTTTAAATCCGGTGACAGTAAAGATGCCAATTATAATTATAGACCTGTTTTCAGCAAGGTATTTGAAAAAGTGATGCTCAATTAAATGCTCATTCATTTTAACATCAATAAAATCTTACACGATCAACAGTATGGTTTTACCAAAGGTCGTTGTACGACTGACGCTGGTGTCACGTTGTTAAAACACATATATACAGCGTGGAAAGAGGCGCAAGATGCCATAGGAATCTTTTGTGACCTCTCCAAGGCATTTGATTGCGTAAATCACGAAACCTTGCTCCTGAAACTAAAACATTACGGACTAGGTAATCTTGCACTCAGTTTAGTGAAGTCGTACTTAAATGAAAGACAGCAGCAAGTTCAAATAAACGGTGTTAATTCAAGGGGTTTAAAAGTCAAAATGGGGGTACCACAAGGCTCAATATTGGGCCCTTTCCTCTTTTTAGTGTACATTAATGATTTACTCCATCTTTTAAAAAATCAACCAGAAATGGTGTTATTTGCTGAAGATACGTCATTAAATTTTAAGATAGATAGACGTTCTACAAGTCTTGACGACGTAAATAATGCGCTACAGCAGGTCCAAAATTGGTTCACTGCGAATAATTTAGTATTAAATGGAAAAAAAAGAACTAAGTGCATCAGATTTGCTTTACCGAATGTCAAAAGTAATACTTGCGACATAGTATTGAACAAAGAGAAACTTGAATTCGTCGAAGACACGGTTTTCCTAGGGATCACGCTTGATTCAAGGCTACAATGGGGTCCTCATGTAACTTCTCTTGCAGGACGGCTAAGTTCAGCAGCATATATGCTGTCAGAAAAATCCGTCAATTTACTGATATAGATACCGCGAGCCTGGTTTATTTTAGTTACTTTCATAGTATAATAAAAAAAAAATATTTCAGACCTTGATCCATATGATGTTAGTAATACACGCTACTTAAAAAACTATGTGAGTAACAGACACAATACAACACTGGTTTTAATTCATATATTTATTGCGCTCACCTGACGCACCGGGCACATGCACATGTGTATGTACCCAGTGCGCCATGATGGCGCAACACGGCTTATCAGTAATGTCTTACGGTATCTTATTATGGGGACGAGCTGCAGACATCGAGTCTATATTTATTCTGCAGAAAAGAGCCATCAGAGCCATATGCCATCTTGGTCGGCACGATTCCCTGAGGGAACTGTTTAAGGATATTAACATCATGACGGTACCTTGTCAATACATATACGAAAACATTATATATGTTCGGAAAAATCTTCATCTTTTTAGTAAGATTAGTGATAGGCATAATTTTAATACTAGAAATAGGAATAAATTAGATCAACCCCAATTCAGATTGGCTAAAGTACACACTTCTTTTATGGGATATTGTGTTAAGTTTTATAATAAAATACCACGTGAGATTCTCGAACTGAATGAGAAAAAATTTAAATGTAGACAGGCATATTATAAACTAGAAGATTACATCCTTGATAAAAATGCTTGGCTAAATGCCGGTCCTGCTCCACAGTCTCAACCGCTAGGTTCCACTAGTTAGGTTTTATATTTGGAAGAGATGCTCACCCTCTTTTATTTATTTATTATTTATTTATTTAAACTTTATGTACAATAGTGGTACATGGGCGGACTTAATGCATCAAGGCATTCTCTACCAGTCAACCTTTGGGTTATAAAGACTATAACAATACTAATACTATTCCACATAATCTTATATTATGTTTGGAATAAACTTAACTTTTTCTGTCTTTTCGGATTGATATTCATAGTTTTATATAATGTAGAAGCAATTTTTATTTCAAGTTCTGTAAATGTGAGGACCATGGACCATTATGTTTATAGATAGTTTCCTTGTTTGACATGAAATAACGGGGGCAGTTGAGGGTGTGTCGTGCTCACTCCAATGTCTCGCTGATGGTGGCGCGTGTATCGGGTCACTCAGTTCCATAGATATAATAAAGAAGGAGATATGCCCGGTTGACAAAAATATATCGGAAAGTTGTGTCCCCAGGCCCCCCCCCTACACGACAACTACTACACATGCGCTTCAGTAAAAGCAATAGATACGCAGTCGCGCACACACCCGCATTTCTTATAACAGAACGTACTACACAATCAATTATAAACCTTATCCCATCAAACAGCGTGTATTTATCATGCACCGTACAACTTAATAACTCGTGGATAACGGTGTGAGTTTCACATTTATATAACATCTTTATTTATATTATTTGTGCTGATATAATGTGATACTGTTTGTTGTCCCAAATAAATAAACTTACCCACACAAAAACATCGGACGCTTTCGTTGTGCTGTGCAAAAGCAATTTATTTTACATATACGCTAGTGATTGACTAAATCGGACAGTTATCGAATGTTACATTTATTAGTACAACAAAAATGTTTTGGGTCTTGAAAATTAAATAAATCATGTCCAGAAAATATTATAATAAAAATAAACAATATGTAGCTAAAAATTTTTATTAAAACTAAAACAGTAAAAATCCGATGATGTTGGTTTGGCGGGCCGGCACCAGCCGGAGATTGCGGAAGTCGCATACGTTCCCGCGATCCCCGGCGTAGGTGGCAGATGGAACACCGGGGTGGTTTTAGTCAGTAAGAGTCTGACAGACCCCTCCACCCGCCCCAGGGTGGAGGATTTCCCCCCGAGATAAAAAAAAAAAAAAAAAGGCTGTCACAGCGTGACACGGCGCGGCATGCGCTGGCAGAGTGTACCGCTTGGGAGGAGCCACGCCGTGCCCTCATCTCTGTGGTAGGGGGTGACCTCTCGCTGCCGTCCGTAGTTCATGCTATGGTCGGCGGTGAGGAGTCCTGGGACGCGGTGGTCTCCTTCTGCGAGACAGTTATCGCGGAAAGGGAGAGGGAAATCTCAACCGCTCTCCCAGCCCGCAGCAGGCGCATCGGGCGTCGGAGGAGGGCTTACGCTGCCCTTTTCCGGCCCCCCTAACTGGGTCCAAGGGTGGCGGACTTGGGGATGTCCGTCGCCCCCCATTCATCCGGACCCGAGGTGGCGGCGCGTTGTGTTCCCGTGCGCCCCTCTTTGACGTAGCGAGGGGAGTCAAACACCTCGCCGACGCGAGGTGGCCCGCAGTGGCGGGCCGGCACCAGTCGGGGATTGCGGAAGTCGCATACGTTCCCGCGATCCCCGGCGTAGGAAGATGGAACACCGGAGTGGTTTTAGTCAGTAAGAGTCTGACAGACCCCTCCACCCGCCCCAGGGTGGAGGATTTCCATGAGGATTTCCCCCCGAGATAAAAAAAAAACAAAAAAAAGTCTGTCACAGCGTATTGAAACAGCTGGTTGAACCCTACTACGGCGTTTTCACAAGGACCCGTAAAGTGGAGGTATTTGTGCAGCACTTGACGCTTTGATATTACTGGGGTGGCATTTTTTTGTCAAATAGTGTAATCTTAAAATTCATATGTTTTTCCATGACTGCTTTACGCATTTCTCTACTACGCTGTAAAATAATCAAAATAAGTAAAAAACATTATTTCACATCGATGTTCCAACCGGGTTAAAACGGTTGACAAATTAAAACTAACTACAATAGCATTGTAGTTACCTACCTAAACTAATAGAAGCAACAAGGTTAATGTAACCAGGATTTTAGTAAACATAACATGATTTAAAAGAGTGTCCGTGGAGTTTCTTGCACGTTCTTCTCCATAGAGATCTACGCTTTCGAACGTGCAAATAGCTTCATGTTTTTTTTTGACGGACTGACTTTGACAATTCAAAAGTAGGTACCTGATAATGGTTTATTTGAAATAAATGCTTTGACTTTGACAAGTAGGTACCTACACAAAAAGTTTACAAATTAATATCAACACGCAGAAATAGTACAATTTATTGTTAAAACATTATGACGACACACCGCACTGCAATCAAAAAGATGGTAAGGCTATTTCAGTAGAGCCTGTGTTGTCCCGTTACTTCACAGAATAAATTAATTTATCCATTGAACTATTTTGACCCCTCGGAACGACCAAGCGGCAACCATCACTACCCAAAATATTGACAAATGTGTTTGGAGAAGTAGGAAATTTATTTCCATGAACACAGCAGGAAGAAAATGATATACGTTATCCGGTAAAGCCCAAAGACGCTAAGCACTAGAAAGTTGGAATTTGGAATGAGTGTATAAATTAATCACGAGTGTACAATTTTTAGAGACGTGAAAACATTCATGGTAGTAGCATACATAACGAATTTAAAAGGAAAAGTATCCCAGCTAAGTAGGCTTTACAAGGTAACGAGTAATAGTGGACCAACATAAAAAATGTAGGTAACTGATTACCTAAGTAAAAAAATCGTTGTAACCACATAGAAAATGACTAAAAACTGAATATATTTGTAACTTTGTACTGTCATTTTAAAATTTGCTATTTTCTGTCATGGCTTCCGGGGCGGGTAATAACGGAACCCTAAACTGTGCGTGGCCCGACACGCACTTGGCCGGTTTTTGAGTATGCTCCAGGTGATTCCACCGCTAACATCGTGTACCTATAGAGAAGCGCTATCGTTAAAAAGTTTCTAATTTCCAATAAATAGGCGTTTTAAATGAAGAGGTGATACAGTCAGTGTCCTGCATAACACTCTTCCAAATTCCTAATTCTAAGAGAGGTCAGGTAATGTAGGATGTTGACTGTTAGTTTATCTTGGCGACAGCTTTTTATTTTCGAACATACACGCGAAAGAAGTCGCGGGCATCAGCTAGTGGATTAATAAACAATAAAGTTATGCCCGAATGGATAACCTCAAAATCATGTTAATTAAAGTTGACTTGTTTGCATCTGCGTAAAGGGTACGCAGATGCAAACAAGTCACATGCGTGATGTTATTTTATGAACTGGTGGAATCAATAAACAAACGCAATTTCAGCAATCCCGGGAGATTTGCTATCATTTACTGAAGAGTACCGTTGCCTACCTCCGAAATCCTTCATCAGATCTTCACAAAATTGAAATAGGACCAGTTTGGAATAATACTATTCCAAACAAAAAAAAAATCATCTAAATCGGTTGACAATTGGCGAAAATATCGCTGAACAAACATTCTCTGGGATCCCAGCATCAGATCCTGACTTATACCTTCCATTATCAGCTCAGCAAGATGAGATGTTGATTACCAGGCACAATTATCTGAATTGCGTTAGAAAGTATATAAAAACATTGTAGGTGACTTTAAAATTTGAGCCTCCTTTTTCCCTAGGATCCCATCATCAGATCCTGACTTGGTGCCAATGGGACCACCTCAGGAGTATAGGCTTTCGAATTAAATAAAATTCGAAAAAAGTTTATCAAAATCTATTCATAGTTGACGGAATGATCGCATAACAAACACAAAAAAACATAGTCGAATTGAGAATCTCCTCCTTTTTGGAAGTCGGTTATAAATATACTTAACGAGTGAAAAGTGAATTTTCCAACACTTCATTTTGCACAGAGCAACACATACACATTTTTTATTTTCACGTTCTAGTTTCCAGTAGGTAATAGAAACTGCTAAGAAAATTGACGCATATTTTTTCGTTCTAGAGGGTACCCCTGCCCCTAGCTGGGGTGCCAAATCGTTTGGTGTTGTATTGGCCATTGCCATTTCAGCGATTTGATGCAGTTTGTGAGGACTTTTCGTTAGGTAAGTAAACAATACCATGTGTGTGTAATACTGGTTTATTGAGTACGAGGTTATCATAAGGTATAGATACAGCACATTCGATAGAGTACAATGTATAATGCGCCGCGGATGAACGCCGCGCGTCTGCTGTTCCTGTGCGCCTAGTACGACAGTACGAGACTAGTGCATCTGTGACCCGCTAGACACCGCGACGCGCGAGCGCTGCACTACATGCACCTACAAAATATTAGCCTCATTTGATGGCTTAAAATTACTTCAAAAAATACGTTCCTACTACTAGCTAAATCTACAGGTCACCAATAAATGCGGTTCAATGAAACGCTGACGGCGGCTTACGTGTTCCTCCGCGGCACGTATAAAAAATAATGGCATTGGGAGTTTACGTTCTCAAAAAGTTTTCGCCTCGTGTATACATTGTGCGTGCTACAGCTAGCACGCAGGGTCAGGCGCGCCGGGCTCGGGCACTACGCGCGGCTGCGCGGGGCGCCGCAGCAGCGCCGGCTTGGCGGCCAGCGCCGGCTTCAGCGAGCCGCCCGTGAGCGTGAGCTCCGCGAACTTGGCGGCCACGCGCGCCGTGTTGCGCGGCGGCACGGGGCTGGCCGGCTCGGGCGCCGGCTCGGGCGCCGGCTCGGGCGCCGGCCCGGGCGCCGGCTCGTCGGCGCGGCGCGGCCGCTTCTTGAGCGTGTCGCGGTTGTGCAGGAACGTGTCGGCGGCGTCGGGCGGCGCCGCGCGCGCGGGCAGGTCCAGCACCAGGTCCGGCGTGCTCTCGGCCAGGCGCCTGCGGAGGGGAGGCGGTGAGAGGGCGCAGGGGGCGCGTTACCCGGGGCGCGTGTTGCCCGGGGCGCGTGTTGCCCGGGGCGCATGTTGCCCGGGGCGCGTGTTGCCCGGGGCGCGTGTTGCCCGGGGCGAGTGTTGCCCGGGGCGAGTGTTGCCCGGGGCGCGTGTTACCTGGGGGGCGCAGGGGGCGCGGAGGTGGAGGGCGCAGCGCCTGGAGGCTCTGCCGCGGGTGACTCCTCCTGCTCGTGCTCGTGTCCAGTCTACATGTTACACATCATTTCTATATTAGTATTTTCTCAAACTAATTAAGGACAAAACGTGATAATGAAATGCCGTACTATTAATGCGATGTCTTCTGCGACATAAAAGTCGATGTGAAAAAGATAAAATAATAGATCAGCAACAATATTTAAACGTATCTAAACATTCAAGAAATTAGGAAAAGCTAGTAAGCAATTTTAAACGAAATGGATCAACAAAAAACGAAATGAGTCAAGTGACTGTAGGAATTTGTTGATTTTGTCAGCAGATATTTTGTTAATTATAAAACAAGTTAGGCTTTTTTTAATAAAATAACACGCCGCGCGTGCTCTGCGGCGCAGCGCGCTGACTCGGTTAAAACAAAATCAAACACACCATGCAAGTGAACAACTTTATTTACACATTCAGGCGCCGCCCACCGCATAGCCAAATACATACACTAATAAAACTAATCATAAAGAGCACCTATGGCTATAAGTTAAATTAGTTGGCGACCGTATTTTAAAGAGCGGTATCAGACTTGTAACATACCACGTCATGTGACGTGCTCACTGCTCATTGCGCACATTTCACGTCGTGAAGCTACTTTTCGTCATTGGACCTTCGATCACTAATAGGTAGTTCCTATTAGTGATCGAATCATTGGGCCAATGAGCACGCGTGGGATGGCGTCGGGTGTTACAAGCGTGTTGCGGCCCTAAGGCTTGCTCTACTCTACTAATAAGATCAGTCTTCACAAAAAACCGGACAAGTGAGTGTCGGGCCATTAGTTTGTAAATAAGTTTCGAATTTTACGAATAACGCACGGTTGTTAAAGTGACTCATACTGCACGCAAAATACGCGCTTAGTCGTGGAGTTGCGGAAACAAGCTCGATTTACTCACAAAGTAGCTCATATTGTCTTTGATTATGAAACAACTTGACATATGACATTATGAATATTGATTTATCATAAGTCCAATGATGGAGTTTTAGTTTTCATTAAAATCGGGCCTGGCACTCTTTTTGGTATTTATCGCTTTGGATTTTCCATAGTTTTGGATTTGGCCATTCACGCTCCCTGTATTTGACATACGTACAGATGCGGGTTTATTTCGTTCGTTTGGGCGCATTATGTCCGATTCGCTAAATGTCCAAATCGCAAATGGACCAATTCAAATTACAGTCGTTACTTAGTAGTATAGATATCCTTTTAAGTTATTTAAATTCTTTTAAATCTGTTAAGTACATACCGAGATTATTGTGATTTAGAACCGCATCGCAGTATGACAATTCAAGGCATTAAAAGTCGTTAACGGAGTTTACTAGATAGATACGTTTCTGTTTCCTTTATGTTTCGTTAATTTTAATATTTAATTTTTAACTTCAAAAAAAGGAGGAAGTTCTCAATTCGGTTGTTTTTTTTTTGTATGATTCATAATGGCCTCATCATAACTACGTCATTTATGAACCGATTTCAAAAAAATATATTTTTATGGGAAAGGATAAAATTTCCGATTGTTCCAATAGAAATTTCATCAAAATCGGTTTAGTAATTTGGTTTTAAAATAAAAATAGCTAAAAAAGTATGTCATCTAAGTAAGCGAAATTGCGTATTTTGCTTTCCTGTGACTTCCAGTGTGGTGTTGTTAGGTGTGGGATACCACTAAAAAAGTGTGGATCATAATTATATGCATTTTTACTTCGAGCTAAATCTCACCCAATCTCACGTGGAAAACGCCTCTTGTAATCAAGGATACCCAGTAATTGCAAACTGGACAAATTGTGAGTTTGTCCAGTTGATAACTGGACAGTAGGACATTTAGCGAATTGGACATAATGCGCCAAACGATTTCGTTTGCTGACTTGCTGACACTACAAAACCTTCCTCAGCTTTGCGAAAATATCATTGTATTATTTTAAGACCTGTTTTTATTGCATGTCTTAATATTATACTTAACACATTTTATTTTTTATATTATTTACTAAGTAAATATTGGTCTGTATTATGAGTATAAATTATATATTTATTTTTCTTAAATTTAAAGTGGCTAGAGGCCCAGAGGTCTGTGAAACTAAATAAGCCAAATCCCAGTACAGCAGCGTCCCTGCGTGGACTAACTAACAGTCCGTGTTGCCCGTGTGTGGCACTCGGGTTACTATGACAATATGCAAATAGGACAAAGCGTCATGCAATCACACTACTGCGGAAATATAATATATTTCCTATTATCTTTTTCAATGAAGATCCTGTCTGGCGCGCTGTTTTGCAGACTCGTGCGTAGCCACACAGACACACTCGCGTGCATCACACGCGTGCTTCACGCGCGAGCATCACGCACGTGCATCACACGCGTGCTTCACGCGCGAGCATCACGCATGTGCATCACACGCGTGCTTCACGCGCGAGCATCACGCACGTGCATCACACGCGTGCAGCACAAGCGTGCATCACACGCGCCAGAAGGCATTTTGACTGAACGACATCAAAAGCTCCGCATTGACTTGCGCAAGCGTTGGCCCCGCACACCACATACAAAACAATAATTAATGATAACTTTCTTTTGGACGGCGACATATTCCGGCATGCATTTGATATTGTTTATTACTAAGCGATTACATAGACTTAAACTTAAATCGACTTCGACCTCGAGCGCGCCTGTCTGGCTGTCCGAACATGTTCGTTACTTATGGATGTACTAATATTTGTCAACGATTTAGTATCGCTAAGAGATATGTATCCGCAGCACATCGAGGGTCGGACAGCAGACGCGGCGCGGCGGTGACGTCACAGCGGCCACACGCGCGGCGGTGACGTCACAGCGGTCACACGCGCGACGGCAGCGGTACCTGCGGCGCGGCCGGCCTGCAACAACAACAACAACAACACGTCAGCGAGGCTCACCCACGCGCGCACTCCGCGCCTCGCCCGCTAGCTCACCTGCGCAGGTCCCCGGCGTCGCGCTCGCCCCAGTCGCCGCTCTCCGCGTCGTCGTCGCTGATGTCGTCTGCAAGCGAACAAGCCATGATTGGACACCGAGCCGAGGAGCGCCATGCGCGTGACGTGTCGACTTACCGGTGTCGTCGTCGTCGATGTCGTAGAGCGACAGGTCGTCGGGCGCGTCGGGCTCGTCCCGCGCGCTGGCGGCGCTGCCCGCGCTGGCCGCGCTGCCCGCGCTGGCCGCGCTGCCCGCGCTGGCCGCGCTGCCCGCGCTGGCCGCGCTGCCCGCGCTGGCCGCGCTGCCCGCGCTGGCTGCGCTGCCCGCGCTGGCCGCGTCGCCGTCGGCGCTGTGGGCGCTGTTGGCGGCGGCGCCGTCCGCGCCGTCATCTGTAGCGCCCGCGTCGTCTTCCTCACTGTGCACGATACATTTCGTTAGCTCATAGTAACGCGAGCGAGTAACCGACACGCGACTATTCTCATCAATTTATTTTGCCATGTCTTTCCTATTTGGCAGAAATAAAAGCCGGTGGTGCTATGTCATGACAAAAAAACGATTAAGTAATTATTTCATAAAAAAATATTATAGCGGTGGAACGGTTTTCGTCGGCTCCGGGACTCACCTGAAACGGCAGTAGAGCGCGTAGGGCGCCAGGTCCTGCGGGAACACGTCGGCGTGGTGCAGGATGATGCGCTTCACCAGCTCGTTAACGAGGTTCTGCGCCGTGACCTGCGCGCCGCCCTCGCCCCAGGCCGCCAGCAGCGTGGGCCCCAGGCAGATGGCCAGGTTCCAGGCGTCCATCATGTTGTGGTCGCTGTGCTCCGTGAGGTGCGCCAGGAAGGCGAACAGGTAGCGCAGCACGATGACGGCGGGCTCGGGCAGCGCCGCCAGCGTGTCGCGCATGCGCCGCACGAAGGCCGCGTCGTCGGGCAGCGCCGCCACGCGCAGCAGGCGCTCCTGCAGCTGCGGCGGCAGCAGCGGCGGCCGCACCTCGCGCAGGTACAGCTTCAGCAGGCCGCACACGGAGTTGATGTCGGACGCGTCGCGCACGCTCGCCAGCGGGTCCTCGCCGCGCTCGAAGGCGGCGCGCAGCGCCTGCATCTCCACCTGCGAGCCCGACACGCGGAAGATGCCCTGGTGGCGCAGGCCGTAGCTGGCGATGACGCGCACGCACGACGTCAGCACCACGGGCAGCCGGTGGTCCAGCGGCGCCGCGAACTGGCCGCGGCGCAGGCGGGCGGCGGCGCGGCGCGGCGGGGTGGGCGGCGAGCGCGGCGCGGCCCCGGGCGCCGGCCCCGCGGGCGCCGGCCCCCCGGGCGCCGCCAGCAGGCGGCCCCGCACGGCGGCGCTCTTGCTCTCGAGGCGCGCCAGGCGGCCGGCGCAGGCCACGTACGAGCGGAACTTCTACAACGCGACATGAACACGTGCTACACTCAATGTCGCTCAACGCCTCGAATCAAATACCCAAACAAAGTACATTCAATTTTATCTCAAGTGATGTGTTTGTAAAAGGTGACATCTGGAAGTTCTGATCCGATTTCACTAATTCTTTCACTGGTAGAAAAGGCTAAGTATATTATTTCTGCGTGGCAGATGTATTGGCTAAATTTAAAACAATTAAGCAAGTACTTAATTGTAAAAACAAAATCATTTCTGACATTACACAACATTCTTCATGACATTACGCCTGCACGTAGTACTATTATATATTCTGTGCCTGCACACTTGCATGGCACATGGACAGAAAGTCGAAGGAAATAAATCTTTATCGGCGTGCGCTGCCCAAAACGATCGATATTGTGCCGTGTTAGGTAATACTACGAACCGACCCGAAGGAGGACGACGAAATGGTCCAAGTGACTAACAGCAATGAGCTTAATATTTTCTGAAAGGGCTTCTTAAGCAGTCCATTTTTAGGTTTCCGTAGTCAACAAGAACCCTAGTTTCGCCATGTCTGTCTGTCTGTCCGCGGTTTAGCTCAGAGACGCGTAGCACTAGAAAGTTGGAATTGGTATGGGTATAAATAATAATCACGCCGACAAAGTGGTAAAATAAAATCTTGCAAAAAAAGTTTTACTTGGTCCCATAGTAACAGTTGTTCATAATGATGGCATTGCGTTTATCCTGTCACAGGTTGTATGAATATATTAGTTTATCTTTAAACTAATATAAGTCAGTCCGGACTGAGACCTCATACAATAATTCATTCATAATATTACTCTGCACCATTCTTTTCCCATCAGATATACTTTGTCGTGTCATAACACTCATAACGAGCAGTAAGAGAAGATACAATTAGTCAGTCACTGCACATTGTTTGGTCGGACCATTCAGGTCAGGGCTCGGCAACCTTCTGCGACGGAAGAGCTAAAAGTTAAAATTTACAAAATTTCCCGCTTTTTAAAGAGCCACACAAAACCGTATCAATATTATATACTATAATATTGATACGGTTTTGTATGCTTTGTATATGTCACCGGAAAATTGCAGACTCCGTAAGATTGTAATAAATCTTTATTAGATTATAATTTCGTGATGTATTATGAAAAAAAAACGTTTTTTATACAATCAATCCCATCCAAATTCAAGTCTACAATATTTCAGTGTCTTATTAAAAAAGAAAATGTTCAAAACATTAGCGATATTGATCTAACGGCGTTTGCAATTTTCCGGTGACATATATTAGATTTTTTATTTCAAACAAATTCAAAAACATACAAATGTTTTTCGCATAAAACATACAAATGTTTTTCGCATAAAACATACAAATGTTTTTCGCATAAAACATACAAATGTTTTTCGCATAAAACATACAAATGTTTTTCGCATAAAACATACAAATGTTTTTCGCATAAAACATACAAATGTTTTTCGCATAAAACATACAAATGTTTTTCGCATAAAACATACGACTGCAAAACATCTTAGCTGGAATAATAACATAATTAATCAAATAATATAACTACATATAGTTAGTGAACAGTTACATCAAAGAGACCATTGACTTTGCATGCTTTTTGAAGGTTTGGTTAAATCTGGCTCATAACTTTTTGTTTAAAGTTTCAGGCAGGCCTCTAGAATTTTATTTGTTTGTTGACTTCTTACTTTACTTTTTATTATATTCATTCAAGAGAACGCTTGCTCGCACGAATATGTCGACCTGAAAATTGTCAACACTCCAAATGCCAACTTCTTCACCTCACTGTAGTATTTAGGAAGACCACTCCACGCGCCGAATACGAGCGCCCCAAGTCGCGGCATGACTCGCCACTACACAAGTCTTTGCTTTTCAAATCCAGTATTCGCATTTGAAGCGATCCAGTATCAATTCCAAATGGCTCATTGTTGTTCTCATTTATATTTGTGTGGAGAGGATTTACTATAAGCGCGAGAGTACCTACTTTTGTTATTTGCGTATGGAAGGAGAGCCGCAACTTTACATCGACAGAGCCGCAGCTTGCCCACCCCTGTATTATGTGCATAGATGGCGTTGTACTGATAACAACGTTTTCCGAACTGCAACGTTAGATGTTCCATCGAAGAATTACGTTCAAACGATCTTAGTAGCAGTTAGTCGTTTATTTATAAGGTAGAAGTTTCTACATTTGCAAAATGTCTATTTAAAAATTACGAGGTACATTCCGTTTATTTTGCTATTGTAAGAATCTGCAAATGTGCGACCTGCTTTGGTTGTAAATAAGATATTATTTTTGAAGTCTAGTCCGCGAGCCAGCAACAGATTTTCATGACGAAGTTCCTTTCGGGCGAAAACTTGTAAAATGCTTCAGAGAGTTGTATCATGAAGCTCTGTGAGCGTCAGCTGCGGTTGGGGGGGCGGGTTTAGCAGCGGTAGTCTCGTGCTAGTTTGATACGTTTTCATCCGGGAAGACATGAATAAATTATTTTTTTATTTCAACGTGTTTGGGAGCTTACCGCTACCGAACCCACCCATCGAACAGCAGCTGAAGTTCACAGAGCTTGATGATACAACTCTGAACCATTTTACGAGTTATCGCCTGAGAGCAAATGATTGACTAAATTTGTAGCCTGGCTTGCGGTTTATATACTTAGTATAGTAGTATTGACTGACCGCGAGATAGTAGTCCTCCTGGTCGTCGGGCACGGGCGCGGCGCCGGGCGGCAGCGCGCCGCCGCCCCCCGCGCCGCCGCCCCCCGGGCCGAACAGCGCGCCCACGTCCCACGCAGCGTCGCCGCCCTCCATCTGCTTCACGAGCTCGGCCTCGGCGGCGTCCAGCGTCTTGGCGTTCTCGCGGCACTCCGCGCGCAGCGCCCGCGCGCCCGCCTCCAGCTGCTGCAGGCGCGCCGCCAGCTCCGACTGCACGCGAGCGCCCGCCTCGTCGCGCTCGTCCGCCGCGTCCGCCAGCAGGTCGCGCAGCTCGGCGTCGGCGGCCGCGGGCGCCGTGCCCACGAAGGGCAGCGGCCGCGGCAGCGCGAAGGCGGCGGCGTGCGCGTCCAGCAGGCGCTGGCGCTCGGCCAGCGCGTCCAGCGCGTCGGCGGCGGCGCGCAGCGCTCCGGCGGCGCCCACGCGCGCGCCGCCCAGCCCGGCCTCGGCGGCGCCGGCCGTGCGCAGCGCGCGCCCCACCACGGCCTCGAAGCCCACCTCCATGCACTGCGACCCGCCCGACACGGTTAGTGCTCACTCAGTGTGAGAGACCATTGACGCGAAGACAGGTCTGCTACATTCGAATACTATCGCAAATCTTTCAACTGCAGACTCGAGTCATGAGCGTTTACTCCCCACGGTATTTCATAATTGATTTCAAATCCTTAATCTAAGAAATTAACGAACACGTTTTTAAAGCAACTAATACGCATACGCAAGATACTTAAAAATAAGTCTAAGTTGATTAAAAACTTAAAAAAAAAGCAGTTTAGCGAGAAAGAAGTGATTTTACACTTTCTGTAGAAAATTCCTGGATTTTTATTTCAGTTCCTCTATTTTTATTACCCAAGTTTGTTGTAATATGGTCAAAAATGATGTGTCTAAATGACATAATTTAGTTTTCGTTGCCAGCAGAGCGTGTAGCGTGTGTGTGTGACCCTACCAGGATGATGTCGGCGATGTCGTCGAGGTAGTAGCGCTGCAGCGTGGCGTTGGCGGCCTCGAGACTGAGCACGTAGTCCGCGCGCGCTCGCAGCGCCCGCACGCGCGCCGACGAGTGCCGCGCGCGCCGCTGCAACACAACACACGAACGTACTGCAACACTCACTTCTGAGGGCAATTATATAAACAGAATCCGAGCCGTGTGATATATCTAATGAAATAGACTTTGTAGTGATTTTATTTGGAAGTCGGTTGTTTTTTTGCATAAAAGTTTTTTTTTAAGATACTATATATAGATAGAACCCACAACTAAGTTACATTATTCCCATTATGAGTGGTTGCAATATTTGCCGTTAAGGAATTACTGTATGTGCCTTCGCAGTCCAAGTCCAGACCAGCTCATAGTTAAATATCTACCTTGCTTTGGTACCAGATTTTATTGATTTTAAGTTGAGGAGGTCACTGGTTTATCTTTGAAGTTCACCGTTAACTAAACCCCACGCAAAAAGAATCATCAAGATCGGTTAATAAACAATAAAGTTAACCCGAATAGATACCTAACCTCAAAAACATGATAATTCAGATTGACTTGTTTGCATCTGCGTACCCCTCCACAGTGTACCGGCGTGATGTTATGTTATGAACTGGTGTAAACAATAAACAGACATTCGATTTCAGCAACCCCGGGAGATCTGCTATCATTTATTGAAGAGTTCCGTTGCCTAACTCCGAAGTTCTTCATCAGATCTTCACCAAATTGAAACGGGACCAGTTTTGAAAAACACTCTTCCAAACAACAAAAGAATCATCCAAATCAATTGGCGAAAATATCCCTGAACAAACATTTTTCCTGAGATCCCAGCATCAGATCCTGACTTATAGCTTCCATCATCAGCTCAGCAAGATGAGATGTCGATAAACAGGCACAATTATCTGAATGGCGTTAGAAAGTATATGGAGAACGTATGTGCCTGTACGGGTTAGATACATTTAAAATGATAAACTGTTTTTAGTTAATTTGTATATTAAGTTCAACACCCGAAACTGATAGATGATCGACCCGCGGCGAGTCTTTCAACGATGCTACGCAACTACTAAACGCTTACTCAAACGTGTGATTTTTATTCATTCGCTGCGCGTCGATGTCAGCATAAAAATGATACAATTGATATGTACGGGTTTGCTCGTACAGTGCCTTCACAATTTGAGGGATGTCCTCGATTTTCCTGGGATACCTCAGAAGTATATTCTCACAAATAAAAAAAGGTCCACAAATGGGGGAGAAATCGGTGAAAATATATTAAAAAAAATACATACAGTCGTACATAGAACCTCCGCCTTTTTTGAAGTCGGTTAAAAACAGTGACTTCCGAAACTAAAGTTATTTAGACTTTGTGTTTTTGGAAGTCGGTTGTATTTTTAACGCTCGAATCAGCGTGGAGTCGAAAATTGAACAAAACAATATTACTTTTATGGATGATTCTTAGTGTCAGTCAGTGAAAACTTGCAGTAGTGATTTACCTTGTCGAGTTCCTTGTCGAGCGCCTTGAGCTTCTTGTGGCGCGGAGGGTCGGCGGCCACCACGCGCTGGCGCTGGTCGTAGGCGTGGCGCAGCTTCAGCGCCGCCGCGCGCCACTCGGCCGCCGCCGCCGCGTGCGCCTTGCCCGCACCCGCCGCCTCCGCCAGCGCCGCGCCCAGCTCCTCGTGGCGCTCCAGCACGATGTCGCGGCACTTGCGGTGCAGGCGCAGCGCGTCGTCAGCGGCGCGCTGCAGCCGCGCGGCCAGCGGCCCGCCGTACAGCTCGGCCAGCGCGCCGTGGTCCTTGGAGAGCGCGCGCGTGTTGTCGAGCGCCGCCTGCCAGCACTGGTAGGCGCCCGTGAGCGGCCACTGCTCGCGCTTGTGCTTCTGGTCCTTGTGGCGCTGAGCGGCGGCGCGCGCCAGCTTGTCGAGCGCGCGCGCGTACTCGTGCTCCAGGTCGGCGCGGCGGCGGCAGTAGTCGTGCAGCTCGGCCGCCACGCCCGCCGTGGCCTCTGCGCGCGCCTCCAGCACGCGCGTCTGCTCCGACAGCTGCATGCGGATGTCTGCGCACAGACCGAACATTACCTCACCGACTGCACCGATACTCATTCACATACGTTCCACAACACTGCTACTTTTCATTGACAGAATAAATTAGTCATTCAAATAAAGTACTCTTGTGCTAGAATAATGGCATCAGGGCGGTTATGAAATCGTGGGCTGTGGTATGTTGGTTTGTACCATACGGCATACAAACCAACATTACTTCGACTCCACTCCAAATAAAAATGGAAATCTTAAGTGGAAATCCGCGGTGGGCAGCCAAGTACAGTACCTACAAGTATTTTCTTTTAGTACCTATGGGAGCGTTCAAGTATTACGTAACGCAATTTTTGAAGATTCTTGAAATGTAACGCGCCGTAACGTTTATCTGTACCCCCCTCCCCCTCCCGAAACGTTACGTATCCTCCAAGTGACAATTTTTGCCTAAAAGTCACAATTACGTCTACTACTCTCATGTTACCAAATTATTTAATTAAATAAAAAAAACAATGTTACGTAACGCATTGTTCGAACACCCCTCCCGCCCCTGTAACGCAACGTAACGTTTTACAAGACCCCCTACCCCGAAATTGCGTTACGTAATACTTGAACTCGTGTTCAGAAAATAGTTGTAGTGTACAATAGGAGCTACAACTATTTGCTTAATGTCCTTCGGCATTTTCTTTATTCTATTTCTAATAGAAATCCGACGACTGATAAAACATGTCCGTGACTACCGCCGGACCAGCAACGCTACTAAAACTACTAAGGTACCAATTGAGTAATAATTATTTACCAAATATGGAAGCGATTGGCGTTGGTGGTCGTCACGGACATCGAAACACTCAGTTTGCCGAGTGTACCTACCTACGGGCGGCAACGAAACTCGTACCTTCTTTTTCTTCAGTACATTGTCTCGAGTCCGATCAATCTGCCGAGCTTTTTCTCAAATATAAGGTGATTGTTTCAAGTGTGCGTGGATGGCCAAATCCAAAACTGACGAATAGCGAGAAACACTAAAAGTCCTATTTTGGTGAAAACTAAAAAAGGTTCATTGGATTTTTTAAAAATCGGTATTCCTAGCCAGGAAACGAACCGGTTAATTTTGAAAAAAAAAGAGTTTTTAGTGTTCTTCGCTATTCCTAATAGTTCCGGATTTGGCCATCCACTAGGGCATGAATCTCGGAATATCGCAATATCGGAATGAAAGTTTCGATACTACAATAATTCCGATACCTACAGAGTGATCCAATATCGTAATATCGGAATCAGAAAAAAAATCTGTTTAAAATGTCATCGAACTTGTTGTGTAACCATGATACTTTCGTTGAATAATGTTTAGATACTTCTTCATATTTTTAAGAGGGCTATTTATTTCGAAACGGGTTGTACGGCTTGTAGTAGTTAACTTCGTACACTGATTTGTCGTGAAGGTTTGAAAGTTCAGTAAAGTATAGAGAACAACACTTTCCACTAAGATGCAATAGTTAAGTTTATTAAGTTATGAATTAGTTACAGTACTAGAGTGGAAGGCGATTATTTCTCTCAGTTGTTGATAGCTACACAGTTATGAGTTCACTATATTTTAATTCATTAGTCATATTATTTTATAATGCGAAATTATGACGCATATCATTAGGCTAAAGTAGGTTACAGAGTTAGCAGAAAAATGTACGGCGATGAGACCGTACACGGGTCATCATCATCATCCATAGTCCGACCTCGTCCACTGCTAGGCATACCTAATCTTCTCTTTTCCTGTGCCACTCTCATTAAATTTCCTTTCTCGCTGCCAAACGACGACGAGCAAGTATTTCTTCTACCAGTCCTTAGACGCCCATCAGCCACTGCCTTACTCCACCTGTCATCCCTACGCTTTGCCATGTGTTCTACTCAACCCCATTTGTGTTCCCTCGTTTTCCAATATGAAAGAGCTTACGCTTCAAATTTTTGAAAGTCGGTTGTTTTTTTATGTAACATTTTTTTCCGCTTTTTAGTGGTTCACATGTGCTTACCCCTTCACAGCGTACCGGCGTGATGTTATGTTATGAACTGGTGTAAACAATAGACAGTCATGAGATTTCTGCAATCCCAGTCCATTTGCTATCATTTATTGAGGAGTTCCGTTGCCTACCTCCGCATCAGATCTTCACCGGATTAAAATGGAACCACTCCGAAAAAGTAGGTACAGAAACTCTGGAAGAGTAGGTACTTTTTTTTACCCAAATCGCTTCAAGTGTGCCTATAAAATTTGAAGAGTTCTCTCTATTTGTCCAGGATCCCATTATCAGATACTGACTTGATGATCATGGGACCACCTGGGAAGTATACCATTTCAAAATAAAAAAAAAAAAAAATCGGTCCAGCTATCTTCGAGTAATCGGGGAACATATAATTATATATATGTCACCGGAAAATAGCGAACTCCGTAAGATTATAAAATAACTTGAGAGATTGTACTCTCTAAAAATTTACAACTGAACATTTGGAATACTATTCTACGCATCAAAATTTTATATTCTATTATCTCGCGAAGTCATTCCGAGAAATTGACGAATTGAGAACCTCCTTTTTTTGAAGTCAGTTAAAAATAATAACGCAACGTCGAACACAGCTCGCGTAAATAATTGAAATTGACAGTAGCGTGTAGGGATGTCATAGCACTTCAGGAAAACAAAAAGAATGTGATCAAATTACATTTCACAAGTAAATATTTACATTTTATACATTATCTTTACGTTAATCGATCATCAAACAAAAATTCTAGTAACCTTATTTATCACCATACAGTGTTGCTAGTTGTGAGGAAAAAAATGCCCACATTGCTTTAAATTTTGTTAGGCAAAAAAAACATTTTTGATATACCTACCTACTACCTACGCTATTGAATGCGATATAATATGTTGCGATTAGTGGTTGATACATTTCCCTTTATTAACCCTTAATGGGTTGTGAGTGATCTAACCATCATAAAGTTATGAATTTTGGAAAATATACTTATTATGAGGTCTAGAATAATATTTTCTGAGTTTGATATTTATCATTTATTGTTCTAATGGGTTTTACCACGTGGGAACTATTTTCCTGTTGTCCATATAAAAATATATGTTTTTGAGATACAACATGAATATTATTCCCACATCTGGGTAGGGAAGAATGATAGACATTTCATTACATGTCATCATATTTATTTATGAAAGTTGTCAAAACATTCGGGGCAAATAGATACTTTGCAAGTTTTGCATATGAATCTGGAGCGTTTCTCTTTTACGCGAGTAGAACAAAAGCGGCATCTGCGGAATTTCAAATTATCTTGAGGTAGATGTAGTCCCACATTCAGCAGTCTGATTTCATCAGGAACACCGTATATTCCACCCTTTTTGTTCTTAAAAAGGGGAACAGTCACTTTTTTGGCACTGAAGTTGTTTATGAGTAGACGGCCAAGTCGGAGACGAAAATCTCTGTGTGTCTAAAGACTGTTTTGATGGTAAACAATATATGAGTTCACCACAGCCGCCTCGAAAAGAAACCAAAACAAACGGTGCCAGTATTTTCTTGACTTGCGACTCAGAGGATAGGATGATCTATAATGATCAAATAGATCGACTCCTCCCATGTGTTCTGTATATTTCTTTATAGCAACTGGACAAAACATTGCTTTTTTTGAGCCGTTCTTCTGTGTCCTTTGTATTACTTCAACAGACCTTGGATCATGCGCTGTAGTAGTTACTAATACATCTTTTCCTAATACATTTTGTCCACTATTGGTCGCACTTTACACAGTTTGTCATAGCTCGGGTCATCGCGTTGAGCTTCTTCTAATATGTTATCAATGTGAAAATTTTCTGTGATTTTCTGAAAGCGTTTGAAAGGCATGACTTCACTAATTACAGAATTTCTATAAAATTCGTCAGTAGACCAGTACATCTTTATATCAGGTATTGGGTTTATTGATATCAACACCATAAGCCCAAAATATGCATTCATTTCTTCATATGTTGTATCTTTCCAATGTCTTGAGCATTTATGAGCTGCATAGATATTTGTGTTTCTTACAATCAAATTTACCAACTCTTCTGGAAACATATCCCGGAAATAGGACAATGGAGTAGATCGGTTGTTATATTGCTTGTTTACAGTCAAAGGCCTTTCAAAATTTGGGGGGAGTGAGAATCTAGACAAATCATTGGACCACTCTCGCGATTTCTTCAATAAATCAAAATAATTTGAACTGGATCTAAATCTTTGTTGATCGGAAGGTCCTCTACGTTGATAGGCAGGTGTAGGTATAGGAGGCGGTCTGGGCTCTTCAGCCACAGGCTCTGAACGAACATCTTCCTCAAGAGCAGAAGGTAACATGGGCTCATTAACTGCAGCCTCCACAGGAACATTACTCTCAAGTGAAAAATATGACATGGGCTCATCAACTGCATCCTTCTCAGAAACATTCCTCTCTGGTGAAGAATGTATGGTAAATTCCTGCACTGGGGAGGATGCTTGCACTGGGGAGGATGGTTGCGCTAGGGAGAGTGATTGCGCTGACTGATTACAGTCATCAAGAATGTCTAAGAGTTCTTTGTAGCTATAAGATTGAATCTTATTCATCTTTGCATCTAAATTATTAAATAAGTTGGGCCTTTCACTCACGAAGTTAAATTCTTCATCGTCCTCATCTTCCTCGTCATCGGAGGACATCATTCTACTTAATTCCGATTCAATCTGTGCATCTTTCAACTCTCTCCTCAGTATCACCTGTAAGAAAAAACAAAGATGTAGTTCCGTAATGATCAGTAGGAAAATAGTTCCCACATATTTTGGAAGCCCATAAAAGTCGAACCAAATAACTATTTAGGTAATTTTTACATAAAATGTACAGCAAATATCATAATTATAACAAATCTGTAAGAAAATTATACTTACGGTATTTTTTTTCGACATTTTCGACCAAAAAACTCACAAACACGCATAAAATTAACATTTAGCTGATGTTTTGACAGGAGACGTCGGGGTTTTTCTTTTTTTTTTTTCGTAAAGTGGTGCGTTCCAATTCACGCTATTTTTTTATCATAGACAATTTTACGTAGTTTTATTATTTTGACAGATTGTGGGAAACTATTTCTTCCTGACCCTTTGAGAACACATATAAAGATGTGGGAATAATTTTCCTACTGCACATTTAAGGGTTAAAGAAAATTCGAAATGATTGATGGCAATTTGTTCGGATGATTCGGCATCCCTAAATATATAGCTACGGATAGCGGGACAGAATTTATTTCTAAAGTTATGGAACAGGTATGTAAACTATTAGAAATAGAGAAGTTAACATCCACTGCGTACCACCATCAAACAATCAGTTCTTTAGGGATAGCCCCATAAACATTTAGGAGCATTTTTAAGAACTTTTTGTAGTAATGTGTATAATTCTTATTCTTTATTGTACACCAAAACATTTGATCTGATGAGTAAGCTGTGTTATTCTGTCGCCCGAACGGTTCATGTGCGCCAGGTTCGTGCACGTACTCTGTTCGTGCTAAACTCTTATCGTTCGAACTCTGGCTTGCGCTGGCCTATTCATAGAGTGTTTGAATCCTATAATTCAAATTTCATTGATATTATTATAATTTTAAATCTAAAATTATAAAAAATATCATAATTGTTATCTTATAATTATTATTTGTTTATTGCATAATGAAGTTGTATTTTTTTTCATAATTTTAATATTATTGTCATTATTTGTTTATTGCATAGTGAAAGTGCCTCTGATCTGGTTTGGTTTTGTAGCTATAGCTAGCTCTATAGTAACTGATTTTTTATTTAAAAATATTTGTTAATTTTAATAATGCGACGAGCATTATTAAAATTAACAAATATTTTAGTGGCAACCACTGATCTTTAGATACCTATGTCTTATCTGCGGATAATGCAGTGGACTGCAGCATAAATACTAAAAGTTTTGTTACCATTCTTATGCATTATATATGTTGTAGGTGGTTGTTATCCCTCAATAAATAAAATAAAATCAAATAAAAAAACATATATATCATTCGTCGTCGGTTTTGTTGCCCTTTTGGTGCTTCATTTTGAATTCTATTGTTAACATGCAAACAAAAAATATTATCACCTTATGAACTTGTGTTTGGAAGACCATGTCATTTGCCAAACAGTTTAGATCATGATCTAGAACCACTTTATAATAGTGATGATTATTGTTTAGATTTCAAATATAAAATGCAAGTAGTCTGAAGAGATGCAAGAAACAGTTTGATAGCTTGTAAGGAAAAATTAAAGACAAATATGGTAAATCATGTAATCGGGTATTTTATAAGAAAAAAATATTTTACTATAGTTAATAATGAATGTGCTCGAAAATTAAGACTGTGTTTCTGATGGACCTTATGAAGTGTTCGAAGATTAAGGCGTTTATGTTAAGATAATTAAAAACGGTAAGTTAGATTTAATTCAAAAGGATAGGAAAAAAAAATCGTAAGTACAAGTTTTAAGAAAGGTTACCTTTGCTTTGTTTTACTTTGCCTGTCTCACCTAGGTACTCCTTTTTTCGTTCAACCCCGGAGGTGAAGTGGATAAATGTACTTAGTAGTAAGCAACATTGTAACCTTTAAGTAGTTGGTAAAAAAGGCTTGTCTTAACCACACGTGTTTGGATCTCCCTCCATACTTCAATACATTTCGTACGTAATATTACATGAAAAATCAACTTCATCTTTCCTGATAACATAATTAATATACCTACTTGTCTTGATTTGATCCAGCAACATAGTCCCATATTTTGCGGGTAACGACCTCTAGTGATGGTATCACTGAAAGCTATATGTGTGTGCGTTTGAGGAACGTAGACACGTTCGGCTCACGCACACAAAGAAAATGAAGTTGACACGATATCGCTCGTGTTTTTTTCAAGACGCGGTTTCTATGCGTTATTATTCAAGTTGTTACGTTTTCTGATCTCGACGTTTGGAACTCGGTCTAGTAGCCTTATGCCGAGCATTATGTCTCACTGCGCTACGTGAGCGTCTATGTCTCGGCATCTCAGCACCGTAGTTCACCACAGTAGACACTAAAATTGCGACACAAAGAGCTTCCAAAGCTCTATTTGTGTCTTCTCACATATTCTTGCAGGCTTATTTTTGAGGTAACTTTGAAGGTATTTCTGTAACACGTTTATCCAATGGTAAACATTCAGACGTAGCAATCAACTGAATGTCTCCATAACGAAGAAACTTGAGTTGCTTCGCACAAAGGGTCGGGGCAGTTTAGTCGTGTAACGGCAGCCCCAGTCGTTTGATCGTGTCGTACCACATCTCGCGATCACGATTTGATGTGCGAGTACAAGCTCACAGTCAACTCGCAGCCATTACTTCCCTTCAGGGCGAGCCGTCAGGCGCCGTCAGCCGGCAAACAAAAACAAAAAGCGAGCGTGTCCGCAAGAGACGTGAGCGAGGGCGAGGGTCCGCGCCGAGGGGAGCCCCACGCCGCAAACAGTGCAGTCGCAGCGTTCGACTGCGCTGTTAGCAAAACAATACATCAAACATTTTGTATACTTTTCAGTATTCAAATTTGTACGTGTGCAGTGATGCAGTCCTCAAATTATTACTTTTCAACTTTCAAGTCCGAAGTACCTAATCCGTCCGTTATATTCTGTAGCTAGTGTAGCTACCTGCCTTCTATTCTATTCCATTAGTGTGAAATCAAATCACACCTGCGATATACTTTGTAGTTGTACTGTAACGAGCTCCGGTTGAACCACAAAAAATAATACAAAACATTATCTCGCATCTTTGTGCACTGAGGAGCTACTGAGCGTCTCAAACTTGAGGCATCGTACAGCGAAACGAACGGTCCGCTCTCACGAGTGACACAATGCAGCGACAACAATAACACAGTTCACATGAGTCGGGAGCACCGCGCGCCGCACCGAGCTTCTCTCCAGTAAAAACCACAAGTTATTTATTTTAGTAAGCACAGTTATAATTAGTTAGGTATTGGCATTAAACACGAAGCGTTTAGCAGCCATTAATAGATCATAACGGAGTGATCGGAGCGGTGGCGGCGCGCAGTCCCGGCGGCGGCGGCCACTCGTACCGGGGAAGGCATTGGCGAGGTCGGGCGGGCCCCAGTCATGGCGCGGCTGCACGATACACTGGAACATCGCAGACGCGGCTCGCGCCCGCCGGCGGTCGACTGGCGCTGGCGGAGGCGGCGGCGCGCAGCCTCCGCGGGATGCGCCCCGGCGCCCGCCCCACCCCGCCGCTTGCACCCTCCTACGTCAGCACGCGACGTGACCTCCGGCGGTTCACTAACACCCGGCCACATTCACGTATAATAACATCATTTTAAAATAAATATAAATCTACCGAATTGATTTTTTTTGTCATCCTGCTCTTAAGAGTTGATTCCGCAAGTCGCGCCTAGCTCATTGAAGAATCCATTGGATTTAACATTTTCTGTCAAAATAAAACCTGAATTCACTTGACTGCTCGCTCAGGTCGTCCAAAGCAACAGTAGGTAGGTAGTAACGAACAACAATCCTGCTGGTGTTGACATCGATCATCCCCACACTGTAGGTCGGGTACTATCGGCTGGTATCTGTTATGAGAGCTATTCTCGTAACAAGATGCTGCAATGGAGACGCAACCTTATCCCGATCCAATAATCATTGCAGCGGGGGTGCAGCTTGCGGCGGCGGCGCGCGGGGTGCCCCCACTATGGAGTGCGCCGGAAGACCCGTGGAGCCGGATAATACATATACAACTAGCAAAAGTACACCAAATATAGATGCAAATGCTGGAGCGCTTTTTTGAGGAGCCATTGGCTCCTTCTTTGAGACTATGGACCAAGATAAACATCGAGCTCTGTATTTAAGAACAAAGCATTTTCTTGCGTACCTATTGAGGCATAACTAAGAATACTAGATACTATCAACACTATCATCTTGTGTTGTGTTGGTGACTGTGTGGCGGCATTGCAATGGAGAGACTGTAATTATTTTTTTTCCGTCAGTCACACACAGCCACAACCAAATTGCTGCGTATTGTACCGGAGCGATTCAGTTCAAATGTATGTGTTTGTGTACCAAACACATAATTAACTTCTGTGACCCAAACATGGACGCATTAACTAAATTAATACATTGTCAATACACAAAAAAAAAACATTTAAAAGTGTTCCAACTGTAACGTGAGACATATCAAATCAAAGAGCTTAATACGAGGGTACCTACCTACTACCTACTTGTCAAATAAAAGTTTTAAAATTATTTTAGAAAAAATATTATCTCATCTTCTAGTCAAGAGTGGATAGGTCTAGGCAAGCGTGCTCCATCGTCGACCACTTCGTATCCACCGTGAGATTGTAGTCAAACACGTGTCTATAAAAAAGTTCGAGTCGGCCTCGCGTGCAAAGGATTCGAACGAATATTTTTCTTTTAACATGTTATTTTAAAATCATAGACTTTTTAGAGGTTTTCCTGGAGGAACCGGGAGTAAAAACCTGCCAAGTGCGTATCGGGCTACGCGCAGTGAAGGGTTCCGTAGTTGCTCGTCCCGTAAAAGTGAGCCCTTTCACTTTGAGTAAAAATTAGTCACGACAATATTTTAGGGTACCTTTTTTCCCTCCGACCCTGTATGTAAATGCGAGATATGTTCCGCAAATGTTGGGCGAATGCGAAACTAATCGATCAAATATTATTATTCATGACATTAGGAACGGAAGCGGGACGCGGAACGTACAGAGCATGACTGATACCGAAGTACAAAAACAGTCAGGAGATTTGTGTTCATCTTTAGTGTCACTCCTTGTCGTTGCGCGCTGACGTGACGTGATAAGTCATGAACTGATGACAGATGACACGATAGGTTAATTTTTAGATGCGAACTCGACTGCAGAAGCAAAATATCAATCAGCAGAAACTATATTTTTCAGTGAAAAACAAAAAAGCAGAACAACTTTTATAACAGTTTATTACAGTAAGTATGTGATGTATATTTCAGTTCCATCACAGATTTGATGCCGCCGACTGCATCAAACTGCTTGAAAACTGATTTTTTGGGACCTTTTAGACGATTTTCGAGGGCGGGGTTTTTTTTAGTAAATTATTTTTATTTTCATATTGTTTTTTAATTCTATAGCTACAGAACACCACCCTTAAATATGACCAAGCACTTCTGGAACACCCTGTACACACAGTTAATAAATATCATCACATTTTACAAGGCACAATCTTGAATTTGTGCTAACAGAATTGCACATTATGCATAGGGAACCGGTGCGTAAAACATCTGCCGGGGATCAGTAGCCGCAGCAACACGATCGCAGCACACACACCACCGCGGCGGAGCGTGGAGAGTGGCCCGGCAGCCGCGTGGGAGTGGGTCGCGGGGCGCCGCGAACCGGTCGCCGGCGGCTCTCCCACTGTCCCACACGGCACACCTATGCCTCGCACTAGATGTAAAGCTTGCGCAGCCTGCGTGGAACTATACCACAGCAGCTGCGCACATGCAGTGCCAGGGGCTTTCCCGACAACTTATTGGGACTAGCTTACTTGCCTTTATTAGCAAATTCCCAGAATACAAATTTATAGTATTCACATTTTTTTTTAGAATGTGCGTTTTTTTCGATGGATTCCATTTATATTGCATAACCAAGTCATTTTAAAAAAATAAACCCCAGAGGTATTTAAGTGAGTACTGAGTAGGACATCGAACTAAGTAAAAAGAATATTGTATGTTGTCGTGCAATCAAATTGTTTTAACCGACTTCAAAAAAAGGAGGAGGTTATATGTTCGACTGTGTATTTTTTTAATATATGTTCACCGATTTCTCCCACATTTGTGGACCGATTCGCAAAATTATTTTTTTATTTGAAAGAGTATACTCTTGAGGTGGTCCCATTGGCACCAAGTCAGGATCTTATGATAGAATCCCAGGGAAATCGAGGGCAACCCTCAAATTTTAAAGGTTTTAACAATATTTTTCATATACTTTCTAACGCAATTCAGATAATTGTGCCTGGTAATCGACATCTCATCTTGCTGAGCTGATGATGGAAGGTATAAGTCAGGATCTGATGCTGGGATCTCAGGAAAAGTGTTTGATCCGCGATATTTCTGCCAATTGTCCACTGATCTGGATGATTATTTTGTTATTTGGAAGAGTATTTTTACAAACTGGTCCCGTTTCAATTTGGTGAAGATCTGATGAACAACTTCGGAGGTAGGCAACGGAACTCTTCAATAAATGATAGCAAATCACCCGAGATTGCTGAAATCGCATGTCTGTTTATTGTTTTCACCAGTTCATAACATAACATCACGCCGGTACGCTGTGAAGGGGAACGCAGATGCAAATAAGTCAATCTGAATTAACATATTTTTGGGGTTATCTATTCGGGTATAACATTATTGTTTATCAACCGATCTTGATGATTCTTTTTGCATTTTTATAGCTCTTTTTTTTTTTTTTTTTTTTTGATCTCTGGGGGAAATCCTCATGGAAATCCTCCACCCTTGGGCGGGTGGAGGGGTCTGTCTGAGCGGTTGTGATCTCCCTCTCCCTTTCCGCAGCCTCCTTCTGCGCGATAACTGTCTCGCAGAAGGAGACCACCGCGTCCCAGGACTCCTCACCGCCGACCATAGCATGGACTACGGCCGGCAGCGAGAGGTCACCGCCTACAACAGAGATGAGGGCACGGCGCGGCTCCTCCCAAGCTGCACACTCTGCAAGCGTATGCCGTGCCGTGTCCTCCCGACAGTCGACGCAGTGGTGGCATCGAGCGTCCGGCTCCCTGCCTATGCGACACAAGAACCTCCCGAAGCAGCCATGCCCCGAGAGGACCTGCGTCGCACGAAACGTCAGAGAGCCGTGCCTTCTCCCGAGCCACAGGTCGAGCACTGGCCGGATGGCCTCGATGGTGATGAGGCCGGCGGTAGGGCTCGAAAGCCTGTCCCGCCATTCCGCCACTAGGACCTCGCGCAGCTGCGACCGACGCAACTCCAAGTGTCGCTGCGTCAGTCGCTCGCCGCGCGCCCGCGCGTCCTCGCGCCACCTGTGTAGTGACGCGAGAACTTTCGCCTCCAGGTCCCACGGCGGAGATCCGGCCAGTGCGCAAGCCGCCTCGTAGGAGATCGTGCGATATCCCCTGATGACTCTGACGGCCATCACCCTCTGCGGCTTCCGCAGAACAGTGATGGTGCTGGCCGTCTGGTCAGCCGCCCAGATCGGGGCCCCATATAGGGCCATCGATCGCACGATCCCCACGTACAACCGCCTACAGGCGGTGCTCGGGTCCCCCAGATTGGGAAGCAGCGTTGACAGCGCCCCCGCCACACCAACAACTTGGGCGCCAGCCGCCGGAGGGTTGTTATAGCTGGCTCAACTTAAAATCAATAAAATCTGGTACCAGAGCAAAGTAGATATTTAACTATGAGCTGGTCTGGACTTTGACTGCGAAGGCACACAGAGTAATTCCTTAACGGCAAATATTGCAACCACTCATAATGTAACTTAGTTGTGGGGTATCATCACTAAACAGTGGAAAGTAAAACACTTTTTTACAAAAAAATACAACCGACTTCCAAATAAAAACACTACAAAGTATAAAATAACTTTAATTTCGGAAGTCAGTGTCAAAAAACTACCAAAAACACCGACTTCCGAAATTAAAGTTATTTTATACTTTGAACTTTGTAGTGTTTTTTATTTGGAAGTCGGTTGTATTTAAAAAAAAAAAAGTTTCTCGTATTATTGATTTATTACTAAGTTTCATCAATAATTACTTGTCTCAACTGAACACTGAACGCAGTTAAATTCTACAATGGCAATAAGGTTGAACGTGTAATGTTATTTTATTTTATTTGGAAAAGAAAACGACATTACATATAAACATTAATCAAGTTATACTATTCAAAGCAGCAGTTTTGTGGGCGGCAAATTTTGTTTTAATTGTAGGATTAAAGAGTAATATAAAATCGAGATTTATGAATTTCTGCTGCATTATACAAGGTCAATTGTATTCGTCGTTTCCGTATAAGGTGTGACTCAGCTGTGAAATGAGCACCCTGCGTGATAAATTAAATTCGTATGCGAATTAGGTAGTTACTAACACTTAGTACTTCTGGTGCTCTCTGAGACACAGGAGCAAAGTCAAAGCGCGTAATAGTGCGTGCCAGCGACACTCTGGCACTAGCTGCCAGCAGTGAGAGAATCGCACGGCGCGCGGCAGCAGTGCGGCCGTGCGGAGTGCTCATTAGCGTGCGAGGCGGCGCGCGCGCCGGAAGCCGCGTCGCGCGCACGCATCGATTGTTTACGCCAGCCGCGTCGCCGAGTCGAGCCCCGGCCGCCCAGCACCTACGACTACTGTATTCATTAAGCATTTCATACTACTTACAAGAAATACCTAAGTCATACCGAAGATAGTGTGCAATTTACAAGGTCGATCATCATATTGTATTTTTTCCTTAAACCTTGTAAGCAAGGATTACTTTGTTAGCGGGTTATCTCCAAGACAGTATAGCCAGTCCGTTACTAGTTTACTACTATGAAAGGGACCATAGACTCTGCTCTGCTTTGTGCTTGACAGCTAATTCCATTCGATTTACGGATTCCTGACGGCAAGCGTGACTAATTCGCGGCATCTAATAGACTGAACCTAGTAGTACTAGGTTCATATAAGTATAATGTACTAGGCTAGTACATTATACGTATATTTCATTGAGAAGGTAATCAAAACAACTATTAAAGACAAGTTATGCCCACGACTTCGTTGGCGTGGATGTCGGATAAAAATGGAGCTTGTGGCTTAATAATAACAGCCGCACAGGTCGATTTAAAGGTTAAGGAACGCTTGCCGAGGTCGGCCTGTAGATGGGTGAACATCTTAACATACCGAGACTCCTCCGTGCCTCCGAAAACATGTTAAGTCATTGCTCTCGGCTGTCATTTGTAGGTCTTTGGCAGTCGTTCCGGATATTCAGAAGCCAGAATATCTGACAGCAGTCTTGCCAAGAAGTACCGTATTTCCCCAGTTACTGGGTTGTGGAGGTCAAATAGGCAGTCGCTTAACGTAAAATACTGGTATTCAGCTGAGTCCGGTTTGATTGGAAGTCGACCCCAACGTAGTTAGGAAAAGGCGGCAGATGATGATGAATGAATGAATCAATCCAGAGAGTCGTTATATCACCCTAGAAAATCGGTATACGATTAATTTCTTTCGATATGAACTATACAAATTCGATGAATGTGCCCAAAACGATTTTAAAAACTGTCATTAATACAGTTTTTCACTTAATTACTCAAACACTCGCGAAATGGCTTAGTGCTCAGCTTAGTTTCCTTCACCTCTCCCTTGTGGATACAGGACATGAACACAAAATTAAGTTTTGCTAAATAGTCGTGAATAGGCAACCAGGCGAACGTCTTTCTGTCGCGGACAATCTTAACACCGCGAATCAGAACATTACATCAAATTAACAACGCCATCTATCGACAATAATGTTAAACTGTCCATATATTCGTTTGGACAAATAAGTCTTTATATTTTTTTATTATTTTGTATGGGTTTGCTCTTGACTCTAGTCTAGGTCATAGATGACAGAGACAAAGTCGACGATGGAGCGAGCTTACCCAAAAGAAGCCTGTTCACTCTAATTTTGAAGAGATTTAAACTAATTTCTTTTTGAACACATTTTAATTTATATCTTTACTAATACTAGTGCCCCACCCCAGACTTCGCTCGTATGTATATGTTTTTTCAAATATTTCTTTCATAGCAAAGGCTTTTATGAAATAATTTTTTCTCCTGACAATAAAAAACACAACAAAACAAAAAAGAACTAGCGAAATTGGTTCAGCCGTTCACGCGTGATGCCGTGACCAAGGCAAATAGAAATTCATTCTTACATAATATATAGATAATAATAAATCTGAAGAGTTCTTTTGTTTGTTTGAACGCCATTCTCTGGAACTACTTGTCGGATTTGGAAAATGATTTGTGTATAAATGATAGCCACATTCACGAGAAAGGCTGTAGGCTATACGGGAACGGGGAAGAACGAAGTCGCCGGCAAAAGCTAGTAGAAATAAAACTTGACTTTTACCGGAAAGGAAATTTAGATCAGATTAAATTAGGTAGAAGAAGTTCGAATCCCAGGATCGTTTGTCGAGGAATAAGGAGGAGGTTCACAAGGCATCTGTCTACATGTTTTCTAAATAAGTGAGAAAATATATAGCTATAAAAGAAATGGTGCACTCGACACCAACACAGTAGGAACCTAGTTACATTTTAACGTAAATCAGAGAAACACAAAGTTCTTAACTGAATCAAATGAGTCGCTCTTTGTGTGCAAATTATATTTCCGGCGCACATTCTTGCACCAACATAAGCTCTCTGCCCATACACAATATTTCTCTCTCCGATCATTCGTTTACAATTTTCTTGCTGGAACAACGTGAATCCAGCAGGGATTTTTCCAAAACAACAACACGCACAATTTTCTTGAGCATGTCACTCGAGGAGCCTCTCCTGTTGGACTAACGTACGCGAAATCGCGGGCTGAAGCTAGTCTTGTTCTACAGTGAACTGATTGTGACGAAGCAAACACAAAGCAAGTACTCAGAGTTACGAAAATGTCTTATGTATAAAACCTTTCTATATTGTATTGTAATTTTCAAGCGATACGTGCAGGATTCTGTCAGCGCGACGCTTAGCGCTCTATGAAGTACCTCACTAAAATAAAAATTCAATCTTTTGATTTTGACAAAACGAACGCTAAATGTTACTCGGGCTAACACTAAATATTTTTAATAATCTAGCTTTCGAATCCAATCAGTGGTGTTTGTTTGCGTGACGCTCTCACAAACATTCAGACAAGCAGACAAAAATTGCATTTTTGCTTTCTTTTGCTTTTTCCTAACGTTTTCAGTTATTGCAAAAATACGATTTTATTACATGTATCGAGATAGATCATCTACGCATATTTTTTTTATAGGCCATGCATATATTGTTCAGTGCGCGAATCGAACCCGCTACACGCAGCGCAGCAGTCAATCGCTCAACCACTGCACCAATCTTGCCGTCGAAATAATTATGAATTATACGAGTCATGAACTTTTGTTGCAACAATCAAATTCAGGTAATTGTGTCAGTGCACAAAGAAATCAAAACATCACGACATCTAAAACAACACATATTCGTTGTTCTGAAGTAATTTAAAAATTACAATGATGCGGTGGTTTGAATAAAAGTTCTGGTTGTTCAGTTGCGTGTCAGAAGCCGGCGGATTGGCGGCTAGTTAATTAGGCGTGGGGCGAGTGGCGAGGGTGCACCCTCGCCACCGCACCGCCGCCGCGCCGGACTCCCGACTGTCCCGAGCGACGCACCGGACGCACTCGGTGACTCGTCCACCCACACGCGTGCAGCGGACAGAAGGACTACTTGTTACAACGGCGTGTAAGGACTTCGGAAATACTTAATATTGTTTGCGCCTAAACTAAAAAAGACGTCCTTATTGAATACAATCGACTGGCTATTGTTTTACCGAATGTTCACGGCTACTCGTAAATTATTCCAAATTCTAATCGTTTTTATTGTTCAGTTAGTAAGGTAAGTTTACGATGCAAGTGTCGAGTGACGCCCTCTGTATTTCGTTGTCGTCAGTCCCGGTACGAAGTGTTTCCTGGTTGTGGGTAGAGGGCAGCAGCAGGCGGCAGGCGTCAGGCGGCAGGCGCGCAGGCGCGCTGGCGGACGAAGCTAAATATAGCGCCGGCGCCGCACGCCTCTGATTCACACATACGAGACGATCAAAAGCGCATCTTAAGCATTCTGCTTTTATTACAATGTAAAAAGGACGGCCTGAAGCGGGACGATTGAAAAGCCCTCATCTAATTCGCAAAATCATCAAATTCATGATAAGAGATTGATAAGACACGGCAATCTTTTAATAGCTAGCAGGTGCTAGATCATAGTCTACTTCAACATGTTTGTATTCCTCCAAGCATCTCTCAGACTGTCACTGAAGATACTCAGGAAAGACGATATTATTTGGAGCCTCCAGTCTTCAACAGGTAAATGCAGCGAAGTAAACACATAGTTTAACATAAATTTCCTTATTCGAATAGCGTCACTGCAAAGTACCGTGGACAGTCTGTTGAAGTGCTATATTATATATAAGGAAGTCGAGACTATTAATCACACGACTGCTCGACTGGTACTGAAAAGGCGAACACTTTCGGTCAAAAACAATAGCAACGCGATTTATTAAAATGCTGCACGCTGACGCGCCGGCCATTATGGCGTATTGTAATGTCTGTCCTCCGTGTTATGTGGTGTTATGAGGCTACTTATTATGAATTCATTTTAACCGAAGTAATTAGCATACATAATAGCTACCTGCATATAATAATAATTTCGTACTTCGTACTCGTTATAACTTTGAATTCTCACTTCCAATCGACTAATTAATAAGATGGACAAGAATTTCGAGGTTGTTCGAAGTTGAGCACAAAAGCAATCAGCGAAGACGTCACGTCATGTGCGTCATGGACGTTTCGCATGTTTTCTCTGAACAGCCACAGAATACTTGTATAAAATACAATACTTATTCAAAATGAACGAATTCCGTAGGTTTGGATTCTGTATACACCTGTGTATCAGCTCTACAAAGTTGTTGAAATTGACAAGTTGTAGGTATCATCTTCAAATTCGAGCAGTAATCAAAGCTATTGGGATGTGTGAATTTTGAGATAAATTATGAATGAAAAAAAAAGGTCACTTGGGTACTTCTCTAAAACAATGAAATTTCGACATGTTTTCCTAAAGGTTGTATCATCCCGTGAGATATTAATAATTGCACTATCACAACGCACTTGCACAGAATAAATTTTATTCGCCCTGAACTGAACATCCTTTTAAAAAAACCGGCTAAGTGCGAGTCGGACTTGCGTGCAAAGGGTTCCGAACCAATTTTTGTAACATGTAAACACTATAATCTGCAATTTTTCTAATTTTTAGCCATATATTTTCGGAGGTTAGGGTGAGAAAAATGGTTATTTTTCGTCTAATTTCTTGAATAACTTCAGAACTATAAATTGCTAGATTATGTAAAACATTAATGAAAACCCTCATAATAAGCCCTTTCATTTGACATGTCACAAGGTACAGTTTGAAAAACTGTTGTTTTTTATTTTTCTATTTTGACCCCCAAAAGTGACCCTCGTAAAAATGTATTTATTTACGTAAGTAACGCGTCCGTGTTTGGGTCACAGGGGCCATGCTATGAAGTCTTAAAACGATCATGATTCCGCTCTAAGAGGGAGACGGAGCTACACATAGCGAATAGCACTATCCCGTTTACATCAACGGAACTGGATGGCATTAACAGGTCATAGTAGGGCAACAGAAGGTTACTAAAAACAAATTTAAACTAAATCGGTCCAGTAGATTCGGAGAAAATCGGCTGTGACAGACAAATAGACAGACAAAAAGTGAACTTTTTGAAAATCTGAAAGTGGTCTCCTGACCACAGGGCTCCTATCTGAAACTTTTCACACAGATATATTCTCTTGCAGTCTTGCTGAGAGGAGCCCTTTCAGCAAGCCGAATCTACTTAGCTATAAACTTGTCGCCCTGACTATGGTTGCTCTAAAACTGTATAGCAAAACTCTAGGAAGTGAAGAACATATTTGATAGGCTATGGAAACGTTAAGTGTTTATTTTCAGTCTAATTTGAATAAACCGATTTTTTATTTTTATTCTGAACCCTGGAAAGTTTAGGTCGCAGGAAGCTGTCTCGGTAGCAGGTGGTAAATAGGAAGTTGAGCAACTTTGAAAGGGTTTCACTCAATTTCGTCTTTAACCCCTGACTTTGCGTCGGGGAGTAGCGTTGAGGAGAAGAGGGGTTTTATAAGTTTGACTGCAATGTGGGTCTGTCTGTAGCACCATAGCTCTTAAACGGGAGAACCGATTTGGATGCGATTTTTTTTACCTCCACAACCCATTAACTGGGCAACACGGTGTTATTTGTTTAGTTTAATATAGGTATGAATATTTTGGCCCAAGCGTCATCCTATAGGGGGACCGCTAATAAATTAAAAGATACTTGGTAAATACAAAAAATTGCGGTCTCCCGAGGAGACGACGTGGGCCAAAATATTCGTACGTATGAAAGTAAACAGATCAAAACATATTATTTTTTACTTTGAGTATTTTTAGATGGGAGGTTGTTTAATTTTTAAATTTATTTTTACGAAGTTGCAACTGCGTGAGGGTATTATCAGACTGATGCCGCGCAATAGTTTTAATACCATAATTTCAGAGTAGTTTTAAGTAGGAAGTGTTCGTGGTTTATTTGAAACCAGTAACGTAGCGACGAAGCAGCAGTTGTGCAGCACATGTGGCGCGGGTGTCCGTGTGTGTGTGTGTAACTGTTCACGTGCGCGCAGCCACGGCGCGCTGTGTGCTGCTATCAGTGCCTACGATCCTCCACCACACGACCATAATCTTTCCTAATTTCCCACTAGTTCCTATCACTTTTTTTTTATTTCGAAATTTGAACGGAAATAGTATGTCATAAAGCTCTGTAGAGCGTCTGTATGAAAACACGGAACCCTTACAGGTGACAATCTGTCTTTCCATCTTTTGTTCCGAATCTACTACCGATTTAGTTGAAATTGGTACACTTTAGGATTTGGTTTTATGACCCAAATATTGAGGTATGTTACACAAATTAATATTGAGTACCTACTTATGATCTTTAGGAAGAAAAAACTGAAAATGAAATAGAAAGTTTTAGTTACTCGTATCTGGTGGTGTGACATATCAAATGAAAGGACTGGGCTTATTGTGAGGGACCCAAATATACCTGTAACTTATTTCATCATTTTAAATTAAACGCGCGAGTCTGGCTCGCACTTGGCCGTTTTTTTTATTATTATTTCTAATTTAGAACGAAAATAGTATGTCAGAGCTCTTTCGGAGGAACTAATAATCCTCAAGCTCACTCAAATCAACGCCCTAACTATGGGAGCAATGGTAAAAAAACAGCTGATCCTGTAGTTTGTCAAGTTAGGAAATCATAAATGTATAGGACGATTGATTTCTTTGTTCGCAACTTCATGGTAGGTCCAATAGTAAAATTTGTTCATGATAATGAGTAGGTACAATGAGCTGTTTGTTGATAATGGAGGAAGCATGTCATGGCTCCCGAGGGGTAGTGCGGTAGGGGGGCGTGTCGCCGCCGTCGAACACCGTGACAGTTTGAGATTGCTTGCGACTGCGATAAGGGCGAAAAGATCATTTATTAATCTATAAACAGGGTGATTGGTAATTAAGTGCTTTCCTTGAAATGGGATATACTAGAGCAGATTTGCAACGATTTTGATCCCGAAAACTTGGGGTCGGTATTGAGCGGTTTTCGAGTTATCAATGGTTTTAAATTATTTTGAAATTTACTGCCTCACGACCAAAAAAGTTAAATTAAAAATTTAAAAAACCCCCGTTCAAAAACTTTTTTTTTATTTGAGATGTGTTTGCTCTTGAGTCTAGTCTAGGTCATAGATGACGGAGACAAAACTTCAAAAAATTGCCCATATCTTTTTATTGTGTTGACTCAGGACCTTGATTTTCACCCGTTCCTGAGAAAATCGGTGGTGACACACGGACAGACAGACGGGCGGACAAGAGAGTGATCTTATAAGGGTTCTTTTTTACCTTTTGAGGTACGGAACCCTAAAGTAAAAAAATGAATTTATTGATCCTTTTAGTTTAATATAGGTACGATTCTTTGGACCAAGCGTCTTCGCCTCGGGAGACCGCAAATTTTTGTAATTACATACTAAGTATATTAGCGGTCCCCCGACACGATGACGCAGGGTCCAAAGAATCGTACCTATAATCACTCACTAAAAGGATCAATACAATTTATTTTTTACTATTTTTTTTTTTTTGTCGAAGATTTTTTAAATTTAATTTTGATTTCATGCTTTTTAAACTTAATGTACCTACCTATAATGTACTAAAAGCTAAATATAAATATTTCACTAGGTCCTAGGTACCAGTGCCGGATTAGCCATATAGCAAGAGTAGCAAATGCTACGGGCCCCACGCATTGGGGGGCCCCGCGCTTACAAAAACATTTCGCTAAAAACCAGCATCATGGCTCTGTCTCACACGCGAGTCCTTAGTCCTACCATACTCTGCGATAGCCGTTTTAGCGTGGCTTTGACGCATATTTTCCCAAACTGTATAAGCCTCTAATTTTGTTTATTTTTTATGGTCTTACTTCGCGTACAACTCTTTTTCTTTCTTTTCATTCAAGCTCAGGCGCTTCTTAGGGACCCCGCGGGGCGTGATAAATGATAAAGGAGGAGATGGCACGGTTTTTGGGCAACCATATTGAGGGCGAAAAGTTGATAGCTCAGTACGGACTTAGACGACGAGCACAGTGGTGAGAGGCCCACTTTCAGATTTACAAAAAGGGCATATTTTAGTATCATCAGAGCCGTTCATATTGATTTGATCACCGCAGCTGCTCAGCTTGATAGCTGAGCGGATGCGGGTTGCTGGTCGAGATGTTGATACCTCTCGACCTCTACATGGTTGTTCAAAAACGGTGCAAACTCCCCCTTAAAAGTCACAGAATTTTAAATTTGATATTATCGTTTTTATTTTACGAAGGTTTTAGGTTTAGGAGGGGCCCCTCATTAAAATTTGCTACAGGCCCCGCGCTTACTTAATCCGGCACTGCTAGGTACCAGTCATCACTCCACTTTCCTCAACGATCTAGGGCATTGATCAGACAAATAATATTAGTAAGACATACATAACATACGTACAACTCTTTTTGTGTTCATTTCGTTGATTAATATTCCTCATTCCCTTTCAATATAGTGTACATTATTCTACTAAGCCCTTACATTTGATACCCCTTTTGTCGCAGTTGTGAAACAAATATGGGTAATTCGCCATTTTGTGGTGGCGGCCATTTTGGTTTTGAAATTTATCATAGTAAGTATCATTTATTTTGATACTCATATTGAGGGAATTGTGAAAAAGACATGTAATTCGCCCTTTTGTGGTGGCGGCCATCTTAGATTTGATATTCGTCATAGTGAATAGTATTCTACTATTCAAGCCCTTTCATTTGATACCCATATTTAATGAGTTGTGAAAAAATGTTTTCCGCCATTTTGTGGCGGCGGCCATCTTGGACCGATTTTCATTAGACATAGCTAAGAACACTCCCGACTAATTTACCTAAAAAACTTATAACCCTGTCGTTTTTGCGTCGGGGTTTAAAAACTGCAAATGGTGAGAAATCTGTTCTACTCTGGACAGTCAACTGATACTTTTCGGATAGCTCTTGAATTAATACAAAGGTACAAACCCACATACGTACATACATAGGCTGATAAACACATTACCCTCCTTTGCGTCGCGCGCAGTCGGGTAAAAAGAGATACCTAATATATATTTTTTTAAATAACTATCAAATGATCTAATGGAAGCATGCAAGCAGTAAGCCACTATGGAAGGGCTTCAGAAGTTAAAAGCGCCAACATAATGTAAGCAAACAAACCTCGGATAGGTTTGTTTGCATGCTTGCTTGCTGCTTGCCGGATTCAGCTCAGAACGTTTCGTGGGGACAGCTAACAATGTTAGCTGTCATTGAATCAAAAAAGATCAAACTGTTAGTAAGTGCACTAAGGAGTAACTAATTATAATGCTAGAGTTTCATACAAAATCACATTATAAGTAGATCATATTAGTATGAAATTAATGAACTATAAAAATTATTTGGAAAAAAATATATTTCAAAATAAAAACACCCAAATGTTATTTATTACTCTATTATAAGTTTCCATCGGTACGGTTGCAATACAAAAAAAATTTTGTTTACGACATTACTATCAGACTTTTGCTTCTATATTAGAGAAGGAAAATAGATAAAACAATGCACTTTAACCGGAACGAGCCCAACTATCAGTAAACAATGCGTTAGACATCGGCGATGGCGGCCGCTTCAGATACACTACTACTTTCTAGTTACCCAGTACTGCGTTCGTAAAAAACATTAACCATTTATTTCAGTTTTAAATTGGATTGGTGCATTTCAGCATGGTGGCATCGAGCCGGAGGGCTCTCCGCCACAGGCCAGCCACTCCTCGCTGGTGAATAAATATTGATTTACAACGTGCGCACGTCGTGGGCACGGCAGCCACTAATTACTTATGCGTTATGTCATTAAAAGCATGCGTCACCGATGATAGTGTACGTGTGACCACTGCAACACGACGCAAATCGTGCGGGTGCACGGAGCTGTGAGCGCTGTGCTGGGCTGTGCGATCCTGAGGCAGCGGCTGAGAGCATCTCTGCAGTCACTATACCTCCATAACGGTTTCTCTATGACATTGTTGCTGTAGTAATTAATGATATTTTTTCTTTTTCAGGTAAGTCCCAGTCAAGACGAAGTTTCGAAGGGGATAAAGGTATCAAATTAACTTTTTTGAAGTGACCGCGTTCCATTAATCAATAATATCCCATTACATTTTATGAGCTGGTTCTGCTACTTTTCTGTTATGCTCTTTAATTAAACTGAACGTGTAAGTTAAGTACGTGATTGCAAGTCGAACTAACTCACTATTAAAAAGTTGAATGACCCAAGATACGAGTTGCCAACCGGAAACAAGCTCTTTATGATCTAATATTGTGTTAAAGGTCTTTGTCTCTACAGTGTACGTCTACAAAATCATGTAGGAATATATTGTTTGATTTACTTAATGTAGGTATTACATAGCATAATAAAGATAGAATGAGTATGTGCCGAGTGTACGTATTGCGCGAGCTATGCAGGTTCCCTTTTTTCTCCGTTTCAGGCTCAGTTGCTTGAAAACCTAGGATTTCATATAGGTATTTTTTCGGAAAAGGTGTCGCGCCCGTAACAAGCCAATCGAAAACCCATTGCTCCAACTCCAATCGAACCATTCAAAAGATTACCAGTTCGAAGTTTATACATTCAAAAATATCATGTAAGAATTAGCAAGAGGGATGGATGATTGATTTATTTAAATTCATCAACCTAGCCTGAAGAATACTCATCTAAAGCTCATCGGAAGCTCAACAATATGAATTTCGGAGTACAGGTTTATTTTGTTTCAGTTTCATCAAGAAAGAAATTGGTTATCAAATATTTGCATGAAAATCCGGAATGGAACAAAACAAATTAAAGTAATACTACTTAGTGATTCAATTAAAAATAGAAACGCATGTTTAAGATTTTCCGAAATTCTATTCCAAAAGGCGGTAAAATAGGGGCCAAATGTTTGTTATATGGGATAATCCGAAATGACGCTGCCCAGTCCCCAGTCAGACAAAAAATATTGGTCCCGCTCCTGGTCCGGCTCCTGGTCCTGTCCTAGCTGACAATGGCGAGCTACTGCCGAACGCGTCCGAACGATGCGACTGATGTCCGAGCTGCTGTCATGTGCGAACTACTGTCGGCGGGCAGGCGAGTGAAAACATAAAATGTTGAAGTAACTCGGATGCGTGCTATTATCCAACTCGCACGTGCGACTAACTCGTAAGATACGTCCATCCAAGCGATGCGAGTTACTGCACTGCAGCTACTCGGCAGGCTGACTCGCACGCTAGCTCGCACTGTGTTAACTGGCCATTAGGTTGAGTAGCTTTTAGTAGAGCCAGATGAAGTTTATGTTTGAGAGCGAGGTGAAGCCAGCAGTAGTTGTGTGGGCGCCGGCAACTGCGGCGGCCCGGAGGAAGTCGCCAATGAGCGGCACTCGCGTGACGACACAGCACTAATGTGCCGCATTACATCATTACACTAACCGCTGCGGAGGAAATGCTCCTCACGACGGACACATAAGGCTGCCTCTTGAGACAATGGCCCGCTCGCGTACTCACACGCGCTCCCTCGCTCTTGTATTTCTCTACTACTGTTATTATCAAACATCAACTGGCGCCTTTTCCTAATTACATAATGTTGTGATTGGTTTCCAGTCTGCCCAGTACCCAGTGGCCGGGTTATAATAATGATGCCCTAAGGTAGTGGTAGCCCTTGTTGTGGACTGGGGCTTCTGACTGCCTTAACGAGTCAACTGACAAATATGTACGAATGGCACCGGAACCAACAACTTACTGCGCTTCCCAGACACGGAGGGGTAAAGGATGGTCACCCACCCACGGACTGACCTCAGCAAGCGCTGCTTAACGTTAGACCGAGCCGAACGACTGATATTACGTAGCTGCGAAGTTTTTTATTATCAACCAAAAAACTATCAATAATCGCGATCAATAAGATCAATTCAATCATTTATTAGCGTGCGAGGGAGGGCGGCGCTTAACTAATCTTTGATGAATGATGATCGATTAGCCAAACATTCGCCGTAAACACCGGTTCAGCTGCAAAATATCACTCTGACGCGTGACGCGTACGTATGATACCGAGCTCAACCGCATGCAGCCGGGCGGCGCGGCGGGCGGCGGCGGCGGGCCAGCCGTTTTCGCGTTCTATGTGCAGATTGCCGACATCAACAATCGTGGTGCGAATACGAGTTCGCTTCGGAAACGTTATGATTTTGTTCAACATAAACGCCTGATGCTGACAAACATGTAACATCGGTTAGCGTTAGCTGTTTGTCAGATAATGTGGTTTTCGTAAGTCGATCGAGATATCTTTGGAATAGGAATCATAGGCGCGTGGAATTTTATGCCTAAATTCGCAAGATTGTAAATGGCGAAAAAACATATAAATTCGATGATAATTTGTTAATCTAGGTATTTGCCATCATGTTTACTATGTAGCGTTCTTTTTTTATTTTCCCTGATTACTGTCTAAAATATGTCATATTACCGGTTCGCGAAGAAAAGAGCTTTTAATTCTACCGCCAAGTTCTGCAAGCGAGTTCTATGAGGGGCACGTTTTGACCATGTTGGACGTATCGGGACCAAACTAGCATCGCACCCTCCGGGTAGTTAACAGTTCTGGTCCCTTTCGAAAGCGGTTGAAACGATTTTTTATCGGCCCACATTACCACCATGCTAAACCTGATGGGTCGCTGGCTCACTCTGCAAGTGAGAAAGCAAATTTATATGCATCGCTCTGGCTCCAAGCAACCACCAACTGTATCTGGTTGTGACTCTTCGATGCCGGAGATCGCAGTTCACATTAAAGAGATACGAAAAGTATTGTGCAGTCTAGAGGCATTCCAGCGAGAGTGTTGAGGCAGCGTGCGCCTGAACTGTCGCCTGTGTTAACACGCTTGTTCCGCCTCTCTCTTGAAAAAAGAACGGTGCCTGGGAGCTTCACAGGTTTCGCGGAGCGACCTCACCGTTCCGAGGATTTGTTCACGTTGGGTAGCCACGGCCTCGCATTCCAGGATGACATGGGCGGCTGTTTCTTCGGCATCAAAGCAGCCTCTGCAGAGTGGGCTGTCTGTGGCGCCTATGTTAAAAAGATGTTTGTTGAGGGGGCAATGGCCCGTAAGTTGCTGACCTACCTTGAAGACAATGATCTCATCAGTGACCGTCAATATGGCTTTCACCGGGGACGGTCAACTGGCGATCTTCTTGTGTATGTCACGCACTGCTGGGGCGAAGCCATCGAGAAACACGGCGAAGCACTTGCTGTATCGCTTGATTGATTGACACAAGTCTACTCAGCAAGCTTCCTGCTTATGGCATCCCAGCTGATTTTTGTAGCTGGATATCAGACTTCCTTAGTGAATGGTTGATCCGAGTAGTTGTTGACGGCTGCTCCTTGGATCTCATGGCAACTCTTTTCTTGCTGCACATCAATGACTTGCTTCTGCCTGGTATTGTTGGGTACACAGATGTCAGTTCGGTTTCAGAGCAAAAACCAGCAGGCAAGAAGTTTGTTCCTTGAGAGAGGCTATGGTAGAGCGGACAAATTTGACCTTTAGCCTTGTTTCCCAGTGGGGTGATGACAATCTGGTCTCTTTTAATGCCACCAAAACAAAAGCGTGTCTTTTACCGCAAAAAAAAAATTGTTGCTTTGACCTAACTCCTACTTTTCGGGGTACATCTGTCCCTGTAACCGATCGGCCTGAGCTCCTAGGCATGGAGTTGACACCCAGTCTCAACTTCGGCGCCACCATTGACAACAAAGCCCAAACTGCGGCCAAAAACCTGGGCCTATTATCCTAAATAGAGTGTAGTGCTACTTCACATCTGGACAGCTTTTAAGCCTTTACAAAGCGCACAAGTCCGATCCTGCATGGAGTATTGCTGCCACCTTTGGGATGGCTCAGCTAAATACCAAATTGCCGTGCCGCAAGGTTGCCTGCTTGTCGGTCTTTTACAGATTGTACTTCGGCCTACCATTGGACATCCAGACACACTGTAAGTTACCATCCCTACCTTGTTGCTAATCCACCAATTCGTACTAAACGTTTCCATTTTGCGCACAGCAAAGGAGTTGAACTCTCTGCCTGTGTCTGTGTTTCCGAACGTATACAACCCTAATCTCTTCAAAGTTAGAGTGAACAAGCTTCTTCTAGGTGAGCTTGCTCCATTGGCGGCTTTGTCTCTGTCATCTATGACGTAGACTAGAGTCAAGAGCAAACACATCTCAAATAAAAAAATTGTAACTGTTTTCATCATTCCAAATGTTTGCTGAATGAGAAAGGTATCTCAAATTATACACCCCTATTCAATGAAGTAACATTCAGAATTGCTGTCATCTCCAAGAGGACCTGGATAGCCTGATGGACTATTTTCCCATGAGTAAGCTTCATCTAAGCTTTCCCAAGTGCAACTTTCCAAATTCCACCAAAAATAATAACATCACAAAGTTTGAAATATGCTTTTTAAGTCATATTATATTTTAAGTGTTTAATTTATTCAATAATTTTACACAACAAGGCTATCTATTGGCCTTTTTGTTTAAAATGATTAGATCCCTACAATATCTGTTGCACCCAGACAAGTTATAAACATTGTAGACACCACCTTCCAGCCATATCATATTTCACACTGTCTCTCCATCTCTTTAGTATCTTCCCCTTTTCTTATTGTCATTGCCATCCACAAACTCAAAACATTCCTCATTACAAATTCCTTAGTAACTGAATAAAAGTGAAAGCATCTAAAACGTATTATTGTCAATATTTAATAATAATTATGTTATTGGGTCATAGTTTCACCCGACTGATCAGTGTTGAACTAAGAGAGAGAACTAGGTGCCTACTGGTAACTGTTGCAGTCAGTATGTTCATGGAGCAATGACAAGTGCACACATTCCTCCTCTAGGTACATGCAAAAAAATAAACTGTTAACACATTCTTGAAAATTTGCTCACTCAGTTGTTGCCACATGTAACAATGACCTGGGTGCGAGCTGTGGGCACACAAACAAATTATTGTTCAACCCATAATTATGCTGACTTCTGGCCACCCAAAGTGTTAACTTTGAAATAAGCAGATGAATAAACAAAAGGAACAGAAATAGTACAGGTAGTTTTGTGAGATATATGCTAGAGCTTTTACTGCACAAGCTGAAAGCTTCTATCTGCATTACTTTTCTCAGGCAACTGAATTACAACAACAAATGTTGTTGTTGTAATTCAGAAAGAACATTTTTATTGTTTGATATTTTTATGTATAAATATTTAAAAATGTAATTTAGGTTTTTGTTTTAAATAAATTAATGAAGGATATAAGGAAAATCAGTACCTAAATATTATGTCTGGCTTAAATAAGTAGTAAGTATGTTTATAGTTTATATAAGGAGCATCGCTCTTTGTCAGGCGACAAAGGGTGCGGGTAAGCATGCTTGTGCGGGTCCGTTACTCACTGTTGAAGGCAGCCAGCTTCCTGGTGGAGCCGAGGCGCTTCATAGGCGTGCGCGGCTCCACGTCGCGGTCGTCCAGCGCCGCCGGCGCCTCCACAGCTGTCGGCGTCGTCGCTCCCGACATCGTCGCTGCTGAATCACGCAGCCCTCGTAAACACCATTACAATATCCATTGGACTTCTCTTCCACGCTTTCAAACTATCTTTTTAAGATTGCTTGTTTTATTTTATGTTTACTGAATAAATTTACAAAAATCTAGTTGAAATTCAGCAGCTAAAACCAAATGCCGTATTTGATTACGTCCGGCATCAACGATCTACCGAAACAAAAATAACGTTCGTTCACAGCACTCGGCTTGAGATTTGGAAATTCACCGATTCATTTCAATTATTCACATTCTGGATCTTATTTCAAGTACAGTCAAGGAATAAGAATAAATTAATTTCGATAACAAAACCAACAAAGCAATGAATATTGTTATTTCGTAATTATTATACAGAGACCACTTTCCGTCAAGCAACCAGATGCTCACACATACAACTAAATTGATTCTACCAACAGCAACACCACACCAACAAACACTGTCTACCCGTTACTTTTTGCTCTGGCGCAGCGTGTTACCAGGTATAATTTATAATTTCCTTTAATTTAATTTATCGTTCTCCAAAAAAATTTAATATTCAAAAAACTAATAACTATTATAGTATTTTTTGTTTAATTATGTAGGTATGTGCATTTCCGTTATTCGGTACTTAATTAATATAGAATAAAATAATTCAATAATCGTTAGGTACAGACGCCAGCACATTAAGCTACAACAATCTGTCAAATTTCTTTAATAGATTCAACTTTATCGCCTACGCATTAGTTTCAAGGTTGATATCCATCCACGATTTCAGGCTGTGAATCAAGCGAATCTATCGTCTCCTATAGTTTATCGAGTTCTGCAAAATAAAATAAAGATTTGGAACTTTTGAAAGGTTGACAACGAAATGAAAAACATACAACTTATTTATTTTGTAAGCGTTATAATAAATACTAAACTAACTTTAAACACTTAAAATAAAAATAAAAACTCCTAACTTTAAAATGGCGTCAAAAAATTGGTCCGCATCGCTATCGACTAGAAGTGAGCCCAAAAGACTGGCGGCATTGCCACTTTGTATGGCAATGCTTATCCTCTGTCCGAGGTAAAAGCCTGCCCTTGGGTCACGCGAAGTGTCAACTAAGCGTTTAGCAAGTTCTTTATATAACGCATGAGCACTCAGACCCCATGGTCCAAGAGTTTCAACCCCAAATGGCTCGAAAATATAATTGCCAACTAGGTTATTATATTTCCGCCGCTTCAGGTTCTCCGCAGCCAAAATTCTCTCATGGTCCAGAATCTAAATTTTTGCACAGAATTGCGAAAAGCAGCCTAATCTGGCAGCCCTTGCGGTTTTGTCAAAATAAAATAAATGTCAGTTAAGTAAGTTTCAACTTCCCTATTACTTACTATACTCTTTGGTTTCAACTTTTCAAGCAACTGTCAGAAGCGTATGGTGGTGATGGCGGCGTGCGTTACCGTCGCTACATTCTGTTATACGTCTTGGTCCTCAGAACAATAACTAAAGCATTTTGCTTTTTGTGTTTTTACAAAATTACTGAGTCCAATAAAAAAAAAAGTTAAGCGTTTTATTTCAAACGTTTTCAATTGTTTATTTTTATTCATAGTTATAAATTTCCATTTATTTTAAAAGGATTGTTGTCTTGATTGACAAGAAAACCATTCTTCAAATGAAATCATTGCCAGGTGTAAAAAATGCGGCCAAAGTGTCAGGGCCCGACACAGACAAGGTACCCCGCGAATTTCAATTGTTGTATCTCAGAATTTGGTTGTATTATAATAAAAAGTTATTCGCGACCGCAACAAATATGTTAAGAATACAGTCATTTTCATTTCTATGGATGTTACGGGTAATCGTCAGAATGAGTAAACCCTGATATTACCCGGGTACTTGGCACGCAACAATGTAAGGCCCCTCTTTGGGGAGTGGCTGGAGAGGCGCCTCGGCGTCCTCACCTTTCGCCTGACGCAGGTACTAACGAGACACGGCTGTTTCGGGAGGTACCTGTTTCGGATTAAGCGGGAGGACACGCCCGGATGTCAGCACTGTGAGGATCACCCGGAGGACACGGTGGAGCATACGGTGGAGATCTACCCTGCTTGGGCTGAGCACCGCCGTGTCCTCGTCGAGGCGGTCGGCGGCGGTGACCTCTCGCGTCCGGCTCTGGTTGAATACATGGTTCGGAGCGAGGAGGCTTGGGAAGCGGTCACTTCTTTCTGCGAAGCAGTAATGCTAGTGAAGGAGGAGGCAGGCCGCGCGAGGGAAAGGCAAGGCCTTCGCCCCAACCGCCGCTACAGCAGAAGACGCCCCGGGCGTTGGGAGTCGCAGGGCGATCCCCGGCCACCGTAGGCGCGGGCCTGCGGACGGCCACCGTTGAGTGGCTCGCTGTCCGATCACCACCAGGCCCGGGTCGATTGCGCGTTGTGTTTCACGCGCGTCTCAAAGTGATGTCAGCATAGAAGACGGGGCCCGCTAGGGCCAGAGTCTGCCAGGGTTGCGGAATTTATTCGAAAGTGTCACCGCGGCCCTGGAACGCAAAGGGCTTTAGAAGGAACACGGATGGGTTTTAGTCAGTAAGAGTCTGACACGCCCTTCCGCTCCACCCAGAGCGGAAGAAGTCATTTGTTGATTTCCCATCCCTAAAAAAAAATAAAAAACTCGGGTAAACTTTGAATTATCTAAGTTCCTTGGGTACAATCCGAATATATCAGCAATATCGATACAGACTTGGAGTTGTTTCAGAATCTCCGCGGACGAAGTCGCGGGCGAACTGCTAATTATAAATACAAGTAGAGTGCTTAACCACATAATTAATATAATATTTAAGTAGCTACAAGGTGTCAATTTTAAACTGGGACAGTGTTGTGTAGACATGAACGCCGCACCGGCGCGTGGCTTATCGTCGTCGCCGTGGATTATCGCCGCCGCGAAGCAATTTTTACGACGTTAAGGATAATACGTAATATCAAGAAATCAGAACATGATCAAGTGTTTCAAACGATCATGAACCTTTGCTAATAATATTCATAATTTCATATTCGTATGCCACGCTTGCATCGTTCTGAGGAGTTCCGTCGCTGTCTTACAACAGCATTAAGTAAGTACTCTGAGATGTGCGTCTAAATGAATCGGCGACAGTGGACGACCAAACCAAGCATCAGCTAACTGAACATAGTATCGCATCCCTAGGCTGCCTGCCTGCTTCAAGTAGTGAATCAGCTGGACGTAAGTTACTCGAAATGGTTGACAAACGCATTGGATTATGTTGAAAATAAAAAAACACTGAGACGGACACGGCATTAGGTATCAGAAACGAGTACATCTCACACTTGAGATTAAGAAAGATTACAGCGTCGTAATGCGTAGCGCCGCTGTATGACTTGACCGACTGACCGTACCGAAGCATGATTTTTTTGTACCCGACGGTCTTTGGATGATCTTGGATAAAACTAAACTTCGGGATTGATTTTCGCCATGTTGTAGCTGGGGCCAACACGGTAGTCTGGTCCATATCTAACTCAGCAGGTAAGGTATAGAAAATGCTATAGGTACCTTTTTTTAAATGGAAAGAACTAATTGATCCCTCAGAAAACTACTGTTTTCGAAGCACAGCAAAATTAGAGTCGAGTTGAATGACAGGAGATTGGAGACGCCAATGTTCAGCAATGGACTGCTGTAGGTTGGCTGACGATGCTGATGACACCTAAAAGGGCTTTGAAGTTTTAAAGTGGAATTACTCGATCAAGAGCCTATTATATGAGAGGGCTTTAAAAAACTTTGAAAATCCGTCGAGTTTTCATAACACGAGTTTTCGAAAGAGGTTTATTTCCGAAATGGTCCCATTTAAATTTCGTAAAGATCTTAGGAAGAGCTTCAGAGATAGACCATCAAATAGGACTGCTCGGAAGTTTTGGGGGATACCAGCACAAAAAAGTGAAATACAAAGTACTAAATGAATTCAATTTAATAATGCGGTGTTAAAAACGAAGAAACCACACTAGAAACGGTTATTTTGTACTTTGTTGTTTTATTTGAAATATCCAACTTATCACATACTTTTTTTCAGTTATTTCGATTTTAAATTCAAACTATTGAACCGATTTTGATGAAATTTCTATGGGACCAATCGGGAAAAAATATGTCATGTTAGTAAATAAATAGTGAAAGATAAAAACTTTTTTCAAAAAAATTCAACCGACTTCCGATTAAAAAAACATCACAAAGTATAAAATAACTTTTATTTCGGAAGTCGGTGTTAAAATACGAAGAAACAACCACAAACTTCTGTAGTATTTTTTTATTATTTTGAAGTCGGTGTATTTTTCACAAATTTTGTTTGACATGCCATTAGCTTAGATATCGACATAAAAACTTTTTTTTCTGTGGCGTCCAGTCTATCCGGTACAGGTGGGCACTCAGTTCTCTCGTAGAATGTTCACTCAATCTCAATCCTAAGCACATTCTCAAAGTTCTAACAAAGTGGCCCTCACACCACACGCAAATCATAGTTTCATGTGGACATAACTTTCAATCTAAGTATTTCAAAGATTAATAAGTCGTCATCAACATCACATTCCTGCCTTGACGTTTCGCGCTGACCACACATGGGATCATGTGTGGTCATGATCATGTATCAACGCGAAACGTTTTCTTTCTGTTCTGTCGACGTTAACGTTACGTTATCACGGACCACCTCATATCTTCATCCACCACAAGACTCGAGTATCATGTGTTTCCTCCCTACCCTTCACATAACGATACCGCGGGTGCGCGCTCTATTTCTTGGATGCAGTAGGCAATAGTGTTAACTTGGTTACATTACACTCTATGGCCAGAAGCTGGCGGTATTTTTGTGCGCTAAGCAGGAACATGTAGTTTTTGTTTATCTATATGCGGTGAAATAAAAGAACTGGGCAGATGATATAGTCGTTTGTATTTAGGTTATGTGTAGAGGCGCAGCGTGGCGTCGGCGCCGGCGGCCAGCAGCCACGGCTGCGTGGGGTGCCAGCGCAGCTCCAGCACGCACAGCTGCTCGGCTCGCCCGCCCGCGCGCAGCTGCTTCAGCGGCACCAGCAGCGGGTTCTGCAGCAGGTCGCTGGGGGGGGGGAGGAGAAGGGGGTACAGTTACATTGTCAGTCGTGCTCACACTGAACATACCGAACGTCGGAACGTCGCTCACTTGTAGACCATGCCGTGCGACACCACGATGTTGTCGTCGTCGCCGGCGGACGCGAAGAGCGGGTAGCGGCGGTGGAAGGCCACGGAGCGCACCGCGCCGCCGTGCAGCCGCAGCGTCTGGTACGGCTTGGACGACAGCTCCAGGTCGAACCTGCCGACACCGCATGCTCATGTATAACGCTCCCTCACTGAACGCATGCCGTTTCACATAAGGATTCGCACAAAACAAGATTACGCCTATATTTTCTCAGATTAGGTGACGACGGTGGAGGATCGTCTTAATTTTTTGCCTAAGAGAAACGTTTACAAGTTATATTCATTGTATAAATTTGATAAGAGCGTGCGGTCCACTCACCAGATGAGTTTGCGGTCGTAGGAGGCGACGAGCAGGTTGTCCCCGGCGGGGTGCACGGCCATGTGGCTCACCCACTGCGCGCCCGTGAGCAGCTTGCGCACCAGCTCCTGCTTCACCAGGTCGTACACGCGCACCACGCGCTGCGTCTGTCACCACACCACACCAACATTACAATAAAACTGACACTATTTTAAGAGATAATATGCGTTCGCGAATTGCGTCATACACGCGGACTAGCTTCGCCCGCATCACACGTGCTTGACGACATCCGCGTGAGTCCAGCGGGACACTCACGGCGACGAAGATGAGCGGGCGCGTGGGGTGGAACAGCGCGCACTGCACCAGCCCCTTGTTGCGCGAGAACGGCAGCTGCGAGCGGCGCCGCGACACCTGGTGCACCACCACGGCGCGGGACGCTGCGTCCGCCAGCGTCACGCACACGTAGTCGCCGCGCGCGTGCCACGCCACGTGCGTCACGCTGCGGAAGTGCGTCACGCACAGCCGCACGCCGCGCGCCCACTGCTCCGGCGACACGCGCTGCCACTGCGCGCACGACGCCGTGCGCTCGTCCACTGTGCACATCAATATTTAAAACACGGTGTTAAAAGTGTCGTCGAGTGCAAAATAACAAACAAAATTAAACATTAATAAAGATGAGTTTTAGATAATGGAAAATTCAACTAATGAAACTCGATATTTTATGTAAAAACATCAGCACTTAGTAAACACCGGTGTGACCGGTAACAATCGAGCCAGACAATCTAAATGGAATCGGATTGAGCGGTAGCGTGTCGTGTGGTGAGTGTGTTACCCTGCACGTCGTGCTGCGGCGGCGGCTCCTCCAGCAGGTCGTCGGTGCGCGCGGCCACGCGGTGCGCGCCCACGTGCGCGCCGGGGTTGAGCAGCAGCACGCGCTCGCGCACGGCCGCCGCCAGCAGCGCCAGGCCGGGCGCGGGGATCCACGCCACGCGCGTCACGGGCCCGTCCAGCGCGATGCTGCGCAGGCAGCGCCCCGAACTCGTCTCCCACACTGCGGGACGCACACACATCAACCGCAGCGTTCACTACGTGTTCGCTGTTATCATAGCGAGTACGCTGGACGAGCGTCAAATTCACCAGAAATTACTTGCACAATTCACCACAATTTTATTATACATACATATCATAGGTTTACATTTTTAATTTCATCAAAATCGGTTCAGTAGCTTGGTTTTTAAATCAAAATAGCTGAAAAAAATATGTCATCAAAGTAAACGAAATGCGTATTTTAGTTTCCTGTGACTTTCCAGTATTATTGTTAGGTGTGCCGCGTGGCCTGACAACACACATTCCAGCTACGGAACCCTTTACCGCGCTAAGGATTCCGTAGTTTGAACGTGAGTTCTAACTTTTTCATTCTTTCTTTCTTCTTTCAGTAAAGGTTTCCGTAGTGTCGGGTACCACTAAAAAATAAAAAAACTTTTTCGGAAGTCGTTGTTACAATAAGAAAAAACAACCAAAAACACCGACTTCGAAATTAAAGTTATTTTTTACTTTGTATTGCTTTTTTTTGGAAGTCTGTTTTTTATTGTGAAAAAGTTTTTTGCCCAGCTATTTTGATTTAAAAACCAAATTACTTAACCGATTTTAATGAAAGTATGGGACCCATCCGAAAGTAGGTACCTATATCCTTTCACATAAAGAAGGTTTTTTCAAATCGGTTCATAAATGACGGAGTTATGAGGTAACAAACGTATAAAAAAAAACCGGCCAAGTGCGAGTCGGACTCGCGCACGAAGGGTTCCGTACCATTATCTATTAAAACGGCAAAAAAACACGTTTTTTGTATGGGAGCCGCCCTTAAATATTAATTTAATACAACTTTTATTTTTAAAGTGAATAATACAACTCAATATTCTGTGAATATTTTAAGCGTCTACCTGTTAATTCTGCTCAAAAACTAAGGAACTATATTTTATTACGAAAAATTGCTAGTATGAAAAATCGAATTATCTCTTAAACGGAAAGTTAAACACGAATATCCTTACAGGTGATTACTGATTATACTGCTGATTATTTATGATATTTTTGTCGCCGATTTGCCGAAAAACATTAACCTTTTTTTTAAAATCGTCAAAATAACAAATTGTTTAGTCTTCTAGTGAGTCTGAAAAGAAGTGATTAAATAACTACACTGATATTATCTTCTAATAAGTCTTACTAGGTGATTGAATGATTTGCAATATCTCACGACAATGCCAACTATGGACTACATTCACCTTTTTCTGATAAGTAAGCTAGTTGATTAGTTGTGCTATGAGTTCGAAGTATTGTTATTGACGATTATAAATTTTCATTAGCACATCTTGTAAAACTAATGAGGGTAGTTAACTTACTATCGGCGTTTTGCAATAAAAGTTGTTTGTCTCTTTTTGCTTGTTTGTTTTTTTTTGTTGTAATGTTTAATGTTATTTTTTCATGTTTTTTTGTTTTATGTTAAGTACTTTATTTTACCAATGAGCAGTATTAATTCCATAAATTAGTTTTTAAATTATGTTGTATATAATATAACTGTATATAGTACTTAAATAATAATTATGTAACCTCTGTTTTATTTAAATTATATTTCAAAAAAAAATAACAAACAGATTTTTTTTTCTCGTTTTATGTATTCTTAATATTTGGGTCATATACATATCGATTTTCTTAACTTAGACACTAAAAGGAACCGTTTCATATGTATGTTAAAAAAAATAATTTTATAAGTTTTTTAGCAGAATTAACTCGGGTGTCATTTTTGTATATAGTAATGACTAATAGAAGCTATATCCGGCACTTGCCAATTGAAATCCCTAAGTCTATGAAAGACGATTTTCAGCCGTCCGTGCAGCGCGGCGCTCATATCTAATAATGATACAGTCTACATTAAACAATAAAATTCAATTTAATTAACTGATATTGTCCTTGAAACGTAAAATGCCTTAGGTGTCCGTTTTTTTGGCAAAGTAGTGTAGGTATACAATTAAAGTCAGATTTAAATTCGAAAAATCAGATTTAACCAGTCTGCACGACAAGATTTTGACATAATATGACATGATGCATGACACTGCTGAATCGACGGGCTGTTGTGTATAACGTCATAGTTGAAGAGCGACCGCACCATCCGACTATCCCGTTTCCCACAAAGCTAGAATTTTTAAAATGGTGTTTCATGGGCGGTCAATTAGGAAAGTATCGTTTTTTTTTTTTTTTTTTTTTTTATTTAATATGGGTTTGCTCTTGACTCTAGTCTAGGTCATAGATGACAGAGACAAAGTCGACGATGGAGCGAGCCTACCCAGAAGAAGCCTGTTCACTCTAATTTTGAAGAGATTAGGGTTGTATGCGTTCGGAAACACAGACGCAGGCAGAGAGTTCCACTCCTTTGCTGTGCGCATTATAAAAGACGTTTGGAAACGTTTAGTGCGAATTGGTGGAATAGCAACAAGGTAGGGATGGTAACTTGCAGTGCGTCTAGATGTCCGATGGTAGAAGGGGGCCGGTGGGATGAGATCGTGGAGTTCCTGGACACTCTCCCCGAAGTACAATCTGTAGAAGACCGACAAGCAGGCAACCTTGCGGCGATGAGCCAAGCTGTGAAGCTTGGCATCCACCAGTCTTACGTCGCCAATGAGCCTTTTAGCTCTGTGTTCCACCGAGTCAAGCGCGGCAAGTTGGTATTTAGCTGAGCCATCCCAAAGGTGGCTGCAATACTCCATGCAGGATCGGACTTGTGCTTTGTAGAGGGTTAAAAGCTGTTCTGGCAGGCATCTCGCGGTTGCGTTATCAACTTATCATTCTTTAAATTTTTTATTTTTTTATTAGCACCAGCAAGCTACAATTGAAGTATGTTGTACTATAGTAGGCGCCAGATAATCGTGGAATAACGGTCATTGACCCACCTACAATTATTGACATTTTTAATTTGAAAAACGGAATTAATGACACAAAGCTGTCCCGAACCATCATCTCTCGTGATCCTTAACATTGTCTAATAATGATAAACGATTTATATTTAGTTGTTCAGGTACCTATGAACAGTTATTAGGGAAAGGTCAATATACTTTATTCCACATTTATCTGGCGCCTACTATAGTATCGAACTTCACGGTTCATTTAGATAAGTACGGAGCACACGCTCGGCAAACCTTTGACGGTGGCGTCGTCTCCGCCGGACACGACGTACTGGCCCGACGGGTCGAAGTCGGCGCTGCGCACCAGGCCGCGGTGGCCGCGCAGCTGCAGCGCCTCGGCCGTGGGGAAGGGCTGCAGCTCGCGCGGCGCCGGCAGCGAGGGCACCAGGTCGTTCGGCCCGATGGTCAGGCGCATCTTGATGGCGCGCGGCGCCAGGTACAGGTCCAGGCAGCGCAGGAAGCGCTCGCGCGTGAAGCGCTCGTAGGCCGGCACCTCGCGCAGGCTGGCGTGCCGCGTCGGCAGGAACGTGTACTTGCGCTTCCACGGCGTCTCGCTCAGCTTGTTCCACTCTTTCAGCTGAAACATCACCGATCAGCAGTCGTGCGTCGTGTTCGACGTGACGTAATGCGTGGGGTGGTGTGGAGTACCTCCTTGGCGTCGAGCAGGTACTCGGGCGGCGGGTTGTAGCTCTCGGCGTGCGACGGCAGCGCGCGGCGCGGCGCGGGGATGTGCTTGTGCACGCCGCGCTGCCGCTGCTCCTCCTCGCTGCTGGCCGAGCCCCACAGGTTGTAGAAGTGCTTCTCCTGCAATGTCATGGCTTACAGTCGCAGTTCCGCAGACAGTGTCGCCGGCCGCCTCGGTACTCACCCGCTTGTTGCGGCGCTCGTCGGCGAGCTGCTTGCGCGTCTTGGTCCAGCCCATCTTGAGCGCGTGCACGATGCGCGCCACCTGCGCGCGCTCGGAGCGCGAGGGCAGGAAGGAGCGCTTGTGCTCGGGGAAGGCGCGCAGCGGCGTCGCCAACACCTCGCGCGTGAACCACTCCACCCACGGCTGTGCAAACGACACGGTCAGTGCGGCTCTCACTACTGTCTATTTCAAATCTAAATTGTTTCTAATCGATACTAGTCCGACTTTGTGCAACTAGAAATTGTTGCCAAAATATTGAAGAAGTTTTACAAAAAAAATAATTCGTTTGCAAAGTAAACCACCGGTGCATGTGGGGGCTCACCTGGTATTCATCGTGCGCGGCGTCGGGCACGTGGCCCTCGCGCAGGCGCTGGATGAGCTGCAGGTCCTGCGTGCTGAGCACCACGTCCTGGCCGGTACTGGGGTCGCGCACGGTGCGCCAGAAGTCGGGGTCCTCGCACTGCTTGAGGAAGTCGTCGATGTGGTCGCGCTGCGGCGGCTTGAGGATGCGCCGCGCGTCCGTGTCGTAGCCCAGGTGCGGGTACTCGCGGTACCACCACAGCGGCACGTCGCCCACGGTGTTGCGGCGGTCCTCCTCGTCCGACGTGTCGCCCGACTCGTACTCGTCTGGAACACGTCTCTGTTACTCTACATACTTGCACTTGTTTATAAAACTGCTCAAAAGTAGAGAGATAGAGAGAACACATAACAAAAGTAATAAGGAATCTTATACTTACCCTTTTGTCCCACGGGTTGTATGTTCACACTAGCTTTCTGAATAGTATCAGCTAGTCTATCAATGCTGGCATCAGTTTTTCTTTTTGTTTTGTCTTGCTTTGGCACTTTTGTTATGTGTTTTATTTCCTTATTAGTTTTTGTGTCCTTGGTAGCTTTCAGTATTGTGTCTGTAGCAGGTTTCTGTTTTGTGTCTTTGGAAGCTTTCTGTTGTGTGTCCTTTGCAGGTTTCTCCGTTTCCGAATCACTGGCCCCAGAGAGTGTGTGAGTAACTCCTGACTCTGCACCGCTGTCCACACTCTCTTCATCATCATCACTGTTCTCCAGCTTGTGACTGTCATCATCATCATCCTCTTCTGATTCATCATCAGCTTCAGAATCTGTGAGGTCCTGCACAAATACTTTTAATTAATATGCAAAGCAAACCACAAATTGTAATTTTGCAATCAAACAAAATTGATCACATATGGAATAAAGGACAATTACAAAAGGTTAACACAAATATGACTATTGTATGCCTAATACTCTATGTATTGTATGCCTAATACTCTATGTATTGTATGCCTAATACTCTATGTATTGTATGCCTAATACTCTATGTATTGTATGCCTAATACTCTATGTATTGTATGTACATGACAAGAAAAGTTAGCACTTACAGATGATCCTTCCGAGGCAATTTCTGCCTGGTCGTCATCACCAAAGTTGGAGTCTGCACTGTCATCAAACAGCACTTCCTGTGGGAATTAACAATTTTCTTTATTTTTTATTAAGTTGTGTTTTTTTATCTGTTGTTGTTTTTAAATTAGTTTGAAAACATTTGGACATCTCAATGCTCCTGTTTTTTTGTCAATTGTGATGAAACTGACTCCAATTTTTTCTTACAATAACTATTACATAGGTGTCATTTACTATGTATTTATGCTGAGCATACACCATTTCAAATTTATTACAACTATTGCAAAGTTACATCTTGTTCATGGTCAGAAGCTGTCCCAGCCTCATCTTCATGCTCCGAGTCAGTTGCGTCGCCAGCAGTGTCTAGCTCTCCAGTGAATAATTCTTCATTTGCTGATCCATCCTCAGACTGAAAGCAAAACAATAGCTTGTTTACCAGTCTCAGATCAGACATCCCGCAAAATAATGTAATCCCATTTTAGGCCTTAATGGGACTGAAATTTTAATTTATTTTACTTTAACATATCACAATATTCTAAAATTTTGTTACTTAGTTATATGCATGGCAATTTTAAATAGTGGTTATACCTATAATCTTCAAAATGAGAGAGATCCAAACCTAACCTATTTCATAATGTATATTATAATGAGTCCCGATAGTACACTTTATTTACCACAAGTTTTTAATAAATCAATGGGTTGATAGGGGTTGATTTAAAAGAGTGGTGCAACAATGCGTAATCTAAGTTATAATCAAGACTTACCTCGTCAGAAGCTTTTGCAGGATTTTGTTTGGACTTTTCAGAGCCTGCTTTTCTTTTAAGAAGTCCGTTTCTGAATGGGGGCATTTTAATTATATTATATGCATTTCTTTCATAAAATATGAAACCACACGTGTTTTTGACTTTCAACAACAACACACACCGTAGAGAATCGTCAATGTCATTAAATGAGTGACACTTGACATTACTGCTTTATAACACACCATGCTTTATTTTTTATTTACCCCGTAGGCTGTTACCCGTCTTTTGACCATATTGTCTAAATGCGGATGTAATACATGCTAATGATTTTTAGAGTATAGTAAGTAACAAGTATATTTGGTCTTCTCGGCAAGTTTCGAGTGAGGTAGTCAATACTACAATAAAATTTTCAGCTCCACCTAGATCGCGCCTGTTTCAATTATTCCACATATTTTCCAGGTGTGTGGACACTTGAGACGCAAAACTACACGAATTTACATCACAATATCCACTAGGAATCAATGTACGAATAATTAAAACAGCCGCCAAACTTCACTCGACAAAATCCCACCAAAAATTCAGACACACCATAAGTAAAAGAGAAACGTTTCGATACTACGGTTAGGTACTTATTTTCTCAGACAAAATCTGTGGGATGGGTGGAACGAGTAGAGTACATTATAATATACTGAAGAAAGGGTAGTGTCAACGTACACAAGCTGTGCGCATCAGGGACCGATATCGATACTCGAAGATACCGATATTTTTAAGAAAATACCGATAACAGTATCGAAATCTGGGATAAATACTGGTATTTTATGTCAGTAAATTGAGTATCGATATAAAATATCGATAATTATATCAATACTTACTCAGTACCGATATCAGGCTACAATGTGACGTCACAGAATCTTTATTGATGATTTCTAAGTAAATACATATTTATTACAATCGCGAATCATATTTTGAACAAGATACAACCTGACACTGACTTGCAAATGCAAGAAAATGTAATACCTAATAACCGTATTAAATCGATATCTAAATACAGGTATTTATAGCAATATTTTGGTATCGGTTATCCAAATTATATCGGATTCAATCCCTGGTGCGCATAGCTTTATAACTTGGGACTTGGGTCGACGGCCTGCGATCATAGGTAGATTATAAAATAAGGTATTATATTCAAGACCATGATTCATTAGTAGGTAGGTACTTAAAATACTTTTTTTAAAAGACAGTGACTTTGTTTTGTTTATATTTATGATGACGTCATGACGTCTGAGCCGTCTCTGCCGAGTACGGAACGTGTTGCATCATTTATTTTTAGTTTTCTTTTAGGTTATGGTTTTGCAAAGATACTTCTGTCTGAAATTAACAGGAAGAAAAGCCTAGTATAAGGAAGTGTATGTGAAGATCTTTAACATATCATAATAAACGGAATGACATAATAATATTAAATTTAAAAAAAATCTTATTGTTCATTCTAAATCATTAGGTAATATTAAAAAATAATATTAAGAGTAGGTACCCCAAAATGTTTCGCAACTTGGCTAAGATTTTGGAACCTATCAGAAATCAGCTGGTAAGCGCTTTCGTAATCATTCGATACTCGTCAGACGGTTCTCATAACCCGTGTTGATAAAATTGAGAAACTTGATTCTGCCGCGCATGTTTGATGCGTTTATGTTTTCAGCCACTGAAGGCACGCGTGGGCAGCGCGGCGGACGGCAGCGGCAGCGCGTACGAGCGGAACAGCGCTTCCAGGGAGCAGCAGCTCTCGGAGACGCTGAAGCGCTCGCTGCCCGGGATCACGTACGTCAGCGTCGAGGACATCTCGGGAGGATGCGGCGCTATGTTTGAGGTATTCCGTCTTCTTTCAGCTAGTCAGTTTTATTGAAGCTGTGCTTAGACTCATTTGTATTAGACCCTTGTGTACTATTTAGACATCACCACTTAGTTCAATAAAGTGCTGCACTTGTTTGACCTCTCATGCAATTTAAAAAAATCATTGTCTTATTTTTCAGGTGAATGTGGAAGCTAAGGAATTTGTTGGGTTATCACGAGTCAAACAGCACCGCTTGGTAACTGAAACCTTGAAGAGTGAAATTGCTGAGATGCATGGCATCCGTATACACACCGCAGTACCAGGAGCTTCTGACAAATAGCCAAAGAATGATATTGATTTGTAAATAGTAAACAGTTAACACATTTAACTTAGTTGTTTCATAGTACTGATAAGTCCTTGTTGCTATGTTTGGAACAAACTTGCCTATTATTGTATAACATTAGTGACTGGCTATAGAACATTGTTATGGTAATATGTTTCACTACAGGACTTAGTGTTGTTGGTTTTGTTGACCCTATTTAGGGAAGTTGTTAATAATTGTGTAGTAATAGGTATTTAATAGAAACTAAAGCTTTTGTGATTCTATTTATCAAGACTTGTACATTTTAAAAATGTGCTATGTTTATAAACTGTGTGTACAGTTATACACTAATGTAATTTATCATAAGAATGCTACTGTTTTATGAGTTGTCATGAAGCTTGTAACACTAGAAATAGAAAATAGAAAAGTGCAGCAATAATAACTTTTCAATTGATAAACCTTAATAATAGTTTTCTCAACTGTATAGGATTTGACATGGAGCAACTAATAATCTGATCTCCACAACCCGGCGCAAAACATACAAGATATTCCAGGCTTAGAACTACCCATAACAACAGAACTGTCAAATAGGTGATTAGTTCTGGATCTGCCCATTAAGTTCGCCCAATTTTTATTTTTCCGTGTTCGCCCCACGTTTCATTCCTCTTTCGCAGCGCTATTATGATTAATTGAATTCTGTTTCGACCCACTTTTTGTTTCTTTTTCGCCTAATTTTGTTTTGTATGAAGATCTATGCTTATAAAGTACAATCAGTTCGAAAAATATCTTGATAACCCGACTGCAAACAGGATTTATACTTGTCAAGCGTGTCTACATAATGTTATGTAGGGGTACCTACATAATATATGTTACGTACATACGTTACTATCTAATATCTATCTTATAATAATGGAATTCCGGATGGATTTAGCCTAGTTTACGTTAGTATCCTAGCAATCTCTTGTGGTTTCGAGACAAGTCTAACGAGAAACTAGGCTCCAACCTCTCTCTTGCCCATTGGATAGCTCGGAAGAAGTATAAATTATTCCAGCAAGATGCTGGTAGGGTTCTTGACCGTCCTTCCGGAATTCTCCTGATATTGCAACGGAATCGATACCACGAAAACGACAGTAGTGTCATCTATACCGCCGGACACGAACTACCCACGTCGTTAAAATCCTGCAACGCGATGATGTCCGTGACTACCGCAGGACCACCAACGCCAATCGCTTCCATATTAGGCAAGGTTGTTTGCATAAAAATTAAAGATATTGAACTGCTGTTATTACTATTCCGATATCCATAACTGTATGTGCACAAGTGTACAATCATCTACTTAACCCTTTACACCCGACGGTATAATTATGATAGTGCGAGTAAGTTTGAAAAAATCTCAAGTCCGCGCGGATTCCTTTTTGCGAACGCAACCGACGACGATCGATCGTGAGATATGTGTCCTTTCGCGTCGAGGCGCCCGAGTCGTGGAATCGGTCGTTAGTTTTTTTCAATCGGAGGTAAAATATGGCCGCGTATTTTGATCCGACTAGCGGCATGTGTAAGTATTGTTTTTTAATATTTATTAATATAATTTGAGTATTGTTTTTGTTTTATTTTACAACATAAACATTAATCAAATGAAATACAAACTATTTTTGATATTTTGTTTTGTTAGTTAGAAAGAAATTGTACCTAAACTTCAAGTAGCACGCTCGTGGCCCTTCGGTCGTAACCCTATAAATTAATTTCAACGTAGTTTTTTGTTTATTGATTAAAAGCAGGTATTGTGGCTATGTAGTTGTTTGTTTTTTTTATTTTAGTCCTTCCTACATCTGATGACCGTGTCTTCGAACTCCGTAAAGATGGAACCGAGTCAGACATTGAAGAATTCCGACGACGAAGTAGATTCAGAAACAAAGCCGTGTGTTTTCGCTGAACTTGTAGGCGAGGACGAGAATTCTGAAGGTTCAGGCGATGACATAGAACCTGAACCTCTAATTCAGGTAACGACCCCAAATAGGGGACGTTTTCGAGTACTACTTTGCGGCAAATTGGAAGCAGAGGGAGTTCTTGTGGTACTACTTCGCAGCGAGTGCAATCACGCAGAGTGACTCGGCGAAATCTGGAGCAAAATGGTCATGGAGACAACTGGAAGGATATTCTTTTTACCGATAAGCCACATGACTATACTGTAACTGTTTCAAAAAACCCAGTTCGTACACCATCCGAATATCTTCATGATTATTTTGACGAAGGTTTCTACGAGGATACTCCTTGGTGTTCAAACTTTAATCACATGCGAAAGACTGCCCAAGAACTTAAAACTACGAAAGGGGAAATAGCTTGTGTTTGATGTGCATATTCTCATGGGATACCTTCCATACCCACGAATGCCGATGTACTGGCGAGCTAATGTGAGGATTGGACACATTGCCGACAAAATAATTCGCGACCGATTTTTAACTTTACGTAACGCTCTTCATGTACTTGATCACAATCAGCCAACTGAAACTAAGACTAACAATCCACTTTGGAAGGTACAACGGATAATGAAACGGGTTCAGGATATCGGTAACAAAGTGGAAAGAGTTCCATCCTACTATTCCAAAGATGAGCAGATGATACCTTTCACTGGCCGATGTTCTTTGCGTCAGGTCGTGAAAATAAACCACGAGCTGTAAGGTTTGAAATGATTGTTCTAACTTACTAACGAAGGTCTGATGCTCGATTTTCAGATTTATAGAGGCGCTAATACAATGTTTGCTGATACGTAAAGACTCAAAGGTGTCTGGGACCTTCTATCATACTCCATTTGACCAGAAGTGATGGATATGCTCACCTGGCTGTGTTTGATGACATAGAGGCACCAAAGAGTATAGTAAGTAATAGGGAATAATAATAATAGTAATAGAGGCACCAAGGTCTTGCATGATGGAGGGATGCCATAGCCGATAAAAAGATCAAATGTTGCAAGTGTGGTGTTTACCTGTGCCTTTCTCGAAACCAAAACTGTTTTGAATTGTATCACCTCAAACCATTATATTTAGTTATGTTTTTTCAAACTATGTTAATAATATATAAACCATTTTAAGCCACCCTTCGTTTGTTTGAAAGCAAAAAGATGTGGGCCCAGTTAATCATTATCAATTTTTAAAAGGGGTAACTGGTTCGCGGTCCCAGTTCATAGTGGGACGAACGACCCCTAACCCGCGTAAATTATTTTAATTTTGTTCATTCTTACACCAACTCACTATCTTTTTTTTGCCAAAATCCGAACCCCACTGACAGTCGTAACAGTCAAGTTACTGAATAGGTAGTTGAATACAATATATTAATTATTACTCAGGAAAAAAAAATTCAAAGGCAGGTCATGCTAAAGATTTATTTTTCTTCATTGCTGTTTTGTTGACAATTTGACATAACTGGTACGGAACGTTATTAAAAAATAAAACCTTTACGAAAATCAACATGGCGCTTAACTTAAGTGTCAAGATTCACCCCGTAGTATTATTTCAAATTGTAGACGCATATGAGCGCCGAAATGCAGATTCGCACAGAGTTATTGGTACCTTGTTGGGTAAGTAATAATTTTACATCAACTTAGCTAGTTTCAAAAAACAATTTCTGCATGAAATACCTACCTTTCTACCGACGTCTTCTGTCATGTGTTCATTCGTGATACACACCGAGGAGCCCTGAGGAGCTGTAATTTTGTTCCTTAGGATTTCGAACATTGTTAAATCAGTATAATTTAGGTATACTAATCATAATATTTCACAGCTGAATATGGTGAAACTTGTCTTCACAAACTTTTGAGGTTATGTTATTGTGATGCATAGGCACCTGTGACAAGGGAATCGTGGAAGTGACGAACTGCTTCTGTGTGCCACACAAGGAACATGCCGACCAGGTGGAGGCCGAGCTCAATTACGCCATGGACGTGTACGAGCTGAACAGACGGGTGAATGCGTCTGAGAACATTGTTGGTATGTTGTAGTTTACTTTTATTGATCACTCGTCCTAGAATTTAAAGTTAGCCCGTTGGCAATGATGGCCAGAGGGCGAACTTCACATACAAACACATAAGAACATTGTTTGCTTGTAAGTCGCAACTACAGCCCAACTGCTAAAGGTAGAAACTTTAATTTAGAACAGTTATAGTTATAGTTAATAAAGAAGATGTGGGCTAAGAAAGGATTTTGCAATCAACCTTTAAAGTGGGAAACAGGGAACATTTGTTCAAATGATTTTGTTGCTAGGGTTTAACTTTAAACTTGGCACTATTGACATATAATAATATATTGTACCTATAGACAAGAACATTCATAGAAACCTTTTGTTCAAAAACTTGTAAATTAGAACAAAAGTTTGCAGCCCTGAATCTTTGTGTATATTGTCTACCTAAACTATTAAAACTGGCAGCACTAGATTGCTTGTAAAACATAGTTTTCTCACAAAAAACATAGAATGTGCCAGGAATTTCATGTTGTTGGGTATGGTAGATTTTGCAATGCAGGAGAGACACAGCTTTTTACCTACAAATACTTTGTTTGACTCTCCTCAAAATTTATCAGTATTGAAATAAATAAATTAAAGTAGAAAATTAAAAGAAAATTAATTGTTGAGTGTGCATTTAACTGACACTGACTCCTCGTGATGTTGACATTTCTTGATGCATTTTTGCAGTATCAAAATATTTATACAGCTATATTTTCTGAACATTGACAAATGTATAATTATTAAAAGAAAGAACAAAATAAATATTGATAAATAACACAACAAAACAAATTGAAATACTTGGAAAATCACCATCTAAAATCTGTGTCACACATTTTAACCTACAACCGGGTATGTAATGGAACATCTGAATGTTTTAGTCTGTAATTGAAGATGGAGTGGCAATAAATGAAGTATTTTTTTCCTAATTTGGTAATATGATATTGTTACCTGTTTCTTTGAACAACAAATAATTTTACTTGACTACTGTATTAGTATTTATGTTGCATTATTAGTGCCGCTCTGCACACCACATAAATGTCAAAGCCTCAGTTAGTGTGACACATCAAATGAATTGAATAATATTTAATTTTTCGAATATACTTTTTTAAAACATATGGTTTTGAAATTATTGATGTTATTCAAGAAATTAGATGATAAATGATCTTTCACCCTTAACTCTGAAACTACTGAATCTAAAATTTAAAAAATATGCAGTTCCTTTGCCTAGATTACTGGAAAACCAATAAGAAAACTATGGTTTGAAAGAAACATGTTTCAAAAATGAGATTCGTTCGGAACCCTTTGAGTGAGAGTCCGACTCGCACTTGACCGGTTTTGTCATGCTGGAGTGCATGTATGATCATTCCATCTTGTGAATAATAGTTTGTATGAAAGATCACATCGGATTTAGCAAGTAGGTTCATAATTAAGATTAAGATCACAACAATTAATTTTACAAGACTACTCATATAACACATTGGAAAAATATAAATTCTAATGATGCTCAAGCTGCAGTATAAAATTCTAATGGAAACACCCACACTTTGCATTACCTAGGAATCAGGCCTAAGACTCAGTAGTTGTCACCCTCGCTCATGTCCTTATAATTTTCTAGGTTTTTAACACTGATAATAATTATTCAATTAATGGAAACATTCCAGACAACGTTATAAAACTCAAGCACTATCAGCAACAAAATACATTCCTTTAGTTATGAAACCTTTCACAATTAGTTCATCATCACTATATAGAGGTATGCGGAACAGAGAGTAAAGTTCCGCACACCTCTGCTTCTTAGCTTTTCATGTGGTGGCATTGATGCCGCTGCAACTACAGGACCTTCATACTAAACCAAGCTGTAGAAAAAAATAAGTGGGATGATACAGGCCTTAACAAACCAAAAAATTTGGAAGTGCCATTGAAGAACATAAAAAGTATACTTGCTTACATAGGAGAAACAGTGGGCCTACATGTAGTGGGTTTCATCATTATTTCGTGATTCCTTGAGGGTAAATGACTCCTCCCATCTGTTTCCATCCTCCCAAGCTTAACCTTTAACTGGGGACATGACAAATATATAACACAATGACGACATGACGTCTCACAGGCTACTATTTTCAAAGACAAATTCTGTCATAAAATTGCATTTGGATGAAAATTGTGTTGATTATTAGCTTTTGCAATGTAATAAATTAAAAATAAATAAATTCAATCAGTTTTTATAATAACTAAAAAAAAACAATAATTAACAATTAGAGGTACTTTTCAGCCTTAATTGACATGAGATCCTATTTTTTAGCATTTCTATAGACCTTACATAAATAATATGACAAATTTAACACTATTTACTTAAAATCTACAGTGAACACATGTGTACACTGTCATTCTGTGGAGTTTATAATATGGATGGATGAATATGGATATTATAATAATACTGCATGCCCTTCGCTTGCCCTGACTAGTTTCAATATCACCTTCACTATCAGATTGGTCTGAAGCCAGCATGAGGGCATTGAATTCCTCTTCAAAATATGGACTATTTATCCCTAATATTTTTCTCGTTGATTATCTCGTAAACTAGGGTTGGCGTTTCCTAGAGTTTTCTGCCATTATGCACTAAAAATTAAAAAATAGTCCGAAAAATATTTGTATGACAACAAGTTTTTTGCAACGATTTTTGAATAGTATTTTTCGCGTGTTAAACAACCCATGACACGACCGTCTTCCACGGTTGTTTTGGCTCTAAAACAAAAGCTACTAAGACGCGGGGTCGCGCAGAAAAAAGAAATGTAGGAAGGCAAAGAAAAATATAGGTTGATGACATCATAAAAATAGCATGAAAAAATTGGATGTAATACAGGAATATCCTTGGGGACCACTGATTTGGAAAAAAGCTATAAAATATTAATAACAGGACCCTTGGTGCCCCTCGGCATTGTGTTGATAGTATGATTATTTACAATTCATGTATAATACAGCTACACAGCTGCCTACAACCTAGTTGGGAAGGCTAGGCAGGCAAACATTAGTTTTGTTTTTGATAATGCATAAAGCTTGCGTGCGGTTGTTTCTAGGCTGGTGGGCCACAGGCAACGAGGTGACGAACCACTCGTCGGTGATCCACGAGTACTACGCGCGCGAGTGCCGCTCGCCCGTGCACGTGACGCTGGACACGTCGCTGGCGGGCGCGCGCATGGGGCTGCGCGCCTACACGTGCGTGGCGCTGGGCGTGCCGCGCGGCAAGCAGGGCTGCATGTTCACACCCATCGACGTCGGCCTCACGTGCTACGAGCCCGAGGTCAGTCGTGTCACGTGTGCCAGCAGTCTTCCACCGTCATTGCTCAAACGATTTTGATTCATTTTGGTTCTGTGATCGATGTGACCTTGGAGACGGTTATACCTTAATGCGAGCGGAGCCGCGGTATTATAAAAAAATGGAAAATAATAGAAAATTTACAAATATACGGCCTGACAATGCTTCGATCAAGAATACACGATCGAAGTGCCACTGGCATATTTTTTTCTGCTTTATTGTGTTTAGCTTATGAGAGTTTTATATGATTACAGATCGTGGGCCTGAACCTGTGCCAGAAGACGATGGGCGGCGGCGGGCGCTCGCGGCAGGTGCAGCCCATGCTGGACCTGGCGCAGGTGGCCGACGCCGCCGCCAAGCTGTCCGGCCTGCTGGACCAGGTGCGGCCCGGCCCGACTGCGTCCCACGCGCCGCTGGGCCGCTGTTGTATACGTGACGTGTGCGCAGGTGCTGTCGTACGTGGAGGAGGTGCTGGCGGAGCGCGCGGAGGTCAACAACGCGGCGGGCCGGCAGCTGCTGGAGCTGGTGAACTCCGTGCCCAACCTCTCCGCGGACACCTTCTCCGCCGCCTTCGCCTCCAGCGTCAAGGACCTGCTCATGGTAACCTAGCACTCCTTCAGTACTACACGGCAGCTGCTGGAGCTGGTGAACTCCGTGCCCAACCTCTCCGCGGACACCTTCTCCGCCGCCTTCGCCTCCAGCGTCAAGGACCTGCTCATGGTAACCTAGCACTCCTTCAGTACTACACGGCAGCTGCTGGAGCTGGTGAACTCCGTGCCCAACCTCTCCGCGGACACCTTCTCCGCCGCCTTCGCCTCCAGCGTCAAGGACCTGCTCATGGTAACCTAGCACTCCTTCAGTACTACACGGCAGCTGCTGGAGCTGGTGAACTCCGTGCCCAACCTCTCCGCGGACACCTTCTCCGCCGCCTTCGCCTCCAGCGTCAAGGACCTGCTCATGGTAACCTAGCACTCCTTCAGTACTACACGGCAGCTGCTGGAGCTGGTGAACTCCGTGCCCAACCTCTCCGCGGACACCTTCTCCGCCGCCTTCGCCTCCAGCGTCAAGGACCTGCTCATGGTAACCTAGCACTCCTTCAGTACTACACGGCAGCTGCTGGAGCTGGTGAACTCCGTGCCCAACCTCTCCGCGGACACCTTCTCCGCCGCCTTCGCCTCCAGCGTCAAGGACCTGCTCATGGTAACCTAGCACTCCTTCAGTACTACACGGCAGCTGCTGGAGCTGGTGAACTCCGTGCCCAACCTCTCCGCGGACACCTTCTCCGCCGCCTTCGCCTCCAGCGTCAAGGACCTGCTCATGGTAACCTAGCACTCCTTCAGTACTACACGGCAGCTGCTGGAGCTGGTGAACTCCGTGCCCAACCTCTCCGCGGACACCTTCTCCGCCGCCTTCGCCTCCAGCGTCAAGGACCTGCTCATGGTAACCTAGCACTCCTTCAGTACTACACGGCAGCTGCTGGAGCTGGTGAACTCCGTGCCCAACCTCTCCGCGGACACCTTCTCCGCTTCGTCTGACTCGCTTCAACTTCTAAGATCATACCATAAAGTTGTTAGCTGTAAGTGAAGTGTGTTACCGCGCGGCTACTACCCTACTACAGCGTGTGTACCCTACTCCTGTCGCAGGTGGTGACGCTGGCGCAGCTCATCAAGACGCAGCTGCAGCTCAACGAGAAGCTCACGCTGCTGACGTCACAGTGAGCCACTACAAACATGAGCGCTGGCCACCGTTACATGTTATAATATACTTCAATAAATGACTTACCATCATGAACTTCTTTATTCTTTGAACTCAACCTAGCTTAAGGTATGAAATGATGTTTGTTTGGTTTAAAGAAAAATCCCATTGTTATGTACACATTTAATTGTATGTTCGTCATGTGTGCGGCAGAAGCGCCTGCGCTCGGTGGCAGTCAGCGAGCCACGCGGCCGACACGTGCGACCCGTGCGACACGTGCGACCCGTGTGGCGCGTCGCCGTCGGTTCGGCCTCGCACGATGTAGTCCACTTCGCTGCCCTCTTCCACTTCCGACATCTGCAATAACGTACATTCTCGGTTATTTTTTATTTTTCAAGAGCTCTATATTAAGTTATATTTCTGCCATCAAACTATTTTATTGTGTTCCGATCTAAAGCCGCCGGAGCCAGTCTCTTGAGATATGAGCGTTATCTTAAGGATGGCAATGTACCTGTCAATGTCAATAGACGTCGGTGAAGTTAGTGATCATAGTCCTCACCGAGAGCACGAGGCCGCCGTACGCGAGCACGTAGCGCGCCATCAGCTGCGCGTCCGGCGCCGCCGCCTCGATCGCGAACGTTAAGCCATCGAAGAAGTCCGGCAGCGCGCCCCCCGGGGGGCCCGGCGCCGGCCCCCGGGGCCCGGGGGGCTCCTCGTCCGTCGGCACGTCGTCCTCCGCGTCGCGGGGCGGCGGCTCATCACTAGTGCTCGCTGCGGGACTGGCGTCACGTTTGTGGCCGTCATCGCTCGTCTTTGACTCGGTGAGCCGTCTTTTCTTTTGAGCTTGCAGCACTTTTTCTATTTCATCGTCCGTGTCGCCGTCTGCAATTGTGTGTTTTGAACATTAAATACGTACATTTCCTACAACGGTCGGTTCTAAAAGAAAAGTAGGTATTAGAAAACTTGCCAGAGTCAGTAGCGCGTCGGTCGCTCGGGTCGTCGTCGGTCAGCAGATGCGGCGCGGGCGTGCGGCGCAGGCGCGGCTCGGTGGCGTACCACTGCCACGGCAGCACGCGGCGGCGCCGGCGCACGTGCTCCAGCCACGCGGCGCGCACGGCGGGCACGCTGTCGCCGGCGGCGGCTCGCACGGCGCGCAGCTTGGGCGTGTTGGGGAACGCGCAACTGACAACATAATATACGAGTACTAGCCTTGCATTCCTTAAACACTCATTTAAGCCAACATTCGAAGGCTACTGAAAAATTAAACATTTTTAATGAAGTTGTAAATTTAATATATAGGTGTACCGAATGAAATTTAAAAAAAATGTGAGCCGTCACGGGACGCCTGGAAAAAATGAAACATCGAAATTATTTTGTACAAGTAATATGCATAAAAGAACAGATTACGACAGGAACTAAATATGGCATAATGAAAAAAAAAACATATTTTTAAATATGTAATCTTTTGGTAGGTTATTAAGATCGGTTTTACCCGCGACTATTGATGTTTCACATCAAACTAATAAATCAGGAAAAAAAAATATATGTAATCCATAAAATGCAAGAGCATAGCTCTAACAACGACTAACATCACGTTGATAGCTGAATGTAGGTAGGTATGTCTACATATTATTTTGTGTAAGACTAGCTTATTCTTATCTGTGAGGATCGCCCGGAGGACACGGTGGAGGTCTGCCCCGCTTGGGTTGAGCACCGCCGTGTCCTCGTCGAGCTCTCGCGTTTGGCCCTGGTTAAATCAATGGTCCGAAACGAGGAGGCTTGGGAAGCGGTCACCTCCTTCTGGGAAGCAGTAATGCTAGCCTTCGCCCCAACCCCCGCTACAGAAGAAGACGCCCCGGGCGTCGGGAGTCGCAGGGCGATCCCCGGCCACCGTAGGCGCGGGGCAAGGACGGCTCACGTTGGGTGGCTCGCTGTCCGATCACCACCAGGCCCGGGTCGATGGCGCGTCGTATTCCACGCGCGCCTCAAAGAGATCAGATCAGCATAGGAGACAGGGCCAGCCTGCCAGGGTTGCGGAATTTGTTCGAAAGAGTCACCGCGGCCGAACGCAAAGGGCTTAATAAGGAACACGGATGGGTTTTAGTCAGTAAGAGTCTGACACACCCTTCTGCTCCACCCAGAGCGGAAGAAGTCATTTGATGATTTCCCATCCTTCTAGCTTATTTCGTTACTGCTTGAGTTTTATTTTAATTTTTTTAAAAGAAGATTTGCTTCTTATATCTCTCGGTAAATTATTATAAAGTTGAACGTCTTCGTACTTTATATTTTTCTGCCATATTGCGTTCGCGTTTGACAGTGTAATTTTTGTGGTATGTACGACACGAAGATCTCGAGGCGGCGGCCCTGCACAAGTCTGAAGTCATCCATGTGCTTTCATGTAGTAGGATGCCCAAATAGTAGGATGTTTTCACATCGGCGTCGGGTCGACGATGAAGTACCTGGGACTCGTCCTCGACAGCCCGTGCCGTGGTACTTCGTTTACCGACGTTTGGCTCCCAGACTGGGGCGGGCCAGGGCTGCCTTCAAGCGGCTTCAGCCCAATCTAGGGAGTCCAAACGCCTCCTGCCGGAGGCTCTATGGGGGGTCGTGCAGTCCATGGCTTTTATGGGGCCCCGGTGTAGGAGTTTACTTTGAGGAGGCGACCAGACTGAACGCGTCCCATAGGGTCATAGCGATCCGGCTAGCCCGAGGATACCGCACGGTCTCCGGCGAGGCGGCGAGCCTTCTTCTGCCCGAGGCGAAAACCCTCGCGTACGTTTACGCGTGGCGCGTGGTGCTACGCCGGGACAGAGCACTGAGTTTCCGTCCATCAGCCAGAGTTTTCTGATCTTGAGGTTGACTTGGTCTCGTTTCACTTTTATATGGTGTCTGTCCTGATGGAATCCGAGGTATTTGGCACAATCAGTTTGTGGCAATATGCAACCCATTACGCGAACCGGGCGCAGTTTTCTTTTCTTAAGATAAATTGATGAGCACTGGCTTTAATCCGCCATTTTTGGAACCAGTTTGCAAAAAGAAAACAATATCATAGGCGTAGGTAGCTACTGTACAGGGTTACGGACGGGTTTTAGTCAGTAAGAGAGTTAAAAAAAAGGTAGCTACCGTAACATCATCTATGGTTGTCTGATGTGTAGATATTGTACAGAATTGGTCTAAGTACTGATCCTTGGGATACACTAGTGTTGATGGGAAACGAGGAGGATCTGGCATCTCCTTGCTTAACTTGAAATAGTCTGTCAGAGAGATGCGACTCCAAGATGTGGAAACTGAGTGTGGCAATTTCTCCTTAATTTTGCAAAGCAGACCTTTGTGCCAGACTTGATCAAAGGCTTGTTGTTAATCTAAAAATGCAGCAGAACAATATTCTTTGTTTTCGGAGCATTGTCTGATGGAATAGTAGACGTGATGTACCTGTTCAATGGTCTAGTGTGCCTTATGGAAGCCAAATTGATGCCCAGGGACAACGTCGTGCTCATTAATTACTTCACTTAGTCTTTTGAGGAAAACCGTTTCCTATACCTTCGAAAGACCAGCTTACTCTTGTTTTTCGAAGTTATAGGAAAGGATTTTGTTTCAAAAGCTACAGCTAACAGAATTGTGTCTGATGTATCTCGTGTTTATGGAAAGTCTCAGAGATCGTTATGATCCATAAAGACATCAACACACTTGCCATAAAGTAACCTATTCACTCTTGACTCCCAGGTTGTAACTATCAGGAAACACAGAATCTGGCGGGGAATTCCACTCCTTGGCTGTACGCACAATGAACAAATGAAAAATGTTCCCAAAACGTTTTTTGCGTGTGGGTGGGATGTCCACCGTATACCTACCGGAGGCGCATCGCCGTACGTCTTGCGGTCCGACGATGGAACGAGCTTAGCGGAATTAAACTATCAATGTTAATACAATTGTAATCTCTGCGTTTTACAACTAAATATAGCAAGAGTCTTACCACTTTACAAAAAAGGTTGCAAATTAGATCCTAATAATTATAGACCGATTTCTTTGTTACCAATAATATCGAAAATTTTTGAGAAAATACTTAAAGTTAGACTTCTTAGACATCTCAATCGTAATAAAATACTTAATCACAGACAATCGGCTATCAGAAAAATGTAGGAACAAATGACGCAATTAATACGTTAATGGAGCAAGTAGTTGACAGAATTAATGATAAATTAAAAGTCGTAGGGCTATTCCTCGATCTTAGTTCCGCTTTTGACACGGTTAGTCACAAATTACTATTAGAAAAAATGGAACATTATGGAGTAAGAGGACCGGTCTTATGTCTGTTTAAGTCTTACTTAGAAAATCGAAAGCAATATGTGGAAATTAAAGTGAATGAAGATAATAGTCAAAAAGTTTTCAAATCGGGACTTAAACTAATAAAACAAGGAGTTCCTCAAGGTTCAATATTAGGACCAATCTTTTTCATTATATTTGTGAATGATTTAATTAGTTATATGCTGGAACTTAGTGATACTGAACTTGTACTTTTTGCTGATGATACGAATGCTATTATAGCCGCTAAAGATGTTGATACTCTCAGTAGTAAAGTAAATAATGCTCTTGCTCTCTTTCATCATTGGTTTACCATCAATAATCTCAAATTGAATATCAGTAAAACGAATGCTATGTTATTTAGGACGACGTCGAGAAACAAAGAAAAAATAGACATTGTATTGAAAGGAAATACAATAACATTGGTAGACAGCGTAAAATTCTTAGGAATTCACATTGACGAAAGCCTTAACTGGAAAAAAGAATAGACAACCATAGAAAGTTCAATTAGCTCAGCTTGCTATGCCCTAAGAAGTCTTCGAGATGTGATCGCTATAGAACAATTAAAAGTCGTATATTACTCGCTTGTAGAATCAAAGTTTAGATACAGTATCACTCTATGGGGAGGTAGTTATACGTACAATATAAATACGGCTTTCATTATTCAAAAAAGGGCAATAAGAACCATGGTGAGAATTCCTCAGTGGGTATCATGTAAGGATTAATTTAAAGAACTTCAGAAACTAACGGTCCCTTGTTTGTAGTATTTTAGTTCTTCTCACTGATCTTATGAAAAAACTGCAGAATTTCGAAACATCAGAGGAAAGAATTAAGCGGGAAGCTACTAGGCGTAAGGACTTACAAAATAAGATGCAACCTCATTTTAAAGTAGTGAGTCATGCTGCAGGTTATCAATCAATTAAATTGTTTAATAAACTACCTGTACACTTAAAGTCAATTTACAACTTAAATCAGTTTAAGCAGCAGTTAAAATCATTTTTGATAGAAAAGTGCTATTACACCCTTGATGAGTTTCTCTGTGACACGTACAACTAGACTTTAATTATTATTATACTATTTTTTTTGACATTATATTTATATTTTTGACATTTGTATGGAAATTAGCAATATTTTATTTTTGACATTGGATGGGTAATATTTTTAATTTGACATTATGATTTTTGACATTGTAGGTAATGGATGCATCTATTTATTTTTGATTTTACATTCATATTTGACATAAATTTGATTTGATTTTATATTTGACATAAATCTTTTTACAACATTTTATTGACATGATATTATATTTTTGACATGTGTAATGGTAGACTCATAATTTATTGTTACGATATTTATTTTATGTTCTATTTTTGACATATAACTTATAACATGGAATTGCTAATGTTGTACTTATTAATGAATTTATTTTGGTTACCGTAATGTTATAATAATCTGTAGACTGTATAATTTTTTGTTTCATTAATCTTTTATAGTGTTTGTATTGTAATTATTTTAATTTTAAATTGATAATTCAGTGTAAAATTTCGATACAATGTAAAAATTGTTAATGAAATAAAATACAGATTCTGTAGTTGCAGCAGAATCAATACCGGCCTCATACATCACTTTCATCACAAAAACAAACATTATTTTTACCCGACTGCCAAAGGAGGGTTGTTTTGCAGTAAAATTATTCATCAAACTTTTGCCAAAGGATATAATCGCCCGTTTTCGAGAGATAGCTAATTATTTGACATTATGGTATTTTAAACAATCTAAAGTTAGCTGTCACAAACATGGATCTAAAGTAAAGATCGAAATTCCTATCTATCTTGACTAATTGAAACGCAAACATGGCGTTTCAGCTACTGATGATGGTAGCTAATTTGACAGTTGGTCAAAGATAGATACGTTATTGAGACCGGTCGTTAGTTGCAAACGATTAGTACGCGTACGTAAGGAGTGTCAGAGAGACTCACATGAGATGGGTGGCGGTGGGCCCCCAGTCGCGCAGCACGGCGGCGCCCAGCGCCAGCGCGGTGGCGCGCACGGCGGCGCGGCGCGGGTTCTCGTAGCCGCTCAGCACCAGCGCCGCGCCGCGCAGCAGCGTGTGCGGTGCAGAGCTCACCGGGCCCGGCAACAGCTCTGTGCACATACAAGTCACTCGCTAGCATAAATATTTTATTATTCTAGGTAGTTAATGTAACGCCCAAAGACCAATAACGCTCATTGTGCGAAAAACAGCGCACAAAGCGTTGTGGTTTGTTCCAAACTTCGTAATCGCGAACTTCGCGTCGTGGCACTTAAGGGACTACCTTCGTTATAGAGCCGTAAAAAGGTAACTCTCTAAAGCCTACTCCTCATTAACGGCTGGATCAAAAGATTGGAAAAAATAACATTTATTGTAGATTCGTGTACAACACTTGAACATTTGCTTTTATCGTAAGAAAAATAGTTTTGCCGTAAAAAAAATATTTCACTATCCTTTTTTTCGCTTACTTTGCCTACTCCTTAGGCGCGTTTCTTGTTCTTTGAGGAGTGGCTGGAGAGGCGCTACGGCGTCCTGACCTTCCGCCTGACGCAGGTACTCACCGGACACGGCTGTTTCGGGAGGTACCTGTTTCGGATTAAGCGGGAGGACACGCCCGGGTGTCAGCACTGTGAGGATCGCCCGGAGGACACGGTGGAGATCTGCCCTGCTTGGGCTGAGCACCGTGTCTTCGTCGAGGCGATCGGCGGCGGCAACCTCTCGCGTCCGGCCCTGGTTGAATCCATGGTCCGGAGCGAGGAGGCTTGGGAAGCGGTCACCTCCTTCTGCGAAGCAGTAATGCTAGCGAAGGAGGAGGCGGGCCGCGCGAGGGAAAGGCAAGGCCTTCGCCCCAACCGCCGCAACAGGAGAAGACGCCCCGGGCGTCGGGAGTCGCAGGTCGATCCCCGGCCACCGTAGGCGCGGGCCTGCGGACGGCGAGCATTGGGTGGCTGGCTGTCCGATCACCACCAGGCCCTGGTCGATTGCGCGTTGTGTTTCACGCGCGCCTCAAAGAGATGTCAGCATAGAAGACGGGGCCCGCTAGGGCCAGAGCCTGCCAGGGTTGCGGAATTTGTTCGGAAGAGTCACCGCGGCCCTGGAACGCAAAGGGCTTTAGAAGGAACACGGATGGGTTTTAGTCAGTAAGAGTCTGACACGCCCTTCCGCTCCACCCAGAGCGGAAGAAGTCATTTGATGATTATTTTACCATCCTTAAAACAAAAAAAAAGGCGCGTTTCTTGTGGCCACACACCAATTTGGAGCTGCGGCGAGTACTTATGTCCGACGTATCGATTGACAACCGTTCTGGGTGGAGCGAACCTTGAAGGAAACAAATGATTTAATTATTTACAGTGAGTATTCCAAATACCGAGCACTAATAAAAAAAAGATTCATACTGCACACAAAAAACATAAAACTAAAATACAATGTCATTTTTCAAAAGATCCTAAGTAATTCTGGCAATAAATACGATCTAAGACCAGCTAACAAACAAACCATTATTAAGGATGGTCAACGCCTAACGTAACGGATCTTGAATGTGCAGTAATTAGCGATGTTTTACGAGTCGGTATACGTTAGTGAGCCACCACAAGTTGGCAGCGGGAGCCATGAGTGGGTCGCGCGTGTAACTAAACTCGCCGAGTCTTAAGGACGTTGGAGAGGCGCTCGAGCGCTTAAAACCGAAGCGTTCAGCAGGCCCGGATGGTATACCAGCCTTCCTATTCAGGGATTGTAGTAGTCTATTAGCGGAACCTCTGCACTATATATTTAATACATGTCTTCAGACTCTTCAGACAGCGACGATTTTAACTCGATGGAAGATAACGCGTGTCATTCCAGTCCCAAAAGGAGAGGCAGGATCGGACATCAGTGGATGTAGACCGGTGGCCGTGATGTCGACGCCGGCCAAGGTTTTCGAGTCCGCCATCCAGCGCAGCCAGCAGAAGTAGGTCGGCGCTCAGTTATCGGATGCGCAACACGGGTTCCGGCCGGGTCGCAGCACTGCCACCTATCTCCTTAACTTCATGTCACAAGTGGTGCCAGCGGTGGATGCCGTGTGTGCAGGTTGACGCTGCTTATTTTGACTTTAAAAAAGCGTTAGACACCGTCGATAATGACATATTATTACGTAAGTTAGCAGAAATCGGTGGCACACCACATCTATGCAGTGTGTTGACTACAACGGTTGCGAATCCGATCCGTATTACACCTGGTCCGGGGTGAGTCAAGGCAGCATCATGGGGCCTCTGGAATTTATAATAATGATAAAAAATTTACCAGAAGTCGTCAAAAATGGATTTTGTTTGTTATTCGCAGATGACCTCAAGTTGCTGCTTGAGGTCAGGATCGAGTCTGATTGCAGACTTTTGCAGGATGACATTGATAGGATAGTGGAATGGAGTCATGAGAACGGGTTCTACTTCAACGTATCCAAGTGCTCGGTGATAAGTTTAACCCGCGCACGTGCACCTCTAATGTGCCTACGAGTACGTAGTGGAGTGCATGCAGTACCGATGCAACGAGTCACGAAGGTACGTGATTCAGGGGTTGTCCTCACTCCTGAACTGTCGTTTGGCGACCCCATATTACTAAGATCTGCAAAAAGGCATTTAGAAACATTACCAGCATCACAGCCATCAGAGTTCTGTACGACGCATTAGTGAGGAGTCATCTGGAACATAGTGCTGTCATATGGGCTCCACATGAGGTTAAGTACTCAGTGATGTTGGAGCGAGTCCAGAACAAATTCACGCGCCACCTGTATTAGAAACTCTACGGGGTATACCCATTTTACCCCTTGATGTACCCCACTCTTCGTACTGGGTATGGTGGGGTACAATCAACTCGGGGAGCGACGGGAATTTGCACTAGTGTCGTACATGGTGAAACTGCTCCGAAGCATAGAGCACAACCCGAGAGTGCTGCAGCGGTTGCAGTTGTGCGTACCCGACCGTCACGTGTGGAGGCCGCCGCCACTGCTGGTCGTACCATCACCTAGGACCAACTTGCTGGCCAAAACTCCTCTGACTCGAGCAATTCGCACCATCAATTATATTCAGGTCGACATTGATATATTTACATGTCACTGGAGTGAATTCGCAAAAGTGCTATTGTTTACATTGTGTTACAAACAATGATATTTAGTTGTAGTTTGTATTTTTATTTTGTGTGTGTGACTTGGCTATCGCATTAGGTTGAGACCTGTACTGATAGTTTTAAGGCATTTAAATAAATAAACAAGTCGCTAAAATAGTTTCCATCTCGCCCATGTACAGAGCGAATTTTTAAAGTGCGCGTGGTTGGCCAAATCCGAAACTATGAGGTATATCGAAAAACACTGTAAGGAGTCTCGAACCTGATTTTGATGAAAACTAATACTGCATCATGGGATTTTTGCCTAGCTAGGAATCGAACCGGTTGATTTTAAAAAAAAGCACACCTGTATAACTACACCATCCGAAAGTATTGCTAATAAGGATCAAATTCTGGGAAGTTAATATAACACATGGCAAACTACAGGAAAGAGCTCATTCTTAATTAACTAATAATGCCTACTTTCCTAACCCGGTAAATGCAAGGAAAAGCTAGCTAGACTAGGTAGGTAGGTAAGAATAAATGTCCGCATGTGGAGCTCAGTCACTCACCCGCTGCGGCCTGCTCCTGACTGCCGGAGCGCCGTTTCGTCACTTCTTTGTGTTTGTGGTGGGCGCTCGGTGGTTTGTCATCATTCCGCTGCGGTCTCGGCGGAGATTCACTTTTGTTTCTTTTAGGCGTCCTTTTGGGTTCGTCTTGTGCTTTATTCTTCACATTGGACTCGTCCTTTGTTTTAGAGCTTTCTTTCGTTTTTTGATTGGTATTGTTGAGTTTGTCTGCGCTGTCGTGCTTGGTCTTGTTCTGGTCGTGCTGCTTGTCTCGCTGGTGTCGACTGAGCACGGTGTCGATGCGCGCGTGCGGCGCGGCGTCGTGGCGCGTGTACAGCAGCTCGTCCCGCGCGCGCTCGCTGCGGGTGTGTGCGCTCGGGGACTGCGCGCGCTCGCTGCTGTGCGCGCTCGGGGACTGCGTGCGCGTCGCCGGCTTGCTGATCGGAGTCTTCAGGAGCTTTGTCGAAGACTCCGCTATATTTTTCAGAGCTCGTGATGTGGCGTGTCTTATTTGTGCACCTAAAACAATCAAACTAACTTATTCGGATCTAAAATGCTCTTACTGATGATAGCAGTCTCTTATAAGGAGTATTTCCGACGTCTCTCTCAGAATTGAATCAGCTATAAAAATATGTATGTGCCGCACCAGTGTCTCCACTAGTGCTAGCCGGCAGGTCGGCACCGGCACTTTGCTGGTGCTTGGCGAACAGCTCGCCCGGCTTGAAGTCGTCCTCGTCGGAGGACAAGGCGTCGAGCGCGAGCAGGCGCGGCGGCACGGCGCCGCACGCAGCACTCTCCGCCTCGTCGATGTGCACGAACGACAGCCCAAACTACACATCCACAAGTGAACAAAATGAAACAGTGATCATCGTTAGGGGGATGCACTGTTAGGTTTGCTGATCGTTGACGGGTACCTGGCAGTGCTTGTTGTGCGGCTGCGAGCACACGAGGCGCACGCGGTCCCAGCGCTGCTCGCGCGCGGGCGCACTGAGCGCGTCGGGCCCGAAGGAGCGCAGGCGCTGCGCCGGCACGTCGCGCCGGGACTCCTCGCGCGAGAGGAACACGCTGCTCGGCACCAGTACCTGAGACAACATTATTTGATCAATCAATCAATCATTTATTTATTTGCAAACATGGGTATTGGTACATAGATGTTCTATTTTACATAGTATAGTTCTCCATATTTTACCGTCGCAAGGGCATGCAAATAATATTTAATTCACAAATTAAAATCAAATAAAAAATAACTATATAAATTTAAATCACAAAAATTATAAATGTCAGATTTAGTTAAATAAATGTCATGTTAGGGTGGGTCACAATAAAACAATAAAAATCTCGAACTGGTTACGCTAATAAAATTATAAATGTCAAATTTTGTTCAATAAATGTCATGTTTACATTACAATAAAAAAATAAATATATCTGAAAAATGTCGGAGTGAGATGATACAAAATAAAATAATAAGTAAGGCAATTGGAATAAAGATATGTCAATCAGGTTATGCAGCTATAATATAACAAATAAGTCAATCAGTCAGCGATTCATCATTAAGGAAGTCGTCAATCGCGTAATATCCTTTCTCAATTAATATTTCGTTAAGCGCCCTTTTAAATTTTATTACAGTCATATTTTTTATTACATCAGGTACTTTATTATAAATGCGCGGGGCAATACCAAAAAAACTTTTATTCATTAGCGCAGTTTTACATTTTACATGACATACCTGGTTTAAATATTGAGTCCGTATCGGATTAATTCTGACTTCCGACAGTTTTTGAAATAATTGTGGATTGTTTTTTACAAATAATGCTGTTTCCAAAATATATAACGACGGAAAAGTTAAAATTTTTAAAGATTTGAAACAGGGAAGACAGCTATCTGTTGTTTTTAGACCCAACATTGACCGTATACATCTCTTTTGCATTCTCAATACTAGTTCCTTATCAGTAGACTGCCCCCAGAAAATAATACCATACCGCAGAACAGAGGCAACTAATCCATGGTAGGCTGTTAAAAGAGCCTGACTGTTGACTTTTTTTGAAAGTTGAAAGAGAGCATATGCAGATTTACTAAGTTTATTGCAAAGGACTTCAATATGAGGTTTCCAAGTGAGTTTGCTGTCGATCACTATACCTAAAAACTTAGCCTTATTTGTTTCCTCAATATTACAGCCATGGTAATCAATACGAACATTCGGGTATTCACTACGTTGATGAAAGTGCATTATTTTTGTCTTATTTAATTATTATTATGTAACCAATTAATTATATTTTGTAAAGTAGTATTGATGTCTTGCTTGTAATCATTTTTATTTGTACACTTGATTACAGCTGTACTGTCATCTGCAAAAAGAACCATTTTGTTTGTTGTTACTTTTGGGAGATCGTTGATGTATATCAAAAAAAGTGGCGGTCCAAGTACACTTCCTTGAGGAACACCATATTTTGTGTACCTTGGTTCAGATATTATTGTCTCTAACTTACTCTTTGGACAAATTCTAGAAACTTCTACGCATTGCAGTCTATCTGTCAAGTACGATTCTATCAACTTTAGAATGTTTCCTCTTACACCATAACTATGTAGCTTGTGTAACAAAATCTTATGGTCCACATAATCAAAAGCCTTAGTCATATCCGTGTAAATTGCACAAACTGGATTTCTCTTATCTACAGATGACATGACGTTAGTCAATAGGTCAAAGAGTGCCATATTAACTGTAGTATTCTTACGGAACCCCTTTTGTTCTTTACAAAATAATTTATATTTTTCGAAATACGTGTAAAGAGAATTATAGATGACTTTCTCAAATATTTTAGAAAAAATTAGGATTTTTGCAATAGGTCTATAGTTTTTTAAATTTGTTTTGTCATCTTTTTTATACAACGGTTTTATTATAACTTTTTTAAGTCTCTCTGGAAATATGCCATCAGTAATACACAAGTTAATTATATGCACCAATGGAGGTGCTATTACCTCTTTAGTGAACTTTATGACTTTAGTAGAAATGCCATCGTAACCAACAGTACTTGTGTTTTTTAGGGTGGAAATTATTTCTATGATGTCGTCAATTGTAACTGGTTGCATAAACTAGGAATTTAATGTCTGATTGTTAAAATTAATATTATTTATTGAGATGTCAGTTTTTATATTGTTTTCAATGTCACCAATAAAATAATTGTTAAATTCATTTGCAATGTCTACGGGGTGTGTGAACGACAAATCATGTCCATTAATGCACATAATTGACTCCTGTGGCAAACACAGTTTGGTTTTATTTATTACTTGCCAGGTAGCTTTTGATTTATTTTCGGCAATGTTAATATAATGATTATTTTGTGCTTTCTGTGTTAGCTTGATAATTTTTTAAGAACTTTTTTATTCGTGGAGTCTGGATTTAATCTATATTCCCAAAGTAACTGCCTTTGTTTCTTACTACATACTTTTATTCCTCGAGATATCCATTTCGTTTCCTTGTTTGTTTTGATGGTTATAATTTTTTCCGGAAAACATAAACCGTATAAAAAAGAGAAATCGTCCATGAAATTGTCAAAAGCTTTTTTTGCGTCCATAGAATCAAAAACTTGCGTAAAAGATAGAGAGCTAAGATGCGTTTTAAAAGTTTTTAAATTATTCAAGCTTAAGTCCTGTTTTTTAGTTTTCCAATATTGTAGTTTACAAGTTTTATTAATAGGTACTTTAAGTATTTGACATGTATAATAATAATAATAATAATTTTATAATAATAATAATAATTTATTTATTTGCAAATAAGGACACATAAAAAACACAATAGTTATAGAGAACACAATTTAAATGCTAATTTAGTTGAACTCTGGTACCCAAATTAAGATTTAACTTGTGTTATGGGTACCAGGGCCCTCGCACTTATTAATCTATTACAATATTATAATATTAGGTAGCGGAACGTGTTCACGTGAGCAAAGTTGTACACAAATAATAAAAACTGTTTGCAATTGTAAATAAAAGAGAAATAAAGTAAATAATTAAAAACTAGATGTAAAGTATGTGGTATGTAGGAGTGAGTAATTTATGTAAGTGGTGTGTATGTGTGTAAGTGGTGTGGGGGTGTGTAAGTGGTGTGTGTGATGTGTGAGGGTGTGTAAATTTGCGTGTAGATGATGAGTGTACGTGATTGAGGTGTGTGATAATGCAGGCAAGGGGTCCCATTACGCTATTGATAATTTAAGGAGGTTCTCAGTTTCGTCATATGCTTTGTTTAGGAGCCAGATTGACACCTTCCTTTTACATTCGAATCTGGTGAGTGGGTAGATGTTGCAATATTTGTTTATTTTATTATATAAATGACATCCAATCACATTGTAGTGCCGTGCAGCCAGGGAGCTACGATACCGTTGGGTTTCACACACTACGTATGATCGGCGCTTTGCTGTTATAGCTTTGTCGTACACTAGAGTACTATGCTTTCTCAAAACCGTTCCCAGAACAAATAGCTGTCTCACCGATAAAGTTTGGCAGTCCTCCATAAGCTGAACTGTCGGATACCTGAAGGGTTTAAAGGACATGACCTTAAGCACAGCCCTCTGTGCACGTTCTAGAGGTAGTAGAAGGGTCTTTGCGGCACCTCCCCATACAGTTATACAATATGTCAGGATGGACTGACATAGGGCACAATATACCATCATCAGAGTGTTGAGTTCAAGAGAATAGCGAAGTTTTTTAAATATGTAGATAGTCTTACGAACTCGAGCGGTGAGAACCGTTAGGTGATTTTTCCAGCTGATAAATGGATCAATATATACTCCAAGGTATTTTACTTGTGTAGACCTGATTAAGGTGGGACAATCACAAGGTGAGGAGGAGCCACTTAAAGTTATTGGGTCGCAGCTATGGGCTTTGAGAGTAAAGTTTTCATTAGATGGTTGAGAGGAAGATGTCAGTGAAAAGGTCATGTAGGTCGTTTTGCTTGGGTTAAAGGTTAAGAGATTGCCTGACAACCAATGCAAAACTTGACTTAGTGCCTGTTCGGCTCTGGTGAAAACCTCAGCCCAGCTCTTGTCATAGACGAGAAGCGCTGTATCGTCAGCGTAAGTGAAAATGGCACAGTTTGAAAGGGGGAGCAAGCAGAGGGAGTTGATATATAGGAGGAAGAGAGTAGGACCCAAGATCGAGCCTTGTGGTACCCCAAAGTTTAAAGAAGTAGTTTCACTTACAAAAGAGTCGATCTGAACAGACTGAGTTCTATCAGAGAGATAATCTTTGAAAATCCGGAGGGCATATCCACGAATTCCCATCCTTTCCATCTTCAACAAAAGCTGTGGAACAGAGACAGTATCAAAAGCTTTTGTGAGATCAAGGAAAATGCCGAGACATTTTTGTTTTTGATCAAGGATAGTAACTAATTGATCGACAAGAGAGCCCACAGCATTTTCCGTAGATTTGCCATGCCTAAAGCCGAATTGGTTTGGCGCTAAAATGTTATTACTTTTCAAAAAATTTTGCAGTCGAATATTAAGCAATTTCTCAAGGACTTTTGATAATGCAGACAACACGGATATTGGCCTATAATTATTTACACTGTCTCTGTTCCCGCTCTTGTAGATTGGGTGGACGATGGCCCTTTTGAAAACTTTGGGAAAGATTCCGCTTGACATGGAGACATTGCAAATATGTGTAATCACCGGTACTAGACTATTGGAGCACTTCTGTAACAACTGCGTAGGGATAGCATCCCATCCAATAGCGGTGTCACTACGTAGCCCGAGAATAATTCGCTCCACCTCACATTCATCCGTTGGCAGGAGAACGAGGGAGTTGGTGACAGTTTTATCATCTAACAAGTGGGCCGGGGTCTGTGTGGTGGACAGAAGTTTCTTTGCTAGTTGACTACCTATACTGGAGAAATAATTGTTTACCATGTTTACAGATGTAGTTTTGTCGGGTCCTATCTTCAGAAGTTCAGTTGGTGGGTTTTTGGAGCTGTCAGAATGTATAATATTTTTAATTATTTTCCAAGTTGCTCTAGGATTATCTTTGGCTTTTTCGAATTCATTCTTCTCGTAAGAATGTTTCAGTCGTTTTAACAGTTTGTTACAAAAATTGCGGTATCGTACAAAAGTGAGTTTAAGGGTATAGTTGTCAGGGTTAGTCTTTAACCGTCCACACATAGCGTCTCGATTGCGGATGCAACGAAGTAAACCATTACTTATCCATGGCTTAAGAATTCTGCATTTTGATGGAATAGACCTAGCTATTGTGTGTTTTTTAATTATGGAACCAAGAATCGAAACTAACATTTCAGCTGCCAATTCAGCATTTGTATTATCCATAATTGACGAGAAGTCAGTCTTTGAGATAGCAGTAAAAACTGAGGGAAAGTCCACTTTTGCAATTTTGGTTTTATGTTGAACTATTTTCTGGTTAGCTTTAATATTTAGGAGAATAGGCGCGTGGTCAGTAATGTGGGAATCAAAGATCAGGGTAATATTCTTTAACTCTGATTTCAGGAGGATATGATCTAAGCAGTTTTTACCCCGAGTGGGCAGCTTATGAGTAGGTAAAAGGCCATGAAGTGCGGCTAAGTTTAGGTACTCATTGGCTTGCTGACTTAAGTGATCAGGCATAATATTTATGTTGAGGTCTCCGATTAATACTGTGTTTTTATTGTTAGAAATAGATGTCAAAACGTTGTCTAAACCGTTTATAAAGTTATCAATATTGCGATTGCAGGGCGGGCGATATAGGGCTATTATTATCAGGTCTATGGATTCAATTTTACATAACATGCAATTAGAATCCAATATGTTAGGTTCAGTTACGGTATGCATTATGGGAGAGCGAATGTAAATTATAATACCATCATTTTGATTGATATTTTTCCCTGTATGATAGCTTACATAGCCATCAAGAGGTGGAATATGTGGTGTTTTACTTAGCCAACATTCAGTTAGGGTAATCACTTCTGGTAGTATACGCAGGGTATGTAAGAACACAGTAAGTTCGTCCATGTTTCGGTTTACGCTGCGTATATTGACATGTAATATATTTACTGTATGACTTGTATCATTTAGGATGGTTGCGCACTGTTCTGGTTTACAAATATAAGACTGGGTTGCACCGATGGCATCCAGCTCTTCAGATATTGATGTTAAGTCCAGCATTTTGTAGTAAAGCAAAAGAACACGTCATATTGGCACACTGTAGTTATTTCGAAACTGTGTAAAGACGCGTCACTAAAACAAACCTTGAATAAATAGCCCAGGAAAGATTGAAGTCGTATAAATAACTTTCTTAAAATAGTTTCATATTTAGCGTTGTCGATATTGGGACAAAGTGACTGTTGCGGGAACCGTACCGCACACTTGATAAAAAGAAACTGTGTCACAGTAAAGGTGTAGTGTGAGAGTGTGGAAAATGTAGATAAGCATTTACATGGTGTGATAATTAAAAGGTAAACAAAAACAAACAATAATAAAATATAAAATAAGGCCATAGCCCAAGGAATAGAACAAGATACAGTTATAAAGTGTTGATCAGAGTTGTTGCTGCAAGGTTTTGGGCAGCTTAGCCAGACATGACATAGAGGAGACGATGACTGAGTCCATGCCCTCCCGCTTGCGAAGAAAAATCTTGTTGTTTTGCGACCAACAGAACTTGTAATCGTGAGCGCTGGCGAACTTACGAGTTTCATAAAATAATTGTCGCAGACTATTAGGCAGATGATCGGCCACGTAAACCGGCTTAGACTCACCACTTATGCCAATATGAGTGCTATTTAATTTTTCCGCGGGGGGGCGGTCTTTGTTGAAAGCCCTGATAGAGTCGAGAATCTTTGTCTTAATAGGAACAGTGATCATCTCTGCAACGATTGGCCTACTTGATCCTTTTTTTCCCGGCATACGATAGACATCTCGCAGATCCGTCTCTTTTAAAGGGACCTGAAGAACGTTGCATGTTTGTAATACTAAGGATGTCAAGTTTTCTGTTGTCTCCTTCTCAGTAATCGGGATATTTCTTATTTCGAAGCAGGAGGAGCGTGAACCGTTCTGCAGATCAGACACCTTTTTCTCTAGTTCCAAGATATAAGAGTACTGTTCTTGTCGCTCCTTTTCAAGTTTTAGTACTGACTGTCTCATGCTCTCATACGCCAAATTTATATGTTCGATGGATTTCTCAATCTCGGCGTTTGTTTTTTGAATTTCCTTGTTTTGAAGCTTTACCTCGTTGATATCGGATGTTAATTTACTTAATAACTTATCCTGATCACTTTTCCAGGCAGTCAATAAATTCATTATTTTGTCCTCAAATGTCTTGAACTCACTTTGCGGGGAGTGACCCGGCGAAAAGTCTGGCCGAGGACGCTTGCTTCTTGAAGTTATATTGCTATTTGCATGCTCTGGCTCGCTACCAATACTCGAAATATCAGGCGATGACATTACCCGCTGAGTATCCATACCCGTGCCTGCAGGAGGTGACCGTTGAATCCGTGGCATTGCGGAGCAATTTTTATAATAAGACAATAAATACCAGCAAACCGGTCGACGCGTAGAACGTAGCACACGTAGCACACCTTCTGATTCGTAGCCGCGTAGCCGCTTACTAGATCAGTGACTCAGTTCGTAGGCGATGCGTCAGAGAGCGACCCGTGGTGGGGATGTCACCGCGCGTTGTATCTTGCAAATTCGGCTTCTGCGCTAATGCTACGGTGGCTCGAGGCAACAGACAAGCGCCCGCCGCGCGGTGGTCCCGGGTTCAAATCTCACCAAACACCAATCACAGAAGGCGCACTTTATTGCGCAGGCGACGCACAACGAGAACCAATTCTATCCCTTTCGAGGGGCGGAGACCTTCCGTAAAAAGACCGTAGGAGGAAACGAGAATTTATTTTAAGGAATTTGACCAATAGGAATTTAGTATAATTAATTATTTGTACACGGTCCGAGCACACGCGACACACGTCCACTTCCAGTGACGGCGGAGCGGAGACATGTATGATCAGAAAGGACCAGATCTTTAACTTCCGCTTTGCAGTTTTTCCTATAGTTGTGCGCAAAATTGTCAATACAAGTTTGACTGCTTAACCTTGTAGGAGTATAAAGCGCTAGTTTTAGATTGTATTTCAAAAGAAAATACTCAAATTCTAATGTAGTTTTGTTTCTTTTCAAAACATCAATATTAAAATCACCACATACGACGATTTTTTTATTTGAGGATAAACTAACTTTAGTCAAAATATTGTCTAATTTTTCATAGAATATTTCATAATTAGGTTTAGGTATTCTATATATACAGACAATAATAATTTTAGAAGATATTATCTCTACAGCGCAGCATTCAAAAATACCCGCAACCGATTGTTTTGACCTGTCATAGAGAGGATATATTTTTGACTAAACGCACTCATTCTTGGTTTACACCAAGACATCTTGAGTTGCCCGGTTTCTTGCATTTTGCCGTCAAAGTTATGACACCGTCGTTTTGACTTTCAGCAATAGGTTCAATAACGCATGCATTATTTTAATAGTTAATAGAAGCGCCAAGAAGGACCGAATATAGTTTTCAGCGACCTTTACGTTTTCTTAATTAGGCGCTGCGATATCTTTTCGGGTTTTCAAAAAAGCGCGACTACTTACTTAAAAAATTATATAAATATTTTCTGATATCTAATTCTGTTACAATTACGAAAAAATAAAGAGCTACTCGTGTATGTTTATTCCACAGACGCACTTACAATGGTTTTGGAGATACGATTCAGCAAAACGTACTCCGGCAGGAAATGCAATATCTCGAAAACCTGAAGATTTTAAATTATATTTTGATTGCACAAAATATAAGCTCTCTGCCCATTAACAAATTATATTTCCAGCGCACATTTTTGCACAAACAAGCTCTCTGCCCATGCACAATATTTCTCTCTCCGATCATTTGTTTAGAATTTTCCTGCTGGAACAACAATGCGCATAAATTTTTTATGTGGCGCTCATTCATAGCAGATTACACTCTCATTATATGTTCCACTCATATCACTCTAGGAACCACATTCCTGTTGGAGTAACGCACACTTTATCAATAGCAAGATCTACCATTAGTTTGGCAACCAAAGATCACTTTTATTTGTACTCTACAGCAACAACAATTATTTGCATTGATACCTTGTACAGTGTCTTATCTGTTAACAGATATTGCATGCAGGCAGGCATCATATGTAATTTTGAAATTGATATGGTGTAGGCTGGCAATCAACTATATAATACCTTTGGTCCTTAATGTTAGAACATTATATTAAGGGCCATATCTTATATAAAATTATTTACCTGCTGTAGCCGAAGCATCATTTCCACCTTTCAAACATGACATTTCAGCTACTGTTGGTAGCTAATTCAACAGTTGGTAAAAAGTAGATACATTATTGAAACCAGCCATAAAACATGACAATAACTACTAATAACTGTATAATTGATAAAGCAGTAACCTGGAACTGTTCAGTGGAAGTCTCCGAGCGGCCCACCAGCACCTCCACCAGTGCTGCGTGGTGGGCCCCAATGTGTACCCTGGTGATCTGAACAAAATAGAATTTTATTAACCATACCATGACCAACTAGATGTTTTAAAAAACATAAAATGTTCAGTGTGCTTGATTATTTAGGAATATGTTGAGCCAGACAATGTGACCAACCTTGATAGATCTGGGCAGCTGCAGCACCACGGAGCAGGTGGACTCGCCTTTCCGGCACAACCACTTCTTCTTGCTCACCTCCCGGAGCAGTAGGTTGCTGGCAGGGTGTTCCTGTGGGTACAAGTGTCACAAAACAACAGAGCAGCAATTGACAACTGTTCCATGCAGTAAATAATCTTGTTAAAGAACTGAGCCCAAAATCTGTAAACTGGGCTTTCAGGCTCGAATCGAAGATGATGCACTGACCAAATCGTGGGTTGGAAAGAGAATACTAATGGTATTGAGGTGGGAAAAGATATGTAGGTAATTTATTGAAAACTGTTCACTTTGTACTTTACGACTTCCATAAAACTCTTTTAGGTTTGGCCTATTGATACAAAAAGAAGTGGATTGTGTTGTTGATCATGTTAAGAAATGTAAACAGACTTAGAGAGGGTCATAATAATTATACGTACAGGATCCTCGCTACTGAAACTGACGATGTAATCAATTTTTACTCGCGGCATCTTGTATTACTTTGTGTTTATGTCACAGGTAAGTTTTTATTAGTACTTCAACATTTTATTTAACTTTTTCATGAAGAATCAGTTCTGCAAAATTGCCGCCTTCCTTACTTATTATAGGTATGTCTTCACCCAATTTATTTGACACAAAACACAACAGTGACATGACGTGATGATGTGACACACAATACCAGCGTTGCCAATTTATGAAATTCCCCGAAAATTCAAGTTCAATTTCCTAAAATGGGGACAAATAACTAGTTTCAACAATTTTTTATAGTATTTTGTTTTATTTTTCATTTTTTGTAAAAAGCATTTTGCTTGCTAGTTAGAAAACTTGACACTGACCGCCAGTTCTAATTCCTTTCTTTGTTGCCATTAAATAATAATAATAATAAATTTATTTGTGCCAAGAAACTTATAGATGGTTTAAAATTTGTAATAGTAATAAAATATAATGTCCCCTAGGCGTCACTTTGTACTAGCGACTGCTTTCGGTGGCCCATTTATTGAGTGTGCAAGTCACCCCCTGCCATTTAAAGACGTGTATATTGTCAGTGGACAGGCAGGGGCCAATAGTTCTTCCATAGTATTCGATATCAGTCCACTAAACCACTCAAAACCCATAGCCTCTCATCTTGTGTTTCCATATTCTGCAATAGTTCTGCACCATCCGAGGATTGTCCTTGGGTACCTATACTTTAATAGTGCATACAGGGATAATAGTCGGTTTGTGCCCCAATCCATTTGAAATGTTTAACGGGGCCTCTGCGAGTAGACTTTGGTCCCTAGTACGCCAACTAAAAGACCGGGACCCCAGGGTGCCGATGCCGAGATTTTCAACAACTTATAATATAAATTTCAAATTACATAGATAAATAAATGCGACTGGTTGGTAGAAGAGAACTAGCCAGGTGCTATAAGAAATATGTCGGAGTTGGTTATCAATTACAGTTGTGGGTAGTTGACAAACTATGCAAACAGAATTGTTTTGTTTTTCTTATTGTTAATTTAATAAATCAAAACATGATTTATTGAGTACTCGGTACACACACGAATTGAACCGTTGGACTTCTTTGGTACAAATGATGACATGTTATTTTGGTTTTAAAACTATTTACTTTGTTATACCACTGTAAATAAGATTTAGCTAATTATAGTGTTTCTTATCAAGTAAACACTTGACGTACAGTTTCCGTACGCCAGCGGACAGAGTTGTCGTGGGACAACGTTTTATAAAAGAGTGTGCACTCGGTGTGCCAGGACAGCCACTTCACCTTCGCTGAGCACATAAGGCAGGCCCCGTCAGTCCCGTTCTCGCGCCGCCTTCGCTCAGCGAAGGCTGCATTACATCACGACCACCACGTCGCAAATTGTCAATCAAGTGCAAATTGCGACTTTTTACCGCGGTTCCGTCCCATTATGACGTACGCTTGCGCCGTCTTTGCACACGCAAAGCCTCGTCACCTCCACAGGATGTTGACGCTCCAAAACCGTTTCCTGCGCAAAATCACGGGTGCCCCCTAACTATGTCCGAAATGAGACCCTACATGTAGATCTCAAATTGCCCACCATACAGCAGTTCATGAAACGCATAGACAAACGTGTCTGAACAATAAAGATTATTATTATTAAAGATTATTATTATCCTCGACACAGCTGTAAATCATCGTAACCCCCTTATCGTATCGGCCAGCCGATACGAACCTTCCCGCATCACTAAGGTAAGCCGACCGAGGCATACCCTCGTCACGCCCGACGACTCTGCCACTCTCCTTCAAGAGAGTAGGACCACGACCGCCGTCCTTCCGCCCTCGCCCGTTAATATCAGCCCCGACCCTTGCTCGAGCCAGCACGCGCCGCTGAGCCTAATAATAGATAATTCTCTTGGCTGGAGGCTTTAATATTTATATAACGCCCACCACAAGCAAGCCCGGTTAAGCAGTCGACAACCTCAGGTTGAACTGAGAGACGCTATTAAAAAAAAAGGGTGGGCCAGGAAGTCTTGTCTTTAAACTCGACTCAAGAAAGAGCTCCTGCTCCCGACAAAACTGTCGGTTTACCTGGTACAGCACTGCTCTATAATCACATAGCTGTATTGGCTAGCTGATGCACTATGTATTGACTTTTGCCTCTGTACGAACTGTGACCGAAAAGGTCTGTTCGAATGACTGTATTTTTTATTAATGATCGTTTATATTGTGTGTGTGTGTGTTTATTTTTTATAGTGTAATAAAACCCTGTTATTGATTACACTGTCTTGTTTACCCCAATAAAATGGGGACTCCATACGCTGACATATACCTCTAGCCAGCTCCGGCTCTTACATATTTCACCCCCCCCGGCTTTGCCTGGATGTTTATTTTTCAAAATTTTCTTTCATAAGAACCTTCTGACAATAACAAACACAGCAAAAAAATAATTAGCAAAATTAGTCCAGCCGTTCACGCGTGATGACGTGACCAAGGGAAATAGGAATTCATTTTTTTTTTTGATACTAACCGATTAGTGTTTCGGTCAAAATTTAATAAAGTATACCAAGAAGTTTATTTTAACGCCCTCTTTCGGCCAATCTCGGATTTTTTTTTATATCTTGTCTCAAGGCGGAGTTAAACCTATATCTGTCTCTTTCACACACAAACGTTTTTACGAGACAGAGACAGATATCAGCATGCGTCAAGGACTAAGATCGTGAACATCACGTGTTTTAATAAAATACGGACTCATTTCAAAATATGTCACCAGTATTAAAATTTTTCTTCATAGTATAAGGACCCATATCTTAATAATAAGTATTCTTTAGTTATATATTAAATAAAACACGGAATCATTTCAAAATGTGTCACCAGTATTAAGTAAATCAATGTAACTTTATCTTTTATATTAAACTGACGCATCTTGAGGAACAATTTTTTTAACCGACAAATTTATAGACAAAAATCTAAATTTCTTTAAAATTATATTCAAACATTAATAGTCACTTTATCAACTATCGGCCTGCGTTCTCGAAGGCCGTTGAGAGTTCCACCTATAGCACCCCACAATCGTAGGTCCCGTTTACTCTGGGCTTGCGAATACAGAAATTTGGAGGAAAAAGACTGGCGCGATGGCGTTGTGTTTGCTTTTCCGAGGAATCTCCGGCTAGATAGAGGATAGGGCCGGATACAAAACGTACTCGAGTTTGGAGGACCTCTGGACGTCAAGAATGTTTGAAATTTTGTCAACAATCATGGTTATCAACAATAATGGTTTGAGCCGGTACATGGATCGGTAGAAGAACCGACCTCATTTGGATCAGGGGCAACCTCAATGCTCATATTTATGCGGAGAGGGTTATTTCAGACGTCAGCATCCTTTTGCGAAACCGGTAGGGTGATTCTTTTCGACTAATGCACGACAATGCACGTCCACACACGGCTAGAGTGTTAATACGCCTTACTGGTGCTCGCATCAACGTTCTGCCGTGCCCTGCTCAATCGCCAAACCTCAACCCAATTGAGCACGCATGGGATATGCTCTAAAGAAGAGCTCTGCCGAGTATGGATGTCGTGTATACCCCACATCATCTTTTTGACTTGTTAGAAAAACGTGGGCGGCCATTCCTCGAAAGTGATTTTGATGAACTGATTTTAGGCATGCCAAATTGCTGTGATTCGTGTCAATGGTGGAAATACAGATTACGAATTTTAACTTAACAATAAAAATAAAAAAATCCTCATTTTTGCCTTTTCCATTTAATTTTAATTGACGATATTAATTAGGTTAACTTCCCACAATTTAAATAAAATGCAATTTTCTTGATTTCTACTCAATATAAGGGATAAGTTGTTAATTAAAGAAAGAAGCCAGTAGTACTAGATTTGGTAATATTAATCGGATAATTTTTATAAGTTACATTTACATTTCTTGAAACTGAAATGTACTTGATCCCTGGACACTTTTGACGTGTTTATATACTCAAAGAATAAAATAATACTATATGCGAAACTTAGTTGCTTGCATTAAATTAATTAAATATCTAGTCCACATATTCTACTAGCAATTAACACGGTAGAAGTAAAGTGATGGTAAAGCATAGGTTAGGCATTTGTCTCACCGCCGACGATCAGCGAGTAGCGAGTAAAGCTAGAAACTGGTTACGAGTGTGCGAGCATCGCTCAGCGAGTATCGCTGAGCATGTATTCTCATTGATAGCTCATGTCGCTGAGACAAACTAGTGGTAAGACAGTTCTCGCCGGCAGTGTGAACAGATAGCTATCGACTATAAGTGTACCCATGTCTCTGTTACTCACACGTGATCTATATCTTTAGTCCGTTTCCTCAGCGAGAAAATAGTCGATAGCTAATCGCTTCCTCGTCGGTGGTGGGACAAGTGCCTTATATTGCTGGCTTCGGAACATAGCACTGATTTAATAATTGTAAGACGGTAGTGACCTTTAAGTCAATCTGTGAGTGAAGGTGAGAGGACAGTAACAAGCTACTTTCACAGCTGGTTTGATGCAAGTTTTGAACTACGGACAGTTTGCAGAGTAGCACAGCAGTGTTTGTCTACAGGACTGGTAGGTAGCCTTTTGGCCCAAGGGTTATTACGTCACTGGGTATAGATAGTGGAAAGTAACTTAAGACAAGGTTAGGTGTAAAAATAAAACAAGAAGTAGGTAGAAATTATATCTGTATTTAAACTGCACTTTCTAGGAACTGCGTACTTTTCAATACCTTTATCGAACAAATAAAGCTTTCGATATGCGCTGAAAGAATAAAAGTGATTGCAACTAACCACATCTTCCTTTCTTTTTGACTAATTATAACTCAACCAAGTATTACTGCAGCCACAGAAAGCACAGACAAATATCAACACTTATATTGCTAACAACAAAACTTACACTCTACAAAGAATTAGTTTTACAAACGAAACTAAATGTAGCTTAAATCAATTAGGTATAGTTCATCACAAATAAATAGGTAAGTAGTTAATTATATTATTTACACGGCTATTAATATTGGGTAACTGATGTACTGCAGCGAGTCCCGCGCACCGCTATGCCGCGCCGGCGCGGTCTACCGCTCCTTGGTGATACGGTACTTGTGCACGCGTATGATGTAGGGCGGTGCGTCGGCGGCGGGCGCGCGCTTGGTGGGCGCGTGCGGCGCGCTGTGGTACGTGTAACCGCCGCCCGGCGTGGGCCGCGCGTACAGGATGCTCGGCTCTTCCGCCGTGTTGGACGCCGCCGCGTACAGGTGCGGCGCCTGGTAGTGGCTGGCGTACGTCGCGTACTGCGGCGCCTCGTACGACGCGTCGTAGTCGTGCGCGGCCGCCGCGTACTCGTCAGCGTAGGGCGCGCGCGCGTACACCGGGTGGTGAGCGGAGGGCGCGCGCGTGCGCTCGCGGGCCAGCGGCGCTGGCGAGAGCACGCGCAGCACGGGCACGGGCGCGTGTAGCGGAATGGCAGCGTACACGTAGGGCGCGGCGTCCAGGTCACGCTCGCGCGCGTACGCCGCGTACTGCCCATACTGGCCCGCGTACGGCGCGTAGCGGCTGTGGCGGCGTAGCGCCTCGCCCAGCGGCTCGCCGAGCGCAGCTCCGCACACACATAACACCACCAGTTGCGTCTGAAAGTAACCACAGCGTCAATATCACACTTATTTCATACTACTAACTTAACATTTAACAGTCCATCACAATCGGCTGCTGGAACTATAGGCCTCTCATTATTTAAATCGATGATTTTGTAGTATTTTAATAGTTCTATTAACTGGAGCTAATGACAACGGTCCCACCCAATAAACCTACTCAACCGGTTGTAGTTGGGTAGGTATATCTGACATTCGGTCACCTAGAAACACTTCATTCTTTACAACTCTTAACATTGATCCACTTCCTTTTATAGGTACAAAAACTATTTGAGTCATAGAGCCGAAAAACAAAGCTGTTTGGAATGAGTGGTGACCGACGTGATCGGCACAGTGCACTAGTTGCAGTAATGAGGAGAGGAGACTCACGAGCGCGTCCATGTCTGCGGCGAGGTGTGCGCACACTGGCGCGCCGGCGGCGGTGCTCCTCGCTTCAGTTTCAGCGCCGGCGCGTGCGCCGAGCGGCCGCGCTGTGGCGGTGCAAGTATTTCCTGTGACAAGCTGCACTTGGGAAAACAGAATGTGTGCAATCTCTGGACAGCTGCTGGCCGCAGTCGTGAATACTAACAGTGATCTGAATAGTGTGATCGTCTTTCTCAACACTATCACTCTCATTTGTAGGCGAAACAGCGGTTGCATTAAAAGCAGGTGTAAACACTAAGTAACCATACATACAAATTTACTACCAACTACAACAACATCAAGGTTATTGCAGTTCGTGGCTTGCATTTTATGGGGTACCTGCTAGACTGTGTAACTCTGACGTAAATTTAAATCCATAACCTACCTAAGTCTTGGTTGAAATTTATTATTTACGATTGCTTGCCTGTCTTAGCTCGTTCCTGAATGTTCATTAGGTCTATTTATTCACATTATGCACGGGTGGTATTAGTTGCTCCGTGCAGTGCCGGCGCAGGCGCTTCCTTCCGCGTGGTTGGCGGGTGCGTGCGACACAGACGTGTAATTATACCGCGCCGATGTGCTAAAAACCACGACTGCGCTTTTTGTTCGATACGATGAATTTTATGATTTACTGTGTTTCCTAAATCAAATTATAATATGTAGGTACCTTTAGGGGAAGATGAGGTGAGCGTGGTCCGCTGTGCGTGGCGTTAGACAGAGCCCTAGTTCACTACCTTCTATGATTGGATACAACTTGTAGTCACCTTTGGTCAAGCCGTAGTTACACGGAGATATGCCTTCTAGTCCAGCCTTTGACAGAATGCTTTTCAGAACGTGCGGTCCATCAGTACCCAACCATCTGGCACACTAAGCTCCTACTATCGAATTGTAAAAAGTGCGTAATTGTCGTGTATTTGATGACGTAAGAGCGTGATCTTGATCCAGTTGCCGCCCGTACAGCCGCCCGGTCGGACGGTGTTCCACTGACCGACTCCAGCAGATCGTCACGCCATCACAGCGCATTTCACATGCGTGTGAGATCAGCACTACGAGCATGTGTAACACTTACCCAGCTGCTCAGGCTACGCGACCTGAATCTAATTAGTGTAGCTATTTATTGCCCAAATCTTTGGTTTTCATAAAACGAACACGTGCTAGGATTGTATTTGTTGAGTTTCTGTCAGCACAAGCGATTACGTTTTCAACTTGGCTAGGGCCAAGTTGAAAACGTAATCTAATTAGAAAGGATTGCTTCTAGCTAGGGCTAGAAGCAATCCTTTCTAATTAATGTTTTTTTTTGTAAGTAGGTTAAACATAACACTTTAACACATCAATCTTTTTGGGAAATTTTATACTAAATGAACCGGTGTTTCCCAGCAGACTTGCTACCCTGAGAAGAAACACCGAAACAAACTCAGAGGTCAAAGTCTCTTTTAAAGTCTATACAATCGAACTGGTCAAATCATACGAGAACCATGTAGGTTAATGTCTGAACTGGTCTTTGGAGGAAAGTACCACACAGATTTGAGTGTAGTAGTCGAGTAGCTGAACTTAGAACCAATAAGGAGCTCAACGACTCTACGAACAATGCCAATGAAAGGACATTTGGGTAGGCCACAAAAAGTACTCAAACTTCCAGACATCGTTAAAAAAAGTACTTGAGAGAAAAAAATAACAATAAACAAATATAACCCATATAGTCCTCATATTCTCAATAATGAATTAAAATGAAATGAAGAAAAATATAATACTTTAAATAGTAAGTATACATGTCAAAAAAAAGGTGAATTAAAATTTAATAGAATCGAATACTTAACGTAAACACTCATGTCAAAAAGTATACAAAAATGAGAATATAAAAAGGTCAATGTGTAGAAATAACATATAAACGTGAATATAAGCATAGGGTCATGTACATAATTGAAGCAGCTCAACCCCAAGCCTTTTTGTCTTCAAGATAGTCTTTAACTGTGTAAAAAGCTTTCTGGCATAGCTTACGTTTTACGAATAATTTGAATGTATTAATACTAAGGACTTGAACATGGCTAGGGAGTTTATTATAAAAACGTATACATTGGCAAATGCCAATATATAGTAGTTCATTTAAATAAATGAACCACCTATTTTCTTAAGTCTGGTTTTAGGAATGACAAAATTGTGTTTATTCCTAGTATTTAAGTTATATATCACTGTATCTTTTAAATAGATTAATAATTTGTAATAATGTGCTTACAAAAGATTCTCATAAATATACTGAGAGGGCACAAACATTATATTAATCTCTTTAAATTTGTCTCTGAGTGAGTGTCTAGGTCCAGCAGGTGGTGATGGCAACTTTGGACCGGAATCGATGGAGACAGATTGTCCGCTTATAGGGGTCCAGTGACCACGATCCTCAGTAATGAGGGACCGACTGTAGAAGAGAGAAGAGAGTGCCTAGGACTTAATTTATAAATTGCACGAATAGCCCTTTTTTGTGAAATAAATACTGTCTGATTATCGGCGGCATTTCCCCTCAACAGAATGCCGTATGACATCAGCATCACACTGTGAAAATAACTAAAGTATACTAAACGCGCTGTCTTTAAATCAGTTCAACCACGATCTTTTCTTAAAAAAGTTTAGTAACTCTGTCTCTTTGTCACGTTTTCACGAATAAACCACTGAAGCAATTTAATAAAGTTTAGTAACTCTGTCTCTTTGTCACGTTTTCACGAATACACCACTGAAGCAATTTAATAAAGTTTAGTAACTCTGTTTCTTTGTCACGTTTTCACGTCTACACCACTGAAGCAATTTAATAAAGTTTAGTAACTCTGTCTCTTTGTAACGTTTTCACGTCTACACCACTGAAGCAATTTAATAAAGTTTAGTAACTCTGTTTCTTTGTCACGTTTTCACGCCTACACCACTGAAGCAATTTAATAAAGTTTAGTAACTCTGTCTCTTTGTCACGTTTTCACGAATACACCACTGAAGCAATTTAATAAAGTTTAGTAACTCTGTTTCTTTGTCACGTTTTCACGTCTACACCACTGAAGCAATTTAATAAAGTTTAGTAACTCTGTCTCTTTGTAACGTTTTCACGTCTACACCACTGAAGCAATTTAATAAAGTTTAGTAACTCTGTTTCTTTGTAACGTTTTCACGTCTACACCGCTGAAGTAATTTAGTAAAGTTTAGTAACTCTGTCTCTTTGTAACGTTTTCACGTCTACACCACTGAAGCAATTTAATAAGTTTAGTTTAGTAACTCTGTTTCTTTGTAACGTTTTCACGTCTACACCACTGAAGCAATTTAATAAGTTTAGTAACTCTGTTTCTTTGTCACGATTTCACGCCTACACCACTGAAGCAATTTAATAAAGTTTAGTAACTCTGTTTCTTTGTAACGTTTTCACGTCTACACCGCTGAAGTAATTTAGTAAAGTTTAGTAACTCTGTCTCTTTGTAACGTTTTCACGTCTACACTTCTGAAGCAATTTAATAAAGTTTAGTAACTCTGTCTCTTTGTCACGTTTTCACGTCTACACCACTTTAGCAATTTAATAAATTTTTAGTAACTCTGTCTCTTTGTAACGTTTTCACGTCTACACCACTGAAGCAATTTAATAAGTTTAGTTTAGTAACTCTGTTTCTTTGTAACGTTTTCACGTCTACACCACTGAAGCAATTTAATAAGTTTAGTAACTCTGTTTCTTTGTCACGATTTCACGCCTACACCACTGAAGCAATTTAATAAAGTTTAGTAACTCTGTTTCTTTGTAACGTTTTCACGTCTACACCGCTGAAGTAATTTAGTAAAGTTTAGTAACTCTGTCTCTTTGTAACGTTTTCACGTCTACACCACTGAAGCAATTTAATAAGTTTAGTAACTCTGTTTCTTTGTCACGATTTCACGCCTACACCACTGAAGCAATTTAATAAAGTTTAGTAACTCTGTTTCTTTGTAACGTTTTCACGTCTACACCGCTGAAGTAATTTAGTAAAGTTTAGTAACTCTGTCTCTTTGTAACGTTTTCACGTCTACACTTCTGAAGCAATTTAATAAAGTTTAGTAACTCTGTCTCTTTGTCACGTTTTCACGTCTACACCACTTTAGCAATTTAATAAATTTTTAGTAACTCTGTCTCTTTGTAACGTTTTCACGTCTACACCACTGAAGCAATTTAATAAGTTTAGTTTAGTAACTCTGTTTCTTTGTAACGTTTTCACGTCTACACCACTGAAGCAATTTAATAAGTTTAGTAACTCTGTTTCTTTGTCACGATTTCACGCCTACACCACTGAAGCAATTTAATAAAGTTTAGTAACTCTGTTTCTTTGTAACGTTTTCACGTCTACACCGCTGAAGTAATTTAGTAAAGTTTAGTAACTCTGTCTCTTTGTAACGTTTTCACGTCTGACACCACTGAAGCAATTTAATAAGTTTAGTAACTCTGTTTCTTTGTCACGATTTCACGCCTACACCACTGAAGCAATTTAATAAAGTTTAGTAACTCTGTTTCTTTGTAACGTTTTCACGTCTACACCGCTGAAGTAATTTAGTAAAGTTTAGTAACTCTGTCTCTTTGTAACGTTTTCACGTCTACACTTCTGAAGCAATTTAATAAAGTTTAGTAACTCTGTCTCTTTGTCACGTTTTCACGTCTACACCACTTTAGCAATTTAATAAATTTTTAGTAACTCTGTCTCTTTGTAACGTTTTCACGTCTACACCACTGAAGCAATTTAATAAGTTTAGTTTAGTAACTCTGTTTCTTTGTAACGTTTTCACGTCTACACCACTGAAGTAATTTAGTAAAGTTTAGTAACTCTGTCTCTTTGTAACGTTTTCACGTCTACACCACTGAAGCAATTTAATAAAGTTTAGTAACTCTGTTTCTTTGTCACGTTTTCACGTCTACACCACTGAAGTAATTTAGTAAAGTTTAGTAACTCTGTCTCTTTGTAACGTTTTCACGTCTACACCACTGAAGCAATTTAATAAAGTTTTGTAACTCTGTCTCTTTGTCACGTTTTCACGCCTACACCACTGAATGAAGATATCTTCAGCTATTAAAAACTCTGAACTCTACTCCGTAAGAATAGATATGGTTTGCATTCAGTGACATGTTTAAAGATTTGGTGGCCCGGACCACATTATATAAAAAAATCCAAAATAAAAAACAGGAAGTCTGAGCTCGTCGATGAAGCTGAGTCTGGGCGATGCCTTTCTTGGCCTTTTAAATTCGTGGAAAGAGTAAAGGAGTGATTATTTGATTTTAATTAATTTAGGGATTCTTCTCAATTAAAGGTCGGACATACGTAATATTAGATGATTTATTGTTAACAAAGTATTCTATGTGTTGCCAGTGGTCACCACCAGCCGGCAGAGTACGCAGGCGCGTACGAGTAGGACACGCGTGGCGCCGAGTAGTGGGCTACTCGGGTCACGGTGGGCGCCACGTAGTGAGCCACGCGGGTCACGTGCGGGTAGGACACGATCTTCCTCACCGACAGCACCTGCAAATGTAGAAGAACATGAATTAAATTTACAGGCTTCTTTGATGAAATCAGGCAGTTTTCCATATGGTGTGATCCTTGAAGAACAATGGATCATCCTCTACGAGGTATACAACACAAAGGCTTGGACTTGTGGCAGTTGACAGATATGTGGGCCAGATAGGCAGTCCTAGAGGGACGGTAACATTCAGCTTCCTCCGATGAGACTGGAAGCAGATTTTGATTAATATTCTCCTAATGTGCATGTTTCATGAAAGTGCTAAATAAATATTATTATTTCTTTCTTTCAATGTTCGGGACATTGGAAGAATGTGTAGGTACCCGAGATTTTGGGAAAACTAAGCAGATGATGCGCAGCACTATCACACGTTAGCCTCACCTCGGGAACACTGACGATTTTCTTGACGGAGACGACGGCGGGCTCATGGATGATGGCTGCTGGCGCGGAGTACAGCGCGGCGTGGCTGACGAGCGGCGCCTCCAGGCTGTAGGCGCTGAACCCTAGGCTTGCACCGTGCCCCCAGCCCGAGCGCTTGTCGCGCCGGCCCTGTTCCGGCGCCGGCGCCGCCAGCGCGCACGCCACCAACACAGCGATGCAAACCTAAAGCACACCAGCCGATCAATTCACTAAAAATCTCAATGAGAAAACTTGGCTGAAGTGAACTGTCGTTTCACCTGAAGCTGAGGATAGTTTAACTTCTCGGTGAGATTTTATAGATATCACTGCAGTACTATATTATACAGGGTGTAATTGATTTCACTTAATCCCTCTGTATTTAAAAGGTCGTTGTGATTACTCATAATTATGACCAACTTATAATAAGGTCAATCAAGAAAGCACGCAATAAACCCCCAGCAGGTTTTTTTCAGTACCGGGTAAAGTCGGGTTACTTTGGCCCTGGAGGGTAACTTTGGCCGTAACTCGTTAACCAATATAAACACAGCACACTGTTTTTACTGTCTACCTATTGATTAAAAGTTTGGACAAAAGTTGTACTCCAGACCTAAAATAACCCGACTTTACGGTAACGAAGTAACCAAGTAGTGAAATAACTTCCAAATAAAATGTTTTTTTTTTTTCGTAATTTTGTCGATTTATAGAAGTGCATAAATGTATAGAGTAGCTGTTCTGTGAGTCCTTGACAGATTTTGAGTTATTTCAATGTCACCTTGGACTTAGGTAGCTGGCACTCGTTGAGAATAAAATGATTGACTAACATGGACTGCTAATTCTTGAAAAGTAAGTTTTTCTGAAAGATGGTTCAAATTCAAATTAGAATAGAATAGAATAGAATATCATTTATTGGCCAAAAACATGGTATAAAGATGGTAGATATAATAATGTGAACAAACATGTTTTGCTTAATAGATATAAGCGTGCAAATTTTACATGCATTACGAAACATTAATTTATCATGCGATTTTATGTTCTAGGAGCTCCTTAACACTGTAAAAACTATTAGCAGATAGCAATTTGTATAATTGAATTTTGAACAATCTTGTATTTAATGTGTTTAATTCATTCGGTATTTTATTATATACCTGGACACACATTAACATGCAGCTTTTATTATATTTCGCAAGCCTTGGGAGGACATTTAACACAAGCCTGTAGGGGTCGCGCCTGCTGCGAGAATTTACACCGCTTGCTTTCGCAAACAATTAGGATGTTGTAGGTTAATAAATAATTTTCCTTAATTTTCTTTTTAGGATTACCTATGACTTGAACTCTTTTAAATCTTAGCCCTTATACTTTGTTTCGGAATTGTTCGAAAGATCCAACACAAAGGCGTTACAACACAAAGGGCATTTGGAGGAACACGGGTGGGTTTGAATAAGAGTCTGACACTCCCTTCCTCTCCGCCCAGAGCGGAAGGAGTCACAAGTAGATTTCACAAAAAAAAATCTTATACTTTGAAGGCGTATAATGATACTCACGAAAGTCTTCATGGTGATAGAATGGATTGTGGAGGAGCAGGACTGAGTACTGGTACCTTTGCCGGGGCTGTGGCGCCGTTATATACGGACGCACTGTGACAAGTTACAAAATTCCGCAAAACGCCACCATTGTTGCGACAACTCATGTTTTATTATAATTAAATAGAGCCATTCGGTCCAGCGAGTGACATCACCCTCGAGGAGGCGGAATAACTTACGTGTCGGCTGTAGCGGGAGCACTCGCGCACACGCGCAGTCTCACGCACTCCTCATAGACAGCGCCGTGGATTGTGGCACTGCGGTCAGAGCGTCGCCTTCCGAGCATGTGCTGGTTCAGCCATCATTGAAAACATTGTTCTGATGCATCCACCGATTTGTGTTGCATATACAACTTTTGAAGGTGTAGTCTCACATGATTCTACTGAGTTTACACAATAAAGCTTTTGTTTTCCGCTTCACTCGCTGTAATACAGATTTTCGTAAAATAAGTAAGCTATTACCTAACCGTCTCCAGAGTTCCATCTTCCTGTGTAAAAATCGGTTCAATCGTAACAATTACTTTCGCTTTTACTGATCAGGATTTGTGTTTTACACTATGTGTTCGAAAACGTCAAATAATATGTCATGCAAACCCCTAGTGCATACCTGCCGTGGTTCGTATGCTGCGAAGCCTTCAGTAGATAGTACATGTTACAATCATGTACAACCGGTCTAGTCTGTCCACATCTCACCGTGTACACTGACGTGGAGCGAACGACAAGTGAGCTGTCATTTCGTCTTGTTTGTATGGTTTCATCAAGATCACTTCAATTGATTTATGACTGAATCTGTTTTGTCAATTTTGGTGACAGATCATCATCTGTCATCAAAATTGACAAAACAGATTCAACACGCCGCCAATAAACCAGTGAATATTCATCATGATTCACTGGTTTTTTGGCGGCGTACTTTGTAAGGGACAAGCTCTTTTTAATTTTATTCAAGTAAAAGTATACAATTAAGTATTTTAGATACTTTTTTAATAGAACAGTAAATAGTATTAACGAGCGAAAAAAAGTACAATACTGTTTTTAACAGTATGGTTGGGCACCCTACCACGGATGTCGTGAGCCAAAGCATTTTGGAATCGACCTTATGTTGGCATTCACTCACATACGTTCATAATTTCATTAGATGTCAGGTTTTTTTATCATATAGAGCGTTAACGCTCTCGAGCTCTAAATGGACACATATTTAATATAAATTAATATTGTGATCTTGTTATTACTTTCGCATCATATAATAAGCAAGTAATGGGATAGGCTGTACGAATTGGTATCGAGCATGATTTGCCTTTAAAATTAAAAACGATCATGCTTGTAATCACCGTATTTAGTTGTAGTGGCTTCTGATTGGTCAAGACATCGTGTAATTTTCCTCTTCGTGACATCATCAGCTACTTTTTGCATTGCAAAGCTTTAAACGTTTGGACAATTCCTTGTAGTGTTAATGTAGGGGCTGAATCGATAAGAATCAGAGTACTGGTTATGAGAGCATTTGGGAGTGTTATGCGCCGCGCTTGCATGTGGATAACTATGGAAGTAGGAAACGTCGCGGGGAGCCATTAATTAGAGCAGCTGCGCACGCGCCGACGCGCTCACTCTTGCGCACCAGTGAGAGTGACGGCTCGCTGGCAAAAACTTCGGCGCACGCGTCCGTCAGACGGATTAATGGCAGCGGGAACTGATACTGAGTGAGTGCTGTTTATTAGTGAGCCGGCGAGTAAATCACTCAGGCAGCTCATGTACTGTAAAATAAACGGGAAGCTCATGTCTGACGTCGTCTATCTTCTTTAAACGCCACTGTCTTACTTACGTCATTACTTATAGATCTTCTCTGACTACCTCAAATATATACATATATAATCATATCACATCACACTAATATTAAGTATAAAGGCGAAAGTTTGTAAATGTGTGTGTATGTTTGTTACTTCTTCACGCTCAAATGGCTAGGCCGATTTAGATGAAATTTGGTAAAGAGATTGTTAGAGTCCCGAGAAAGGACATAGAATATTTTTTATCCTGAGAGTAGTCAAAGTCAAAGTCAAAACGTTTATTTCAATTAGGCCATTAAACGGCACTTTTGAACGTCATCGTTTACAGTTCAGTAAAAATAATAGAATTGCATTAATAAAGTGACTCTACTGTCCATTCGGAAAGGTAGATTCTTATGGAGAAGAACGGACAAGAAACTCCATAGTTACTCTTTTCAAATAATGATTTTACAAAATTTGGTTTACAAAAATTAATTTAATATTATGTGAGGACGATGCACCCAGAGTATGCTACTTATAAGAACAAAGTATCACCAGCAGAGGTAAACTTATTAATTTCCTAAAGAAATTTAGGTAAATGGTACTCACATATTTACAAACATTGGAACCATTAATTAAACAACAGTGTGTGAGTTAACAGAAAAATAAAAACACAGTAGTTCTGATAGTAGTTCCCTTGGGATAATTTCTGACATTCACGCGGGCGGCAGCTAGTTTATAATAAAGTTGAAGAGTTTGTTTGTTTGAACGCGCTATCTCTAGAACTACCAGTCGGATTTGAAAAAAAAATCCATGAGGAAGGCTATAAAAATCCATGAGGATGTCAAAACTCCTGTGGGGTCCCCAGGGCAGTATATTAGGACCCTTTTTGTTTTTACTATATATCAATGATTTGCCCAACGTGACCCCATATTCATGCATTCTGTACGCCGACGATACTACTCTTAGTATTGAACTCACTGATAAAAATATCGCCAAATACGAAAAAGAGATAAATGTCACACTAAACAAAATAATAGATTGGTTAAAAGACAACAATTTACATGTCAATATCGGTAAAACTAAACTTATACAGTTCCAAACTTATAATAGCAAACATCACGGATTAAAAATAAGATATGCAGGTGACAAATTTTGCAACTGGAAAGAACATATTGAAAAATTATGCACTAAGCTGCAAAGATTTGTATTTGTTTTAGGTAGAATAACTCGTGTAGCTGGTATCAATGCAGCATTTTATGCTTATCATGGTTACGTAGCATCAATTCTACGCTACGGTATTATCATATGGGGCAATTCTGTGGATTTTATTAAGGCATTTCGAGCCCAAAAAAAGTGTATTCGATCAATAACCAAAGCCCAACCATTAGACAGCTGTGTCCCACTCTTTAAAAGTTTAAAAATATTGCCACTCCCATCTTTATATATATTCGAACTTTGTATCTTTGTACGTAAAAACATAGGTTTATTTAAATTACGTAATGATGTTGTGGTAAGAAAAAGCAGAGATCTCCACCAATTATGTGTACCTCAACAACGAATTAAACTATTCTCCAATAATGTTTACTGTATGGCAATTCGTATTTATAATAAATTACCTAATGTTTTTAAAGATCTTAATTTCATGACTTTTAAAAAGAAATTATTTGACTTCCTATTATCTAAGTGTTATTACTCAACAGATGAGTTTTTAAATGAAAAGTTTGACTCTAAATTTAAATTGGACGACGAATTGCCCTTACATTCGTAATGATTGAATTTAATTTGATAACTGTGACAATATGACATTGTATTGAATAATTCTTAACACTGTATTTGATTAATTTCTGACATTATATTTAGTATTCCTTGACATTATATTTAGATTGCCTTGACATTGTATTTAATAATTCCTGACATATTTAGTATACCGTTTTATTGTATTTAATAACTCTTGACATTCTTATTAGTATGCGTTGACATTGTATGCAATAATCCCTCCAAATTGTATTTAATATCAGATAATGTTTACCTAGGTTTGCCAATTCATTTTGATTTCATTTAAATTTTTGAAAATATTTGTACGCTGGAAACAGCAGAATATTTTGGACGTAGAATTGTAGTAACACCTTGTAACAACAATATTCTAACAAATAAACTTATTATTATTATTATTATACTGGAAAGGGTGATATGCGCGTACGAAGTCGCGGGCAAAAGTTATAATTGACATAAGGGCAGAAGGCATGTTGAAGTACTATCTATGTATGTTTAGCTAATACCACCAACATAGGTACCCCAGATTAAAGTAGCATCTTCTGACTTAGCATTGCCAATGGTTAATTGTTGTGCAGCAGTGAATGACGGATGGCTTATAGGTACCTCTTCCCTCTCTGCGGCGTTGGGCTCACATGGTTGGGGAATGAGGTCAGTGGTGGAGGTGGAGACGTCTCTTCAGCACTAAGTAAGGGACGGACCAACCTGATATGTAGCCTATTGGCCTCTTGTAATTTTGTAATGCTGAGCTATTTAGTCGAGAGCGAGGAGAAGCCGAGATGTTGGGGGTGGTGTTTTCCTTTGTATCGTAGAAGGAGTTGGCTCTGATGGTACATTCTCATTACAAATTTCGCACGTTCTTCATCTTCTTCTTGGACTGATCGACTATCAATTTGACAATTCAAAAGTGTGTGGAAATGAAATTTAATTGATTTGAAACGAATCAGTAGGAAAATTACTAGTAATAGGTAAATAGAAAGTGGAGTCATTCGTTAAGTATGAATACGTTGAATGTATTACATACAATAGATATGTACGTATCGTGCAGTAATTAATCGTTAACTACAGCAATTAGTGCACGTGCTCCGTGCAATGCCGGATTAAGCTAGTGGGGCCTGTAGCAAATTTTACTAGGAAGATTCTGAAAAATGTAGATTTCTACTATTAGCGAGTTTTGGCCATGACCTGGAAAATGTCCAACAAACTTAAGTTATTATTATAAATTAGATCTCGAATTTCCCAATTAAACGAACGCACTTTTTTCTCCCAATTACCAGTCACCCTGTATAATATTAATTACTAGCTGACCTGTGCAACTGTTAATTTCTTTAGAAAATGAATAAGTTTACCTCTGCTGGTGATACTTTGTTCTTATAAGTAGCATACTCTGGGTGCATCGTCCTCACATAATATTAAATTAATTTTTGTATATCAAATTTTGTAAAATCATTATTTGAAAAGAGTAACTATGGAGTTTCTTGTCCGTTCTTCTCCATGAGAATCTACCTTTCCGAATGGACAGTAGAGTCACTTTATTAATGTAATATTATTATTTTACTGAACTGTAAATGCTGACGTTCAAACATGCCGTTTAATGGCCTAATTGAAATAAACGTTTTGACTTTGACTTTTGTAACGTCGTCAGCGTCACATTTTTCAGCTCCGCTCCTATAAGTAAGCGTGGTATTATATGTATAGCTTATAGCTTTCCTCAACAAACGTGCTATCCAACAATAAAAGATTTTTTCAATTCGAATCAGTAGTGGATTAGCGCGCAAAACCAAACAAACAAACAAAAAAAATTCTTCAGCTTACTCTCTATTCAGCATACCTTATATTGGTACTTGTGAATCTTAAACACTCACAATTCCAGCCCCGGAAATACTTCGACATGTTTCTACTCTCCTGGTACTTGTAAATCTATATCGCCCATAATTCCAGCCCCAGACATACTTCGACATGTTTCTGGTCTCCTGGTACTTGAGAATCTTTAGCGTTCAGAATTCCAGCCCCGGAAATACTTCTACATGTTTCTGGTCTTCTGGTACTTGAGAATCTTTAGTGGTCACAATTCCAGCCCCAAAAGTACTTCGATATGTTTCTAATCTCCTGGTACTTGTGAATCTTTAGCGTTCACAATTTAAATTTTAATCAAAAGCACCAAGGAGTATTGATACCAACTTCGAAGCAAAACACCGCCAAAATAACTTTCTACCCCTTTTTGACCCCGTTGGATGAATTTCAATAAAATACGAAACACGTCTTCCATCAATTCTGTTAAAAAAGGCTTATGCAAAATTGAAGTAGATATAACCAAGGAATCACGTTGTCCCCCCCCATACAAACTTTGCCCCCTTTTTCACCCCCTTTAGGGTTAGAATTTCTTAAAATTTTATCGGATGCCTACATCATACAAAGAACAGCATCATACGATCAGCGGTTTAGGCTGTGCGTTGATCCGTCAGTCAGTCATTCAGGACAAAGCATTTTATATGTATAGATGGATTACCACTTTCAAGTTTATTTTTCAATCCAAAAATTTGGAGTTCTTGGGGATAATCAAAGCTCAATGATGTGACAATTATACAAACGATCAAGCATCCGAAGTAAAAAAAAAAGCAATTCAATTCAAAGAACAAATCATTTAAATAAATTGTGGCAGCTGAGACATGACCAGTCCTAGCTGACGTATACTTCTTGTATTTTTTTTTCAGATATACAGTACCCATACGAAATACCAAATGGTAAAAAAACTGTTCAGCTGGTAGCCCTCAACCAGAACTCGGACTCTTCTGAGTCCTGTTCCACGTAGATTTCATACAGATTTGGCGCCCCGGGCTAAATATATATATAAAATGAAGAAAAATTCTACACTGTCGTATCCAATAACCCCATAATTTCCTTCTTGTTTATTTTAATATCCGTACTTTGTATCCTGCATTGTCAATGACTATTTTCTATAATGTTAGAACACAGCATAAAAGGTTTTTGGTATCACAGCAACAGCAGAACACTGACTCCTAAGTCACAGGATCACCTAGTTTAGGAGCCAGGGTTTATCTTATCCGTAATACCTTTAGTTAACCAAGTTATGTATCCTAGTCTTAAGCAATGTTACAGGTTTTCGTATGAATAAAGATTTATTATTATTATTACTGTCGTGTTTCTTAAAAACATGTAGAGAGCGAGTGGAGCAAGCCCTACATTTTTAGAACCAAGATTTTATTTTTATTTTTTTTTGTTTTGTCTCTTCAACAATGGGTACCTACACTATAACATTTACGAGGAGTCACTCCAGACTTAAGTTTAAGTGCCTCATCAGTCATCACTTAATATAATAATTAAAATTCACAATGAAAAATTATAAACAATTTCAGTGACAGTAACAGTAAAATAATTCAAGATTCTTTTCATGGTAGGTACAGACGTAAGAAATAGATCAATGTCGTCATCGTGTTTTTTTGTATACAGCATACATTCTGGAAAGTGAGCAATGCTGCCTTATTGTATTACTTCTTGGTAGATTTCGTGGCACATGGAAGGATACCCTACTAAGCAACTGTCCTGCAGTTCAAAGAGCCTGTTACTAGTTTTTAAGGAAGATTAAATCAAACATATTTTTTCGTTTTTCTAAAGAGACAATCACAAAATACTTCAATCTGTTCTGGTACGATTTGAGCCTTTTGCCCATGTTACAGTGATAAGTGAGATGCCATAGGAACCTTTCTTGCAATCGTTCGATACGCCTGATGTTTACCTTGTCAACTTACGCTGAAAACACACGAACCAAGAGAAGTATATCTATCAAGACGAGCAAGAAAACCTTAGGACCCCCTATCTCCGATAGGTTCAATATTCTTCTTAAAAATAACATGATACCTACGTATCGGCAGGCTATAGGAACATAGTAGGTCGTCCCGGACCATGACCCTTTTGGCCTAAGTGAGCGGGAATTGTGTACTACTGAGAGGGTAGTGGGAAGATTCATACACATTATGGGAAAGGGATTGCTGGTTGGAGGCCTCGTACTGGATGTTTTTCTGTAGTATTTAGAAGTTTGCAATGTACAGACGCCAGCACATCAAGCTACCCGAAACTGACAATTTTTCCCAAACAACTTTGACCCTAATGCTTTGGCGATAAAGTTGAAAATCTATTAGAGAAATTTGACAGATTGTTGTAGCTTGATGTGCTGGCGTCGAAAACGAAGAGTGAAATATCACCAGAAATGTGTCTTGTAGACTTCTTCTTGGAAGACATCGGAAAATCGTCTTACAGATGGCAAAAAAAAAGGATTCGGCCCCCAAATTTTTCGCCCTAGGCTTACACCAGACGGAGCCATAAAGCTGGTCTCTGGCGAAATGTTTTTGTAAGTCCATTATCTACTGTTGCTACGTGGCTAATCCGGCACTGGCTCAGTGACGGCGACTGCTGCGAGTCAATGCCGAGGTGCTGTTCGTGTTCCACTAACGGAACCAGTGTGAGTCACGGCGATCGCGGCTCATGTCATGTGCAATGTGCATTGTGCTTGTCATGTCACATTTCACTTACTTCCGACTTCATCGTCTATTAAACAAGGTTTTATCCCTTGCATGACCGATATTGAGCTTATAGTCGCCTCTCGAAGTTTCCGTCATCTCAGTTCATTATTGATAGCCTGTACTGCAGCATTGGTTGGTAACGGCCAAAGGATAAGCCATATCGTCATGATTTTGAGCTAATAGGCTAGAAAGAAAGAACAAGAGTTTATTTCCCTTGCGACAAGCATGACGCAAGGGAAATTAAGTTGCTTGGACTATAATATGGGGAAAATTATCCATACGGATTAGCCTTTTAGTTAGCACTAACTTATCTGTGGGAGCATCATAAGAACTAGATAGTTTGTTATCGTTTGGCATATAGCTGCAAGCGGTAATCTGGCTTTAGTTCAATATATATACGTTATCAATATGTAAATAGATTAAGAACTAAATGTTACGTAATCTTATTTTAACAGTATAGTAATTTAAATGTCATTATAAATATATATATTTGAAGCATTAACTTGTGTCCTGGCTGCTCCTATGTTTCATAACTGTTGTGCATTTCGGAAAATGCGCGATTCTAGCAAGAGGCCTGCCCTGGGCCTATTAAAAAAACGGGGCCGAGGGAGTTTTACACTATGCTTACTTTTGTATACCTAATTATGAATATATCTACCTAAATAATCTATACTAATATAATAAAGCTGAAGAGTTTATTTGAACGCGCTACTCTCTTCAACTACCAGTCGGATTTGGAAATTCATTTTGTATACGATAGCCACGTTCATGAGGAAGGCTATAGGCTATAGGAACGGGAAAAAACGGGATATGCGCGAATGAAATCGCGAGCAAAAGCTAGTTACTTATATTTGTGTTGTATTGTCACCGGAAAATCAGGGAAACCGTACGCTTGTAATAAATCTTCATTAGATTATGACTTTTCGATAAATTATGTAAAATCGTTTTGTATAGGTACAATAAATCACATCTAAATTCAATCGTTTCCAATAACAATAACAATAACAATAACAATAACAATTGACGTTATCAACACATTCATGTTTACGACAAGAGATAACTGTGTTATGCACTAGAATTATTGTATAATAAATAGGTGTGATATCTTTTCTGAACTAAGATTCTTAATGTTGAATTATTTAATAAGCAATTGAGTGAGAATGTAAATGAGTGCGTGAAGTGAGTGATATACAATAATGCGAGTTAGGTCACAGTCTTGCTGTAGAAGCGTGTATTGATGTACTGGTCGAGCTGGCTGCCCCACTGCCGCTGCGGGACAGGCGCGTGCTCTTACAATGTTCTGGCGGTAGACCAATGAAACTTGCCTGCGGACTTCGAGCATTGGGTGGCTCGCTGTCCAATCACGACCAGGCCCGGGTCGATGGCGCGTTGTGTTTCACGCGCACCTCAAAGAGATGTCAGCATAAAAGAAGGGGCCCGCTAGGGCCAGAGCCTGCCAGGGTTGCGGAATTTGTTCAAAAGAGTCACCGCGGCCCTGGAACGCAAAGGGCTTTAGAAGGAACACGGATGGGTTTTAGTCAGTAAGAGTCTGACACGCCCTTCCGCTCCACCCAGAGCGGAAGAAGTCATTTGATGATTTCCCATCCTTAAAAAAAAAAAAAAAGACCAATGAAACTTGTAGGGACTGGGAGCCGCGGTCAGCTGATCAGATGTTCCTCCACACACACTTACTTACATGGCACATACACTCATAAAATACATGTATTTACTTAGTATTCATAATAAATGAAGATTTGGTAAGTCTTGTTTATTTGCTACTGACTTTGTAGTTGGTAGTTGTTGTTTTCTTTTTATTGGAATTAGCAAAAATGAAATTTAAGTATCGACGGAAATAAGGGCTGTTATAAGAACTAGACTAGCTGTTGGTAGGTATGTAGTAAGTACAATACTTGTGAAAGTATATGTAAAGTACTCGATGAGTCATAAGTGTGTGTGACGACACCGTTGTTGTACTTAGATTAAAAAGATCCTATTAACAGTAAACAAATCACGTAAAACTAACAAAAGCTAACCCACCCGTGTTCCTCCAAAATACTCTCTGTGTTCCAGGGCCGCGGTAACTCTTTCGAACAATTCTGTAACCGTGGATCCATAAGTACCTGCGCTGTTCGCGAAATTAATAATGCAAGTTTAATTATTAAAACTCCAATTCAATAAAAAAATTGGACACTGACAAAAATTTAATTAAGCTGTCGTCAGCGCCATCTGTTGAGTTACGTGAGCACTGCAGACGCGGAATTAAAAATGAAAATGCATGGTCGAACACACGAAGTAGAGATAGTTGGAAATTAACGAAGCAAAACCGAATAATGCGATCGTCTGTTGTTATCTGGTGGTAGTGATTTTTTCTTCAAGGATGGGAAATCATCAAATGACTTCTTCCGCTCTGGGTGGAGCGGAAGGGTGTGTCAGACTCTTACTGACTAAAACCCATCCGTGTTCCTTCTAAAGCTCTTTGCGTTCCAGGGCCGCGGTGACTCTTTCGAACAAATTCCGCAACCCTGGCTGTGGTAACAGGCAGTGTTGATGCCTAGCATGGCATGTTACCTCTGCCTGGTGGTGATACCTAGCACCACATGTTACCTCTGCCTCAACTAGTCTCACCACTTCACCAGACACAGCCTCTCATGGATGGGATTCAGTATATTTGGTCGTTGTGTTGATTTATTGTTCTAGTATTTAAAGTCGATCGTAACTTCAATACCTTAAAGGCTTAGAATAATTACTATTATTCTCCTGATTTAGGTTTGACTATAAAATACAATATTATGTTCAACTATAGATATGTTTCGGAGTTGCTTGAGCAACAAGTCGTTACAAAGCTGAGTTCCGTCGGAGTTCCAGAAGGCGCTCGCTGCATGGACGATGAACGTTAGATGAATGACGTCCATTGTCTGTCATATACGACAGGCATGACATATATCACACACATACTATTGTGTCAGCACAGAAGCATGCAAGACTCGAGCAGTTGCTTCCTAGCGGCACATTATTGTACAAGTACGAAAGTCTGAATTTTAAACACATAGAGAGCATGCTGTAAAAATAATTCAACATGCTTGTTGGCAGCAAATCAGTATGCTTTTTAATAGTATGAGTATTTCACCTGAAAAAAATGAGCATTTGTACCACTGGTGGTGTTTGACCACTAGTTTTTAACCGATTTAAAAAAAAGGAGGAAGTTCTCAATTAGCATGTTTTTTTTTCTACGTTTGTTCAGCGATATTTTCGTTAATTGTCAACCGGTTTAAATAATTATTTTTTGTTTGACAGAAAATTTTCTCAGACTGGTCCCATTTCAATTTGGTGAAGATCTGACGAAGAACTTTGGGGAAAAAATAATAACAAACATGCCTGATTGCTGAAATCGCACGTTTGTTAATCAAGTTAACATAACATCACGCCGGTTCGCCGTGAAGGGGTACGCAGATGTGTACCTACATGGTAACCAAGTTATCTATTCGGGCATAACTTTATTGTTTATGAACCGGTCTTGATGATTCTTTTTGCTTTGGGTTTAGTAATTCTCGTATATAGATATTGAATTTACTTTAGACATTAAACTTCAAAGATAAATTAGTAACTTCCTAAACTTAAAATCAATAAAATCTGGGAAAGTGAGATATTGGTAGGTTTATGTCAATACCAAAGCCTCCCAAGGACTTGGATTACGAAGGCACACAAAGTAACTCAATTAGCGCAACTACTCATTATGGCAATAATGTCAATTTAGTTGTGGGGTATCACTAAAACGTGAAAAACAAAAACTTTTTATAAAAATACAACCGACTTTCAAATAAAAACACTAGGTACCTACAAAATAACATTCATTTCGGAAGTCGGTGACAAATACGAAGAAACACTGACTTTCGAAATTAAAGTTATTTATTACTTTGTAAGTAGTGTTTTGATTTGGTTGTGTTTTTTTAAAGTATTTTTTTATATTATTAGTACTGCTGGACCGATTCTGTTGAAATTTGGTACACATATGAGCTTCCGTGACCCAAATACGGGCGCGTTACGTAAATAAATAAACTTTATGAGGAGAATAGGTGAAATAGTTGGCAACGCGCCGCAATGCTATGTTAATATGAACAGGCGCTCTGCAGGTATGTATGTGCGCAATCCCAACTCAGCTAGTCCCTTATGAGAGGATACTTGAAGTTATATTAAGGAATTCTAGGATCATTCCCATTCATTTATTTTGAACCCGTAATACGTTCAGGTCTACAAATCTGAGATGTGTTTGGTTAGTTCGTTTCTACGACTCTGGTAGAACTAGCAAGCCAGTCGTCCACTGCTTCTAGTGTCTTTCTGGCAGTAGCTAGCTAGTTGGTACCACCAACTAAAAACAATATATTTGTACAACTGGAAACCAAAAATGGAAAACCGATAGTGAAATCGGAGAACAGCGTAGTAGATGTTAGACACAATGAAGTCTTGCTACGGCGTAGCAGCACTTGTAGGCGCGAGAGTTCATAACGAGTTCGTAGCATTCGGGACATGTTATGAGCGGGACACGGATTGTGAAAACCAAGAATCCTGCTACGCCGTAGTAAAATCGTAGCATTCGTAGTTGTAGACCGTAGCTAATTCGTAGCGTTCAAGAAAATTATATATACTTTAAATACCAACTAATGCGGAGAGGCTTGAGATGAGACATTATGATTAATTTAACGTGAGAGGTTCTTCCGAAAGAAAACAAAGTGTCTTGTAAAAAAATCGATATAAAAATAAACAACTAAACAATAACATTATGTACAGTATGGAGTGTCCACTCGTATCGTGCTCACCACCAGCCGTGGTGGGCGTGGTGGCCGTGCTGCACCGGCACCTCCTTCTTCACCACGATGACCCTGGGCTCGCTGATGACCTTGCGCACGTGCACCACCTGCGGCACGGTGATCTCGCGCGGCACGTGCACGACCTTCTTCACGGCGATGATCTTGGTCTTGGGTTGCGCTTGCCAGCCGGAGTTCCAGCCGGATTTCCAGCCGTTTGACTGGCTGGTCCAGCCCTGCGGTTGGCTCCAGCCGTGCGACGGCGCGACCCAGCCGTGCGACGGCGCGACCCAGCCGTGCGACTGCCCGGCCCAGCCGTGGCCGTAGCCGCGCTTCTCGCGCACTGCCGCGCTTGCCGCCATCGCCACCAGCGCGAATAACACAATCTGGAAATTATGCCAACATCATAATCATAATCCGCATTTCAGCCGAAAGACGTCCAGTGCAGGACATAGGCCCTGAAGTGTCGCCACATCAACCGGTGTTGTGCGTTTCACATCGAGCGGATTCCCATGGTATTCACCAGGTCATCGGTCCACCATGATGGGGGCCTCCCAACTCAGCGTCTTTCGGTTAGCACTTGCCACTCCACAAGCTCTAGATAAGTGAGATTCTGTCAGCGGTAGCGTGGCGAAGGCGATTGTCAAAAAATGTATGGATGAAAAACAGTTTTCGATCGCATTCGCTAATATAACAGCACTTTGTCAGACTCAGATTCTTTCGACCCCATCGACGATGAATAACATATTATTTAGAAGCTTAAGAAATCGTTTTTAGAACTACAACTTCGAGAAGGTATACTCTTGACAGATAGCGACTGAGATGCGAATGCGGACGTTGCTTAAAAATTAGTCGAATTGGCTCTCAGGAACCTGACAGTGAGTGCTTGTTTTGGACATGCGGTACTTGGTGCTGAGGGCGGAACTGATGCTATGGATTAGCAACGATTGCTTTAGACTAGACAGTTACAGTTTCAAAGAGAAGTGCTGATGTCGGCCTCTACTGGTGACAGAGAATGTCAGGAGAGGAAGAAGTCGGAAATACAGAATGCGAAACACAAAAGTGGTTAATGTTTGGAAGATTTTAATGAAAATACTAGAGATAGATCAGGTTTAAGAAGATAGGTTTACCAAATCATGATAGGAAATTCGTTTCTGACAAAAGGCAATATAGATGTTATTTTATGTTTTGATACTCACAAAGGTTTTCATGGTGAGGTGAGTAGTGGTTGACTGATGGTCTGCTCCGCGCTGACCACTGTTATATAGGACAAGTGACTCATCATACACATGACGCACGTCACACGTACATACCACATCCATGTGCCACAGCCTTCAAAAAAACTGCCACACAGAGGAAGAGCTGTTTTTAATGAAATATTCATATTTTTGATTTTTTAAATGATGCGAACTACATTCTTGTTATTATTTGAACAACAAGATGAACTCGATGCAAATTGAATTATTAAGTAGTATGCACATTTGTCAGCGGTCGCAGCCGCAGCGTGGCAGCGGCGCCGGCGCCAAGGGTTCTAGTCGCGGTTCCACAGCGCACAGTGATCCAAGCCTTTTCAGCAGACCAGATTTCTCTGGACCCATCGGTCGAACTCGCAGCCTAATTGCGTTATACAAAAATGAATGCAATGCTTTCATTTTCATAAAAGGGAACTCGCAGATCCTATTTTGGAGTTCCTTTCGATTGTGGAAAAGTATACGATTTTATGAGTCAAGAAAAAAAAATTGTGAAGCAGGATTTTTCAATGAACGCCGATACTGAGCTGTCAAGTGTGAAGCATGCTTTTGGCTTGTATCTTGCATTTCAAGTTTAAATGACATTCAAAACTTGTTTTGATTGCGTAACAATGCATTTTGGTATTTCCAAAATGTTAAAACCTCAAAAACAAGTGTGACGTTGACTTGCCTGCTTTAGGTTCCGTAGCCTTTACAATGAAAGGCTCGACAAGGCGACGCACCACCATTACATAGGTAATCTAATAAACAATACCTGTACTATGTATATATTAGTTCCTTAACGAAAGTCGGCACTTAAACATATCAAAACATTTAAAAGCGGAAGAGCTTTACTCTGCATACAATATGATAATTTATTTGCCAAAATTGCCAAAGTTAATTCTGTTCGCTTTTTCCTTTCCTCATTAAAAGTTCAAGGAGATAGAATCCTTATCGACGTATTTTCTTGTAGCAATAAGGTCATCACATCATGCACTATCGCTTTAAACTTCCAATGTGAATCAGTTTGTGAGAACCGTCGGCATTATTCAGGTGAGGAACTCTAATGATAAATCAAAAGCTCTCCGCTGTTCGGGGCTGGTCGACGTCATCCGCTCATTTCGCGACTACAGCTGTTCTCTGCTCCACGTTTTTAAATTATTATTTTTCGGTTTTACGGCTTAGTGAGTTTTTATTTTATTTTTTTACTTAACGAACGATTTCCCCACAACTCCGTCACCGTTAAGTATTTACTCTGTAAGTACAAACTTTTAGATTTTTTATAGAACTCGTGTCATCCAAGTAAGTAACTACTTTGCCAGGAGCTATTTATTTTTTCCACAGCAACTCGTAACTATTTTTAACCTGTTTTACATATAATTCGGTTGGATTTATTTATTTTTATGTTTGCTACCTCATAACGCCGTCATTTACATACAGGATATACGTTCCGATTGGTCCCATTGAAATTTCATCAAAATCGGTTTAGTAGTTTGGTTTTCAAGTCAAAATAGATGGGGAAAATAGAAAATAATTATAATCCAAGTAAATGAAATTGCGTGCTTTTCTTTCCTGTGACTTCCAGAGGTGTTGTTAGGTGTGGGATACCATTCAAAAGTGACGAATAAAAACTATTTTACTAAAAAATACAACTGGAAAGAGAAACACGCAATTTCTTTTACCTGTTTGCACTATTTCCCGATAAGGAATTACTTTGTGTGCCTTCGCAGTCGAAGTCCAGACCAGCTCATACTTACCTAAACATCTACTTTGCTTTGGAATTGACATACACCTAACAATATCTCACTTTACTAGAGTTTATAGATTTTAAATTGAGGGGGTCACTTGTTTATCTTTGAAGTTCAACGTCCAATGCAAATTTAATTTATATAACTAAACTCAACGCAAAAAAAAAACATCAAGACCGGTTCATAAACAATGAAGTTATGCCCAAATAGATAACCCCAAAAACATGGTTGACTTGTACACATCTGCGTACCCTTTCACAGCGTGCCGGCGTGATGTTATGTTATAAACTGGAGTAAACAATAAACAGAAATGCGATTTCAGCAATCCCGGAAGATTTGCTATCATTTATTGAAGAGTTCCGTTGCCTATCTCCGAAGTTCTTCATCAGATCTTCACCAATTTGAAATGAGGCCAGAATGAAAAAGTAGTCCTCCAAACAAGAAAAAAATTATCCAAATCGTTTGACAACTGGCGAAAATATCTCTGAAAAAACAAACAAACAAAAAAAAACAATCAAAAACCTCCTCCTTTTTTTGAAGTCGGTTAAAAGTACAGTTTTCGTTAAAGAATAACAAACATTCTTCCATCGATTCATCTACACGAACTTTCGCGGTTTTCATAGTTCTTAATAAAACCATAGAAAAAAGCACTTCCAGTTTTTCCTGTATTTTACGATTTCCCGGAAACCTTTTCATTTGTTAGGATTCCGAACATCTCGCGTCTGAGGGACAACTTGCAACTCCTAGAGGATCACTCGGGACTCCTTATATCTGTCAGTCTGTCACAAACTTTGCTGCAACTGAACAGGACCGATTGAGTTGGGCATGTATGAACGTCTGTGACCCAAACACGGAAGCGTAACGTAAATTAACACTTTCGGGGACAATTAGAAAATTTAAAAAAAGGTTTTCACACTCTAGCGTTTAACATATTAAATGAGAGGACTTAATTTGAGTATTTTAAAACTTTCAAATATTTTTGTTTCATAATTTTAAAATAAATGATTTTGAAATTTGAAGCAAGAAGAAAATTGTCGATTCCTGTCCCTTATCTCCGAAGCTACTAAACCCAATTCATTCATTTATTTATTTTCCCATAATAATAATCCATAAAAAACTTGTACATGTCAACTTGTAAAACATTAAAAAAAATAAAGAGGATGAAACATTATGTGAAATGTCATTTAAAAAATAACCCTTTGTGCGCGATTTATGTTTAATTTTTTATAAATTGTTGTTATAGTGGTGATCATTTCATCTGTATACCTACTACGGTTCATGAGATACAGCCCTCTGACAGACATACAGACGGACAGACAGTGACTTAGTACCTATTGAGTTCCGTTACCCTTAAAAGTATCTATGGGCCTGTGGCCATGCAAACGTGCATACTATTCTAAGGAAACATATTTTGTAAAGTAACGCTAGTTTATTTAGGATATTGTTAATATTTGTTAATATGATGGCAAGCTTCAGAAGAAGTTGCTACATTACGTAAGCAGGTGTCATTGCTATCAGAGTATAACAATTAGGTACCAGCATTAAACTATTAACAAGTAGCTCGTTAATTTGATCAGCAGTCATACGATGTAAATGAGAGGCGTGTGCAATGCGCGCCCGTTCCAATGATTTACCTCTCAAAAATGAAAATGTTTATGCTTCTATAGTTTTGTTTTGCACTAATTTTGAGGTGCGGTACAAGCAAGGTCGCTATCGAAACCTTGCGAGGAGATTAGTTTGCTACATCTAATGTTTAAGAGGTGTTGTGATGTAGATCCAGGGCTAAGAATGAGTCATTCCATGTCGTCTTACGAAATTATCATATTTGGAAAACTCCCAAATGTCGGAGCCCTTTGTTAAATCCAGCAGCATCCGGCAGATTGAATGTCGTACATAAGTTTTCTCTTAAGAGTAGCTTTCAGTTCTGTGACAGTACATACTTTTCCTTCCTTTGTTCTCTTCTTATACTTTGAATGATTTGAAATTGCGATATGTACGAAGATCAGACTAAGATCTGAATGTAGTTCTAGTTAGTCTGAGTCAAGTATTGCATATTTCCTGCAGACCGACAAATTCAAGACTGACATGTAATCTATGTGTCTGCAGTGAATGTGTATCAAGGTGTTGCAAATAAAATAAAAGAGCACATGTTCAGCGGCCAGTTATCATGAAGAAATAAACGGGAGACTAATGATGTAACAATATAATTACGATAGTCGATGATTGCGTGCATCTCGGCGATAGGCCGCGTATCACCTGCACAGTCGGTCCTCATCAGTTACTGGGCAACTGGGTGTTGTTGGGTGTTTGTTGCGCCACTTCTTCTGTTCAGCCAAACCACTGGGAAGTGATTACGAGTAGGCGTTTTGGGGGACTCTCCTTATGTAAAACTGACGTTGAAAAAGAGCTCTGAGCCTAATTTTAATAAATAATGAATTATTAAAAAAAAATCAAAATGATTAGTTTAATACCGATGCGTATTTTATATTTAAAATACTTAACTGACTAGGTATTATACACGTAAAAATAAACCTAACTAAGTAAACCCTAAAATATGGCGTCAATAGATTCGTCATTGTCGCTGTTGATTGGTAGTGTGCCCAAAAGACTGGAGGCATTGCCACGTTGTATGGCAATGCTTTTAACTTGCATGCAATTTTAATAAATTAATTTTGTATTCAGAGACAAGGCTTTAAAGTTAAACGTGCCATTAATCCTTCGTTTCACTTCCGAGGGCAAATTCGGTGGTGGTTGAAGATTTTTACTAGTTAGGTTACTTCTCAATGTATGTAAATATTTTCACGTAAACAAATAAAAGTGCTACCATTCTGGTCATTGAACGTTGTTCAACACATTTGCGAGAAAACAGTACAATAGGTAATGAAACAAACTTTGTTTTTAGATATCAGTCGGAATCGAGCGGAAATTGGTTTTATAAAAACTCGTGACTATGATAAGTAACTAAAAGTTTGTTTGTCTCGGGTTTACATTCGTGTACTCTTTTGTAAAAAACAACTATCATAATAGTTATTTATGATACTAGTGCGGTCAGTTGGTTTTTATAAACGAGTACACGAATGTAAGCCCGAGTCAAGCAAACTTTTAGTATTTAGATATCAGTTGGAAAGTCGCAACAATGTTTTACGTTTCTTATATGAAAATTGCGCGAATTTGCAAATGGTGCCACGGGTGCGTGGTGAAAATTAGAACTACATCTTTCGCCTCATGTTCTCTTTAGTATAATAAAGTAAGTAAGTTTAGTAAAGTATTAAGCAAAAGCGCTTTCAAGGAGGTTTGATCGTTCAGCTAATTTTTTCCAGTAATGTGAAACTCCTTGGTAAAATTCTTATATTTTTTAATTGTAATTTAAAAAAACCGTAATGGATACGCACGGCGCGGCGCTATAAAACGTACTTAGATGAGAGTACCTATTTTACCGCAGGTTCCATTGTATGGTGCGTAATTTTTAACTTTCGAATAATGTATACAGGCTTCGTAAATGCATTATTTGAGCAAATGTATTGAAAATAACTATTTAGATCTGTGTTCAGAAATCCATTAAGTTTTCTCAAGATAATAGCGAGCTTTAATTGGTTTGGTAATAAATGTAATTTATATTGTAGCGAGCAGAGATAGCGATCTAGAGCGATCAATGAATGGGTCAGGTGAGTCATATCGCGCTGATATTACACAGCAAAACTACTTATAATCTTAGAACCTGTCCACTTCATCATGGTAATAAAAATAAACAATAGCTTTTTAGGAAAATGTGTCGAAACTGACCTCGCACTGTTCAGATTGGATGGTTGATAAGACGAGCGCATGCATGACGACAATTAGTGCAGCCTGCCGCTAAGGTGGCAAGCATTGTGCATATAAAAAAGTTTTTCAGAATTAAATCGATAAAAAACTTATTAAACTACAAATTCCCAATTTTCTTACTTTTTCCTGTACTTGTACTGTAAGATCTATCTTCTTGCCAAATTGCATGACTCTAGGTCAACGGGAAGAACCCCATAGGTTTTGATTCCCTTGCGAGCGTCAAAACATGCGCCATAAACGGAGCATAAACGGTCTAATCTGTAGATTGAGTTGATTTAGAAGATTTATATTTTCACTGCTCCAAGGGGTAGCAGCCTCAGTATTTGATGTTAATTTCAGCTTAATTCCTCCACGCGTTCCTGAGAAAAAGGGTCTTGACTGACGGACAGACAGACAGACGGACAACTAAGTGATCCCATAAGGATTCCGCTTTTTGCCGACTAAGGTACGGAACCCTAAAAATGTGCGATCCCTTAAAATCAATTCTAATGAAACCCATTATTTGCGCTTTGCAAAAAGACAAAACATCTCTCAGTTATTTAATAGGAATTCATTAAGTTAAATTCTCAATGAGAACTGTACTCTATATTAGAGTACAGCAGCTTCACCTCCACAATCACACAAATGTACGAGTACGTTTATGTTATAATACCTACAGTTATCCTACACCGGTGAGTAATGTGTAGTAATGTATGCGACGTGTCTCGTAATGACGCTCCTCTCAAATGAAGTAATGTCGTGTAGTGTTTCTCGAATACTATCTAATTAGTCCGCCGAGTCGGACGGACGCCAGCCCCGTGCGGGCGAGCTCGTCTTGCGACACCCTCTCACGGTACTGCGGGGTTGACAACGTGTGGTTGTGTAGCAAGATGTTTTTGTTGCGCTGTGAACCTTCTCACGGGTTTTTGCTTGTTGACTCTTTCCCGTGTTTTTTACTCAGTCCTTACTCCGTGTTTATAAGTACCCCTTACTTATGGAACTTCCGGAATGAACATGAACATGCTGAAACATATGATTCGTACCCTTGAAGCTGTGAGAAAATCAAACTTCCAAGTTAGTGTAAAAAAGACACGGCCGTTTATGCTGCAAAAAACGTATGTTTCGACACTCTCAAGGGAATCAAAATTGATAGGGTACTTTCCGTTGATCTAGAACTATGAAATTTGGCAAGAAGACTGATCTTACAGTACAAGCACAGGAAAAATACCGAAAATTGGGAATTTGTTGTTTTATCATAAAGAAAAACATTTTTTGCTATTAGTAACTTATATTTTCGGTTGATATATCCATTGATGTATCCGTAGGTAATGTAGGTGTACTCGGAAAAAATCAAGACTCGATAGGAACCCTCGGTGCGCGAGTCTGACTCGCACTTGTCCGGTTTTTTTGTTATCTACTTACCCAATATCACAAGAAATTACAAACTCGAATAGCAACCACCAATTCGCTTCTGTCGGAGTATAAGTGCTCCTGTTGCCCTATGTAACATCCATAGTAATGTTATTTATTTATTTGATCTTAGGAGAACCAATAGCTATAACAGATGGATAACAATAATTGTAAATGAGACATAGAGCCAATTACAGGTTCTTACGAGTAAAAATAGAAAAAGTAGTAGAAAACTGAAAATATATATCACTTAGGTACAATAAGCACTAAGTATGCACTTTTAAAAAGTCAGCGTTCAGTCGATTGCGTGCAGAGTAGGTTTTAGTGGTAAATGGGTCGAATGAGAACTCTTTACATAGAATATTAAAGTCCTTACTCGCTCGCACCATGTATGAGTTTCGACTGTAGTTATAAGTGGAAAAAGGAATGGAAAATTAAGACGGATTTAATCTAACCGATCTCTGGGGGACATTGAAGCGCAGTTTATGCAGGAGATCAGGACAGTCAATCTCATTGGATATGATTTTTAAAAGAAAAGTGCAATCTGCTGTCTTGTAAAAAATAAGTTGTTACGGGAGTCCGTCATTATTAAAGCTAAAACCATGAACCTTTTTTATTTAGGCACATGATAAAAAATAAATAAAATGGCTGCCCAAAGTAACAAAAGTAATATATATTAAAAATTGAACTCGATTTTTGCATATTTCTTGATGACATACATAGCCAAAAAGTTTTGAGAAAAAAGACATACATAGAAAGAGGTACTGTATCACGGAGGGCACCATGCTCCACCTGTCAGCTACGCAAGGCACTATCATTGTGCACCGCAACTTTAAAAACTGTGGACTTGGCCAATTTGGGTTAACGTCGTTTCATATTCATAAGAATAAAATAATAATAAAGTAAATTATTTAATAAACATTTATTGAATAAATAACATTTGCCGCTATCGTTGACTAGAGTGTTCACCACCAACCGCCGCTGGAGTGACCGCCGGAGTATCCGCCCGAGGATCCGCCGCCGTATCCGCCGCCATAGCCGCCGCCGAATCCGCCGCCGAATCCACCGCCGGAGACGGGCACGACTTGCTTGACTGTGATGACCTGTGGCACGGAGACCACCTTGCGCACATTTACGACCTGCGGCACGGTGACCTCGCGCTGCACGTTCACCACCTTCTTAACGGCGACCACCTGCGAGGCGGGCGCGGACCAGCCGCCGGAGTAGCCACCGGACAAGCCACCGGAGTAGCCGCCGGACGAGCCGCCGGAGTAGCCGCCGGACCAGCCGCCGGACGAGCCGCCGGAATAGCCGCCGCTCCAGCCCGAGCCGAGCGAGCTGGCGCCGCTCCAGCCGCTGCTGTAGCCGCGCTTCTCGCGCACCGCGGCGCCCGCCGCCAGCGCCACCAGCGCGCACAGGACGATCTGGAATGAACACACACTTTAGTATACCTACTCGATTTATTGTTGTACAACATTCGGCAAACTTTTCAAACACTGGTAATGTCGCAAGAGGAGCTTCACTGAGCTTTTCGTTATTAGTTGTCTATGATATTTGATACATATAATTCTGAACTCACAAAGGCTTTCATGTTGATGTAAAGGAGGGTGGTAGTAGTGTGGTGCGTATGCGCGCCGTCGCGTATTTATACGTCGCGCTCGCGAGCTGACGCAACACGTCCTCCACAGGCACTGCAGAGAGCGACGAATTCGCACCGCGGTGCATTGACACTTCCTTGTTATCAACATAAATAGCAAGGTTACTTTTTCATGATCTTTTATTTTAATGATATTTTGTTCTTATTCTTAAGTTGGCACCAGAGAAAAGTTGTAAATGTTTAGAGAAGGTTGCCAATGAATTACAAGTAACCAAGTAATCGTCCCAAGTTAGTTAACTAAAGCTGGTACTTAGGTACCCTATATTTCTAGCTTTTTGCCAATCTTATCAAAAACTTCTTGCGAAGATTCAAAATCGATAGAATTTCGTCATCAGTTCCCTATCAACTATACATTAGTTTAGTCAAATTACAGCGATAATTAGGCTAACTTTGCAATAATTCTTAACTCCGATTTTGATGATTTTATTTGTTGACATATGTACATGTATTATTTTAATATATTTTTATTATTCATTTTGACATGATTTTGGACATTGTTGAGTTTATTATTTTGAATTGATTTGATTTTAGTATTCACTAACATACACTAACAACAGTTTTTAAACGTTTGTTACTAACAGTGATGGACATTATTAGTCAGAATTTAATTTAATCTCTATATATGTATATATACTAATATAATAAAGCTGAAGAGTTTGTTTGTTTGTTTGAACGCGCTAATATCTGGAACTACCAGTCGGATTTGGCAAATTCTTTTGTATATGATATTCACATTCATGAGGAAGGCTATAGGCTATAAGGGAACGGAAAAATACGGGGTATGCGCATACGAAGCCGCGGGAAAAAGCTAACTAGCTTAATAAAAGAAGCTGAAGAGTTGGTTTGTTGAAAATCCGACGGGCAGTTCCAGAGATTACTCAGGCATGTTTGTTTGGAGCATTTGTAGAAGAGATCGTGTTTTACAAGTTCTACTTTCTTTACATAAAGTAGTTAAGTTTTACTACTTCATTAGTATAAAGTACTTAATTTTAGAAGAATTACTTCATTCAATATCTTAATTCGCTAATCAACAAAATTGAAGAATTATCTGTTGCGCGTTTTTTTAAAAAAATAAAAAAAAAAAATTTTTCATAATTTTGTAAGTACATGTTTATTTCTGAAAAAAAAGTTTCACCAATTTTTTGCATGTTTTAAAAAAAATTTAGAGGTAACTTGCTTTTCGTAGCTTTTATTGAAACAACCGAGTTTTTGAATTTTTCCCGATTCAAGAAAAAAATCAGAGTTAGGAATTTTAGGTTAAAAGCTAATTTGACTGGCGCCTGTCAGACATTCCTGTCGGGCTAACTAGGATCATACACGATATCCTTCACTTCGACCAGTTTTCGTTTAATTTACAAAGATAAGTTAATAAATGCGTAGACTGTTTCAAAATTACTTATGCCATTAGCGTTACATAATAAATTATGAATGTTTATTAGTGAGCGTTGATTAACATCTCAAACTTGACGTTGGATGCTGTTTTGCACATAATATTTCTAGAGTATCTCATGATAAGTTTTTGTTAAAGTTACTGACCTTCATACTACTTATTTTGATTATAATATCTACTGTTAACTTCCATCGTCGTAGCTTTCATAATATATTGAAGTGTTTCTACAGGATTACGATTTTTCAATATTCTCGGAATTTCAACTGTCACGACGCTGTGTAAAGGGGCTTTTTACCCGTGGTAAAATTAAAGGAGATACGGGAACATCTGTTATTTGAGTGCGCTTTAATCGCTACTGGCGATCGCTGTGTTGTGTTAAAAGTTCGAAACACATTTTTACCATGCTTATTTTCTATAAGTTATGTGAATATGAGGACACTGTAGTCTCCGTAGACTCATGGATATTCTTCCAATCCACGTTTTCGATCGCAGTGTGGTGTTAAAAATGCACCGCTGATGCGTCTGGTTATCAAATAAATTCTTTGGTCTTCTTTTTCTTTACCCTTGGGTAGAGAGACAATGATACTATTCTTAACGCCAAAAAAGGCCAAAGGGCAAGGTGGAGGGTTATTTTTGGAATTTCCTTTCGTACTCTAATAAATAATAAAGAGTTATGCGAAGAACCAAGGTTACTGACATAGTCTAAAGAATGGCTAAAAAGTGGCAGTTGTCAGGATACACTGTTCGCAGACCGGATGGTCGATGGGGTCGGAAAATTCTGCAGTGGTGACGACATGCCTTCACCAAAGGCAAAACTTTGGAGGGCCACCTACATGATGACATGACGGACCGACAACCTGCTGAAGAGCGCATCCATCTGCTGGATGTGAGAAGCATGGTACCTATCGGTTGTCGGGGCTATGCTTGGGGAAGCCTACGCCCAGAAGCTGACATCTTTCGGCTGAAATAATTATGATGAAGCTTTTTAATTTCATTTGTACGGAAACTACATCAACACTAATAAACCTGAAGAGGTTTTGTTTGAACGTGCTAATCTCTCGAACTACTTACTAGTCGGATTTGGAAAATTTATCTTTGTTTATTATAGCCAGATTTATGAGGGAAGCTATAGGCTATACGGGAACGAAAAAAACGGGATATGCGCGTACGAAGTCGCGGGCAAAAGCTAGTATACTATTTTCGTGACAATCTAAGAAGTCGGATTAGACAGCAGGATATAACATTGCAAGTATGAAAGACATGAAAACAAATCTTTTTCGTATTTAGTGGTAAAGCCATCTTCTATCCTTCTCCACTCAGCTGTCAAATCCGATTTCTTAAATTGTCACGAATATAATAGCACTTTATGACTATCAGCCAAACCATTTTGTTGTTGCATTTTTTTATAGGATCTTTAAAATGTAGGCAATTAAACCAGGGAGATATTGTTTTACGGTTACTATGAGAGTGAGAGCCTATGAGTGAAACAATTGCTCCACCAGTTATTCTCATTTTTCTATAAACAACTGAACTATTTTATATCATCTTTTTTGTCTTTCATTAACAGATTTACACACCAATAAATTACAGAGTAGGTAAATACAAACTGATAAAAATAAATATGTTATGTTATGTATGTGTTTATAATAAATAAATATGTTCAAGCGGGATCAAAGCCGAATGGGTAAGTAAATATTGGGCATCGATAATTTTTTCTTTGGTCGAAAAAAAGGCTTTTTTTAAAAGCTTCTATTTAACTTGCAATGTATGTTACTATGTCTGTTCGGGTGGAATCTTGCAACTCAATTTTGAAGCAAATATCTTCAACCGATTTAGCTGAAATTTTGTATACACGTTCGGTTTGGAAAACAATGCATGGTTAACTGTGTGACGTCATTCTTAATCCAACATGGCGGCACACCCAAGATGGCGGACTAATTATTTTAAATGCACTCTGTAGGAGTGCATTAAAAGGAGTGCATATGGGTATCAAATGAAAGGACTTACTGAAAATACGAATGTGAGTTTAAAATTAGTTAAAATTTAAAATCCGTCTGGAATTTATGAGAATAAATTGCTAAATGTTATAAAATAAATTAAAAGAAAAACCTTTTTAAAAAACCAGCTTTTATTAAAAGGCACTAAAAAGAAAAAAATAACTTTTACTATCAACTTATAACGTCATTACAATGCATATGATATAAAGCTTGTCGCGAGATTTACTTGAAATTAAATAACTTGATGTGATTGATTTTAACTATTAACATTTTCAAACTAAGAAAATACGAGTACTTAAATCTCGCGACAAGCTTTTATATTATATAAATTGTGTAATAAATAACTAAAAGTTATTTTTTCTTTTTAGCGTGTTTAAATAAAAGCTTCTTTTTGAAAAGGTTTTTTAATTTTAATTTATTTTAAACTGAAACAATGTCTAAAAGTGTTACCACTACATGTCACTTTGTTCTATCTATTATCTATCAATAATAAAACAAATAACTAAACCTACTTACTTAGGTACACACTTCATTGTTGTGTTAAGTTTGATGCTTTTAGTATTTTGGGAACAATCGTTACAGTACGGGGTCAATCATAGTTTCCAAGTAGACAATTTGATGTGTTACAGGTTTGTCAGTGTTGATATACTCTGTTAAATTAAAAAATAGATGTATGTTTCCATAGTTCCCACATACGCTCGTTTCCGGATGTTATGTGGTGAGGAGGAAAGTCGGAAATGCAATACTAAACTGATTACAGTATAAAAATATTTATTAATAATAAATAACATTTGCCGCTATCGTTGACTAGAGTGTTCACCACCAACCGCCGCTGGAGTGACCGCCGGAGTATCCGCCGGAGGATCCGCCGCCGTATCCGCCGCCGTATCCACCGCCGTAGCCGCCGCCGAATCCACCGCCGGAGACGGGCACGACTTGCTTGACTGTGATGACCTGTGGCACGGAGACCACCTTGCGCACATTGACGACCTGCGGCACGGTGACCTCGCGCTGCACGTTCACCACCTTCTGGACGGCGACCACCTGCGAGGCGGGCGCGGACCAGCCGCCGGAGTAGCCACCGGACAAGCCACCGGAGTAGCCGCCGGACGAGCCACCGGAGTAGCCGCCGGACCAGCCGCCGGACGAGCCGCCGGAGTAGCCGCCGCTCCAGCCCGAGCCGAGCGAGCTGGCGCCGCTCCAGCCGCTGCTGTAGCCGCGCTTCTCGCGCACCGCGGCGCCCGCCGCCAGCGCCACCAGCGCGCACAGGACGATCTGGAACGAACACATTTCTACGTTAGTACTCTGGCTCGACTCATCCTTGTAACCTGTGCACAAAACTTGGATAACTTTCAAACACTACGAATTCTGGAAGAGGAGCTTTTATTACTTATGTAAGATATATGCTTTAAAATATAACGATGGACTCACAAAGGCTTTCATGTTGTTGGTGTAGAGGGCGGTTGTAGTATGATGTGTGTGGCGCGCCGCCGCGTATATATAGGTACGTCGCACTCTCGCGAGCTGACGCAACGCGTCCTCCGTAGCCGCGCGCTGCAGAGAGCGACGAGTATTCGCCGCAGTTCAATGACACCTCCTTGTTGATGACCGTCAAAGAGAGGTAGTTCACTATATCGTCCGCAAACGAAGCGACCATCCTTTCTAAGGTCAAGTTGAGTGAGGGTCACGATACATAAGCTATTTTCCCATTATTTAAAAGTTTTAATTTCCCTTGAACATATCGTGAGCTTTTATTTCGTGGCTGTAGAACAACTACTTGTTAATATGTATTGGACAACAACCACATCGATCTCAGCTGTCCTCTTATAACTTTAACATTAATTTGAGCGACTTGCCTATTGGGGCATATTTGTTGGTGTCTTATACCTATTGTTTCGTTTTAAACTTTATGTTAGTTGATCGTTACTAGATACATTTAGCGAAATTAATTATTTTTTAACATCTTACGAGATTCAGTGATAGTAGAGTAGTGGAGTAGTAGAATACGAACCTGTGAGGTTTAACAGTAGTAGTGTGCCATGGATTTTGTTTTCTTTGGATTTCGGATTTTCTGCGAAGAGAAAGGCTTTATTAATATAATGTTACAAAGTGCAAACAAGAAGATTTTATTCTAATTGAGTACAATCGTAAAATAAGTTCATTAGAACACAATATTATTTAAAAACACAAGTCTTAGCACTTACTTGAAACACATAAGACTCCTGTTTACGTGTTTATACGTAATGCACTCAAATAATACTAAGTCTTATTACGGCACGAGGTTAAATTAATATTTTTCAAAAATCTAATGTTGCATATTTGATTTTCATCAAAATCTGGCTCGAGACTCCTTTCAGTGTTTTTTGATATTCCTCATACTTTGGCCATCCGCTTTAAAAATTCACCCTGTATTGCAAGCTGTAGTTGTATGTCATTTAGGTACAGAATGAAGACAAATGGTCTCAAAATCGTACCTTGTGGCACACCAGATTCTTTAGATTTAGTCATAAACCAGTGACATCGTAATAGTAATTTTGTTCATAGAAAAAATATTTTGACACTGACAGCATACCTAATCGCGCTTATCTTGCCAAACGACTGAGCCAAGTTGAAGGTCCTTTGAACTGATTTGGAATACGGACCTTAGGTACTTATTTCAAAGATTCGCAGTATTATACAAAAAATTGCTTCATAAAAGCAAGGTCCGCTCGTCAAGAGTCATGCATTATGATTTGTAAATACATGCGTAATATTTGTTACAGAATTACTGAACATTTCCGGATAGGTTTGCTACGAAGGTCAAATCAAATTAAAAGCTTTCTGTCAGAATACCAGTTCTTAGAAACGTTCTTACAATTAGGAATATTAGTTTATAAAATTACTCTATTGCCCAATGAATGTCGGCCATATCTAGTTTCAAATGACGTGTGTAAATAATATTTATCATTTAATGGATATCATATTAGCACCATTCTCTCAAACACACTTAAAGCGCCGCATGTCTTCAGAATGATACGCTCTGCTAGAATCTAGCACCGATGCTGTGTTCTAACTAATGGGAATTTAAAGTTAAAAGTAAATTTTGTTAAGAGTGGTAATTTGATTCGACAGTTGTACTCGTAAGTTGAAGATCACGTTTCAATTACGGCTACTTATTGCTCAGATTGAGTTGCACATTTAAAACGGCAAAAATTTTCAGTCTCGTGATGTTTTTTTCCGTCAACTATGAATTGATTTTGATGATTTTTTTCATTCGAAAGTCTCAGGCCCGGTTTCAATTTAGTGAAAGATCTGATGAAGGATTTCGGAGGTAGGCAACGGAACTCTTCAATAAATGATAGCAAATCTCCCGGGGTTGCTGAAATTGCATGTCTGTTTATTGATTACACCAGTTCATAACATAACATCACGCCGGTACGCTGTGAAGGGGTACGCAGATGCAAACAAGTCAACCTGAATTAATATGTTTTTGGGGTTATCTACTCGGGCATAACTTTATTGTTTACTAGTTGCCACCCGCGGCTCCGCCCGCGTGATTGTCGAAAATTATCCCAAGGGAACATATTCCCGGGATAAAAACTATCCTATGTGTTATTCTAGACTAGAATCTACCACTGTGCCATATTTCATCAAAATCCATTCAGTAGTTTTTGCGTGAAAGAGTAACAAACATCCATCCATAGCATTGGGTTTAGTTATATATTGCATTTGCACTGTATTGTGAACTTCAAAGATAAACCAGTGACCTCCTCACCCTTATATCAGTAAAAACTATTACCAAAGCAAAATAGATATTTAACTATGAGCTGGTCTGGACTTGGACTGCGAAGCACACAAAGTAACACCTTAATGGCAAATAGTACAACTACTCATAATGGCAATAATGTCACTTAGTTGTGGGGTCTCACCACAAAAAAGTGGAAAATTAAAAGCAAAAAAAAAAATACAAACGACTTCCAAATGCCTGGAATTATGCCTGGAGGCATAATTAGTTTGGTTTACTTGAGTTTGTCTATTTCTGATGGCTTAATGGAGTGTGCTACCTATCAAGTGTCAGTTAATTTCATTTAATTTGATTTACAGTTTGAATATTTAATTTTTCTGTGTCATGTATTGTAAAATACTTTGCATACTACTGTATACATTCAATTTTTTTAAACTTAACAGACAGATGTGTTGCTGGGGAGTTTGTTGCGCTACTTCTTCTTCCCAGCTACAACACTAGGAAGTGGTGACGGGTGGGCATTTTGGGGGACTGCCTTTATGTAGAACTTAGACGTTCAAAAAGTGCTGACACTCAGCCTAATTTGAATAAATGACCTTGATTTTGATTTTGAAATACAAAACATTACAAAGTATAAAATAACTTTAATTTCGGAAGTCGGTGTCAAAAAACGTCGAAGTCGGTTATTTATTAAGAAATTGTGATTGAAAAAAGTTATTATTTCTTGTTTTCTGTATGTGATGAAAGTATTTTTTTTATTATTGTAGTATTAGGAACACAATTTATCTCGGAAATACACCATGAATTTTTCCGGGAAGTTTTGACTGTTGCCTAATGAATTATAGGGAACTGTACTGAATTAGTCAACTTGAAGAGTGTAGTGTGTCAGTGTAATTTGTGTAGGAACTGTTTAACGACTCTACACATTTGAAGAAGTAACGACTTATTTGGAATACAACCTCGAGAGCTCTTAGGCCAAAGTTCAGTAGGTCGCGAAAATAAAAAGCATTATTTGTGTGACTCAGTAACGTCCTTCTGACATTCAATAATTATACAGCCTATAGGTGGGTAACTGTATCCATAATTTTGCATTTTAACAATATAGTTAAGTGTCGATGTTGACACAGACGTAATGGTCACAAGACACTTACTTATATTGGGTCATAAAGTAGATCAACAAAATTACTCTGAATTTCATATAAATGGGAATAACATAAATTGTTTAAAAAATATTTATTGAATAAATAACATTTGCCGCTATCGTTGACTAGAGTTTTCACCACCAACCGCCGCTGGAGTGACCGCCGGAGTATCCGCCCGAGGATCCGCCGCCGTATCCGCCGCCGTAGCCGCCGCCGTATCCGCCGCCGTAGCCGCCGCCGAATCCACCGCCGGAGACGGGCACGACTTGCTTGACTGTGATGACCTGTGGCACGGAGACTACCTTGCGCACATTGACGACCTGCGGCACGGTGACCTCGCGCTGCACGTTCACCACCTTCTGGACGGCGACCACCTGCGAGGCGGGCGCGGACCAGCCGCCGGAGTAGCCACCGGACAAGCCACCGGAGTAGCCGCCGGACGAGCCACCGGAGTAGCCGCCGGACCAGCCGCCGGACGAGCCGCCGGAGTAGCCGCCGCTCCAGCCCGAGCCGAGCGAGCTGGCGCCGCTCCAGCCGCTGCTGTAGCCGCGCTTCTCGCGCACCGCGGCGCCCGCCGCCAGCGCCACCAGCGCGCACAGGACGATCTGGAACGAACATATTTCTACGTTAGTACACTGGCTCGACTACGGTACTGTAACTACATTAAGTAGTTCATAATAATCGGATAACTGACAACATTTTCAAACATTGCAAATGTCACCCGGTGAGCTTTTGTTACTTATGGAGGATATTAGTTTATAATATAATGCTGAACTCACAAAGGCTTTCATGTTGATGTAGTGGAGGGTGGTTGTCGTGTGCTGCGTGTGGCGCGCCGCCGTGTATATATACGTCGCCGCTGATGCGCTGACGCAACGCGTCCTCCACAGACGCGCTCTGCAGATCAGGCGATTGAATAATACTTCCTCATTGATACAGAAATTAATAATAACTGTAGCATTTTTTGGCTTAGCATGCTTAAAGTCTTTCTCAGCTATCATCCGTATGGGTAACCACTTTCTGAACATGGATTTTATAGGTATGTTTGTAAGATTGACCGCAGTTTGAAGTTTTTCTATATCCGTATTTGTTCTAGATGCACGATGTTATGTAGGTCATGATTTTGTAACTGTCCATGCCTATTCCTAACTGTGCGTTCACTAAAGGAGGACTATATTCGTGACATACTTATCTACACAAAATGAAATGCTATTCCTTGTGAAGGGCATCAATTGCCAACAGCTGAGCTAATTTGGCTACTTTTTGTTTAAAAATGTTCATAATAATAATAGTCCTAAAAAGTTATTATTGAAATATTATTAGAAATAAAATTCAAAATTCAAAATTCAAAATTCAAAAGTCATTTATTCAAATTAGGCTGAGTGCCAGCACTTTTTGAACGACAAAGTTCTACATAAAGACAGTCCCCCAAAACGCCCGCCCGTCACCACTTCCTAGTGTTTTAGCTGGGAAGAAGAAGTGGCACAACAAACTCCCCAGCAACACATCTGTCTGTTGAGTTATAAGAACTATCACTTATACAAAGGTATGTAAGTAGTCAGTATTCTTACAAAGAAAACAATACAACAAAGGTAACACGTAAAAACATAAAACTTAATAATTCGCTACTTGTAAGCTAGCACACTCCATTATGCCAGCATAAACAGACAAACTCAAGCATAAAAACAATATCAAATCAAACTAAATAAGCCTCCAGACATGAAGGGTGTGCCCGCTTACACGTGCAGAAGGTAGAATTTAATAAAAAGATCTGATACTCGACGCCACAAGTGATAAACCAGGGCCATCAAAATTAAACATTAAGCATATAATCGTTATAACAATAGTAAAATCCATGGCTAACAAGACGACCTTTCACCACAAGCAGCACCCGTTCACGAGCATAACGCAAAGATCGGCCATTACCCCCCTCGCCATATTTGAGGGAAAGAGGTAACCCTACCCCCGACGCTACCGCAAGCAGTAAAATCTAAGGGAGCATGACGAACTTGCTGCCGGTTGCTCAGGATAGAATAAAATCATACAACTGTCGAAGTCACTAGTTAATCACATGTTGCAATACACTCATTATAAAACATTGTTATGAGAGTATTAAGTCAATACAAAAAAAAATAATAATAATAACAAATAATTGACCTCTACGGTCATATAAATTAACAAATATATGAACTCATATGTCATAAGCTAACTATGAAAGAACATTAAAAACGAAGTATGTCTTGCGTTCAACACTGCGACCAACTATTATCATCGTCTAAATAATCATTGATTGAATAGTATGCCTTCGAACAAAGGTTATAAAAATTAAATATACCTGGGAAGTTGGAAAAAGTGCTTATTCTTTGAACTTGTTTAAAAACTCCTGACCCAACGGTACCCTAGTCAAAAATAAATCAAGATTTACTCAACTAGTACCTATGTAACTACTTAGATAATATATGTGTTTCCATTACTTCCTATTCATGTATTTTGGAAACTTTGTAGTACTCGGTTGCGTGAGATCGATTAATTCATGAAGTAATTAGATGATTGGAGGAGAGTCAAGGGCAAAGAATAAAATAGCTAATCATTGTGGTTTCTTAATGTATTGGAGTTGATGTAAGTATTTTAATGGGAAATTATTTATCAGATTGTACAACCTCGATTATACAGCGTTGTCAACAAGAGATGAATATGTTTTGTTGCCAGCGACATCGTCCGCCCTAAATTCCTTATTTCTTCGGAATTTTGAAAAAATCTATATAAATGTAACTCTTAAGTTACTGGTGACTGACACAGACAACGCACAGCCGAAACTACTGGTCGTAGAAAGCTGAAATTTGCTATGTAGGTTCCTTGAGGAGTGTAGGGGAGCACCAAGAGGAATTCCCGAAATCGCGGGCAAAAGCTAATTTATCCTAAAATTACAAATTACCGTGATAAAAAGCACATATCGTAATCTTGGCCTAGGCTTAAATTGTCTGGGGTTTAATTGTTGATGCAGGATCGATAAGCAGGAAGTCAAAATATATTGATTTATAACTATAACACAAGTGAAGAATATCTACAAAAAAATATCTCTACTAAATGAATTGACTTTGACTTTGACTACAATTGTATAATATGTTGAGGAAGTAGCAACGTTAAGAAGTCAGTGCCATGTAGTGCATAGGCACTATCCTTGCAAAATGTAAACCATCGAAAACATACTTATTAATTATAATATTTCCCGCGGTTAGGTATACTCACATCATTATCAGAAAGTCTTGCAGATCGTTGCCGAGATGTCAGTCTATCGGTTTTCTAACGGTTTAATTTCGGGGAGTGTGCATAGGAATTGCACAATGTAATTCCGCCGAGCCTCCATCATCGTACTACTCGAGTCAGCCATGTGCCACCGGACCACATTTATTTTGAAGTATTGAAAAAAAAACCATCATGCGTACAGCCCTTGTCGACAAGTACTACATTCATTTATATTTTAACAAAAAAAAAAAAGATTTCAGTTATTCGTAATTATAGTCACATTTAATGGTAGGTACTTAATCATGGGACCGAATATATTCGCTACAAATTCATTGAAAATAATAATTTCACTCATTGCTGAATTAGTAAGAAACAAAGAAAAAATCTTGCATCAACTCAAATATTAATAATTTCGATAGATTAAGCAATCAGAAACAACGAATTATTTTGAAAAGAAGCTAATGGTTTTATATTGTGGATTACTTAAATAAACAGGTCAGTAGTTATTATTCTTTGTCATCCGAAATGGAACTTTCGTCTAATGGAATACATTTATTTCGGCATTTTAGAATTTCCGATAATCTGTAAACATTAAATGGCTATCACTCACGTCCTTCGCACAAACTTAACACCATTTTAATTCGAGAGCAGATAAATTTAAAGTGTCAATTATAATAACCGAATCGATAATCAAAGTGTAACGTAGCTGCTGGCACTAGTTCCATCTGCCAAAAAGTGAATATAATCTGGTGGACAAGGTATACGGAGTTTGAGTTCCCTGTGTTTCCTGATAGCAATAGACTGGGATTCTTGAAGACAAAGAAGCTACCTTCATATGTTTATTTTTATTTTAGTAGAATGTTAGCTCACCTTGACTGGACCTTATGGTTCACAAAGTATACAGAGTTCACTCCGGAATCTGGATGGAATATGAGTTTTAGCACTAAATTATTATTTTTCATTTTGTCTACAACCTGTTACTACATGCAAGTTGCATATTCTAATGATCGGAATGATTAATTTTACTTCTTAGGAAAGCAGAGCTCTTTTAATTAAGGTGGTTAAACAATATGTTGGTCTATAATGTTTGTCTTGTTTGTTTCAAGTAAAATACGATACCCTGGTCGTAAGGTTTATTTTTGTCTTCAGTATTTACTTATCTACTATAAGTATTTGCTTTGAGATCTTCTTGAGTTGTTTTATTTACCTCTCAGTATATGTCAATAAAGAGATACCCCTTCACAGCTCACTCACCGTCGACCTCTTCACTGACATCATTAATTGATATGCTAAATAGATGTGCTGCCAATTTATATCAACTGTAGTAGGTATTTAAATCTATGAATATAATGACAAACTGTGTTGTGTTAAAAAAATATTTTTATTAAATAAATCACATTTTATACTGTTGTTGACTAGAGTGTTCACCACCAACCGCCGCTGGAGTGACCGCTGGAGTATCCGCCGGAGTATCCGCCCGAGGATCCGCCGCCGTATCCACCGCCGTATCCGCCACCGTAGCCGCCGCCGTGGCCGCCGCCGAATCCGCCGCCGAATCCACCGCCAGAGACGGGCACGACTTGCTTGACTGTGATGACCTGTGGCACGGAGACCACCTTGCGCACATTGACGACCTGCGGCACGGTGACCTCGCGCTGCACGTTCACCACCTTCTTGACGGCGACCACCTGCGAGGCGGGCGCGGACCAGCCGCCGGAGTAGCCACCGGACAAGCCACCGGAGTAGCCGCCGGACGAGCCGCCGGAGTAACCGCCGGAGGAGCCGCCGGAGTAGCCGCCGGACCAGCCGCCGGACGAGCCGCCGGAGTAGCCGCCGCTCCAGCCCGAGCCGAGCGAGCTGGCGCCGCTCCAGCCGCTGCTGTAGCCGCGCTTCTCGCGCACCGCGGCGCCCGCCGCCAGCGCCACCAGCGCGCACAGGACGATCTGGAACGAACACATTTCTACGTTAGTACACTGGCTCGACTACGGTACTGTACATTAAGTAGTTCATAATAATCGGATAACTGACAACATTTTCAAACATTGCAAATGTCACCCGGTGAGCTTTTGTTACTTATGGAGGATATTAGTTTATAATATAATGCTGAACTCACAAAGGCTTTCATGTTGATGTAGTGGAGGGTGGTTGTCGTGTGCTGCGTGTGGCGCGCCGCCTCGTATATATACGTCGCCGCTGATGCGCTGACGCAACGCGCGCGCCACCGACGCGTCACGCAGGAGGGGTGCGGGTCATCTCGCGCATGCCGCGGTTCAATGACATGACTGTCTTTCTCGCTGACACTGAAAGTCTCTGAAGAAAAAAATGTTTTTTCTCGTTCAGGGAAAAACAGTGATGTGGTACTTTTCTTTCATGGGAAAAATAGCGTTGTGTTTTTCTTTGAAGGGCATCAAAATTTTTTATTTTTTTATTTTTCTCTTGAGCGTCGTTATAATACTATGATCGAGGGTGAGCTACTATTTCGTAAATTTGGTGATCATAATAGTAGTGCTAGCAGGGCGTTTTCCTTGCGTGGAATTGGGTTGCAGAATTTGTTCGAAAGAGTCACCGCGGCCCTGAAACGCAAAGGGCATTTTAGAGGAATACGGATGGGTTTTAGACAATAAGAGTCTGACACGCCTTTCTGCTCCACCCAGAGCGGAAGAAGTCATTTGATGATTTCCCATCCTTAAAAAGAATGGCGTTGAACTTTGAGTAGGTAGTCTTGTAGATGAGTACCACTACCGATACGATGGTAAAACACGATGAGTAAGGAATGTTGCTACCCATCGTCTTTCCTTCAAAGGGAGTGAATAGGTAAGTTAGGCGTAATGCAATGTTACTAAAGCTCGCCTCTCGAATATGGAACAAGTGTTGGTGCTAAGTAAGTAAAGTGTTACGACATTTGAACAGCAACTAGCCCTCCGATCTACTTATGAGTCATGATCACGGAGCAGTTCAAGCCGTTCAAGCTTATTTCATAACAACTGACGGACGAATATCTCTCTCTGATCTAATTCAGTATTTTACTAAATGTATTTAATGGTTGATCGAGTAGTCGCGGCATTGTTTTAAAAGAAACCATTCGTTCTAAAGTTTCGATAACCGTACACCTTGTGCAACAGGTTAATCACTTTTTGACAGCTGCCTTAAAACGAACTAATTGTCATTAGAGTAGCGAATAGATACCGATTAATAGCCATTCCCTATGGCGAATAGTCGAATATTCGCCATTATTACTCGACAAAAAAATAAATATAAAAAATAGTTTATTTATTCTCAAATAATAATGTTACCTTGTAGTAGTCTCTTGAACTTACTGCATCACAATCTGCTTCTTTTGGACTTTAAAATTAAATTATTCTTTAAAAGCCTGACTAATTAACTTCACTATGACTGATTTTTGTCTCACTGTTATATAGGGTGGCCAGATCGGATGTAAATTTGGCCATATACCTATTGAAATAATGGCAAAACTAAGTTGTATGTTTTGCCATTATTTCAATAGGTATATGGCCAAATTTAGCAGATTTTTAGGTTTCAATTTTCAGTTAAAGAGCTGCGATTTTGTTTTTGATATTTTTTATGGCCATGACTTCTGCAATAATTTCTAGTTCCTAAGCAGGGTGAAAACGATCAATTATTTTTCAATCCCGTTTTGGTGAGATTTGCTTAAAAAACACTGTTTGAAGGAACAACTGTCTTTACTGATCCCCGCAAGATGTCTTAATCCACTTTAACTAACTAATTAGGTGAAGTAATTTAATTATTCTTCTTTAAAGAGCCACATGGCAAGTGCTGCTGTTACTGTGACTGGTGACAGCTATTTGAGATCGCGCTTTGAGAATTCCAATTTTTGACTTCATCAAATTAAATTGTTGAGCTAAGAAAACCACTGCGTCTAAGAAGGCGCCGGGAATCTATGCATCATGATGTGAGTGGAATTGTGTTATTTTGAGACTAACGTTTCCTAGGCAATTTAATCGCAAGTTTTAATTGACCTCCAATCTCACCAGATTCGACAGATCCTGATTTTTTCCTATGGAATAATCTAAAAGGACTATGGTCTATTTTATAAATTAAAAGCAGAATATTTCTAACATCGTTGATAGGACAAGTAGGAACCTACAAAAAAATTCAAACGTTTGATAAAAACGCGACAAGAAGTTATCCCATTTTTAGGCAGTAAAACAGGTAGAGATTTGGTGGATGTAATATATCATAAAATCGCTATGTCTAATGTAATCATGGAAAAATATCTGGACATAATTCGCTAAATAAAAAAGATATCATAATTTAAAGTTGTACCTAGTTATACATCGTGTTTACACCCGCTTTTTTTAAAGATTAATAAATGTTTGCCTTTGGTTTTTCTGTTAGTTAAAAGTATTTTTTTATTTAGATAACTATTTGCCAAATGATTAATATAGACACTATTATTTGATATTCGGCGAGTAACCAAAAAAATGTCGAGTAAGTGCCGAATACCGAATAATAGCGAGTATTCGCGGCATCTCTAATCCTGATGTGGTTCTCTATATCTGTAGTTAAACTTTGAAAGATATTCCTTGTTTTTTTACCGTTTTCAGCATAAGATTACACAATTTGTTTTTTAATTGCAACAAGCTCCGGCGCTGCAACAGTCACACATGTTGCAGCTGTAAGCTGCTTATCAGAACTTCAATTATCTCCATCGGTGTCGCGACTACGGTGTAATAATTATACAATTAAGTGGATTTACTAATCTAGACTAGTCTCAATTAGCATGCAAGAGTTAGTTTTTGTTTATTTGCTTGTGCAGTGCGGGCGGATGCAGCGGCCGCCGGTTGATCAATAGGAGCAGGCTTACAGGTTCTATTGCGACGTCGCCGTCGAGTGCTCGGTGCTCGTGTGTGGTGTCATTTGCAAATAGACCACTCTATTGCATCGCGCGGAATGCAGCGCCGACTACTTTTGTATTCAATTGTGAAATAGTTTATAATACTTAGCTTCTGCTAGCCCGTGGACAATTAGCCCATGGGAACACTCTCCCGGGATAATAAGTCCTAATCCCGAGCATAGTGTGCCTGTGTACCATGTCACACCCTCATCTGGTCACCCGTCAGCCGGTAAGACGTACATCTGTAACAAACAGACATTTACTTTCGCATTTATAATATTAAGCAAGCGATTTGCATTTGAATCCTGAAAATTCATACGGAAGGAGGTAAGCCGTTTCCGAATACCAAATATGCAATGCTAAATAGTTTTAGTTTACTTAAATGTTGGACTGGTAATTTTTGTTTGTATAATAAAATTCAAATCGTTGCGACCATACAAGGCTTTCAAATAAACGTATGTTCGTATCATTAAAGTTTTTGAAACGAAGTTCCTTATCGCACGGACTTGGCGAAAAAAAGTGTAACATTTTTCCGTCACAAATTTCCGTCACGACCCTTTCTTTAGTGTAGACGGTTATTCATAGGGTGACACGATTCTTCATCCCCGGACAAAATATCCCCAAGACAAAGTATCCTACGACAGGAACTTCGTTCCAACCGAGTGTTCCACGACACTCACGCAATTTTTCTTGCTTGATGTCTGTTTGCCATCTATTTAAATTAACCGAGAAACTGATCAGTGGTCCTAGAGCTGAAGCAACGCTAGTGAGTACATATTGCACTTTTGTTCGTCCAATGTTAATATTCACATGAACGACTGTATCGGACGATTGTATCACAGTTCGCACCCGCCCGCTAGAGGGTCAAGTCGAACTGAACCTTGATCTGTGTCTGTTAAAACTGAGGCGAGAGGTTCGCATGCTTGCTCTATTGATCCTTATCTCTACCGAGATGTATCAGATAACGGCAAATCAAAAATTCAAGAATGTTTCCTTTTTAACATATTGGCCTTCAGTCAAGCGAAGTAGTTAAAATCTGAATCAGACCTTAACGAAGAGCTAATTCTTTAATTTATTTTTTTCTAAACTAATATTATAAAGACGAAACATTTATACGTTTGTTACGAATTGGCTCAAAAACGACTCAATCGGTTTTAAAAATTCTTTCGCCATTAGAAAACTACACTATTAACTTAAAACATGGGCCATACTTTATTTTAGAAAAAATAGAGATCCATACGAAAACAATAATGCAATAATGTAATCCAAATCAGCAAATTTTTTGCCCAAAAAATTCATTATCTGGCGTGCGCTGCGGAAAATATTGATGATACATGAACATATTGTACCTACTAGATGATTAAAGTACTTATTATATTACTTATAAAAAAACCGAAACTATTTTAAGTCACAATGACCGCTTTTTGTTCAAATTATTCAATAAAAACCCGGGTAGAATCCATTCTTATCCATTTAAATGATTTGATATTTAAGGTTGATTATGTACACTTGAAATTATTCAAATCGGACATTTCGTTACGACGATGGGTTTAAATAGCTCTAAGTAAGAAAAATGTTGCGGTTTGAGTGAACTGGGGAGAATTTTAATGCTTGGTCTGATAAAGTTTAATGATTACAATAAAAATAAGAATAACAAATGTTTGGATTTTTCGAAAATAAACCCCTAAAGGGGCGAAAATTGTTTGTTTCACTTTACGTGGAAATTGGTATGAACAAACTAAAAGTGGGATAATTGGAACAGATCTAACAATTGTTGCACAATCAACCCCTGACGGGGGTGAACGGGGTGAATAGTTGCGCTGATCCTGAGACCACAGAATCAGCAGCAGAAATGGCTGGGTAATTAATGAAAATCGTTGTGCTTGATTTTCCAAAACTAACCTTTGAAAGCTGTAAGAGGTTGCATTGAAGTTTGTGGAGTACCTACTAAATGAGTGCGGACGAAGTGTACATATTTTTAAATATAAGATTTCTTTTTTGTTGCGTTGACTAAATAGAGTGGTCTGGATGATTTGCATCTACATTTTAATAAATTTTCAAAGTTGTGGTGATCCGCCCAAAAGTTCTTAGGCACAGCTTTCCTAGTAAAAGTTATTTGATAAAAAATAATACCCTCTACGAAAGTAGCCGGTGGGTTTGCAGCACACTAAGTTGAAATTAAAGAACTGCTCGAAATGAAGTGGCGGTTTCCTTGGTTTGCATTAGGTACTTTGTTTCCACATATTATTGTACAAATATAGTGTTGTGTATATATCGAATAAAATTATCAATTCAAGAAGCAAATCCTTATCTTCTGGGAAACAGATTTGTTAAATCTATGCAAATCCATATTAATAGCTCAAATTATAATAAGTGTTATTCTAAGTCTTTTATGAAGTTATGTTTATTTTATGCACATCTTCATGAAATTTTTCGACAATGTTGTGTTAGTTAGATGCGTATGGAGACACACCTGCCACGCTATTGTATATTTTGTATAATATGTTTTATTTGTAAGACTAACCTTGCGACTCGGTGTCAGACCACAATATAATCTCGATTTTTCATACGAATTATAATACCACGAGTATCATTAGCATATCAATTAGTGCACATTTTGATTAGGTATGTCACGTTACATATTAATTAGCTAAAAAGTAGTAGGTGAAGATGGAATATATCTACTAGTTCACAGAAACTACCATTGAAGTTCAGTGCGATTCCCGGCCACCGTGGGCGCGGGCCTGCGGACGAAGAGCAATGGGTCCAATAAGGACCTCCCCGGGTTGACGGCGCGTTGTGCTAAAAGAGATGTCAACATAATTAACGGGGCCCGTTAGGGCCAGTGCGAGCCTGGGTTGCGGAAAAAGTTATCACGGCCCTAGAATTTTGAAGGAACACGGGTGGGCTTTAGTCAGTCAAGTAGCGTATGTACCGAAAGTCATCCATCTGTTCACACATTGCGTACTAGTGCAGCAAAGTGCTGGTCTGCCGATTGTTGTAACTGATTGTAGTAATCAAACCAGGCTGGTCGCCGCGCAGCGCCTACTGGGAGCCACGAAACGTCGGCGAACGAAAAAAATTCGTGAACCATTTTTCACAATAATTTGTTTTTAATCCTCGTCGCAAAAAATTGGGTGTTGGTAAGGTTGACCCCTATGTGTCTGTCTGTCTGTGGCACCGTAGCACTTAAACGGGTGAATCGATTTGGTTGCGGTTCTGTTTATTTGAAAGCTGGTTAGAAGGTGCTGTATCACCGCTAGAAGGTGGTTTTTAGACAAGTTTTACCAAAATCGGTTCAGCCGTTTGAAGATCAGCAGCTTTATTATTCGATGAAGGGATGTGACGGTTGACTGGTAGAGAATGCCTTGATGCATTAAGTCCGCCCATGTACCACTATTGTACATAAAGTTTAAATAAATAAATAAATGTGGCCAACTTCCACGTGTCTGATCGATGGGAAATTTGGTATTCTATTATTTCAAAGTCAAAGTCAAAACGTTTATTTCAATTATGCCATTAAACGGCACTTTTGAACGTCATCGTTTACAGTTCAGTAAAAATAATAATATTACATTAATAAAGTGACTCTACTGTCCATTCGGAAAGGTAGATTCTTATGGAGAAGAACGGAAAAGAAACTCCATAGTTACTCTTTTCAAATAATGATTTTACAAAATTTGATATACAAAAATTAATTTAATATTATGTGAGGACGATGCACCCAGAGTATGCTACTTATAAGAACAAAGTATCACCAGCAGAGGTAAACTTATTCATTTTCTAAAGAAATTTAGGTAAATGGTACTCACATATTTACAAACGTTGGAACCATTAATTAAACAGTGTCAATAGTATTGCAAGCATATGGTAACCTTGACCTGATGCTGCAGCATGACCTGAGGCCTGCAGAATACCCAACTTCTCGTTAAGTTACAGCATAGGTATTATGATTTGGTTCACTGGAACGGTTTCAATGAACATATTATAGGAAGATTAGTAACCTTGACCTGATGCTGCAGAATGACCTGGAATCTGTACGTAAGGGAAACTCTTCACTTACGTACAGCGGACGCTTCGTGTTTGGGTTCATTTAAATGGTCCATGAATAGGTTATAACTAGATGTGATCAGGGTCTGATGATGAAGCAGAAAAGAGAAATGAGTGAATACATTGGAGAGAGATGCTCAGCTACTTTCATTCGTTCGATCGATGTGATATTTTGGTATGCGATGTAGTGCCATTTAGGTACTCACCTAAATGGCACTACTTCGTATGCCAGATCGTAGGGTTAGGTTGTAGTAGCTAATAAGTAAATAAAGAATTAAATAAAAAAAAATATATAAACAACTCCCGACAAAAAATACTCTAACTAGTAAAAAAATGATATGTTTTGATAATAAAAAAATGAAAGAATAATACCTATATTAGCGGTCCGACACGATGACGTTTTGGGCCAATATATTCGGCTACTTCCCGTTTCGTCACATTCCCGTTTCGTCAAGATGTCAAAATTAGAAAAAACAAATGAACACAAATTTGTCAAGATTTTATCAAGATGTCTTCATATATTAATTCCTGATTCGTCAACTTTTTTTTAAAACTAGAGTTTTGTACGGTACAGTCAGCTAAAAAGTCCTTTGATGCTCGTTGCGCATTTGTCATTTCAGTTTCACGGCTGCAATGACAAACTTTCCTCTCTTGGATCAAAATGAATCTACTCTTATTTTGTTAGAGAAGGTTTATTGTAAAATAACTTTTTAATCTTATTACAGTTGCCTGTGGGCAAAAGTCTGTCGCTTAGTTATAACTTTTGACTACGATGTGAGAGTTGATAAAACAGTTTTTGTATGTGTCACCTTCTAAGAGATTTGTTAGTGGTTCATAAAATAAAATAGTTACACTCGACAGTCACCCACCAAGTGAGCTGGACCTGGCGACATGGGACCAAAAACTTGAAGCTTCGGTTCAAAGTTCAAATAAGCGAAGGGCCTCACTCATTACAACTCTCCAAAAACATGATGAGGCGGAAGCAGGAAAGCTACCTGCGGCAGTTAACTGCAGGATTGGATGAGAAGTTCCGTCCTAGTTGTAAGTAACATTTACTGAGCCACCACCGGCGCTCTGTCAAGGTCGCTGCAGCGCGGTGCTTGTGTCGCCGCAGGGTTGCGCACGAGTTGAAGTTCACGCGCGTGACCTCGCCAGCTGACGCGTTATGGCCGGGGCATGTGCTAAGTAGCCTATTATGTGCTTTTTAAGCTGTGGTCTGTTGTGAATTACGTTTTAACCATTTCTTTTCAGCATGCCAGTTAATTTAAATAGTGCAAATTAATCATTCTAACGAATCAATGATAAAAGTTAGGTTTTATGTAACCTATTACAATGTTATTCCTAGCCAGATCGCCTAGCCTCTATCAATGTCAACCAAGTCTGATGGGATGTGGAACAGTGGCAAGATGCAAAGCAGAAGGTATGTATTCCACATACTGTTCACAAAAATCGTGTTCGACTCATGTAAACGTTTGCCAATACTTTGTGTGTGCCTACACTTAGTGCAATGTGTTTCATCACCAGCTCTCGAACGGTGAAGGAAAACATCTTTCAACCAAACAATCCAAGACATGTGTCTTCCACCGGCCCCCACAGGACGTATGAGTGCCACCATCTCCAACATCACGGCCTGACACCAGGCTAGGTACTAAAAGAGCTGCTGGCGACTTTCCGCCGGGAATGGTTTCCGATCAAGGTTTTGGCTGCTCCGACCGTACTGATATACGAGTACATATTCTGATACTGCTCACCATTTTGATAGCATATGAAGCGACTAAGTTGCAAGCTTTGGAATCGTTGATTTCAGGTCTAAATGAATATTATAAAACCACCTTAAGAAAATAATCAGTCAATCATCATGGTACAAGCAAATAACATAAAATATCGTGACAGATCACATTCAATTATTTAGTAATTAAAACACATACATGAAAAAATAAAATGTTTAATTCAACTGAAATTGTTAATAAATATTTTGACTATAGAGTATGTCATCACCAGCCGCTGGCGTACCCAGCGCCGTATGAGGAGGAGGCGGCGGCGGAGTACAGCGAGCCGAGCGACGAGGACGAGTACGCGTTCTGCACCGGCACCAGCTTCTTCACCACGATGACCTTGGGCTCGCTGATGACCTTGCGCACGTTCACCACCTGCGGCACCGTGACCTCGCGCTGCACGTTCACCACCTTCTTCACGAAGATGACGCGAGTCGCAGGTGCGGGGGCTGAGTAGCTCACAGCGGGTGCCGAGTAGCTGACTGCAGGCGCCGAGTAGGATATGGCGGGCGCTGAATAGGACACAGCGGATGCTGCGTAGCTGCTAGCAGGCGCCGAGTATGACACTGCGGGGGCCGAATAGCTGCTGATGGCTGGTGCCGAGTAACTACTAGCGGGCGCAGAATATGAGTAGCCGATGGCTGGTGCTGAGTAGCTGGTGATTGGCGCCGAGTAAGACACGGCGGGTGCCGAGTAGGACACTGCAGGGGCCGAGTAGCTGCTGATGACTGGCGCCGAATAGGACACAGCCGGAGCAGCGTAGCTGTAGGAGCTGCTGCCCGCGCCGTGCAGACCGTGCAGGTAGCCGCGCTTCTCCCGCACGTTGCCGGCGCTGACGGCGCACAGCAGCGTGCACACGTACACCTGCAACATGAACGGCACTGTTACACCACCCCGCTACACCCACTTACTGCGCTCTCGCATACACTGTTTGTCATCGTCACATACTCACCAGAGTCTTCGTGCTGCTTGTCATGTTGCTACGGGGTCGCTGCTGACTGATGCGTGTTGTCGTCTCCACGCACATTATATACGCACGATGTGTCACCTGTCCTTGTCTGCGTCCTGCCCTACGACACATGTGTCGGAACTAGATCAATATTACAATATTCATAACGTATCTCAGATTGATTTACTAAATTTTGTGTGACGAAAATGACATCTGCATATTTTATCGTTTCATTTGCTAGTGTTTTAGTTTAGGCCTATACTTATAGAGATATAGACAATAGTGTGATTACATATGCCATCCTAAGCCAGAGGACTTTATCATCATCATAGCAATGCTTTACTTAAGTTTTTACTATCATATTGGTGATCTGTAGTGCGTAGCGTCAGGCGATACAAGTCACAAACATAGCTTGATTAGTAAAATGTTCATTAACCTGTGTCTGCTTACATATGTTTTACAAGCTCAGCTTTGGGTAATGTTTGTTTTGTGAGGCGTCTCAAACACGCGTACCGAGTTTTTGCAATATTTGAGGTCGGTTTGGACAATAATCTAAACATGAGTGGTGAAATATCGATGCCATATATGTAACTACACCTCTGCCTAATCTTTGGAAACAGGCGTCATGGTATGCTATATGTTATCTGTTATGTAATACATAAATATTTTACGTTTGCAAAGCTACGAACCCGTCAGAAGACTATAACAGTAGATCAGGGATAGTTTTAAATCGTCTCTTTTTTGGGTGTCACGTCTTCATTCCATAAAATACACCGAAGCCTAGTTTTCATCATTGTCATATTACAACCCTAAGCATATTAATTATTGAGCTATGTATGATAGTATGAGTGCTACACTGCAGACACTATACAGATCGGCGACGTTTCGACTCGCTCCATTAGTATGTATTTTGTAACCCATGATTTGGCAGTTTGGCAAACTAATTCATTAAGTTTTAACTAATGTATCTATTTTAAACTTGATGAATATTGTAATATTGCTCCAGTTCCGACGCCTATCGTAGGGCAGTAGGAAGGATAAGACGATGTCACATCGTCGTATATAATGTGCGTGGAGGAGACAGCAGGCATCAGTCAGCAGTGATCCAGCTACAATATGACAAGCTACATAAAGACTTTGGTGAGTACGAGACGATAACGAGAGTGCAGACAGTGTGTCGTATGTGCGACAGTACAGCATGTGAGTGTTGCAAGGTTGTGTAACAGTTTAGTTGCATGTTGCAGGTGTACGTGTGCGCGCTACTGTGCGCCGTCAGCGCCGGCAACGTGCGGGAGAAGCGCGGCTTCCTGCACGGTCTGCACGGCGCAGGCAGCAGCTCCTACAGTTACGCTGCTCCGACTGTGAGCTACTCGGAACCTGCTGTGTCCTACTCAGCGCCAATCATCAGTTACTCAGCGCCAGCCCTCGGCTACTCATATTCTGCACCCGCTAGCAGCTACTCGGCGCCAGCAGTGTCCTATTCCGCACCTGCCGTTTCTTACTCGGCGCCTGCTAGCAGCTACGCAGCATCCGCTGTGTCCTATTCAGCGCCCGCCATATCCTACTCGGCGCCTGCCGTCAGCTACTCGGCACCCGCTGTGAGCTACTCAGCCCCCGCACCTGCGACTCGCGTCATCTTCGTGAAGAAGGTGGTGAACGTGCAGCGCGAGGTCACGGTGCCGCAGGTGGTGAACGTGCGCAAGGTCATCAGCGAGCCCAAGGTCATCGTGGTGAAGAAGCTGGTGCCGGTGCAGAGCGCGTACTCGTCCTCGTCGCTCGGCTCGCTGTACTCCGCCGCCGCCTCCTCCTCATACGGCGCTGGGTACGCCAGCGGCTGGTGATGACATAGGTACTCTAGTCAAAATATTTGCAACTATTTATGTTTTGGTTAATAAACGTCTTTATTTTTTTAAATACTTGCTGCTTATTTTTCCTAAACTCCTAAACACATCCACACTAGGTACATAAAAACTATTTTTTTTCCAAGGGGGTAGACAGAAACTAAACCTGCTTCGATGCTACATCAATCTCTGCTATAAATAAATATCTAGCTGACTCTTGATAGTAATTGACGACACGGTTGGCGCAGTGGTTGAGCGATTGGATGCTGCGCTGCGTGACGCGGGTTTGATTCCCGCACGGTATAAATATTTGTATGGCCTACATATAGTTGTCCCGGGTCTGGCTGTTTGTGTATGCGAGTTTGTATGTTTGTAAACGCACCCACAATACAGGAGAAATTCCTAGTGTGGGGCAACGTTTTTTCTAAAACCGGCCAAGTGCGATTTGGACTCGCGTGCAAAGGGTTCCGAACGATGAATATTTTTTTACACGTTGCTTTAAAATCATAAACTTCTTATAGGTTTTCCTGTAATGTATAGGTAAAGACCTGATTTTTTTTCAGAATTTTTGACTCAGTAGGTTGTTTCGGAGATAAGGGGAGGGGAATTATAAATGTTCGTCTATTTTCTTTAATAACTTCAGAATGGATGGTTTTTTTTAAATTTAATTAAAAAAAATACTTTTGAGACCTTTACGATGAGTTCTTGTATTTGATATGTTACACGATACAGTTGGATTGTTTAATTTATTTATAAACGTTGCCTACTAGCTGGAACTAGGAATTTCTCCTTCACCGTGAGTGCGTTTACGATCATACAAAGTCACAAGCACTAACAACCAGACCCGGAACAACTATCTGTAGGCCATACAAACATTTGTTCCGTGCGGGAATCGAACCCTGGACACGCAGCGCAGCAGTCAATCGCTCAACCACTTCGCCAACCGTACTGTCAACAGTCTAATTTTCCCCCCAAAAATTGACGCCATTTTCAAAATTTATTTATTTTCGTAACGCGTCCATATTTTGATCACAGAAGGTTATATGTGTACAAGATTCCAACTGAATCGTTTCAGTAGATTCGGAGAAAATCGGCTGTGACAGACAGACAGACAACCGAGTGATCCTATAAGGGTTCCGTTTTTCCATATTTTCCATTCCGAGGTTCGGAACCCTAAAAATAAATAAATAAATATGTGAGCTCCTATCACTAATGCCTACAATCCACACATCATCATATGAAACGGAACATCGCTATTTTATTGATTTTCGTCGCAAAATGCGATACGTGACGGAATGATTACATTCTCTCTGCGTCGAATGTCCGGCGATGTATAATGTTTGCACTTGACTTACGGCCGGTTTGAATAACGTATCTACATTAAACCAACTGTCAAATTAGCTACGAACAGTAGCTTTAACGTCATGTTTAAAAGGCATATTTGACGTCCCAGCTACCGTTGGTAGCTAATTTGACAGTTGGTCAAAGGTAGATATGTTATTGAGACCGGCCGTTAGCAATAAGCAGCACGTATTCCCTCACTCCATTAGCTGCAGCTCCTTCTTTAGTAACGCTTTCTTCAAGACGTGGATATCTATAGATGGTCATTGAATCAGAGAAATAAATAATTTCGTATAACACGATTTTGCCACTGGCTACTTTTTAAACTAAATACTTTGTGTTCTGATACGAATGCGAGATATTCAATATGCTTCAGTAATTTCAGTTTTATATATTAAGAAATTCATTGCGAAAATTGGATTCTGATTTTAAAGTCCAATTAGGTTTTGAAGCATGGCATCAAGTGTCAAAATTAAGATTAGAATGAGAATTTATAAATATAAATAAAAATATAAATTCTCATTGTACCTATTGGTATGTCTGCTTAACTTGTGAATCATACCGGATCTGTACTATAGATGCTGGGCAAACATTCGCACTTCCAACTCATGACTGTTGGCAACACAAACACTAGTGTGGGATTAGGCAAGAAATTGATATTTTCGACTAAAATAGGATATTTGCATGCAAGTTAATGTGTATCACACCACGTGTAATCTTTAAAGGTCAAATTCTATTAATATCAATGCATGAGTTATTATAATGTTAATTAATAGATTTAGATGGGTCGAAATCAATAATTGTACTCAATACAATTATTATTGATTTCGCTCATAGTAAAAGATTCTGTAGTGTAATGGTTTTCCTTTGTTTTATTTTCGCTCATACAAAACTTGTATTAAGAAGACGATGTTACCAGACTACTCATATGAGGGCCTTCACATATCACTAGCCACCCTGCACTTCGAGTAGTTGCGAAGAGTAAACATAACAGTAAGATTCAGATGTCACATTATAAAGTATAGCTATCACTAGTTGGCTCGCGTCACCACCAGCCGCTGCTGTCCTCGCTGTTGCTGGAGCTCGCGCCGTTGTAGTCTGCGCCGTATTCCCCGGAGTACGCCCCGGAGTACGCCCCGGCGTACGCGCCCGAATACGCCGCGGCGTTAGCACCGGAATATCCGTACGCGTTCGAGTAGGCGTTAGATCCTGCGGTACCGTACGCGGCCGACCCTGCGGTGCCGTAGCCGGAGGAGCCCCCGCTGCCATAGCCCGTGGATCCCCCGCTGCCGTAGCCCGTGTATCCGGTAGAGGGCACCACTTGTTTGACGGTAATGACCTTGGGCTCGCTGATGACCTTGCGCACGTTCACGACCTGCGGCACCGTGACCTCGCGCTGCACGTTCACCACCTTACTGACTGTGACGACGCGGGTGGCGGGCTCGGCGTAGCTGGACGAAGCAGCGTAGGACGAGGCGGGGTATGCAGCGGGGGCCGCGTACGACGCCGGGTACGAGTTAGCGGTGGAGGTTGGGACGGTGTAGGCCACGGCGACGGGCGCCGTGTTGCTGTAGTAGCCGGCGCCGCCGCTGCCGTACGCGTTGCTGCTCACGACGCCGTACCCGCTCTGGCCGGTGCCGTAGCCGTAGTTCCTCCTGTAGCCGCTGTAGCTGTTCCCGAGTCCGCTCCCGTAGCCGGTGTAGCCGCCGCCGCCGAGCCAGTCCAAGCCCAGCCCCTTGAAGAAGCTTCGCTTGACGCGCTTCTCTGTGGCAGATGTCAGGGCCACTAGGGCACACAGTAGTAGCTGGAATATTACAACATTGTTAGCACACACGACGTTTTTGATAATCACAAATTAGTTGTAAAACAGTGAATACTGCTTTTTAAATGTTTTAACTACTTTTTCAGTTGTGAATGGAAGATATCGAATAGTCACCGAGTTATTGCACTTTCTTGTCGATGAGACACGAATATATTGTAAACTATCGAAGGGATGGTTTGGATGGGATTATAGTAGGTGTTTGAAATTATCTATATTCACAATATATCGAAGGTTTAATATCTGGCAACATTCATTACAATCTTACGGTATTTGTAATAAACCGGTGAAATTAACATAAAGAAGATAGGAAAAATCATTGTCTATTTAAAGGTGAACCGGTGAATCCTTGACATTCAATTACAAAAGCCGTTAGAATTGATCTGAATTCATTTACTTAAATATATACAAAAACAAAATACACTTAGGCGTCGAAGTAACGGACGCCTAAGTGTATTTTGTTTTTGTTTGCACATATGTAAATAGTTAGGTTTAGTAGATAGAGTTAAGAAAACAATTTTAAGTTAGTTATGCAATTAGCTGACCCATCTTTGCATAAATGTGAATCGATAGAATTTTATGATTCTTTTCTATTTTATTTACTAAGCCTACCTTTTGAGGTAAAAATATAAAAGAATTATAAAATTCTATCGATAAGTATTCTAAAAAATTGAAACCATTTATGCAAAGGTGGGTCAGCTACTTGCTATAACTGACTGTGACATGTTTGGAATTTGATACATCTTAAAATTAAATGATGATATTATTTTGAACCTACGACATTTTGTGAAGAGGTGTAATTAGGCGCGAGTGAAATGAGGTATAATGAGTCGGCAGTACTGAGTACTTACAAAGGCTCTCATGTCGACGCGGGCTGAGTGATGCGCGGTCGAGGTCGCGGCGACATATATAGCGCGGACGCGTGACGTCACGGCGCAGGCGACGCCCTACGCACCCCAAACTAAACAACGAAGAAAATAGGACAACAGCGCTCAATTGTTAGAATAAAAACGAATGAACTAGGAGAACATCACCTGACAGATGCACCGCTACAACACTCGTCTCGATTGTGACCAGTTTCACACGAAACCTCCTTGACTCTTGACTTTTGTAAAGTCTAGCTGTGTCACAGATCTGTTGCTTTGACTAACTTATAAGAATCTAACATCAAAATGATAATATTGAGGGACCCACAAACATTATTACTGTTTCACAGATGTGATAAGGAAGACGACATGCTTAGTATTACGAATTGGTATCTCAAGTAGTACATACCTGACTGTTTCTGGGGCGAAGAAGCTTCCTCCATCAGCAGAAGTATTTCGATGTTATTTGGCAGAGTCTCGGGGTACGACTAAGCTATAATATCGTGTTCACCTTGGCGAACAGGTTACAAAATATTCTCGCAATTAGTACATCCCACTGTTTACCAATTGTGTTTAAATTGTGTAAATACTGCGTTTTATTATGTTGGTGCTTGCCGCTTCTAGAGCGACCTTTCAACATACAGTTTCACCTTCCAGGGACTGACCGCTATCCAAGATTTCTTTACTTCTTCATCGGATCTTCCTTGTAGCTTCTTTGGTAAATCTTTAACGCTTGTTTCTTTCTCCTCATTCCTCGTAGTAAGAGGTAGGTCATGGACGCTGATGACTTAACTTTGTGATCCCAAATACCTTTTGTAAACGTAGAGTATGTAAAGCTAGGCAGTACCTAGGTATAGCACACAATATCTTTCGCGATTTCGTGTGGATGCGCTTGAATTCCTTCACTGTTGTGGAGTGGAATCTAGACTACTGCGGGACCGGTTTGCATCTGAAAGCAGTTTGTATTGTTGCTAGGTGGCTTTTATTATATTGTTTTCGTGGTCGGAATTAAACATCTAAAATGCTGCTCTTTCAAGTGTGTATCTAAACCTCGATGATTCATCGCTGTTACTGGGAGGTATAGCTTCAACACAGGATTACCGTAAAGCTAACATAAATTACGAGAATCTTTATTTCATATAAGAACATAATGCAGTTCACTTATAAAATATAAGATTTCAATTTTTCACTTAAATTAATCGTTGTTTAATGACGAAGCATACATAATACCTATAGAGATCACCGACTACTGTAGGTAAAATTACCGTAGCAAATCCTGTTTTTTATTATAGCCTATAATTAGCTTGTCTAAAACTGCAATAAAGCTCAGTATAAGGCTTCATCCGGTGATTTATTTGTTTTTAAATATCAATCCGGCAATAAAGTGTTGCGTAAGAAATTTTCCTGTAAATAAAAGATTTAAGTACAACAGAATTATGGTTATAGCAGAATTAACTGCACTTTATGCGTCTGGTTTAGCCAAATTAGTTGATAAACATAAATGGTATTAGAACTTGTAATTTGACTTGTATCAAACCGTACGGTCTTCAAATATTGTATTGATTTTAGAATAAGTTGCGTTGTCGCTTGATGTTTGGTGTTGTAATGTCAGTGAGTAATTATGGAAGTGTTGTCAGATATTGAAGACGTGTCACCGGTGAGCCTGTGTCTTAACAGTGATTTCATATAGTAGTGCCTGCGACTTCACTCAAATTGTCCAATAAATTGATCATTGTCAAGATATCCCGAAAGGCTATATTCATGAAATATAGAAATCAAACCATTGAAAAATGTCTGTCAGTCATAGCCATTTTGAAAACGTGTTCTTTAAATCATGTGAACATCAATAAGATATCTTTATAATCTAATCAGCGGACCACTAATAATTACGTGAGTGGTTTTAATGAACCACTCTCGTAATTATTAATGCCGGTCGTACTATTTGCGTTGTGTGTGTGGAAATACCGCGGGATGCTCGCCAGCGATCGGTCAACATTGACCGCTCGTAAAGCCGAGTTACTTCTGTTTGCTAAAGGCGACACCCTCCTTTATTGCCAAGTTTGGAGCGTCTCTGAGAGGATATTTGATCTGTGTGTACGTCACCAAGGCGTAGAAAGAGATGACTTATGATGGAAATAATGCGTTCTGGATCTAGTCTGTAGCGCATCGCCCCTGACGAATGAGGAAGTATTGTATCTACATATGTGTCTATGCCCATCCCTGCCGCTACGTAGGCTTGCTATATTGTAGTTTTCATGGAAGGAATTTTTTCATGGTAAGAATATTTCGTTGAAAGAAAACTAAGTAAACTTTGACCAAATATTTTCTTTCTCAATCGTGGTACAGGTCTGTGTGTACAGACGGGGCTTTAACCACTTCCCATCAGACGGTATGTCACGTGACCAGACGCGTGACACCCAGGCTGACCCAGGTATCCCTCCGTGTTGATCAGAGTCGCGCCCGCGCCGCCGCACGGTGTCGCGAATCACACACATTGTAGTGCATTGATTGCGAGGCAATTACTCTGATTACTTTGTTAATGTGTTACTTTGTTACAGCGCACTAACTAGTGTGGAAGATCGATTGTAGTCGCTGCTGGAGAGATGAAAATGTAAACAAGCCGTGACAATAGGAGGCAGGTTTGGTGAGGGATATGATTGTAAACAATAACAAATAATAATTATGTGTCAGAGGAACCATCAAGTTAGGTCGGATCCTGTAGGAACAATAATTAAAAGACGTTTTAACATGCACTGTGTTTGCTTGTATTGTGCCAACATAATACAGGTTTTCGAAATAAACCCATATTAGCCACCTACGTACATTCGGCGCATTGCAGTTCAGTATGCGTCATACCCTTCTGCTGTTCGGTAAGATAATAATAGTAAGTTCTCGTAACATTTAGAGCGATTACAAAATTCTTACAACAGCTTCCGCTGGTGAAGGTCGGAGCACCAGTATACCACGGTTTGAGATAACAAGACGCGTGCTTACTATCAGAAGTAATGACCGCGTTACTCTCTCTTATCACATTACTTCTTGGCTAGAACCTAGCCCTATGTTTTGTAACGCACCACACCAAATGTACCAGGAGGCCATAGTGTCGTTAAGCAACTCACTCCTCTAATTTACAAAGAAATGTTGTCATGGGTGTGGTGTTCCAATTTATGGAAAATTGTTATTTTGCCTTGAACTGATGACGGACGACAACTGTTCTACCGATTCGTGTAAACTTAGGTGAAGTGAACTAGATGCGTTTCAGTAAACATCGCGCCGACCGTGTAAACTTAGATGAAGTTACCATGAAGTGAATTGTCAACCCATTCAATCAAGATGAGTTCATTCCACGTATTCACAGTGAGATGTTTACAGCATATGGTAGCTGTTATACCTACAATCAAATCTTCTGCTAATCAATTCCTGTGGCCGTGAAATAAATTAAACTGATATCAAAATATTTGTAAAACTTAATGTATTGACCGAACTTGACACAAAAGATATTAAAAACGTCTAATAATGTAATGAATGGCTTGGCCTACATGTGAGAGTGATGCGAACCTCACGGCCGGGGTCGCGGCTTACGAGAGCAATGGCGGCGATATGCTCAACACATTATACATTCAACAGCCTCACATTAGGACTGCCAATATTTATCTACTCTGTTTACATAAATATATGCCAATCGAAGAGAATACCAATTGCGTCGCCTCTCAACTGGGTGTTAAGGGCCTTACATGACTTTGCGTACTATTTATTTGACTTTAAATACGAAATGTAGCGTCAGAAGCTGGAACCTTAAAAAGTGGTGGATAATAGATAAAGTTTTGTTTTAAAATAAATAATAATCCTGAAAAAATAGTACGGTTTGTTATTAACACTACGCTGATCGTTATTAATTCATGAGTCACTTGATATTTTTGCAGTTTTCGCTTGATTGTGTTTTGTTTTCTTCTAATTTGCTACTAATTTCGTATTCAATGGCAGAACTAAAAATAATGAAATGATTAAGATGTAGCAGTCCCGAGGCCTCGTCATTGACCTAGTAGTAGTAGTGCAAGGCTATGAACTTATCATTCATTTTCTGTCTGTGTATTACTATAAACTCATCAGATTTGCGTTCTTATATTACCACCTTCTATAATATTGAAATCCTAATATATAAAATTGTTCCGTTACTGAGTGACTGACAGACAACGCACAGCCAAAACTACAGGTCGTAAAAGCTGAAATTTGGTATGTAGGTTCCTTGGGGAGTATATGGGAGCACTAAGATTTCCCGAAATTCTACCGAAACGGGATATGCGCGTACAAAGTCGCGGGCAAAAGCTAGTAATTCATATAATGATTCAATTAAGAAGTTTATTAAATAAAACAATTATATAATCAACATTCCTACTCAAACTTGTGCAAATTTCCTGAACATTAATAATATGAAAAGAATAAATTAATCACGTGGTGACTGGTGACAGAAACCATGTCAACACTTCGCGGCCACATGCCTCTCATTACATGTAATGAACATCATCAATTAATTAAAAGCTCACATGAAACAAATTAAGATTTCGGCCGCTGAAGTAAGTCTAAAGTTGTACAATACTTGACCTTTATGTAGTACCTACCGTGCGCGAGGTACATACAGCCGGCTTATGTAAGGTAATCACTACTTACCGTGTGTGACCCAGCGAGAGGGGCGGCCAGAACCGCTCGACATCGTAAATTATATGACCATGAATGAAGTTGTCTTCATTGACAATGTGAGCCGGTTGACGACGGTCTTCACTTTCGTTTTCCAGTGTCGCACGTCATTGGTGTCTTCCTATCAATATTTTCTCCACTTAGGTAGTTTTCAGTAAGTAGATAAGTAGGTATGCATAGATTGTTGAATCTTAAAATAAGTTGTAGTAGGTAATTGTAACTACAAACGAGACGATCTCATACAGTCTGCCTAGTTGCGTGTGTATTATAATGTTTTTATTTGGAAGTCGGTTGTATTTATTAGTATTTATAAAATGTTTTACGACGTGAAGTTAACGGCATCACCTATTACTGGTAGCTCAGTAAAAGGATGCGCTAATTGGCACATCGTATCAAGGGCAGGTTCGGTTCCGACTGGCTGCAGCCCGAGTCCGGACGACAACCTCTAACTCATGTAACTTGTGTGTAAGTGAATGGCTCTGTTTACATGGAACTTACTTCGAGAACATCAACGTTCTAAAACATAGTAAACTGCTAATTAATTTGATTTGATTGATCGTTTCGGAAGTAACAATGATCGCTGCTCATAATGTGTTTAGCGTGACTGATGATGAGTCGATTACATTGTGACCAAAGTATCGTGCGTACATACATTTTAGGATTTAAGGGAGGTTAGTTTTGAGGATATACTTCCTCTTCCGGAGAATCTGCCTTGAATGTTATTCATGAAATCAGGTTACGCCTACGTTTTAATAATAAAGCGTGTCTAAGTGATACCACAGGGACTTGGAATCAGAAAGTTCCGCAACGAATTTATTCAGAAAAGAACAGCGGAGTAATTTTATTTTTTTGTTAAGTTTGGAAAGTCATCAAATGACTTCTTCTGTTTTGGGTGGAGCGGAAGGGCGAGTCAGACTCTTACTGACTAAAACCCATCCGTGTTCCTTCTAAAGCCCTTTGCGTTCCAGGGCCGCGGTGACTCTTTCGAACAAACTCCGCGGAGTACTTAGAAAAACATAATGAACACTGTGGAAATTATGTTATTTAATATCCAAAAGCAGTAGCAAAAATTAAATAGATTTGAATTATACGATGAAAGAAGCACACCGCAGCGCAGCATCCGGCTACTTTCGCTTTCTCCCCCCTCCCCCCGGCGCTACCAGATCATCGTAGCCATGACCTTGACAGTGACGCGTGCGCCGGCGCAGCGGTCGCTCGCGACGCCCACGCGTATCGCGAGAACGCCATGCTCTCAGCCTCCCATCTCAGCAGGACTTATGTAATGTTTACATTGTTTACATTTATGTTAATCTAAAGAGGTAGCTTATTGTAAAAACGGATACCGAGCCCCACAAATGAGCCTTGGACCCTTCGAAGACGATGGGATGGTGCATGTAATTTGTGCTTGTTTCTAGTGTTAAAGTTATGGATATCACTGGTTTTAGTGTATAAATGTATATTTTGCCTAATATATAATATGTTTGCAAAAATAAATTGAGATGCTACCCTGTTAATCTGAGGTAAAGTTGTTTGGTTTACCTTTTAATAGCACTTAGTGAGGATTTGTGAATAAGTACTTACATACTGACAACTTGACAAGTCATACTTAGGTAAGTGTATTCATGAGATAATATTTTGTTTCAAATGTCGTAGTAACAAATACAGTACAATAGCCGTACCAAGACATATTTTTGACATATCTGAGGCTAATTCTACTTATTTTGAGACAACAATTACAATCGCATCTCAGTTAAAAACACTCATTTTTAATTTTTTTAGACAGGTTGCGATTTAGATGCGAATGTTCCTTCAATATTAGTAGGATTGGCACTCTGGTTGTCTATTGAAGGTTTGTTTACTATTATTAATTAATGCTCGTTTTAAATTTGTATAGCTTTTGTACGACACAAAATTATTCATGCATGCATGCCACAGTTTATATCTGGTTGAAGGATACGTGAGATGTTAGACGAGTATTAAATCCATCATAGCGGTTTAGTTTAGGCTATTTAGCTATCATTCACTTTCGACCGTCGATTAGAACTTTCAGAACTAAGAGAGCCTGCTTGAAGACAAATAAACTTTTATATATTTTTTTTGTAGTAGCCAATCATAACATGATTGTGAAAGAAAATATAAACGAAATTGATTTTAGAATTATTTTTACAGACCAGTCTTTGGTGTGCAGTATTTAGTAACCTCAGCAATAAATCTATCAACCGCACTGAGAATCAGATGCCACAACTCCCCATAACTCAATTATATGTCTCTATATGATATTATTTTCATTGATATTGGTGAGTTGACCTCGGCTACTTAATTAATTATGAGTTGTATCATATTAAGTATATTAGTATTAATAAGCGACCTTGATTCACATCGCCTAAACATATGTCAGGTGATGCTAATTTTGTATATCATTAGAAACAGAATATTCACATATTTAAAAAGTATTGTTTGTGCTAAGGCAAAGCAAAGGCGTTGAGCCGCCTTGCTGAACTACTTAAAAAATGACACTACACTTGTATGTATTTTTTATGTATATTCGTTTGAGCCCAGGGTGGAGCTAGGTCTCAATGTAGCACCCTGTGTTTGCAGTAAGATAAGTGCTGGTATTAATTAGGTCTTCCATTTGCAGTAAGTATATAAAGTCGTGTCATCTCGCCTAAGATCCCCATGTCCCATGTCCAAAATTGTCTCGATCCGGAGATAGTTTCATGGCTGTGGGTAAAACCAGTGAGGCAATGTTAATATTCTTACTAACCACCAACAAGCTCTGAGGTTTTCCAATACTTCTAGATCCGCTAAAATGTCGCAATGTTAAAGTAAGGCGGTCAAGATGATTAATTATAATTGCCACAGCCTGGCGAAATTTTCCTTAGTGTCGAGTTACCGGTGCCGGTGCCACAGAGTAGCGAATACTCCACGCTCCTCGGGTATCAAATTAAACAGGTGCATTTGATGCTGACTGACAAAGTGACGGTAAACACATGTTGTAACTGTTGGGACACTGACGTGGGGCTGGGATTGTTGTAGAAATGTTTGTAATTACCTCCTCCGGCTGTTTAGACAGGGATGTTATTACGCCCTGATTCGGAACTTAGCAGTGGACTACGGTACAAATGCCTACGTATTCAGGCCACGACATAAAAAGGTACAACCGTGAGGTATACCCACAACACGTTTTACTTTCATTGCGCGTACAGCAAATGAGTGCAATTCCCTGCCGGAGTATATGTATCCTGATTGCTACAACTTGAGGATACTTAAGTCACTTCCAGGCTTCTTCTTTAGGTTAGGTACTTCTAGTTCAGCGTGCTCCATCGTCGATCACAAAATAGCTTTCGATCGTGTGAGATTGTGGTCAAACGCGAGTCTATCTAAACACATATTATAAAGAGGAAAGATTTATTTGTTTGTTTGTTGCGATTTGGTTCAAACACTACTCAACCGATTAAAAAAAAATCTTTCACCATTAGAAAGCCACATTATTAATTTAAAATGTAGGCTATATTTTATTTTTGTGAAAAAATAGAGATCCCTACGAAAATTGCAATAATGTAATACGAAGTAGCAAAATTATGCCTTAATTATTTGGCGTGCGCTGAGAAAACTATTGATGATACATTAAAATGATGTACTACATGATTAAAGTATTCATTATTACATATAAAAAAGTCTGCAAGGGTATATGTGTAACTAATAATAGTTACACATATACCCTTGCAGACTTTTTTAAGGTTAAGTCCCAATGACCGCAAGGAAAAGTGGTGATTTTGGTATCATGATATTAATCCTTATCTATTTATATGGTTTGTGTATTAAGGTTGATTATATACATGTAAATTACACTTGAAATTATTCAAATCGGTACTTTCATTTTAAAGTAACGACGGGTATAAAAATGCTCTAATTAAGAAAATGTTGCGGCTTGAGCGAACTGGGGAGAATCTTAATGCTTGGTCCGATGAAGTTGAAACACGGTATTCATGATTTCTATAAGAATAAAATATATATTTTCCGAAAATAAACCACTAAGGGACGAAAAGGGGTGATTAAGTTTTTAGGGGAGAACATTATTGCTTGCTTCAATTTAAGTGAAAATTGGTATGAAAAAACTAAAAGTGGGATAATTGATACAGATCTAACATTTTTTGCATAATCAACCCCTGATGGGGTGAACAGGGTGAACTGTGAGTTGCTTTTATCCTGAGACCACAGAATCAGCAGCAGAAATGGCTTGGTAAGTAATGAAAATCGTTGTGCTTAATTTTCCAAAACTGATCTTTAAAAGGGGGTAGAGGGGGCGTTGAAGTTTGTGCAGTACCTACTAAATCCGCTCGGACGAAGTCGCTGGCCAAGTACAAGTCTATAATAATTAAAAAGGTAAAGCCCTATTACCTGGACCATATTTACGAATATACTTTTATCTAGGCTTCGTAGCCTTGAATCTGCATCGTTTCTTAAATTAACATTTTACTTGCCCCTCCATAATTTAGTGGAACGAGTAAAATGTTAAATGTTAATGTTTATTTTATTTATTGTATCAGCTGTAATGCATAATGGCAGAATATCAATTAATTTGCATTATAGCTCTATTATTAGAAGCTCACTAATTAACACAATAACATTAATTCACTGTATAATTAGATAATTACGAACATAATTTGTAATGATTGATGCTGATTACATTTGGTCCGTTTAGGTAAAATACGGGGTTCTTTGCTTTGCAAATAATATTCCAAGGATGTGCGATTCCGAAATGTTATGTTTATGTTCCACGTTTTGAATATTTCGAGACTAAAGTTTAATAAAATTCTGAGAATGAGTGGATGTCCTTTTGCAGCAGTGTTGGTAAAATATCGTAACTTCCGAGCCGTAAGCGAATGGTAATCGTGTGATAATCCCGCGGTTATTATCCTCGAGGCTCATGAGCAGCGACGATACCCAGTTTGGAAACCATTTCGTAGCTCGATATTGTGATGTTGTGTTGTGTGTGGCCTTTCCATTATTTTGAGAGTTAATAACGGAAACTTAAGAACTCATTTAGGCAAGTAGGTAATTGTGGATATCTTGTATTGTTTTGGATTCAATACTTCCTATTTTGAGGTTAATTTGAGTCGAAAATGTTTGCATTTTTTTGTGTCAATGCTAAATTACTTACCTTATCATGTATTTTGTTTTGATAACTCTGTTATCGTTCTTTAATAAAAACGAACAGTTAATAACTGGTACAATGAGTAGTATAATACACTCTCTGACTCAGTATACTACTTTTGACCAGTGTTTAACTATGGGAGTATTATTAAAACATAATTATGTAGTTTTACACCATTTCATGTTCGGCTATTACTGTCTATTCCAGGTTGCCTGGAAGAGATCGCGGAACGCGATAAGGCCGCCCATTGATTATATTGTTGGGAATCACAGATCATTTATTCATCAAAATAATGCTCTAATGCATTATTATTTATTTATTTGATATATTTAGTTATAGTTTTAGTTTATAGTTTTCTTTTTATGTGATTTTATTGTAATTCAAAACGAGTGTATAATAAATAAATAATTAAGCATTAGAGCATTATTTTGATGAATAAAAGATCTGTGATTCCCAATAATCCGCAATGATTACTGAAATCGAATATCAAACTGTTTACAAATATATCTAAATTATTATTATTTTGGTTCCTTCTCGTGAATTTACTACTAATTGCATTAGATCCTCGTAAAAGCGGTCGATAATCTAATGCAACAGTTCTGATCAAGGTTTAACTATCGTGGGTCCCGCCGTAATCATAACATAGCTGTTTTATGTTCCTGTCGATCGAGGCGGACATCTTGTGCAACTTTAAGTAAAAGTGGTTACATAGGCTACCGATACTTTTACAAAGTACTGGGATTATACCTATTACTTACTAAAAGTACTTTTGCAATACTTATTTCAATTTAGTGGTGAACTAGTAAGGAGCTGCGCATTAGTGGATCAATGATGAAACATTTAGGTAATAGGAAAAAGGTTACACCTTTGTGTGCGAACCTATATAGTTGAGAAATGGACGATTCGAATGTAAGATCTGAGAGCACTCTGTAGTGGCTCGCTGACCACTCCGCTGGGGCTGGCGGCGACGTGCGGTACTGCGACGTGTGTCGGCAGGAGGCGCGGTGGTCACGTGACTCATAGGCATCACCTGAACATCTATCTTCTGCAAATGTTACGAACTGCGCTATCGATGGTAAATGGTTACCGTTTATTTTAGGTTTTTCACTAAACTTGTCTCTTTTCTAAAGTAATAAAGTTAAAGGGCAGAATGGTTTGTTTGTGTCACTTTATATATTTGTGAAAGAAACTACTAAACCGAATATCAAAATTCCTTCACTATGTTACTCATAATTAGTAATATATGTTTCTATAGTAGGCGCCAGATAATCGTGGAATATCGGTCATTGTAATACCTACATTTATTGACATTGTTAATTTGAAAAACGGAATTAATGACACAAAACTGTCCCGAATCATCATCTCTCGTGATCCTTAACATTGTCTAATAATGAAAACGATTCATATTTAATTGTTCAGGTACCTATGAGCAGTTATTAGGGAAAGGTCAATATACTTTATTCCACATTTATCTGGCGCCTACTATATCAGAAACGTACACTATTTCTGACTGCCATAGCATTGGCTGCTTCCAAGCTGCTAGGCACACAAGCAAAGTCGCGGGATAAAGCTAGTAAGTAACTAAATTAATTCATTACTTGTGTTTCTCTTTCGTTAAATAAGTAAAAATGAGTAATAAAAACTTCCAATCACAGACATCTAAGGATAAACCTTAGATGTCTGTGATTGGAAGTTTTTATTAGAAATGTTGTGCCAATAGGCTCGCCACCCATAGCATACTGCCGATAGGTGAGATATTGTAAGGAAGTCGTTCAGCAAGTGCATTGGATCGGATAGTGATTACTGTGTGCGTCGCTATTGACATTATATTTTATACCACCTTGAGGAGAATGAATGCTATTTTTGACTGAAAACATTTTAAAACTTAGCGGCCGATCTCGGCAATCACTTAGTAAAAGTTGTTAATCCTAAAAAGATTTATTCAAATCGATCAACTTTCATCACTCATTAATTGCTTGCTTTTAGTATTTAGCTACAAATATTCATATGTTTGTGTCAGTTATTGCGACATTTTATTATATTTTATGAATGTAATTGACACTTATTTGAGCTGGAAACAGATTTCAGATTACCTAAGTGAGTACTAAATGCCAATCATGTCAATGTAATTTAAATTAAATCAGTGATTACTATTTCATCATTTACGACTTTCCGTCATAATCTGGGTTCTCATAAATAACAGAAGATCGTTTGGTTTACGAACACATTCGGTTTAATGCTCCCAACAAAAAATATATTATTTTACAAAGTTAAATTAACAAGTAATTGAGTGTAAAAATAATCCTTATAGCTATCTAAACATAATCCTCTTTTATATCTTGGATGATTTATCTACCACCATCCCCCAGAGCTACCGGACCAGCCCGATTTTCCCTTCCAGCCAGAGCCCCCGGTCCAACCGGAGCCTCCAGTCCACCCAGAGCCACCAGACCAACCACGGGATCCACCGGACCAGCCAGACCTTCCTTTCCAGCCCCCATAGCCACCGGACCAGCCCGAGCCGCCGCTCCAGCCGTGGCTGCCCGACGAGCCGCCGCTCCAGCCGTGGCTGCCCGACCAGCCGCTGTTCCCTCTCCAACCACCACCGCCGCTGCCGGAGTAGATGGCTACCGGACTTGACCAGCCCCGCTTGATGTAGCCTGCTGATGCCACCGCCAGCGCCACCAATAGGACCACGATGGAGACCTGATAACAGAGGGAAACGTTATTGTCACCCGCACACATGGAAAGTTTGCTTTTAATTATTCTTAAATCCAAATGAAGATAAAAAAAAATGAAATAAAAAAAAAACAAAAAAAAAAATATGTGTTGTTCGTCTATACAAAAGACATCAACGCGCACACAGTATGAATATATTATATTATTATCTTCCAATTAAAGAAAACAAACTGCAGGAAATACATCAGGACCTCCAATTGTAATTTTTATGTTGCGTTGTTTTTAATGTAACTAGTACTTGCTTATTTTGTTATTGGATCAGAGATCTGTAGTATATTTGGCTGTATATTTCAACACAATATCGCACTATCGTGAATAGTTGATGAAATGAAACAGCTGCCACATTTCCAATATTGCTGGAACCATAAAGTTCTAATCATAGTTCAGATGTATCCACCCACAAATTATATTCTGCATGTATTTGTAATAAGCCATGTTATATTGGACAGTGCAGCCTGCAGTGTTGCCACACCTCGCAATAAGAGCACTCGCTGTAAACCTGTATTTTAGCACAATTACTTGGACTCCGTATCACATCATTCATTTCGACATGTACCTCGTAAAACCTCGTGAATTATAAATGTTCTGCATTACTTTTGGCACAAGAGTTACATTAGGTTACATAAACTGACGTGCACTAAGCACTCCTAGTGCTTTCGGAAACCTTTTATCTTAAGTAATGCGTTTACACAGGACAGTTAAAGTTTTTATTTCTTCCTTATTGAGAAATAGAGTTGATAATGTAGTAAACTGAGTCATAAAAAGTTTTATATTAACATTTCGTCTTTTTATACAAAATGAATTACTCCACACGCAAAACGCTAGGGCGATAGTTTGGTTGGCTTGGGTAGTTACTATGATTTGCAAAGGAATAAAATTATGATATTGATTTTAGTAATTTAACAAAATACAAAAGCTTTTATATTGAATAAACATTATTGCACAAGTTTTCATTGCAGTCCACGAACTTACGCATCAGCAAGTCAGAAATATATTATTAGTATGTCACACCCCGCTGTAATCTCACACTTTAATAACATTAATGAGCGCTAATAAACTTAACGTGCGCGTATGATACAATAACACCTTAATTTACGACATCTGCGTCTGCGCTTGCGCCGGTGCATCATACATGTTTTAAGGCAAGTCACACACGGCAGATATTATGTAAAATATATATTTTATAGCAACACATTAATAATACACTGTGGAATAAGACTTTATTGGAGTGGTAGAGTTAATCCGCCTACGTCTTAAATATTTTGCAAACCAAAATTTGTCTACATCTTCTACTTTAAAGTACCTTCAACCTTTTAAGTATGTGTTACAAGACGTGACAAAAGTCAAGTAATGAAAAAATGCTCGTCTGCGAAAACTAAGTAATGTCATAATTTATAAGGTACGTGTGTGACTGCCTTTAGTCCGAGGGTTGCACCCACCGCGCAACGAGAGCGTTGTCACTGGAGCTCCAGATGTTGGTCAATTGTGACACCTCACACGAGTTACCGCCTTTATGTTATGTTAATATGTAATCATTGTGAGACGCCGCGGTTTAATGCGATACGTATTATGATCGTAGTAGAAGTTATTGTATGTCGTTAAATTGCACAACAATCACTTAAATGATTGACCAATGGAAAGACAAACAGGAAAAAAATACATACCTACAAAGAAATAAACAATGTTATTGTGTTCTTCAGATCTACTGTATGTATTTCAATCCCTCGTGGTTAGTTTATTAACAGTCTCCTATAAGCTAATCCTTGCCGAAATTAATACCACTTTTTACCAAAACCCTTCAGCACATACGAAGTTATTAACAATATCGTTCGTTTTCACAAAAAAAGTACATTTTTATTTAAAAATCCCAATAACTTGATAAATGGACCTATATCTCTCACACGCACTTCATTAAGTAAAAATAACGAAGGGTGGAAATCAATTAATTAATCCATTAGAACTAAGAAGATGTGTGATTATAATGAATTATCGCAATAATGATTAGAACTGGACTTACAAGGAGCTTCATGTTGGTAGTACTCGTATGTGTTGCGACACAGATATGCAGCTGATGTTGCATCCTCATCCTTTTATATCGGAACACACCCATCTCATCAGTGAACCGAACCTCACAGACTAGCTGACATTGTTCTAAACGTCAGTGTAACCAGTTCTCAATATCCTCGGCTAAACCAAAACATTGAGGAATATATTTACGCTGTGGCGCTTAGCCTAGAGCGGGCCCAGGCCTACTGAATTAAAAAAATCGCTAATAACACGTCGGGTTAACTTTAGAATCCATTGCGGGTTTTGATCAGGAATAATATGTGCCGCGCTATGAATAGCCGGCGATGTATGGTTAATATGTGCGATATATCACATCTTAGATTTTTATCTCGATGGATCGTGTGCTTTAATGGTCTCATTGATATTTAGAGGCGAGCAGCTATTGAGCTCATACTCCTGGGTCACTGACTCTCAACTCACGGTAATAAACAAACACTGGTACATTATTATGATGCAGATTTATTGTACTATGTGACCTCGGCGACTGGACGCTTTTGTTTTCAAATGTCGATCATAACACGTCAATTAGCATTAAAATAATGCCATGTACGAGTAATGCTGGTTCTAAATTGTTTCTTTATCATGCAGAATATGTCCAAATATTCAACAGCTTTTTTAACATACATTTCCGACCATCACACGGCGATGACATTGTCTCATATTCCTTTCTTTTGTAAAAAAAGATTGTTTTAAATCTGTGTAAGCCAGTCATAGTTTGTTTAGCTATTAAAATATTTCAGGAAAGTACAGAAGGTACAATCAATAAACATGTACAGAATGTTTAGCGATACCCTTTCCGTTGCATAATATTAAAACCTAGTTGTTGCATTAATAGACCGGCTGCCATTATCTGCAGTGTATTCACAAACAGGAAGAATATACTTAACTGTTTGCTCCGACAGTCCGACGTTCGACCTACTTTTAGTTATTTTGCTTCAATCGGCCGCGCCCTAAGGAAAAGCGTTAAAGTTCAACCAGAAATCGCCAGTGTGTCGACAGCTTTATGTCCAATAATATTGATAGACAATAAAATTATGATCCATACATAATATGGTCGTTAACCTTACAACAAAATAGAACTGAATCGTACATTCTGATAATAACATAGTATGATGCATATTGATGAGAACGGTTCGAGAGGACGCGGCTTGATGTCCGTGCATTTTTATTTTGTGTTTCTAGAAAAGGTGTTTTATTGTTTAATCCTTGTATGAAAGAGTTCCGTTTGATGTTTGTCACACATTTATAGTGTTACTGTTCATTTTTTCCGAAGCTATATCATAATGTAGCTTGGTAGCAATGGCTTCAAGTCAATATGCAGTGCTGACAAAATGTACCGAGGTGGCGCACATACCATTTAATATCACATTCAGTTTGATTAAGATCATTTTCTTAATTTTGCACGGGTGACTGTCATATACTAGAATGGCAAATAGATGTATTCCAAGAGACCACATGCATATTTGCGACACATTTTAACTACAATCTGTAGTAATTAAAACATGGTTAGAACAAAAGCCAATCACTTAGAAACACTCACACTGAAGCCGTTGGTCCATTCATTTGATTATCGTCGTACAAATATAATAATCTTTGAATGCATCGTAGAGTTTAATAAATTTTGGTGTAATAAACATTGTATGTACTGTGATTCATCATCATCAAGTTCTAAAATGGCAATAATAGTTTGATTTATTGAAATATCTGTCACACATATTATTAGCGATCCTTTTCCTTTGGTTTGCGAAACTAAAGTGGTATTTAGAAGACTGGACCTTCATTGTGACACGACACAAAGTGGTGTATGGTAGAAGGACCCTCGTTTCCGTTTCGTTTTGCTTACTAGTGTGTCTTGTTACATTACTTTATCCACACGTCATGGAATGTAAATTGGTCGAAAGCGACGGCCGAGCTTGGGGTCCACGAATTGATTCCCATTTCGGGCAAAAAGTGTTATTAGGTTTTTCCATTAGGATGTTTCCAATTCTAGGTAGTAGCAGGCCGGAGTTTGTAAGCTGGTGGAGTGACACTTCCGTGCCTTTTAGAGCACGTGAAGCTGTAGGTCCTGCAGCTGAGCTCGCCGCGCTCGTGTCGGAGCCGCCATCGCACTGTGAGAGTAAACGAACAAAGGGTGCACCTGTTTTTGCGCACGCACTTGTACACTATTATTTATAACATCTCCTGCGTTCTCTGCTACAGTGACCGAAATCTTGAGGATAATATGTTCCATTCTGCGGTATAATAGAAAGATTTCAGCAGTGTAACTACATATTTATTCGATGATCCGTTTAGTTAGTTAGCACCAAGATTCTAGGTAAGTAACTACTTCAATTTTCGCAGACAAGCTGTTGCCTTGTGTTGACAGAGTCAACCGCAGCATCTTTGTTCAAGTTCTGTGCATCCATTAACCGGTAAATAAAGTGATGATTCACTTTCTAACCACACATCGACACAGTTCTGCTGCCCTTGACGATGGAACCCTCGCAGTGTCAGCTCAAGGCCGCTGCTTTTGATCTGGAGCCCAATTATGTACTCACCTCACTTAGAGAGGACCTTGGAGTTTATGCGAAATCGAGATTAAGATCATTATAGTTATTTAAACTGGAGTTTTTTTGTTGCAGGTGCTGTCCGGTCGTCGCAAGTTGAGCTTGAGGTGTCGAGTTTGATTCTTAGTTCGGGAATAATAAAAACACCTATCATATTTTTCAAAGGCATTTTGATACAACAATATGCAACTATTCAATGAATCCTTACTAATATTATAAATGTCAAAGTAAGTTTTTTTGTTATGCTCTTTGCCGAAATTGCCTAAACCATTTCCATAAATTTTGTTACAAAGATAGACGGGACCCTGGATGGTTGTGGGCCTATTTTAACGCGAGCAAAGCCGCGGACAAAAGCTAGTTGCATATTTTTAGGGTTTCGTACTTCAGTCGGCAATGAGAGAACTCATAATGGATCACTTTGTTGTCACTTTTTCTCAGGAACGCGTGGAGGAATCAAGCTGAAATTAATATCAAATAATTGCGATTACAAACTTGTATTTTTGGTTGAAGATTTGACCGTGACGTACATTGATGTATAGGAGAATATTTTTACAACAACCAAGTTAAAGTTTTTCCTTCAGTCTTCCATATTAGTTATTTCAGTCTTATATTTTTGTCAGAGTAATGAGAGTTCATTAATAAACTTCCGTAGGTAATGTATACTCGGAAAAAATGAAGACTCGATCGGAACCCTCGGTGCAAACTCGCACTTGATACAGAAGCTAACTAATTTACATCTGATGGCCACTAGTACAATCTTTCGACACCAATAGGTACCCTTAGATTAGTTAAACAACTTGACTAATAGATCGCCTAACGAGTCACTACGAAACAGCGTCAAATAACACCTAACGAAGTTGGCATACCTAGGTACATCACTCAACGTAGTGCAATAAACTTGTGCCACGCCACCGCATCCCAACATGGAGCCAAGTGACAGCTCATTTGTTGTTATCGAGTGATTAAGTAGTAGTAGGTCGACTTTGTGCCAACTCCTGCCGAAGCCGCGACGAGGCTTGCCATGGAAAACATTAGCGTTCAACACGCTATGTCGTCAGTACTCTGCAACTTTGTCGGATCGACAGAAGAGTCGTCGAGTATACCACATAATAATATAACACCTAACAACACCACTGAAAGCAAAACACACAATTTTTTTTAATTGCTTGGATGATATATTTTCTATTTTCTTCAGCTACTTTGATTTGAAAACCAAACTACTGAACCGATTTTGATGAAATTTCTATGGGACCAATCGGAACGTAAATATTTCCTTTTACACGAAAAAATATTTTTTCAAATCGATTCATAAATGACGGAGTCATCAGTCATCACATCATACATAAAAAAGAAGAACAACTGAATTGAGAACCTTCTCCATTTTTTGAAGTCCGTTAAAAAAGGAAACCTAACGTTGCTTTAAAAAGTAGAATTGGCTCTCTGATTGGGACATAGAACTTGTATTGCAACGATTTTCATTTTTAGGGTTCCTAGGGACCCTATTACCAAGACTCCACTGTCCGTCTGTCTGTCATCAGGCTGTATCTCATGAACCGTGATAGCTAAATAGTTGAAATTTTCACAGATGATATATTTCTGTTACTGCTATAACAACAAATAATAAAAATTTATATTTAATATAAAAATTATATCCATACAAGGAACGTGTTTACGGTACGGAACCCTTCGTGTGAGAGTCCGACTCGTACTTGGCCGGTTTTTTTTGTATTTAAAGTCAATCATCAATACAAAGCAAAAAAATAAAATTTTCGATTTGAAAGAATTACTTCTTGCCGGTTCTTCTCCATAGATAACGACCAATTCAAACCGTGGGTGGTTTGAAAAGTTCAAACCACGTTATATAATTGACCTTGTGTTTTTTTTTTAGTTTTCCGAAATCTATGGCTTACACGCAGTTAAACTTGAAAAAAGTTTCAATTGAGGACTTGAAATAGCTGCGTAATTATTGCTTTACAATATAATAGGTCGTAAATGCTGCTTTTGGGCATCTTCCTGTTGCATATCTTACAGAAAATGAGGTAGCGAATCACAAGTCCATCATTTTACATTTTTAATCAATTATATCAATATTGACATTTCAGTTCGCGGTCAGCTGTTCGCAAAAAGCCGGAATCAATAATAAGGAAATTACAGAATGGGTAATTCATAAATTATATCCAAAAGTGTTCGAGTAAGGTCGACTGGTGGTCTGTGGTTAAATCGAGCGCATCTGAAGAGCGCCGGGCGCCCATACTGATTAGAACGTAGGTGTAGGAATAGATACGTAGTACTTCAGGCAAAAGATCCACTCCACACAATGACAAGGAGCGTAGTTGAGTGTGAAGATACAACCAAATGCTTAGCTCCAGTGCCATTATCTCATCTTACTGGGAATAAGGCAGGAGGACGAGGTACAGGCACAGTAGCTAAGAGGTTAGTTGTGGCGCCACAGATCATGGGTTCGATCGCCACACAGTGAATTAATGCTGGTCTTTTGTACATAGATGTTCATTCAGGGGCGCGCCGGCTTTTAGAAAACCTGATGGGTGCTCATGCTCATGTGGCAAAGTGTGAGAAGAGAAATGCACACCGACAAATAAATAAATGTCCTACTTTCATACTGCGTACTTAATTACTAATTAGATAAAAATTCTTTATTACTTACTAACTTAATCATTATAATAAAATTAAACTAATTTTTATTATCAAGAAATATTTGTTTCATCAACAAACATTTGTGTTGGTGCGGTATTCGAACCCGGACCCATGCGTCTCAACCGGCGCTCTAAACCACTACGCTAAACGGGTCGTCGGGTCATGAAAAAAAGCCCATCCCTAAAAGGCGATGACTGATCTGTTTCTTGATGTCCACTCTCAGGGGTGCTCGTCACCCACTGTTTATTTCTCGTGGGTGCTCGAGCCCCCGAGCACCCACGGAGTCGGCGCCCCTGTGTTCATTGATGTTAAGTAATAGAGTTTGATTCTGGAAACGAATATCTATAGTTAGAAGTTGCCTTAGTACCTACATAAGATGTTTTGTTGTGTTTAAATTTGTATGTTTTTGAGTGTTCAATAAATAATAAGAATATTCCGGGTGGCAGTTGCAAGATAAATGCTTATCCCATCAAATAAAAGGAAAATACTGCCTTCCATCAAAAGTCAAGAACCTTAGTTTTTGGACAAATCTTAGTTTAGAAATAAGTTGAACCTTCTGTATGTCCTGTATGAAACTACTTAGCGCTACCACTTGCACGTTTGCGATGAGTTCTAGCCGGTCAATGTGATTACCTACGAATGTGCGCTAACTTAGCAATTATGTGCTGGTCGGTAGATACTCATTTATTATAGCAATTTACTTTGATGGTCGAGGAAGGTTTCGGATCTAATCATAATGATTTATTCTTACATAGTTTTATAAGTATTGATCGATATTTAGATAAACATTTGAATTTCAGTAAACTTTAAGTAATTTATCACGTTTCAGATTCAGAAAATGGTGCCGAGCGGCCGTTTAGGCGGACTACCTTCAGTTAGTGCCGACTCTCAGCCTAGTTTCATTTTGATAATTTTTCAACAAGATGATGTAAAGTGATTGCAAAAATTAATATTCGTCAATAATTGAAACCGACAAATTCACTTCTGAAATTATTTTTCATAATTTCTATCCATCTAGATAACCTATTAACAACTTGCCTTGATAGAGTTAATTATTGCTCCTTGATTTTTCACACGCCTGGCAATCTATCTAGTTTTGAGGAACCTTGCTCTAAACTAGCCTATAAACTTAGGTGAAGTAGTCCAATCAGTATTACTATTGCTGACGCTCGCTTGCATCACTCTTAAACATCTGTGGCTAATTCAGTGATCCTTGCGAGCAATCAATCAATTGCAGATTACCAACCTTTTGCAGATTCCTTTTTGGTTGATTTTGTACATATTTAAATTATTAGTAAAGATTAGTTGAGCTCTACCAAGGTCCTGTGATTCCCAGCTTATATCATAAGATTGATTTTGTATTAGGCTAACGAACTAGACTTTTTGATGTACTTCTTTATGTCAATTAAGATATTGAAATCTCTGTCGCTCGGTCGGCGATGTGATGTTTAAGCAGTTATGAAAATCTTATGACGCACTCCCTTTCATATTACTGTAACAGGACAGAAGAGAGTATAGAAGCTTAATTATTTAGCTGGTCTCACAATCACTCTAAACATTCTGAAAGGAGGTCTGTGCATCAGTCGTCTTTGTACCAAGCAAGGCATGATGTCACTCATCAACTTGCACAGCTAAACCTGTCAGTAGATAATGTACAAACTGATTTATTAATTAATTGATGTAATCTTAGTCAAATGACCACGTTCTGACGAAGCCGCGGGCTTGTGGACAAGTATCCTACTTCTGAGGAGCCCGCGGCTTGTATGGCCAAATATTGAACATTTATGGCAATCGCATCTCGGTAAATATCAAGGCTGTGGATGCTGGTCGTCGTTTCCTGTTGACGGGTTCAGTACCTCGTTGCGACACGCGGCCTCCATATTACTAGGCTTATTTTTAACCGACTTCAAAAAAAGGAGGAGGTTCTCAATTCGTCGGAACCTTTTTTTATGTATGAGTATGTATGAGTTTAGATCGAGTAATCCGGGAAGGATTACTCGAAGATGGCTGGACCGATTTGGATTTCTTTTTTGTTTGAAAGGGTATACTTTCTAGGTGGTCCCATGATCATCAAGTCAGGATCTGATGATGGTATCCTGGAGAAATAGAGAAAACTCTTCCAATTTTATAGGCACACTTAAAGCAAATTGGGTAGTATTTGGAAGAGTACTTTTTCGGAGTGGTCGCATTTCAATTTGGTGAAGATCTGATAAAGAACTTCGGAGATAGGTAACGGAACTCCTATATAAATGATAGCAAATGGACTCGGATTGCTGAAATCTCATGTCTGTCTATTATTTACACCAGTTCATAACATAACATCACGCGGGTACGCTGTGAAGGAGTAAGCACATGTGAATCACAAAAAGTGAAAAAACACTTTTTACAAAAAAATACAACCGACTTCCAAATAAAAAGCACTACAAATTATAAAATAACTTTAATTTCGGACGTCAGTGTCGAAAACAACATAAAACACCGACTGCCGAAATTAAAGTTACTTTGTATTGTTTGTTATTTGGTAGTCGGTTGTATTTTTAACAAATAACATTGCATAAGGGAGGTTCCTAATAGACCTATTTGGATTAAACCGATACGTTTCCGAATGCAGCATAAAAGTAAGTTTGTGTTTGACAGTTGCAATGAGTTAGAAATAGGCAAAGACGCTTCAATTTAGCTTTTCTTAAATATTCGATGTTAAAGCTCAACTAGGATTTAAATAAAATAACTTCCGATTAAACCAATAGAATTATCTAATAAATAAATAATAATGCAGTTGTAATACTCGACGTTTCTAGCAAAAGGTCAATCGTCTGGTATAATGGTAATCATAATCATGGTGCACAAAACATATTTAAAGGCTAGGCTTGGTCGGTTATACCGAAGAATAATTGGATGGATAAAATATATGACATCATCTAGGATATCATCTAACATACTTATCAAAGAATATAGAAAATCATGTTAAGTTCTGGCAAAATATCTCGCGTGCAACAAATAACGTCTGCAATTAAAAATCAAAAATGTGTTTGCAAGGTATAGATACCTGCGGGCCTGCGGACGGCGAGCGTTGGATGCTCGCTGTCCGATCACCACCAGGCCCGGGTCGATGGCGCGTTGTGTTTCACGCGCGCCTCAAAGAGATGTCAGCATAGGAGACGGGGCCCGCTAGGGCCAGAGCCTGCCAGGGTTGCGGAATTTGTTCGAAAGAGTCACCGCGGCCCTGGAACGCAAAGGGAAGGAAGAAGAAGAAGGAACACGGATGGGTTTTAGTCAGTAAGAGTCTGACACGCCCTTCCGCTCCACCCAGAGCGAAAGAAGTAATTTGATGATTTCCTATCCTTAAAAAAAAGGTATAGGTACCTACAGTCATTTGATGATTTTCCATCCTTAAAATTTAAAAAGTATAGTGACTATGATAATTTCCTCACTACTCAGGTATGACCCGTTTTTTGGCACAAGTTGGCGCTTTTCCTAACCACTCAACTCTTGTAAGCTATAATCAACTTTGGCGACCACCCGAAAAACACCTGGTCATGATGCAGACAGAGAAATGATACATCTGCCGGGAGTTAAACACAGTAGATAATAGATCATTATTTTACGTTCTTCATTAATTTATGTGATGACCTATTTTCGTTGTAGTCGACGTAGGAATGTCTTAATTGAGAGCTAGACCCGGTAACACAATTCCCACGCATATTCAAATATTATTTCCTATATGTAAACATCAAGGTCGGAGATCCTTGTTATGCATCTTTATGACGTATTCATTTTGTTATTTAGATTTTTCCGCAAGCAACTTTTTATGTTACACCCATATTTTGCCAGCTATTTTAGTACGTATAACTTGTAGCGTAGTAAGCAGTCTCTCGTCATTTGACACTTTATAGGTAAACTAGAACAAGTCACCTGCATGCTTTGCGTAATATGTAGAAGTAAACACGCGTCGAGTGACTTCGCAACCGCCCCCCGTACAAGGTTACTACCTGTCATCGACCCTTTATGGAGCGTTGTCAAATAAACGTGAATAGTAGCCTACGAATAAGGATGGAGACGAAACGGTATGCAGAGTGTGCGTATTGTAAGGATAGTCCATTTGAGAGGAAACTAGTTAAGTGTTTACAAACATAGGCTGTTGAGAAATCTATGGACTCCAAAAATCTACTGCATGTTGAAAGTGTTTCTAACGTCATTTTGTGTTTTCTACGTGTATTGGTTCCAATATCCGCTTTAGTGGCATACAATTTTAGTTCAAAAGCCTCGTTCGTAAATGTTTACTAAAATATGTACTTATTTAGTTACATTGTTAAGATGATTTATTTATTATATGCCTCAAAAAAAAAACACATTTACGATTTGTAATTATTTTATTATAATTTATCACTCAGCACTCTGGTTGTCATTCACACGAAGTAAATATACCAGTTCACCACCAGCCGGACGCGTATCGTGGAGGAGCCTTCACCACTTTGACAATGACGGGCGCGTGGCTGTGATGGCTACTGTGTCCGTGGTGACCATGGGGCAACGGCGCGTGGCTCAGCAACGACGGGGAGTGGCTCGAGTAATGCGGGGATGAGTGGCTCGAGTGCAAGGATGAGTGGCTCACACTCAAAGGAGCTGAGTGACTAGAATAATGGGGAGCAGAGTGACTAGAACTTAAGCACGAGGGACTCAAACATGGGGAAGAAGAGTGACTCAAACTTAGCGGAGAAGAATGAGATGAGTAATGAGGAGCGGAATGACTCAAACTTAAAGACGGTGAGTGGCTCAAACTCAATGGAGCAGAATGACTGGAATAATGGGGAGCATATGAGCTTGAGCTTAACGATGGGGAGTGGCTCAAACTAAGAGGGGCAGAATGACTAGCATAACTAGGAGCGTAAGAGCTCGAACTTAAAGAAGGTAAATGACTCAAACTTAGAGATGGTGAGTGGCTCAAACTAAGTGGAGCAGAATGACTAGAATAATGAGGAGCAGAGTGGCTTGAACCTAGACACGATGGACTCAAACATGGGGAAGAAGAGTGGCTCAAACTCAATGGAGCAGAATGACTGGAATAATGGGGAGCATATGAGCTTGAGCTTAACGATGGGGAGTGGCTCAAACTAAGAGATGGTGAGTGGCTCAAACTCAAGGGAGCAGAATGACTAGAATAACTGGGAGCGTAAGAGCTCGAACTTAAAGAAGGTAAATGGCTCAAACTGAGGGACGGTGAGTGGCTCAAACTAAGTGGGGCAGAATGACTAGAATAATGAGGAGCAGAGTGGCTTGAACCTGGACACGATGGACTCAAACATGGAGAAGAAGAGTGGCTCAAACTTAGGGGAGCAGAATGACTAGAATAACTTGGAGCGTAAGAGCTTGAACTTAAAGAAGGTAAGTGGCTCAAACTGAGAGATGGTGAGTGGCTCAAACTGAGAGGAGCAGAGTGCAACGACGAAGAGTGGTCGTATGAGCTTAACAGTGGATCTGGAGGCAGACTGGAGTAGGAAGAGAGGGGCTCGGCGTGTGTGTATAGAGGCTCTGAATGGAGAGGGGGTGAGCTTAACAAGGGGGCAGAATGCAGAGGCTCTGAAAGAAGGGAATTAGAGCTAAGCAGAGGTTCAGAGTGGTGCAAATGAAGAGGCTCGACATGTAAATCATGTAATGAATTTGAGCTAAGAAGTGGAGCTTCATGGAGGGAATGGGAGCTATGCAGAGGTTCGGAATAACTGTGGAGAGGTTCTGGGTGGAGTAACAGCGGTGCAGGTTCTGAGTGTAAAGGTGGCCCGTAAGTCTCCAGAGGGGCTGAATGTAGCGAGCTGTGTGAAAGCAAAGGGCCTGAGTGTAGCGACCCATGCGAGTGCGAGGGTCCGTGCGAGCTGTGTGAGTGATGCGATGGCCCGTGAGAGCTGTGAGAGTGTCCGGAGCTGGAGTGTGAGTGCCCTGAGCTGGAACCGCCCGACAGCAAGCCTTTGAGCCCGCTGAGCAGGCCGCCCAGCTCGCCGAGGTTGCCACGCTTCTCTCGGGAGGCGGCGCAGCTGGCTATCAGCAGCACTGCACACATCTGTGAAATAAATGAAAAATGGAATGACGTGATTATCATTTGTTTCAGGTCTGAAGGCGTCTGGCTGATCTTCTATGAAACACAAAAATAATAAGAGGTCCCTGACCAAAAGGCATCCAGAAAAACAGATTTAAAAAATAATAATAATCTGATTTGCAGGTGCAAGGTTAACCGCGATCATAAGTTTACGATGCCATGTTTTATCATAAATTATAGTAATTTGGCAATAACAGATTTATTTCAAAGTTAATGTTGCTTCACTAATAAATCACAATAATATTCATATGCATTGAGCAATCGTATTATCTGTGTAATGCAATCATGTAATCTACATATTTAGTACCTAATCTAAAATAAGATAAAGGTCGAAGATGATATTATTGTTTTACTTTATAAGCCAGTGGTTTTTCTAAATTATTTTTCATAGGATCGCATTCAACCAGAATCTCACCGTATGGAAAAAAATAATGAGTTAGACGACGGAGCACGCTTGCCTAGAAGTAACCTATTCTCTCTTGACTTAGAGAAAATATCTATTGCAAACAAATTAATCTCTATATACATATATATATTGCACCGCATAATGGCAAACTCCATAAAATTATAAAATAACTTAAGAGATTGTAAACTCTCGATAAATTGACAATGAACATTTTGAGTACTTTTTTACGCATCAACATTTGATAGTCTATAATCTCTTTCATCTTTTGATAGTCTACAACACTGACATAAAGTACGACCACCAGAGCACAAGTCTACAATTTAGCCGTTTCTTGTGATAGTAAACCTGGCAACAAGGCTCTTATTGGTCTCACTCTCAGTCTCATTGGTCAACAAAGACCAATGAGGGGCCAAGTTTCCAATTTAACTATCACGCCAAAACAGATGAATTGTAGATCAGAGTGCGGATTGGTCGACAGTTTAATTCAGTCTACAATTTCTCGGATCGGCACACACACAAATACAAGATTTTGATTCGTATAATTGTTGAACAAATGTTCATTTGACAATAAAATTTATAGAAAGTTTGGAATACTGTTTACAATCTCAAGATATTTTGTAATCTTACATAGTTTTCAATTAACCGGTGAAATATACCTATAAATAGGTTTACACCTACAGGACAACGATCCGGATGTTTTATCGATGGGAAATGGTAATCATCGTCTTCAGATCAATGGGAGAACATAACTGGATTGATGAGGCGATGTTATCGTTTGAGATGGTCAGGGTTCATGGTTTCAACCAACACAGTCAGCGCACCATTTGGTTCCGTTTTTACACTTTAATGGAAACATGGATTGAAGAGCCAGTGAGTGAGTTTCAGAGACTGGCTGCTTGCAACGAGTTCTAACATAAGAGATTCAATTATTAGCTGGCGACTAAGTTAATGTTTGTTCACATAATGTGAGTGTTTCCTCTTATTGAGGGTGATGATTTTTTAACTAATTAAATGTTTCGTTTACTCACAAAAAGTTTCATGGTGAGTGCTTGTGGTCACAGTTCCGGCTCAGTTTTGACGCCCAGCTGGTGTCACACACAATATATACCCATTTCCGATTAATTTGAATGTTACGAAACTTCCCCGGGCTGCCCTGAGCCCTCCGCCTGACGAAACGTCTCCAAAGGTAGCATTACGTAAGAGTTATCATTTAAACTCGGCATATATCATTAGTTAATAGCAATAAACTTAGTTATGAATACGTGATGAGCTGTGTATACCGGACGCGCAGTTAGTATGCGCATGACCGTGGCGCATCTCCGCTGAGACGGCTCCATATTTGGGCATTACTGTTCATCCTTCTGACGTCCTTCTAAGTAAAGGTTATGATAAATATAAATTATTAGTTACCCTCGTTATGGGGCAAAACTTAGGAGAGAATCCATAAAAGTGATAACCACTTAACTTGAATAACTATCATCAAGTACAACAAGACCTGCTGATGTAGATATATCAGGACAACCGAAATCGAAAAGAACAGAAAAATCAGGTGATGAATGACGAGGAGAGCTGGTAATCACAATATTATAATTGGGAAAAGACTAGGCATAGAGAAAGGCTCAAATTAAGATAACATTTCGCAACATGTTTTGTAGATACTCTCCATTTATTTATTCATCGATATAGGTAGAATACATTCATTATTGTCTGTGACCGCAGATAAGATGATAATCAAGTGATGTAACCATTTAGGTAAACAATGCGATTTATAGTCGCGCACGTGTCGCTCTGGGCCCGATTTCTTTATGCAAGTGTGTCAACGAAGCCATTCCGATCCCTTCCGTTTCCGAAGAGGCGCGTTATCTCACGAGATTACATATTATTATGTGATGTTATGTGAGTCATGGGTCACCGTGAGATGTAGAACTCGGGAGGGCTTGCCTGCATCGTATCGAAGGAATTTGTTAAGCAATAGGGACATGACCCTACCATGTCCCTATTGCTTAACAAATTAGCCAGATTAACACATCCATAATCAAAATAGATGAAAACATATTAATACGATCCCTTCACGCGATAAAACCGACCATTGTGTCACCCTATGTATTTTTTTATATTTACTGCTACTTATATACTATAGATTGTGGTCTATTCATAGCACTATCAGTCCTAGCTCGAAAAATCTGTTTCAGGGAAGTCGTTCTCAATACGAGTACTTAATTTCTAACGGCCGATCTCAATAACGTGTCTACCTTTAACCAACTATCAAATTATCTACCAACAGTAGCTCAAACGTCATGTTTGCCTTTGCAACAAGATGTTTCAGCTACTATTGGTAGCTACTATTGAAACTGGCCGTAAGTAGGTAGACACTTAATGAAAGCTCCAATTATTTCTCTGTCAGACATGACACAGCCTTCACAAGAATTAAGTAAGTAAGTGAGTAAGCACTAAGGAAGATTTTTTTAGAAAATGTACATCTGCTATACCAAAAAATACATCCGACTTCTAAAAAAAAACACTAGAAAGTATAAAATAACTCGGTGAGATAGGTCGGTGTTAAAATACGATGAAATAACCAAAATTCCAAAATTAAAGTTATTTTATACGTTGTAGGGTTTTTTTTGGAAGTCGGAGTTACGGCGTGATATTCTGGGGAAACAGCACGGGGCCGACACTTTTCACACTACAAAAAAAAACCTTAAGAATACTAGTAAATATAGAAGACACCGACAGCTGCAAACCCCATTTCCTACTACTACTTACTACCCCATACCTACTGACCCTCCCATGCATAGGCATGGGAGGGTTAGTAGATATTTTATGTTCTAGACATTCTAGAAATATGCAAATTCGTGCGAAATGACCAACACTTTTATACGACAAGAGAAAACATACAGTCAAAATTTACCCTCCGTAATAAAATAGGTTAAACATACCAAGCTCTAAGCTAAAAATACACTCAACAAGTACACACGTCAATTAAAATATATAATAAATTACCAGAAATAATTAAAGAACAACAAAAATGTAATATTTTCACGAATAAATTAAAACAATTTATAATATTTTAATGCTATTTTAATATCAATGAATATTTAAATTATACATTAATTTAAATTAGTAATAGTAATTAAAACACATATTAGGAATATGTGTTTTAATTACTTTATAAATAGTACGGTCACAATATATAATTTATTTAAAATAGTACACTCTTCCTCTCTCCTACTTTGCTGTGCACGGCAGGGTCCACAATGATCATATGTTTGTAAAACTACCACCTGTTCACATGTGGAAGCAATACATATATTGAGTATTTATTGTTTTGTAAAAAACTTTTTTTTAACTTTTTCCATGCACCCCACACCAAACAACACCTGTAGAAATTCACAGGAAAGCAAAATAGGCAATTTCGTTTACTTGGATGACGCATTTTTTAAGCTATTTTGATTTCAAAACCAAACTACTGAACCGATTTTGTTTTACTAAACCGAATTTTCACTTAAAAAAAGATTTTTTTAAATCGGTTTATTAATGACGGGGTTATGAGGGTACTTACTAAACACAAAAAACATACAACCGAATTGAGAACCTCCCCTTTTTTTGAAGTCGGTTAAAAATGGATTATGGTATGAAACTTCATATTTGTTTATGGGAACTCCCGTTAATAAGGTTTGTAAATAAATAAAATGTAAAAGCGCCTACTCATTTCATCATGCAAGCGCACAGCCGGCGTCTGAGTCACACTACAAAGTAAATAGCAACACACGCTAGTGTTGGTGAAGATCAAACAACTAAACTCAAAGGCGCTTAACAGGTAAAGTTAAAACCTGGAAAACAGAATCTAATATTTTGCATGTGCTGGCTTAGTTGTTAAGAACTAGACAAAGATCTTAACATTTTAGTCCTACGAAAAAGGTATCTATAAGTTACAATAATTAACTTGTAATTTCGCCACATATCACTTTGCCTTTAATGGTACCTACTCCATTAATAATTATGAATAATATTAGTTGGTATCCATTCCTTTGATCAAGTTTAATATAAGGTGTTACAGAAATATCGCAAAACCTGAAAGGGGTTATTGGTCTCATCATTATGAACAAGAACCTTTACTATGGCATCAGATCCAGAAATGATCAGAAATCCCCAAATAAAACAGCAGATCAGTTAATTTTGCCGTGTTATGCAAACATGTAATGGGAAGGTTGATTTTTCTTTCGCGATTTCTGGTTTGGTCCCAAGGTGTAGGAAAACCGATTTTAAAAAAATCCAGTTTTCATCAAAATCTGGCTTGAAACTCCTCTAAGTTTTTTTCGAAATTCCTCATAGTTTCGGATTTGATCATCCACGCACACTTTAAAAATTCACATATTCAAATTCGTATGTATCATGATGAACACAATGACCCCTTTTCAGGTTTTGCGTTACTAGACAATGCTGTATTATCATGAAGAAAATTAAGTTCAAAGCAAGCAAGAACTTAATTTTAGACACTTACGCGAAAAGCAGTAAAGCATCGATTTAAAATCAAAATCAAAAGTCATTTATTCAAATTAGGCTGAGTGCCAGCACTTTTTGAACGTCAAAGTTCTACATAAAGACAGTCCCCCAAAACGCCCGCCCGTCACCACTTCCTAGTGTACCAACTGAACCTTTAATATTCAAACTTATTTAATATTTGAGTTATTAACAAACATAAATGTGATCAAGTTAAGGTAAAGGTTAAGTTATCCTTTTTTTTTCAACCTTTACCTGGCATTGAAAACACGATCATCTACGCGGTTGACTTAATAAATTTTCCACATCGTAATTAATAACGAGAACATTGAACCTAATCGAGATGGTTCGAACGCCGCGCGTCGCGCAGCACAGAGAGCGATATGGCGGCCCTTAGCTCACTGCACCAAATGCCAGCGCGACCTTACACTTCGACTCACAATCTAAATATATAATTTTACCGCAATACAGTCTAGTAGGTAAACAAATAGCAAGGATCTCTTCATGTTGTTTGTTTAGTTAAGAGGTTGCATAGCATGTATACATAGCTGATGTTGGTCTGTATTGCTACAGGAGTACCGCATTTGCTGAAACTTGCTGGCTAAGCTGTTGTTTTGTTTCATCGTATTCTAATGGGATACAATTGGACGCTGGTATACGTAAGACGCATCTTAATCGTAAAAAAATATTTTCTGTCACACGTCATGAGTACCTCTTATACTGTCTCAACCTTAAAACTCTGGGATGTGCTAGGACCTTGGTAATGTTCTCTTTAAGCCTAAAATCCGGATATACCTACTAGGAAGTCCTCTCATACTCAGTTTGATCTTCGTCATAGTTATTATATTATGAGTACTCTTAATTTGAATGTTGTTTGAGGGTTCCGTACCTCAAAAGAAAAAACAGAACCCTTACAGGTTCACTTCGTTGGCTGTGTGTCCGTCTGTAACCACCCTTTTCGTTAGGAACGTGTATCGTGCTTAACAAGGTATCATGTTGAAACAGGTTAATCTTCTTCTTTTCGAGTCGATGGTCCTTAAATTTTTTGGGCCAGTTGGTGGCCAGGCCAATTGCAGCGACGGGTCTATAAAACCCGATTTCGCCAGGTTGTGTCTGCACGGGCCTATCTGGGTGGGCAACCGATTCAGTGCTTTCCTTATAGGCCACTGTAGAACTCGTCCAGGTGGCAGATGTTCCTGGGGTTGCAAGTAGTCGACTAATAGGTAAATAACAAATATGAAGGTCTATGGCCATTGGAGCTTCAAAGTCAAAAATATAGAACTTCAAAGTCAACAACAACACCAAAATACGGCCATTTAAGCATCGTAATTCGTACGCAAGTAAATCACAACGTATGGGGTTCTTCCCGTTGGCCTGCGATCATGAAATTTGGCAAGAAGCGAGGTCTTACAGCACTGTATAAAAGGACAAGTCTGAAAATGTTAATTTTGTAGATTATTCTTTGTGCGATTACAAACTTACATTTACAGTTGAAGAATTGACCGTTACATACCTTCATCGAAGAATGGGAGAAGTTAAGTTTATCCTTCACTCCTTCTCATCTTTTCAATAGAGATATGTTCAGTGCTTTTGTACTAAATTAACTTCAGTAAGTAATGTACACTCAACTATCTACATACGAGTTTGTACTGAAACCTCGGTGCGCGAGTCAGACTCGCACTTGTCCGATTATTTATGTTTTACTTTTATTATTTTTTTAGGATATTTATGTATTTAATTCGTACCTTCAGGTAATCTTTACGAAACAAATGTCGACGATGTACCACAGTGCAGAAGGTTGACTGGTAGAGCATGCCTCGTTGCATTAGTTCCACTTTTGTACCGCCGCTCAATGAGTTTCAATCGAGTTCAATTAAATAAATAAAATCCCAGTCTGCAGTTGTTGACTACGCCCGCACCTCCGCGATGGCTACGACACGGCTACGGAAGCTACGCACGCCGCGTCGCGCCGCTATACTACCAGTTTTTTTGTTTAGAATTTTACCTATAAGTACAGTATTTTTCACCACATAGAGGTATCTATGTACCAGTGTCTTAGACCATGTCTGGGAACATAGAAAACTTTTTATCCCGGGAGTATGTTCCCTTGGGATAATTTCCAACTTACACTCGAGCGAAGTCACGGCCGGAAGCTAGTAGTAGTGGTAGTATTAGTCGAGGGTTTCATTTCCATTTAAAATTTTTGAATAGCTTTCAAGACTTCGTTGTGATTTAATGAAAAAAACACTGAGAAACAAAGCATGCTTTGCAAGGAGAGCGATGGACATACTCGACGAGTCACAATTATATGCCATATAAAGGTCAAAATTATTTACCACTGCATTCAACAATGTTTTAATTTAAAATTAAGAAAGTCAAAGTCAAAGTCAAAACGATTATTTCAATTAGGCCATTAAACGGCACTTTTGAACGTTATCGTTTACAGTTCAGTAAAAATAATAATATTACATTAATAAAGTGACTCTACTGTCCATTCGGAAAAGTAGATTCTTATGGAGAAGAACGGACAAGAAACTCCATAGTTACTCTTTTCAAATAATGATTTTACAAAATTTAGTATACAAAAATAATTTAATAATATGTGAGGACGATGCACCCAGAGTATGCTACTTATAAGAACAAAGTATCACCAGCAGAGGTAAACTTATTAATTTTCTAAAGAAATTTAGGTAAATGGTACTCACATATTTACAAACATTGGAACCATTAATTAAACAGTGTGTGAGTCAACAGCAAAATAAAAACACAAAAAAAAGAAACAGTATATCTATGAAGTTAATACATAAATCAACCAGTTTGATTTTGTCTACACCCTTGATTGTCCTATGGAGCAGGACCAGCATGTTTCCAAGCATTCTTATCCTGAATGTAATCTTCTAATTTGTAATATTATGCTTGTTTACAAAGTGTACTTTTAACATAAATTTAAATTTTCCTTCATTTGGTTCTAATATGTCAGAAGGTATTTTATTGTAACATTTAACATTTACAGAAAGTGAAAATGCGACTATAAATTGCAATCAATCACGATTATCCGTTCTTCAGTAAACTACGTACGACGTTAGTTTTTAGCATTGCTTAGATACACATCCCTATGGTGATACACGCTAGATATACATGATTCATATGTAGCTACATTATATAGGCAACTTTCACAAAGTAAACAGTTCGCAGCTGTCTATCGCGGCACGGGGACACCTTAATAACCTTAGTACGCCACTGCGGATGTTTATCATTGATGTCAACATTATTACAAAAGTCGGCCTATCCTAAGCCTTACGACAAAATCTAGTGCTCCGTAAACCCATATTAAATAATGGCCGATTTTGTTGTGCTCATAATGAAAAGTAACACACTTCTAACGAGCTTTAACATGAAGTACGTCTCATTCACTGACGCTTCTTGTAACTCACATTCCAGAATTTTGTTTCATGTGCACTATAAACACATGAAACAAAGTTCTCTTCTTCTTCGCAGTGGCGTGTAGTCAACACCTTCCATAGTTCATCATATCTATTTGTGTTGGAAAAGCTCTGAGAGTAGTTATCTCCTTCCGGAGGATGGCCTGCTTTACCATCTCTATGATAGGTGTGGTGTGTTAGGAGAGAAAACTTACAGATTTTCCACCTATGCGATTTGGGAGTTATCATCTATCTTGTGAAATACGAACATGCGATGATGAGGTACATATACTTGCCTATTTTGTTAATTAGGAACAATTAGGTCAGTGCTCGTTACTAAATAATACCAGCCGCACGGGTCGATCTTCAAGGTTAAGCAAAGCTTCCCGCCCTTGACATTTGGATGGGCAACTATCTTTTTAACGTACCGCGATTCCTCGAAAGCGCGTAAAGCTCTTGGTCCAGCTGCGCTACTATGACGTGCTAATGCCATCCAATTCCGATGATGGAAAAGGGATAGTGCTATTCGCCATGTATAGCGCCGTCTCTCTCTTAGAACGGCATCATGATCGTTTTAAGACTTCATATTAGGGCCCCTGGCGTCATTTGTAGATCTTTGTCAGTTGTTATGGATACTTAGAAGGCAAAAAATCTGACATCAGTCTTGCCGAGGGGTGGGGGGGCAGCAACTGGGTCGTGGAGGTCAGGCAGGCAGTCGCTGCATGTTAAATACTGGTGCTCAGCAGCATACGATCATGAATACTGGAAGCTGTCCCTAATGTAGTAGGGATAATGCTAGGCAGATTGATTTGTTTGGCAGAATAATGGTAATATCGTTAATTTTTCCGCACATCCAATGCCAGAAGCATCAATTAAAGAAAGGGAAATTTTAGCGTTTTTGGTAAATGGCCCTTACGTAAACTGGTACTTCCGGAAATTCCGGAATCGATAAGTAGAGCTTCCTCACATAATATTTATCATGATATATTATGCCATAGCAACATTTATTAATTAAGCCAAAAAGGATAAGCCGGTTGAGGGAGGTACACTGACTGCACACAGGGCAGCTCACGGAATAGGTAAGTGCGGGTGCGGAGCTTGTGTCACATGGAGTTGTATAATATGACGTAGTATCTCGCAACCAGCATCGAAATGTACACGGTTTTTACCAGCACCGTGCAGGGCCGTAGCTTTGTGTGCGGTGTGCCCATTCCGCACAATCCGACGACTGTCGCCTACCGAGATATGTGTCGGGTGACGTCACATGATAGGAGAAAAGATAAAAATGGTGGCACGGTGTCGCGCTGTTTTTGTGAGTGTATGTAATTGTTAGCAACGTTCGTAATGCTTATTGAATTTATCGTTGCGACAGCTTTAAATGCTGGCTTTATTTGTACAGTGAAATAAATTATAACTTCAATGATATTTTAGAAGATATTCGAGTATTCGAGTATAGGGGGTTTAGATACAACTTGTTAAACTTAACAAACTAGGTCTACTCACTTAAACGCCAAATGGAGCAAAAGGTCGGATATCTCGTCAGGACAGTTTAATTTTTGAAATTGGCTTGAATTAGAATGGCTTAAACTTAATTATAACACTTACACGAGCTTAATAGCCTGTGCCACGTAAACGTTCAAGCAGAGCCTATTAATTATTATATTATTAACTTAAATACGCCTTTCTAATTTATTAGTGGAGTTATAGCAGCATATGTTATGGACCAAGGACCCCACCACTATGTTTAAGGGTACATAAATCACACAGTTTGTGGTTTTACCCTAGAAGGCTCAGTATCTAAGATATTGACACATGTAGGTGAATTATGAAATGACAAGCTACCGCGCCCTGTCAGGAGAACTACCTCAAACAGTCAGAATATCTGTGTCATGCGAGAACCAGATTTAAGTGCACTGTGGGAACCAGGAAATGTGCGCTTTATTAGTGCACATTATGATTTTTATAATAGTGTATTGAACTCCAGTCAGAACTAGAAGAAAGGAAAGTATATTTTTCTTTTATTTAACAAACTTTATGTAGTAGTAAAAAGGAAGACTGAATGCCTCATCGTTATAAGGCTGATTCGTATCTTAGGGGCAATAGAAAATGTTGTATGAAAAAGTTTGTATGCTTAGGTAGGTATCTATATAATTTAAATGCTCGGAATGATCAAGGAGAACTCCTGCAGAAGTAAATAAGATAAAATTGCAACATTTTAATTATTATGCTGATAGACTTGATACGTTTAGTGTCACTTCTGACTAACATCCGCAGGTGTCAAGTACCTGACCCTAGCGCACTTAACCATTCACAGTCTGCAATCGATTCACTAAAACCACTATCCCTACTAGATCCAGCCAATGTTGACACAACCACAAGTTTCGCAACTTCCGGGCGGCGCCGGCGCAGCTTCCGGTTGCGCCACGCCATCTAGCGGCGAATACATTAATAACTCGTCTGATGAGGGAAGTGTATAATTTGGTGGACATGTGGGATTGGGGACAGCGGGCTCAATTAGCGTATGAGTCAACGGTAAGCCAGGCTAGGTGAGTATCGAAATGTTAGCGGTTTGTAGTACATAAATGCTTCTAACAAATAGTGCGAGTTTCGCAGTATGTTATTATTATTTAAGGCCTAGTGTAGTGGGGCCTTTCGTAATGTTATTTCTGGGCTAATGAGGGTTTTCTAAGTATTTTATTAACAGCATTCGTTCCTATTGTTGCCGCGCGTGTGCTAATGCAGAGTTGATATCGATGCTCGGGTGTAAGTTTTTCTAATTGCAACATTCCTACACGTAATCTACTTTTACATTTTTTGATTAAATATAAATCAAATGATTAGGTATTACTGTAAGCATATTAATGTAAATTAATGAAAATATAATGATAGAAACAACAAAATTACACAAAAATATTTAATGATAAAAATTTCGCATCCAAACAACCACTAACGAAAAACTTAGTAATTTGGCACTCAACGAACACATTCACAGACCGAACTTATACAGTGTGGGCTCAATGCCAGCCATGGCCGAGCCCTAGCAGTGGAGCTCCGTAGTGGCTGCCGAGCAGGGGGGCAGAGTACCCGTGCGACACGATGGGGGCGGAGGCCACCACGCCGTGGCCCAGACCGAGCCCGTAGCCGTGGCCGAGCCCGCCGTAGCCGCCGAAGCCGTACCCGTGGCTGATGATGGGTGCACTGTGGCTGATGATGGGCGCGCTGTGGCTGATGATGGGCGCGCTGTGCGAGTACAGCCCCAGCCCGTGGCCGCCATAGTAGCCGCCGTGGCCGAAGCCGCCGCCGTAGCCCAGGCCCAGCAGGCCTCGCTTCTCGTTTTTCTTCTCTTCTGCGCCCGATACCAGGGCTACTACCAGGAGGACGACGCACAGCTGGAATAAGAAGAATATTGATAATAACAAAAATAAAAACTTTATGAACTTTTCAGAATTTAAGTTAATGAAATCTAAATACAGTATTTTTAACAAATACATAAATTAAGACAGCAAATTATTACAGAACAACACGTCTGGACGTGCCCATTTTAATTTAATGCGGTGAGAAGATTTATCCAGGGAAATGACACCCCCGAAGGTGTCTGGTGTCAGCGAAGAGGTCTGTCAAGTCTGTTATACATAGAGGTGCGACAAAGAGCCATCAAAGTGTGTCCCAAACAGTCAGCCCTGCATCCAACCTTGCTATTTTTTCATATCACTATAAATTAAGAGGTGAGGCCAAACAGCCACTATGGTATGGCAAATACTTAAACACCACTCTAAGCAGCTGTTTTAGATGCCAGAATAATGATTGGGTTTCAGGCGATTTGGATTCCACGATTAATCGTTGACATTTCCCAACGAGACAATCGTGTGAACCAGCAGTGTTGCCAGTGTGGCACCGGCGTCGTGCTGCCATCGATCAGGCATTAGCATAGCATCGTGACTCATTGAGGATCAGTGGTCGTGAGGCGGGTGTCCCGTGTTCGGATCAAACGGCATCAGTTGCTTAGTTGGGCAACTCGAGCAGTAACCAGCAAATTATAGGTTAGATAACTGACTTAACTGAAGCTAATAACTATTTAGGTATTAACTCACTCGGTTAAACATCTTACTTCGTTATAACATTGAAATTTAGCCATCGGATGATTTCCAAAAAATCGTTCAAGTGCACAATTTCAATCCAGCTCATAGTTAAATTGCTTTGAGATTGACAAAAACTTAACAATATCTCAATTACTAAATTAATTTTAATTTAATTTGCGGATGTCTCTGGTGTATCATCGAAGTTCCAGTCCATATCTAATTTATTGTCTATCTCCGAAATTCTTCATCAAATTGAAACCGACAAATATTGCTGAACAAAAAATAATAACAAAAAAAAAACAGTGGAATTGAGAACTCCTTTTTAAGTCCGTTGTTGTCGTTCAAATAGTGGATTTGATGTCCTAATGAAAAACTTCAAAAATGACAGATTCTCAGATGAAGGTAGTTAGAGAGTAAACTATATAATTTTGTATGATCGATTATACAAGGTTCATTATATGTGATACATAAGCCAGGCTTGAATTAAATTAATCTGCGCCAGGTAGGTTTTTTACTCATTTCTGGTTGCAGATTACAAATGTAGCAATAGGTACGTACCTACTTAAGTTATGGGATTACATTCAATAGATCGGGGCGGTAATCGGAGTTTGCATTAGATCTAGAAAATGTTATAATGACCAGTTTCTTAGGTAGGTATCCTTAGCTGAGACTTGTGAATTTGATGTTAGCATAGAAAATGTAATCTTTATTATGTTATGTATATGTCACCGGAAAATTGCAAACGCCGTAAGATTGTAAAATATCGCATGTATTGTAAACTATTTTTTCTTAATAAGACACGGATATATTGGTAACTATTATATTGACACGGATATATTGGTAGAATTTGGGTGGCATTTACTGTATAAGTACAAAAAAAATGTAATAATGAGAAATTATAATCTAACAAAGATTTATTCCAATTCAACGGAGTTTGCAATTTTTCGGTGACATATAGGTACACCATATATATTATTATGTAAGAAAAAAGTAGATTCCTATTGAATATCTCTTGTCAAGTCTAAGTATCCATAACTTGGCAAGACGCTTTCTGCGCCCTCGCTTAAGGAAGAACATTTATCACGCCTAGCCTAGTTAGAGATCACTCATATGGGGACCTGAAATGCTGGCACAAGAAGTTTTTTCCAGCAGGTCAATAGTGATACGGAACAGGCAAACAGTTAGAGGATTAAATCCAAATATACATTTTAAAATGTCCTAGGTAGTTTTTCGATTCTCAAACGCAATGATGTCTAGTTAATTTAAAATATTAAGATAAATAAAAGAAAAGCACTGGTAACTTACAGCAGCCTTCATGTTTTCAATGTGTTGGTTGGACAAGCACTAGTCCTGCGCCGGCGCAGCGCACCTTATAACTCCTGCCCGCCCGCGTACCACGACGCGTAGTGCTCAGCTCGATTGTAGCCCCTCGTAGACCCTGTACCATGAAACTGCATTATTAAATTATTATTAGCACAAGGGGGCAGGATATAAGATATCTTGTGTTCTCTTCCTCAATCTATAGTAGGCGCCAGATAAATGTGGAATAAAGTATATTGACCTTTTCCTAATAACTGCTCATAGGTACCTGAACAATTAAATATGAATCGTTTTTCATTATTAGACAATGTTAAGGATCACGAGAGATGATGATTCGGGACAGTTTTGTGTCATTAATTCCGTTTTTCAAATTAACAATGTCAATAAATATAGGTGGGTCAATGACCGATATTCCACGATTATCTGGCGCCTACTATAGACTTCTCTCAACAATTCTACTCGAGGGTGCATTTTTTTTTATTTTGAAGCGGTCAAGAGTTCGAGGTAGTTAAATGAGATAAAACCCCTGATTAACAAAAACTGTTTTGAAAGGAAAGCGAAAGAATAATGACACAATTTAAACACTAGACAAGTCATCCAATTGCCATTTGCTCTTTTTAATACCCATTGAACCAATAAATGCAGCTTACGAGCATTTGACACTTCGTCACACTGATTTTGCGATAATTTTCATTCCAGGATCTGGGCCCAAGTTGTCCAGGCCATATGTATGTGATATCTAAGTAGATATGTATCACATACCTACATATGGCCTGGGAAATGGGATGATCTTTCATTATTTACTTGTAAATAGTATATCCTATGTTTTAGTTTTCCAAAAACATGAACTTTCGCAATAGTGAAGAGGAATATTAATTAAAAAAAAAAATGTAATCCTAAGTACTTATCTTATGTAGGTACATATTAAGTTGACCGTAGGAGTCGATTTCTTCAACCCATTCCATCAAACAATTGCATGTTCAATTAAAAACTCACTAATGAGATTATCACAGTTTGCGTGATAGTCCTACTTCTGTTTGAGGTCGATTATGCAAGTTGAACAAATATTTACTTGTGTGGGCGAATAGATCGACCATTTCGGCTCTCCGTTGTGAAGTCCCGGATCCTCCATTCTGCATTACAGCGATCAGCAATGGCCAATATCACGATATGGCTACGACTTGTAAAATTTTAATTAAAGGATAGAATAGGGATGTCGACTTTCTCTAAAGTTCACGAACAACGTAAGATCGCTTCCCGAAGGGTAACGCAGAATGTCCCTACAGTAGGTAGGCCTATATTTCAATAGTTATATTTAAGTTCATGAAACAAGCCGAGCCCATGCCGACCTCATGAGCATGAGCAGTACTTTTTTAGGGTTCCGCACCCAAAGGTCCGCTGTACGTCCGTCCGTCTGTCTGTCAGCGGGCTATATCTCAAGAACCGTAATAGGTACAGTTAAAATTTTCACAGAGTGTTTATTTCTATTACCGCTATAACAACAAATGAAAAAAAATACATAAATTATAATATTAAATGGCCCCCCCCGTACAAGAAACGTGTTTTATTTCCGTTTATGCTCCGGAACTCTTCATGTGGGAATCGGACTCACACTTCTCGCCGGTTTTTTTTTTGGGACATGCCCGCCACACTATTCCTAACCAATGCAACTCCTGAAAGCCAAAATTAACAGTGGCCACCGCCAGAAAAACGCAAAGTCCATGAAGTTTTTCGAGTTCCGGAGAAAAGATTCAACTGTCTTGGATTCCGCAACGGAATAAATAAGAAAAAAACGTCGCAGAAGGAATAAAAAAGCAGTAGTGCTTGCTACCATTACACCAACGATGCTGATAAGTTCAGCATGATAATAAAACACGTCATGATCGGCCTCTACAGTATTGGTAATGTCTGATTGTATCTAAAAGTGTTAACATTTCGCAGTTGAGACGCTCCTGTTAGAATATATTCCACGGCAAAAACTTAATTAAAACGTACGGCTTTGCTAACTTTTTACAACTTTTACGTGTTTTTCCTTGAGTTTGTACTAGTTTTGTCCTTATTGCACTGGAATTACCAATAGATCTGCATTAAACGTTTTTACGCGCATAGCCACATACACTTCCGCTGCGACGCGGTTGGGTAACTGATAGCATTACTCTCAATGAATGCATTCTCCCAGCGGCATTAGGATTAAATCATATTAGCAAAAACTTTACTTGGTTTGGCCTTACAACCGTCAACAATAAAATTGTAATACACACATAATGCTAAGTTAGGGCTCAGTCATAACTAACATTTGATTAGTAGAACTAGTCTTCACTACGATACGGATGATTAAAAAAACGGCTTAATTACACATAAGCTATCTAGTTCTTCTTCTTTAACTCTGGCCAACCCTTCAGCGAATACAAGAGTGCTTGATGTTATGTTATAATTATCTATGTTACATGTCTCGCCTTCTTTTTAATTTCCGAAAAACCAATAGGTACTTTCCATGTGTTTCTATGACTTTTTGTGCTACTTACAAAAAGTTATTTTATACTGAAACTGAGTTTTATTTTCGTTGGCGGGGCCTCCCACCAGATGGACCAATGGCCTGCTGAAAGACGCGGGAATCCGCTGGATGCGAGACGCACAGAACAGGGCCGATGTGGTGACACTGATAAATGAAAATGGTGAAAATGATATTTCATTTGAAAGTTCTAGCTTGCCAGCAGAGGTCCCATGAGTCCGAGTCCTAACTGTTAGGCATAGGTTCTGCGGGTCCCACAATGGGGTACAATGAGTCACTCGTGCGAGCGGCCCATTGTTCCGCGGCGCCTTATTGATTGGCCAACCTTACTATTGAGCTGCTATTCTATTGTCCATTAATACCACGTCATACGTAACCTGGCTTTTTATTGGGTGCATTGTAAATCTTAGAATTACTTATTAGTTACATACATAGTACATACACTAAAGCCTTTTTTACTTTTTCGATGTGGATAGGCAAAAATTCCAGAAAAAAATGCAAATAATAAGCGATCGCAGCTTATTTTTTGCATTTTTTCTGTCTAGCTATTGTAATGTACAGAGAATGCTGCTGCCCATTCTCTGGTCTCGTCCCTCTTACGATACCCACGGGAAGTGATGGGAGTGCTATTCTTTTACGTCCGACACCATACAGAACACCAGACCTGCACGAGTCAAACGATCTCGAGTTGTCATTTCGTGGAATTGGGCTTTCAATAGATTATAGCTTCACCCTCTCTTTTGTTCCGGGACGATCAGTGCATTTTTGCATAGCCAAGTACCGAGTTTTGTATCGGAAAGTTTACAGAATTACTAATGTACCGGACATCTTTACCTTTAAACGTTGTCCATTGATGTCTGCCTACCAAGCCTAGAAGCTGGTATTATTGAATGAAGCTCCTATCGACATACTTTAGCAATCAGTTTCGGATACACTTGTGAACCTCATTTCCCTTCTTCACTCCTACGGTTATCTGTGACTCCACTAATTTAGGTTTGGAATGTAATGAATGTAAATATTCTGATTAAATATAGCATATTTTCGTCGTATTAGTCAAAACGACTGTATAAGAATGTTCGGTAGTAAACAGTCGTATAAGGCGTGTTTGCGATAGACACGGTTGCCACACGTAGTCCTCGTAAATGCCTGTATGGGGCGGCTCGGAGCACACATTGAGCCAGAGTTATTTGTCAGCGCATATAACTATGCCTTAGTACGGTAACGTTATTCCTGTTGTATCTTAACTTGGTACCAAATCTGTTTCTTGATACGAACCGATGCGAGCGTAGATTTACATGTGGTTGACCGGTACACACGATTGAAAGGCCTTTCAGGGAGAAGGTATATGTTATGCCAAAAGCGACTGTCCCTAATTCAAATAATTTCTTTTTCAAAGTCAAAGTTCAGGTATATGCCAATACCACAATAAAACGAATTACCCATAGGAAGTTTTTCTGCTTGAACTTTTTCAATAACAGTTCCCAATACCCAGCAGCAACACCCAGTACCCAGGTAGGCCGCTGCAAACATAACTTGGCGAAATGGGATTTTGTAGGCCAAGGATGTCAAATGAGAGTGCGGTGCCCCTATTCATAATATGAGCCACAAGAGTTGGAGTGCCCCAAGTGCCAAATAGACCTGTACGTACATTGGGAGATTTTATTAATACCACTGATGCTGCAATGAATGTAGCCACCTACTCGGCCCAAACAATCTAAGGAGTACCATCGACTCAAAAAGCTGAAGTGCGGCAGTTTCGAACACTGTCTGTAACAGGCAATACAACAATAACATTCCCTAGGCATGCATATACCTACATATCCATCCTAAATTGTTGAATCACACAACCATGCAACTGCGTGTAAACTAGGTGCAAACCCTTATATCAATCAAACTAACTGTCAACTCTTTCCTCTCGACGCTATCCGTCGTATGAGTAACCGCCCAAACGACTTAATTGCGTTGTTTCAGCCTTGTGTTTAATGACACACGGTTCATATCTAAGCAGTGCCAGTGTGTCGTTCCTTTCTAATTCGTATCCTGGCAGGATATCATGCGCCGGTCACCTGACGTCATTCACACTGCTCCCCTGTGGGCCTAAGGGTCTGCACATTTGTCCATCATGTCCAATTGTAGAGGTACATATTTCAGCTGTTTCGCTGTTTCGGTCGTGGTAATGTTGTGCTCACGACTTTAATCGGTAATGTGTGCAGTTACTGTTTATGTTTGTAATCAATTATTTGAATAACAGATTGTGCTTGCTCTATCTGTTTACAGGTTTGTTTTTTTTTTAATTTCGATCATGTTTGTCAATGACACTCAGCTGCAAATGTTTCGGGATTATTATAATGGTGACTGAATACGATTATTATGGTAGGCCAGTCAGTGTTTAAATGCACTGTAATTAAAATAGAACCTGTCTTAAATAAGCAATTACCTACCAAACTTGATGGAGTGAACTAATATAATTTTCTTTTCTCTTCGACTTAGATTATACCTAGGTATAAGGTACCTATCTTATTTGGTCACATTGATATATCGTCGTTGCTAATTTAAATCTCCTATGTGTATAAAGTAACTTTCGAGACAAAATAAAAAAAACTTCTTTTGATTTACAACTAAAAGTAGGCTGACTCTTAAGACTTTTTAATTATAATACGTGCTTTATCGGTACAATAAGTACGCACAGTCACATGGAAGTATGGGTATTCAAAATCTCTTTCCAAATACCTGCAAAACTCATTTTCAGCAAAATGTCATCACGTGGTGTTTATTGGAACATGCAATTATTGATAGTACTAAGGTTACCTACAGTTTTAATAGCATATTATTCAAATGGGTGCACATTAGTGAATTGTACTTGGAAGTGCATGCTATTGAACGTAGTTACGCAGGTGTTACAGCCTTAGGCGAGCGCGCGGGCGCAGGACGCGTGGCGCTCGTATGTAGACTAGCTAGGGTAACTGCCTAAAATACCAAGTGCTTACCCTAGCTAAAGTACTAACACACGTGCGGCCCACATTGACAACCGCCACAAGTCCGAGTCTATTGCCAAATAGTAAGGTTATTCTTCCGGAGTTGTACTGTGCCTACCGCGAGATTTATGTACCGTGTTGGATATATTTGTCCATAGCGAATAACTGTGAGTTACGTGAGAGGTGATATTAATACAGATAACTCGGGATTGGTTTGAAAATGAATGAAACATGTGAAGTGGCTGCCAAACGTTGATTGATTGATGACAGTGGCATATTTTATTTGCGCACACGCAGCTTGTTTATATAGGACTGTGACTGCGAAGTGGTTGTGGCGGTTGCCTACCTGTTCTTAGTTACACTTTTTAAATCAAACAAGAATCCAACGTTCCAAAAATATTTTATTTATAAAAAATAAATAAATCTTTCTTACAACTAGTATGTTAATAACTTAGATTATTTAATGTTATTAGGCAATACATTAACATAACGTTTATCTACATAATATACACAGCGCTCGAGACTCAAGCGGTGCAATCTAACGACAGATCGCAGCTCGATCTCGCAGATCTCATCTTACTACTGACTTGTAAGTTGTAGTCCATGCAACATTATATTTTACTGTTTCTAACATTCAGTATGATTTCATTAAGTGTCGGTAATGTATTTGTTTTACTGAGGAGGGACGAATTTAAAACATGAATCGACTATTAAGTATTGAGTTTTAACAGGTAAACCTTCCGTCGTGTTACAGTAAAACCTTACAGTCAGCAGCGCACTCACACCTTCCATTCACTCGTCGAGGTAACTGATAAATTAAATGCTGAACATTGTCTACGTGCAGTAGACTAAACTACCGGAAATGTTCGAGCGGCCTCTCTAGAGGCGGCTGCAGCATCAGCGGGATGTGGTTGTGGAACTGAGGCTCCTCTTCACCCTCTGCGCTGCTGCGACCCTCAGCGCCCTGGGGGACTCCGTACTCAGCAGCTGGTTGCTGCTGGCTAAAGTCCTGACCAAAATTCTGGCCATTCTGGCTAAAATCCTGGCCGAAATGCTGTCCTTGTTGGTTATAGTCATGCCCTTGTTGACCAAAATTCTGCCCAGGTTGACTGAAATCTTGGCCACCACTGTGACCGAAGGTGTCTTGGCCAAATTGTGGGGTTCCATACTCCTGCTCGGGTTGCTGATGTTGTTGTTGGTTGTTCACGTGGAGGTCGTACTGCGCCTGGTCGAGTTGCTGCTGTATGTGATGCTGTAGCTGGTTCTGCAAGTCGTGGTACTGTTGCTCCCCAGCATGCTGGTCATAGCCTTGCTCTTGGGTGAATTGATGGTGGCCGTTTTGTTCAAATTGCCCCTCTTGACCAAAGTGACCGCCCTGAGTAAATTGACCGTCTTGGCCGAAATGGGCGCCCTGAGCAAATTGTCCGTCTTGACCAAAATGGTTGCCCTGAGCGAATTGACCATCTTGTCCGAGATGAACCCCCCCTTGAGCTGCCCCTATATCATGGGGCTGTGTTTGTACAGGATGCCAGCCGTCTTGGTCGAGCGTCGGCTGTGTGGGCTGCAGATGTACAGTTGCTTGAGTAGGCAAGACTCCTGGCTGCGCTGCCTGCAGCACACCAGGCTGAGCACCATGTAAGTGTACTTCCGTCTGTCCCTGGTGCAGGTGAACCTCCGGTTGACCCTGATGAAGATGGACTTCCGGTTGACCTTGATGAATATGCACCTCTTGCTGACCCGGTTGCAGATGATACTCTGGTTGACCAGGTTGCAGATGATACTCAGGTTGACCTGGTTGCAGATGAAACTCTGGTTGACCTGGTTGCAAGTGAACCTCTGGCTGAGCTTGATGCAGGTGGACTTCTCTCTGTCCTGGATGTAGGTTAAAATCAGGTGACAACTGGACGCCTGGATGCACGGGTTGCAGGTGAAGATTTGGCTGAGTAGGCTGCAAGTGTACCGCGTGTTGCTGGAACCCTCCATGAGCATGCAGGAACGTCGGCTCTACGTGAGCACCTGGCTGTTCGAACACCACGCCCTCTTGACCTGGTTGTGGACCTGCTAGATGGAAGTGTGGCGCTTGAGGGCGCTCGAACAACACCTGTCCGACGGTTGGAGACGCTTGAGCCAACGGGAATACTGGAGTTTGATAATTCAGGAATGGGTACCTCGGGTAATTCGCAAAGAAAGAAGTCTGAACTGCATTACCTGGGCGCAAAACATATTGAAATTGGTTGGCATATTGCAGTAGCGGAGAATAAGGAGAATGAGCGGGTACTGGAGCAGCAGCATGTACTAAAGGCCTGAGATGGGCATGTTCTTGAGGAATGAGGTGAGGATGTGCTAGGCCTGGGGCTGGGATAATAGGTGCTGGTGCGGGTAGGGGCGCTGGTTGGAGCAGCACTGGTGGAGATGGAGCTGGCACGGGATGGGCTACAGTCGCCGTAGGCTCACCAAAAGGTATCACAGAAGGAGCGGGCACCGCCGGTACCACCGGTATCACTGGCTTAGGAGCGACGTGATGATGATGGTGATGGAAATGATGGTCAGGTTTTGGCAATAACACCGTTTTTGTGTGATGATGAGGAAACTTAAGACCGTAATGGGGATGAGGTACAGGGACTTTATGTCCAACTGGTACAGGGTAACGTGTGCTCAGAGGATGAGCGAGGGGGACCTTCACGTTCGTAACCGCTGCTGCGGGTGGGTACGACACTACGACAGGTTTGACGACGGAGTGCGTCACGACTGGGATATCATATCCCAGCTTGTAGGGTGGCACGGCAGATAGCACTCCTCGTTTGTGGTGCTTGCCCTTCGACAGCCGTCCAATCAGCTTTGCCTTGGCAGCCTTCAGATGCGCGATATCTCCCGCCGCCAAGCACACGCACGCGCACAACACCACCGCGATCTGAAACACACCACGCACCATTTTAATGAGGATCCTCACTGAGATTGATCACGAGATTCACAATCACTATCACTGTCACCACATTTCACTATAACTCCAATTATTCGATACTTACGATTGTAAGTCTCATGTCGATACGGTCGCCCGGCCGGCGCGACTACCACTCAGAAACCGATTGACATCGGACTCTTCCACCCATACTTATAACTTAAAACATATCAAATTAGTATGTAGCCAGCGTGCAGGTTTCACTAGCCAGCCGGACGTGCCAGCAGCGAACTTCGTCCTTACGCGATTATGCTTTCGACCGTTCCTAAACGACCGCAGCTAAATTCTTCTTCCGATTTAGCATCACACTATTTTGAATTCTATGACTTGTTGGTAGAGTTGAATTTGGAAACGACTGAGTATGTTTTAGGCAGCACGTAAGTGGCTGCCGTCATTCCTGTGTAACAAGTGTGCGCAGGCGCATACCAATTGATTAAGAAACGTAATCGAGAGAAAATTGTACCAGCCGGCACAGAGACGAACTATTTCAGGTTTGCACACAATGTATGCAGCTGAATTTTAGTAGGCGCAAATTAAAAGAAAGTATTAGCTCCAACAAAATATTTAGATTTGCAACAATTGAAACAATAGGACATTCAAACGGCTATGACAAAGTATTTTCTGTAAACATAAACATGCAAATAATGAGAACACTTCACTGTTGTTTCATGCGGGTGTTTGTATACCTACATAATATTAAAGATGATGAGATAAATTATGAATCAAACCTGGGTTTGATTCCCAATTTGGGCAGTGAACGCGCGCTCAGAAGCCGCGACACTAGACTCTTTTGCTTTCATACCTTCTTATCAATCTGCCGAGCAACATCCCAACTATGTTGGGGAGACCCCTAGGCAAGACAAGATTGATGAGACATTTTCCCTTGCGGCTGTAATTATCTACTTAGCTACGAGTTCCTCTACATTATTATCTAAATTAATATTACAAAGAAGGCAACTTGTTTGTTCGTTCATTTGTCAGTAAAGGGTCATTTCTGGAAGTTCTGATCGAATTACAAAGATCAGCGTGGTCCCTACAGGCAGCACGAACGAAAGGGCGGGAAAAAGCTATCTAGAATCATACAGTGACGGTCCTGCTCCGTCCCTGCCTCGCCAGGACATCGATATGCGGGCACACGCCCAGCGGTTATCAAATGTACCGCGATCACTTTCCTTGGCTCTCACCGGACGGCGGCGTTGCTGGCGGCGCGCGCGTAGATCACTCGCCGAAGCCGCCTTCCAGCGACACACACTCTTGCGTAACTTTATTCGATAGGTACCTACACCATATAGTGGATGGTTGAAGAAGTACAAGAGTAAAATGGAACACTTGTATCGAACAGGTGAAACGAAGCATTGTGTTATGTTACCTAATCCGTGTGCCAGGCGATTTCTGCATGTGGCTCTGTTTTTGAAACTGTCTGAGTTATCAGTATACCTTCTATGTTGCCTCGCTTGTGCCGTTACTAACCGAGACACAATTCCGACTTCTGTTCAATATTTAGAGATGTTCAACACGTAGCTAAAGCGGTTTTACCTACTCGCTCGGAATAAAGATCTGACATTTTTTTTGATGTCTTAGTTAGGTAATAGATACCTGCTTTTCATTTCTCGCCCTACGTTATTTGGGTTAGGTTCACGGCAGATTGCCAAGTTTTCGAATGACAGTTGGCTGTGAATACAGTTCTGTTTTTCTTGTGTTTACCGTAGGTTTTCAACACAAGTAATGATGAAGCTTGTGTTACAGTATCTACTCTTATTGATTTCGCACTTTCATTTAACATTATTAGAATTACTTCCTGAACGAATTTGCTGCTAAGTGACATATGATTTTGACAGTGACTGGCGGCGCATTAGGTGTCATAGGTATCTCAAAAGTGTTGATCATTAATTGCGTAAACAAACACAAATATTATGATAAAATCTTAATTTCTCCGAAACTTTACAAGGGACATTTTAAACACTGCCTAATGGACAAGTTCAGTGACGAGACAATGTGCAGAATATGTTTTAAGAAACAAGATACAGTGTTCTCATTGTTTCGTAAACGAAAAGGCTTGTCGCCTTGCGATAAATTGAAAAAAATTGGTGTAAAGGCTGATGTGAACGACACAGGGCCTTCTTGCATCTGTTGTGAATGTCTGACAGAGTTAGAGACTACGGTTCACTTTTTAGAAAAATGTGAGAAGTCTAACCAAATACTTGCTGAACACTTGGGCGATGTGTTGAAAGACAGTAATGCTCTTCACTTTGATAGTAGAATAGTAGACGTTAGCCAGGATGAGTGTGAGTTCAACGTGAAACAGGAGTTGAAGAGTGATGAGGAGCTGGGCGTGGAGGACCATCACTGCAAGGAGTGCGGCTCCCGCAGGCGCTGCCGGCATTGGGCGCCGCCTGCCACACACACTTGCCCTCAATGCCAGAAAGTGTTCAACAGGAAGTTTAACTTTAAATTACATCTGTGAGTATCAAGATTAGTTTTAATCAACAAAATTAAGCTTCTTGAAATCCCACACTAAAGTGGGTATTTTACATGAAAAGATTTTTCTACCTGCAGTCAGGAAAATAATGTCAATTATGATTTGAACAATAAAACCACACTTATGGTCAAGAGCAGCACTGAGCAGCACTGAGCAGCACTGAGCAGCACTGAGCAGCACTGAGCAGCACTCACTGTTCTACTGTCACTGGTACACTTGTATTGTTTGACTGTTTTGTTTCCTGTGTCGAGTTCACAAATATATTCATAAGTTCATATCTGTTTGTTATTCCGTGCAAGTTATAGAAATGTGGCACTCATACAGAATTATTTAATAACTAACTCCAGCTGGTCTTGACATTGTAATTGTAGTTCAAGTTTTCTGATCACCTTGAGTGGCAAGGTCTATGTTTAACTTAATATTATTGAAAGATTTTAGTCCTTCATAAATAATAGGTATAATGTGCTTGAAAACTATAATTTACTAAGAGTTTAGGAAAACAGGAAAAGTCATAGTATGAAATAACAGTGTAACATTACTACCAATTGGGATTATTCATTTGCTTCTGTTTTTAACTTACTGTAAATTTTAATGCTAAATGAACTTACAAAAACACTGAATAAAGAGATATTCCAATCCAGTAATGGTGTCAGAGAAACGCAAATTATTATTATTTTAAACCATAATTATTGGTTTTTGATAGGGAGAGGGAGGCCAAAGAAAAAATGGATGGATTGTATTAGGAGTGATATGAAAGAAAAGGGAGTTAGTGATAGCGTGTCGGTTGAGGATAATTATTGGTTTTTGTTCAACATCCATTTCAACATACTTAATTAACATATTATTTATGGCCCTAAGCCATGAACACTGCACCTAATACATCAAGTTTGCCAACAATGCATGCCATACCAAGGAAATGTATGATTCAACACTACCCGTCAATGTGAAAGTGAAATTAAGTGTGTACTGTGAATGCTATGTCAGTATCAGTGGCTCTGTGTGTACTGGGTGTGGGATTCCCAAACATTATAAGGACCACCCAGAATTCACAGGAAATTAATAAGATTCTCCTATTTTTACAGGTGTTTTGAAAGGTAATTAAATAGGTCTATCAGCAGTTTTTTTTTGTATTCTCCCATATAATATTGTCCTCTAATTTATATTTGAATATCTCAGTATTCAAATAGGTGGTGGACTGGTGTGGTCTTTGGATTTCTCCCTAGGTCAGATAGTCATTCCAATTAATTAAGGGTTGGTCGGCAAAAGTGTCATTGGCATTTTCCAAAACTAATTTAGCGAGCGAGAACTAATGGCTGTAAGCCAGTACGTTGATTAAAATTAAAAATAAGGTGAAATATGGATTTTATACCATACAATACATTGTCTCCCTAATAAACAAACAGTGGGCCTATAAACAGTTGTAATGATGTTTTTATGCTATATGTTTTATAATATTATATAAATGTGAAAGTAACTCCGTCTGTCTGTCTGTTACATCTGAATGAATTTGGATGAAACTAGGCGTATGGGAAGTCCATGTTCTGGAATATGACATAGCATACTTTCGTCCCGGAAGAATCTTCCCTTGGGATAATTTTCGACTTTCACGCGGGCGGAGCCGTTGGCAGAAACTAGTGCACTAATAGGTGCTCTGTATCCAAATGAAAAATTGAAGCAAACATTTATGCACTGCAACCATAGAGCTACACATAGATGTATGCTCCGTGTTGCAGGAAGCGCCACAGCCGCGAGCGCTCGTGGTCGTGCGCGCGCTGCGGCGCCGTGGCGGTGTCGCGCTGGCTGGCGGCGCGCCACTGCGCCCCGCGCCCGCGCCGCACGTGCCCCGTGCCCGGCTGCGGCAAGACCTACACCACCAGCACCAACCTCAGCGTGCATCTCAGGGGACATAGCGGTTACTAGTCATTTGATTACTCCTACTTAACCATACCTACTATCCTAATACCCGTATATAACTCTTCCGTTACTGACTGGCTGACTGAGTGACTGATAGACAACGCACAGCCGAATACTGGTCTTAAAAAGCTGAAATTTGGCATTCAGCTTCCCTACACTCCATAGGGGAGCACTACGTGAGGATTTACCGAAATTCCCACGGGAATGGGAAAAAACTAAATATGCGCGTACGAAGTCGCGGGCTAGTCTAATATAAAGTTGGGGTCGTCAGCTATATTAATGGTTATTGTCTAAACGTCCCGTTAATGAGTAACTATAACGATGAACTGCATCGTGTTAATGGGCTACTGTAGGAGCGGTGAGGTTTGCTTTAAAGGAACTGCTAACCTATTCAACAACTTTGTTTGTCCGTTGTCTAAATATTGTTGTATTAACATCCTAGATCAAAAGACTATTAAGTAATTAAGATAATATTACGTTGTCAGTTAATACTAAGGTATTTTGGTCTTGAAGGTCGTAGGAAGTCCAGAGGCTCTTGACAAAGTACCATTCTATCAGCGAATGCGATTGTCGAAATGCCAAAATATGAGGGACTAGTACTTTGCCCGCGACTTCTTTCGCGCGGATTTAGTAGGTACTCCGCAAACTTCAAGTTTTGCAAAATTAACCACTACGATATCCATTCAACGGTCCCAGGATCAGCCTACTATTCAACCCGTTCACCCCGTCAGGGGTTGATTATGTAAACATTGTTAGATCTGTTTCAAATATCCCACTTTTAGTTTGTTAATTCCAATTACCACGTAAATTGTAGTAGGTAAGCAATAATGTCCTCCCCTAAAAACTTCATCACTCCTTTTCGCCCCTTAAGGGGTTTATTTTCGAAAAATCCAAATATTTGTTACTTATTCTTATTTTTTTATCCAAATCATTAATGTTTCAACTTCATCAGACCCAGCATTAAGATTATCCCTAGTTCGCTCAAACCGTTTTTCTTACTTAGAGCATTTATATACCCGTCATAACTTTGAAACGAATGGTCAGATTTGAATAATTTAAAGTGTAATTTACATGTACATAATCAACCTTAATTATCAAACCATTTTAATGTGAGGATCTTGATATCAAAATCATCACTTTTTCTTTCCAACTGGACTTTGATTGAATAATTTTAACAAAAAGCGGTCATTGTGACTTAACCATAATAGTTAGACATACAGCCTCGCGGACTTTTTTCTAGGTAATAATGAGTACTTTAATTATGTAGTACATTTATTTTTATGTATCATCAATAGTTTTAGCAGCGCATGCGATGAAAGAAATTTTATGTCAATTTTTTTACACCTTGTGTTACATTATTCCAGTTTTAGTAGGGATCTGAAATTATTCGTGAATTAAATATAGCCTATGTTACTTCGTGAAGATGTAGCTTTCTCATGGTGAAAGAATTTTTAAAATCGGTTCAGTAGTTTTTAAGCCAAATCGTAACAAACAAATCTTTCCTCTTTATAATATCAGTTTAGATTGATCAATATTATTGTTACGAGCTTGGGGTTCGTGACAATAAAAACAGGCGATTAAATAACCAAAATGACACTTTTATTTAAAAACACCTATTACAACTTTAAACTCACTTATTATTAAACACAAGTTCACCACTGATCACTTTATTCGCACTTGAAGATCGCTTCCGAAGTACCTATTCGCTTGTATCGCAAATCCAATACTGACTCGGTCGCGGACTAGGCACTCCTTATATAGGACAGTTGGTTCTAGAAACTTCTATTCTCGAACCATCTGGAATGTACTCGTAACTACCGCTGCCGACTGACCAGATATCGAGAAGTGTAGAATGTTCTGGCAAAGAAATGTCTAGAAGGTACTTGACCCTACTAGTTCTGCTACTCGATACTAGATGGCGCTAGTAGTAACTTAATGTACCCGACATTAATTCTGGCGCGTAACATTATAAACAAAAAGTGGCTGTCGGTCTATCTGTTACCTCTTCACATCTCAACGTCTGAACAGATCTGTATGAAACTTGGCACACACACCTAGATCATGTCCAAGATTACTTTTATCCAGGGAGTAAGTTCCTTTGTGATACATTTTACTACTTTCACGACGCGGGCGGATCAACTAGCAGCTAGTCGGCTCGAATTAGTTGCCAGTCGTGCCCAACTACCATTTTTTTTAACGGGTGGAGATCCTCATGGATGTCCTTCGCCCTGGGGCGGAGGGGTCTGTCAGACTCTTACTGACTAAAACCACCCCGGTGTTCTGTCTCCCACCTACGCCGGGGATCGCGGGAACGTATGCGACTTCCGTAATCCCCGGCTGCTGCCGGCCCGCCTCTGCGGGCCACTTCGCGTCAGCGTGGGGAGTGAGGTGATTGAATCCCCCTGCGACGTCAAAGAGGGGCGCACGGGAACACTACGCGCCGCCACCTCGAGTCCGGATGAATGAATGGAGGGCGACGGACTTGTATATGCAAGTCCGCCGCCCCTGAACCCAGTTAGAGCGGCCGGAAGAGGGCAGCGAATGCCTTTTCCGACGCCCGTATGCCGCACTGTATCATCCCGACAGTCGACGCAGTGATGACACTGAGCGTCCGGCTCCCTGCCAATGCGACACAGGAATCTCCCGAAGCAGCCATGCCCCGAGAGGACTGCGTCGCACGAAACGACAGGGAGCCATGCCTTCTCCCGAGCCAGAGGTCGAGCACTGCCGGATGGCCTCGATAGTGCCAACGAGGTACGAGGCAGGCGGAGGGGCGTGAGAGCCTGTCGTGCACGACTACCTGCACCAAACAAGAGCTGAACGAGGCCAGTGTTCGAGCTGTACAGGTTGCTCAATACTGGTGGGAATTTAGCGTGTCTCTTGTGAAAAAATTACTCTAAGACGATTAAGAGATTGTCCTCTAGTAAACTACTCATGTCTAATGGTTATTAAATATTGTTTCAGGCGAAAGACCCTTTGAGTGCAATGATTGTGGAAAGAAGTTCTCCAGCAAGAATACTCTGCAGAACCATATTAGGATACACACAGGTAAATTGATAGAAATATACGAAACAGTCAATTGTTCTAATTGTTTTGTTGGTATGCTCTTCATAATAGGCTACACAGATTCATGAACTTATGGCAATAATCTAGCCACCAAGTTTCAGTTTATCTAAAAGTTTGAGGATGGTCTAAACGATTGGGACCGCCAAAATAATTTATGAGGGAACTTTCAGTCACACAATAATTATAAATAAGTACCATTCATTTGTCAGGTGCACTCCCGTACATCTGCCCCATATGCGGCAAGCAGTTCCGCACGAACAAGCTGTCGGCGCACCTCGCCACGCACGGCGTGGGGCGCCACGGCTGCGTGAGGCCGGGCTGCAGCAAGCGCTTCGCGTCGGCCGGCGCGCTGCAGCGCCACGCGCGCGCGCACGCACGCGCCGCGCAGGGAGGGCCGGCCCGCGCGCCGCCCGCGCACGCCTGCGCGCTGTGCGCCGCCAGGTACCACCACAAGCAGTCCCTCAACAAGCATGTGAGGAAGCAGCACGCGCAGGTTGGTACACTGTTCCGCTGGCTGTAAAGTAGATGCTAATTTGGGAAGTAGTTCGGGTGCTTTTCCACCAGAGAGTTGCGACGTAGGTACAGAGGCGGTGCGCGGGGTAAATTTCTACCAATGGATCACTTTTATTTTCCTAACCTTAGCTCAGCTTTGGTGGAGATGGGCTAGGAATATGTGCGAGGGACTCAGGCGAGGAATGTATGTGCCCGCGTACAGTTGACCAGAGTTGGCTGCGCATCCTCGCACCACTCGGCTACACACCGTTTCCCAACGTCGCAACGCATGCAAGCTTTTCGCACAGCTTTGGTGGAAACAGTCACATTTTCACAGCGCTGATACGCGTTGTGGCACCGCCTAGCTACCTCGCTTATCTCTGGTAGAAAAACACCCTCAGGACAGCCACCTACAGGAAATCGACCGTAGTAGTCCTAACGTTTCTTTTTTTATTTCAAGCGCATTTTTGATTCTCAGGTCGAGCAAAGTTTTAGGTGCTTCTAATAGAACTTTCTCGCAGAAAATCAGTCCGGAGTCCGGAAATGTGCCGGTTGATAGGCTGGATGGATGATCAATTAGTTTTCTCTTATACGTGGGACTAGTACATTACGGGCGAAAAATAGGTACTTATATCTACTCTAGATACTGCAAGGTATACTACCAAACCTTTCAGAGACAACAGGCTATGTTATGCTGTTATTGTTATGACTCCAAAGCATGCGTTACGTGTTCCGCCTGCAGCTAAGTCTTGTCAGCACCTTGCCTCATAATGTGATCATCATGGCGCTGAGCTGAGCAGGAATCCATTTATCTATGTGAGTGTGTACATTATACGCGATCCACATACGAATATGATTGGGTCCAGTGGACTCTCACTGCGAGTGACATCAGCTACTTGATATTCATCGCGCAACAAATTGTTTACAGCGATATTTTATAAATAGACGGTAGCAATCAGTCGCTCTGAAAAGACAACTTTTATCCCCCATTCTTCATCACCCTGACTGGTAGGACATCTGGCCTCGGTCGCGAACAGTGGCCAATCTGAAAATCTCTCGTAAAAATTTGACCAAATGGGAAAAATCCCACACCCATTCCTATTGCAGTGCCGGCGTGGAGCCTCTTCACAGGACATGCGACACCTCCTTAGTTGCCTAGTAGTCCTTAGCCGAAGGTACAAGTTGCTAAAAACTGGTTGCACAAAATTTAATTTGAATTAATCGAAACGAAAAGAAGTATAATAAATCAATAACAACGATTGCATCGCACCTTACTGGAAAACTTCATAAACTTATGATTGTGATAGGAGCGTCAATGTCAATCCACCTAAAAGTTCAGCCGGGGATCGCACTTACAACCTCCCGGTCGCAAGTCGGACTCTTCTGCCACTGGGTAATTGTGACTTGTGATTATTGTGCTCATTGTGACTCATTGTAGGTTGCTATTTATGTCACATGATTATGATGTTTTGGCAAAATAACATTTCAAAAACCTCCAAGAGGCACTCAGAGGTTTTCAAATCTCGATACTTTACTACCTATCTAAAATGGTAATCTCACTCACGATACGTTTCTTGTTGCAGCAGCCCACACCGGCAGCAGAAGTGCAAGCCAGCGATATCACCAAAGAGATACAATGTGATCTAGAATAGTCGTCAGTCAAACCGAGAATACAATTAGTTAGTAAGCCGAACAACACTTCCTACTATCGTATCTTATACGATATTAGTGACGGGAATCGATTTATCGACTTCGATTCTCATCGGCAACGGTCGAAAAGTGCCAAAGCCGAAATGTAAGGCAAAATAACTACAATAAATAAGAAATCAGTGTCTCACAGGAACGGGCAAATACTCGAAATAATATTCAAATTTAGTTACCAAAGAAATTGTAAGACTTTGATTAAGTAAGTATAATTTTGTTAACTTTTTCTAAAGGTTTTTTTTATTATTTAAGTAAGAACTCGGCTGATATTTGTGTGTTTTAAGACTAATTCAGCGAGCGTTTTTGTGGTTTAGTGAAACCTGTAGAATGAACTGGCGGTCAAGGTCGCCACTCGGCCGCCGCCGCTCTACGTGATAATAAAACTATTTGTCACAGATTATACTGTTATTTATTAGAGCTGTGATGAAAGGATTTAGCAATAGTAACGCTGTTTGCAGTATTTCATTAAATAAGTCTAATTGGAAATGAGAAATAGATCTTACGAGAACAGGTGGGTATTGCTTTTTGAAGACATTTCTATCTGTAAGGTGCACCTGTCCACTGTATTATGCGTTTATTAATTCAGTTATTTATGACGTAAAACGTTACGTGCGAACGGCTTGAGAGCTCGCGGTCGCGTCGGATCGGTGCAATGTCGGTTGCAACGCGCGACAAAGGCTTGCAGCTTTGCGAAAATCAATTAGGTCATTGCACCTCTCTTGTAACGGCCTCTCCGAGCGTTTTCTAGTCGAGGTGGCACCGGGACCTTCACCCACTTGCCGCGGTCCCCGACCCAATGATTTCACGCCCCAACAATGATTCGGCTCGGTCGCTCAGTAATGAAATCGATTATTTAGAAACAGTTTATTTAGAAACTTATTACAATTCGCTAAAGCTAAGTATAAAAATAACAAGACTATCGACATCGACATATAGGTACATACAACTAGAACATCACAGGCAGCTCCTCTGTCGCACTCGCCCACAGGGACCGATCGCCGCACACGTGCTTGACGCCATCGCACCTCGCGAACAACACGCATACAACATTTTGCGTGCACTTCACGAGTGAAATTCTCCCTTGATCTCCGCTAAATTCTATTACATCGAGAGGGTTACACGTGTGCGTGCGTTATCAAGCATGTCCGCTTCGATTATATAATATTTTGTTTACAATCGTCACGAGTCAGCAACTCTTCCAATAAATAATAATTACAATTATGGCGTGTGTGGCGGCCACAGGGTCACGCCTGGCCGGGGCTGGGCTGCGTCCGCACAGTGGCCGGGCGCGGGTCGTCCACCTGCACGTTGGTGGCGCGCACGTAGTTGCTCTGGTAGCCGCTCTCCCGCACGCGTGCGTTGGGGCTCAGTTTATCGGTGCGTTCTCGCGAGTCCGCGCGGTCTTCCTCGCCCGCCCTCTCCTTGTCCTCCGCAGATCTCTCCCTGTCCTCTGCCGAGCGTTCCTTATCTTCCGCTGAGCGTTCCTTATCGTCCGCTCGCTCCGAGTCATCACTGCTGCGGTCGTCGTCGCGAATTCGGTGGCTCGGATCTTCCCGTAATCGTTCATGATCTTCCAAAAAGTATCCGCTATCGACTGGCTTCTCGTGCCTCGCGACATCAGCATCCAGGGTCGGTGGCGGGACGGTTAGCTCCATGTAAAACTGCTCCTCTTTGGAGACGGGCACCTTATTGCCGTAGTAGTCGAAATCGCCGGCGGTGTAGTACTCCTTGTCGACGGCGCGCGCCCTGCGGCTCTGCTTGCGGCGACGCTTGCGCTTGGCGGGCCGCTCGGTCTGCGGCGCCAGCGAGCTGTCGTCGCCGTCTGCGTCTTGCTCGTACTCCCTGTCTCGCTCCTGCTCACGGCTGCTGAACTCTCTGTCTCTCTCTCTCTCTCTGACGTGTTCTTCGTGCTCCTCCTCATCTCTGTCGGGATGCTCTGGACGCTCACGATGCAGCTTCCTCGGCCGTTTCTCGCGATATATGGGCGGCACTCGCACCGTCACGGTGTCGATTTGGTTCGGGTTGTGCTCGGTCGGAGGCAACACACGCGGCTTCAGAGGCTTCCTGGGATCTTCTGTCGTGGTCGTGACCTCGGAGTCATCGTCAGCTTCAGGCTGAGGCAGCGGGATTCTGTTCAGACGCGGTCGCTCGCGCTGAAGACTCTGGTGGGATTCGTCGCGGCGGCGGACATCGTCGACTAGATCTCGATCTCCGAAATGGACGTTTTGATAATGATTCGCGGGAAGTCTCTGCGCCTTTTGCTGAGCCGGCCGCCTCAGCTGCTTCTTATTTTGCCAGAACTGGTCGACAGCGTTGCCGAACTGTCGCACGGCGGCCTCGCGGTCGCGGGACTCCTGCACGTCCTCGTAGTCGTCGTCGTCGAGCTGCTGCTGCGCGGCATCGTCGTCGTAGGCGAGATAGTCCTCGTCGGCGGTGTTAGCGCGCTGTGCGTCAAACTGCTTGGCGTCGACAGTGTCCACTCGGCGCGCTACTCCGTTCCTCACCACGAATGCATCGACGTACACTCGCGGCTGGCGCGGCTCGGTCTGCGGTAACTTTGCCGCACGAGGTTGTATAGCGATCGGCACGAATTGCTCCTGGCTATCGATTTCGGCTTGTTCATTCTCAACGATTTCCTCGGCGGCGGCGGCAGGGGCTTGCGTCGCCGGGGAAACAGGGGCACGGTTAAAGTTGAAGTTTAGCCGAAGATTGGAGGTGATTCTCTCGAGGTTGTCGGCTTTAGGGGGTGGCGGTGGTGGCGGAGGAGGAGCACAAGGCGCGGGGGTGGTCGGGTTAGCGCGTGGCTGAGCACAGGGAGGTGGCGGCGGCGGCGGAGGCGGGGCTCTCGGTTTGGGTTTGGGCCGTGGTGCAGCTCTCGGTCGCGGGCACGGCGGGACTGCTTTCGGCTGCGGTGGTGGCGGCGGTGGCGGGGGAGGCTTCACAGCTCGGCAGGGCGGCGGGCCGGCGGCTCGCGGAGCTCCACACGGTGGCGGTGCAGGTGCGGGTGCTGGCGGCGGAGCGGGCGCGGCGCCGGCTAGTGGTGCGTCGATCCCGGGCACCGGCGCCAATGGCGGCGGGAATTCAGCTTGCGGGGGCTTGCGTGCCACATTGTACCCGAGTACGTCAGCCAGTCCTCTGAACACTATGTCTCCGAATGTCCGTTTCTTGCGCACCACCTCGTCGGGGTCGCCGTCCAACTCGATGAGGGTGCCGTTGACATCCCGTAGCTCGAGCGTACCGTTGTGGTTGTTGACGACAATGGTGTCGTTGCTGATGAGCGTGTCGATGGACTGGTCGGCGATGACTTGCGGCGGCTGCGCGGCGGCGGCGGCCAGCAGCAGCAGCAGCAGCGGGGGCGCGCGGCGCATGGCGGGAGGCGAGTGTCGCGCGGGAGGGCGGCGCGCGCGGTTTTGTCGCGCCGGGACTTGCTCAAGCATCGCCATGCTCCGCTGCACACCTACACTTGTCTCTGACATCTGATTGATATATTTATGACTCACAGGTACACAGAGGCTAGTCTTGGTTCACACTCAGCTAATTAAGCCAAACTTATTGTGCCTGGTTGTCTTTTAAACTTTTTCTAATTTTGTAACAATTTGCCGTACTTTTTAAATTTCAATTTGATACACAGTAACGCAATCTATCAAGTTTCAGATTGTATTCCATTTTATTCTAGAATTTTCTAGGTGCCTACTTTTATTGTTGAATCAAGTCATACTTACCTTGTACTAAATAAGGTACCTTAGTACTTTATCAATTTCAAAAAGCCTGAAAATTGGATATAAAAAGTCCAATGCATTCTATTGTCTATGTAGGTACTTATGTCAAGAGCTTCGTCAAGAGATCTAAACCGGATTCTGTTTGCATGAAGAATAGGAAAGGGACTGCCTACATTTTGAAATAGGGAAGTATATAATAATATATACTTTTACTTTATTACCTAGGTAGGGTAAAATATTATTTCGGTCGATATGGTTTGATGCCATTCTTGAATATTCCTAGTCTCGATAGGTACATAACTCTAGCCAGCCTTGAGGCAGGCCAAATAAATTCGTCGCGAAAATTATTTACGGAATTGACCTAGGTGTCAAAGTCAGCTCTGTTTCAATGTGAAATATCCATGACATTCTTGAAAACAATGCTGTGAGGTGGAACGAACATCTATACTCACATACGAACTACTCACGTAAAACAAATCCTACAACGCGCTATCTTTTTTTTTTGTTTAGTGGCTTTTATCAAAGATATGCCAGCCCCATCGTACCCTTTTACATTAATTTGATTACTTAAAAAGTATTAGTTTATAATATTACTTAATAGTTAATGCTTAATAAATTAATAGTTATTCGTGGAGGATCATAATTAAATGGCACAACTTTTTAATATTCTCCGAAGACGGTACAGATAAGATGGATTGGATTATGCTTACATCAAATTTATTTATTTTAAAATCTTTCTCGAATAACTCACGTTCTACTCCGTTTCGAGCACACTCCATCAGCAAATGTTGCAAGTCCTCGATTTGATTGCAAACTGTGCAATTAGGAGAATCAGCCTTTTTCATAAGATGGCTAACATTGACGATGGTTAGTGCCCAGAACGGAGTCTTAATATCAATTTAACGTAATTTCTATCTAATTTAGTATCCTCAAACCAGGGAACACGAGATGGCTGACCTTGAATGCTTTTGAACCAAATGCCTTTATCCAGAGACATTTTGAAAAAATGTTGTTTCCAGGAATTAAAGCATGCTGATTTAAATTTAGTTGTATATTCCCAATAATCAGGTACATAATTAATTATACATCCGTCCACTACCGCTGATTTGGATATACGGTCTGCCTCCTCGTTACCGCTTAGTGCAATATGTGCTGGAACCCATTGCAATCTAAGCGCTATCAAAGTGCTCGGCGCGATTTGAGGATATATAACAGCCCGAGAACAACCATCGGGAAAGTGGCCATCAGACACAACACCCGTCTAGTCGAAGGATCCTGGCTGGCGCACTGCTGAAAGCTATACATACCTACACTATGTGACGTATACAACGTCCATGTCTTTCGTCTGCATTAATGGTGCTTGCAAGCGCGGCTGCTGTGTGTACATGGGATCCTGATCTCGTTCTTGAAGTCGAATCAATGTGGCATTATTTTCGTATTTCTCAATACATAGCCATGAATGTATGCCCGGTTGATGGGTTTCATTACTTAGGACTTAAATATAACCGGCGAGATCGGAACGGAACGGGTCCCTTATCCATTCAAGGAATACAGGCAATGAATGCCATGTGTTTTAGAATTTCAAAAGCATCACATAAATGGTGTCAATAGGTGATGATGATGTCATCACCCAATGACAAAGCTCAAAAGATGCACCATTTCCAAAAGCACTATAACATAGTGCTAACACAAGAATTGGATGACCACTCAGGTCCTAAAGAGCTGAGAATCTACACTGATGGATCAAAGACAAGTACCGGAACCGGAGTTGGAGTTTACTCCAGCGACCTCAACATTAGAATATCCAGACCACTAGGAAAGCTCAACACCGTTTACCAGGCGGAATGCATGGGCATTATCCTAGCGATCCTTGCCATAGAAGCCAGGGGAGTCATGGACACTCATATTCGTATACTCTCCGACAGCGCCTCAGTTCTCCAATCCCTAAATAGAAACTACACCACCTCGAAACAAATACAAGAATGCCACAATGCACTAGAACGCGTCACGGTGACAAACCGCAACACCATAACGCTGCAGTGGATAAAAGGTCACAGCGGATCACTAGGAAATGACGCGGCCGATGAACTGGCCAGGAGGGGGTCTGGTACGATGGCTGTTGGACCCGAACCCATAGTGCCACTCCCTTTCACCCAGCTACGCACGTGGCTACGAGAACATACCCACACACAAGCAGAACGCTGGTGGACCTCGGCACCAGGCTGCAGGCAGTCCAAGGAGGCTATACCACTCCTAAACAATAAACTCACCAAGCGCCTTCTGCGACTGGATAGGAGCAGCCTGCGAATGGTGGCGGGGACCATCACCGGACACTGCTCACTGAATAAGCATTTCCACACACTAGGTATAACAGACAGTCCTCTGTGCAGAGCATGCATGGAGGAGGAGGAAACGGTGTCGCACGTGCTCCTTGAGTGCACAGGCGTCGCCGATATACGTAGACAAACGATAGGAACACCAAATTCACTCACAGACACCCTGAACTCTTTAGGAGGACTGATCTGCTTCTGGAGGGAGGTCGGCTGGTTGGAATGACGGCCGCCATGGCCCACGCACAATGGTCCAACATCAGAACTAAGTGCGGAAACCATACCCCAATAGATAGATAGATAGATAGATGGTGTCAATAGGACTTAAGAAGGTCCGCCATATATCTGCATAAGTACAGAATCGAATGCATTTCGCCACATGGCAGCTTTGCGGGTAACGGTGGACCAGTAAAAGTAACTTACAACATATTGTTCTATTACGAAAGCCATGGTAAACAGAAACTCAATTAATATAACAAAAACCACATGAAAAAGTGAATGTCAATATAATGGCGATTGCGGTCAGCTGTTAATTGCAACTAGTACCTACCTAGTATTGGGTCAATGAGACGGTGTGATACGGTTCTGATAGATACTAATCGTTATGCAAATGTTGTACTCAGCTGTTACGTGTATGTAGGGCCCGTAGCGCGTAGGTGTGTTCGAGAAACGCATTTGATATCATAGGTGCTTTGCGCTAAGCGAACGCCAGCTAGTGGCTAAACGTTAGTCTAGATATTGTGACGAGGATATCCTTGGCTCCAGGTCTCTGGCAGACAAGGTAGCCCTTTGGAAGCGTCTGGCGAGAAGTAAAATAGAATTTGAAATAGGAATATAAAAATATGTTTTGTTTTATCTGTGACTCCGGTACCAACGTTCATTGAAGGCAGATGCCAAATATATTATGTAGTTTAAACCTCAAAGATAGTTTCATTTTATAATAAGTAATATCAATAAGTAGCACTAGCGTGAGTCCGCTGGTGTTACAATATGTAGGTGGTTTCGGCTAAGGGTTGATTAACTACGGAAAATCGGATTGGTGATGCTATTTTTTCAGCAAGAGCACAAAATATTGTGGCTTATTTCCTTTGTTGTTATATCATTCTTCAGGTCCCCTAATCAAGTCATATAAGCAGTTACCTGCTAGATACTTCAGTTTGAGACCACTACAAAAGATACTTACTATGAGTTTGTTTCGGTTTTCTTCTCAGGGTAGTCAGCTAGGATTAGCCTAATTTAAAAGTGTTTTTTTTCCCTAACTTAAATTTTCCGGTTTAAAACTGACCAACTATCCACTATTTAGTGCACAACTGCCACAGCAAAGGGTAGGTAGGAAGCAGACACAGTTTTTTGCAATCAGTAGTCAGGAATCCGGCTGTCGCCCGCTGCACAGTGGCAGGACACTTATCCGGAAACTATCCATCACCAAGTGAGCATCATCCCGTAGGGTCTAACCTTTTGTGGTCCACTTGGAAATTCCAGAACCGCCTCAGAACGCAACAGGAAGGTGCAACGCCAACCTCGTAAAGTGGGGCTACCTTGACGGATCAGCTGCAGGGTGTAAGTGTGGAGCCGAGTCAAAAACTATGCTCCACCTCATCCGGCCCTCTGTTCTCTAAAACATGCAGGCAACCAACTGCCACCTACGCTGCCGTGGATGTGGCAATGTTTTGGGTCACTCAAATCTGTAACACTGTCGTCCCAGCGACACGAAGAAGAAGAAGAACTGACCAAAAAGGATTGATGTGTAAAAGTGGTACCTAATTATAACCTGTGCAAAAAATATCATTTACCACTTTTAGGACCTTCGTGATCTGCCGCTACCGCGACATTTTTGTATACCTAATACCGTACAAATTCTACGTCCAAATAGGCTACTAGGTCAAGGTAACAACTAAGTGACCTATGGTCTGTCCGGACAGTTTAGGGAAGTGAATAAGTGCTTATCTTACATCAATCTTAAGAAAGATCAACCGTTTCAGTAAAGAAGCTTGCTGGACAGAATCTGTCTGTCAAAACGGGTGTTGTCATTGTCTCAGTGATTTACAGCACTTTATGCAACGCTGTGCAGACCGATGAGCGCTTTCAGGTTGATTAAATGACGTCTTAATCTTGCCGCTTAGTTAACTAGCTCCTAAGTATGAAATATTATTAGACATTGAGATTTCCGTTTAGTATTGCAAAGCGCAAAGGTAACACAGTTACAGTTTTAAATTCTCAATGAACGCTTTCATTGAGAATTTAAGACTGTAACCGTGTTACCTAATAAGAAAATACCAAATGATCGATTTTCATTTTCAACCAGTTAGGTAATTTTCTTTTTGGGAAATAGAAAATGCAAGCGGAAAAGTTAACTGTCGCAAGACAACCTTGTGTTAATTTACTATTAGGTATGGAATAGGTAGGTAGGTATATGATCGATGCGAGACGCCGCATTTTGGCAACCGGGTCAAGGTACACGGACGCAAAATCACCACTAAGTAAATATACATATTGTTATAGAGAATATTCGACATATTCTAGAATATTCTAATATTCGACAAGAAAGCAGTTGTAGAATTGTTAGAATGAGTAGTTGCGGCCCTGGGACGCAAAAGGTGTTTGGAGGAACACGGGTTTTAGTCAGTAAGAGTCTGGCTCCCTTCCGCTCCGCCCATAGCGGAAAGAGTCATTTGATGATTTCCCATCCTTAAAAAAAACGAAACCTCCATACAGGTCCTGATTCTGTTTTAACTATGACAGTCAAACAGGAAAAAATACCTACTTAATTTTAAGAAAAAAAAATCACTCCCGTAATAGTTTTTGGAGTAGTCATCAAGTAGTGGAAGGGTACCTACAAGAAAGCAAACTTTCACTAGCCAGATGATGAACTTTATCCTGTAGACTTAAATGTACATTAAAGAACTAATTCCTAATGAAATCAAGCCTATGACTTCTATTATAACGTTCAAGCTACAAGAAGATACAAATCTGCTGATTTGCATCGTTAGCGCCTGTCCAAAATAAACAGCATATCACGTAAAAGCACGTTTTTATTAGCATTGCGTCAGGCGCTGATATAAAAACTGCGCACGTAACCATAGCTTTAATTTTATTACTAGGCGTCATTTAATTTTCTTCTAGTCTAAAGTGTTTTATGATTAAAAATGTGTTCCTCGTGACACTCAATGTCAGACGAAATTGTTAGATTTCAATAGCAATCCTATTAGAGAGGCGCGCGAGAATTGGATCATTCACCCCCCATGATTGAGTTTAATTGGGTTTGTGCTAAACCTGTGTTTGTGCCAGTGACAGCTTGATAGAGATTAGGGAGACAATACTTAAATATTAAACCTACTACTACCCTTAATCGCTGGCTTAAGTATTTCGACGTACCCGGAAGAGAAATGAAAAACTGGAACTAAACGAAAACATCTCACACAATCTCAGTCGGCAGCCGAGCGCGGGGTCTTGGGTTCGATGCTTCAGTCGGAAAGAGTGTTATAGGGTTTTTCCATTACGAATTTGTGCGGCAGCCCGGAGTTTGGAAGTTGTTGATGTGACACCCGTGCCTTGGAAAACTCGTTAAGCCATGTATCCTGCGCCTGATCTCTTCCCAGTCGTGTCGGATTGCCATTCCAAAGTCAAATTCCAGTAAAGGAACAGAGTGCACCTGTGTCTGCGCACAAACTTGCTCTCTATAATATCTCCTGCTTACTTAGCTAATCTTCCTTGAGATTGGTCACCGTAACTGAAACTCGCTAGGGAGGATTACATTACTCACGTAACCCATAGGTTCAGTAAAAGCACATTTTAAGAGTCTAACATTGTTTCGAAATGCGTACGTATAATATATACGTTTTTATACCGATTTTGCGGTTTCCTACAAATGCCAGAAGAAGATCACAACTTCACAAGCTGTACTAAACTTGCTAAAGTTCGTAGCACCTAAAACTGCATAATACAGCTGCCTGGTCTCATGTAGGTTAATAGCAGTTACCGTGATGTGGAGCTCGCCGTCCCGCCGTAATTGAATGTGATCGAACATCGAAGAGTCGCGTGCGATCGTCACGCGCCGTAAATTGGATTTTGGCGAGTACCGTCAGCAAAGCAGCAGTAAACTGCCGGTACCGTTGGCAGATTAACGACCGACTGTCCATTCTCGGTATGGTCAAAATGAGAACATATCAATAATTAAATATTGCTCTTTACCGACAAATGTGAACAGTTGTCGAGTCAGATCAAATGATTCTGAAGCTACTTCGACCGTTTTGCTTCAGCGGACATTCCCACTTAGTTTGACATTTCGTAAAGTCTGGCATACCTTCATGATTTTGGCATAATGTGGCCAAGCAGCTGCGCGATGCGTAGGTTTTGTCACAGTTTACACAGTTAGGTTGTTAGTAATTTAGTACAACAGTTATCTATCCCGTCGTGATTTTATTACAAACGCTTCCTACTAACTGTTACAATAAAATAGGCGTTGTTAACAGCTATGAAAGAGTCTCGGAGCAATCATAGCGATTACGGTAAACAGGCATACCGCGACAGACGTTTCCATGATGCAGCCCACCCTACGTGTATTGTAGTTTGAGTTTCGTTTCATTGTCATAGAGATGGTTTCAAAGTTTACATGTCACCCTGATGTGCAGTTGAGCGTAAATAGTGGTATTCTATGCACATTTCTATCGCTGAAGGCGTCACATGCGTTTCCCGTCGTCGCTGTCAGTCTGTTGATCTGTTCGTCTACCGTTTCGTGTGGATTATGTGGTGCCCCCTGGCTTGATTTCTATGTTTAAAATTGTTATATTATCGGTACCAACATCAATGACGCAACCACACTTAGGACCATTTTCACCAGTGATAATTAGCGCGATCTGCGCAAATCTAAATCATATTCAAGAGCGACAGCTGTATTATCATCGTAATGACAAGTACAGCTCTTGAACCGCTTCAGATAACCCCTAGATATTTAAGAGTACCGACGAATGATCCAAGGCCTCAACCACCTTGTAGCAGCTTCCTTAAAAATACGCTGTATCTAAGGTATCCTTTGCAATAGGACGACGAACTGTCGAAACTATATGCAATCAGTTCGGAGATGCAGTTATTCGCTTGGACAATGCACGTCTAAAGATGGGTCAGACGCCTAACGAAGCGTTCAATTAGATTTGTACTGAGCTACAGACAGGTTCAAAAGGTGCTGCTTTTCTTGGAACATTCCGGATGTTCTGTTTGTCAGTTATTGCTCCAAGCTCGTTTTATGTTTAACGTGAATGCATATTCATTTTGACACAAGATTGGCTTGCCAATCGTTGAAGAAAGAACGTTTAAACTAAAAAGAAAAGGAGTAGGTAAGGGGTAAGTTTAGGAAACTGTATATCTACAATATTTTACACTGAATCGCTAAGGGAAAACATAACTCCTAAACATCTTATATGACATGTGGGACCACCACGGCACAAACTCCATATACTGAAATTGAATTCCATTTTTACTAATTCTACTGCTGGAAATAGGTATGGCTGCTACCAGCCACCCTGCAAAAATTGTCACTTCACCCTCCCCGCCCTTCAGCACTTGACTGGTGAGAGTAATAGTAGATCCCAAGCTAATCTAAGAAGACTAGACTAGTACTAGACTACTACTAGAGTGTAGGTACATATTATAACTGCAAAGTGGCACGTGTGTCGCAATCCCTCAATAGTGACGATCTCGGCACATCGCGCATTGTGTCGCGGTCGTGCTCCTCTTCCGTGAGAGCCAGAGACACTTCCGCGCGTTAATTAACTATCATTAATTTATAGTGTTTATGTAACTCGACACTGATTGTTATTGTCTTTGTTTGTGGCTAAATATTGCGTTATTATGATGACTTGCGAATAAATGTAATTAATGCGGTGGATTCGCATTAATTACATTAATTCGCACGTAAAATACTTAAGTTTCTTGATACAAAAAAGAATTCTTGCAGTTCCTATTGCCATAATAACCAGTTCGGAAGGCTATCTTCTTAACATTCGATTAGATGATAAAGCCTTAATCACGCAATATAATCTTCTAGCTACCTCACATGAAAGAGCCAAAGCTGATCTCGGAGAGCGTAGATTCTAAGTAGGTGCGATTACGTTCACTTCACGCTCACTCCACCATAGTTTACACGGTGAGATTTTAGCAGAATAGACCGGCAAAATTAAAAAAAGACTGAAGATGTACGATGTTATAGACCATATCATATTTGAAAGAGTATAACAATCTTAGTGAGTATTTCGAAATAAAAAACTGACAGTAAAGTTGGATTCAGAAACGAGAAATCGGTTAATACAGAAGTGCATCAGCTTTTACAAAACAATATCACGGAACTAGATAATAAAATCAGGTCACAGCCTTATATCACATGGACATGACAAAAGCTTTTGATTGTGTTGACCATGGACTACTACTACATAAACTAGAAATACACGGAGTTAGGGGTAAAGCACTAGAAATAATCAAATCCTATCTTAGTAATAGAATACAGTTCACTGTAATAACACAATTATGTTCTTTCACAAAAACAGAAATTAAATATACATCAAGCCTAAGATCTATAAAATATGGTGTACCTCAAGGGTCGATACTTGGACCACTGCTATTGCTCATTTATATAAATGATTTGCCTAACGCTATTCGGCACATTTGAAAAGAGCCGTACGGCTCTTTTTACAAATAACAAAAATAAAAATCATGAACAAATATATTATATTTATTGGCTTACAATAAATAATGTAACAATAAATCTTACAAAAACCCATTACCTACATGAATTTCAAAAATAAAAACGCAAAATCAATTCCATTATCGATTGAGTAGGTACAATAATGCAACTATATCTGAGGTTACAAGTACAAAATTTCTGGGAATCTATATAGGTTCTAATATGTCATGGAAAACACATGTACATAAATAGTTTATGTAGCAAATTAAATCAATTTTATTATGCCCTCTACATGCTCAAAAAAGTATCGAACCAAACCACACTACTTAGTGCTTATCATGCCTATGTGGGATCCACTCTATCTTACGGGATACTATATTAGGGATACTCAACTGATAAAGAAATTACGTTCAAGGTACACAAAAAGTGTATTAGATTCATACGTGGGATACAGCAAACAGATTCATGTAAACCTCATTTCATAAACCACAAGACATTAACCCTCCCTGATCTATATATCTACACGTCCTCAATTTTAGTTAAATCAAACGTCAGTAGCTATGACACATTCACAAGTAGTAGACTTAAAAATACATTACGCAATAAAAAATCCCACACTGCAGTATATAGCAATAGTACTTTTTGAACGAGCATAAAAATATATAATAAGTTACCCATAGACATTAATAGCCTACATTAAATTGGTATTCTTAAAAGGAAGCTAAAAGACTTCCTGATTAAAAATGCATATAATTCTGTTAAAGAATTTCTTGAAGAATAATTATTTAATATTAAAATGACTGTGATACTTAACATAATATGATATAAATTATAAGAATAGTATAATATAAAATATATGAACAATGATAAAATGTTAACGGTAAAAATTTGAATATTGAAAAATAAGTAGAAGAGAAGAAAATTAAAAAAAAAAAAATTATATATAATATATATACCTACACATTTATATACATATATAAATTGCAATGCCTTAACAGGCAACTTAGTTCTAAGAACCTGGAATTTCACGTGATTAAACCCTTATAATTGGTTCATATCGACAATCGCATTCTGACTTTGTCAAGAGCCTCTGGACTTACCTACCTACCAAATTCAAGACCAAAATATATATAAAACATAACATCTTATAATAAAACAATCAAATTAACTAACAACTTTATATTATTGTGTAATTTAATTTAATAGTCTTTGGTTCTAGGATATAATTACAACAATATTTAGACAAAGGACAAACAATAAAAAGTTAATGGATAGGTAAGCAGTTCCTTCATTAGCCAACCTTACAGTTACCTTCATTTGCCCGTTAAACACGATGTAGGTAATCGTTAAAGTAACTCATTAACCGGACCGGACCGGGTTAGACAGTAACCATCAATATATCTAGCCAACGACCCCAACTTAATATTAGATTCACTTAGTCGGGTGCTTTGAGTAACATAAGCCATGCTTACTGGTTGTCTATAATTTAACAGAAACTATTGCACTACTATTTAATTAGGGCAGCCAGAAACTATGGCACCAACCCCCGCGACAGATTCTGACTAACGTTACTGTCTGTTTGTTACGTGTGCCGCATAATACGCCAGCAGACGCTTGTGATTTTATGTACTGGGATACCACAATTCTACGTCTAAAACTTAAGAAAAATCGGTGACATAGGTTAACAGATAATCCCATTAACAATGGCACTGATTGATTTCCCCCGAGTCTGACCATTAATCTCATCCGCAGAGAAAGTAAGATGGATGGTCATTAGTCTGCAGTGATTACAATAAGCGGCGCATGATCATCGTTTGTATGAGATGGATGATCGCGGATAATTGCTTCCTGACGGGAGACGCTCATGGACGGAAGTTTGTAATTGATGGATGGCGAGCTAACTCGATCACTTTCAGTTGCGTGTGACTGGTCAACGTGGTTATCATGGAATATTGGTATTGTTGGCATATTCAGATCTAGTTCCTTGGAAAATCCATTAGGGTTTTCCTCTTCTGCGATTTATTTTCAAATAAAATCATCTGTGTTTCCGCTGTCACGTTTTGGAAAAATGGTTACCTAAATCCTTAGTAGAATTTAAAGCTCTTTGGCAGCCTCTTATAAGTAAATATTTTAATTCTTCATTCCCAATATGTTAATGCATGCGCTTGCGTCATGCCAATAAAATAAATCAAGTGTATTATGTGAAGTGAAAGATCACGATAAAGCGGCGCCACGCACCATATACAGTTTATAATATAATCCTGTCGGCGACTGCATAACATTTAACTTTTTATTTTTAATGCATAACCGGCGAGAAAGTGTTCGATTTTAAACACCCAACTGTCTTCTTATCTTACCGTTGCATCTTGGAGTAGCCGACCAATTGCAGAATATCAGAATCCTCTGTTGCTTTTCCAAAAACAAGGTGTATTTTCATTTAGCCGTGTGCTCTGGCCGAATTCTCCAGCTGCAAATTCCTCTGCCTCCGTTTTACATAACTGTTTCGACAAGATTCCGTGATCAGCATTACTTTGGTATAATTTCGCAAGTCGCTGACGTTCCTCCGCAGTCGGTCAACATCTCTTTATTATTTTATATTTATATGCGTTTACATTGCATGTCTTAGAGTTAGCAAGTTTCCAAATCGGTCCATTGTGTTTCAAAATGCTTTGCAAAATGTTCTGTTGGCAATCTGTGTTCATTTCAAGCGTTTTATACATTTATTGTTAGTGATGTGTCCTGTTCTCGGTTTAATTGATCGTTAGTATTGCAGCAGTATTACCTTCTGAATGCTTTAATTTGATTAAATTCATCGAATCGAGGATGTTTAAAGCTGAAAGTACAATGTAGGTGTTGAATCATTCCACCATGTCATGTCCATTGTTAACAAAGGCACGTATTCTTAATTCTTTATTGTACACCATGGAAACTTATATAATTTACAGTGAAGAAAATTTCATGAACAACGACGAACAACGATAATGTTGGAATTTCGAGAGGATTTGTCTTTTCTACAAGTATTTCGACAACAACACACAACAAGTACAACACAACAAGAAAGAAGAAGAAGAGCTACAAGTCTTTTATTGTCTTATCTCTATACTACATAGAATATACCTTCCTTCTTTACTGTTTCCATTAACGACATTTTAACTTGATCATGGTCATCAAGAAAGAATCCGTGTTGCCTGTCGATTTTTTTACAGTTTAGGTTTAAAGAATCTTTATTTCTCATAAGTACATGATACAGTTCACTAATGAGGTTTAAATTTTAACATGAATTTTATCGTCGTCTAATGACGAAGCATGCAGATGTAGAATAAGTAAAATTACAATAACAAGGTATGAGATTAATGGTAAACGAGGCAAAAGTGTAGGTAGTCATATTTAAAACAAGTTAATACAGCTGGCCAATTTGACACCAAGGTAACATAAGTACTGATTCTGATGATCAATTTGTGAGGAACACAAACACCGATTAAGAAGCGACCTATTGTGTGAATATTTTTGTTTACCGTATCCTAGAGTTTCTCAAAATCTCAATCCCTTTCAGCATCTTTTACAACTCAAGATCGTCGTCAACAACTCATTCGTCAAGATCAACAGTCGTAAGTAGGATGCAGCTGTCTTGCAGTTAATCTTCCGTCACCTTGCAACTCGCTAAATGGCTATATTTCCTGTTTGGATCCCCATTATCATAGAAAGTGTAGCCTGCAGCTATGGAGACAGACAAATCTCGCCGGTTCGCGGAAACCTTCATAAAACACTGACCGAACTGAATTCAATTGAATAGTGTCGAGATAACAATATTGATGCTTATTTATAAGTGTGCTGTGTTAAGACGAGTACCTACAATGTTGGCTAGTCTCGATATTAATTAATAGATACCATGTTTCAATTTTCAAAATCATGTACTATAAGAGATTCAACTCAACTCAACTCAAGCATTTATTTCAATTAAACCATTACAGGCACTTTTCAATAGTCAAGGTCGGTATGTCCAAAGAGATGAAGCTAATTACACGTTCCAAACCGTAGATCTCTATGGAGAAGAACGGGCAAGAAACTCCATGGACACTCTTTTAAATCAATGTTTTTTACAAAGATGGTTACATCATTCGTGTGAAAATTATACAAATATACATAATATGTGAGACCGATGCCGATGTAGAAAGACTTGCACGATCAAGCGTCCGAAGAAAAAAAAAGCAGTCACTGAAGATAGCTTGGTTAAGTAGTAGTGCGTGTTACTAGGAATTTGGAATATCTATAACTGTTAGTATCAAGGTATAGGAAAATATGGGTAAACTAATACGGTATTTTAATTTTTAGTGTCTGTATTTGCAGTGTTCAAGAGGTTTCACCACAAAGTAACGGTCTGTATTCTTCCTATCGACCTAGAAAAAAGACATAGTTTACTTAAAATTGAAGACAAAAAAATCAACAAGTTAATTATAAGTAATGAAATCGATTAGCGACTGGGCTGACAATCGATTAGTTGCATCGAGCAAGCAGAGCAGCTGAACAGCCGTGGAGCCGTGACGCGTCTGCTCTTGACACCTCTCAGTTTGCTGGACAAAATTAAAGCTATCATGATGGTTGAAGGCACTGGCGGACCGGGGGGGGGGGAGCTAAGAGCGGAGTACCACGTACCACGCTTATCATTAGGTAGGCTTCCTGACACCGAAAGCTGCTACATTTATAGTATCAGTCATAACAGGCATGCCCATCAGCTTACCTTAACCCTACGAGGATTGCTGCATCGCCGGAGATAAAACAAACCTAACATCGTTTACATCGTACATTGGAGACTCCTCGTCTAAGAGTCCACGTGGTGTAACGGTAACACACATTGTACTCTAATAAGGCCAGCACTCCGACATGCGCCTTCGCCGGACAACATCAATCCGACGCTCGTCGCAGTATCCATCGCCGATGGTCACGAGCAGAACACAAACATGGCATTTGTAAAGCTCACTCAATTGCTTCACTACAGGAAAAAAATCTACAGCCACACAATACAATGGCACATGCCACGAATACTAGTGTCCACTGCTGGTTTTGAATAGAAGAAGAAGTTTGAGTTGGTGGTAAGCTGTCGTTGTATGTCACAAAAGTGTCGTTATTTCCACCTTTCTATAAGTGGTTTTGCTATGTTTATTTTGTGATCAAATGCATTATATTTGACAATGGTCAAATAAGACATGGTTTCGAGCTATTGTCGCCGGAACAAGTAAAAGGCATCGTATTATTTGCTAAAAAATTAAACCAAAAAAACGATGTTCAATTTTATTGTAAGGTAAGGTAAACTAGCCCGAACCGAATAAAATTCCCCGCAAAGTAAGTAGGTAAGTACTGTTTTTTTTAAGGATGGGAAATCATCAAATGACTTCTCCGCAACCCTGGCAGAACTTCTTCTAGCTAATGAGTGAATAATGACATCGTCTTCATTAGGATATTTTTAAGCAATCTTTTGTACCCTACCGAAGACGTTTCACCACCAGCGCGTAGCATCCCACAAGACAAAGAACAAGAATTTTCCAGAGGGTTTATTACGAGTTTTTAACGTGCTAGATCGCGTTAACGTAAACGTTCGCTCATGTCAAATTGTTTGGAAAATGAAGGTTTTCCGTTATTGTCACCAGACAGCGCTTATTAAGTTTCAATACGAATTGACGTTTACGTAACGCGTTCGAGAACGTTAGAAAAACTCGCACTAAAGCTACTGAGTAGGTAACTAATCGACCAGCCACTCATGTACTCCTGACCTATCAAAATATGCACTCTTATTACATGGTTTATGACGTCATTCACCAGAAAAACGAATAACTGTTGTATACATTGATAAGATAACTCGTGGTCAATCACAATAATAACTGTGGGTGGCCCTGCATACTGTGGCGCGCGCAGTTAATCCCATCAGACAGTTTTTGCACTCCATTTTCCAATTGTACCGCTACCTTTTACAATACGAGATGACTTCGAAGAATTCTCATTACTACTCTATAGTATATTTCAGATGCTTCAGACTTCATTTGCTGAAAAGCTCTCAGCAATCACTTCTGCAGCCGGTTTCTTTCGTTCAACTAAAATTTCATCTAGTTATGGTTATGTTTCCGAAAATTACAATACGAGAATACTTGAAATTAAAATTCTATAGGCTCGGAACGTCGCCTTATGTGTGATTTGATCTGAAAAGATAGAAATCAGTCACAACCTACTAATCAATTATTTATTTATGATGTGCAAGATACTTAAAGGATAATTATTTCAATAAGATAATCGGTTATAAGTTCCATTTAATTACTTCATTCATGTACTGCGTACTAATTGAGAACAACTATAAATAATAGCTAGGTACTGGACATATCCTTATGCTATGATTAAACAAGTGCACAACAAGGAAATGGCCGCCATTCCTCTGTAGAAAGCTCTGTGACTAAATTGTATAAATACAGAGAATACACCGAGCAAATAGAGAATTCCTCGCTCAAGTAAACAATGTGTAATGTCTGTTTGTTTGTCCGCTGACTCACCGAACAGCCAGACATCTGAAATATATACGTGGTAAGTGGTTCACAAACTGGATACGTAAGTGCAGAAGCTCTACTCATTACAATGTTGAGAATGCACACTTAGGGTGATTGCCAGGGTTGCGGATTTTTTTCGAAAGAGTCACCACGGCCCTGGAATGCAAAGAGGTTTAGGAGGAACCCGGATGGGTTTTAGTCAGTAAGAGTCTGACACGGCCTTGCGCTCCACCCAGAGCGGAAGAAGTCATTTGATGATTTCCCGTAAAAAACGAAACGGTGATAGATGGTAACAAGTCGTTTCGCACTTTGTACACAAGGTACACTAGAAGAAAGTCGGTCCAACTGAAGTTACCTTCAGAAGCCAGCGTCACACTTCTGCACTTCCCTACGTTGTGTTCGCACACAAAACTATTAACACGTGTATTGATAATGACTTTTATAAAACTATATAAAATTGGACGTGACTCACGATCGGAGAAAAGCCTTAAAAACAACTCTTTACGTTTAGCAACGATTCGCAGTAGGTATATTGTAAGTATATAAGTAAAATAGGTGTATGATACAAAGTATGCACTTTTAATTATTTAGCACGTTGAGGAGAAAGTCAACATTTTATGTGGACCACCTACGTTACGAGATGTGTAACAAAAAACATGAAGTTCGGAGAAGTAGACGGACGAATTGATTTACTTTTATTTTGATTTCTTTCAAATAAGTTACAAAGTTCTTTCAAATACGTGGTTAATACGGTCACTCCTTTTCGTTCCTACGAGTACACGTCAATATCAACATAATATTTGACTAAAATGTGTTATTAGAAGATTGTGAGTAAGATTTACTTGTTTACACAAGTGTAATGTACAACAATCAACGTTTAAGTTATACCTGCTCAAGTTAGTTTTGCTTACCTGCGTTGGGTTGAGTCTCAAGACAATTAAGCATGGCTGCTGCTGGATCTGTAGTGTTACCAATACGGCAAGGCACCCTAGCTTTACCCAGTGTAACTGATAACTAGAGAATATTCATTAACCTAGTTATTGTGTTGTTAAATTTGTGTCTGGCAGCTTGACTGCCATCTTTCGATTCTTTGAGATTCGTCGTTTGGTTGCTTTCGTGACTTCGTGAAAAACGAAACAATTTTCCTGAAATCAGGTTATTGTCCTCACATTCTTGATGCACTATTGATAATACTGCTGTCCTGATAGCTTATCAATATTAAACGTGTTTCTAATTAGTACCTGCGTCAGCACTTCATTTTAATCTTATGTTACCAGTAACTCTTTGAACAGAGGAATCACGAGGCGTGTTTATAAATATGCATGCAGTTTATGCGGCTAAAGTAAGTTTCTTTTCTTCCCAGAACGAAATACATAAACAATAGTGTTGACATGTTTAACATAACGAGCGGCAGATGTAACAACTACAAAGAGATGAGTCGGTGCGCGCGCGCAGCCTCCACGCGACGCTTAGGTACACGTCGTTAGCGGTAACATCCGATACTATAGACTTTCTCTTATTTTTGTAATATTAATTAGTTCCTGATGACGCGGTCTTCGTGAATGAGGAGACTAGTGCGTCCGGTGCACCTAGCCAATCCACCACGAACTTTGCTGATTTGCTAATCCTTGCACTTGGCTCGTCTGAACAAGCATCATTAAACGCGTCAAATTAATGTATCGGAAGATGAATAAAGTACCTACCTACCTTCCGGCCGCCATTAACATCCCGGAAAAGACATTAAAGAACCAGAAACAATATGTTGTGGAAGTTGGTAATTATTTTGGGGAAATATTAATTATGCTCAAGAAAGTACAAAGTTGCAACAGCTACCTATAAAACAATTTAGTGGACTACCGTGCGGTGGAAGTCCTCAATAAAAACAAAATACTTATAGACATATAATGATTATTGAATATGCTTGCAAACAAGTAACCTTATCACTCTTGACTTCCCAGGTTGAAGCTATCAGAAAACACAGATTCCGGCACACTAATTGTTTTAACTTTGTTTCCAAGCAGACATGCACATTGATTGTTTTACTTTCAAACAATATAATTATGCTCCTAGTTTCGTGGCACTAAATGGGTCCGGTTATTGCCGTCTAGGCAAGCGCATGCTATAACTATTATCGTGATGGTTTCGTTAGAAAGGATAATTATTATAATCATGTCTTTTTGTTCCATCATAATTCGAAGCGTTTCTTCAACTTCTATTTACTGAATGCTCGTTATGATGTGTTCAAAATAATGATTTACAACTACTGTAGCAATTTTTCAGTTGCCAATTCTTGTCTATCAGAACGTCTCCACATTTAAGTCCATTGACTGGCCAACAAGAGCTTTATCTAAACATGTCTAGCAAAAAATATTTATGCAAATAATTTTTCCTACGCATTGACTTACACGATAGAGTAGTCGAGACGATCAGTCTTCTTGTTGAGAATTATTTTATTGTCCTCAAATCAGATGGGTGGGTGGGGCCCACGGGCCATGAGCGCTCTTACAGGCTTCCTTGTGTTTTCTTCATCACTTCCTTCTTCCTCTACACATAAGGTAACATCCTCAAGCGGTCAGTACAAAGCCCCGTCAGGTCGATGGTATCAGACGAGCAGTACATGCGTCGACAGCGCGTGCGCCGCGTCACGGAGCGTTTTTGCATGTCGACTACATTGCGGTACTTGATAGTCGTTGGTAGGGTTGGCAGATGAATTAAAATAGTTTTAATTACCCAATTAGTTTTAATGTGACTTTGTCTTCATTTGGCTCAAGCTATCCAAGTTCTCTGCTAGACATAGGCTTCCAAATTCTCCACCTGTCGTTTCATGGTTTGGTTGTCAATCAACTGGTCTCACCTCAGGCCTCTCCCAAACTGCACCACAACACGGTTTCCGCCGTTTGCATCAAGTTTGTCCCTGACAATTCACATATCATAGCTAAGAGACATCCCACGCTGCGCATGCGCTAGTCTATACGCAGTCACCAATCACCAATCACCAGCAATCTAGGATTGATTTATTGTGAACATAGGTACATCAAGGTGATGTCACCCTGTTAGTTTGTGTTAATAATAAGAATGTTTAAACGTTAAAGACGTCACAGCCCGTGGTTCCCTGGTTACGGAACTAACGTGATGCACACGCCGTCAATTTCACGGTTGCGCGCGCTGCCCGCGTGCTTGTGTTTGAAACATGCTGCGGATCACTGTCGCTTGAACTTTATTGTCTTTTATTATATCTGCGGAGTCAAGATTCCTCATCTTTGCTTCCATTTCATCATCTTCATTCTCTTTCCTATAACTGTATGCCTCTTGTATGCATTTCTATTAGTTTTTATCTCAATAGTCACTCCATTTCAAGTTATTTTTTTTTACACACCCGAAGAATTCATGAATAGACTAGGCACGAATCACACATCATGCATTCTGAGGTATAGTCCATTGATCTATTAGCAATCCTTCGTAGGTATGTCCCATATGTTTCATTACGATTATGCAGGGAAAAGTTAATGTTCTTCACAAGTGGATTCACAGTTCATTAAGCTATGATTAATGATCTGTGGGAGATGGCAACGCGAAGGAATTTAGAATTAAAAACAAACGAAACGAATTTACAACTTAAAAACTTGCTGATGTTTCTATAGCAGACATTTTTTTGTTATCGACATGATACACTTCACGAGAAGCTCCAACTGCGCCACAACGGCATCTGGTATTGAATCGTGACTCGCTGGGATCATCTTCAATAGATCATTTAATAACTACACTAGCAGTTTTTATTCGAATATCTTGATCAAATTACCTGTACTTATATCGAAAGTATTTGAGAAGCCAATCATTTGCTTCGGAATGTTAATTGTCCATATCTTAGTTAGCTTTTCTCGGAAAAATAGTTTAATCTGCAGTTACCGTTGTCTCCGTCTGTAGTGCTCGCTTCAATAGTTTCAGTAGTTAAATTCTTACCATTATAATTGTCTACCGTAGATATTGTGACTCTTCAAATAGTGAGTACATGATTATTTAGTTTCATTCATCTTCAGTTTTATACCTATTTAAAAACAGTTATTAATTGTTATGTAAGAGAGAGATAAGCAATGGCCAAAATAAGAGCTCTTCCAAAAATAAGAGATTAGTGCATGTATTAAAATATTAGTATCGCATAGGCGTAATATCTAAATTCGCTGTTATCATTATCAGCATATATATTCCGAGAACGGAATAAACGAATTTTAATACAGTTAGGTAGGTACTATCAGGCATCGATTAATAAATCGCAGCTTTTATATCACACTTTCCGAACTTGGCTGTAGGTAACCCTGAGTTCAAAATGCATAATTATTCGGAAACCATTTTTTCAGTTGCAATAAAAAAAAGCAATTTATCCAACGAGACAGCTTTTGGCTTAAACCTGATGCATCAACCCTACTCCCGCTAAGCTTTAATTTGTAAGGTGATCGTTCAGTCCAGCTGACTGCGCCGACCCGCGCTATCGCGAGCTAGATCAGACGGACCGATTGTAACAAATTGCTCGCCATCCTCCACTTTGCTAAATTGTATGTTAATGCTAAAGGGGCTGTTTCGCAACTAGATGATAAACTACAGATAGATAAACGCCTGAAAAAGATAAAAAAATAATAAAAGAATTTTGATTAATCACACTAATATTATAAAGGCGAAAATTTGTGAGTGTGTGTGTATGTTTGTTACTTCTTCACGCGCAAACGGCTGGACCAATTTTGATAAAATTTGGTATAGAGATTGTTTGAGTCCCAGAAAAGGACATATGATACTTTTCATCCCAGGAGGATGTTCCCTTAGGGGTAATTTTCGACATTAACGCGGGCGGAGCCGCGGGCGGTAGCTATAGTAGGCGCCAGATAATCGTGGAATAACGGTCATTGACCCACCTACAATTATTGATATTTTTAATTTGAAAAACGGAATTAATGACACAAAGCTGTCCCGAATCATCATCTCTCGTGATCCTTAACATTGTCTAATAATGAAAAACGATTCATATTTAATTGTTCAGGTACCTATGAACAGTTATTAGGGAAAGGTCAATATACTTTATTCCACATTTATCTGGCGCCTACTATAGTAATAAATAATTCATCGCTGGCGTGATGATTTGGAGAAGACGAAAAAAGTTAGCTGGAAAGATGTGGGGGAGGGGGATAAATAAAAGTAATTCTCTTAATTTAACCTTCAAGATGGCGATTTAGGTTTTTATAGGTACAATCCCAAGGCTTGGTGGAAAAAGTAAAACAGTGTTTAAGCCATTCCATTAATATATGACTTTGCCACAAATGGGTTTAAACACTCCCAATGTTTTCTTGTTCTTCTTCTTCATAATATCTTCGATTTTAACCGAATATGAGCGTGTCAGGACGGTAGTAGAACTGCCCTTTTAAATTTTATATTTTGCGCTACCGCTATGAAGACATTTTCAATTTGATGTTTATATTTACGAGACTCCGTTATGTCGTAGTAGCTAATTCTGTAATCATTGTTGCAATTTTTGTGACGCTGACGGAAAGTGAGGCCTTTATTGTATCTTCCAGTTATATTTAAGATATTGTGGTAAAAATACACGTTAGGAATCGTTTAGAATTGGTTTTTGTCTGTTTCTCTGTCTCTTCTCTGGGGGCCTCTGCGAATTGGTTTCGATCCCTCGTACGCCTACCAAAGGTACGTAACTTCAGGGTCCCGAGATTGTCAAAGACAACTCAATGGTTTGGTATTAAATTAATTATAGAAGTAATTTTTCACAGAGCGCATGACAATGCGTCGGATGTGCTAGACCATATCTTAACGTTATAAAGACTAAAAAATTCTTGTTCTTCATTCCTACCCATCCATCTTAATGACAGACTCGTGATTAGTCCGTCGGACGAGCGCATCGGATCACAGCTGCGACGCGGTCACTCGCTCATTACTTAGTGACAGGCACCTCGTGAGAACTGGGTGAGTCGTCATTGTGACGTCACTTCACACCTTGTCTTCTGCTCACTGCTAAGTGGACTATGATTAATTTGTGTCTTATTATTTTCATTCGCTAAGTAGGTAGTCAACAAAACAAGTGTCGGTGTTAGTGCAACAGCTGAGGTTCACTTGGAAGCACTTGTCTCGGGAGAGAGAGACACTGGTAGTTGTTATGGCGATGTTAGACAGAGACCCTATCTAAGTCTTGTGGACTAATTCTTTGGGCTAAATACTGAAAGAAAGAAAGAAACGTACTTTATTTGCACCATGAAGAGTAATGAAATGATATGAATCATAATATGAATCTACTATGATTTGATATTGATGTACCTACAAGATTCGGTCCTAGAATCAGTGAAGATACGCCTGATTATGACAGTACAAAACTCTCAATTCGTTCTGACATAACTACAGTATAACATATCCTCAAAAGTTTCCTAAATAATATGAAACAATCTAAATTTCGATCTTTTACATAACAACTATCAACGGTCACAGGTCTGAGGTCGATCACATTAGTTGAAAAGTGAAACCAAATCACTTGCACTGGTACTTCGTACTGAATACGCAACTCACTCACACGCATAAGAAACCGACCAACTTAGATAGCTCACTGATAACATTCAGACCACTAATATCAAGGACCTCTGAAACTGGTCGTGATACCAAATGTTTACGTTTTGGTTATAGAATCGCGTGCTTGACCTTTGCAATTTTTTGCTTTACTTACTTTCCTCAATGCGTGTTGTAATCTGAGTAATGTTCCCGAAAGGTTCCTCGGATTAGGCAGTTTTCTATAATGATTACTTATTGTCGGCATCATCCGTAAGAGGTAAAATGATGATGATGAATGATAGTATCACGTAAGTTGTTACCTAACATGCTCAGCACGTATCGCGTGTGTTTCTCTACGCATGATCCATAAAGGTCATTGAAACTGAAGTTTTAAGCAGAAAATGTCACAGTTAGCACTCCGATAGTCCGGTCTGATTACCGTCTATGGAAATTGTTATGACTCGTAGATTCTTGGCCATAAAAGTAGTGCATTTGATCCACAAAAGGGTTATATGTATAGTGTTTTTGTGGTCCAAATAAGTTTTACTCCTTTTATGTAGGTAGGTCACTAGGTCTTCACATTGTTCGTGTAAACTGTGCCAAGGACAAGAGTTCTGCAGTCGACCTGCAGGGCTCCAGACGGAGCCGTTGACTGTCCTGCCTGCTCAAACAACTCTCATCTGCGCTATAAGTGTCATTTCACTATCTATCATCAATAAGCGTTATAAGATGACAATGCTTATTGTATATCGTAGAAGATGCTGTTATTATCAACAAAAGCATGACCTCATATTTGAAACCAAAATATTGTTACATCGATAATATGTTTACCGTCGTCAATTTTAGAGAACTGTATTCAGTCATGCTTGATGACAACTCGTGTCCGACATTCACAGAAAGACAAAAAGATCTTTGGGTCAATTCCACGCAAATTGTTAAAAAAGCCTTAATTTCCATATTTTTTTACAGATTGCGACTGAAATGCGGATGCGAACGTTTCTTGTCATATCATATTCATGTGATTGGTCTTAAGTTATACTGACACATAATGAAACCTCATAGGTACCTTCTGGTAGCTACACTTCTCACTACTTTCGCCTATTGTTCGTTCTTTGTTTATATAAAAGCTTCATGGCCTATATGCATTATACCTACGTTGCTATATACAAACTTATTATACTTATCTAGGATTTTCATGCTTTTAACTGTATAATTTGTATAAATACATACATACACGTGGAAGTTATGTTTGAGAGAAGTTTACTGAACTGAGTAGACTTTCTGTATCTCATCAGTAATGCATCATAGGTAGGTGCGGCTTAATCTCAATACGGCTCAAAAAAACTTCTCTCTTTCAATTTTAAAACAAATTTTAGGAAATAATTGTACTTAATTACGACAATTTCTCCTTCTACCAAATCATTAAAATCATTACAATGTTGTGCAAAAAATTGATGCTAAGAATTTCATTCATGACCAAAGCGAGCTTCAATTCACTTCGACGAGACGCAAAGCTCTGCTACCTATCAATACGGTACTGAATTTTACACGCATATTTACCACTCACTCAAAAATTACAGCGGACGTATATATTTTTATCTGGCGTTCAGTATTTTATTACAAAATCTTTCCGAAAAGGATTGTGGAGTGAAAGTGTAATGAAAGCTCCAAACACTTACACGCGTTCACTTGAGATTCGGCGATATTCGATACGATGCATTCTTGTATAATATGCAATATCGAGAAAGTAAAAGACCACTCCTTGTAAGGAAATAGGAAGTAAATTATACACGTGACACAACGAAATACTCGATTTCGAATGCGTTATCTATAGCTGAATAGTCTCAATCTATTTTCGAGTTTTTGTCTCCTCACAGTAATCGCACCGGAACAAAACTTAGGTAGTTATCGCATGTATTATAGGGTATCTCAATGAGAGTGCACTATTTGATTTCAAAATAAAAACACTTTGGTTTAGTGATGCGTGATATTTATATTGCATGTCTGCTTTATGTATAAACAAAAACAAAAGCAGACATGTTCCGATTTAGTATGATATAAAATATCCCCCCCCCCCCCCTGGATCTGATGACAGGCCCTTACTCTTTTCATGTTTTTTTTACAAGCTGCCCACATCTTTGTCCAGAAGTCATCGAAAACTTCACCCCAAAGAGACATTCACGGCCTTAAATCGCATGATCTTGATGGCCAGTTGATGAGTTGACATCACAATTTGGTGAGATGATTCGGCCTGGAACTCTTTGCTGCAATAAATCGTCTGTGTTATGCGCGGCGGCTGGTGGCGCCGTCCTGATGAAACCACGTGTCTTCCAGATTCCAGTAGTGCCACAGGAACTCCGACATCATGTTCCTGTAACGAATGCCTGTCCCTGCAATTCCGGCCTCTTTTTAATTTTTAGGGTTTCGAACCTCTGAATGGAAAAACGGAACCCTTATAGGATCACTCGGCTGTCTGTCTGTCACAGCCTTTTTTCTCCGAATCTACAGGACCGATTCAGTTGAAATTGAGTACCTACACATACAATCAGTTGCAGCTGTCAAATAACAGAGTTGCTACTTGAACGACAAAAGTTTTAAGTACACATAATTTAAATTAAATCTTGGCTCCCTTTTGACTTGGCTAGAGTTGTACGGTGTAGTTGAGAGAGCTCGCTCATTATACAGTTAGCAATCCATCTTGACGAGCAATTAGTTGAACGCTCTATGTGTACCTATTAGTTAATTACCGTCCACTGCCGCAGGCGAGGTACGCACCTCACTACTTGAAAGCAGGGCTCCGTACTTCACCTTCATACTGCACAAACATGCACCATGAAATATACACGCAGAAGACTTACTAGTCAGGCAATAACAGTAACAGAGAAAATATAAAGAAGATGTAACTTGTTGATTGTAATGTTTTACTGCGGGCAGCATTGGTAGCCAGTCCTCAAAAAGGCCAAAAAAGCAGGCCGTTAACTCAACTTTGTCGGATTTCAAAATATCATAAATCGCGGGGAGTATTTTGTTTTAATTAAGGCACCTATTGTAGATTATAATATTTATAGATTAAAATAACATCACAAATATACTGGTCACTGTGACTGCTCAGGGTTCTCTGAGCTACTGAAAACAACGTAACTTCTACCAAGGTAGGGAGGACGGAGCTCTTACATGGAAAGTGTTTGCACATCAGCTGTTGCAAGCAAGTTGGTTACTTCATAATATAAATATATATCCCAATAATTATATGGGATTTATTATGATATTGCTTTTATATTGTTCGGCAACTACATTTTGGTGCCAATTAAATTAGCAATAGCTTATGTCATGCCGTATTGTAAGTTTGTTATGTTTTGAACATCTGCTCTTGTCTTCATTGTCTTGTAGGTTTTCCAACATCATCATAATTTAAATTGTTTATTTAGAAATCACAGAAAATGAATGCGTGACAAGTGAAATTATGTACGGAGCGACAATATGTTAAATTCCATGGTCACATTGTTAACTTAAGAGATTCTATTGTGTTTGTCGTTTGATGAAATTATGTGTTTATGTATTAAGTTGTTTGTGTTGGCACGCAACGCGCGTATGTTGGTCATGGGAAAGGCATGTATGAAAAGATCTTATTCGTAGTTAGAGTGAGCTTTCGAAAAAGTTAGTTTTGCCCCTTAATTTATAAGCAAGTTGATAACCAAATAAAACTTCTGTATCCAATGACGTATTATGTATAGTCGCGTCGCTAAAAAACAGTGCAAGCACTATCGGTGAGTAGTAATAATTATCTGTATCACTTTTTTATAAGCTTTTATTTTTTCTGTAAGCATATGTGTACGTGCGAAAATATCATGCTGCCTAAAATAGGAATATTATGTAACGTTTTGCGAACATCTCCCAGGTCCCAGGTGCACGCTCCTCTAAAGGCTTGCATTACCATAATCTGTGCTGTTACTGGTATTACAAGCTGCCTGTACTGCCTTTGATGTAGGCTCGCTATGCGGACGCTCTGCATATCGTCTTGCTTCTTTTGGTCAGATTTGCAATACTTTACTGTTGCGTAACACGGGTTTAAAGATGCATACTAATGCATTTAACATTAATTATAATTAAGATCTGGCTACAATTTACATGCTATTAAATTAATTCACAAATAATTTAGTAGATTTTGCAAATTAATATCTAACTAATCCGACTAAATGATCAACCACTTGCGACAAATAGCAGTTCTAAATTAATTTATTGGAACCAGCAAGTCGTTTTCTTCAGACTCGTGTTTCAAATCAATTATCTTGTAGTTCCGGATGCTACAAATGATCTAGATGACCTTTACGGCTCATTATCTTACCGAAAACTACCTTTTACGTAACGATCGTATTTCTTCCCACAGACAGTAGCACTACACAACGAAATGTAGACTAACAGAATATCCGCTTTTGACAACGAGACAACACAGCATAAGATGAGCAAGTCCGATTTCAATCCTCGTGATACAGTTACAGATGTTCTAAAGTGAACGACTGTTATGGGTTTGTTAATCTGACACAAGTCCTGAAAATTTATGAGGACGCTTTAACAACTACATATTTGCGGATCCCTAGATGTCCGTGCTTATGAACATGAACAAGGGAAATGCATTCACAAGATTTTAGCCTTATGGACAGTCTTTCAGAAATTCAAAACTCAACCCTCGGCATACCCGATAGTAATCAATTTTATTTGAGATCTTACTCATAGTTGCAAACAAGAAGTGGTTCTTCTATGCACATATTCTGCCTTGTGTCCACAATCCACGCACGTAGGAATGCATTATGCTGAGTGTCCGCGTGCTTCCGGCTTCGCGCTGCACTTTACGTAACGCTCCTAATTGCGGGTCACTGACTCACTGCACCGGATCATCTCATAAAAGAGATAACAATTGCTATACACGCGTGTGTGATATCTTTGAGAAGCCACACGTTTTTCAAAGATTGTTTTCCGAAAAGGGAAAAGAAATGTGATATTTTATAAAACGACAATGCTGGCGATATGGCTTCTTCCCCTGTTTGTAGCGGCTGGTCGGCTAGCCACAGGACTTACCTGAGCGCGCCTAGGCTCCAGGCTGCTACTGAGATATTTTCTATGGATCGCCCCCATATACTTCCCCAGGCAGCCTTTTTTATAAGATGTGTAGCCATCCAAAGAGTCTTCCCGCTCTGGGCGGATCGAAAGGGAGTATCAGACTCTTACTGACTAAAACCCATCCATGTTCCTCCTAATGCCCTTTTCGTTCCAGGGCCGAGGTGACTCTTTTGAACAAGTTCCGCAACCCTGGCAGGCTCTGGCCCTAGCGGGCGCCGTCTACTATGCTGATGCTGACATCTCTTTGAGGCGCGCGTGGAAACAACGCGCTGTCGACCAGGGCCTGGGTTCTTATCGGACGGCGAGCCAACCAACGTTCGCCGTTCGCAGGCCCGCGCCTACGGTGGCCGGGAATCGCCCTGCGACACTCGACGACCAGGGCGTCTTCTTCTGTTGCGGCGGCTGGGGTGTGCCGCGTGAAGGAGAGGTAAACCTCATACCACGAAGCAATAATGCTAGCGAAGGAGGTAGAAACCAAACTGCGGTCACTAGATCAAAGTGGCAGTTATATTAAAATGAAGAAGTAGAACATTCTTCCCTGAATAATTCACCCGGGAGCTCAAAGCGGAAGCGGTGTTAAGTGATGCTGATGACGCCACGGAACCGCTCCGAGAGAACAACAATTATACAATTAGTGATACCGCGGCTTAATAGACAATTAGACACGCATGCTCAGAATACCTGGTTGTTTGATACTTTGAGTCGGTAGCACTGGGAGACTGGGAGTCTCTCATTTGTTATGGGATTCATTTTGAAATTAAATCTTTGAAACTATCGAATGGTCTTTCACGCTTCTACGAGCTTAAGGAGTTCATCCATAGGCTTCGAATTAAAAAGTGATCTTTGGACAAAAACCTGCCTTGGGTGGGTAAGTAAACAATGAACAGGTTGCTTGTAGGCAAGCTTCCATCATCGACCAGATCATCGTTTTCCGTCAGGTGAGATTGAAGCGCAAACCTATCAATAAAAAAGTCGCTATTAAATTTGAAACGAATGACGGAGGCATAGTGTGTCGAAAATTGTTTCATTGACATATTGCACATCAGCTGATAAACTTTTAAATGTCAATTCAAATGGATTTGAAATCAATCACCTGTAAAGGTTAATAGATTAATCAATGCAGATTTTAGTTTCAAAAATAATTATCGAAATTGCCGCTTTTACATATTCATGATACGAAGGTGTTGAAACTTCAGGGTACGACGACACAGCCTGTTTGGCAAATCAGCTTACAGGTGGATTACAAAATTCACGTTAAATGCCTTCTGTCTACCTACTCAAAACCCTTAATTTGGTGAGTATAAGGTATCAACGTATTATATAGTCTTGAATGCTTGGGCCTACAAACCTTTGCCTTCCATGAAAGTTTCTTCATGCTTCCTGTCCTTACCTATATTGTGTCTGCCTATATAAACTTAAAGTTTATAACAGCCTTCGCATTAGACAAGGGTGTTACATTTATAATTTCAGTGATTCATTGCTTAGGTATCCAATGTTCAAGTGTTCACGCTACACGGTGGTGGCGATCAGTTATACAATTTCAGTTCAAACGATCTTCTTCAAACACAGCAGGAGGCATAAAGAGAAAGTGTAACAAAGTAATATGTTTATTTGTTTGTCCGTCTGACTGCTAGACCATACATAATCGATAATAGAGGCGCGCGCGCATCGCGGGCCATTTGTCATCAAGCAAGAGATATCGAATCGACGTGAAAGTCTCAACAATAGCTAACTAGGAAAGGATGTCTACATTCAAATTGTTATTGACCGAAGCGAATCCAAATAACGAAAAAACATTCATTGCTTCTTTTGTTAGCATTTTCCTGGACGTCTTCCATACGAATGGGGCAATGGCCACAGTTCTTCAGATCTGGGCCCATTGTTGCCAATGTTTGGAGCTTTAATCGTGTGTGTCTGATTGCTGATTGTACAACTCTCAGCATTTGCAAAACGATTCAGATTGTGTTCAGTGGAATTGGATTTCCTTATCAAATTGTTAGTGAGGTACTTCTATGAGGTGGTATGCTGCAATCGATCAGCTTTGTTACTGATGCGTGGAGCGTGTACATAGTTTTTAATTTTCTAATTTGATTTTTCAAGCGACTTAAACTTAAACGAGTACTTATAGTTTTGGCAGTGATGTTATGTTTGTACACGCACTTTCGAAGTAAGTACAACGCATGTCGCTTTCTCAAATAATTTAGTCATCAGTTTTAAATGTGTATTCAATAAAAACATTTACGTAGGGTACGTTATATCTGTTTGGTTACAAGTTTATTCTCGATTATATCAGCCGACTGCTAGATAAGTGAAACAAGGGCTTTTCGAATAAAACATCGCCGTCCATGATTATATTCTTGCCCTGTTTCCAATTTATTGGTGGTCGATGCAATATTAATTTGTAAAATTTTAGTTTTCACTGAACCACCACCACCACTCCATGCATCTTCCCTAATGTCCTCCTCTGCTTGAATCTTATCGTGTTTTTTTTAACTAAAGACGGCACGTCTTCCACAGTTCCGCACCGGCTGGTTAGTGCCGGATAATTTGGCTACACAACGATGTGGGACAGCGCCACGCTGTGTCGGCTGTCGTCTGCCGGCTGTGACACGCATTAACATTAACATGACAATGAGTGTCACGTCGTCGTGAGTCGTTCTCGTCACGCCCGCTGCCCGATCTCGAACTATTCGTCGGAATAGCTCTAGTTTTGAGATAATAATAATAATTATTCATTTATTTCGTTAACAACAGGTTTATTACACAACAAGTATGTTGTGGAGGCCTTCTTTTAAGTATGAAAATACCTGTAACAGAAGACCTCACTCTTCCATATGATATACAGAGCCTGTTCAAAACAAAGAAGGTACAATTATAAATTACAAATAAATTAAAGATCTTATTTTTTTCTTTTTTCCGAGGCCGGCCCAGAAAGCGGTGGCGAGATGACTTGGATGCACACCGCGAAGGCTGGTTCGAGGTGGCACAAGAAAAGAATGTCTGGAAGGATATGGGGGAGGCCTTTGCCCAGCAGTGGGACACAATAGCCTAAAGATCAAATAAAATGTAATAAAACAGTTACTTTGAAACATGATTTCACAATCTCAGATAATAATACAAAGATAAGTGTGTTTGTGTGCGTGTGTGTGTGTGTGTGTTTAAGACAAGAAGGGACTTCAAATGCTTACTTGATGAGATGGAAACAATCATATTTTATGGTTATGGGTATAGGTAGGTAGGTATATGAAAACGAAAGTGGGTTGTCCGGAAAGAGCTGCTCAGCAATAAAGTGACCTTAGAAAATGCTTACTAATCTTATCAATTAAACTTTTTAAATGTGATCGGAACTAATCTGAACTAAATTTTAAAAAGAGAACTTTCCTGGTCTCACTTCAGTGTAGCTGTAGATACGTAAGTTATGCTAAAGAAGGCAATTCAAACAACAGCACATTAATTTATTTAAAAATTGAAATGGTACCAGTTTGGAAAAATATTCTTCTAAACAAAGTAAGAATTATCCAAATCGGTTGACAATTGGTAAATATATCGCTGAACAAACATTTTTCCTGGGATCCCAGCATCAGAACCTTCCATCATCAGCTCAGCAAGATGAGATGTTGATTACCAGGCACAATTATCTGAATTGCGTTAGAAAGAATATGAAAAACATTGTATGTGCCTTTAAAATTTGAGGGTTGCCCTCGATTTCCTTGGAATCTCATAATCAAATTTTAACTTGGTGCCAATGGGACCACCTCAGAAGTATAGGCTTTCGAATAAAAAAATAATCATCAAAATCCATTCATAATTGACGGAATAATCGCTAACAAACATACAAAAAAAAAAGAAAGAGTGTGTGTACTTATGTACTTACACGCGTTAGAAGTTATACTTCTTTGGCGTATGGAAAAAAAAAAAACATTCACAACTAAAAAAATATAAAAGTTTTAAAATATTTTTATTGTTTTCAGCTTCAATTTGTTGCGTTCGAACGATCGCCAATTAAGTCTATTACGCTAAATAACTGATACGTTTCATAGTTTTAAAACTGTTTGTTCATAAAATAGGGCAGATATCATGCAATTTTTTTTTTTTGATTCGAATGTTTTGTTAGTAGTACCTATTTGAAATTAATACCAACTTTCTATTCTGAATGGTGTGTACCTGAGAAGTTTATGGGTACCTACTTACAATGACATATAAGTTACGAGACTCCTTTTTTCAAAATAGTCAATACTAAAATTATTATAAACGGTAAAATTCTTTGTTCCGTTCTACTAACTGTAGATACAAATCCGATTAAGAAAACTCATTCATGAAGAGGCTGTTTTTTGTCTTCGAAAAATCATCATATTCCAATAAAATCTTCTAGGATAGAATAAAAGGAGCTGGGCCGCGGGAAAAATTAGTGTCTAATCAATTACTTTTATCAAAATATTTGTATCTTATATTTTGGCGCTTTATTTCGAAATTAAAACCACATTCTTCTTCGAAATTCAAACATAAAAGACAATAAAAAATACTAGAATATACAACTTGAACATAGTTATCGATTTTCATGCCACCTAGAACTAACTTCACGATGTAGAATTCAGGTGTCGGTGTGCGCGCGCATCGTAAAAATTCACTCTCATCAGTTTTCTCCATCGCGCCAAAAGAAGTATAACTTCAAAAAAACATGCAGTCGAATTGGGAACCTCCTCCTGAAGTCGGTTAAAGATCTGAACAATCCACCGAATTTTCAAAATCCTGGCCACTGTCATACCTGTACAATGTTAACAAAATCTTGACAAATTGTTACTTTGTCTAGTAGCCATACACTGTGGATACAAGTGGTGTCGGTCACCCCGACTGTGTCGAGAGGGGTCTGTGTCGAGGGGAATCACATGAATTATTCAGATTAGAACACGTGTCAGGAATGTGAAGAGGATCTCGTTTCCGTTTTTTATTTCTTAACATTCTTTAAGACGAGGTAATGAGTAAATAGATAGTTGGGTGATAAAAGAGGGAGATTTTCATCATCGTAGATTTTCAGGGGCGACATAATAGGTAGGTCCAACATACTTGGGTAAGTGACATTGTCCACGGATCATGTTATTCACGAGCAAAAAATCTGCTTCTGGTTTTACTTTTAAAATATTATCAGAAATAATACCTATGTGGAAATCTCAAATCTGCCTGTATACGTCATGCACTTAACTCTATTGAGTTACACCTACCGACTTACCGAGCTAATCCAATCGTTTAGTTCCAGGTATACTTGTTTACTACGGTACTTCACATTCTAGTGGTTTGAAAATTGCCCTACGCGTGGCTCACAATATGTAGGCTTTTACCGGAAAAATATACAATGCGTCTTTTTTGCCGAAAGCTGAACCTATTCTTCCTACTTTTTTTTCTTTCCTACCTTTAGCATTAGTGTTGAGATAGGTGTTCTACAATTTTTTAAGTTCTCAAACATTGTTTGCAAGATAATTTGAGGGAACATTTATAGAGGTATGCGGTACAGAGAGTAAAGTCCCGCATACCTCTACTGAAATGGGAGGATCCTCCTACCAGACGGTTGTTGTGTCTGGTGGGCATCTGCCCAATAGTTGATATTCGGACTGTTGTACGTGTTCAAATCGCACGGAGAACTATACTTGCGCGATGCAGGATTTCGTTGTTAGTTCGTCGTAGATGGCGTTGCGGTTCTTTTTGTTGCCGTACAAATTTCGCTTCTTAGTTTTTCATGTGGTAGCATCGATGCCGCTACACATTCATTCTTTCAGAACTCTGACTATTTCTTCTACTTATGTTGGAGTAGATGGTAACCCTCAAAGATATTGTGCATAGTAGGTAGCCACGTTTATATCAGTATCAATGGCATTTATTAGGTCTGTCTAGTTAATAGGTAGAAGTTATGAAGTAAAAAATCAGGTAATGATCGACACGATTCAAGCGTTTTTACGCTGAAAGGGGTGCTTTCAGCGTAAAAACGCTTGAATCGTGTCGAATGCCCGCTGAGCATCAGCACAATGCAGATTCGATTAAGGGCGTGTCATATGGGGTCGCGGCGCGTCGGATCGCTTCGCTACTGTTTGTTTTCCCGCTGCGCCGCTCCCGCTACGAATTATCAACAGTTTTCTAATTGTGTGAATTTCGCAGTGACGACTCGCGGTTTGTTGCGAACTGTGAATGGACTCTTTTGAACACTTACTTTTGCGCGGTTGAGCATCATTACTTTACACAGTTTTTTTTCTTAACTAAATGGAGGCCGCGACATGTCCAGAAAGGGGTGGCGAGACGACCTGGACCGTGCTGGTACTTGTGGTGTGGTGAAATAATTCCTGGAAGAACTTGCGGGAGGCCTTTGTCCAGAGCGGACTGATAACAAAATGAAAAATAGACACAATTTGGATCTTGTGGCACTGGCTACATATGCATTTTCTATGACGTTTTTCTAACTGGAACTTGGAGTTTCTTGCAGAAGAGTAGAAATTTAATCTTGTAAAATGTCATAAACTTAATAGCCAGTTAATGTCTGTCATCCAACCATCATAGACGACAGTGCAATATAAACGCCGTGGCACCCCTAATGTCTTGTCGCCATCCCTCTATAAAGTAAGTCAACAGCATTAGCCTTCGTCTATACACCTACTGATGAGTATAAGACGTGGGGTCGAAGTGGGTCAGGGATGGGCCCCTCCCCCTGCCCCGGACAGTCCTCGGTCGACGGCATTATGACAATATCTTTGTTTTTCACTAATCTGTGTTTCTTCGGAGCTAAAACAGAAAACACAACAAAACAAAACTATTTGGAGTGGTAGCTCTGGCTGGAACAACACAGTTTGTATTTCATCGTTATTTTTAATGGTTCTCGATTTTCAGACAGTTTTCGGGTAGGAGGCAACACATGGTCATTTAAGTCCTAACAGTTATAACATGTTCTACACTCCTTCTTGCGTTCCTAGCAGCAGTTTCTCTACCTCTGAAAAATGGTGCTTGTAGGATACTCCATCCATGACTTCCAAAAACTCGTTTTTCTTTTTAATTGCAATTCAGATCCAGAGAACACACTTATGACCATTAAATAAATAGGTCATCATCATCATTCATTATTGGCAAGACTGGAGTCTGATTTTCTGGCTTCTGACAGCTGGGAACAACGGCTTAACGTGCTTTTCGAGGCACGGAGGAGTCTCGCTATGTTGAAATAGTCACCCATCCACAGAACTACCTCGGCAAGCATTGCTTAACCTTGAAGATAACATTCTCCTACCTATATCCATAACTTGGGTGATTAAAACACCTCGTTAAGAGTGCACCAACTGGTTTTAAATACGATATCGACTGGACGTGGTCGGGGATTTACTCGTACTTTCCGAGTCGTAACGAACGACGTGGCAATACCGATGATTGGGAGCCAATTCATTTACATCACACATACTTATCTAGTCAATATCTATTGAATTCCATATCAAAGATAATAATCGTAAGTAGGTACTTTATTTCATGTATAATTTAATTATTTGAGTGGCCAGATGAATATTGTAATGACACATACTCGAAGAATGTGACGGACGAAGAAGCTAATGCAGTCCTGGGGGGCTACTCTATAAACCCGAAGTCCGTAGATTTGAACTATGAGATTACAGCAGCGTTAGAAATAAGTAAACAGACCGATAAACGATCCGATAGCATCTTAATAATATGAGCCTATTTCTCACTACTTAATAACTTAAAGGCTCTACAGCCTTCATCCTGATGTACCTGGTGCATCCAATCTGTAAGGATTGTACGTACCACAGACCTATGAATAAGACTGCTGTAGTCAACACACAATATTGTTAGTGCTAGAGGATGCTCTTGAAAGTTGAAGACAAAGAAATAAGTTAACATAACGCGAAAATAAAGATAGGCAGTTATTCCAGAGACCTAGTTTGTACCATATCTATTGAGGAAAAGATTAAGAAAATTCAGTCAAATTGAATACACGACATTCCTATGTTTATAGTTGCACACAAACAGACATGGCGGTCGCGGGGGCGATGAACTAATTCAATAATCTCGGGCCGGCAGATAAACGTCTATGTAAATCTGAAGCGCACGCGCAGCCAAATGTGTGTGTTGCGGACAGACAGGAAAACAAGACGAAAATAATGTCTTCGTGTTGTTTTTATTATTAGTCTTTCAAAAGTCCTGACTGCAAATTTGTGGCTCTCCAAAGCATCGCAACATTAACCGCTCCTATGTGTTCCGGATCCAGTATCCATTCCAGATTCCCACAACCTTCGCCTGGTGGTTGTTCCAACTTCTGTGGTGGCGTGGGGCCCACGCTGTTGCTTGCTGATACTAAGGATCTGCAAGACAAAATCAAAACTTGAGAATTTTTAGAAGTTGAACGGAAACAATGCCTATTGACATAAATTCATTACCATTATCTTATCCATAAGACGTCAACTGCTTGGATGTTGGTCTCTCCTTGTCATTGAGCTATCATAGCTAGAATTCCAGTCCAAGTCTTACTTGTGATCTGTAGTTTAAGCCTAAGCATACTATCGAAAGAAAAGTCTATCCTACTAATAACATCTTGTTGGTCTTATCATCATATGGAATGGCCATCTCTTCGACTTTTTCTGCTGTCAGTCCTCCGAGGTGTGAGCAAATAATGTGTTATGTAAATACGTGATTATTTGCTTAGCATCAGAAGATGGTACACGTTCGAATGTAAACGACGCTGTGACGTCACGCGTCGCCTGCGCATTCGAGTGCTATCGATTAGTGATAGGAAAGCTTTTACATCGTTATCAGATGGGTGCGGAATGCGGTGATTAGAATAATTAATTTATTGCAATGAACACTCACCACTTGCACACAATGACATGGAGGTAAACTTGTGACATATATTAGGAAAATATCGTTACAAAAGACGGTCTCTCAAGTCTATAGCCATTTTCTATTTTAGTTTTAAGCTGAAGGAACACATATCTAAACATTACGCTTAGATAATCTGTCTCGTAAACAAAAAGCATCAACTTGTTCGACATTACGTGAGCAAATGAAAACTGCGTGATAGTGCAGTTTGGCCAGTCGACGATTATGAAATAATGTAATGGCTATGTTTTCCATGTCATCGTTTATTTTATTTTTTTTGCTTTGTCATGAAGGAACGGTACGCCTGCTGATTAATGTTTTCCAAAAGCTGCAGACGACACAAATTACTATGTCATAGAAAAATATTACATGCAATCAAAACTTAGAAACTTATTCGATAGTCAAATTCGTACAATCATGATTAATAGTTACCAATTATAACTTTCTACTCATTCAAAAATATTATATCCATCAGTTTTCACTCTTGGCCGTAGGTAATGTAATTTTTTACAAGAGCCTGAAAATAGTGTTCAAGTGTAGTATGGTACAAATAGTTTTTCAAAACACTTACTCCACCGCTTTTAGGCGCGCAATGAAGCGCATTTTGCACTAGTGCAGAAAAGTCGTCAGCCAACCCTCGCCTATTCAATCAATATAATTATATAAAACTAGTTGCCGCCCGCGGCTCCGCCCGCGTGATTGTCGAAAACTATCCTAAGGGAACATATTCCCGGGATAAAAAGTATCCTATGTGTTATTCCAGACTATAATCTACCTCTGTGCCAAATTTCATCAAAATCCATTCAGTAGTTTTTACGTGAAAGAGTAACAAACATCCATACATACATCCATACTTACAAACTTTCGCCTTTATAATATTAGTAGGATTCTTCCGTTATGACTGAGTGACTGAGTGCCTAAATGACTGACAGATAACGCACAGCTGAAACTACTGGTCGTAGAAAGCTGAAATTTGGCATGAAGGTTCCTTGGGGAGTGTAGGGGAGAGCACTAAGAAATGATTTCCCAAAATTCCTACGGGAACGGGAAAAACTGGATATGCGCGTACGAAGTTGCGGATAAAACCTACTTTAGTATATTTCTCAGCTCCATAACGACCTCGCCTTTAGCTTTGGCATCTATTCCGGCTGCAACATTTTAAAATTTACTATTGTACTGTAACGTTTCAACAGTATTAACTACAGTCTATTATCTAGTCAAGAATTCACACTGTTTGTCTATAAGTTACTAAACTATGACGTGTAGAGTGTGAATACTCAGTAAGGTGCCAATAGAGACGTCTTTCGTTAAGCATTTTATTCCCGCTGCTAAGACAAGTAGTGTGAGCGCTCGAACAGTGTCAAGCAGTAAATATTGTCAGCTACTGAGAGTTCTCACTGCTGTCTATAAACTAAGGCGTAGTGTGAACAGTTTCTGACAGGCAGTCAATTAAATGTTCTCTCTAGAGTACAGTGTACAGTTGATATTTCTCACTGCTGTCATTAATGAAGTCATGCAAGTGTTGTCAGTAAAGCAGTCAGTCGGTTGTCTACAGTTTGATAACGTCACCTGTTAATTGATTGCTATGTTCCGCTACAGTTGAGTGGCGTGCAAGCCATGAGCGGACGGCGACTTGATCATTCATTACTGAACGACTATAACACCGTGGCACGGATCCAGTATGAATCCGTGCCACACTTCCCAGTTCTGGGATTACCAAAATTATCAAACCAAGACCATCTTTGACGCTCGCTGTCCGATCACCAGCAGGTCCGGGTCAATGGCGCGTTGTGTTCCACGCGCGCCTCAAAGAGAGGAGACGCCAGGGTTACGAAATTTGTTCGTAAGAGTCACCGCGACCATAGAACGCAAAGGGCTTTAGAAGGAACACGAATGGGTTTAGCCAGTAAGAGTCTGACACGCCCTTTCACTCCACCCTGAGCGGAAGAAGTCATTTGATGATTTCACAACCTTAAAAAAAAATACCATATTTGATACTCTTGCATATCATGGGCTTTTAGATATTTAAGAAGGTTTTGTAAGATTATATAGCAAGGAGTTGACTATGTCCATGCGATATAATGAATGTATGTGAAACCAAGGATGGGAAGCCAATAATTTTAGACAGATGATATGTTAGCACTTCAAGAGGGTTGAGGTCTCTGAAATAACGCTGTCCGCTGGCCGCTCATGGCTCGTCCACGGTCAGTCAATCAGCATCAGCTATGCATGGAGAATGCTGCGTACGATTCCCTCGCCTGCCCGTAGCGCAAGCGCGGTAAGTGCGTATACCTGCGTGTGTGTATGTTTGTCTGTGCGAGTGTGCGTATGATCTGTATCGCGTTACGGTACAACGCGCCGGAGCATATGGGAATTGGGTGTGTAAACAGTATGTCAGTACATGTTATATTGAAATGTTTTAGATAGAGGTACCATAACGCTAGAGAACCGGAAAATGCCTATAAAAATCGTCACAGGCAGCCATAAACCTAAATTGACGACTGCTCTAGTATTGGAATATCAACTATCGCCAGTTACAGCAGAGGTTATTGGCCGTCCTTCTGGAGCTGAGTATAAGATACAGCCGTCACGGGCATTCAGAAGATGGAATGTCTGACTTCCAGTATAACCAAGGGATATCGCGTTGCTCAATACGGAGCTGGGGTATCAGGCTGTAACCTGCAACCCATTTGACCACAACATAACATCCCTAATTGGGAAAAGGCTAGTCAGATAAAGAACTCCTAAATCTAAACAATTCACCGGGGTGTGTATGTAACTGAACATCAGCTTAGAAACTATTCAATACAGGTCACTATTTAGCGAGTGACAAGAGCAAGTAAATCAAACAACGACTACAAATTACAACCAAATAAAGACAGTGACAAGTGTTGGTAAACCAATGAGCACACAACAATATATAAGAAACAACAAAACACAATATAATATATATGCAAGTGATATCATTGTATATTGGTTTGTCCTGAGTCACCGCGCACCGTCACACTCCTGCGCTGTGCAAGGCGCTCGCTATCGACTGATAACGTGTGATAATGATAAGGTATCGATGCGATCGCGCCAAATGTCCGCCTAATTAATTCTTTAGTACGTCATCCAGCGAATATTTTTTGAAATTACATCACTTTTGATAGGTAAATTGGCGCTGAAATTTTGTTTCTCTGATGGTGTGCTGAGGTACCTAAATGTATATTTATCGTACGAAACATTATTATTTCGTATGTTTGCAATTAAATAGGTACGTAAGGTAGGTATTAGAGAATAATCGAAATAAATAAATTAATATGAAAATATACAAACGGAAAAATCTTCACGTTTCATATATGCGAGTTTTTCAGGCAACTTACTATCCTTTGGGAATATGACGATAGATACTTGTAGACGTTTTCGCAAATACCGAACTTATGATAAATAGGTAAGTTACAAGTCAAGTAAAGCGAAAAATTCTTATGGAATTAATGCTCGCTAGACCAATTCAATGACCAATGTTAATCAAGACAGATATAAATGATTGATTCATGTAAACCTTAAAACACAGGGTATGTTTCAGTGAAACTGTACGTTACAGAGGAAGAGGAAATGTTGCAGTTATTGTGAAGTTAAGAAACACTTGCATAATTATTTTGTGAGAGTTAATTATACTCACTGCAAAGTAATATTAATTAACGGAATGAACATTACTTCGTTTCTTACCAACCTATTGCACTAAAATGCAACAATTGTGCAAACGTTTCTAAAAACAGTTTCTACACATTCTCACTAAAAATATAATTATTTTAAACTACTATTGTTTTACGTGCAGATTTTAGTTGTATATTATTTTTTATTATGAAATCATGAGACGGAAACGGTTGACACACTGACCTTCAGGGTGAACACCTCGGTACCTATCGTAAAGTGTTAAAAAATATGATATCTAGCACGACAGGTAGGGACACATTATAATAAATAGGAATCAATATAATACTATGAGATTTGATATGATACGGCTACATTTTTTTAAGTTATCAAACCGTGCTCGATCCTCATTATTGGTCTTATCGTAGGTTCAAATCATGTGTTGTAGGAGAGCTATTTGCTTGAGCAGAAGTTACACTTGGTGGTGTTTGAGAAAGACTGTCAATCTTCCACGTCTCCTGAAACAGATGATGTAATGTGGACATCTGTCTGAGTCTGTAGTCCACTCTCCAGAGGAACCAAAAGGGATGTTCTCGAATGAAGAGGGACCCATCTTCGATTTCGAAACATGGCACATATGAGAAAGCCGTTCTAAGACAACATGAGCTATTTTCGTCTTTAAGAAATAGGAAAACTTATTTAGAGAAATCAGATTTTATTCTCTTATTTTAACTTGTAATTGAGCCAGCTGACACAAAATCCATAGACATTGTGTTCAACTGTTCCCCACTTGACATTGATACCACACGTGGTCGCGCGCGCGCGTGTGTGTGTACACGCACACCACCACACGCTATCGAGTATCGATCAGCTGATTACGAATACACCCACCGATACATACACGTTTATAGTTGTGTCGTGTTATCAGCAGGCAGGATTATGTACCTGTTTGATTGCGATGTATGAAAACATACGTATCTTGCTTGCTATGAATCCAAGGCAAATATTTAAACTTTGCTTTACACAATCCTGTAAGATTTGCCGTTTGAAATATTATTTATTGCTTTATCTACTTGTACACATTGACTAGATATTAACTTCGATCAAGGCTTCTCTTGCTTCTATTCTTGTATCATAATGAGACAGGCTTTCCTACATCCCATGTGTGCCATTGACCCATGTGTTCCTTTTCAGGTTCAGGAGTCTTCTAAGTCATCGAATCTTTAGCGATTTCTAGACAATGCTCTGCAATCTCTGCTAAAGTTAACCACCCTCTTGAATGCATGTCGACCCTGGTAGATGAGGCGGCCGTCCTGAAACTTTCCAGAAATATGGACGAACAGCCTAATTTACTTCGAGTTCGCGTAAATATTATGACAATGACACTAACAATGCCAACGATTACAAGTATCTGATATGGCCAATCAATACTTGTTACATGTACGTGCAGGCGCTAGTTAGGTTGTTACTATCACACTCTCATACCTGCAGGACAAAACGTACAAAACCCAACCAATGTGTACCTAATAATGTGAGATGGAACATCATCGTTTCAGCCGATAGATGTCCACTGCTGGATATAGGCCTCCCCCTAGAGTCACCACATCGACCGGTCTAGTGCGCCTCGCATCCAGCGGATTCCCGCAGCCTCCACCATGCCATCGGTTCATCTAGAGCTAGACCATGATTACAAGCTAATAAATGTGAACCGAAAATGGACTCCGAAAATACCTTTTCCTTATATGGTTTCAAATTTCAAATATTCATGTATGCTGACAGTAACTTCAACTTATTTTTTCAATTTCGGTACAAACTATAAAAAGGGTATCTTTAAACTTTGAATTTGTATTGGTTGTTTTTTTTCCTGAAAATAAATGTCTAGACGAAGATAATTTATTGAAGAGTAAAAGCGTTAAATTTACATACAATACAAACAAATTGAAAATAAAATATTTTATGTAAGCATCACCATTTACTTGTCAAAGCAAAAAGGACCGTTTGAAATTTCCACTCAACTTGAACGAGAAGTTTATTTCAATTGTCATTTTTTACGTGCTTCAGTTTTACGTAAATTACCTATCTTCACGTTTTATGCACATAACGCAGAGTTCTTGACCAATGACGCAGATTACATGATTTCTCTTATGGAGAGGTCATGGACCATGCGTCACCGTGAGGAAAATCCTGCTCGCGGAAACTACGAAGGTACGGTTTATTTGCTTCTATTTATTTACCAACATTTTAACGATATAATTTTTCCTTGAGTAACTCTTATGAACTCTGACCCTTACCTTAAGATATTGTAGGTAACTGGGTTCTGGCTTACGTGTGGGTTGGTCATCGCAAGAAACTAGAATCTGGATGATTAAGCAGACCAGATTTTTTTTAAATTTCTTGATAGGTTCGCGTTTGCCCACAATCTCACCTGATTGTTAGAGATGATGTGGTCCACGATGGCGCTTGTAAGCGTAGAAGCAACCTATTCACTTTTGAATTAAACACCCTCGGATGTAGCTATCAGGAAACACAAACTCCGGCAGGGAATTCCACAACTTTGTCATTTGGAACATTCTCGAGAGAAAAGAAGAACAACTAAACAGGGAAACTGTATTTCCAAAGGGAGACAGTCGATAGTAGCCCTAAAAAGTATTAATCAAAAGTCCGAAATCAGTAAAACAATAGTGAAGGTATCTATCAGTTATCGTGTTGATGTTATGAGTTGTTTTCTATTTATATATACTGGTGAGCGAACCATTACTCATCGTCATCACGAATAATCTAGATGTTAGCTGACTCAATCATACGTGTTGCGTAAATTATTTACTGATTAATTAGACGGATCCTACTGTGTAGCCGATGTCCTGTATTGATACCTGGGCTGACATCCGCGTCTGAATATTGTTCCGTTTTAAATCCTGGAAGGAAAAGACTTCAACGCTTGTCAACATTATGTTGGGCTCTGATGATATCTACATATCATACAGATAAGAAGTCGTATCGAACCCCAATTTGTGTCTTTTATCAAGTAGGTAAGCCTTTCGTCTTCTTGCAAAACTCTGCCTTCACTGGAATCGAGACATATTTCGTATCAAACAAAGTTTTACATTAGAAGAAAAACAAAAGCCTCTTGGAACATTCGTTTATTTAAATCTTAACGAAGCATTCTAAATCGGAACAAATATACCAAATTGTCAAACAGTCTGTCTCCCCAGAATTCCTCAGGGGCTGCGTTAGCGCAGGTGTGCGAGTCAGGCCAGCAGTCGGACATTCCAGCGCCCGCTTTCGAAACGTTCGGCAGGCGGCAGCAGCGATACGACCCGTGATATCACTTCATTATGTGCTAATCTTAATGTAAGCGGCTACTGCGGTACCCGGGACTAGTTTCTACGAGTAGCTAACTTGTCACGAAACGTGTCAGTCAGGGGTTGATTTGTTAGGTAACTTATCTGTGATTTATGTAGAACTGGCTGAAAGCCCAACTGAAGTAAAGCAGGCAATTTCGTGACAAACAACAATAAAAAGTACAGGATGTATGGTACATGTCATTGCGTTGCACCTGGCGCACGCGTCCAGCAGAAAAGGTTAAAAAGACGAAGTCAATTTGACAGATGGCATTCTTTAATCCGGAGCAAGCTACGTTTCGTCGCAGGAATATTTTGTTAGCAGCAATCACTAAAATTTCAGCAAGTTGATCGATCTTCAGTCTCAGTCTTAAAGTGTTACAGTCAGTCAGTCACATATGTCTTGCATAGCATGAGACACTAGATTGGGATCTCAGTGGGTACGTTATGCTCCATATAAGTCTAGCATAGTTTGAGAAACTATAGACTGGGATGTTATGTTAGTATACTATACTAGAACGTTATTAATAGACTTGCGATGAGCCTGGGGGCGGATTGTAACATTCCGTCGAGAGTAAAGCGGCCTCGCTCCGAGAAGCGCCAGCGCATGCGACCACTTTCCTTACAGGGCGACCTGCGGCCAGTTGACGCGGGTAATGTACCGCTTTCAATCAAAGATTTATGCTTCTATTAGCGTGTGGTTCATAAAAGATGTATAGCAGGCTAGGAATACACGAGTCAATAAAGCAAACTTATCTATCTGGGATCCGTTATATGAGCCGTGCAACCGATAAACGTGGTGTAGACGTGTTCTTGGGTGGAGACTGACACGATCTTTGCAGGGTGGCTGGACCAGAGTTGCCAGCAATCGAGGTATGTAAATGACGTGCGAATTGCGATTGGAGAGGCCTATGTTCCACTGCTGTAAGCTAATGATGATTTAAAAAATATCGCAAATGTGAATGTAGTAGTAGTCCAGATCACCTGTGTAGGTATATATATCAAGTATCTCGCGAAGAACACCGGAACAGCATCTAAGCACCGCAACATGTCAGCACATCACAGCTGTTTACATTATGTTCATTCATCTTACTTAAGATACGCGCGTTTACATTCAGATAACAATAAATAAATATGCATAAAGAGATAGATCTTCTTCGATCTCGGAATGATAAGTAAGATTTTGTTTTATAGCGCTGCTATTTTTCTTAGGAGAATGTGTGTGCTGATGAAGACGGACACTTATCTAGAATGCCACAGATCCCACTACGGTCCTTCTTTAGGTATTCACCTAATTCCGAGACTCTGCGCATCCAAAACATAATGCAAGACACATGTCTTCCACTGTAACAGTCCCGCCCGACAGGAGTCTACAATCCTAAACGGAGAGCCAGAGATCTTGGATCTGTTGACATCGTCTTCTGCATGTCATTACTTACAGTCGAACCTGCCTGATAGAAATAGTTCAATTCAGTCATAGACAAAGCTTCATGTATAGAGTCTGTTTGGAATGTGCAACTGCCACTGGAGATAGGGTCGGCGAGTGTGTTTTGCTGAGGAACATCCTTGTTGCTCTTGTCGCTAGCGCGGTAGAACTAGCTTCATCTATTTCACTGTCAGACCTTGACAATTCGGAAGTGCCTGTAAATTGTCTATTTGAATAAAGGATTTGGTTTTGAGTCATAACGCAATTCCTCCACACTGTTGAAGTTCGCAGCCAATTGGCTTAATCAGCCGTTTCATTGGTCTAGCCTTTTCATTGAACGGCGCAATGTTTAATCGGTGGCCTAAACGACACCCAGCCAATGCGTCTAATCCAACTTTTATTGAATGGGCTGGCAGATGCTTAGACCGTTTATATAATAGAGTGACGAAAATACACTTGCGAGCAATAAACTGGAATCACTTCATCGCGCGTTGCTCAAAACAATTTGTAACAATTTTTTTAACATGAACCATGGGTATACCTATCATTTGAAGGGTAATTTTGTTAGCTTGTCATCCTAATCCATCAAGGGTTGTCTCAGCGTACTTTTGCTCGACAGCTTCATCTGAGTTAATCTTGTGTCTCGAAGACAAGAGTTTCAAGAGGGGAAACAGGAAACTTAGTCCGGAGAAATCTGGACGGCAGCGGTGAAGATGACCGATTTATTGTCACCTCTTCTCTCCGAAATCGACACCTGACTGGCGTTGATGTCCAGCACAAATGTAACACTAGCGGACTCACGCTAGTTCTGCTTAATACTATTATTATAAATTAAACCACGTTTGAGATTTAAACTTCATAATATATTTGGCATCTGCCTTAAACGAGCGCCGGTACAGGAGTTCCGTATAAAAACAAAACATATTTTCATATTCCTAATTCAAATACTCTTTTACTTTTACCAGACGCTTCGTACCAGATCTACCTGCCAGAAACCTGCAGCCAAGGACATCCTCCTGACATGGCTCAGAAAAGTTCGAGGGAGGTATTTTTTTTTCGGGGGAGGCTGTCCGCGAGTGGACAGTGAGGCTAAGACTCAAAAAAATTAACTTGACCACAAAAAGGCCAGCCACGGGTCCTAAATTGTCTCCAGCCCAGCGACAAGCTTTTTTTTCATATTACTTCCTATTCATGTAGACGTCCACAACTTCGACAGATTGCAATAATTTCCTAATTTAAGGTAGATTTTTTTTTTTTTAAGTTAACAAAATTATCTTTTAAGTGATATACCACAATCCATAGCTCATTGCATAGAAATTGTAAAAAATTGTTTTGAGCAACGCGCGATGAAGTAATTCCAGTTTGTTGCTCTCGAGTGTGTAAATGAAATATTTAATTTTGAGAATTCTAATTCAATTTCAACATTAACCTCGACGACGGAATCCAGATTAAATGAAGGATGTCACTTAGACCGCTGATAAAACGGCGCTGTTCAATGAAATAGCTAGGCCGCTAATTAAACGGCTGATTAAGCTAGTTCGCAGCGACATAAATATAAATAAATGTCTGATCGAATAGACCAGCTAGTTTTCACAAATAAACAAATCATAATTTCCGCCAGCCTCGCTATGGTTGCGTCACGTAAGGAGTTCGCTCTGAACGAATATAGACCTGACTCCCAAACAGGTTTGCGAAACTGATAGCAGGTCGTAAAGTTTAACGATTATGTAGTATTGTCCCGTCTAGATATATTGACCTCTACTTCTAGAATTATTGTAAATAAAGTGAGGAAATTTTGATAACAATAAAATTTAGAAATGGACCTAGTAGAATTTTCTTTTGTACTCATTCGTCCCGCATACCTTCCGTGTCATGCGAGTAACCGAGGAGTAAGTAATAAGTGCCAACGTTTTTTTTTGAGTTCCTTAATTTGTGAAACAACTTTCATTGAATACTTTATTAGTGCCCCGAGCGTGCCCGTGCATCAGTCTTTTGAAATGTTGCCATAACAAAAGTGCTTAACTATGTCGGCACTGTCAGCAGAATTCTTCTTACATGCACAACTCTTACAGATTTTACGTGACCTGCTGTGCCAATAGTTTACCTAACCTAACGTAACTCTACCTGCTCACACACTGCTAACCCAGAACACGTGTCATCTGTGCTCGATGTGTATCAGGAACTTTTGCAACACGTGTCACTTTCACGTATCGCGTCTGAAGCAACTCAGGCAAGCGAAGTAATTCACACGGACTAGATGTCATGCAACCTCGGTATGTGACCGGTGACAACCAACATAGAAAATACAAGATGTGTGCCAAATTGAACCCCAAAGAGTATATTTAGCAAAGAGCACTAGCAGCCCCACCTAATTTCCTATCCATTGCACTTGCTATGGAAGACCGGAGTCTCCTAATTCAGGCAATATTGTTTAAAAGGAGACTCCAATCACCAACTTGTTGTTTTGACTTGGTTAAGAAATAAATCTAATTCTCAATGTATACTTAACTTGCACCTTCCAGGACCTAAACGAGGCTAACGACAGAGTGGTCCAAGTGGCCACGTAAATTTGAGAACTAGAGTCAATTGACACGAACAGTTCTTCTTTTCGTGTGAAGAAAAGGATTTAAGAGAATCCACGTTATGCTAATTGAATACCACTACAATATTTGCTAGGTTGGTAAACCAGAAAACGTATCCCATTTGTAATAACTCAGACCGTATCATAACACCGCCCGCGGCCCTAATTTACCTTTAAGCCATTAAATGTCATTGTACTGCTAACTTGTCATCGTCGCTGGTTTCGTAACAGAAGGGCTATTACCATTCCGCGGGAGATACGGCCAGTCGGCCATATTCTATTATAGCTCTGACAGACGTACTGGAGCGTAGGTAAGTATAACCAACCGGTATCCGTCACAAGTACGAGCCGTAATGTATTTGAAATGGTATTGCTACCTCGCATTTGGGACGGAGGTGATGTTAATTGAGTAGCACATATATTTGATGTGCTTTGAAATCGTTTGTCCATGACTGTAGACACCAAATATTTACCTGCCATAGAAAAGACGACGTGTTACGCCCACCTAAAAAAAAATTGCCAAGTGCATACCATGAAGGAATTTAGGGCACTACCGAAGAGAATATTTAAAACGGATACAGATTGTATTTCCGAGTAAGAGGTCGAGATATTTATAGAAACACAATATGATTTGCCCCAGTTAGCCGGGCCGACCTCCGGCCTTCGACACAATTGTGTAGAAAGTACTCCACAGCTTAATGACGCCCATCATTGTATTAGATCCGCAACATCAAGTGCACTCTGCACCTCCAGGGCTATTGGAGGCAGCACATACCGGGCGCGCAGATGACCGCTTAACTTGGAGAGAAACCAGAAACCACATCGTTAGTGATCGCGATACTCAGCAGTGAGGGAACGAAGAAGAAGAAAAGATTCAAAATCTGGTTGAGACTCAAACGGACAAGAGAAGCGTAGTGTAGCAGTAGGTGGAAAAAGGTTGCTAGTGATGATGATGATGATGATATTCTAGACATCTTTAACGTACGAGTCGCTAAACGTCAGAGGTTCCCATGTGTCCCAGTGCCTAAAAGTCAACTATCCCATCATTATCCATAATAATTGTTTGAAATCAATTCATTATGAATTTTCCAACACAATCCGAAAAACGAAAAGACTGTTTAAGGATTAACTCTGCGTGAAAGTAAATGAGTCGGCTTGTTAATTCACTCGGCCACATTGAATACTAACTTGAATGTAGCGTGAGCCAGTGTGTGTGGCCTGTTATTCAAAATTTTAATATCCGGAACATTCACTTTCCGGTCGAGTGATAGCCCTAACTGCACTCCACATTGCAGGGCCACCGATGGGATACCTCATAATTGCCTATTGTTTATGGCAGGCTTCCTTATCCTGGCTGTACGCGTTATTGCCCCGTGGCCCATATGTTATGACATTGTGCCAGATACTGATGGCGTGGTAATACTGCGGTGGTCGGCAGTGTCCGTTGAGCGGTCAGGGTCATGCCATTGATTCGCTTTGGAAGCTCTTTCTTTACTGATAACAAAAACGCATGGTAGTTTCCCTTTATTTGAGGTTTAGCTAAAAATGCATGGTGTGTTATTTCATACATTTTGTCTACAGTCACTTTACACAAAGGCTTTCGGTTCGCTCCCGTAGCCTCTTACTTACATAATGTTTACTGTATGAAATAGATGAGAGAGAGCTACCAAATATAATGATGTTTTCTAATCATGAACAGATTCAAGGTAGGTACTATCTATTTGTTTGCAAAACAATAACAATATCAGAGGTCAGTGTGAGGCTAACGACTTTGTAATACGTGATATCCTGCCTGCTACCTGTTCTGTTAGTCTCGGCAATGTTTCGACTCTTCCGCACTCCTTATATTTTGACATGGCACATTCTTGTGTTGCGTATGGTCACTGGTCGACAACTGAACAAGTTATCACGCGCGATAGTGACAAGCTTCAATCAACATACAATACAAATGTGGCAAAGACAATGTGATATTCTGAACACAATTATTTGCCATTTTGACTAAACTGTTAATATGACCCACGCCTGTCACACAGAAGGAACGACATAGGCTGAGCATGCCAATCTTTTGAAATAAAGATTCTAAAAAGTTTGAAATAGTATTTTAATAAGTAGGGTATTCATAGTCGATCCTCGGATTAACATAAGTTTATCAGTTGATACAAGGCTGATACGTATATGTAATTCTCAAATCAATATGGAAATATAAGTGAACAGTTTGTTGAACACTGTTCTAGTTTACACGGCCATTCATAAAATATGCACAAACTAGGTGACAGTCTTCTGTCTACACTAAATAAACTTAGCAACAGAAATTCCACTTCATACGACACGGTCATACGGATACATCTAGGTATTACACTTAACAGAAGTTAGAAACTTGCAGCAAATGTGGCACCGCAACTTCACAAGAATAAACTATTTCCAAAAATCCGATATCTCCGTAAAATCTTCGGGAAAATTTCCTAAAATAATGAAATTCCTTAAAAGTGATTCCTACGAGCGCCCCTTAAATATAATTTCGGGGAAAACCAACTTTTCTGGCAATGTCACTGTCGTCCAACCTATTTTCCCAAGTATCCGTAGTGATCCCTAGGGATCTGTGTCTTTATACTTTCTAGTTTCGATGACCTGAAATTTCTTTCTCATCGCCCTCGTCGCATGGTATCGTATCGGCGTCGTCTCGTCGCCGTATCCATCCAAGCCACTGCAAGGACGTTGTGTCATCGAACGTGAGAATTTGACTTACTTTAACGTTACGGTAAACTTTTTCGTCTCCTTCCTTTGTAACAAGAAAGACAGAGATGAGACATTTTTGGCAGGTCTTAAGAATTGAGTGAAAAGTTTTTGTGAGCAAATAAAGCAGCGGATGTGTTCGTGGGCGATAAGTTAGCGTCCTGTAGATAATAGTCATGATTTACACTCATAGTCAGTGTATTGACACGACTTTTTGTACCAAAGCAAATATGGCGACAGTTTTCTTATTTCAAGGGCAGTCTTTAGTTCTAGTCACACATTTAAATGAATATGTACTTACTTACTATTTCTGTTATTTTTGCTTATAGACAGGGGACTACATTATGATATCTGTTTCCAGTAATAGCCTTGTTGTAAATAATAGGAAAAACAAAAACAGCAATTATGTATATCAGCATTAAGTCCATATTAAACTAGATATCTCCCAGATAAACTAAATATTGGCCATTAACGTTAAACCTTGCCTCCATTTCATGCAGCAAAGAGGAAAACTTCGGAATCTCCCGCAGCCTACAATATTCTGCTCATGCATCATTGTGGTCTGTCAGACAGTGAGTGTCGTCATCACCCATGCTCGGCATACTCATCAGGGGTAACACTTACATCGGGCGCCATGACACCATCGAGCACTGCATCACTTGCATCTTGCTTCACTCGCTCGCTGCGTTATTTATAGACCAGTTGACTCGCAGTCACGCAGGGCTGTAGCAAGGTTGACTGAGTAACTGGAGACTTGCCCTCCATCCATTATAAAGTTTGCTGTTATCAGCAGCCTGATTACGTAACACAAAAATCGCCCAAGTGTGAGTCGGGCTCGCGTGCAAAGGGTTTCGAACGAATAATACTTTTTTATATGTTATTGTAAAATCATTCCTTATCTCCGAAACTAGTCTAACATTTTGAAAAAAATACAGAAAATAGTTCTTTAACCTATAATAACGGTTTAAAAGTAACACGTTACAAAACTGAGATTCGTTCGGAACCCTATGCATGCGAGCCCATCTCGCACTTGGCCGGTTTTGTTTTCCAAACGAGCTTAAAATATTTGAGACATTCACAATAAGCTCTTTGACGACTCGTCATTTGTAAAACTTAGTTCTCGATTTCGTTCCTGCGGCGGTAGGTACACTCGAGGGTGGGTGGAGCCGTGGAGCGTAGGTATTTTCCTTTTTTTTTTTCAATTTTGAATAAGTGATTGTAAACTTTGAAAATGTGAAAAGTTAAGTACTGGTCGAAAGCATTACCTACACGAAAAAAGGATAATTAAATTAATAAGCCCTCTACTATGTCTACTGTGAAGGATGTGGATAAAAAATGGCACCAATAAATCATAGAAAATCCGTTCATTCAACATATCCATACTTTGACGCTTCAAACCATGCTCACATTCTTTTATTCGAATAAGAGAGTAACAATTACTTGCCAATAAGTATCATATTCGTGTAACACCGTCATAAAGCAAACTAGACCCAATAGTTGTGATACGAGTTCGATAGATGGCGTTGTGCCGGCCGGTGCTAATCCTGAATCGCGGTATGGTTTCGTTACACACTGCAGTACTTAGCAAAACAATATTTTAGCGTTTTCATTTGTTTTTTTAGTTTGTAAGCCCTGGCTGGGGGCCTTAGAGTCATTTAAGGCCACCACAGGATAGTCCGGTTAAGCAGTAACCAGCCTTAGTGTGCTGAACTGCGAGTGGTCATCGTCAAAAAAAAAAAAAAAAAAAAAAAAAAAAAAAAAAAAGCGTTTTCATTTGTTAGTCCGGTTAAGCAGTAACCAGCCTTAGTGTGCTGAACTGCGAGTGGTCATCGTCAAAAAAAAAAAAAAAAGCGTTTTCATTGTATAATCATATTGTTTGTCTATTTTTGAAAAATCAGTCTTAAAAGACTGATTTAAATTACAATAACAACAATAACAACCTCCTTTTAGGTTCCGTTCGTAAGTAGTCATTGTCTCCGTTATATTCGTAAGGTACACTTCCCTACAATTTTATTGTGCTGAAATATGTAAGTATGTTCTTTTATAATAGGTATCTAATTTTTACATAATTATAAAATTTGTCCTCCTATAGGTACTATTTTACACCATAATTTTTTATATGGGAATGTGTGGAAAAATCCGATTCCATTATGTACGGGAAGGCTATATCAGGAAGGGTTGTCATAAAAAAAATAGTTCCTAGGTATGTACCTACCTCTGTTTATTTTTAGTAAAGCGCGCGCTGTCATTGAGAAATAGTATACATTATTAGGGTTCCGTCGTAGTCAACAATTATTCAATAATTCATTTATTCATGAAATATAAGCTAGGTAACAGTTTACACCAAATCGCTTATATCTATGCTAATTCTACAAAATTACATTATACATTTAAAACCTAGAGTAAAAAAAGAAAAAAGAAAAACAAGAAACCCTTATAGTTTCGCCATGTCCGTCTGTCTGTCTGTCAGTCAGTCTGTCTGTCTCTCAGTCTGTCCGTCCGCGGTTTAGCTCAGAGACGCTTAGCGCTAGAAAGTTGAAATTTGGTATGGGTATATATTATGTATATTAATCACGCCGACAAAGTGGTAAAATAAAATGATGAAATATATTATTTTATGGTGCCCCCTGCAGTGGCGATAGTTTTTTTATCGTCTACCCCACATTGTGGGGTGTCGTTGGATAGGTCGTTTAAAAATATTGCGGGTTTGCAAATACCATTTTCCCATCCAATAACCCGTTTGCGAAATATTCACTCTGCCAGCTAAACGGTTGTTTTTGGAGACGTGAAAAAATTCATGGTAGTAGCATATAATATAACGAATTTAAAAGTAAAACTATCCCAGCTAAGTAGGCTTTACAAGTTGACAATTAATGTTGTAGTTGTTTACAAGTTGAGTTGGTCGAGTAATAGGTGACCAACTTAAAAAATGGTACTGGGTAAGTAAAATCATAATAATTCCATGGAAAATGTATTAAAACCAAGTGCATTTGTAACTTTGTAATGTAATAATAGTGAATCTGACATGGTTTAGGTTTTTATGTGCATGATCCGACACGCATTTGTCGGGTTTGTTTCATACTTCGTTCGGTAGTTCCACCAGGTGTGAACCAAAGTATGAAAAGAGGTGAAACGATGTTCGCCCGGTTCGCTGAAGGTATTGCCTGCGCTCGATGAGGTTACCGGACAACTGAGGTTCGCCGCGCGTGTAACTCATAGTGGGGCCACACGATACAGACATTTTTGTCTGCACTGACTTTGAACTTTGATTAAAAAATATCTATCACATTTGTCTGCACCTCTTTGTTGCACTGACAAAATTCTATTGAAGTTTATGGGAGTGTGTATGGAAGTCTGCATCGTGTGGCGTTCTTGTACTCAGTGGTCATGGGGTTGTGTTCTTAATCCCCTATGAACATGGCGAAGAGTGAGTTTAAACCCTATGTGCCTGCTAATATAACCGTAGTCACTGTAACATAGCGAGTTCGGCTATTCGCGGCCCTGGTGGGCTACTCTCTAAGCCCGAAGTCCGTAGTGTCGGGACTAATTGCGGGCATATTTTATTCCGTATCACCTAACCACTAAGAATTAATGACAACACGATTTGATAGTTACTGTCAAGTCGTGTTGTCATTCATTAAGAATGAATATTATTTATTAATTAAATTCGGGTTCGGAACTAATCGTAAGTACGTAATATGATACGGAGTAGAATACGCCCGCAACTAAGCCCGAAACTGCGGACTTCGGGCTTAGAGAGTAGCCCCTCTGACACTCCGTTTCGCTCCGCCCAGAGCGGGAAAATCATCAAATGACTTCTCATTTGATGATTTTCCATAAAAAAGGGGGTGTTCCTGTTAGGAATACCTACTATGCTATCTTAGCCTTGAAGTTAGCAGTGACCACATACGTAGATACTGATGATCGTCCTAAGCCGATAATCCGCGGAAGAAATCAATAAATAGCCAGATGTACGTATGAATGAAGCCATATCGCAGTAGTGACGTGCGAGTGCGGAACTCCTCAAAACGATCAGCCGGTAATTAAGTGCGGAGACTTTCTTCTGCATTCTGTTGCGCCTGCGACGAGTCTCTCGTTAATTTGATTTAGAGATTTAAATTAGACTTAAACGTTTGTTAACTGAGGTGACTAGTGATTAACAATTGAATCAAATTAATTGCTACCATCTTTGAAACGCAATTGGCGTGTGTGGTAAGATTCAAAATTTTGTCGAAAACTTGTTTAATTTATTTGCGTAGGTACTTATTTTGTTTTGACTATTTTTGTAGTACTCTAAAAATTTGAATAATTTTGGATAAACACTCACTTTTTGGGTATAAGTCAGGTTGGTATAAGTCAGGTTCATCTCAGTAACAAACGCAATCTGTCAAAAATGATTGGAAATTAAAGCTTTTTTGGCAGATTGCGACTGAGATGCGGATGCGAACGTTGCTGAAAACATTGTAGAATTGGCCCTCTGGAAGTCTGGACACAGTGTTAGGTATGTCAGATTCGACTCGACCACGAAGACTCCTATTCCTTTTTCACAAGCTTTTCAACCCATCGGAATTCCAACAATTCCTTTCTACACCCATCAACTTAATTACCTCCGATCCTTATAAGTCTTCGCAATCAAATCAACACAAGTTCATGTATGTGGGTATCATCAGCAGTCGGCGCACGCGCTTGCAAATCGCTGCGTTAGTATGCGCGCGCGCACGGCTCCGTACAATGTTGACGCTAAGCTGCAGGGACCCGGCAGAATTGATAATTGAATGAATCGAGTATAATAGGTCAAATGAAATGAAAGAGGCTGGGAATCATCAATGACTTGTGGTTTTAAGTAAGAGTTGTTGTTTCCTTGTTTTGTCAGAACACTTTCTTAAGCATCTTTGAGCTCCTTTCTAAAAAAAAATATTGAGCGGTAAGTTTCTTCGTGAAATGTAATATCTGGATGTACCTATTGATCCGAATAAGAAAATTATGTCACAAATGGAAATCTATACTATCTATTCATGCGCGTGCAGTAGGCTACAGTAAGGGTAGGCCAGCTCATGCATAATACCCAAAAAAAAAATGATTTCAGCCCTGAATAATGTGGTGAGTTTTTATTTTGGGCGTATTTAAGTGCTGGCCTACCCTTACTGAAGCCTACTGCACGCCCGAGTCTGAGTGTAGGTTTACCTATATACTTTTTATCCCCGAAAAATGCACAGAACCTTTGGTATTTTAGGATTTTAAGATGACAATAAAGTGGAAACTTATCAGTCGCTTGGCTGGAAATGTTCTATAAGTAACACAAACACCTACATAGATAAATATCGAAAAGTACCCGTTAGGTTCTTGCCTACTCTTAAAAGCTATAAAAAAGAAGCTAAGAAATGTCAGTAATTATTACAATTAAGATAACAGATCGATTGTTAACGAGAATCATCCGAAGAGTAATAAAACTATTATAACTGGCAAGTACTATCTTCACTACAATCGCCTCCCACACAATCGTTGTAGGTACAGTCAGGGAAATTAATTGTTTATCACCTTAAGGTTGAATGTCGCTCAGCAGGCAGGCAGTCAGATAGTTTCAATCTTAGTAAGGCTTCGATTTGGGTACTGGAAATTATTGTCTAAAGTCAATCTGCGTGCCTATTCCCAAACATGTTGGGGTTGCTAGAACTCCAGTCTAACCGGTTTCAGTTGGGTGCTAGTATTGTACATGGAGTGACTTTGACAACCCAGTAACTGGTTATAACTGTGTTATTAGCCAGACCAGTCGAATGGGGCCAGACAGGTCTCAGATTTTCTGGCTTCTGTCTACATGACGTATAATTAAAATAAAATAAAAAAGCCTATTTATTCCTTGCATTACATAGTAGGTACAATGTTCACTTAATTTCTAGCAGGTTACTGGGTTACTACAGGTTACTGGGTTACTACAGGTTACTGGGTTACTACAGGTTACTGGGTTACTACAGGTTACTGGGTTACTACAGGTTACTGGGTTACTACAGGTTACTGGGTTACTACAGGTTACTGGGTTACTACAGGTTACTGGGTTACTACAGGTTACTGGGTTAGTTTCTTGTATTAAATGTATTTGTTTGTTTTGTTAGTTTTCTTCTTTTGCTGACTACCTACATGTAACGACTGTCAAAGATCTACAAATGGTTTGCACCAACGGCTTAACGTGCTTTCTGAGACACGGCGGAGGCTATGGATGGGAGGACGGGCACCCATCCACTGACCGACCTTGACAAGCGTTAGGGTGTTACCATACCCTAACGGTACGGTGTGATAGAAGTGGAAGCCATCGATCGACGTCCAATAATTAATTCTACCATATTGGTGTAATCTGAGGGGGTGTCAGACTCTTACTGACTAAAACCACCCCGGTGTCCCATCTCCCACCTACGCCGGGGATCGCGGGAACGGATGCGACTTCCGTATGTGTGATAGCACCCTAACTCTAGTCTAATATCTAATATCAATAAATTATCTAATCTTATATAAAAATTAAATCTAATTTAATTTATTGTAACCATAATCTAATATAATTTACTGTAAGTATTCAAATTTAATAAAAAAAATCTACTTTAATTTAATCTGTGCTATCTAATTGTTATTTTTTTTTAATTTTTCAATCAATGCTTTAATCATTTTAATTAATTATGTTATTATCTGCGCATAATGTAGTGCATGTTGTGCTTCTCTGTAAGTGATGAGGCACTGAGTCTTAAGTTTGCAATGTACACATTTTAAAACTTTGGTGTAGGTACTCACTGTTGAGAAGCCTTATAATAAAAAAATAAAAAAAGTAAACTCATCTTCGAATCACCTCTTATTGTTGTAAAAAGTGGTAAACAATGAATCCCCTGACTGTGCATCAGTTACAAATGGCAACAATATATAGTTCGGCGGCCGTCGCGCGTCGCCCCGGTACCGTTGTAAAAATAATTGTTGCTTTCCAATTAAGGATGCCATCCATCATTAACATACAACCGGAGGAGGCCATCCAAACAAAACTACACTCTACCCGCATTTAAATACAGTTGGATTTCAGTCAGGGTGCTACTGTCAGGTCCGATTAATCGCATGATCAGCCAGTCAAAGACTCAAAGTGGGGAATGCAAAGAGCGGGCGCTGCGTGTAATTGCCGACCATTACGCGTAATGCCTATTGCCGGGAGGAAGACTGTGTTTTGTGGTACACTTTGTTTTGTCGGTCGGTCTACCTGGTGGTGCTGGTAGGTAATGGGACTAGTAGCTGTTTAGTTGATACCAGGAGACTGGTGCTGAAGTAGCACTTGATAAATGGATAAAATTCCTGAAAAGCTTTTGTGAAATATCACTGAAAATCGTTACGAACAGTGTGACAGTGTGGTGCTTTCTTTTGAAGACATCCATTGGCATATTATTTGAGAAAAAGATGTTGTTGTTTTGATACCTATTATAGTCACCGCGTTACCTGAAAGCTGAAAACTGAAGATTTTTACCTTAAAAAGGTACTTATTTATAGTGAATTTCAGTGAAGTCCCAAGAGCGACCAAAATTAGGCAGGGATTCGTTGTAAAACAAGTCAATAGACTTTTATTTATTTATTTGGATGTCCAACAAAAGATACACACATCTAAATAAAATACAGTGAAACAGTGGTTCACTCAAGTGTGCTCCTTCAGTTATAGGAGACCACAGCATGCACATATTTAAACTAGGTTTACAAACCTACAAAATAAAAATAAAATAATCACAAAATTAAATTAAAATTAGAATTACAGTAAATTACATTCAATTAAATTAGATTTAATTATTCCAATACAATAAAATTATTCAAGTATATTAAATTAAATTGGTCCAATAAATAAAAATTAAAAGTTAAAATTTTGCTGTTTCATTAGATTACAATTACATTGTTAAAATGTCAATTTTAAAATTCAAATACAAATTTAAACTGAGAAGGTTATTAAGTCAAATTACAAATTAAAAGAAGGTACAAAATAATATAATAAAAAAACAAAAAGGTAAAAGTACATTATTCATTATATTACAGCGGTGACATTACTCTTATACTTTGAAATTGAGAGGGTTATGTCCAAGTTTAAACGTTTGGACAGTTCGTTGTATTGCCTACAGAGTCTTGGGAGAGTAGCGAAATGTCCTAGATTAGTTTTAGATCCTGGGACATAAAATAAATTGTAGTTGCTCTTCCGCGGCAGACGAGATCGACTTCATAGAAACTTCAGCAGGAAATAGTGAATGGAAGCCGACTACACTTCAAATGGGAAAGTCATGCTGTTACCTGCCGTACTATGTCTCCGGATCTAAATAATTAACCCATGCTCTTTACCCCTTCATCAGACACCTTTGCCCATAATGTGGTATGGGCATATAATATCCATGTCGTAAATACACTCTCTATGTCCGAGACAGGTGACCTGCAGGGTATAGGTGGTTAATAAACGTGTGACTTTTCCCACGATGGCTGTGTAAATGTGTGTGTATGTAGGTACAGCAATTCTTTGACGTTTGAAGTGAAGATGGGTAGGAAAAACGTTTCGAAATCGTGTCAATCGACTTTCCGTGGTTGGTGATACCCTTGACAGGCGTCAATGTTGTTCAGTTGTTATTTTGAAAAGCTATATAATTTGATTGGCGAGTTGATGCGTATGGGTAATCTCTAAAATATATAACCAGCCAGTACACTCAATCCAAAAGATGCTATTTAAGAAGATATTTAAAAACATGTAGCAGCTTTATAGGGTTAAATTAGAAAAACAATAAATTTGCAATGAAAATTCCTAGTATGAATTGCAATTACTTTCTTACCTATTCCATTTGTTGCGGAATTTGTTCGAAAGAATCACCGCGGCCCTGGAACGCAAAGGGCTTTAGAACGAACACGGATGGGTTTTAGTCAGTAACGAGTCTGACACGCCCTTCCGCTCCACCCAGAGCGGAAGAAGTCATTTGATGATTTTCGATCCTTAAAAAAAAAACCTATTCCATTTAATTAATTTTTAAGATTGCAACATCACGAAATCTGATCCAAATAGAAACCTCCAAATCATCTATAAATATAAAATTAATATGCAAACGTGGAATGGTAACAGACAGACGAATTGTTTCGTAATCTGTCTATATCATATTTCACTCACGCAAATCAAACCTGTCGTAAACTAGCTCTTTGTTGACGAGGTGACACAGCGAGCGGAGCGGGAGCGATGGCGTTTTTGAAGTATTACTTCTTCAATACCAGTAGGTAGATAATTTAAGCAATAGTCGCAATCTCGTCCCAGCTATAAACAATGTCAAAAACTGTTAAAAAACGGTACCTAGTAAGTTCGAGGTATTTTTGTCTGATTTCAGTCTCAAGACTAAAATTAGAATGCGAACGTTCCGAAAACTACGGGAATTGCCTTAGACATTAAAGCCTTTTCAATTAACCACCTGTTAAAAAAAACTTATCGCAACAGCAAATGCAATCTCATGTTCTAAGACATGACTTCTGACTACTTCTGACAGCAGATGTAAGTACTAAGGTAGGAACTAATAATATAATCACGCTGTAAGTAATTTAAATCATCAACGCTTTCTGTAGAACCTCGCCTTACCACATAGTTAGGTGAAAGCGCGAAATAAAAACATCATCAATTAAATGTCAATAAAGTCGATGACGTGTGTGTAAACTATAACGACAGGCAACGGCAATTTATCACACAGCCAGACTGTGGCCTTTTTGTTTGATTTGTGACTTCTACTCAATTATTTAACTTTCAATTGAAACACTTGTTATTTATTCGATTTTATTGCTCTCTTTTGCTTTCGAGATATTTTAAGCAACATTTCAACCTACCTGTGGTTGAATACAGAGGTCATGTAACCACACTTTGGTCGTACAACAAGCTATGTCACCTATCATTATCTCGTGTAATGTGTTATGGTAATCACAACCGCGTCGGCAACGCATCTGTCGCATTCAAATATCAAATACGTACCTAGGCAGTTAACTAGTTTAATATCATGTACTTATCTGTTTAAAACGCACTACTTGTGTCACCTGCCAGGGTTGCGGAATGTGTTCGAAAGAGTCACCGCGGTTCTGGAACGCAAAGGGCTTTAGAAGGAACACGGATGGGTTTTAGTCAATATGAGTCTGACACGCCCTTCCGCTCCACTCAGTGCGGAAGAAGTCATTTGGAGATTTCCCATCCATAAAAAAAAATGTGTGTGTCAAAAGGCCTGTCTGGTTGACTATTTAAATTGTTCTTTCTGATATGATTGCCTCCCTGTGTGAGGTAGATACTCCTCCCTTGTATAAGTCATTGCATTAATCTTCGCACGATATAATAAAAAACACACACATAGAAATACCCTAATCTCTTCAAAATTAGAGTGAACAGGCTTCTTCTGGGTAAGCTCGCTCCATCGTCGACTTTGTCTCTGTCATCTATGACCTAGACTAGAGTCAAGAGCAAACCCATATTAAATAAAATAAAAAAAAACTGAAAACTGTACTCGTCATCATCATCATCATCACTAAGGCATTACAGCCGCCTTTTCCTAACGATGTTGAGGTCGGCTTCTCCTCTAACCCGATACAGCTTAATAAGCAGTATTTTACATGAAGACTTCTGGATTCTTGAAAACTAAACTAACCAAACCCATGTAGGCATAGTGATCAAAATACTTGATAGTTCTCGTAGTTACCTAATTAGCCGCAAGTAAGTGAGCAGCTAAGAGGCTTAAGTTATTATGAGTACATAACCTTTGGTTCAGTCGAGCAAAGCCAATTAGTGGTGGACGTCCGGCGTGTCCAGGCGACGCCGCTCCCTCTCACCTAGCTGTGAAGAAAGTCACTGTGTCTTGGAAACTTATTGGAAAAATCAAACTGAAAAGTGAATACTTAGAAGGTGCCAAAGTTTGTTTCCCCCAAATATCTGTTTGTTAAATTATCAGCTGTATTATTACCACATAAACAACCAACCAATCTAGTAAGGCCGACCTTATTGCCATCATCCGGGACAAATCCAGACTCAGCAGAGTAGCAATTACGACTACTTACAGACTCAACACGGTGGTCATGGTCATCGGAAATTGGTTAGCAATGTAAAAGATTTCAATATTTAAAAAACTGGTCAAGTGCGAGTCGAACTCGTGCAAAGGGTTCCGAAAGAATTTTTTTAAATGATGTTTTGAAATAATAGACTTCTTATAGGTTTTCCTGTTATCTATAGGTAACCTATACCTAATCTGTATTTTTTTTCAAAATTTGAGACCCAGTAGTTTCGGAGATAAGGGTAGGGTTGGGGAGAATGATCAATTTTCTTCTATTCTCTGTACTAACTACGGAAAATATTTTTTTATAATATAAAATTTAAAAAAAATATTTTTGAAACCCTTACAACGAGTTCTTTGATTTGATACGTCACACTCACATGGTACAGTTGGTTTTTTTTTTTAATTGTCCCCCAAAATATGACCCAATTTTCAAGTTTTATTTATTTTTGTGACACGATCGTGTTTGGGTCACAGAAGTTTAAATGTGTATCAAATTTCATTTGAATCGGTCCAGGAGATTCGGAGAAAATCGGCTGTGGCAGACAGACAGACAACCGAGTGATCCTATAAGGGTTCCGTTTTTCCATACAGTGGTTCTGAACCCTAAAAACCTAAATTAGGAAAAACAATAAAAAAAAAAATTTATAACAAATACTAAAAAGTTCCAAAAGCGCCTCTTTATAAGCGGTCTAAAGCAGTTAATGGCATTTTAGTTCAATCACAGATTTGACGCCACTAACTGTAATTGTATCACGCAAATCATCGTACGATTTAGTCGAATCGGTAGACACCTCATTGATTAATATCCATCCAGCTCTTGAGATGCATATAGGGTTTAAATAATACCACGTACAGTCAACAAAGCTATTTGGTATGCAGGCAGCTAACTTGCAACTAATTTAAACAATGTTTTGATTGTGCTGAGTACACAATTATTGTACACCACATTCGTTAGTATGTCATAAAGCTTAAAAAGTGACAAATGACACATTAGAAATAAATATTGGCAGTGCAGTGGAAAAATTAATATTTTTGCCTGTAGGTATGCCAAATAGCATTGTTGACTGTACCTACACATCACACCCAGATACTTGTGAAAAACCACATGATGAAAATTGAAACCTAATTAATAAAAGAATGTAATATAATCGTACAATCGAGTGATAAAATAACAGATTAGACACACGTTATCACTCTCATTATACCCGTCGATGATAACATCGATAACAAACAGTATTTTAGCCATTAGAAGGAAAATGAAAAGAAACAAACACAAAGAAGTGACACTCGTTGATACTCTCGTAGTCTGACAGTATCTGACAGTTAGTGACGTCCTGTGTTACATCCGTGCGTGACACTCTCGTCTGACGCCCGTGATAATCCCGTCGATGCGCACGTCAGAGGGCCAATTCTACTAACTTTTAAGCAACGTTCGCATTCGCATCTGTCGCAATTTGTCACAAATGTATGGAAATTAGAAATGTTTTTGATAGATTGCGACTGAACTGCGAACGTGGCACACTTGTCTGAAGCTCGTGTCGCTGTCGTGAATACTCCGCTTCAGTCGCGTCTGACACTCGTCGGTTGTTCCTTGACTTATATATCACTAAACTGATTGACAACAAAGTAACTTGATCAATGAAGTCCCCATATGGTACATTACCTGTGCACGAGGCATCAATTTACAGGAAGGTGACACTTGTCTTGTTTCCCTTGACTTTTCAAACTTGCGGCTTGTGAGGTCTTCTGACAGATGTCTTCCCATATAAAGCCCTAGGTGATTTTCCTTATGTAGTCAGTGGTCCGCAAAAAAAGATGGCCCAAAACCCTCGACAACATGGTTTTCTGTTGCAGGGTAGTCACTACTGACGAAATTCGGACACACAACATACACAAAATATACAGTATAACTAGTGTAAGTAATAGGTATCAAAAACCGGGGCCCACTAGGGCCAGAGCCTGCCAGGGTTGCGGAAGTTCGAAAGAGTCACCGCGGCCCTGGAACGCAAAGGCTTTAGAAGGAAATGCGGATGGGTTTTAGTCCGTAAGAGTCTGACACGCCTTTCCGCTCCAACCAGAGCGAAAGAAGTCATTTGATGATTTCCCATCCTTAAAAAGAAAAAAAAACGTATAAAAAAGCATACACGCGTATAATTGTGTATGTATATAATACTCGTCATAGAAGAAAAAAATCCCCTCTTATTTGAATGTCATCATTACGTCTCAACAGTAATTACTACCTCTCTCAAGAATCAATGTTTTAGTCACAAAAACTTAACAGGTTAACCCCCATTGCATCCGTCACCGACCACATTAGTTTTCGGAGTAACCCGACCGCTGCAGCGGTTTCGTCGTCACATTACAGGAAGCAAGACTTTTTGCTTTTAACTTTCAATAGCACCATATTACGTGTGTTATGTACTATTAGTAAGTATATAAGTAACGCCAGTGAACGTACCCAGCGGCCGTGACGGACATGACGCTAAATTACATTTGTTCACTGTTTAGTTTTAGTGTTGTTGTAATTAAGTTAAAGTTAGTTGAGGAAGAGCAGAGTGTTGATGAAGGTTAATTAGTGAGGTTTATAGTTTTTAGTTCTTCTTTTCCTTGTTGATGTTTGTTTGAATCCAAGGAGTTCATATGTTGGACGATGTCTGCAGTAGATGATAGAGCAGCTAGGCGACATCGCGGCAGCGCAAGACGAAGGTGGAGAGAATAACTTGACTCTTACCGTAAGGGCTAGTCTACACTGGCAGAGGACAGATGTGTATGGGAGAGGGAGATGGAGGCCTTTGCCCAGCAGTGGGACATACAAAAGTTATCGTGTTACTCAATAAGTGGGTCGTAACACTCGTAACTCGTAGAAGTCAGTGCCTTTCTGAGATTTTCACATATAACGCTCCGTGTACATGATGATAAATTATGAACTACATCCTGTAGAAATTTAAAGGTTGGGTTCTACATCCTACTACTTTATGACTACTTTGTGACTACTGTTAAAAAGGATTGTGTAAGTTATGACTACGTCAATTATAAAAAAAACAAGTACCCAAAAGCTTTCCAAGCAAAGTCTACAACATTTAGAATCAGAACCCACATAGGTATCTAGGTAGGTAGATATCTACCATATAAATAGATAATGTTCTGGACATTAGCACTACAGTTCTAAAGGATACTAGACGTGACCACACAAAGGTCATCTGCCCTAACATGGTGCAGCAGCCAGACGAAACTGAACCCTATCACGATCATCATAAGGCAGCTATGCAAGCATGACGCACCAAGGTGAGCGACTCATGTCGCCGAACTTGACATTATGTCGACTATACAACGGAGATAGCTATCTAGATTTTATTACGAGTGCTTGCAATGCAATCATAGCTTGAGCCAAGTGTGAATATCTTAAATTCAGATCTTTAATGAGGTAGAGAAGACTGTAGACTTGTAAATCTTGGCAATATACTGTTATAGATGAAGAAGAAGATCAATTGGAAGGTTTAGCATTAAGCATAAGCTTCGATTCAGATATAAGAGCTGTAAATCTAGAGAAAGGAGATCTACCTTTTCAACGACTTCTAAAAAAGAGGAAGTTCTGTATTCGAGTGTGACTGAGAGCGATAATATTGGATGATAAATTTTAAACGGTAGATACAGATCATACAGATTTTGCCCAAGGAATGTATTATAGAAGAAATATGTAAATGAATCCGGTAAAAGATTATTACAAAATATTGAATTCGGTGCGGTACTAAAACTTTTGTTTATTTATATTGTGAAAATATTCGGCATACCGTAACGGCATGAATGTAAATACGACAGTAATCAGATGACACTAATGATCAATAAAAATGCCGTTTCTTATAGAAGCAGTTATATTTTATTGAGAGCAAAAAAACGCTGTCCTTATTTTTTGTGCCGAATCAAAATAATCGTAGCACTGATTTTGAATGGGCGAATAATGTGTGACTCGACTAGAAATATTTGGGAATTCTGAATAAGTTAACGGTTATGTTTGAATATCGGAAGTCATTATAAACTTGTCCAAACCAAGACATTCGGTATGTAACCTAGTCATTCTGTTTAATGATTTGTCGGAAATGATTTCTACAACTCTGCAATAATAATATCGTCGAGTAATCTATTGTGACTTGATTTTTTTAAAATTATATTGGTGATAACGGTAACAAACAAATTTCGGAAGTCATCAATACAAATCAATACATACCTACAGTCAACATTGGAGTCGTTCTGAAAAAACTAAACTGAAAGACATGCAAGCACTTATAGAAAATCTCTCCGGTTTCTGTTTCGGAGATAAATTCTTATCAGATATATTTTAATCTTGTTATTCTAAATTCTTATTTCGGGAGCGTGTGAAATGACACAGGTAAGCGGTTGACAAACAGATTGATAACGAATGGTAAACACAACAACTCTGAGCACACAGGATTTATCCTAAACAAACCATAGTAGATAGATACAAGATACAACTCTTCTTTCCGCTTTGAGAGATTATCACAGGTAGAAGGTAAAATGTAAACACTCGTTTCTTAAATAGGGTTACTGAGACCAACAAGGAAGTGGAGCATATAGCAGCGCTTATAGCGCTTATAGCAGCTTTTTAGCAAGATACCGATAAAGAAACTGTTGCTTGTCTTCCAGCAGAACCAGATTAAACATACAAAGGTGAAAATGGAGAAATTTCAGAATCTAAAGACTGAATGAGCACACAACAACCTGCAAACATAAATTAAGCTATTCTCATTAAAGATCCACTAATAACTGAGAGTAACCGCTCAATTATCGCCTCTCCCAACACGCAACACGGTCCACAATACCGTGAACAATTACCACGACTGCTTAAATCTTCTGGCGTGACTTAAAAACTGTGCCAACGATTGTTCCCAAGCAAAACTTATTTATCAAAGATAAAGACCTATTATATCCGTCCTCATTAATTGCCATTATTTCTATATTTCAATCTGAAGCTATTGTCCATTATAATTGAATTTTGAATTATGGGTGTGATAAACATGAATTGGAAACAAAAGATTAGCTTGCAGCGGGACTATTGAATTCATTTCTTTCAACGATGACAGCTGTTGTTGTGGACGATGATCACGAGCAATGAGGTAATTTGATTGTTTTTCTGGCACGATGTTTACTACTGAACCGAATGAAGTTATGTCACTTCAGTCAAAGCATTTTATGTCCCATTGTTTTGTAGCAGAGCTGAGAAAAACAATATGTATATTTTATAATAGATGATGATTTGGGAACAATTGTATCTTCATAAGACCATAGTTAGTTATTTTGCATAGCTTTACCTGCGGCCTCAGAATTAAACCCTGAGACAGCCCTATAGATTCAATAAGGGGTGAAAAGGAAGTAATTCAATTTTGTTTTAAAAGTGGATCCAATTACCTACTAAAGTGTTTGAATGTTTTCAGCTAACTTCTTTATTTATAAACTCACTCAACTAACTTGAAAGTTATCTGTTCGCTGATAAACTTACGAAGTGGTTTAGTGCGGAAATGTTAGTTTAGATACTAACAAGTACTGTGTGAGTGTATGGAGCGTGTGACGATCTACTTGTAATATAAATCAAAGTCAAAGCATTTTTCAGGCTTTTCCTGAACTGTAACCTTTCCTAATGTCACAGCGTTAGCGAAAGGTGAAAATATTGTATAGAAACCCATGATGGACTATATAGCGTTCAGGAATACGCAATGCGACACCCCACAGTGACCTGCGAGGGAACTCTGCTCGACCTGAAATGACCGAAATAAAACATAACGTCGTCTTTTACAATATTTATTGCGAAAATTCTTAAACAAACATAAATTAACATCTGATATCTAATATGGACAGTAGGTACCTCTTGTAAAGTTTACGAGTGTCATACAACGTACAAATAGCTTCACTTTTTATTTATTTTATTTTAAGGCAATTTCATATCACAATTTGTTATTATGCTGAAAAACTATAATTTTGTATAAATAGGAATTTGTTTTATCAAGGCCTCTATTTTTAACAATAAATATTTTTTTTTACCGTGTGGCACTGATCATAAATAGAAACAAACTTAAAATTACTTCTTATAAAATATTGCAACAATTAACACTATCAATCTCAGTAATCATTATTTTGATCTATGCACTATACCATTACATTAAAATTGACTAATTTATTATTATGCTAAAGGAAAATGTTTCGTTTAAGTACCTAATAAATAATTTATACAATTAGTACTAGTGACGTGGTGTTGCTAGTGCTAACAAAGTATTACTACAGTTGTCATTTGTTTGACGTTTACAGGCAACACTTAACGAAGATTTTAGTAACGGTTTTTTGTTTTGAAACACGAACAAATGTAAATACGTCATTTTCTAACTAAATGTAATCCTTTAATCGACTCGATTTGTAAACCAAAAGGTTGACCTCGTGAACGCTGTGATGGGCATCATTAAGACGTTATTACCGAGCAAATAAATGGGTAATTTACGTCAATTAGCATTACTAATATCTTCGTTAGTTTTTCTTAGAACAGCTCTGTCATAGAAATACATAGGAAATGCACATTCTTGCTAACTTTAGATATTGTGCTAAATTCTAGTGTAAAATGTAAGGCACAGACTATTTGACACTTATAACGATGAACGTTACTCCACTACACTTGTGTAAGTACGCAGTGTTCAGACCAGTACAAGTACATACAAATATGACTGGGGCTCACTAATATGAGACATTTTGTCATTTCGTAAAAGGCTTAATTCGTATCATAAATTCGAAAAAATAAGGCTTTCTGCATATTGTCGATTAGTTCTACTAAACTTCATTTAGGCAGTAAATAGAGAAAAGTTCTATGCAACTGTAAAATATAATTTCATACGAGTTGCTTCTATTGGGTTTGGCCTAGTTTTCTGAACAGCACAATCGAGTATGTCGACGGCCTAATGTAAGATATTCTTTATAAAACTCAGTGTAAATGTTAATTACAATAAATACAAAACACGAAGTCCAGCTTCGACTAGTTCATATCTACCGGCGCGGCGGCTCCGCGTGCCACGCACGGGCTGCTTGCTGCGCAGCCGCACATCCCAGCGTTATGTGAAAGAATGCTAAAATCTTTTGAACGATGAATAAATCATGTAACCGCGCGGCATAGTGAATGTAACAAACGAAAGTACAACAGATAAGAGTTAATCATATTGTTCCTCACGAGGAACGAATAACTTCAGCTAAAGCGAAAGCAATTCTAAGTAAAATACTCTCTGCATTAATTACTCGAACGTTTTGGAGGTGTTGTGAAAACTTTGCTTACTATACGCCACTACTTAAATGCTTACAAACTAAACCGGAAACACGGTCTAATGGCTCATAAATCTACGCGAGTGCGATGTCTCGACAATACTGGGAGCCGATTTCAAGGTGTTATTAGCTTGTTTCTTACACTCAATAATTTTTCTCACAATCAGAAAGAGCGTGCCAGTGAGCGTCGACCGCCTGGTAGGCTGGCACACAGCTGACACAGCCCACACGACAGCAGCACTGTGCGGGAAAGCGGCGCCACACCGAAAAAATAAATTAAGTTTTTCAGCTCACCAGATTGACGTGAAACAATAGGAAGAAACCATTTTACTCACACTTGGAGACAGTTCGCATCGTGTGTCGGCCGCTTTCCAAGCCGCGAGTGCGAGATAATTGTTGTTACGGATAACCATCATTTGCATTGTTCGCAATCTGGAGAAAATTAATTGCTTCACAATCGATTGGTAGATGAAAGAAATCGATCAGCAAAACATGGTTCCATACGCGCACTGGAGGAATTTACCATTTACGTAAAACTATTAAACGTAGCCGCATTAAACCGAGACCATTTTTGATTGGATGCTAAACTTCACTCACACCTGTTCGCACAATGACCGCGACTCCACGCACGAGCCGAAGCCACCCGAACGTTGCCACTTTCGGCCTTGCATACAATTTTCACTATGCGGCAGCTGCTTCCAAACGCGACGGTGTTTAGCTGGCGTCACGCGCCCGTTATATCAACATATTTGAACCAGTTAGCCTTTCCGAACATTTGTTACGATCCTAAGCGGCGCCGGCCTCTTGTTTCTGCTGTATGAGGGACTCCCATTTCGCTATGAGCCGCGTGGAGCTGGGCGCGAGGAACTCTTCTCCCGGGGCGAGCGTGCACAACTCGGCTAAGGACTTCGCCGGCTTTAGACTCCCGATGGAGTCGTGTCCCGAACTATTCCGTGGCGAGGGCGACCGCAGCTCCTCGTTCAGAGCCTCGTACAGCTCCCCTATCGACTTGGTTGGCTTCAGTTTGCCGGGCATGGGGATCTCTTCGTCCTCAGACTCTGAAGTGGTCTCATTATCACTCAGCTCCAGATCGTAAGGCTTTGATTTCTTCCTCATCTTTTTGAGCTCATGCTCTCTGTCCTTCATTTCCTGTAATTCTTTCTGTATTTTCTCCTCGACCGGCACGTAACCCTTTCTGACAGGTTTGCCTTCCGGAGTGCGGTTGATGACGGGAGGGGACACTACGGCGGGCGCGACCACCGGCGACGTGGGGAACACGAGGGGTGGTGCGAGCGGCATTATGGGGGTGGTGGGAGGCATGGGACCTCCCGGGGAGGCAGGAGGCATCTTGCCCTTGTTGGCGATAAATCGCTGCATGATTCCCTTTGTCCCCGTCTGGGGAGTAAACCGCCTCGTGTATCCATTTGTATTGAGGAGTGAGGGTGTGACGGGGGGCGACGGCGCGATGGGGCCGAGCAGGTGCGAGGTGGACACGGCTCTGTTGAGCGTCTTCTGAGGCTTCAGTTCGGCGTCGCCGTTCACGTGCCCATTCTGATGGTTCACGTCGATGGTGGACTCAGACATCAGTCTGTTAATTCTGAAATGTCCTTCTTTGAATTCTCTTTCTCTTTCCGTAACTTCTATGATCTCTCGCTGGATCCTGGAGAGGGGATCCTCTTTCAATAGTGACTGGAATAGAAAAAAAAACATTTGTTAATGTCATCGTTTTTACACCGCTGAAAATGTCTAATTCTAAACGAATCTGCGGGATTGGAATCCAGTAGAACTACATAAGTGGCAATACATCATCTCGTATCATATAATCAAATTTAAAATGAGTCAGAAGGCAATTCACAATCGCCTCCTGCACATTAATGATCCGCGCAACATTCTCACTATTGATGAACCAAACGTTCAAGCCCTTAGTGTTTACGTGTTTCAATGTTACTATTAATAGATACAGCACTAAGCTAATAACGTATAGCGGTCACTATCATTATTACGCCATTTTAATAGTGGGCAGGTACAGGTTTTTCTGCATCACAGCCGGTAGGTTGATGTGTGTCTCGGTCGAGCCCGATCGGTTGCGCACGCGGCACGACCTTACAGATATCAACGATCGATATCGTCCCAGCCCTGAGCCATATCGATAGATTATGGACGTTAGTAAATAAATATTCGAACGATTGCTATTGAGACTGAGAGTTTATATTGTTTTCGCTTGAGTAAAGTTATGACATGTATCTTCGCGAATGAGAGAGAACTTGCTTTTGGTTTCCTTACAAATTCATCATATAACGTTTTAATAACTTTCCACTTTCTGTCTTCTCAAGCTCGAATTCCTATAAGCACAATAAATTCCAGCGGCTGTCGAATCTTTGTTAAGTTTCAGATTTTCTGATTGGTGGCTTGATCTAGAAATCTTACCTAAGTAACAGGAGGTAACAGAATCAAAGTGGTATAGTTAGTATCCAGGCGATTCACACACAGATTCACTTAAACTTGGTAACGATGGAACCTTCAGATTATAGGGTCGTTAAGCACTGGCCGACAACAAGAAGGAAAAATGTTTCAACAAGACGGAGACTGACATACAACCTCCTTGGATTAAAAGAACAGACTGGCCACTAATCGCTTAAAAGAAAAATCGAGAAAGATAATACGCTTCCATTGTTCTGTTATCTTATTAATTTAATCGACTGATTGCATGTATAGATAAATTAATTTTCTGAAAAATAAGGTTTTATCAGATAGATAGGAATATTGAAGGCCCGTCTGTTATAGTTTTATCGACATAGGTACGCGGCTTTTAAAATGTTATGCGGGTAGATGTTTATCTACATTTAGGAAACTAATTTCCTTTAGTATAAGAAGATAGCGGTATCCTGTATTTATGTAAATTAGCTAATTATCTATCTTTAGATCTGTGCGTGTATTGTTTTCGCTCCAGTAGGTAGGAGTAGGCATCATTTTGTATATTATCATTAGTTAGTCTAATGATCAGTGTTTCATAACTAATCATTAGCTTATGTTACAAGGTACTAAGTATTCGTTTCGTTGATTAAAATAACTGTTAGGTAATAAGTAGTAGGTACTGAACTACTATGAACCTACTCTACAGCTGAAACTATTTAAAGGGCGAACCTATGGATTTGACTTTATCCCAAATTAGAATTACCTAACGAAAGTTCAGGGCTGGATATTGTGCAGGTAATGTGTTTACAGTGCTGTGGGATTATTGTAGTAAGCTTTGCTGTGAGGGTATTGAGCTGCGAAAATGCTGACTAACCGCTTTGTAACAACTACACAGTGTTTCTTGTACCAGAAATGACTTGGACATGTTACTCCAGCGATTCTGATGAACTTTAGCCCGAGGTTAATAACTTTATAACGCTTGAACTTCCACTGAAAGGCGTGAACTTGCGACTCATTACGACACAACATGCTAATGATATTTCCTTTATTTTTACCTGTACACTTGGAGAGGCTTTCTAAGTAGGTACTCGGTTTTCTCTCAAAACAGTCTCACTGGCGACTGGCGACCGTACTACCTACCTACCTTCTAGTTAGGAGACTGGACCAAGAGTTATCTGCTAAGAAGGTTATATTTATGCACTTCATGCAGGGACAAAGTTTTATATCTTTTCCGTATATATTATCCGTACGTAGTATCGCGAATCGTGACTTTATATGTAAAAGTAGGTAGGTATTATTGAGAACTTCTAGATTAAAACAATACAATCGACGGCTACACGTAGCCAGCTAATTCCTATCAAAATATAATGATAAAGCAAAATGAGCAACGAGAACAAGTTGTGAAATAACTTGCCAGTTTCTTTTTATGTTAATCTGTATAAAAAGCGTAGAATCGTACAAGAGCCGCCGTAATGTGTAGGTATTATAGTATGCGTGGGACTCAAGTATTATTTACTTTTTTTTTGTTTGACCTCCTAAGAGATGTTCTTAGTTAAGTATGTCGTCTGCCATTCGGCCGACTAATCGTATTAAGAACTTTCTTTAATGATCTCCTTGACATGTTAAGCAAATATATTCTGTTCCGCATTAGCTAAAGTATCGGTGTTTTGTGTAGCGTCAGCAGATACGTGCTAGTTGAGTATTTCATCATTACATGTATTTATTACTGGAAAAGAGGTCAGTCTGTTGCAGCGGCGTGTGCAATATGCTCGTTGACCTACGCATTGCCATATTCAGTTTCACTGGGCGGTCCACTCCGCCTCACTGGCGACTGGCGACCGTACTACCTACCTACCTTCTAGTTAGGAGACTGGACCAAGAGTTATCTGCTAAGAAGGTTATATTTGTGCACTTCATGCAAGGACAAAGTTTTATATCTTTTCCAAGTATCGCGAATCGTGACTTTATATGTAAAAGTAGGTAGGTATTATTGAGAACTTCTAGATTAAAATAATACAATCGACGGCTACACGTAGCCAGCTAATTCCTAGAGATAAGACAATGGCCACTCATTTGTTATTGCAAGAACGTTCGATGCCAATAAATATAAAAAATGGAACAATATCAATGATAATGTATCTGAGGCGCGTTATCAGATGTATAACAGTACTTCGGATACTTTTACCGAAGCGATGTGGCGGTACGGCGCTTCGGCGACATGTCTGGGAGCTTTCTACCGGGCTTCGGTCTCGACACACATTCCCAACACTCGAACACACCATCATTGTCGAGAGTATGAAAGCGTTAATTAATCCGGCGTCGCGAGCGCCGACCCGCAGCACCGCAGCACACAACTGTACCTCATGCCGACGACCTACGAACCTACGATTACGATCTCGCAGGACTAGCCTCTCCGCCACCATCTAAACTAGAGCACGTTCGCATTCCGTGCGGACAATACAAAGCTACTCACTTCACCCATCGTGAAACAGGAAGGTATCCGACAATCCGCACAGGTATGGTAAGTCAGGCACTCACGAACTGTAACACGGTTTAAACCATCACGGCACCGACACCTGCCACGATAGTACTCAGGCACGAACGGGCGATACGTGCGGCGCGTCGGGCGGTCGCGGGCTAACGTCCTCTGCCGAGTCTACGGCGGCTCGCGAAGCCTCCGCGTATCACTCACCTGGCCGCCTAATTGGCGCGAGAGCGAGACGCCACCACAACGTCATACGATGAAAAGAGAAGAGAACAACAACTGACAACACCTGGTGCTGTTTTACCGACAAAGGTGACTGTTTCACCTGAAGCAAGTGAGGGCGCACGTTTGAAACTTGACCGCGGATTTCCGCGCCATTGGCTGCGAGCGTCTGCCGCGCGCTCCCCTACCGTCGGTCGGACAGGAAGAGGGCATTAATTAAGGAACCTGTTGATAATTCCTGTAACGGAACGCTGAATAAAATATCTATTTAGGCGTGAGAACTGCCAGTTCAATTAACTATAAACCTGTATGTGGGCCTGATTCATTAACTTTACCGAGCTGTAACTCGGTTGTAGACTCATACTCGTATAAGAACCTACAGAGGTAGCCGAACACGGTGACTTAAGATGTTTCACGAACCGGATGGTTAATAAAACGAAACGATATCCGCAAATTTTGTGCTTACGTAGACACATGGTGATATTGTTATTCTGAATACCAAACTTCAAACCAAATAGGTCCTATTCAGCTGTATCCTATAGGTTAAATTGGAAACCGACTGCAGCTTAGTTGGAAAAGGCTTGGCAGATCCGCAGATAAGGAAACTTTAAAAGTAGGATACCTGTTTTTTAATCAATTTATTTTTCTCCCAGGTACTTATTCCCTATGTGGATGGCACCGATTAAAATTATATTTTCAGTATCAGTGGATCTCCGAGTTTGTTTCGTTGTTTCTCAGAATATAATTCCTCCGAGCAATTTCGACCATGGCGACTAATCTCAACAGAGACTAGCCATCGACGCAGGAATTATTAGGGGTATTGCCGTCCCATTCCATCGGACTAAGCGAGTGAATCGGCGCGTGCATGCGCCGTTTCACTCTCTTAGTTCGATGGGATGAGACGGCAATTGGTCGGACTGTACCGTCGGGCTCGAGGTCGCAAGCGCTGGGTTTGATTCCCAGGTCGGCCAAAAATGTCATTCGGTTTTTGCATTAGGAATTTCTCTGAGGGAGATCTAGTTTGTATGTTAATGTGTAAACTGTAGTTGATACCGATTTAAATACCTACTGAAATTAACTTAATTTTCTTCATTTGCTTTGTTGGCTTCAAAAGCAAATAGCAGCCGAGACGAGTTCGTTTTCGTTCATTGGACGCTTTAATAAAACTAACACATAATGGAAAATAATGTTTATTTCTCTTACAAAACGACTAGCACATGATGTAAGTATTACAGTTTTACCTAATTGTGCTTCTCTTCTCTGAAGAGAAAAAGGAAAGAAAATACATTTATTTGGAGCAAAGGAGCTCTTGCTTGGGCTTGAGCTTGGGTTGATCAAGATGTTAGATACAACGATGACTTGACTAGTGTTCGAGGCAACTTATCCAATGATTGAGACGTACTAGGTACCTAGGTAGTAGTATACAGTCAACAAAAAACAAAATCTTTCAAAATATAACTGTTGAGCCATCGCGCGATTTAGATGGTTTATGGACAATAGGGAAAAGATATCCAAATCCATTCTTAATTTTTTTAACTGGTCTCACAAAGTCATACTCATAAGGCAAACTAATAATCCTTAAGCTTGGGAATGACAAAAGCCGATAGTAGCCGGAGAAGAGCTGGATCGACTAGGTACTAAGGATTGATAAATCTGGGTTAGTCAATATATATATATATATAGCTCGATCTTTGAATTAGCAATAGCGTACGTTTGATTAGTCAGGGCTCAGTTATTTCCTGTAGTAAGCTGATTGGTCCAAACGTTCTTGTGAATCAAGCAGAAAAAAAAATACAGTACCTAGTCGGATAATAAATGAAAATGTAAGCCACAGGACGAAGGTGCTTCTTGGAATAAATGGCGTTATCTAGCAGGAGTATAACGTCTAGTTTACACAGTGCGAGATGCTGATTGGACTTGAAACAGCTCGCAAGACAAATTTACTCACAATGTCAGTGGCTGGGCTTGCCTTGACTGTTTTCATGTTAAGAGGAGCTGCCTGGTCTCTCCAACTCGTAAGAGATAGCCACTGAACCACTCGCATGATAGATACGTCCACACATTCTGCGCTGCAGCCACTCCGTAAATGAGCCATTATGCGATCCAAAAAGAGAACTCACGAACAAAAATGACTTACTTAAGAGGAAGTGAGAAACAGCCATTTGAACGCGATAGCTAATATTGAATCCAGGCTACGATGTCAAAGGCCATGTAAAGCGGCGTCCAGGTGGGATGGAAGCAGGCCACAAACTTACCTATCAGATCTCGATGTTTGCCAGCGGAATATGTGCGAATGGCGAATGGCGCTTTAAGACATGATGCCTCGCGTCAAAAGGTCAAAGAAGACCAAACAAGTCGGGAACATATGGAAATGGTATAAAGTGTCACTCAGGAAGTAAATCAGCCATCAGCCACGGTTTTTCATACTAAGGGGTTCGAACATTTTTCTATGGGAGCTGGCATAGCCCCCAGCCGCCGTTTGATTTTATTTCGAAATCGCGGCGCACTATGAAATATTTATACATAATATGGGTAGAGGACACTTAAACAAATAAAAATGTTAGGAACATGGTGCTCTAAAGCGTCATGATGCTGAGATATTTAGAGGTAAAGTCACGGAGGAGTTATTACAGCGTATTTTAAAACGATTATAATAATTAATATTTAATGTATGCCCTACACATTCACTCCATGTCAAAATTAAACACATTTCTAGAATACAGGCTTAAACTGTTAGCTCCTTAGAAGCTATGGCACCAATACTTTTTTTCTTACATGTGAACAAAACAATATTTTTTAGTTAACATGGCAATTTAAAGTTCAAAATCAGTCTGAAAAATTTTATGGCACAATCTTGATTAACATAATTATTTGGATCATCCAGAACCCCTGTATTATGTACAGTCAACCACATCATTACGAAAATCGCCCATAATGCAACAATGTATAATAAAATGCTTGAGGGGTTAGCAATGTTGCTTTGTTTACTGTACCACCTCCATAAACATTAACCAGTTGTGAGTTTTAGTAGTATCATTACAAAGCTCAATATTGTAAATCCCAACAATAAACTTCAGGACTATGAAATGGATCCATGTTTAACTCTTCCCTATTTCTAGGGATCAGTTACGTCAGATTATTGGAGATACTGATATTGGGGGTTTTAACTTTAATGGTTCAATCATGGTAGCAGTTTCCATATGACTAACTCGCAGATGTCGGGACAGATCACTGGTCCTAAAGAACCCTCTGGAGCAGTGGTGGCAGACATATGGAGTGTGATTGGTATGCTGCTTCAGAAGATGGAACTCCAGCATCATAGCCGTCGGGAAAGTCCTTGTACATTCTCCTATAGAACACTTGAACTTTGAAGCATTCTTATGTTTAAATCCAACATGGTTTGACAAACTCCTTTTGCTTGCAAATGCCTGATCACAAAGCTTACATGCAAATGGTTTCTCCCCAGTATGTTTCCGCATGTGTGCCTCTAAGTCTGGGAATGTCTTTAAACACACACTGCACTGTCCGGACCTCTCTGAATGGATTCGTTTTATATGAACTTGTAGGTTACCCTTAAAAGAGAATGTCAGACCACAGTAACTACAAATGAGGTGTTTCTCATTGGAGTGTATCTGAATGTGAGCCCTGAGAGCATTTCTAGTTTTAACAGATTTATTGCACAGGTGGCACGTGAAGTTCTTCTCATCAGAGTGCACGGCCTGGTGTCTCTTCAAGTGGCTCTTGTCTGTGAACTTCTTGAAACAGACAGAACAAGAGAATGGTTTCTCACCAGTGTGCAAGCGTTTATGACGTATCATAGTAGCAAGCTGCCGGAATGCTTTCCCACAGAAAGAGCAAGAATATGGTCTCTCATCAGTATGAACTCTTATGTGTGTTATGATGCCATTCTTAGTGAAGAAGCTGCTGCCACAAGTTTCACAAATGAACTTCCTTTCTCTCGGTCTGTGGTGAGTTCTGATGTGTCGCTTCAATGAGCCCTTTAGGTTAAACCGTGCATCACAGGAGTCACACGCAAATGGTTTCTCCCCAGTGTGGGTCCGCATGTGACCCTCCAGGGCAGAGCGACATTTTGTGACTAACCCACATACCTTGCACTGCACTGGTCCTATTTTAGGCCTTACCTTCCGCCCATCTATTTTCTGTTTGTGTTTCCCAGACCTTGTGTACTTTCTTTTCTTAACTTCCTGAACATTATAGTTGACACTAGAGTCTGAGGGGTTATCTAATAAGAAATTATCGAAGTGGTCTTGGTCATAAGGTCCGCTTTCCTCTTTAATATTTTCTAACTTGATTTGAGGTTCAGTTTTAGGCAGTAACTCATCATACAGGTTGGCAATATTAGCACTGCGTAGGGCCTTATCAGATGCCTCGCATTTGTTGACAAACTCGTACGACGCTGACAATTCCACCGCACAGATGTTGCATATGTTGTCAGGAAGCCCGTCTCCTTCGACTACCAGCACATTAACACAGCGCATCACCTTAGTACTAAATTGAATTTCATCTTCTCCATCAAATATGGACATTGTGGCTGTTTTCTTGAGACAAATACGGCATACTTTCGACTCCATTTCTGGTTTTCCGCCCTTTTAATAGCAGTTATAGATATAATTAAAGCAATATGCTCTAGAGTTGTAATCTTGTTGTTGTTGTAAGATAAAGCAGATTGTTAGGAAGTAGAAAAAAAAGTCATCTCCCAAGGAATATTGCTATTTTCACAAACACAACAACTTTGACATACTGTTGACATTCGTTTCTTTTTTCTTTTTTTTGTAAAGTGCTCTGACAGATTCTCCCAGTTCAGAAATTATCTTAGCTTGTGACACAAAATGGCCGACATTGAAATCTATCGGACTAAAACTAGATGACTAGTTACCTATTTATGTACATTATATAATGTTATTTACTGTTATTAAATATTCTTATTTCAATATCGTAGATAAAATCGTAGTCATTGTGGCATAACTTAAAAAAAAAACCTATGGCCCGCATAAGCGGTTCACATGGGGTAAGTCAGAGCCACAGCAAAGATGATTTATTTTGAGAAAAAAAAAACATCTATATAGATTTGACATTGACAATGACAATTAGTGATATTTCCAATTTCAGATTCAGAATGCATTGACAGTGACATTTACTATACTCTAATTTGGTGACACTTCAAATGTTGTTTTTCGTTCTAATCTTTCATCTTTCTTTACATTTTCACTAAAAGTAATAAATAACATAGTCTCGATGCCTGTTCTATTGTATGTACTTAATCTTTCCAATAATGGCTACAAAAGTGTGTAGATTGTGTTGTCAGAATGAAGGCACTTCCTACATTTTTAGCAAAGAAATTGATGAATTTGCAATAAGTGCAAAAATAATGTATTGTTGTTCAAATGTAAATATTAAAGACGGGGATGGACTTCCCTTACATATTTGTGATAGCTGCGAAAAAGAGCTCGCAGTCTGCTACCAATTTGTACTAAAATGCGAAGCTTCTGACAAGAAATTAAGATCTCAAGCTTACGAAGTAATCACCCAAGATAATTCTAATTTTGACGACTGTTCGCCGAAAATTGAAGTAAAGCTTGAATTATATTGTAACAGCGAAGATGGTCACCTTTACGAAGATATTCAAGAAAATGATATAACCCTTGAACAAGGAAGGGAAAATAAGTTAGAAATAAAATCCGAAAATGTAGAATCCAAAGTAACGCCCAAACGAAAACCATACAAACAAAAAGCAAAAGCTGTGGAAAAATGTACTTGCTCAGTTTGTGGCCGGACATGTGCTAACCCATCATCCTATAAGGCTCACATGAGATCCCATACTAATGAGAAACCATATCCTTGTCCTTCATGTGATAAGAAATATAAAGACTGTGGCACCCTCAAGCGACACATGAACAGAAACCATGTCCAACAGAAGCGACCGCGGAACTTCATTTGTGAAAACTGTGGCAAAAGCTTCTTGTCTAAGAGCGATGTGAACATTCACATGCGCACACACACTGGAGAAACACCTTATACTTGCTCCATATGTGCCCTCAGGTTCACACAGATCAGTGCATTACAAAGACATCACAAGCGGCACACTGGTGAGAAGGAACACTTGTGTACGGCTTGTCCCAAGAGATTCTGTACTAAGACAGAACTTAAAAGTCACCTCTTGGCACACACTACTGAAAAGAACTACTCCTGTCCTCTCTGTAATGTACAATTTAAGTACCAAAGCAATTTGAGGAAACATATGCGACAACACTTTGAACCAAATAGATTTGTGTGCAACCACTGTGGACGAACATTCAATGTTAAAGGGAACCTGAAGAGCCACATTGACAAGCAACATTCTGAGAAATCTGGTCATTGTACTGTTTGTTCAAAAAGTGTTGCGGATATGGAGGTTCACATGTGGAGACATACGGGCCAGAGACCTTTGAAGTGTGAGCTCTGCACAAGCAGCTTTTATGAGACAAAGTCATTAGCTCGTCACATAAACTATAGACATAAGGCTACTGATAGATTTAAGTGTACAGCTAAAGAATGCTTGATGACATTCCCATCAAAGCCGATGCTGGACTTCCACATTGCTAAACAACATAGTACTCACATCCCATTCCCATGTGACAGGTGTACAAGAGCATTTTATAGGAAGAATGATCTTGCTAGGCATAAAATTGCCACTCATAAAGAGAGACTCATTTAACCTTTTGAACGCCAGAACATAAACGCATCAGCTTGCCCCCGACGCCAAGCTACAAATTCATCGTACTTTTTGACACATATTTGTGACGGTTGGCGTACAGGGCACGCACTTGATTGTCATGTATACGTGACAATGCCGTTCAAAAGGTTAAATAAAGTATTAAGTGATAATGTAAGCATCTAGAAACAAGACCAAAATATACCAAAAATACTTTTTTACTTGTCATATTATAATCTAGTCTGAAACTATTTAATAAAATAATTATTGGTATGATTTCATGTGTTTATTTGTCAAGTTACAAGTTTTAATATTGCATTTATGCATGAAAGCAAACTGCACTGCTTCCCCTCCTAACCATGTGTCAGATGTATAAGAGATAGTTGCATGTTCAGGTAGATATAAAAACAAAACACCAGAAAATGTTATACAATATTTATTTTTAGTGCTGATGAATATCATGATCCATGATCCAAAAACAAACCGTATCACAGTCCGCTACAGATTAGTAAGTAAAGCTCTTGAACACAGTGTGAACGAAACAGAACAAGACTTGAGGTATGTGGGGTAAAGAATAAATATACTCCATTAACTTCTGTACAATTGGCTAAATATAAATATCTGTAGACAGCTTGCAAGCCCCAAACGAAACAACTCGCTAACTTATAAACCAATACATTTCATCTCATAATAATATTCAAATCATTTGCTATAATATTATATTATATCTGTCATCAACACATGTTTTGTACAAAACAATAACCCTTATAAATACAATGTGAACTAGACTATTATTTACATGAATTCTATAAGTTTATAATATAGACAAAATATTGCGTAAATAAAAAAATAATAAATTGCACACATTACAATCAGATTTTTGATCCAGTCAAAACATTAATTGCTGAATATAAATATCCATTAGACTAAATAATAAAGATTAAAATAAAAAATAATAATAGTTTGCGAACTTTATAAATTATGCAAACATCAGTCAACAACGTTAATAACTAATTCACGTTAACATTACAATAATAATCGTGTCGTGTCGTGCGGGACATTCGCGCAACACTCACCGTCAACAATAACCGGTCAGCACGCAGACAACACAGTCAGCTGCTACACGTCACACGGTACGACACGTGACGTGACGTGTCACGTGGTCGCCTGTCTTCCTACACTATACAGCTAACTACAAATAAAACCTCGCAAAAATTAGCACCAGAGAAATTTAGGATACGATTAGTTGTATACGATCGAGTCGATGTCACCGATTACACTAGTATTATCTTTAGAGAATACTTACGCTAAGTATTCAGGGAGTGAAACTAAAGTGTCCAATGCGGGTGATCATTATAAAAAGCTATAATCCTGCCTACCTAGTAATAATTTGTATACGTTTTCGGCGGGGCGTCGTCGATTCGACGCCGAGAACCGGAATTTCTCTAGCTACTTGCGTCACTAAGGGTCCGCCCGCTCTACTGAACCGAGGACTTCATAAGGAATCATGCGTAAATAAACTTACGAACTCGTAACATAACGCGGGTGGGTCTCAGAGGGGCCCTCGAGCGTCGTCCGTGAAGCGCACCATGCGTGCCGCCGGGCCGTCCGAGTGGCGCCGCGGCGCGCGGGGGCCCGGCGCCGGGCCGTCCGAGTGTCGGCGCGGCGCGCGGGGGCCCGGCGCCGGGGGCCCGGGCGCGCGGCGGGGGCCCGGCGGCGGGCGGCGGGCCCCCGCGGCGCGGAGTCAGTCGATGGCGTGCTCCGTCATCTGCAGGCACAGCGCGTCCAGCGAGGAGTAGTCGTCGTGCAGCGGCGGCGCGGGCGCGCGGGGCGCGTGCGGCGGGTAGGAGTTGGACTTGCCGCGCGGCGGCGGCGCCTTGTGCGCGCCCCACGTGCGCGCGCGCAGCGGCTTGGGGTGGGAGCTGTGACCTCCGATGCGCCATCTGGAATGTGCAAGGTAGATCACTTGTACGACGTTCGTTTACGACAAATAATGTACTATTGGAAAAACTACTTTAATACAACATTAAACATTTACTGGCCTCTTTTTCAACAGTTAGTACAAAAAATATCTGTAAAAACCCTTAATAGACTTGAAGACTAGGTATTCCTGTTAGCAGCTCACTAGACATACCTGGCTTGCTTGGGACACCGCCTGTTGAGCGGCATGTCGGACACGTGGTGGAAAAACTGTCTGGGCGGCAAGCGGTGCCGCAGCCCCTTTAGAGCCTCCTGCAGCTCGGGCCGGTTAAACGCTTCATGGTGTAGCGCCTGTTACAGAAATACATTTTTGCAGTAGCATATATCCTGAGGCAAAGAGTGCTAGTCCGGGACGATATACTGGGAGCCATCTGCCGGATTTTTTTTGAGACATGCACCACAATACTCTTCTCAACTCTCACTACCTTATAACTCAATGACAATTCTCCACGCAATGGGTGCCTGGGGTTGGACGGCGTCACCGAGGTCCAGGAAGCGATGGCGAGACCTGGATGCGCATCAATCACGAAGGCTGGTTCGAGGTGGCGAGAGGAAAGAGTGTCTGGAAGGATACGGGGAGGCTACTTTGCCCAGTAGTGGGGCACTATAGGCTAATTCAAAAAATATTTGGAATGTTTACCTTTTCAACGAGCCAGCAGTGCAGCGACATGGGGTCCACGGGCGGCTCGTGCTCGCCGTCCTCCGACAGCAGCTGTGACGTCACGCGCGCGCCGCCCGCAGGGCACGGCGCCGCGTTCACGCACTTTGATGCTGGAGCACATCGGGGAATGTTCACTTCAACATTTTTAATATAATAACTTAAAAATCCTGTCACAGCCTGGGGATTATACGATCAACCGCAGAGCAGTCAATCAGAAAATCTTCTACAACAAAGGCGTAGCAAGGGACAAGACAATTTTTACAAGCACCATCACTAAGCACAAAATTGATACTAAAACCTCCTGTTAGACCAACTTGCATTACTAACCACAAAATTCGCCAAAATGTTTTAATAATTCTGTACCTATCATTAAATAACTTACAGAAGAAGCAAAAAGATGTTCTGAATGCGTTTAGCGCCCTCAAGTGCATTATTATGTGGTGCAAGTGAGCCTAATACCTTATACGACAGAAGGGTGGCATGGGGCTGAGCAGCACGCCGCGCAGCAGAGTGAGTCTATCGCCTTACCCAAGTGCAGCGCGCCGACGATGGCGGCGGGCAGCTCTGAGGAGGGCGGCATGGGGCTGAGCAGCACGCCGCGCAGCAGAGTGAGTCTATCGCCTTACCCAAGTGCAGCGCGCCGACGATGGCGGCGGGCAGCTCTGAGGAGGGCGGCATGGGGCTGAGCAGCACGCCGCGCAGCAGAGTGAGTCTATCGCCTTACCCAAGTGCAGCGCGCCGACGATGGCGGCGGGCAGCTCTGAGGAGGGCGGCATGGGGCTGAGCAGCACGCCGCGCAGCAGAGTGAGTCTATCGCCTTACCCAAGTGCAGCGCGCCGACGATGGCGGCGGGCAGCTCTGAGGAGGGCGGCATGGGGCTGAGCAGCACGCCGCGCAGCAGAGTGAGTCTATCGCCTTACCCAAGTGCAGCGCGCCGACGATGGCGGCGGGCAGCTCTGAGGAGGGCGGCATGGGGCTGAGCAGCACGCCGCGCAGCAGAGTGAGTCTATCGCCTTACCCAAGTGCAGCGCGCCGACGATGGCGGCGGGCAGCTCTGAGGAGGGCGGCATGGGGCTGAGCAGCACGCCGCGCAGCAGAGTGAGTCTATCGCCTTACCCAAGTGCAGCGCGCCGACGATGGCGGCGGGCAGCTCTGAGGAGGGCGGCATGGGGCTGAGCAGCACGCCGCGCAGCAGAGTGAGTCTATCGCCTTACCCAAGTGCAGCGCGCCGACGATGGCGGCGGGCAGCTCTGAGGAGGGCGGCATGGGGCTGAGCAGCACGCCGCGCAGCAGAGTGAGTCTATCGCCTTACCCAAGTGCAGCGCGCCGACGATGGCGGCGGGCAGCTCTGAGGAGGGCGGCATGGGGCTGAGCAGCACGCCGCGCAGCAGAGTGAGTCTATCGCCTTACCCAAGTGCAGCGCGCCGACGATGGCGGCGGGCAGCTCTGAGGAGGGCGGCATGGGGCTGAGCAGCACGCCGCGCAGCAGAGTGAGTCTATCGCCTTACCCAAGTGCAGCGCGCCGACGATGGCGGCGGGCAGCTCTGAGGAGGGCGGCATGGGGCTGAGCAGCACGCCGCGCAGCAGAGTGAGTCTATCGCCTTACCCAAGTGCAGCGCGCCGACGATGGCGGCGGGCAGCTCTGAGGAGGGCGGCATGGGGCTGAGCAGCACGCCGCGCAGCAGAGTGAGTCTATCGCCTTACCCAAGTGCAGCGCGCCGACGATGGCGGCGGGCAGCTCTGAGGAGGGCGGCATGGGGCTGAGCAGCACGCCGCGCAGCAGAGTGAGTCTATCGCCTTACCCAAGTGCAGCGCGCCGACGATGGCGGCGGGCAGCTCTGAGGAGGGCGGCATGGGGCTGAGCAGCACGCCGCGCAGCAGAGTGAGTCTATCGCCTTACCCAAGTGCAGCGCGCCGACGATGGCGGCGGGCAGCTCTGAGGAGGGCGGCATGGGGCTGAGCAGCACGCCGCGCAGCAGAGTGAGTCTATCGCCTTACCCAAGTGCAGCGCGCCGACGATGGCGGCGGGCAGCTCTGAGGAGGGCGGCATGGGGCTGAGCAGCACGCCGCGCAGCAGAGTGAGTCTATCGCCTTACCCAAGTGCAGCGCGCCGACGATGGCGGCGGGCAGCTCTGAGGAGGGCGGCATGGGGCTGAGCAGCACGCCGCGCAGCAGAGTGAGTCTATCGCCTTACCCAAGTGCAGCGCGCCGACGATGGCGGCGGGCAGCTCTGAGGAGGGCGGCATGGGGCTGAGCAGCACGCCGCGCAGCAGAGTGAGTCTATCGCCTTACCCAAGTGCAGCGCGCCGACGATGGCGGCGGGCAGCTCTGAGGAGGGCGGCATGGGGCTGAGCAGCACGCCGCGCAGCAGAGTGAGTCTATCGCCTTACCCAAGTGCAGCGCGCCGACGATGGCGGCGGGCAGCTCTGAGGAGGGCGGCATGGGGCTGAGCAGCACGCCGCGCAGCAGAGTGAGTCTATCGCCTTACCCAAGTGCAGCGCGCCGACGATGGCGGCGGGCAGCTCTGAGGAGGGCGGCATGGGGCTGAGCAGCACGCCGCGCAGCAGAGTGAGTCTATCGCCTTACCCAAGTGCAGCGCGCCGACGATGGCGGCGGGCAGCTCTGAGGAGGGCGGCATGGGGCTGAGCAGCACGCCGCGCAGCAGAGTGAGTCTATCGCCTTACCCAAGTGCAGCGCGCCGACGATGGCGGCGGGCAGCTCTGAGGAGGGCGGCATGGGGCTGAGCAGCACGCCGCGCAGCAGAGTGAGTCTATCGCCTTACCCAAGTGCAGCGCGCCGACGATGGCGGCGGGCAGCTCTGAGGAGGGCGGCATGGGGCTGAGCAGCACGCCGCGCAGCAGAGTGAGTCTATCGCCTTACCCAAGTGCAGCGCGCCGACGATGGCGGCGGGCAGCTCTGAGGAGGGCGGCATGGGGCTGAGCAGCACGCCGCGCAGCAGAGTGAGTCTATCGCCTTACCCAAGTGCAGCGCGCCGACGATGGCGGCGGGCAGCTCTGAGGAGGGCGGCATGGGGCTGAGCAGCACGCCGCGCAGCAGAGTGAGTCTATCGCCTTACCCAAGTGCAGCGCGCCGACGATGGCGGCGGGCAGCTCTGAGGAGGGCGGCATGGGGCTGAGCAGCACGCCGCGCAGCAGAGTGAGTCTATCGCCTTACCCAAGTGCAGCGCGCCGACGATGGCGGCGGGCAGCTCTGAGGAGGGCGGCATGGGGCTGAGCAGCACGCCGCGCAGCAGAGTGAGTCTATCGCCTTACCCAAGTGCAGCGCGCCGACGATGGCGGCGGGCAGCTCTGAGGAGGGCGGCATGGGGCTGAGCAGCACGCCGCGCAGCAGAGTGAGTCTATCGCCTTACCCAAGTGCAGCGCGCCGACGATGGCGGCGGGCAGCTCTGAGGAGGGCGGCATGGGGCTGAGCAGCACGCCGCGCAGCAGAGTGAGTCTATCGCCTTACCCAAGTGCAGCGCGCCGACGATGGCGGCGGGCAGCTCTGAGGAGGGCGGCATGGGGCTGAGCAGCACGCCGCGCAGCAGAGTGAGTCTATCGCCTTACCCAAGTGCAGCGCGCCGACGATGGCGGCGGGCAGCTCTGAGGAGGGCGGCATGGGGCTGAGCAGCACGCCGCGCAGCAGAGTGAGTCTATCGCCTTACCCAAGTGCAGCGCGCCGACGATGGCGGCGGGCAGCTCTGAGGAGGGCGGCATGGGGCTGAGCAGCACGCCGCGCAGCAGAGTGAGTCTATCGCCTTACCCAAGTGCAGCGCGCCGACGATGGCGGCGGGCAGCTCTGAGGAGGGCGGCATGGGGCTGAGCAGCACGCCGCGCAGCAGAGTGAGTCTATCGCCTTACCCAAGTGCAGCGCGCCGACGATGGCGGCGGGCAGCTCTGAGGAGGGCGGCATGGGGCTGAGCAGCACGCCGCGCAGCAGAGTGAGTCTATCGCCTTACCCAAGTGCAGCGCGCCGACGATGGCGGCGGGCAGCTCTGAGGAGGGCGGCATGGGGCTGAGCAGCACGCCGCGCAGCAGAGTGAGTCTATCGCCTTACCCAAGTGCAGCGCGCCGACGATGGCGGCGGGCAGCTCTGAGGAGGGCGGCATGGGGCTGAGCAGCACGCCGCGCAGCAGAGTGAGTCTATCGCCTTACCCAAGTGCAGCGCGCCGACGATGGCGGCGGGCAGCTCTGAGGAGGGCGGCATGGGGCTGAGCAGCACGCCGCGCAGCAGAGTGAGTCTATCGCCTTACCCAAGTGCAGCGCGCCGACGATGGCGGCGGGCAGCTCTGAGGAGGGCGGCATGGGGCTGAGCAGCACGCCGCGCAGCAGAGTGAGTCTATCGCCTTACCCAAGTGCAGCGCGCCGACGATGGCGGCGGGCAGCTCTGAGGAGGGCGGCATGGGGCTGAGCAGCACGCCGCGCAGCAGAGTGAGTCTATCGCCTTACCCAAGTGCAGCGCGCCGACGATGGCGGCGGGCAGCTCTGAGGAGGGCGGCATGGGGCTGAGCAGCACGCCGCGCAGCAGAGTGAGTCTATCGCCTTACCCAAGTGCAGCGCGCCGACGATGGCGGCGGGCAGCTCTGAGGAGGGCGGCATGGGGCTGAGCAGCACGCCGCGCAGCAGAGTGAGTCTATCGCCTTACCCAAGTGCAGCGCGCCGACGATGGCGGCGGGCAGCTCTGAGGAGGGCGGCATGGGGCTGAGCAGCACGCCGCGCAGCAGAGTGAGTCTATCGCCTTACCCAAGTGCAGCGCGCCGACGATGGCGGCGGGCAGCTCTGAGGAGGGCGGCATGGGGCTGAGCAGCACGCCGCGCAGCAGAGTGAGTCTATCGCCTTACCCAAGTGCAGCGCGCCGACGATGGCGGCGGGCAGCTCTGAGGAGGGCGGCATGGGGCTGAGCAGCACGCCGCGCAGCAGAGTGAGTCTATCGCCTTACCCAAGTGCAGCGCGCCGACGATGGCGGCGGGCAGCTCTGAGGAGGGCGGCATGGGGCTGAGCAGCACGCCGCGCAGCAGAGTGAGTCTATCGCCTTACCCAAGTGCAGCGCGCCGACGATGGCGGCGGGCAGCTCTGAGGAGGGCGGCATGGGGCTGAGCAGCACGCCGCGCAGTCGCTCCAGCGCGCGTGCCCCACCTGTCCCGGAGCGCAGCTCGGCCTGTACGGCCTCGAGGACCGCGCCGCGCTCCGACAGCTTCTTGATGGACAGCAGCAGCTTATGCCGCGCACCCTTCGTCACTCCTGCACACAAACCACCCGCTGAGACACGCCACGAGTCACTATTGTTTTAAATGATTATTTTAATCCAGGATAGCTACTAGGGGAAGCTGCTAGGGGAAGACCAAATAAGGGATGGATACACTAGACCGTGTGAAAGATGACATTATATCTAGAAAGGGTTGATTATTAAGATGACGACTAATGGAGTATGGAAGAAGAAATGTTGCGCCGACCGCCTCCCCCAGTAATATGGGACAAAGAATTTGAATTCCGAATTTCAGAGACATAGCTAGCTTCGACGAGAGTTAAGCTCTGTCAACAACTAACTCAATATTCAAACATTTTACAAGAAAAGTTAACAAAACGCTCTTCCTCTCTCCTAATTAATTATTTTAAGTTTTGCTGTGCCCGACAGGGTCCATAATTGTTTCTATTTATTAATTCTACCACCTGTTTATGTGTACATTATGGATTGCAATAAACTATTTGAGATTTGAGATTTGAAAATATTGCATGCTTAGAATAATAACGCATAGAAGCCGCGTCAAATCGGGTGATTCTCAAGAACCCAACAATTATCGGCCGGTATCAATTCTGCCAGTTCTCAGTAAGTTGTTTGAAAAGTTAATGCTTAGTTAAATGTTGCGTCACTTTAATAAAAATTCCATCTTCCATGAACACTAGTACGGTTTCACCAAAGGGTGTTGTACAACTGGCGCCGGTGTCAAACTAATAAAGAACATTTTTAACGCCTGGGAAAAGTCGCAAGATGCCATTGGAATATTCTGCGACCTCTCGAATGCGTTCGACTGCGTTAACCATGACACGCTTTAGTTGAAACTTGAGCACTATGGGATTAGGAATAGAGCCCTTGGTTTACTTAGTTCATACTTGATGGGCAGACAGGTTAAAGTTCAGATAAACGGTGTAAACTCAATAGGGTCGGAAACGACAATGGGCGGTCCTCAGGGTTCAATATTGGGTCCATTCCTTGTTTTAGTTTACATAAACGATTTGCCCCAATTACTACCAAAGATGGTATTATTTGCGGATGACACATCATTAATATTTAAAATAGACCGACGTTCACAAAATCTTGAGGACGTTAACAGTTCTATTCATCAAGTCCAAAATTGGTTTTAAATAAAAAAAAACTAAATGTGTAGATTTTCTTTGCCAAATGTTAAAAGTAGCGAATGAGACATCATATTAAATGGAAAAAAACTGGAGATCATTAATCAGACGGTTTTCCTAGGTATCATATTAGACGAGAAATTACAATGGGGGCCTCATATAACATCTCTTGCGGGGCGTCTAAGTTCAGCCGCGTATGCTGTTGGAAAGATAAGACAGTTAACAGACGTAGAAACCGCACGTTTTGTCTACTTTAGTTACTTTCACAGCATTATGTCGTACGGTATTTTGCTGTGGGGTCGGGCTGCTGACATTTAATCCATATTTATTTTACAAAAGGGAGCTGTCAGAGCCCTTTATAATATGCGTCGCCGTGATTCTCATAGGGAACTTTTTAAAAAGATTAATATTATGACAGTCCCTTGCCAATTCATTTATGAAAATATTATGTATGTGCGGAAAAATCGAAACCTTTTTAGTAAAATTAGTAATAGACATAATTTGAATACTAGAAATAAAGACAAATTAGATCAACCATTTTTTAGATTAGCTAAAGTCCACACTTCTTTCATGGGGTACTGCGTTAAATGTTCCAACAAAATACCTTCTGACATATTAGAACTAAATGAGGGAAAATTTAAAACTTATGTTAAAAGTACACTTTGTAAACAAGCGTATTACAAATTAGAAGATTACATTCAGGATAAGAATGCTTGGAAACATGTTGGTCCTGCTCCATAGGATAATCAAGGGTGTAGACAAAATCAAACTGGTTGATTTATGTGTTAACTTTTATAGATATACTGTTTCTTTTTTGTGTTTTTAATTTTCTGTTGACTCACACACTGTTTCATTAATGGTTCCAATATTTATAAATATGTGAGTACCATTTACCTAAATTTCTTTAGAAAATTAATAAGTTTACCTCTGCTGGTAATACTTTGTTCCTAAAAGTAGCATACTCTGGGTGCATCATCCTCACATAATATTAAATTTATTTTTGTATACCAAATTTTGAAAATCATTATTTGAAAAGAGTAACTATGGAGTTTCTTGTCCGTTCTTCTCCATAAGAATCTACCTTTCCGAATGGACAGTAGAGTCACTTTATTAATGTAATATTATTATTTTACTGAACTGTAAATGATGACGTTCAAAAGTGCCGTTTAATGGCCTAATTGAAATAACGTTTTGTCTTTGACTTTGGCTTAGAACAAAAAACGAGCGATATCGTGTGTCCACTTAATTTTTTTTGAGTGCGTGAGCCGAATGGTACGTTCCTTAAACGCACACAAATACAACTTTCAGTGATACCAGGCCTCCGTCACTCCATGTACTTGCGCGCTATAATTACCTACCGCCCGACTGGGCGGTCTCGGACCGGTCCTCCGACGGACCAAATTCAGTATGGTTTTCGCAAGCACGTTTTTCAATTTTAATCGTCAATTTTAATTTTAATCGTTACATTTGTTATTCTTATTTATGTCACCCGTCTTTACGTAGTTAGAATATTAATTATTATTTTTATAGTATAGTTAGGTATTTACTTACGTAGTTCCATTTACACAGCCAGGTTTAGCTTTGATAAATATCTAAGGTAGGAAAGTACCTATTTAAATAGTATTTTTGTTTTAAATATTTTGAGATAGATCTAGATAGACTACTCATAAATACAACAAAAGTATTAAAAGGTATGTACTGTATTTTATTTTTCTTTCCGGACAGCCCTAGTACTCGGTCAAGCGGCGTAGGTAGGTATGTTGCGGACGAGATCTGACACAAATTAATAACAACTCTCAAGCGCGGCGATTAAATGCAATTTAGCTTGCGCGTGGGGTTTCAAGTGATTTTGTAGGCTATTATAAAAGCGGCTTTCTTCAAGATCAAAGGAGTGAAGTTTCTGTACGTAGTACTATTATATATTCTGTGGTGATACCATCACTAGGCCGTTAGCCACAAAATATGGGAAAACGCACTACTATGTTGCTGGATCAAATCAATTTTTTAGAGAAAATTTATCAGGAATTGAATAAGATGAAAATTATTTTTCATATAATATTACATATTTTTACAGAAGGTATTAAATTTTGATTATATTAAAATTTAAATTCCATTTATTTAAAAATCCGAGGAAATGAATCGACCATATTCAACGTAGTAGCTATATCAAAAACTTTATTTTGCTAAACAAAAATAAGAACAAAATTGAAAGCAATGTGGGTATGTTTTTTCTCACAACTAGCAACACTTAACAACAGTTTGATGATCGATTTACGCAAAGATAAAACTTGTGAAATGTAATTCGATCACATTTTTTTTTTCCTGAAGTGCTTTGACATTCCTTCACGCTACAAACTCATTTCCAATTATTTACTCGCGAGCTGTATTCGACGGAACGTGACCTTGAGTACTGACAGCTCGCCTAGAGAACTTAGCCATTATGGCAAAGTTATAGTTGTCTCACTTTTTGTACTCGTACTAAGTTTCTATGCATTATTATTCTATACATAATATTACATTGCAACCATTTATTTAGGAGTTTTTTATTACAATTAATCAAACAACTAAGAGTATTAATGCTAAAGAATATAGTTGATTGAATGGCAACATTATTTTCAAGCAGCTGAGAAACTATTATTAAGTAGTGAGTTTGAAGATGGATTATATTATTATATGAATATGGCTGGAAAGAACGACTATCTACTAAGATGTCTAGTAGAATCACACTAATATAATAAAGGCGAAAGTTTGTGAGTGTGTGTATGTGCGCCGCCATCGCAAACAGCTGGACCAATTATGATAAAATTTGGTATGCAGGAAGCTGACACCCTGGATTAACACATAGGCTACTTTTTATTCCGGGAGTATGTTCCTTTGGGATAATTTTCTACATTCACGCGGGCGGAGCTGCGGGCGACAGCTAGTGTATGGATAAAGACATTCATCACTTGAGATACAAAAATTTACAAACTGAATTTTCCCATCTAAAATGTAGGAACCTAGTCACAACAATGAATCAACACAAATTAATACAGATTACCTAAGACAAATTACACAGTAGCCTACTCTGGCATATTGTGTCGCCTAATTAAGTTAGCAAATAAGTCAATAACCTATTTATAGCTTCTGACGACTACAAAACAATTCATATGAAAATCAATTAATGTTGCGCCTACCTAAATGATTCATAATATACATTTTCGCAACATTATTGTATTGTTGACAACTTCAGTAGTCTACAGTGAGAATGAACTGATTCAAGAGGTGATACTTTCGATACATGCATTTATGGAAATGCACGCAGCCAAAAGTGCTGAGCTGTTCGGTTGCAAATTTTGTACCGAACAGCTGTTTTCGCCCTACATCTAGTTATAGTATAAGTTCTAACCAGAGGTCGGAATAGGTAGACTATATTTACCTAATGTTCGTGGAAGTAAGTAACATAGAGTTGATGGAATCATAAATGGAATCAAGACAATAAAAACCCGGGATTATAAAAACATGAACTGGATGTTGAATATAGTTACAAATTATTTATTTAAAGAATCAAAAGAAAAAGAGTTGTTCGAAAACAAAGTTATTTAATTAACAGTTTTGGTAGTGGTTTGTACGGAATAAAAAAACATAATAAGACATAATATAATAATTTTGTTAAAGTGTATTTAAAGCGTAATAAGTAATTTGCAATTTCTTAAATCCCGGGATACAATCGTCATGTTTATGATTCCAGGATTTTAGAGGCGGTCATATCAACTCTATGTTACTTACTTCCACGAACATTAGGTAAATAAAGTCTACCTATTCCGATCTGTGGTTATAACAGTGAGTCACCAAGTCAACAGATAGGACAATGAGATATAATTTGTAGCATAGAAGGCTAATGGCTAACACTGGGACGTTCAATGCATTCAAGTTCATAAGTCATCATCATTCTGTAGTAGTTTGATGAGGAAAATGGTAATTTAAGTTTAAGTATGAATCAAACAGTAGTTCAAAATAGTTCATGTACATTGTGCAACCAATAAGAGCATATGTTATAGAACTAGCAGAGCAAGGTCAAACGTCTCACCTAATTTCTCCAAATACTTTTCATCCATGGTCATCATCTGCTCGTAGCTCATGTTGGTGAACAGCCACACGTACTTGTGTAGCCGCAGACTCTTCAGCCACTGCGCCACGTTGGACATACCCGGGTGCTCCCCGAAGTTGTGCGAGCGCAGGTCGTCCAGCCTCGTCTCGCTGCCCGTCGTCCCGTACATTATACTAATAGGCCTGAGCTGACTCAAACTGTGCTCACTGGACAGTGAAAAACTCCTAGGTTTCTGTACAAAAGGTTCGTCGCTCAAATTCTCGGCGGATGAAGACATGTGCATGAAATTACTGGAAGGAGGCGTCAAACTGTTCGATCTCTGTGACTTAGGCTGTGCTATCGTCGCGTCAAAATTTAATTTTTCTCCTTCTATACTTATATCTACATCTCGGCCATTTTTCGAGAATGATTCTTGTAATAGGTCGGTGCTGAAGTGTTCTACATTGTCTAGGATGCCTCGGAAGTCGTAATTTTTGCCGATAGTCCGTCTGAAAGGGTTGTTTGAGCCCCAAATGTTTGTTTCTGGCATGAGGCAGGGGTTTCTTTGTTGCCACACGTTTTCTGTTCTGTTGCCGGAAATGTGGTTCTCGAGGTATTTTAACCATTCTTTTAATATCCTGAAATTAAGGATAAGATGGTGGTCAAGTACATTTTTATTAATTTTAAAACCACTGCATTTCTATGTATAGTGGAGGTACTATATTCTATAGATGAACTTAATGCCACAAAGCCTCTAACAGTCAACCTTTGGGTTCATTAAAAAGGGTTGTGTACAAAATACCAAATAATATAATGTTGAAGGTAACACAATTACAACTTGTCACAATTTAACAAACTACCTCCATTTTGTGTGTGCCAAATAAACATAGATTTCTTTCGTTCTCATTGCCTCATACATACCCTTGATCCTGGTGCGAGAGCGCGGGATGCACGAGCAGGTAGGAGAGCAGCTGGCGACACAGCTCGGGCACGACGGAGGAGCGGCGCGGCGCGTCCACGCAGCGCTGCACCAGCGCAGGCGTCGCCGACACGTACAGCTCCTTGCAGCGCTCGTTGTCCATACGAAGCAGCGGCAGTAAGCCTAGCAGGCGGTGCAGGCGCTCACAACCTGGACATGAAAGTGGCTTATGTATTGTCAGTGCCAGATAAGGTGGCACTATTGATTATTTATTAATTAAAGCTTCAGTGTCAGCGAATGGTGTTACTATTGCTAAGTACTTGATTAAACATAAAATTTAATAAATGATAAGAAAAAGAAAACTTCATGCAACACAAAGGTAATTTACCGAATATAATGCATTGACTCACAAAATCTTTTTTGGTCAGACTTCACTTCACAACCCTTTTGGGCGCTAGAGACTTTTGTTCTGACGAGTCAGTTATACTCATTACTTTCTGTTGTGTGCTTACATGCACAGTCAGAATGAGTGGAATACAATATAAGATAAACAGGAAATGACACTAAATATTGAAGGGTTGTACTTTGTCAGATCCAAAGACTTGAAATAATATTTTTAATTACAATTTTGTTTCATTTCAATCATTAGGTGTATTTTGGTTTAAAATGAATAGATAGGTATGTTGAATAAACTCAGTAATGAACCAATTGTCCTAATTTCTAGGCACTAAATATGATGATTCATAAAATATAATGATTGGATCTAATTGACCTTCATCAAGTTACCTTGTTTATTTTATATATGGAAGGAGTAAAGGTAAAACACATTTTAGAAGAGACTCATTGCCATAGCAAATCATGAGTGGCCATGTTAACATGTTCACTGCCACCGAGTGCTGGCGACTCCAATTCAAATTCAATTCAATTCAATTTCTTGGATTCCAATTCAAAGTGGCATTGAATGTGTTAACCTGGTACTCATTAATTACCAGAGTAAAGGAAAGGCCTAGGCTACTATTGCTCATGCTCTGGTCACCTCACGTTTACATTTCAAGGAATACATGGAATAGCATAAAAGCACCTATTTTTTGGTGCACATAGCCCATGTTTGACTTATTGCAAAGCACTTTCTTGTTTGAGTATTAATTACCGTTATGTACCGGATTTACATTACAATTTCCTTATCTCTGGATACCTACATTTCTGTTTTGTTATTTGGCTCTAAAAAAAAGATGTCTCAGTAATGTTGAATAGAACGACTTTTCTAGCTTATACTAAGAAAGACTTTACTTTACTTATATCAATCAAACTTGTATTTTATATTTTAGTAGTTTCTGCGAATCAACTGATAAAAACTTTTCTAGGGTAGGTTGGAAAATATCACAAGTTTTTCAATAAATTGGGATTTTGGCTACATATTATGCTGAATTGGAGTTGATAATAAGCAAGCAATACTACTAGAACCTTATCCTTGAACTGTTCTTTGCTCACATTCTCCGTATAAGGAAAATGAGATCGGAAACATGAGTGTGAGCGTGGAGGAGTGGTGGTACGTACCGTCATCGTCGTCGTCGCGCACCAGCAGCAGGCTGGCCAGCAGGAGCTCGTCGTTGGCGTCGCGCTCCAGCCGCTCGTCCTCGACGTGACTGCGTAGTGCCGCCTCCACGGCCCGCTGCACCAGCTTCAGGCCCGGCCACGGCACCCGCCGCGCCAGCGTGCACGCCAGCACCGTCTGCTCGCACGCGCCCCATTGCTCGAACACCCCGGCTACGCCCCCGAGCTGCTCGTTAAACGTGCCGTTCATCGTGAAAACAGCATAGCAAACCCAAAATATCAGATTTGTTTGTGTTCTACACGTCAGTAGTATGTGACAGCTGATCGTTGGGACACTTTTTGACCCTCTTGGAGACAAGCGGCACACGAGGCGATGACGGTGTTGAAAGATCCGCGTTTATGTCGCGTAATGGCACCGTTAATTTGGTAATAAAATTACAGGTAGATTGAAAAACATCGAAAATGTTTCGACGGTCAATCAGATTATCAAAATCCAAAATGGCCGACCACAGATAACAAAATGTTTGCATTTTTTTTTAATTATATCTGATTGTAGTGCAAATTCGAGAAAAATTAGAAAACACATTGCTTTTTACAAAAAAAAATAAGGTTTGTCAAACACAGTATAGTTTCTGATGCCGCAGACAAAAATATTTACTTGGTTTAAAATTCACATTTTTTGTACTACTATTTGACGCTAGATGTCACGGATGACTCTATTAACCAAACCTTAGTACTGCTACTAGACGCTAGATGTCAGAAGAGAAATTTACACGTTGTCAAGAGTTGTAAATGAAAAACGACGTTTTGAATTTGAATTACTATGTAATTGAAGTGCAATCAATTTAATATTGTTTCTAAGTAAACCTTAGTGGCAAGTGTACATAAATACTGAAAAAAAATACAGCACCTACGTATGTTTAGTTTAAAGTAAACGATTCGGTAGATATAAATTGTAATCTTTTGGTTTAGTCAAGAAACTACCCACATTACACGGTTATATCTAGGCTATTAACTAATGTTTTTCTCAAAACAAATTAATTGCCTGCGATTCCTGGGCGTACCTATTGCGTTTTTTAGGGAAAAAATATCTAGACAACAGTGTGCTACCAAATCCTTTAGATATCTGAAATTCATTGACCACCATCGGACGGACCCATTCGGATAACTCCCAAAAAAAGTACCTACCTACTTCAGTGAGTAAGAAAGTGAAACCTATTTTGTATTGTTTGGTATACCTATCTACTTATTATTTTCGGCTCTAGAAAGGGTTTTCTTTTTTTTGAGTGACACTTGGATGATTTTACATCATAAGATCATTTTATTTTTTTCTTAACACAGGGGACAGTGTGCTGGTGGTCTTTGTGATTGTACAACTGAGGACTGTCGTCTAATCTATTGAACAAGTGGGCTGCCTATGCAGCGGACCTTTCAACAAATATTGGACCTTAATTAAGAGTGTTAAGGTATAGTTTACATTGGTATAACTATAGTGTGTGTTCGTTTGTCACTAACATGTCTATTTAGCTATTATAAAACAGGTAGAAGACGCAATGCTTTAGAAGATTTTCTACTCCAGTGCCTAGGAAGCTAAAAAGTTTAATACCTTAAACCTTTTTGGAAAGCGTTCGGTGTTCATAATATCTAAGTCCTCTACAAAAGCCTGTACCTATAGTATCTAACATGGAAGAAAATAACAATTAATATTTTTGAATTTTTAATCAATTTATTCCATGGAATTTGGAGAGGATTTCTTAATACTACACTAAATCTACTCTGCACGCATTCGACTGAACGCTGACTGCATACTTAGTGCTTATTGTACCTAAGTGATATATATACCTACATATTATTTTTTATCGTGCTTGTTGGTGATCCTAAGTTTTCTACTACTTTTTCTGTTTACCCGTGAGAACCTGTAATTGGCTCTATGTCTCATATGCAATTATTATCCATATTCTGTTATAAATAAATAAATAAAAAAATCCACATCATCAGATTCACTCAGATAACGGCCTCTCAGTCTCAAGACCCATGTTTGGCTCAGACACGCTTATTATTTGAAAATTAGTGCAAGTCAACATTCTCAGAACCAACCCTGCAAACGCAACATGCAAATTGTATAATCTGCATTGTACGACGTTCGCAAAGGACCAACCCTTTTATGTTACGACAAGACAATGCGACGTTTTGCAAATTTGCAAAATAGAACTTTCTCTGGGACAATAAAACCGTTATTTACGCTGTATTTACGGCGACAGGGAGTTTTGCCTGGCGGAATACGTAATATGTGTGTCTGATGTTCTGTCCAAAATTATATTTTATCTTTATCGATTTAAAAAAAAATCCTCCGTGAAAGGGTGGCCCGCCACCGTGGGCGCTGGGTAGGGGGTGCAAGTGCACCTCCCTGGCTTTCAATAATAGGTACATACGAAAAGATAAAGAAATTTAAAAAAATAGACAACCGGAATTTAGTAAAAGGGAACCAAGCCAATCCGAGACGAGGCCGAGGTAGGTACCGAGGTAGGTCTTTTCACGTGCTTGATCTCTTCGCTCAGCTGAACTCGTCTTCTCTAGTGTCTCTGTGAGAATGGTCAAAAGAAAGCCTATCCTAATCGAGGCGGGGTTTTGAATATGCACCCCCTGAAAATAGTCTTGCCGCCCATGTCCGCCACGATAATGATGCTGTCTCTTCAATCAAAGCCTTAGGTATTTTTCAGTTAGCCCCCATATCCGCTGTTAACGATCTATCTAATGTCTTCTGACGGTGCCTACCTACCTATAACTTAACCCAGTAAGGTAGGTACCCAGTGTATATTAATATTAATATTGTCTGTCCTTGATAATCCCCGACAGTAATATTGAGCTCGTATCATCATATGTCATGACTCATGACTTAAGTGTCGAACTAATTTAATTTAGCTATTATTATATTTTATTTCAACTCACAATAAGTGAAACAGTCGCGTGCGCAAAGAAAACACGAATCCTTTCAGCGCACAAACACTCGCAGCTTGTTTAACCCGTCACCGCCGCGGTGGCCGCCATCGGCCAATATGGCCGCGGCACGCGACCAATGTTTTTACAGCTACATAGATTCACATGAGAAATGTGCAGGAATAATAATATGATTGAGTAATTTAGCTCAAAACCTATTTTTGCGAGTAGGTAATTAATTTTTGTTGTAAGAAAATGCAAATTTGCATTCATACTAAAATTAACCATCGATTTCTAAATACTGATTAGCAGATTCTTCATTAAAGTTTTCAATGGATAATTTCAATAGGGTATTCTACTGAAAAAATATAATGAGTCCATCAGATGGATTTCCAAAAATGATGGACATGTATTTTTTTGTTCACGTAAACAAAAAAATACGAAGATGCAATGCGTTGAACACTCGTGTGCCGTCACTACAATAGTACAATTTTTACTAGCGACGTGACTTCACCAGCCTCCTCTCTTGAACTTTCATGCGCTTTATCTTTATAATTTTGTAGTGATTTGAAAAGGCAAAAAATACAAGTCCAATATTTTTTGAAAATCTAACGGACAAACTAAATATAATTAGATAATTTTTTTCTACGTACTTGAATACCTTATTTAGACTCAACTAATCATTATTGAAACTTAGCATATGGTTAAGAAGTTTTCGATAAATAGGACTAATTCTTGTGATGACATTAGAATATTCTTTAGTTTGTAAACATAAATCCACTTGTGAGAAAGCGAAATCGATAATTTAGACTGGGCTTGAATATGCTAATCAGCATTTAAACCAAGCGTGCGGTTGTATTTTTTTAATATAAAAAAGCTTCGGTAGGCAGCAAGCAGTAGCAGAAAAAAATGAAGACAAGTATTACTTCCTCCAAAATGTGACAGTAATTTCTGCACATTATCCGGGAACCATAATAAATAACTCCAAAGAAATAATCGCTTGTCCAGCGCACGCTTTCATACGAATCATCAGTGCGTTAATAATGTCGCAACTGTCGCGGTTCGGACATGAGCGTCGAGTTTTTGCCACACAGTCGTATTGTGTGACTCAAAACTACTTCCGATAGTGTGCTACTCTATAAGCGATGTCGTGGTGGTCTTAATTTAAGACCAAGGAAAATACGAACAACAGCTAGACTAATAAAAAAAAATGACACCTGTGTTTTAAATTTTAAAACAAATTATTTTATTGCTGAAGTTAAGTGCAGTTTTCTTATCTTTTTAAACTATAGAAAAAGCCTATGAACAGTCACTCGGTCAGATTTAAAAATTGGTGCCAAGATTATTGCTATTGTTTTACAAGTAGGTAAATGTAGTAAACCTTTATAATCCTGCAAATAAAGTTAAGTTACTTTAGGTCATACCGCCAAAATCCTAAAAATACTTGAAGAGGATTATAAAATTTTTGAACAGTGACGGAAAACCTACGAGATAAATTGGTAAAAATAATAGATATTAATTTGATCCTAAGTTATGCTTATGACTTTAACCGGCAACTCTTATTTAAAGAAGTAAGTGTGGTTCTGCTGCAACTTTCCATCTACTGAAAGTTTAGCTGACTTCATTATTTCATACCGTTCGGCAGAATATTTTGAGGAAAGCCAGAAAGCGTTCTTAGACTCAATAATATCTAATAATAACTAACACCGTTAGCTAACTTGCACGCGGAAGGGTTCTGCAATTGACAACCAAGTGACGATCTAATCCTTTTTGTAACATACACAGTTACACAAAAATAACCCTTAACTACGTTCGAATAAAGCTCATAATTACAGTTAAGTTAATAAATGAAAGCCAATGCAGCTGTGTCCAAAAAGTATTTGTTCCGTAATATAATCTGTCCATAGAGAGGACGCAGGGAACTTCCCTTATGTAATGGTCAAAGCTAAAATTAATTAATATTTTTAGTTCAAGAAGGGACTAAAATATGACGAAAATGCTACACCAAAACTATTGGATTCCCAGGGAATCTAATGTTTGATAGTTTATTATTATTTTTGTCATTCCGCATGCGGGCAACGCGGGGCCACCTTAAGTAATCCGTTAGGAATTATATTGCTAGGAATCGGCAATGTAGGAAACGGCGATTGAGAATTAAATTAGAATACCCTCTACGTAGGTACTCGTAGTCGTAGATAGTATCGACAGGGTTAAGATGGAATAGGTACACCATCCGCATTCCGTACAGATAAAAATAGCGCATATTTAATTAACATGGTAAAGTAATTGATAGCATACCTACTTAGATCCTCAGCAAATACCTAGGAGGTAGGTACTACAAAGCTAGCTCTAAAACTGTTTAAGGTTACTTACCAGCATAGATCTGTTGTTTTTTTAATGATACTTGAGTCATTAAGCAAATAAATCCTTCATAGTTGAAGTATCTAAATCAACTACGAATTGGCTGACAAACAAAATCATTAGCGACATGTTTATGATTAATTAGTCACATAACAAAAGAACTAACCCGATAGAAACTCATAAATCATCCACTCTCGAGGTCCGTTAGGGTGCTACCTGTAACCCTTCCTCCGGGGGTGGTCACTTAGGCCCCGCCTCTTTTAAACGACACTCGCCCGCCAAAATAGACAGACATTCGGGATTTGTGCGTCAAGCAGACAAGTTCTCAAAATGGCTTTGTGGACTCCTTACGCGCAGGAAGCTGCCTTGGACTTGAGTAAACACGCGGTGAAGGCGGAGAGAGTATCTCCACTTCCTGCGTCGAGTGCTCCCCAATCTCCACCACTGTCGGAACCGTACCCATCGTACACGGAATCTCAGTACTACGCTACGTATCCGTACCAGCCAGTGTCGTATGCGGTGCCATCATCGATGTCTCCCGACTCCATCGGAAGCTGGTCGCATAGCAAACCGACCGCGCCTTCGCCACCGGAATCACCAGAGTTCTACGACTCAGAATCATTGTCTGACGACGTGGAATACCAGGTGTTTGAACGAGATGCCTTGCGGGCGATGGCGGAGAAGAACGGAGGAACCTTGCTGGGTAACAACCCAAGAATGCGGAGGGCGGTGCAGACAAGCCAGACCGCTGACGACTCGTACAGGAAGCAGCGGGAGCGGAACAACTATGCCGCCAAGCAGAGCAGAGATAGAAGGAAGCTGAGGGAAGTACGACTAGCTTTCCAAGTGACTTACTTGAAGAAGAAAATGGCGGATCTACGAGCGAGATTGACTGCCGGCGTGTGCGGACGCTGTCGACAGATTTGCGAGTGTTGATAAACAATAGTGGACTTTCAGTGTGTGAACTTCAAAACTTTACTAGCGATGTGCGTGTACATAGTTGTAAATATAAAAATATCGCTTTTTTGTAGCGATAAGTTATTTAAATGAATTATAAAGTGTCGGTTGAGCAAATTGAATCCAACTATGATAAACTGAAGGGATTGTATTTATTTTTTGTGCAATTGTGTGACTGAAAGCTTGTAAAAGTTAATTAGGCATACTGTATAAATAAAATTTAAAGACGATAAACAATTATTTTATTTCACTTACCTTCGTAATCTATGTTCCAACATGTAGGTAGGCACAACAATGTTCTCATAAAAATCAATAGCTCCCCAATACGGGAACTAGGTATCTAAAACTTGCTACTGTTGTTTGTTACCTGTGGTACAGCCTGTACCTGCAGGAGAAACATTGTTCTGTCTTTCAAGAAATTCTAGCCTGGCTTTAATTCATAACTATTTTTTGTTTAATTTCAAGCACTTAGTTATTTCCTATTAACTCTTTAACACCCAATCTTTATTTCTAAACACAAAAAGGAAAAAAAATGAGTCAACACATTTCTATAATCCCAAACACCAACTAAACACTCAAAGTAATTTTATTGCCAAGTTGCTAGTAAACTTATAATCCGCAATAAAATTATTTGCAAGAGTAAGATTTTAAAGTTTCGGTGGCGTTTATTCTCACCGAGACTTCTACATATTGCCAGTGTTTTGAAGTTGGTAACAAAACAGGGTAATTACGACTATTTTATGAGCGGCCGCCGCCGTCCACCGGATTAACGCGGCCGCCATAGGGTTAAGGATTAACTTTATAGCAGTTACCTGTTACTTGAATGATGTTTTATATTCGTTCTAGAACTTTTGCAAGGTTTATGAGGTCAATAAAAATAAGAAATTTTTAAATCCTTTTGGGTTTTACCTAACAATATTGCGGTTTATTTCACAACATTTTTGGGTTCCGTACCTAATCAGATTTTTGCCTAGGTACTGTTGCCTAGTAAGTACTCTGAATCAATAAAGCCTCCAGTGTCGAGGAAAATTACGCCGAAAATTAAGCTAATTTTGCAATAATTCTCAACAGCTGTGATTTTGTAAATAAGCTTAGTAGCACCGACGAAAGTATAATCTCTTATATATAAAATTTTCGTGTAAAAATGTTAGTTACCATACTTCTCCGAAACGGCTTGACCGATTTTTATGAAATTTTATATGCATATTCAGTAGGTCTGAGAATCAGCTACTATCTATTTTTCATACCCCTATGTGATAAGGGTTGTCCACCCCTAACCCTTATTTTTTATTTTTTTACTTTTTTATAATGTGGCATTAAAAATACATACAACCCTAAATTTTCACCCTTCTACCACCAACCCTTATTTTTAAAGCGATATTAGTACCTACTTTAATTATTTTCTACTCTCGGCGGCATTGATCATTTACTAGTCAATTAGTTATTCTTGACTATTTATTAGAAATTCAAATAAAGTTGGGAAGCCTATTTATTGAGGGAGGCTTAAGGCTATATAACATCACGCTACGGTCAATAGGAGCCGAGCATTCATGAAACATGTGACGCAGACGAAGTTGCGTGGGTCAGTTAGTAATATGTAGAAAAATTCATCGTTCAAAATGCAAAAGCTTGGTAGTATCTATACCCTCAAAACCTTAATGTGACTCTGCTTGCTCATTGGTCGGTATAAAAGGCATGTGCCTACTCGCGGCGCAAACGCATGGTGGTGCGCCCTTCGGCTTTTGTCATCATAATAAATATGATACAGTACAGTAGTAGTAGGCCTTTTTATATTGTTTAGGTACCTATGTACTTAAGTACGGACGTGTTAATTTTGTTTGCTATGAATCAACTGGCACGCTTCAATTCTAGCCATACGAAACTCACCCACAACAAAATCACAACAACAGCTTTTTACTAAATGCACATGAAAAACTATACGATAGGTAGGTACATAAAGTTACAACAAAAATTTAATTTTTAAAATGTTTTGCCGGATTATCTTCGAAACGGCTGGACTGATTTTGACGGGACTTTCACTGTCAGATAGATTATATTATGAAGAGAAACTGGTAGTAGGCTTTTACTGTCCTACCTAAGTATTGAGGATCTGTAAATTTTGTTTGAAATGATTATATTGACCTGATTAAATTCTAGTCATACGAACTGCCGAACGATTTCCCGAAATCGGTAACACTTCCGGAGATTAAAACAGTAGGTCTTCATATTTCCAACCCAGCACATGCTGAGAGAATGGCACGTGTTAGAATAGAACCCCATACATTTTAGAGTTCCACGAAACCCCATAACACCCCATATAGATGGCAATCATAATATCGGGCATCTCGTTGAGAAAACATTCGGCACGAGGACAGAAATATAGCGATGAAATGACGAGATGAGGTGTCACACTCATGACGCGCTCCTGTGAAAGGATTGCTTGCGACGGGCGACCCCATATTTTAGATACTTATAGATAAACTTTCAGCTGAAAACTTTTCTTAAGAAGTGAGTTTATTTACAGCGGGGTTTAGAATCGAAGGTCTAGGCTATAAGTCTATCGCCCGGTTTCTGGAAAGGACACAAATTATAATATAATATAATATCTTGAGACAACTCACACACGGTCATCCGATCCCAAACTAGGCAGAGCCTGTGCTATGGCAACCAGACAACTGATAAACATACTTAGATATTTCTAAATACATAGGTACATATTATAGACAAATTACACCCAGACACAGAACAAATGATCATGCTCATCACAAAAAGATTTGTCCTGGGTGGGAATCGAACCCACGACCTCCGGTTTAGCATTCAGGGTTACTAACCACTCGACCAACAGGCCAGTCAGCCAGTCAAATTAACGCAAGTAGTGATGTCACTTATAGAGCCTGGGGCACTACTATGAAGTCTTAAAACGATCATGGTTCCGCTCTATGAGGGAGACGGAGCTATACATAGCGAATAGCACTATCCCGTTTATATCATCGGAATTGGATGGCATTAGCACGTCATAGTAGGGCTGCAGATCTAGCTACTAAGCCGCTCCGGGAAAAGATAATTTTCGCCCTTTACATTCACTAACACCATATAAGTCATGAGCTTGTGATGGTGTGGGATGGTATATAAGTACATACAATATTTGTTATTGTTGGGATTAAACACGCCAGTCTATTGGGCCTTCTGAAGCAGTACCTATACGAAAGTTGAAAAGTGTTTTTATGTTTGTAATAACGTTAAAAGGATCCTAAGCGCAATACTGATATTTGGACCAAATCTTTAATCTGTTACACATATCAAAACATCTTTTGGAATTAAATTACTATTTATAAACATACAAAAAATTTCGCTTGATTTCTTAAAATAGCCTCGAGGTTCTTACAATGTTCTAACAATTCATCTTTTGGGAATTCTCTTAAGGCATATAATATGTTTATCTACAAACAAGCGAAATGTTAACTATGCTCAGAAATCTGGGTAAATCTTAATTGTAAAGAGTTTATAGCTGCGCAAAAAAATACTTCGATCTTCTATTTTTGACGAGGCTCAATGGTTGGTTCGCCAACACACTCGTAATGGGCGTGCAGTAGGCTACAGCAAGGGTAGGCCAGCCCAAACATAATGCCCAAATAAAAAAATGACCGAAAGTCCACTTCAAAAAGAAAGTGGACGAAAATTCGCATCGTCAGTATCGTGATTTCAACCTTTAATAAAATGGTGGGGTTTGGGCATTATGTATAGGCTGGCCTATCCTTAATGTAGCCTACTGCACTCCCATGTCGTAACCAAACTGCTTTTTCTTGGATCGAGCACGAGGTCTAGGCACATTTTCATAGTCTAATAGGTACCTCGCAATCAATTTCAGAATCCTTATCAAAAATAAACGGACCAAAAGGGTTGCCAGTTCTGAAATGTAAAACGAGCAAAAAATTCGGATGAATTTCTTTATTCTAGTTTCTAAAATCATTACTTAGGTACATATCGAAAGAGTTGGTTCCTTATTTCCTATTTAGGTATTTCTTCTTTCTTTCGAACAAAAATAATTCAGATATACTTACCTAAATGTTCCTACTATCCAACCTGAAGTAGGTTGGAAGGTGGCACATATAATCCTCAACATCCAACCTGCCTGGATAGGTGGCTCATGGATGGCTCATGGCTAGGTTGGAAAATAGGAATAAGTCAATTTTGCCGCCCCTCATTTTTTGCCGCTCTGGGCAAATGCCCAGCTTGCCCCCCCGTAGATCTGTAACTAACTGTAAAAGTAACTGTCAAATCGTGTTGTCATTAATTCTTGGTGGTAGTTGATACGGAGTAGAATACGCCCGCAACTAAGCCCGAAACTACGGACTTCGGGTTTAGAGAGTAGCCCCTGGCCCAGGTCACTTATCATAAACGCGTAAGCTGCCATTATGATTAATCATAATAAATTTGCGTTTGATATCATCTATAGTCTATAGGTGGGATAAACCCAGAAGCCTCAGCCTTTTAGTGAGAACAAACATTTCATTCAACTGTATTTCAAATACTTAATAAACACTAAGTAGGTACCTATATGTACCTACATAAAAAACTTTATACAAAAAAAAATAGAACACGCAATTTCGTTTACTTGGGTGATGTATTTTATATTTCCGCCAGCTATTTTGATTTAAAAACCAAACTACTGAAACGATTTTGATAAAATTATGGGACCAATCGGAACGTAAGTATATCCTTTCATAAGAAAAATAATTTTTCAAATCGCTTCATAAATGACGGGGTAACAAATATAAAATAAAACCAACCGAATTGAGAGCCTTCTCCTTTTTTTTAGGTCGGTTAAAACCATTCACTGTTTTCAGAAAGGTTGGTTATTAAATTTTCTGAGTAGATTACCAAATTCAAATTCACTTTTCAGCCACATTTCTATAAGTCAGCCTCTCACAAAACAAAACATACAAAACACAAAACAAAGAAACAAACCCCAAAATCTACAGTTTCGAACTATTTACAGAGATATCCCCAACGTATTTAGTACATTTTCAATGATACCATGCAGGGCAATTGTTACATCCAATATTTCTTTATTTCGTTATTTCTGTGTCGCTAGTCAATTACCTAGGTACTCTGAACATTTTACGCAACTTCTTCTGTGAATTCGACAGCTTTACTGCTTTACTTTGTAATTCTTCTTTTTTATTTTTTTTCTCTAAGTAAGTTCTAATCCCTTAATTTTTAATCAATATTTTTATTTATTTATTTAAACTGTATGTACAATAGTGGTACATGAGTGGTACTCTTTCTATGAAGTTATACCAAGCTATAAAATATCTGTCGCGTTTTTTTTTAGCTGCTTTAGTAACAGCAGCTTGAACCTTAGAGAGGTGCCAACTATTTTATATAAACTTGACTGACATTCCACGTTGTTTTTACGCATGTAATTCTGATTTGTATGTAAAACTGTTTGATATAATTCCGCGTGTCCTCTCATTAACACGGGACTTCGTCTTTTCCGCCTATTTTTGTGAGAAATAATAGAGAGATAGAGAATATTAAGGAGATCACCAAAGTTTAAAGGGGAGCATCATGCTCCAGTCTTTCAAAGCAATCTCTTCTTCTTTGGGCAGCACTGAGTCTGGTCCCATTTTACGATGCATTTCTGGGACCCTAAAATGCAATCAATCTTGTAGAGACCCTTGTGGAACGCTAGAAACTCGACTGGTTTCTCTGATCTTCATCTTACTTTTCATCTCCCTTAAATCCTGTGTTAATTGCTGTTCTTTGTTCTGGTGGATTGGTCTTTTTGACATGATAGATTTCTCAAACAGATTAAATTCATGCCAGATAATTTTGGCGTAAAAATCCTTTTTTTAATGCTAAAATGACCTGGCATGAATTTAACCCTAATTCAAAGGATTAAGATTCATTTTTATGCAACAGGAGTAACTGCTGACTATTGGATTTATAGATCCATCGGTCGGCCCCTTACACGCACTTACATTTAGGTATCCACACGAGGCTGACTACTGGTAAAATACACTTTTCGTCGTTTAAGACTCAAGTTCAATGTAATGAGCAAAATAGGAACTATTCGCTCCGTTAATTTCAGCTACATATATACGAAAATCACGAAAAAACCAGTAGTCAGTCGCTTGTGGCTGAGTACTGGTTCTACCTTAATAATTCGTAACCCAGTAGTCAGCCATCTTAATAAAATAAGAATCAGCAAATTACTTAAATGCTTCTAATGCTAAATTGTATAACAAAATAAACATTTTTGTAGTAGGTATCAGTATAATATAACATCCACCAAAAACTACAACATATTCACAGATTAAAAAACTAACCGAAACCTCGAACCCAATTAATAAGAAAAAAATAAATAAAAAAATACTCATAACTCATTACTCAATTATTTATTAGCATTCCATATGTATTAAGACTAAGTAGGTAATGGTATAACAAAGTAAAATATCACTATGGACCCTGGCGAGTACAGCAAAATAAGGAGAGAGGAAGAGGGCTAAGCAGCAATTCAAGGAATTCAATGTTACTTTAAATTATTAGATATGTTTAATTGGATGTAAGTACCTATATTAATTATGTATATTTCTTATATAAATAAATTTATTGTAAGGTCTGTGTATATATAGTATATCTACTTATTAGTTATTTTAATTTAATGTATTGCATTAGAATAGTGTAGGTACTTTTAGGGAATTAATTATTAAGAAATTCTTTGAAGTATTTTCGTTATTATTAAATTGTGTTATTATTTATGTTTTCATATTTATATTTTATTTTATATATTCCTTATTATATGTGTAGTGATGAGAGAGAATAATTTTAATTGCAATCGATTTGTCATCTAAATACTCCTTTATTAAGTAATAAGACTTAGTTTCCATAAATTGTTTCAATTTATTACTAAAAATGTACCTAGGTATATTTGTTTAGTTTATTATACATTTTTATGGACATAACTGAAAGGCTGGTTGAGTGCTATTGATACGTTGGTGTGCGAATTAGCAAATAAGGGGCATGGATTCGATTAAACGTTATTTAAAGGTAAAACTAACTTAAACACTATTTATGCAGAAATAAAGTCTGTTAAGGCTGAGTGCTGATGCGGGGCTGATTACCGGGTGCCACATTATCTAATTTTCTAATAACCCATTTCGAGAATTTTCGTTCGAAAAACTGGTCTGAAGGCAGACGCCCCGCCTCTTGCTCCGCAGAAAAAACAAACGTTGAACATTCATAGGAACAACTCTAAAAAGTCTAGGTTCTTTTGCAAATCACAACGTTCCTATGTTATAATCTGCCTACCGATCGATAGTTATTCTTAGCGAGCAATACATTGCGCTCAAACGCAAGGGTTTTGTATTGCGCTGGTGAGGGGAGGTGCCCCTGGCGCTCAGACCCCTCACTCAATTAGTACGGCACCCCTCTGCGACGTGACCAGGGGTCTAACTTGATCAGCAAGCATCCGAATATTGTGTGTGAGGCAGTTTTTGGACTTAATATTCAGTTTTGAATGTCGTCTTGGATTTTCTTTATTTAAACCTCATAGGTAGGTCTCAATCCCAAACGAGATTGCAAGCCATAAATCGGGCATAGATAGGTACTTAAATGTAGACTTTGGCAGCCTTATTTCGTATCACACAAATTCATTAAATCGATGGCATCAGAATAATTATTCTAAGGATGGCATATTCTTTCATTTTAACAGTAGTTGAATGAAATGTGTTACGTTGTCGAGCAACATTTGAAGCAATGGATTCTAAAATTCCTTTTGATTGGTTGCTCTTCCAACTGAAAGTACCTACTCAATTCTTTCATAACACACGGGATTGAACCCAGAATCCTTTAGGTCACTAGACCAACATGACAGTCATTTCCATGGAAATACGTCAAATAGGCACCTAGGTAAATTTGCTTCTAGCGTGGCAATACATAGATACAAAAATCCCCTCTTTTGGAGTCTTTTTAACCATTTCATTTACTTTTCTACCTTCCCGCGCATTGGTTGCACAATACCGCCTCTCCATTATTCGGGGGTGGTTCGTTGCACAATGTGAACATTTTGTCAGGGACGTGATTGGTCGAAAGAATGTTGCTGTTTATCTAAAGTTTATGTTATGTACAACATAACGTTAACTTTACAATGTAGACATTTTTAGTAGGTAGGTGAATATTTATTGAGGTTTTCAATAGGTTTTGGGCTTGCCGTGCACGGTCTTAAGTTTGATTTTAAGTGATATTTTCTTAATGCACGCATCTATTGTATTGTTGTTCCAAAAAAAAAACAACGGACAACGGATTAACTCCGAAAATTACAAGTAACTAATCAGTGCGACAGCCGAACTCGCCACGAAGGCCACGATACTGTTAAATCCTCGCTGCCAGACATTTGCAAACAGATAATAGGCAAGTATTGCTAATTCCACCATTCAAGCCAGTCCCGTTCTCCTTCGCAAGCTACGCAGAATGCCATTGTTTCAGACCTTGCGTTAATCCTTTACAAATGCAGTTTGCATAGTGTACAGTTTCATAAAACTTTATTTTATGGTCGTAAGCGCCTTTTGAAGGGCTTTGTTTTTAAAGCGCTCTGTAGATTTCGGGTGTTTTTGATTTAGGAGATTAAAAATACTGGACTAAATATAGTTATTACCTCTTTGTTTGGAATACTTTAGTGCCTCCAACGTGTAGTAAATACTCAACGCTATGTTAAGTAGGTGCATAAGTCGCTTAAAAAAATCAGTTTAAGCTAAGTCCTTATCATAATATGATGTGGGTGACACACACAATTACTGAACCTACCATATCTAGATTACCTAGGTTAGGTACTTACTTTTTTTTTCAAAGATAGGAAATCATCAAATTTCTTCTTCCGCTCTGGGTGGAGCGGAAGGGCGTGTTCCTTCTAAAACCCTGTGTTCCAGGGCCGCGGTGACTCTTTCGAACAAATTCCGCAATCCTGGCACTAAGAAAGTACCTAAGCTAGGTAGCCTAGGTACTGTCATGGTGGGCTTGAAAGTACCTACCTTTAAACTGTTCTTAATCATTATTTCTTCAACAGCCTGACAACATGTATATAAACTGCATAGGTACCTACTTAGGTAGTCACAATAGCATTAGGTACCTATGTCTTGCATTTTGCCAACACTCTTGTCTACAAACGGTACTTTTCTACATAGGTATTTCACACCTTGCAGATTTCAGATCTCCCGTTTACCTCGTTCCATAAAAGGCGTGAGCAACACGTGGCAATAAAAGAACGTAACATTAAATTGTCGAATAAATCAATATCACTGTGCATCTGTGACCTTACCAATATCCCAATCAACTCACTATAAAAACAACCTAAAGTCATTGCTCTAAGGTCTATTTTTAGTTTGTCACAGTTACTGGGAAATATTGGGTTTCCTGGGTTGTCAGCGTGCTGTCAATAGTTGCGACACCCTCACCGAAGGGTGCAGCTTATATAATATTTAGGATAGGGGCGATTTAATTTACTTACAGTAATTCTTTTATGTAGGTACCACTGATATAAAATAATAATATTTTTGTCAGTTTTGTTGATTCTCTGGGAACTAAATGAGCCTTCCTACAAGGGAATTCAAGGCTTCCTTCAGTCACCTAGGCATACTTTGTGGGATGCTATGCTACTTTTCAAACTTGGAGAGATGACCTCTTTACCAGCCTGAAATAGAAGCCAGCTTCTAATTAAAGCAGCTTATAGCTTTTCCGTTTGGCAGTCTTTTTGCGTGCATTTAAAATGCTTTGTAAATGTTGTTGTGTATTCCTTTTTAGACTCATAGATATAAAAAAATATATCATACTTATTCCCATGCCAGAACAACAGAAAACACGTAAGTAAGTATCTATAATGGCACCGCAACTGCACCAATTCCAGCTAGTCGATGACACTGTCGATCGATCATGTTGTCCAACTGTGGTCTACGTGGGACGGTAACCCATTCACTGGACGCCATGCAGCACCATTGTGTGGGAGATTGATGGACTACAGTTCCGGGCACAGCGCGATCGAACTACTGATTGAGGGATTTAATTGGAAAATAATTATTTTCATTGTGGAGATCAGCATTGCGGTAGACATCCCACCCATAGGTACAAACCGTTGGGCATACCTACCTACTTACTTTCATTGTGCGTAGGTACCTACAGTTATGTTCCTGCCAGTCTGTGTACCCTGATAGTTATAACACGGAGTTTTTTAGTCAAGAGGGAATGGGTGAATTTTAGGCAAGCAGGCTCTTTCGTCACATTCAAGTAAGTAGTAGGTGGATAAGTATACCTACCTATTTAGTTAGATTGCATCAACGTGGAATTCAGATGCTGGTCCGGCTTCTATTCCATTATTTTCTGAGCGCTTTTCTGTTGGTCACTTTGCTTTACTTATTGCGAATAATTTGCAATCATTTACTTAACATTGCTACAAATAAATTGAAACGTGAGAATGACAAGTCAAGTAGTTCCTAAATGCTTCCCAAAAATACATTTAACCGGACACCAGATTGTCAATTAGCCACCGAGCGGCAGACAGACAGTCCGAACTATTATATCAATAACAATATTCATAGAAATCATTTCCGTAACATCTCAGTCGCTCACTCGGGCGCATGTCCACAGCCACACAAGGCTCGGCCATGCGACAATAATGTCGCAACTGTCGTCCGGCAGTCGCATTGTGCGTGTAACTCTTTACTGCGATTATGATGTCACGGTGGTCTCGTGAATGGGGATATGTTACTTTGATTATTCAATAGATTTTTTGTCGGAAAATGACGTTTTTAAATTATGTGGAAGGATAAAGCGGGAATAACTGTCCAGTTGGTACCTACCTACCTATATTAAGCCGAATATCGAAAGTCAGTAGATACAGCTAAGGTGAGACAAGTTAGGAGTCTGAATATTTTTTTTTTAAATAAAATCTATTGGCGCGTTGAGTACTTTTTGGGTGAACAAAAATCATGGAACTCGCGTCATCGTCACCGAACGCTTTCCATGAGCTATATGTATAGGTACTGTGTATATATATAAGTATGTGTACTTTTTGGGTGAACAAAAATCATGAAACTCGCGTGATTGTCACATCTAATAGCTCGACGATACAATTCACAAGTTACTTAGTTTTTTTATTTCTTTTTCATCCTTGCAGTTACTTTCATAAGCACTTGGTTAAACTATTGATATGGAGGGAATACCTAAATATTCGCCTCAAGTACTATCCTTTTACACCGTTTTAATCTAATTGTCTCTTTCTTTAGGTAAGTACCTACATATTATATTTTTTGTTAGCCACATTGACAAATACTTGAAACAGTTGGTCCTGTTGGTAGCATAGGTAAACTGGAAGGGAGTGATATGAAGATTCGAATGACTTTATTGCGACGCACGCTAGTTCGAAAAACTTTATGAATGGTACGCCAGTTCGAAAACACGTTGAGTCGAAAGCCGCTACAACGAATGACGTTGTCGCGAACACGCTGCTTCGACAAATTGTATAACTGGTACGCTATTACGAAAGTCTTGGTATCGAAATCCACTGTTGCGAATAACATATTCCGATCTGAATTTGTCTGGGGATCGAACTCGCGACCCAGTGATTACCAAGAACTAACGCTACGATGATAAAACTGACACTGAGCTAGTTACTTTTGGTAATGAGTACCTACCTACCACATATACTTACTATTGATTTGCTGATTACTATGCTTAAGGAAATTAAAAAGTTACCTATCTTAAAATAATACTTCTCATTGCTCTTGTCTCCCAAACCCAATACAAAGATAATTAGATAAGGCTTTATCGGGGTCGCGAGTTCGATCCCAAGACAAATTCAGATCGGTATATTCTTATGCTATTCGCAACAGTGGATTTCGATACCAGGACTTTCGTACTCGCGTACCAGTTAAACAATTTTTCGATTCAGCGTGTTCGCGACAACGTTATTCGTTATAGCGGCTTTCGACTCAACGTGTTTTCGAACTGGCGTACGTACCCTTGTTTATTATATCTATGGGCGTACCACTCGTAAAGTTTTTCGAAATAGCGTGCATCGCAATAATGTCATTCGAATCTTCATATCACTCCTAAACTGGAAGACTTACAATTTTCTAGTAAAATTTAATCCACAAACAAAACGCCTTAGTTACACCGAAGCCAAAAAACATTGAACACAGCATACCCAATGCGGGTCGTAATTGTGAACAAATAATCCTAACCCTGTCTACTAATCTTCTAAATAACTAAAACAAAGAAAGGAATTAATTTGCCGCCTTGAACGGTTACAATAAAATAGGATTATTTACATTTAAGCAAACTTTATTGCACTTCTTATCTCCAAAAAGATCTGTGAGTTTTTAAGGAGTCGTAAAGATGGCTACCTTTTTAGATTAAGTACAGAGTAAAATAATACACCCGTATTGTAAAACGGTGTTTATGGTCGGTCGGTTGGTGCACTGTTCAACACTGGCAGGTACGATGTGGTCGGCGCGTGCCTTTGTAAATAGTTTTTAGGTAGGTAGGTAATGTTGCCACTTTTACCTAAACGTTTTATGTTATTGTTTTGTTTACATACTGCGTTTGGGAGTAGGTAGTAGCTACTCTTTATTGCGTATGTATGTGTGGGAATTTCGTCTTTGCATAATCTTGGTACCTACCTTATGTTGTGTTCGAATTTTGTAGCGCCATGCAAGTTTTTATTTTGAACAGCACCAGATCTTTTAAAATATGAACTGAATATTTATTTCATGATCCAGGTTCTGTAGGAAAAGCTTTTATTTGGCCTTTTTTCTATTTATACTGGGTTATTTTCAATGAACAGCCAAATTGTTTCCAGTACTTAAGTACTGGTATCTATATTTGCATCTAACGAGTCCTTGATTACAATTTATCAAGGACTCGTTTTCGACCTGGCATTTTCCAGACAAGGTTATCTAACTAAGGTTAAGGGTTAAGGGTACCTATCTAGGTACCTCCAGTTAACTAAGTTATTTGGTATGCAGGCAGCTAACTTGCAACTACTTAGGTACTTTTAAACAATGTTGTGCGTGTGCTGAGTAGACAATTATTGTACACCACACTCATAGTACCTATGCCATAACCTAAAAAGTTATAGGTAATGCACACCATTAGAAATTAATATTGGCAGAGCAGTGGACAAATTATTATTTTGGCCTGTATACCAAATAGCTTTGTTGACTGTACCTAACTAGGTAAAAAATTGGTTGGACTTTGAAAAATAATTCTGTGTACTTAGCTACCAAAGGACCAAAAATAAGAACAAGCACCAGAATTTAAATTTTCAGTTTTTAGGTAGGCAGGTACGTCGATCTATCTAATTTAATATGACCTCACATTTGATTGGTCACGTGCTCTTCAGGACCACATTTTGTTAGTGATTAGCAACTCGTAAACATCATTAGCAAGACAGCTTCGAAGCTCATTACCTAATACTCATGTCTTAAACTTGTTTACGTCTTGAGATGTAAGGCCATTAACGAATTAAAAAGAATATTATGATTAACTTAAAGTCATTTGCGCAGACAACCAAACATGAGGTGAAATTGTGAAAACAAAGTGATTACTTATCTTATACCAACTAATTAATTTGTACCAAATATTTTGTACATCATTCATTAGGTAAGATTAGATCCGTCCGTATGATTGCAAAATATTGTACCTATTAGTAAAAGATGCTTTTTTTTTCCAAATCTACTTGTACCTTTGTAAATAACAACTTGTTGTTATTTACAAAGGTACAAGCGAGCCTCCTAATATGTTCTATCAGCCGGTCGATTCTGAAAACATGTCGAAGTGAAGGCTTGGGTGAAGTGATCACGAGGTGAGCTAGCTGTCATTCCATCTCGATTATATGGGTTGACAGCTCACCTCGTGATCACTTCACCCAAGCCTTCACTTCGATATGTGTACAGAATCGACCGGCAGATCGCCCTGACTTAAGATATTGAACACAGATTGTTATGATGAAAACTCCACAGACAGATGTGTTGCTGGGAAGTTTGTGGCGCCACTTCTTCTTCCCAGCCATAACACTAGGAAGTGGTGACGGGCAGGCATTTTGGGGGACTGTCTTTATGTAGAACTTTGACGTTGACAAAAAGTGCTGGCACTCAGCCTAATTTGAATAAATGACATTTGATTTTGATGAACTTAAAGTCATTTGCGCAGATAACTCTACCCTTGAGGTGATAAACAAAGTGATCAGCTAATTAGAATAGAGCAAATATTGTGTAGTCGATAACAAGTAACATCGTCGATATTTTGCATATTTATTGTGACAATAGAAATTCTCTAAAAGGCGGAACTTGCTGTTAACGTAGGTAACTTCTATCTACCAGAAAGAAAGAAATTTCATATGCTCAAACATGTGTAGGTATACAAAACAGAATTAAAATAAAACATGCATGCAAGATCTTAAATAAGAGTAGCTCACGACATGTCTGCCATTTCTCATGGCGTGCACATAGGTATCTTAGTTACCTACCTGCAATTATTATGATTGAATGAATGATTTTTACGTTTAGGTAACGTTAAATATCACAGTTAAACAAATTATTATATTCAATCATTTACATTATCCAATTCATTTATTATTAAGTACCAAGATCGAATGAAAGATTTGTTCATTCATCCAGTTTGTAGGTTCTGCTTCCGCCAGCGGCTTCGTCCGCATGAATGTTGGAAATTACCCCAAGGGGACAGACTCCCGAGATAGAAAGTAACCTATGTCACTATGAGGTATTCCAGACTAGAATATACTCCGAGCCTAATTTTATCCAGATCCGTTCAGCCGTCCTGGCGTGATGGAGTAACAAACATCAATCAATCCATCCAACTTTCGCATTTATTCGTAAAGTAAGATTTTAATTTTACAGGAATTGACCGTTTTATTCTGATTTTGTACTGTGATACAGCCTATATTTACACTGACAAGAAAATGTTTCAGCCCTACACTATTAGTTTTGTAGTACCTACCAACAGTTTATTAGTTGTACCTACTTACATTTTGTGTAAGACCTTTTAATAACATTAGATAGCTACCGGATAAAAATACTGTTTCTTCTAGATAAGGTACCTATGTATTTCCTAGAACAAAACATAACACACGCAACCGAAATATCAAAAACAGTAGGCATAGGTATATCTACACAATATACAATGCATTACATTGCACCACAAACTTATTTGCACACAACTATTCACCTCATTGTTTTCTACCCACAGTTCCGTTAGGGGTGCAACCACCCTACGAGAGTTCCCCCTCCACTAAGCTCCGCCCCCTCGCATTTAAAAGCGCGGGGACACCCTACAAACACCATTAACCGCTCGAACTCCGAACGAAGCACACGCAACCATGGCTCTGTGGACCCCGTACGCCGACGACTCCGCCCTGGACTTGTCGAAGACCGCAGTCCAAGAAACCCAGCTCCCTTACTCAAGAGAGTATATCGCACCGCAGTTGACAGTGCCACCGGATTATCTACCTTATAGTGGATACTACGCACCAGTTGGACAGATCTCTCCCGGAGAAAGTTCATCGGGATACGATTCAGTGTCATTCAGCCCGATAACGCCGAACCTTGTGACGTTGTCACCGCCGGTGTCTCCTACTGAAGCTTCAGCGAAGAGGCCGCACTACATGATCGATGCAGACACCCTCTCCGATGATCCAGACTTCCAAGAGTTTGAGAGGAACGCGCTGAGAGTGATGGCTGAGAAAAATGGTGGCGCATTGCTTGGTAACAACCCGCGCATGCGCCGCACAGTGCGCTCCACCAACTCCGACGCAGCTGACGACGCGTACCGACGTCAGAGGGAGAGGAACAACTTCGCCGCCAAGCAGAGCAGAGACAGAAGGAAGCTCAGAGAGATTCACTTGGCTCTCAAAGTGAGTTACTTGAAGAAAGAAGTTGCTGCGCTAAAAGCAGCCTTAAGTACAAGAGTGTGTGGTCGCTGTCAGCAATCGTGTCTGTGCTGAGACAAAAGACTTTTTAAGAATAAGTTTGTTAATTATGTTTCTATCTAAACTGTGCAATGTAATGTAAATGTTAGTTTTAGTGAATGTTTGTAAAACTTGTATCTACCTCTGTAGTTATATTGTGCAATTATTGAAATACGTACAAATTGTGTATGTAGGTATCGCTTGTAACTTATGTATAAGTTACTTAATTTAATCGTTTAAGAAAAAGACTGTCCTTATTAAATAACAAGAATTAAAAATAATTTTGTAACCTACACATTTTTCTTTTTTTATGAGCTCCTAAACACTGCGGTCTTAATACAAGGTTCCTGCTCCCTAAAACAAACTAAGCAATAAAAATATTAAGTTCCGCAACTTCTAAATACAACATATAAAATAAGCAGTGATCGGAATTGGTAGAGTATATTTACCTACAGTTCGCGGAAGTACCTAAGTATCATAGAGTTGATAATACCTCCTCTAAAAACCCGGAATCGTTAACATGACGATTAAATCCCAGGATTTATGGAATTGCAAATCCCTTATTGCGCTTTGAATACATTTGAGTTCGGTACTAAAGCTGTACAATAAAAGAGCTTTGTTTTACATACAAAATTAATTCTTGAAAGTTCTTCTCTTATTTACCTGATTATATATTTAATCTGAACATATATTTTTTATAATCCCGGTTTTAATTTTCATGGTTTAGAGGATCTACTCTATGTTACTTACTTCATCGAACTTTAGGTAAATATACTCTACTTACCTACTTATTCAGATTTCTGAAAATAAGTAACGGCACAGTACCTACATAATATTTTCAGTAAATTGTATCTTATTCTAGACATAATGATCTAATGATTATTCAGAAAATCAGATGGAACAGTTTACTAAATACGTGCGAGGCGTGGCTTGCGCCGCCTGTCCCATACGAGCTAAGTACTCGCGAACATTGCGTGACCCTGCATGGTATATCTTTTTGTACCTTATACACCGTTTCACATACATACATTAGGTACATACGTACCTAAGTACCTACCATTGAAATAAATCGTGAAACGTGATGTGTTTCTGAACATACTATTAAGAACTATTTACGCCAAAAATGTAACTCAGTGGTAGTTGCTAAATAACAAATATTGTATGTTACCGGAAAATTGTAAACGCTGTAAGATTGAAAAATATCGTCAAAAATAAACTATTTTTTTTTAATAAGACACGGATATATTGGAAACTATTGAATTTGGATGGGATTTATTTTATACTAGCGGACGTCACGCGGTTTCACCCGCGTAGTTCCCGTTCCCGTGGGAGTACGAGGATAAAATATAGCCTATGTTTCTCGTTGATAATGTAGCTATCCATTGCTGAAAGAATTTTTCAAATCGGTCCAGTAGTATTTAAGTTTATTTGTTACATTCAAAAATACAAATCTTTCCTCTTATGATATTAATAAGTATATGAAAAAATCGTTTTGTATACCTACAATAAATCCCATCCAAGTTAAAGTTTCCAATATATCTGTGTGTTATTTAGAAAAAAATAGTTCACAATTTCGCGCGATATTTTACAATCCTTTTTTTCCGGTGACTTATACAAAACGATTTTTTCACAATACACGCTGAAAATTTAATGGTTGTTTTCTCGCGGCAGCACGATAAGCCATCAGTAGTACTATCGAAACAAAGTTAAACTTAAAAAATAAAAATGTTTTTGTTTTCAAATAATTAAAAAAAAAATTCATAAACTCGAAAGCGTGATAAGTAGTAGTATCTGACTAGACGTGACATAGATACTACTCAACACACGCACGCGCCGCCGTTCGCTCTTTTTTTCACTTTAACGGCAGAGCGGCGCGGCGGCGCGCCGACAAAGTAAAAAGCGATTCATAAATGTTTAGAGCAAAATGCTTATTTTATCGCGCGTAGTAATACGGCATTAACTTGCCAGCAAGCACGCGGCGAGTGAGGCCCCGAGCATCGTACGCGGAATCTTTTTCTGTTAATTTATTCGGTACCAATTGTTTCATTAAATCAGGAGTACCTTTAATCTGGTTGATACGCGAAGGCCGAACGCCCAAGGCCGCTTTGCACGAAACTATCGCGATGAATAACTATTGGTTCGTAGTTGCTTTCGAGTTTTGTTTATCAAAATTGTTATTCCGCCATTCCTTGATTTTAAATTTATTATTTTTCATAAATGGATTGTATTACTAAGACACTCATTTCGCTGCGGGAATACAACCATTCAAATCTCACGCTGTATATCGAGAAATTATACTAACACAGATTTATTACAATCTTAAGGAGTCTGCAATGTTCCGGTGACATATAATATTTTACTCGTCGCCAACGAACTCAGAGTAAAATATAACTCTGGTTTATCCAGGAGGGCCTGAATGTTGTATTTTTATCTACCTTATAGTAAGTTAAGGTTTACCCCTATGGAATTAACTAAGCTGCTTATCTACCAGGTATTTATTATCAGACAGCTTAGTTTTTAATCCCTACTATACCCTACTATACTATCTACCCTATAATAAATCACCAATAATCCTACACCACTTATTATGTATTTTAAACGGAGTAAGTTCGGCTAAAGATCCATTACTTTTTTGTGTCATCGACATCAACGTCGTCAGTTCTAAATAAAAGTCCTTTATATTCTTAAACTATCACTATATTGTACTAAGGGCTCTAGAACTAGTTGACTACACTTTTTGTTTGATGACTTGCGGCAGGTCGTACTTGCCGCGCACGCACTTCAGCTTCACTCCGGGACAGTCCTTCAACCTGGAATGTGATGGAAGGATATTAGAGAAGACCAGAAATATAGGGAGATATTTTTTTAGTTTTGGTTACTGATAAATCATTTGGGTACTTTTAAATGAAAAGAAAACTACTGCAGACTTCGAAATGTAATAGCGACTTACATTTGCAAGGATCGGTCGTTTGCCTCATTATCTCTAGACTTCGATGTACTGTTTATGTCGTAGGCAATTCAAAAAATTGACCATTTCATGATGTGGCCATTTAATGAAGTGGCCAATCATTATTCGTATGTGAATGGCTAACCATTTCATGAAATGGTCAATTCAACGATTCGACTACGACACATGCATGACACATTAATGTTTTAAAAGGCCACCATCTCCTTGCCGTTGTAGGTACAACCTGCACCAGCACTAACATATGGCTCACCTGCCCACCCTGACGAGCACAATGCTGTGCTCCTGCAGGTTGTGTCCGATACCGGGCACGTAGGCCACCATCTCCTTGCCGTTGTAGGTACAACCTGCACCAGCACTAACATATGGCTCACCTGCCAACCCTGACGAGCACAATGTTGTGCTCCTGCAGGTTGTGTCCGATGCCGGGCACGTAGGCCACCATCTCCTTGCCGTTGTAGGTACAACCTGCACCAGCACTAACATATGGCTCACCTGCCCACCCTGACGAGCACAATGCTGTGCTTCTGCAGGTTGTGTCCGATACCGGGCACGTAGGCCACCATCTCCTTGCCGTTGTAGGTACAACCTGCACCAGCACTAACATATGGCTCACCTGCCAACCCTGACGAGCACAATGTTGTGCTCCTGCAGGTTGTGTCCGATGCCGGGCACGTAGGCCACCATCTCCTTGCCGTTGTAGGTACAACCTGCACCAGCACTAACATATGGCTCACCTGCCCACCCTGACGAGCACAATGTTGTGCTCCTGCAGGTTGTGTCCGATGCCGGGCACGTAGGCCACCATCTCCTTGCCGTTGTAGGTACAACCTGCACCAGCACTAACATATGGCTCACCTGCCCACCCTGACGAGCACATGTTGTGCTCCTGCAGGTTGTGTCCGATGCCGGGCACGTAGGCCACCATCTCCTTGCCGTTGTAGGTACAACCTGCACCAGCACTAACATATGGCTCACCTGGGGGGGGGTCTGTATGTATGCTTTTGCGGTTGTACAACGACATGCTTTGCTTTGCTTTGCTTGGTAGTATAGATGCAGGCCTGCCTTCCCGTCTCCTTCAGAGATGGGAAGGAGGCGTGGTCTTGAGGGAGAGCGCAACGGTCGTGCAGATCCTCAAGGCAAGTCCGGTGGATACACCTTCCCGAGGTTGCCACCCCGTTTTTGGTCTAATTCCATATGAAATAGACGTAACTGAAACCACCGGGCGGTTTTCCTCTCCGAACCGCAACCCCCCTGTGACGAGGGGGTTGCGGACTCGGCCGTCACTAAATAAGCTGATGGCGAGTAGGAGAACAGAGTCACCTGCGCTAGGACCTGCGCAGTCGAGCGCCGTAAGCGGGGATGAAGGAGTCCTGGGGGGTTGAGCCAATCGGCACTGGTGGTAATGTGTCCGTGTGGCAACACGCCCCCTTTGGTCTGGATTTCAAGCGAAACGGTGGCCTTACCCTCTAGCCAGGGGTAGGGAAATGGCCACAGTGTCCCGTCAGAGGGTCACAGGCGAGGTGCGTGGGGTCCGTTGAGGTCGCCCTCGGGAGGCCGAAGCGGTAGGTAAAGGCCATGCTGAAGGTGTAAGTGAGGGTTGATCAGTTCGTGGGGGTAGGCCTTTCGACCTTCCGCGCCAACCCGATCAAGCACCCGATGTCGCGCTGTAAACCAGCCTTGCGCACCTATATCTCTCTGGTAATCCTAACGTTCGTACTCACAGTAGTGCGACGTTCCCAGGTGCGGGCTCCATGGAGGGTGGGAGCCAGGGAGATGAAATAAAAGATTCAAACAAGTATGGACAAATTGAGGCCTACTTCTTCAACCGTAGGAGTGGAGTCGGCGAAAGCTGGCAAAACTCCCAAGCGAGGTGCCCCTGGCACTTCGCTCGCCCCTGGAGGCCCTGCAGCTAACGCCGCAGGCTCCAGCGCGGGCGCCGGTCCGGCTGTGGCGAAAACCGCAGCTAAGACCAAAAAGTCCCTTAATATGCAAAGGGTATCGGCGCTGCCTGGGACCAGTACCGATCCCTTCAAACACAAGGCGAAAACGGCCATGGCTAACACCACTGCCGGAAGTAGCCTTCCCAAGCACCCTCCTCCTCCTCCTGTGGCTCCTCAAGCCACATCCCACGAGGCAACCGCAACCGGGCATACGGGAGCGGTCTGCAGCACCGAGGACGTTTTTGCTAGCGCCTGGCAGGTGCCAATCCGTAAAGGAAAAAAAGGGAAGGGTAAAAACATAACTCCACAAGCCCATTGCTCTTGTTCTGACCCGTCAGGTCAAAACGCTCCTACTAGCCAGGGTAAAAGGAGGGAAAGGCAGACGCGCAAGGAGCGGCGTCATGAACGCAGACGGGGAGGCAAAGGAAAGGCCTCCCAACGCAAGCAGGGTACCGCCACTAGCAAGGTCAACACGACCAAGCAAGGTAAGCTGAGCTTCTCAGAAGGGAAGCGGTCGCAGGCTGAGGCCGGCACTAGCCGACCAACGCCCTGTCAACCGCCAACCAAATCCGCAGGAGTTCCGGCCGAGGTGGCTACCACGACACAGCAACCCGACGGGAACGATCAGGCTGCGGCCAAGCGGGCTCTCAACGAGACTTTATCACCTCGTGGAGAGCACAAGCGGCCGCGGCTTGACCAGTCCCAGCGGGTTGCTAACAAAAGCTACGCCCAAGCTGCGAGTGCGTCCCTGAACGTCGCGATAACCTGCGACCGGAGGGGCATCATCAGCCAGGGAGTATCGGACCAGGTCGTGGCTGCCATACAGAGGCAGATCATCACGGAGGCCTGCTCCCCTATGCAGGACACACCGGGGCCGACCTTCAATGCGAAGCCGCTGTTCGCTGGAGGTGTCCTCAAACTGTGGTGCGGAAACGACCACACGCTAGAGTGGCTGAAAAAAACAGTCTCCGGCCTGGCTCTCCCGGCTAACACCTCGTTAGTCGTGAAGAGTCAGTCGGAGATTCAAAAGCGGGTGCGTTGCGGCATCGCCATCCCGGACGACCAAGGAGTCTACGAGGACTCGACCTTTATTGGACGAGCCCTCTGTTACCAGAACCCATGGATCGACGTCAAAAGGTGGGTGGTGCTGCACGCCGAGAAGCAGAGTGCATGCTGGTTCGTGGTGCTGGGTATCCCCGAGGACCAGGTTCCGACCCTGTTGAGCTCCGAACGCCGACTCTCAATTGGTCTGGGATCGGTGTACGTGAAGTTCCAGGGTCCGAATGGCAGGTTCGTCGACGTCCCTCGGGGGTGGGATCCGACTACGGGACAGCAGCAGGAAGCAGGGGAGACCATCCCCCAATCAAACAACCCGGAAGCAACAGTGGCTGACCCTGCTGAAATAGCAGTGTCGGCTGCCCCTGCCGCCGCCGTGGGTGCCGTCCCTTCATCGGGTGGGGAGCTGGACGACGTTACGTTGTCCCCGGCTTCTGGCCTGATGGAGGATGGCTTCGACGAGGGCGACATGTTTGCCGGGCTGCGGCTAGAGGGTGACGAGGAGGGCCTCGCCTGCGATGGCGTCCCTTTCGTCGGCCTGTAGAGTCGTGCAGGCAAACCTCCACCACAGCCAGACTGCGACGGCTCAATTGAGGAAGTGGCTGGAGGTGCAACACACGGCCATTGCCCTCATCCAAGAGCCGTGGATTAGGGGTGGCCAAATACGAGGACTATCCAACCTTAACGGTAAGCTCCTTGTTACTACGGACCAGGATCACCCTAGATCGTGTATCTATGTCACAGGTAACCTTAAAGCACAGCTCTTAAACGACTTCTGTTGCAGAGATGTCTCTGCAGCTAGGCTGAACATACAGCGTGGCGACAAAGTCATTGCGATCGTCTTCGCCTCGGTCTATATGCCTGAGGTGGACGAACCGCCCCCTCACGACCTTGTCCGTCTCGTCACCCAGTGTGAAAGCAGCGGAGATGAGGTTGTCATCGGGACCGACGCCAATGCACACCACCCGCTGTGGGGGATGGACACGCAAAATGAAAGGGGTAAGGCATTGGTTGAATACCTTTTCACAACTAACCTATCCCTACTAAATACAGGCTCTGAACCAACTTTCGTAACGAGACGCAGTCGTACTATTATTGACCTCACTCTCGTAACGGAAGGCGCTTCAGAAATTATCTCTGGGTGGCAGGTCTCTGATGAGACTTCCTGCTCAGACCACAGGTGGATCCGCTTCGACATCCAGGTCAGTATACCACCTAAACAACCTCGGCGGAATCCGCGCAATACGGATTTAGCGGCATACAAACGCGGCCTTGATTCAAGACTTGCGCCACTAAGCGATTCGATGACTCTTGCGGACACGACACAGATCGACGCTAGAGTAACACAGCTCACCGAATCACTGATAAACAGCTACCAGACCGCGTGCCCGGAAACGTTTCCGCGCGAAACACCGGGAAAACAACCCTGGTGGGGCGCGGAACTTGAGCGCAAACGCGGTAAGGTAAGAAAGGCTCTAAACAGAGCCATGAATACATATAGAGATGAGGACTGGGACGCTTACTACGCGGCCAAATCCAGCTATAAGAAATGCATCAGATCCAGAAGTACTACTGGATGGCGAAAATTCTGTGGTAACATTGAATCGTGCCAACAAGCAAACAGGGTAAGGAAAATACTGGCGCAACAGAACACACCCGAGGTCGCCACGCTCCGGAAACCCGATAACACGCTGACCACGTCACCTGAAGAAGCGAAACGTGTCCTAATAGAAACTCACTTCCCAGGAAGCGTATTCGCGCAGGTAACCGAATGGCTAGACGTTATACAAGCACCAGCAGAAGTTGATTGGTATTATGCAGAGAGGATGATCACGCTGGAAAAAATCCAGTGGGCCATCAGAAGCTTCCAACCTTTCAAGGCACCAGGTCCTGATGGAGTGTTTCCTGCCTTACTGCAGTGGGGCGGGACTTCTGTTGCAACAAGACTGGTGCCTTTAATGAGAGCGTGCCTAGCTTTTAGATACGTGCCTAAAGGTTGGAGGGAAGTGAAAGTCATTTTCATTCCAAAGCCAGGTAAGAGTGACTATACAAACGCCAAATCCTATCGACCAATCAGTCTGACCTCCTTCTTGCTAAAGACCATGGAAAGACTGTGCGAAAGAGAACTACGAGATGGCGTTTTAAAAACATTACCACTGCATGGTAACCAACACGCATACAGCTCAGGTAAGTCGACAGAGTCTGCTCTTCACCTGGTGGTGAGCCAAATAGAGGACGCGATCCACCAGAAAGGCTCCTGTCTGGGCACTTTCATAGACATCGAAGGAGCCTTCGACAAAACAAACTTCTCCAGCATTAGTGCCGCCCTCTCCAAGCACGGAGTAGAACAGGTATTAAATGACTGGATAACTAATATGCTAAGTAAGCGAGTAGTTCGACTTGAGGAAGAGCAGCAGTTGGCCTTAATCGCCAGAGGCTGCCCGCAGGGAGGAGTGCTCTCCCCTCTTCTGTGGAATCTGGTGATAAATGACCTTATCACCAAACTCAACGCACATCGGTACTATACAATAGGCTATGCAGATGACCTCGCAATCCTTGTGCCTGGGAAGGTGACTGGTACGATTTGCAACCTAACGCAGCAAGCACTACGCATCGTGGAGAGTTGGTGCGGAGAATTTGATCTATCAGTAAACCCCACTAAAACTGAATTAGTCATGTTCACACAAAAGCGAGTTCTAGGCCACTACCGCCTACCCAAACTCTTTAACACTGAACTCCAGTTATCTAACGAGGTTAAGTACCTGGGGGTCATCCTAGACAGTAAGTTAAACTGGAGTAATCATCTAGACTACAAACTAAACAGGGCATGCATCACCTTCTGGCAATGCAGGAAAATGATAGGTAAGAAGTGGGGCCTATCTCCCAAAATAATACTATGGCTATACAGCGCAATAATTCGGCCCATGATCACCTACGGGGCCGTGGTGTGGTGGACCCGCACAAAGCTAGGTACAGCCGTAAACAAACTTCAGCGCATGCAAAGGCTAGCCTGCATGGCAACGACGGGCTGCATGAGGACTACTCCGACTGCGGCGCTGGAAGCCATACTGGGACTCCCTCCGCTCCACCTGTTCATACAACAGGAAGCGACGATGGCAGCAGTCCGTCTTAAAACACTGGATCTCTGGGGTAAGAGAGAAACACAACACACCGCTCTGCTCGAGGAGCTCAACAATGAACTCCCCATAACAAAAGCAATCAATGACCGGATACCCAAGCAATTTATCTTTGATAAAAAATACAAAATCCAATTGCATGAAGATCACCGCTGCGAAGGGCTGTGCCCCACAGAGCTGCGGGTCTTCACCGATGGATCAAAAACAGGTACTGGCACGGGTGCGGGAATCTTCTCAGAGGATCTCAACATTCATATAGCCACACCATTGGGGGTCCACAACACAGTGTTTCAAGCTGAGTGCATGGGCATTTCCCTGGCGACTTCAGCCATCATAAACAGGGAAGTTAAGGACCACTCAATACGCATACTCTCGGACAGCATGGCCGTCCTGCAAGCTCTGACTGCCGCGCTAGCGATATCGGCAGTAAGTGCAATTTTTGACAAAATGAGTTAAATATTGATCCTAAATCAGCGCAAGGAGCTCTACCAGATGTGCTGACAGCTGTTTTAATAGCTCATCGGGAACCGGTGAATTACGTTAAGAATAAAGGCAGTAAGTCCAATAAATCAGAAATCTTCCTTAACATAACAACAGTAAGTATAGTTACACCGGGTTTGCAAGTGAAGCTCCATCATTTAGGTTTTACTTTTACTTAAGTTATGTGCAGTAACTGTGTATACTGTCGCTATATTAGGTAAAACCTGTTTTTTATTTTGCCTTAATCACTTAGGATATCAGCAGTAACTAAATATACTGTGTATATAATAAGTAGAGTTTGATTTTTATTTTGCCTTAATCACTTAGGATATCAGCAGTAACTACATATACTGTGGATATAATAAGTAGAGTTTGATTTTTATTTTGCCTTAATCACTTAGGATATCAGCAGTAACTACATATACTGTGGATATAATAAGTAGAGTTTGATTTTTATTTTGCCTTAATCACTTAGGATATCAGCAGTAACTACATATACTGTGGATATAATAAGTAAATTTTGTGTTTTATTAGGCCTTACTTGCTTAGAATATCGGCAGTTAATAAATATACTGTGGATATAATAAGTAAGGTATGTTATTATTGCTGGCTTAAATACTTAGAATATCTGCTGTTACTCATCATACTGTGGTTATATTAAGCAAAGTCTACTTCAAATTCGGTCTTGATCACTTACACTGTAAGCAGTAAGAACTTATACTGTGACTTAAATAAGGAAAATATATTATTGAATTTGAGAGTTCGAGTTACTTTAAGTACCTATCAGCTTTTTAACTCGACATACCATCGCCGCAGCACCTGGAATAATACAAGAATGATTTTAATTTAAGAGTTATTTTGCCTACTATTTTGGGATTCAAATGGTGTCCCAGGGGGAGAAGCGCGGGCGCGGTGTTACACACAGTGTAATTATTAGTGTCGTTCGCGATCGCGCGTAAGGAGGTTGTGCAGTCCGGTGGTCGCATCGCGCTCCGTGTTGTTTGGCGCCATAACCCACGTAAGTAGATAATAACACAAAAAGTGGAATTTAAGTAAACGCGTGAGCCTATATTGTAATCTATGCTTTAACGTAGACGTGGTTAATAGGTAGTTGGTATAGACACTTGCAGTGACATTATTGAAGTATCCCATGACGAATTTTTTTGCAAGCTTTAAATAAATTTCACGTCTACCTATATTTTTAGTTCAAAGTTTTAAGGGAGTTTTAGTTTCGCTTGCTATCGGGGGCCGTTTAATCAATTAAATACTACGTAATAGTCCATGCGCTTTAATTTTATTTCTTTTTTCAGATTATGGCTACTAGAAAAGATAAAATCATCAGCAAAACAGCAATAAATGCAACCAGGTCTACTGATGTCGACCAAATTTTTACCCGCTGGTATGACTATAATGATCATCGGGAAATTTTTGATTTTAAACATGAATACCAAAATAATTATAAAATTGCTGCACAAGTGTACAACTTACAAGACATGGAAATCGGTTTTGACAAAATACAACAATGATCCTATGTATCGATTGCCATTGACGCAAACATATAATACTGCAAGACGCCGACAGCTAGTGAACGTTCCAATCGATAATGCTTTAGATAGATGCAGTTCTTTAAATATCGATAATTTATACTGTAATGAAGAGTTAACTTTATCTCTTGAACAGGAAATTGGTTTGTCTGACTTACCACAGGACCCATATGCCGAGTCTGATGATGAAAGGGACAAAGACTATGTACCGGAAGAAGATTTGTACAGCACGCTATCTGACGATACAGTAGTAATAGGCGATAAAACACGAGACAATATGAATGTGTCTGCCACATTTCTTCCAAAACCAAATCCACATCAGCATTGTGAGTTTGACCAATGTAAATTGAAAGTATTTAGTACCTGTGACAAATGTTTTTGTCTCCTGTGCTCAGACCACTTTATCTATGAAACGAACTTCTCTTCATGTGAAAAACATCATCCTTATTCAACTGAAATTACGAGATTTTGTGATTTACCAAGAAATATAGAGGACAAAGAAAATAACATAAATTTACTTAATACCGGACCACTTCCCACTAGTTACCACCACGACAACAACAATGTTACATCAGAAACACAAAAAAACTACCCAGTTAAGAAAAATACACCTAACAAGGAAAATATGAACAAATACAGATCTAGATGTGAGTATGTCCAATGTAACGAAGAAGTGTTTAGTGCCTGTTCAAAATGCTTATGTTTTCTTTGTTATGCACATTTCATAGCAGAAGATACTTACAATGACTGTCAGAAACATTCTTCCTCTTTAATGCTTCCAAACAAAAACAAAAGTCATAAAGTACAGCGCGATAAAAATAAGATACAGAAGAAACAGAACACAAATGAAATAAATCAGATAGACAAAGGATTGACAAAAAAAGGGCAGCCAAGAAAAAGAAGGCAAATCGAAGAACCACTAGAAGAAAGGAGGGAGAAAAAGTCGAAAGAGGAAACTGAAAAACTTCAACTAAAAGATCCGTGTACAAGAACATGCAGAAAAAAATGCACAGAAAAAATTAGCGAAACTCGCAGAAAACAGATCAATGATGAATACGTTTCTTTAAGTTGGGAAAGGAAAGGTTTTTATATCAAATCGCTGGTAGATACCAAAGAAGTTGCATGCAGAAAAACTAATACAACTACCGAACAACCTAAGCGTAATGTATCGTATTTTTATTACTTTTATGAAGAAAAAATTAAAGTCGAGGTGTGCAAAACATTCTTTTTAACAACTTTAGGATATAATCCTAAAAATGACAAGAGGCTGATGTTAGCATTACAAAGACCTATAGATAAACAAATTTACCAGAAAGGGAAGTATGAGAGAAAGAGTAAATATGACAAAGACCTCATTAAAACACATATTATTAAAACATACAATCCTCTTAACTCACATTACAGGCGTGAACATCGCCCCCCTTCGACTGTATTTACCAAGCGACATAACCATTACTTTAATGCATCAAAACTTTTGTAATGCTTTTCCAGAACAAGTAGTTTCCTTTGAGGTATATAGGAAAGTCGTTCGGGAAGAAATGAATATTTCTTTTGCACATTTAGGTAATGAGGAATGCGAAGTATGTGCCCAATTCAAATTCCATAAAAATCATGAATTACAAAACAATGACTGTGAGGTCTGCAACAGTTTTGCAATCCATAAATCCAAATATACACAGGCCCGTAAGGCGTATAAAAATGATGTTAAAGAAGCTGAAAAGGAAACAGGTTCCATCTACTACTCCGTAGATTTACAAAAAGTAGTAATGATACCACGAATGGAGCAATTTAAATGCGCAATATTTTGTCCACGTGTCATTGCCTTCAACGAAAGCTTTGTACCTTTAGGAAGGTCTAAAAAAGATAACGTGCCTTTTGCAGCCGTCTGGAACGAGAGTACAACTGGAAGAAAACAGGAAGATATTATCTCGACACTAAATGCATTTCTTTTACATAAACGTGATGCTGATCATATCGTATTATGGATGGATAATTGTTCTGCACAAAATAAAAACTGGGCTATTTTGAGTTATCTGGTATATATTATCAACAGCAATCAAATTAACGCGGAAACAATCACCTTGAAGTATTTTGAACCTGGTCATACTTTTATGTCCGCAGACAGCTTTCACCATCAGGTGGAACAGGCATTACAAAGAAAAAATAAGGTCTATGATTTTAACGACTTCGTTGATGCAGTGCAGCAAGCGAATTCAAGAAAAACCTTTGTAAAAATAATGGAAGTCGATAATTTTTACAATTATATCGACCTATCCTCGCAACATAAAATGAAGAAAGTACAACCTAGAGTGTACCTCAAAGATATTATGGTTTTAGTCGCAAATCGAGGTGAGTTCACGCTGCAATACAAAACTAGCCATGCTGACGACAAAAGTCAAAGTTTAGACTTTTTACAGTTAAAGTACCTGAAGTCAAGAACATTTCCTGAATTCAGTTCAAAATTGACACCCAGAGGAATTTCGGAATATACGAAGACTGAGATTTTAAAGAAACTGTTAGATTTAATGCCAGATAACAGAAAGGGGTTTTGGTTAAATTTACCGGTTTCAGATAAAGTCAGTGACATAGATTAAGTTTTGCTAGATTGATAAAACTATTTTTTTATTTCATGACACCGAGAACTTTTTCTCGGTGTCATGAAATAAAAAAATAGTTAGTAGGATTGTTATTTTATTTGTCGCATTATTTTTAATTTTTTAATTCTAGTATTTTAACTTTAGTTTGATCTCATATTGTAAACGTAGAAAGGCTGTTTTTTTTGGTTTGTTACTTATGGCCAAAGCCAATTTTATATATATATTTTTAAGTTTTTTGTTAACTTTAGTTTGATCTCAAATTGTAAACGTAGAAAGGCTGATTTTTTTGTTTTATACTTTGAAATATGGCTATACCGGCCATTTTCATATATTTTTTAAGTTTTTTGTAATAATATATGGGAGTAGAATAGAGCCCAACAAGAATTTAAAGTTATTTTATGTAACTTTGAAATTAAGAAAGACTGATTTTTTGTATTAAGTGTAGTTTATTTTCTTAAAATTTTATTGTTCTCAGATTATTTTACCAAGTAAATTGAGACCTAGTGAAACTTCTCGTTACATAGTATTATAATGTTTATCTCAAGTAAAGAAATATTAATAAACACAAACGTTTTTTTATCTAACACTGTTTTTATTCCAAAGGTATAACCTAAACCTAGTATGAGTTGCTTATAATAACAGCAGTAACTTACTACTTACTGCTAATATTCTAAGCAATCCATATTTCAGTTGCTTCAACTAACACTAGATATAAAAGGATTTTCGTAATTTAAAACTAATCTAATATATATACAATTTTATTGAATGAAGAATATAAAAGCGTTTTATTTAGGCTACATGTTTCAATCATCAAAATTAACATAACTTAAAAAAAGAAGTGCGGAAACACAAAATTGTAACAAAAACTTTGCGCGCCAATTACTCAAAACTATGCAAAACATACTTACTGCTCTTATCACTAGCGCGGCAGCTGAACAGTCACACAGTTAACTCTGGTCTGATTCTCGAGTGTCACCAACGTCTCAACCAGGTTGGTAGATACAACAAGGTAACCATTCAATGGATCAAAGGACACAGCGAATCCCGAGGCAACGATGCAGCGGACGAACTCGCCAGAAGGGGGTCGAGTATGACAACGATAGGACCTGAACCTATTGTACCACTCCCCTTCGGTCACCTACGCAATCTGGTAAGAACACGCACTAATGATAAACATCACAAGCTATGGGTTGACCATAGTGAGTGCAGGCAGGCCAAAGAGGCACTTCCCTCTATTGATGGCCGTTTCACGAAAAAAGCCCTAAGACTTACTAAACAGCAGTTGCGTATAGTCACAGCCGTCACAACTGGCCATGGGTCTTTTAATAAACACCTCTATGTCATAGGAGTCACCGACAGCCCACTTTGCAGAGCCTGCATGGAGGAGGACGAGACAGCAGCACACCTGCTACTAAGCTGCCCGGTAGTCGCTGATTACAGGGCTAAGTACTTCGGTAACCCAGGTACCCTTTGTGAGATAGTTAGTAACACCAAGGCGTTGCTGGCCTTCCTTGGGGAGCTGGGGTGGATCGAATGACACATTTGTCCCACCTGCACGCAAAATACGCGCTTAGTCGTGGAGTTGCGGAAACCAGCCCGAGTTACATACATACATACATACATGGCTCACCTGCCCACCCTGACGAGCACAATGTTGTGCTCCTGCAGGTTGTGTCCGATGCCGGGCACGTAGGCCACCATCTCCTTGCCGTTGGACAACCGCACCAGCACGCACTTGCGGTTCGCAGAGTTGGGCTTCTTTGGCTTCTTTATTACTGTTTTTAATACTACGCCCTGGAATAACAAAATAGGGTATTTTAGGAAATTCAGAGTTAAATACCAATGTTACTATCATACAGCCGGTTGTAGGTCGCAGCTAGCTCCTATCAATAGTTCATACCTCAGCAAGGTAAGCTAGGCTTAAACTAATTTATCTCTTGGTCTGCTACAATCGGGCTTATAACTTCATTTTATAATTGCAATGTCATTGAAATCAAGGATAAATACCTTAGCAAAAGGGTTTCCGTTGAGCGGATTCCTAGACTTTCGTGACTTGATGTGAGGTCCGGTGCGGTGCATCTGGTTGAGCGAGGCCATCGCGCGCGCCAGCAGGCCCATCGGCTGCGCTGCTACAGGCGCGGCTACTGGGGCCGCTGGGATTGCTGGAACTGAATTGGAATATGAAGAGGAATAAAAAAAAGAAAAAAAAATAATTGCCAAAGACTAGTCGTTTAATTCGACGTCTGGTCTCAAATTACGGGAAGATAGAGATTATAGCTGAGTTTTTTTTTGAGCTTAGTTTTTTTTCGCCTAAGAAAAGTAGTTGTTGTTTAACCTTTTGAACGTATACGTGACAAGCAAGCGCATGCCCAGTACGTCAAACGTCACAAATATGTGACAAAAAGTACGGAGAATTTGAGACTTGGCGTCGGGGGCACGCCGATGCGTTTATGCTCAGCCGACCTACTATGACGTGCTAATGCCATCCAATTCCGATGATGTAAAAGGGATAGTGCTATTCGCTATATATAGCTAAACCTTTCTCTTAGAGCGGAATCATGATCGTTTTAAGACTTCATAGTAGGGCCCCAGGCGTTCAAAAGGTTAAGGGTGCGTTTCTACCGGAGATGTGCCTCGCTCAGCGCTAGGTAAATGAAGCGATTCTATTGGTTCTTACAAACACATCCCTCGCTACGCATCCTCGCACATCTCTGATAGAAACGCAGCCTTATTATGGTTTTACATTGTAAATTCTTTGAATGAACTCAATGGTTGCACTAGTACTACAGCCGCGAGCGTACCCTACAATAAAGCAAGTTTTATGCTGTCTTAGCATAGAAAGTATAAATAAAACTGCGTTTATGATTATAAATATTTATTTAAATATAACAATTAATATTTTGTAGGTCCACCTTAACTACCTGATTTTATCACCGCAGCCACGCTTTTCGGCATTGATTCAACCAGCCTAAAACATTCTTCTCGTGAAATCTTTTTCCATTCATGCTTTTACGCTGCCAGTAGAGAATGTTTATTACTGATCGAGTGTCTACGTATTTTTTTCTTTAAAATGAACCAAATGTGTTCAATTGGATTGAGGTCTGGTGATTGTGGTGGCCAGTCCAAAATATCAATTTGATTTTGAGCCAATCACGTCATAGTATGCGCGGACTTGTGGCAAGTGGCGTTGTCCTGCTTAAATTTTACTTTGTCGATGTTTTTATTGCCAAAAATTTGCGTTATCGACGTTGCTAGTGCTGTTTCCAGAACGTCAGTAGTTTGGTACTGTTCATTTGCCCCTCACACAACACCATTTTACCCATTCCGTCAGCAGCAATGCAACCCCAGATCATAATTGAGCCTGCACCGTCTTAAACAGTGGGAACCGCACATTCTGGGTTGTATTCTTCACCAGCCCGTCGCCTGACATAAGTTGCACTGGGTGTTCCAAACACATATGCCAAAAGAGACAAGTCATTTAATCTCAAATAAAAGTGCTGCCTTTTGCTGCAGATAAAGCTGCAGCGAGGTCTAAAGCAGTTTTTTTTCGGTCTCGTAAAGACTGCCTAATCAACAATCGATCTTTCCGTTCTGTAGGTATTTTTCTTCTGGATTTCCTGGGTCTATTTTCATGGGTGTCGGTCTCTTTGAAGCGATTTAAAGCATATTGTATCGCACAACGCGAGCACTTCACTTCTCAGGCTATTTTTATTTAAGGCATACTTTGTTCATGTTAAATCTTAATCCTTAGGCGCTGTTCAGCACTAGAATCTTTTGGCATGATTATCACGATAAATATTAGTCTTAAGAATTATAATAGCATACATGACGAGTTTATTCACTGCTAGTGCAGACATTGACAACACACTAAAATTCTAAACGCACAAAAAGCATTTCCAAAGAAATATCCTCTAAAAGCACACCTGTGTGTAATAAATATTTTCTTTTGTCTTAATTTGGTCAAAAAGTTCCGTCGAAACAATAGTACAATTAATTGAGATGGTGACAAAAAAAGGGGTGCCTAATACTTTTGCACGTGGCTGTAGTATATTAGGAACATAGACAGAATCTCCTATTTTCTTATAATTTGCGAGGTCAGATAAGCAGGTATTCAACACCTGGTAAGACTAGAAATCGACACAAACATACTACGTATAGGTGTAAAAGGCAAGGCAGATGATGAAAATTTACTCCTAAGTCCAAAAAGAGCAATGTTTTTGATTATTTTGAAAGGAACAGCATGCTGGATATTTGAACTGAATAATAATTTCATAAAAACATATTTTATGGAAACCATGCTGCTAATCCGCAACCTAGTTATTTCTAAAGGCATGTGCCATTTCTAAAACTAATCTCAAGCACAACAGTGCAGCATTGACAAAATTATCGACGCCATCTTTGCATACCGTTACAAACTCAGAATGCCCAAGTTTCACAATAAAATGCAGGTGCTAAGGACTTATTGTCAGACGGGATTAACCTTTCAATGAAGATTTGCTCGGGAAACCCCACAACTTAACAATGCTATACGATTTTGAGTCTTTTGAAGTTGGAATAAGAAAGGTAGGCCACGCAAAATTTGTTGTGCGTTTTGAAGGACCAAAAAGGGCTAAAATAAAACAGTTATTGGGTATTGACGGAGGTTTCGAGGCGTTCCCGTAACACATTGTATCAATTGTGGGCATTGTGGAGGCTCGCGATTCGATTCGCATAAGCCTGCGATTTGCGTGGTACTTGCACTGAGGTTTGATTGACATGTCAATGTGGCTGGCCAGTTTGTAGGCCTTTGTACAGGAAGAGTTGTGCGAAATGTGGGAATCTTCTGGCATGTGTAGTGAACGGTAAAATCAGTTTTATAATAAATGTTTGGTATAGAATAATGTTTAGAACGAGGAACTCGTGGCTAAACAATAAGAGCCGCACGGGTCGATCAAGGTTATACAACGCTTGCCAAGGTTGGTCTGTGGATGGCTGACCATCTTAACGTACCGAGTTTCCTCCGTACCTCGGAAAGCACGTTAAGTCGTTGCTCCCGGCTGTCATTTGTAGATCTTTGGCAGTCGTTACGGATTGTCAGAAGCCAGTAAATCTGACTCCAGTCTTGCCACGAACTACCGTGTTACCCAGTTTATGGGTAGTGGAGGTCTGGTAGGCAACTGTTTCACGTAAAATACTGGTATTCGGTTTGACGGGAAGCCGACCCCAATATAGTTGGGACAAGGCTAGGCAGAAAATTATATGTAGAATAATGTTTAGAACATCATGAGAGCATTTTAACTAACATACGCACAATATTTTCGGTATACTTTCATTTTGCGTACAGCTATGGATTTTCTGCCGAAGTCTGAGTTTCCTGATAGCTACAACATGAGGATGAGAGTAAATAGGTTAGTTCTAAGCAAGCGTGCTCCACGGTCGGCCACATAATCGCTTAACATCAGGTGAGATAGTGGTCGAACGCGAGCCTAGCAATAATAAACAAACATTGTTAAAAAGGCGATGAAAACTGTAGTTTCGAATGTGATCGTATAAAGATCAACCGTTTAGAACTCATAAGTAGAAACATTTTTAGAAATTTTGTGAGTTATAGTCAAGTCGACATCATTTTATTTTATTTTATTTATTGGGGACAAAAACAGTTACATGCTTAAAATAAATAAGAAATTCTTAAGATTGATTCTTGACACAAACATGTAACCCACACCAATGTCCACGTATCCACAATAGAATAATAGAAGTGAAGGACTGTGGTAGGAGTTCACAAATTTCTGTGATAGCTTAACATAATATAATGAATTATTATTCATTCATAATATCGTCTAAAAGACGTCCACGTGGACACAAATAGGCTTAATCATGACAAACATCAACCATCTGTTTGAACAAAGATTAGCAGATCCTTCATTCAAATTTTCTATGGAGAGTTAGAATTACGAACTGCTATCAGTTTTTAAACTAAGCATTTGGTTGACAAGTTTTTATAAATAGAGCTGCAAGTCCTCGTGATGATGAACACTAGGATTTCCTTTAGTTTGACATAAAAACCACAAAACATAAATTCAGTAGTGAGAAAGCGAGACAATCATTTTAAATACAACCGACTTCCAAATAAAAAACACTAGAACAAAGTATTTATTGAATACTTTGTTGTAGTGTTTAATTTCGGAAGTCGGTGTCAAAAAACGATGAAACAAACAAAAACACTTTGTCAAACAAACAGTCGAATTGAGAAGAGACCTTCATTTTTTGAAGTCGGTTAAAAATTAGACAGGACGTAGAATCCTGGTATGCAATTAAAAATATTATCTTTATGACTTCAATATGTTGTCTTGTATTATAGAAGCTAGAATAAGGATGTTAAATGGAACAATTTTCGTTTATTTAAGCGCTCAGAAAGGACAGTCCAAGCTAAATCCTTTCGCTCCTTTTAAACGCACAAAAGCGAAGTGAGAAATTTTAATTTAAACCACAAACAGGAATAACATAACCACATACATTCAACACATTTCCGTATTAATTGTGTTCATTCTGGGAAGCTAAAGGAGCAGAAATTGGTAGTGTTTGTGCGCTGCTTAGGATAACAAACGCAACAGTGACTGACTCCCTGAAGACTGGTCACGTTTCGGTCAGCCTGGACTATGGATGTTATTGTTTGGGATAATCGACAGATCCCGTGGGACGATGACGAGCATTGACAACCTTGCATCTGCTAATGCAAGCAAATATTACGACGCAAGGGAGAGGAGGAAGCGAGAGCGTGTATGTTAAGTTAGTTGAAGGGAATTTTGGATAATCGCAATTCATACAATTTTACGAAGGAGCCAAGAGAAATAATACTTTTGATAATATCGAACAGGCAATAAGGTCCAATTGGATAGTTCACGAAATGTGGTCTGTTTGATGTAAAATAAAATATGAATAACTAGCTTCTGACTGTGACTTCTGGCCGACAGAATGCGGGAACGTCAGAAATTGTCTCAAGGGAACACACTACCGAGATAAAAAGACGTAATATTTACGATATTGTAGACTATAATCTATATCTATGCCAAATTTTATCCAGATTCGTTCTGCCGTTCTGCCATCATTGAGTAAATAACATTCATCAAAACTTTCGCATAGTAAGAAGTAAGATTTTACACTCTGCTCAGTTGTATAAACGATTAATTAAATAAACCACTGAGTTACAACTGAGTTATTTAATTTACGCAATCAATAACGTATCTCTCAAATCCATCACATAACTTGGACCACAGCCCGTGGTCCACACGACAGTACCTGCTCTTTTTGCGGATTATAATCCGCTAATAGTGGGCATTGTCCGCAGATGACGGACACACGGACTTAAAGCGATTCCTTTCTAACAGCATGACTCTAGTTACAATCGAAAAAACTGGGGACAGCAAACACAATGGGCAAGAGTTACCAGCCAGCTTTGTCGTTCTGGGAAACGCTGTAAATCATATTTGTATAAGAATAACATTAATAACTGGTGCTGATGATAACAATCAGCAAAATGTGCAAGATGCTGAACCGGGAGAAAGACATTCTCTGATTGTAAATGGCATTGATGTGCGTTTGTATCTAAGATACCCGAAAAAAAAATAACATCTTGTTTCAGGCAAAGAACAGAATTTGAAGGATTCCTCAGGGACCTATTTCTGGTTACAAGATTTTTGAAAGACACATGTTATATGACTAAAGACGCTGATGCTAAAGTTAGTTACGTATTCTGATATTTGAAAAACAAGAAGCAGTCCCGTGTTAAAATATCTCTCAAAATACTTCTAAAATCTCTTGCTTGCCTTCCACATGTGCAACATGAACCATTCTTTAATATTGGTGATTGTGTGACAATTTCAAACGTACAGAATATTGGAAATCTCTGAGAACTGCGTCAAATGAGACTCAAAATTATGCAAATCTGGCAAAGTCCGGATTAGATCAAAATATTGTCCAGCTAATCTCAAGCTTTTCTAAATCTTCGAGATTTAGAAAATCTAACACAATGCTATCACAAAGCTAATAAATGATAATACATCGAGAGCCGAGATCCATTGTGAGCGTCCGATGCCAAGCCTTTCGCAATTGTCATTCATCCTCTCGACAAAGAAGCTCAGTTGTAACGAATAACAGGAATTTATCATTCGCTAATCCCTCGCGACTATTACGTAGACTCAGTTTGCCTTTCATACAATATTCATATTTTTCCCAGAAGGATCTGTTATGATTTGCTTCAGTTCTGTCGTGTTTGTTCAAAATATTGAATTTGGGCAGAAGTTGTAAAGGACTTCTGAAGGGATTCATGTTTTATTTAGATTTATTTAGGATGATTTTGGCACTGTAAAGAATATTATTTCTGAAGCTTGAAATCTGAATCTACCGGACTTGAAAGCGATGCATGAAAAAAATCCAGAAACGTAGAAGTACACTTGGCCTGAAGAAATAAAACGGCAATGAAAAATGGGTTTTGCATCCGAAAACATCACAAATGAAGTTGTCCCACAATCATTACCATTGTCGATAGCCACTTTCGCAAAGACGTAAATAAAAGGCAATGTTTGCTGAAGCGGGTCTTACTCTTAAGTGAGGCGGCCTAGGGTAAGGCTTTGATTCCGGACGTTGTATGAGAACGTTATCCACGGGGAGGTCCCACGTTACGCCTATACGGCTACATGGCACATTGTCGTTATTGTCGTCAGACAGTTGTGGCAAAGGATTGCAAACTGATGTACAGTTACATTCATTGTGGAGAGAATATTTTAGTCTTACGGATTATTTTGTGACGTTCTTTAGAAACATCAGGCTTTTGAGAGTATTTTTCAGCAAACCTGTATGTTTGACTGTGCTTCCGAAGTTTGTCGGAACTCTCACGTATTTATTGGAATAAAATAATCATGGACCGTGACGTGATTGTTTTACTGTTGGACTGTCGAATAGGGTTCTAACGATTTTAAGTTGCTATAAATCACTGTTAACTATTCAAGCAATAGGATATTAGCTAGCCATTCAGCGACAATACATCATTTTGAATCCATTTACCAATCGCTATTTGTAAATCCAACAAATTGCGGCTGCAAGGACCATTTAGCGGAGCTGTCGTATCTTTATTCAAATCAATTCTTCAGCCGCTGTCAATTCAAGAATTCAGTCAAATTCGATTTGAAAGCGATAAAGGCAGATTGTTCAGTAAATAGAAACATCGAGTCACGCAAGTCCGGGACAATTGGCACAAGTGTGAATGGACATGGCCGAATGGTCGAGATTACGGGAACCGATAGCATTGCGGTCAGCGAGGGATCTGCTGACTCATTGCACCCCTTCGCACTTCGGATACGTGTGGTTGGCAGAAAAGTTTTTAAAGAATTAAAGTCACATTTAAAACCCTTGTTCCTTACAAGGGTTTTAAATGTGAGAAAAAGTGAGGATAACCTCATGTTTCAGAAGAAACCAAAAAGTTTTAGCGCTTTTAAGAATGGTCTTAAAGTCAAGAGTAAATAAGTTACTTGTAGCAAGCGGGCTCCATCGTCGACCACATGATCGCTTCTCATCAGGTGAGACTATGGTTAAACGCGAGCCTAACAATAATTTTAAAATAAACAAGTTTCAACGTCTCCTTCTCAATAAACGTGGCAATCTACTGGGTCCAAACAGTGTAGTAGAAGTACCCTCGATATGCAAAGAGAAGAAGACCTAACAGTTGGTCCAACGACGTATGTAGGTCGCGGAAATTTGCTGGATGCGGAAAGCACAGGACCAGTAGCTGATGACTGGTGTCTGGGAGAAGCCTGTGACTCTGTGCCCAGCACAGAACATTTTTGACAACTACCTAGCTTGGTGGTTCTTAAAAATAGAAGAGTACTGAAAACGAAGGATTCAATTATAACCATTCAAAATGACGGTTATTATTTATCTCTCTTATCCCATCTATGGTAGACAAGATAGCGTGGCCAGAAGTCTTTCATGTTTATTCAGAAAAATACATGCCGTGTTTTCTGTCTGTATGGTTCCAGAGAACAGTATGTAAATTGAAATACAGCACCATCCCAAGATCACAACCCAAAGTGTTGCGTTTCGACCTCCGCCAACAATTTAAGAACGTAATCACTAACTCAAACACTCAAAAACAAAAGTACAGTTATCTTTCCGCAAAGTATGTAACACAATATCTTTTTTGTGGACCGTACTGATCTCTGGGGACTTAATCCATGTCCACGCGGAAGGGGTCTAAATGACAGGCGCGCGACGAACCCTTGCAAATATTATTGTACAGCTACGTATCAAGCAAAAGTGACACTTGGGTGTTACGTGTTTAGGTTTTGTTTTGTAAAAGCAGCGTCGCAGCTGCATTGAGATGCAGATGTCTATAGTCCGCTATATTTGACAGTTATGTGCAATTTCCTATATACTTGTTTGTGATGTTATCGAACGGGTTCGGTTTTTGGCGAAATGTGTCACTATAATCGGTGCAACTAATCTTTTTGTGTCATTTGCGGTAGTGCCGACTGTCGCTTGCATGTTTCATATTGTCGTTGATAATTTGCAATACGTTTTACGTCACTGTACTAAATGACAATAGGGTATTCTACTGAAACAATCTAATTAGTCCGTCAGATAGATTTCCAAAAAATATTGAGCACGTATTTTCTTTTTCACGTAAACTAAAAATAAAAACTATAGACAGAAATAGGAGTCCGTCGAATACTCGTTTTCGATTAATCTAAACTAATATTATAAAGAGGAAAGATTTGTTTGTTTGTTACGATTTGGCTCAAAAACTACTGAACCAATTTTAAAAATTCTTTCACCGTTAGAAAGCTATATGTATATTCACCGAGTAATATAGGCTACATTTAATTCCAGAAATGATTAGAATGTAAAAAAAAATTGTCATAAAATGTCTTTCATCGCATGCGCTGCGAAAACTATTGATGATACATAAAAATAATGTACTACATCATTAAAGTATTCATTATTACCTAGAAAGAAGTCCGCGAGGCTGTATCTCTAACTATTATGGTTAAGTCACAATGACCGCTTTTTGTTTAAATTATTCAATCAAAGCCCAGTTGGAAAGATGATGATTTTTATATCAGGATTAAATCCTTATCCCTTTAAATGGTTTGATAATTAAGGTTGATTATGTACTTGTAAATTACACGATAAATTATTCAAATCGGACCTGGATAAAAAAATAAGAATAACAAATATTTGGATTTTTCGAAAATGAACCCCATAAGGGGCGAAAAGGGGTGATGTTTTAAGGGGAGGACATTATTGCTTACTTCCGAGTTTGTGGAGTACCTACTAAATCCGCGAGGACGAAGGCGCGGGCGAAGTGCTAGTTTGATTATACAGCTATCAGGACAAATCCATTATAATAAATCTAAATCTATTTATTTGATACTTGATAATATATCCCGATGATTATATTATGTACATTTAATTAATAATTTGGCAGACATAATTTGTTATCTTGCTTCTGCCCACAGCAGAACAGTGGTATTAGCCCAAGGAAACATACTAACAGAATATTAAGTATCTTATGTCTACATTCAAGTAATGGTCCACCCGTTCAGCCATTAAGTAGTGAAAAATTATAAACAGATTCAGAAGAAACGGACTCTTGCTTTCTAATAGCTTGTCTTTTACTAAATTTATAAATAATAACAGCGGCACGGGTCGATCTTCAAGCTGCAACGCTTGCCAAAGTCGGTCTGTGCAGGTGTCCGTGCCTCGGAAAACACGTTAAGCCATTTGTCCCGGCAGTCATTTGTAGATCTTTGGCAGTTGTTAAGGATTGGGAGAAGCCAGAAAATCTGACCAAGTACCTGGTAGGCAGCAACTCCACGTTAAATACTGGTATTCTGGTTGGGAAAAGGCTAGGCAGATGATTTAGATTTAGTTTAAAACTAACTTACCTGATTGTTAGTGTCCCACAAAAGTTGATTTCTGGCAAAAGCTGATTAACCGGCTATCACCAGAACTGAAGCTATAGGTTAGAATTAACCCTAGCAAATTCAGTTCAAGATCCATTAATAGCTGATGCCAAAGGTTTGGTAATTGTAGTTTATATTCAAAGCTATAGTATCTGACCTTTTCTATACCAACTCCAAAAATGGTGGAGCTAATCATTTCGGATGTTTATATATTATTTAATGTATGTTTAGGCATAACTCTGTCATCTTTTTTTGGTCAAGTTTTATTCTGAAATGGCCCATGGAAGAACTTTGGAGATAGACAAATAAATTGATATGAATGGTTGGAATTTTCAGGGGTTAGCACTATAATGAGAAAATATAAAATACATTTTTACAAAAAAAATACAACCGACTTCCAAATAAAAACCTTTAAAAAGTACAAAATAACTAGAATTTTGGAAGTTGCTGCCAACAAACAAAGAAAACACACTAGAAACACCTACTTCCAAAATTAAAGTTATTAAATATAATGAATTATTCTAGTTGTTGTTTAAAACTTTTACGTACTTTTAAAGATTTCTTATAAGATTTGAGTGCCATCCTACAGGAATATTTTTTAACATAACCAAAAATATGTTAGTAACCCGATAGCTACAGGGCTTTTGTGATCTTGGATAAGATGTTAATAGGACTTACCTGAGATTTGTTTACATTGTGCTTTGATACCAATTGACAGCAGCGATAAACCTCTTCGCAAGAAATTCATCTGAAAACCAAAATAATTGGTTTAAAAGAGCATTTGAAAGTTATCTATTTCATTTGTGCATAGTGCTCTTCCAATTAAATATTTTACCTTTTACTGTAGGTAATTAACAGAACAGTACGTGAGTTACTATTAATTTACTGACAATATATTATTTTCCTAACAAAATAAAAAGAAAAGAATGGTTTCTCAGTTCATAACCTCTCTGATTTCATTTTGACAAGTGACAATATGTTGACAATCACAATATAACTGTGTTACTTGTTATAAAAAAAAAGAGTTCTTTTTAAAAACGTAAGTGTTTCACATGTTTGTATATCTGATAATATTAACATAAAAGCTAAAAAAGCAAATTAATATTTTTACTAAGTATGAACAACATTATTGATTATGTAAATAAGAATATGACGATGCATCCATCTATACTTGTTGTGACAACGAACTTTTTGCGCCATCTTGCGGGGAGTAGAAGCATTATGCTTGGCTAATGGGAATTTTGTGTACTTCAAACAATAGCTTATAGGTGGCAGCTAACCCATTTTTGTGAGACGAAAATAAATGAAAAATAATATGTATGGAAGTGCGTTCCTAACTCCCTAGAGTATAATTATGTGTTTTGTGGTTCCTACCGTGGACAAGATAATAAAGCCATTGCATACCACGAGCTCAACTAAGTTTCCTGAGCTCCAAACCTAACCTAAGCTCGTTTAGTTGAGGGTTGATTTTCGAAAGTATGGAAAGCAGTGCCATCTAGCTGTGATAGTGATATAACAAAATCAAAAGGTAATTTATGAATTATATTGCATTTTTTACAGATATAAAATTTTGATATTTCCACAGACTAATAATTTATTTTACAATTTTATTTAAAAAGTAAAAAACATATGTACCTAATTTATACAAACAATGAGTGTACAAAAACAATTTTTAAGACAATAATCATCATCAAATGCAGTAGTTACATTCAAATGTAAATTGTAACTACTGTATAATAACAGCGCTTTTGTACTGACCACCCTGAGAAAATGTCGGCACGTTACTGATGCACGTACACATTATTTTCTCGTCTATATTTTAAGTGATAAGGGTCCTTAAAATACAACTGAGAGTGTGAAAGTTATTTCAATAGTATCGTCGAGTTATTTTGTATGATCATTCTGTTTGGTCGGAATCCCCCCCTTATGTGTTTGCTGCTCGATTTCCAGATGAATTCTTAAACTACCCAGCAAATCAGAACTGGAAAGATTTTATTTTACTAAAAATTATAGTAACAAAATGATTATGGGAATCTCAATTTCATGTTCTAAAAGTTGCTGAATGGAATATAGTGCCTTCCCGAATGTTAAACATTTACTATTTAATAACAGAAAAAAAAACAGGTCCTCCATTAAATCGCTTCCCGAATCAAGATAAGGATCTTCAATGTTTCCGAATGTTAAACGTTTCATCGCTAGGGCCAGAGCCTACCAAGGTTGCGGAATTTGTTCGAAAGAGTCACCACGGCCCTGGAACGCATAGGGCATTAGGAGTTACACGGATGGTGTAAAGATTGTACCTACGTAATGCAAACTTCTTGTATTGATTTACTTTTAATTATGGTACGGAACTATGGTAATCAGTCCTATAGACAGGACTGATTAGGTACCATAGTTAGGTACGTAAAAATATAAGTAAGTAGTTCTAACAATATAAAAGTACGATTGTATTCCAGTGTTTTATTTAAAAGAAGAATGAATTATAAATCTTCATAGATGGGTTTAGTCAGTAAGAGTCGGTCACTCCTAGGGTTACCAGATGAAAAAATCAAAAGTCCGGAGAAAAGGCCTGATTTCCATTGAAAAATCCTGAGATTTTTAAGACAATAGGTGTTTCACGATTATCAGAGATGATGCGTATTTTTCAATATATATTTGCAATTACAGCCCAGAATGCAAACGTAGAAAGAGTTTTTTCTATCATGGGGGCTCAATGGTCGAATAAAAGAAACCGACTAACGGTGCCTCAGTGTCATCTTCAGTTCGAGCTATACTTTTACTTCAATATAATTTGAAGAGTTTAACATGTGGGGCATTTTATAAATCAATGATTAAAGAAAAAACCTTACTTAAAGATACAAATTTAATGTCTTTGGTTTTTAAGAATAGGAGAGTGCCATAAACAATTGTCCTGAAAAATGGCATTGCATGACATTGCATGGTAAGCAAGCATGCTTGCTTATAACACCTGCAGAAGTAGGTACTTTGCATTTCAATGCTCTGCGGGCAAAGAGATTTAAAGATACAATTGGTAGTTTAATTTAATGTCTTTGTCTGCGGGCCATTCGACGCCCTCAGATACCTACCTACAAACTGTTATAATGTAAAGTACTCTTCAAACCGAAACACTTTAGTGATTACACACTACTGCTTGGAGGCAGAAGATCTGGCATGTTAATGTTTACTGTGTGTAGTTGTTGATTCATTTTATTCTCGTAATAGGTAAAGAAACCGGTTTGGTCTAAATAAGTAGAGATAGCGATAATATGTCATAGGTCTCCGGTTCGAATCTCAGTCAGGGGAACGATTATGATATGGTAAACATAGTTTACCTATATCCGGCAATCTTTTTTAATACTTAAAACCAAAGACATTAAATTTATACTACCATTAAATCTCTTTGCTTAAAGCAAACTTTAAGGCGGTGAGTGGTAGCATATTTTTATTGTGAATTAAGTTACACTCTGTCAATTTAAAAACATTCTATCATTGATTTGATGTCATTTCAGTTGAACACCCAGAGGTAGACCCTGTATGCAGCACCAGATTCCATCAGTGCTAGTAAAACCAATTGATAACATTTATTTATTACTGATTGATTATACAGTCATAGTAAAGAATACCTACTGTCTTCTAGATCGCGGTGTTATAGACGGTGATTATGATCAATAATAAACAACAAAACAACTCAGTTTTACTCATGGCACCTTACCAGTCTACGGAAGAAAACTAAAATTTTCCGCAGGTACATTCGGTATCCATTCTCTGTTTTCCTACGCGTTTACTGCTATTTGAATACGCGATCACTTGATGAGATGTTGTAATTAATGTGTATTGTAAAAAACCGGTAAATAGAAGTTCACGATTATTCAATTTAGTGGATATTTTACAATACACATTATCCGTTAAAATTAATACATGAGTAAGAATACCATAGCTGCCTATAGCGAGACTAGTTCGATGAACAACTACCAGGTCGTCGTTACTGTCGCGCGAAGGTAGCTACCAACAGTAGCTGAAACATCATGTTTTAAAGGCAAACATGACGTTTCAGCTACTGTTGGTAGCTTATTTGACAGTTGGTCAAAGGTAGATACATTATTGAAATCGGCCGTACCTAAAGGAAGTCCTCAAAAACAAAGCAATACCTGTCTCTGAAAAGAAAAAAAGTAAATGACACATGCATCCTACCCGTACTCACATATGGTTGCCCAACCTGGACGTTAACCAACAATGTTATACATAAACTAAAGGTACCTATGCCAGCAAGGATTGGAAAGGAACATGTTGGGCATCAAGTTAAGAGATAAGTGGAGGCGCACTGCGATTCGAAAAAGGACAAAAGTAGCTGATGTGACACGAAAAATAAAAACATTAAAATGAGGACAGGCCATATGATGAGGTCCCGAATAGACGAATGGACAAAGACCGTCGCCGTGTGGTACTCAAGACAAGAGATGGTTAACGCCGAAGGGGAAGACAAATAAGAAAATGGGATGATGATCCGTCCAAAAGTCTGGAGAAAACCGTCTAAAGATCGCGACACCTTTAAAAATTCTGGAGAAGGCCTATGTCTAAGGACAGCCTGACTAAAACGTATGTCGGTGACTACAATAATATATAAGAAATAGGTATCTACATAGTTATTGTTAATTTTTACATTCGATTAAAAAAAAAAGTTGTATGAATAAAGGCTATTTTTATTTTATTTTAAAGATTTATTACACTCTTACGGAGTGTATTTTGGTGACATAATAATTATATACTGTACTCTTTGGCTGTCGCGACCACATCGGTTTTTAATAAGCTAAATATACTAAGGCCTCCCAAGTTAAACTTTGAGAGGCCACTAAAAAAAAAATCTGTTTTGCGACCACAGTGACAGAACATTGGTCGCAAGCGCGACTGTCAGTGACTGTCACCTTAAACTATGTCAACTTGACATGTGACAGAGACTTTTTGGCGGGATTTTGTCGAGTGAAGTTTAGCGGCTGTTTTAATAATTCGTAAATTGATTCCTAGTGGATATTGTGATGTAAATTGGTGTAGTTTTGTGTCACAAGTGTTCACGCACCCGGAAAAAATGTGGAATAATTGAAACAGGCGCGATCTCGGTTAAGTGGAGCTGAGAATTTTATTGTAGTATTGACTACCTCACTCGATACTTGCCGAGAAGGCCGAATCGATATATTTGTTACCAAAATTCATTAGAATGTGTTACATCCATCCGCATTCTAATGCAAAACACAAGAAATTAAGGACGTAAGACTAGGCAATATGGTCAAAAGACTACAGGCTTCCGTTCGGGGTAAATTAAAAAAAAAACCGACTGTCAGTGTCAATAAATAAAAAAAGTCAGCCTATTAGACTTGCGCATAGTAGTTCACCAGTTCGTTCTCGACTCGATGGATCGCGAGTCGCGACTGGAGCTGAGTGAGCTAGTGAGCTAAGAACGGCAGATCGTTCGTTTGCTCTTTCTAATTGCTTCGGGCGATTTTTTTTTGTAAACCTTGTAAAGTTGTTATTTTGATCTTTAAACACATTTTACTCGTACCTAGTATTTTCATTGATTTTATTTCACCATAAAACAAAAAAAAAAAACTTAAAAAAACATACGTGGTTTTAACTTCTTTTCAACGTGTTTATTTTAAAAATAGATAGTAGCTTGTGTATAAATAAAAAAGTATTCAGATGGTAATTTTTAATGTGTTAATTATGTTATATGTAAGCAGTCAAGCAGTGTAAATGAATATAGGTACTAAGTACAATAAATATTGTATGAAACAACAATCAGCGCCGGCCGCGCAAAATTTTTGCAACAGTCTTGCCATTTAAATAACACACAACATTCACTGACCTGATAAATGTACGACCGAACGATAAGACGTAAGGAGTGAATGGCGAATCAGTGAGTGAGCGGAGACGCAACTAGGTCGGACAGCTCCGCGCTCCCGCTCACTCAACTAGGTCGGCGCGCTCCTGCGCTCCCGCTCAGTCAATTAGGTCGGTCATATCGAACGAACTATCGAGCTAAAGAACGGTAGATCTGGGACCTAGTTCGCGTAGGTCGCATGAGGGAGCGCTTTTTCGAACTAGTTCGTTCGCGAACTACACAAGACTACAGCCTACATATCTTATACGACAGGGTCGACAGGCGTCATAATGGTGATCAAAATTTCTTAAAAAAAAGCTAAAATATGGGAAATAATTGCAATAGAAATGAACGAATCGAGTGAGTACATAAGTGCCTACCTTTTATTTATTAATTATCGTCATTCAAAGCTCTCGGTGCAGCTTTGTCGGCTGTGTTTACCACTTATGTTTATTATTCAAAAGACTGACACATGAAAAAATAAGAAAGCACGGGAGTTAACTAATGCAAACACATTTAAATAAGTACCCATATCATGTTCAAACAACCTAATGTAAGATTCTCATTTTCTGACGACAAAGTATCTACTTAGTTCGGCGTCAAGCTACAATAATGCTGATGAACCGAAGATGGCTGCTCTGAGTTAGCAACATTCCCACTGAGCTGCTTTCGGCAGGCCGAGGTTACTTCTTAAATTAGGTAGACGTAAGACGACTCAGTCAAAGTTCTACATAAAGACAGTCCCCCAAAACGCCCGCCCGTCGCCCGTCACCACTTCCTAGTGTTTTAGCTGGGAAAAAGAAGTGGCGCAATACACTTCCCAGCAACACATATGTCTATTAACTTTTAAAAATTGAATTTATATGTAGTAGTATGCAAAGTATTTTACAATACATGACACAGAAAATTATATTATTCTATCTGTAAATCAAATTTAATCAAATTAATTGACACTAGTTAGGACACTCCATTAAGTCATCAGAAATAGACAAACTCAAGCATTAACAAGTAAATCAAACTAATTAGGTCTTCAGGCATAAATTGTGTGCCCGCTTACACGTGCAATAGTATAGTCTAACAATAGGATTGTGACTAGAGCCACATGTGATGAACTAGAGCCAACATAATAGTAATAATAAACAGTAGTTTAACGTTATAACAATAATATTAATAAAAAATACCATGTCCAGCAAGACGACCAGTCAACACAAGCAGCACCCGTTCACGAGCATAACGCAAAGATCAACCATTACCGCCCTCGCCATGTTTGAGGGAAGGAGGTAAGCCGACCCCCGACGCTACCGCAAGCAGTGACATCTAAGACATCATGACGAACTTGCTGCCGGTTTTCCAGGCAAAATAATATAAAACAGCTATAGGACAACAGTAGTTCATCATATGTTGCAATACAACTCATATATAAAAACAACTACATGCTATTCCTGACTTTAATCTATCTCTGTGTCCAAATTCATCCAGATCCACTCAGCCTTTATGTCATGATGTTGTGTAACAAACATTCATCCATCTAAATTTTATCATTAATCATTTATCACTTTAAATACAACTACACAATAACATACAATTTAACTGTTTTAAGGTGAAGTTCTTCGTGAAAAATGGAAGGGTCTAAAAGATAGTTACAAAAAATATGAAAGACAAGCTGAAGATCCAACAGGAGTCAAGTCTAACAACCTCACAAAATACCACAAATGGTGCTGTGCAGAAAATCTACAGGTTTTGGAAAGTTGTGGTTACAAACGAAGTAAGTCATCTACAGAAAGAATAAATTCAGCATCACTTCACGACTGTTTGTTGGAATCTGAGCTGCCGGCGTCGATCCAGCTTGTTTCTACTACAAGTATTCCTACAAATCCGCCGCCAAGAACAGAAATAATTTACCTGGAATCTTTGGAAGCATTGCCAAAAGACGCTTTTACATCAACAACAGAGGTGACGGAGCCCACCAAACTTTCAGAACCTACATTCAAATGGAGATCATCCTTATCAAAGAGAACTTACAGCAAATCAGCTGAGGATGGCGACAGGGTACAGTTCAAGCGTTCAAAATTCACTGAACCGTCACAAGCCATCAATCTCCTTTTCCAGAGTTACGCTGAAACATTCAAGAGTTTCTCAACTAAAAAACAAGTATTACTTAAAGTTAAGTTAGCTAAATTATTTGCTGATGCAGAACTGTCTGAGATGAATGAACCTTCGGTGGTGTTCTCTTCAGCCAGTGTTACGGATGAACATGAACATGACTATGCGTTTGATAGTGTCGTAGACCTCGATACAATGAAGCACTCTCCTGCTAGTGACATCTCTAGTATTGATTGAAGATAAACATTCGGAGGTATTACGATCACAGGATATTGTGAATGTCCTTAATGTAAGACACATTTCATGTGGCCAAGTGCGAGTCCAACTTGCGTGCAAAGGGAATTTCATTTTTGTAACATGTTGTTTTAACATTATAGACTTCTTATACATAGGTTTAAGAACCCCAAAAATCTAAATAAAAAAAAGTAAATACAATATTTCAGTGAGATAATGATTATTTTTCGTCTAATTTCTTGAATAACTTCAAAACTATTTATTTTATAATTATTAAAAAAAACCATCACAATAAGCCATTTGATATTGAAAAACTTTTTTTTCCGAAATTTTCTAGTTTTTCCCGTAAACGTGACCCCTACTCAAAATGTGTTTATTTACGTAACGCGTCCGTGTTTGGATAGCAGAAGTTCATAATTATGTGTACGAAATTTCAACAGAATCGGTCCAGTAGATTCGGAGAAAATTGCCAGTGACAGACGGACAGACAGACAGACACCCAAATTATCCTATTGTTCGGAACCCTAACAACTTAACCTATTATCTATACATAGGTACATATAATAAAACAGTGGGAACCGTTGTGCCTGTACATTAAACAAATTTACCAAAAATGGATTGTGGGCGATAAAACGGAAAATACTTACCTACAACACAAAAGTAGCTTTTTTGCTACTCAAGTTTAAACTATAAATATGTCATCGGAAAATTGCAAACGCCGCCGTAAGATTGTAAAATATCGCGTGAAATGTAAACAATTTTTCCTTACCTAAACTAATATTATAAAGAGGAAAGATTTGTTTGTTTTTTTGTTACGATTTGGCTCAAAAATTACAGAACCGATTTTAAAAATTCTATCACCGTTATAAAGCTACATCTTCACTGAGTAACATAGGCTACATTTAATTCGAGAAAGAATTGAACTTCAATTATGTATAGTAAATATGTACCTATGTTGTCATCGCATACATCATTAAAGTAGGTACTCATTATTAGCTAGAAAAAAGTCCGCGAGGCTATATGTCTAACTATTATGGATAAGTCACAATGACCGCTTTTTGTTAAAATTATTCAATCAAGGCCCAGTTGGAAAGAAAAAGTGATGATTTTAATATCAAGATATTAATCCTTATTCATTTAAATGGTTTGATAATTAAGGTTGCTTATGTACATGTAAACAACACTTTAAATTATTCAAATCTGACCTTTCGTTTCAAAAAAGGGTATAAAAATGCTCTAAGTAAGATAAACCGATGAAGTTGAAACACATTAATGATTTGAACAAAAAAAATAAGAATAACAAATATTTAGCATTTTCGAAAATAAACCCCTTTAGGGGCGAAAAGGGGTGATGAAGTTTTTAGGGGAGGACATTATTGCTTACTTCAATTTACGTGGGAATTGGTATGAACAAACTAAAATTGGAATAATTGAAACACATCTAACATTTTTTGCAAAATCAACCCTTGACGAGGTGAACGAGGCGGATAGTTGCGCTGATTCAGAGACCACATAATCAGCAGCAGAAATGGCTGGGTAATGAATGGAAATCGTTTTGCTTAATTTTTCAAAACTAAAGGAGGTAGAGCTGCGTTGAAGTTTGTGGAGTAGGTACCTACTCAATCCGCGCGGACGAAATCGCGGGCGAAGTGCTAGTTAATTATATATCGAGAAATTATAATCTAATAAAATTCACCTATCTATATGTGCCAGCAACAGTCAACGTTTATATTGCAATCGGAAAAGTGGTCGAACTAAGGAACCCTACACTGCGCGTGGCCCGACACGCCCTTGGCCGGTTTTATTGCAATGAGTAGATACAATATAGGACGAAGAGTTGTTGAATACAAATGATCGAATAAAACACATACGATATAAAAAAAAGGATTACCAATAAAAGTGTCATGTTGTTTTAAAGCACTTTTTATTGGAAGATCGCGCTCTGACGGGCAAATGAATAAAACAATAGGCGGGTACTGTTGCTAAGCTTTTATTTCTCATACATTTAGGATTAAATTAAAAACTTCTGTCGTAATCCAGCCAAGTTTTATTGGGCCGCTTCGCGAGTATTTGACTTTTAACATTTATATTGGATTTTTAACATAATCCCTCCAAAAGTGAGTCTTAAATGATTCCTGCCTGATACCTATATAAAATGTTGGAAAGGTTTTATTTCTTTGGTGACCTTTTGATAAAATTATCCTGAAATGAAATGTGCTGACGTTTACTGAACGTAAATGGTTTAACGACTGCTATTGTGCGAGGTCATGTAATGTGCTAGGTGACAGCAGAATACTCTTAATTGAGTCCAATAGCGTTTGCGAACAGACAGCCTGGGGCCCTATGACATGTCAATGGTATCATGGTTCCGTTGTGAAAAGGAGATAGTGGTATGCGTGTTTTATAGCTCCGCCTCCCCCCAGACCGGAATCATGATGGTTTTAAGGCGGCACAGTAGGAGCCTGGTGATTAACAAGAAAAATGTAGTGTCACCAGAGTCTTCTAAAAAAAGAAAAGAAATTTACTTGTAAGGACCATCAATCTCTAAATGTATCATCATAGTAGGAAAACAATCATCAGGGAAACGTTAGGTATTAGTGAAGCACAGGAATCATAGACTCATCACGAAATAAGTAGTGTCTACTAATTAAAGTTAGTTTTATAAATACATTTTATTAACCAAATTACAAATCTATGTCTTAACAGCTCTTATTGGAAAATGAATTGTTCGTGGATGAAGTGTTCGACGGCCTCATTGAGATTGTTGTAGTCGGGGCGGCTGAAAGAGGACACCTTGATCTGGCAGATGTAAGGCTGGCGCAGGTGGCACCAGAAATCACGCAGCCCGGGGTTCACGGCGTCCAGGCCGGCGCAGTGGGGCTCCGCCGGGTCGTCGCTGTTGGAGAGACCAGTTCATTATGCCAAGAACAAAGAAACAAAGGGTGGATTGTGTTACAGATGAAATGGGTAGAATGGGAGTGACGTCTTATACAATGTGTAACAGAATAATTAACGCAAAACTTGTAATGGGGTCATTGTACTCATAATTATGAACAAATTTTACTATAGGACCAACCCCGAAATCGCGAAAAATAAAAATCGACTGCCCCATACATTAATGTGAACATAAGTTGACAAAATGTACTGAACAGCTTTTTCAGGTTTTGCGTTCGTTCTGTTAGGTACACCTGTGGAGAAGTATGGAAGAAGAGATCATGCAAAATTGGGATGAGAGCAGAAGGGAGGATGATGAATAATGATAAAAAGAGAGGGGGTAGTTACCTGAATCCATGACTGCTGGCCCAAACACTGAAACCTGTGTCTTTGATGTTCTCCCCTGAAAATCAAAAGATAAACTTCACTATTGACATCACAAAGACAGTAACAGTATGATCTTGTTTGAAGAATATGAGTAGTAAGTAGTAAGTAGATTCTGTAGTAAGTAGATTCTGTAGATCAGCCGTACTCAACCTGTTTTCTGTCTAGGCCACATTGCGCTTCTACTATTATCACGATGGGCCGCAATAACCTCCAGTAAAATAAAATTCTACATTGAATAGTTCTACATGAATGAGGCTTTTGAATTTGTGAATCAGTGCGATTTCATATGGCATAGGTCGTAGGGGTAAGTTTTTCACGTTGATAGTGTGTGAGGAATAGTCTCAGCACATCGTCAAGGAGTATATCAGTACAGTATAGATACATACACATTGATACACTGACTTAATATAGCATCAATAATTTGCTAGGTTATAGGGCCTACACGGAAAAGCTTGGCGGGTCACACGCGGCCCGCGGGCCGCACGTTGAATATAGCTGCTGTAGATTGTTTGGTTTTCTAACGGATTTCTTACGGTAAGTAGATTCAATAAATTGACAAAATCGGTCTCTTTCTCCTTATTTTAATGAAACTGTACAGCGCTTGGCCAAGTTAAGGTCAGTTATACCACGGACGTAAGGTTAAACTTCAGTAAACCGTTGCGTAGCGGGTATCATAGCAACTGACATCATAGTATTTACAATCGTTGACACTTTACCGTCAACATTCCTCCAGACCGTGTAGTCCTCAACGTTGTTGATGCCGAGCCAGACCAGTAGCTTGTAGCCGGTGCCCGTGATCTGAGGGTAGTACATTCCGCGCACCAGCTTCTGGAGGAACTGGAACTCGTCCTGGAACAGAAGGTTACTGGAAATTAGGTTTGTGTCTGTAGCTGTAATTTCTTAGTAGCAACCTGGAGTCTATATTTGTTTTAGGTTGATGGCTTAAACATAATTGCGGAATATGGGTGTACTAAAAGTAAACTGCTGCCTAACAAATCCATTACTACGTGTTTCCTGATAGCTACAACCTGGGCTGGGGGTATTTAATTCAGGAGTGACGAGTTAACCTACTTCTAGGCAAGCGTGCTTCACCTTCGACCACATCATCTCTTACCATCTGGGTTTCCAAACGCACGATATAGCAAGATGTGCTAGAGCTAGGTATGCCTTTATATGAACCCAAAAGTGGGTATTTAAAGCTTCCAGAAACATGGCATGACCACGGACATGTGCATACGAATGCTTGCCTCGCAAAGAAAGACAGATCCCAGAGCTCCAGACCTCTCTTACTAAGAAAATGTGTGGGATAGAGTAGTGTTAGTACCTATGTACTTTTAACATACGCATATCTGCTAGCTTGGACTGATGACGGCTTTCCAGGTATGAGGTGCTAAAGCCAATATTCACTATTTTTTTGTTTTTTTGTAAGTCTGTGTGCTGATTTTTATGTAGGTTTTACAAAATATTGTTAAATAGTATAATTAGTAATTAAATAACATTTTAACGACTGATTAGTCTCGAGGTGAGATCCTATTTGCTGGCTGAAATTTGGCCATAGTTTTTTAGTAAGTACAAAAAAAAAGTCAGCCAGGATTTGGGAGGATGCGGAACTACCTCCTTGATTACTGAAATACCTACAGATTTTTTTACTATGTACCAAAAATATATATGTCTTTTTTAAATGGCCATCGGCCCAAGCTTGCAGGTATGCCTATGGTAAAAGTACACACTACCACTAGATACTCTATCCCACATATTTTGAGAGTGAGAAAATAAGGGAGGTCTGGCAGTTCTGGGATCTCAGTCTTTCTTTGCGAGGCAAGCATTCGTAAGCACATGGCCGTGGTCATGCCATATTTCTTGGAAGCTTTAAATACCCACTTTGAACCATGGACCGTAAATCAGTGGATCTCTAGTGTAACCGCTGAATAGAGCTGTAATAGTGCCCTTCTTTTAAACTTTTAAATGAGTTCAGTCGGGGACCTGTGTTATATTAAAATGTACCAAGTACTTAAAATTAAATTAAAGAGCGTATCGGCAGTCAAGCTGCGAATCAACTGTGGACCGCCCTGCAGCCATTGTACAACTTATTTCTTTAAAGTCTCGCCGCCGGCAAACTTGGATTGCTTTTCGTTCAGGCTGTCACTTAACTTTTTCTTGCTAACACTCGAGTTACGCTGTTCAGTTTGAAATGAAATGGTTTCAACATGGTTTGTAGGCTGAGCAGCGGTAGAGGTGCCTTGGTTAGTCGATTTTTATTTTAATAAAGTTTTACATCTTTAAAAAAAGGTGCTTGGGAAAAGTAAATTTCTTAGGTAGTTCTAATACCTCTACATTTTCGAGGGTTTTAACTGGAGGATTTTTTTTTGTGAATTTGGTGCGCGTTTCAGCAACCCGAAAATTCTCAGTGAATATCCAGGTACACGTGGCAATATTTTGATTTTAGGAATGTGGATGAAATCGAGTGTCAGAATCGCCAGCCCGCCTTGTGCATGGTGAGGAGGCCTTTGACCAGTAGTGGGACAGTTAAAGGCTGGTATCATAGATCTATCTGCTTTGCAGGATACATTGCCTTGAAGGGCTCTAAGTTGCGACTGTGTAGGTACTCGAAAGCGTAGCGGTGTACTGCCCCCGTACGTTGGACTGTTGATCTGAGGGCCAATTCTACAATTTTTGAACCTTTTGAACACCAGCGCGCGTATATGCTCTGGCGTTCAAAAGGTATAAAAGGTTTAAAGGCATGCTCCCGATGCCAAGGCACAAATTCGCCGTACGTTTTGTCACATATTTGTGCTTGTCATGTATACCTAGGTACGTGACAGGTACGTGACGCTCTCGCTGATGGTGGCGCGTGTATCGGATCATTCAGTTCCCTTCAAAATGGTTGGGCTGAATGGTGCTGATGCACGCGTCATGTTCGTGAACGGGCGCCTTCAGTAGAAACTGTTCATCCCTTATTTGCCACCGGCTAATTTTAATACCTGATACTATACATTGTTTTTTCTTTCTTTACATTGTTCTCATATATAGAAGCAACAAGGTTAACCAGGATTTTTGTAAACATAAAATGATTTAAAAGAGTGTCCGTGGAATTTCTTGCACGTTCTTCTCCATAGAGATCTTCGCTTTGAATCGTGCAAATAGCTTCATGTTTTTGACGGACTGACTTTGACAATTCAAAAGTACCTGATAATGGTTTATTTGAAATAAATGCTTTGACTTTGACTGTGTCGGAATGTGTAGGTATGGTTGTTTACGCACTAGATCCGATTTCCGTCATCCGATTTCTCCCATCATCTGTAATCTCCAATTCGGATGAAATATTGACGGACCGAAGTAGCCGTAGTACTTATACTACGGCTACTATGGTCCGTGAAATCGGATGACGGAAATCGGATCTAGGAGCCATCGTTGTAAACTGTTTATGTGAACGCTTTCGCATTAACTCTGATTCAAATCGGACATATCCAACGAGGGCCTCTGAATGGCTTGGATTTGGATCACCTAGATATCGGATTAGGGCGTAGGTAAGCAATATCCTAATTCGATCCGAGTTTTTTAGACTCTAGATCCGTATTTTCACGAATTCGGATCGGATTCAGTGCGTAACTGCTCTTAGGGAAGCTTACGTCCAGTAGTGGACGTCTTGCGTCTGGAATGAACATGAATGATGACTTACATGTGACTTAGGCACAGCGAGAGTAGCGCCGATCTTCTCACATTCCTCTCGGGCCCGCACCCACGGTTGTGCCTGGTACATCACCTTGTATGCCTTGCGCGCAGGTCTGTTGACTATAAACCCTGGAAATATAAGAGACGATATCTTTTGATCAAGAAAAATATTGTGCAGAAAGTAACCTTAATTATGTTGAATGAAAGGTAGACTCAAAATCTTCAGTAATTAATAGCAAATGTCAATTAGTTGAAAAGTATCGAAAGCATATTCTTGGTGGTAATTAGTGGCAGTAGCTTAGTGTAGTCACCTTGAGAAGCTTGCGGGGTTTCGCATTGAACGCCGACCAGCGCTGCCAAAATTGTGAAGACAAGCACCCTGCAACATAATGTTAATGTGAAAATCGACGATCACTTTGGCAACTAGCTTTAAATAAATATTAAACGTTTTAAAATTAGTCTGAAAATAACAAATAATGTGGAGAAAGCATTTTAGACTCACCTCATGTTTCTAATGTAAGTATTTCTTTTTAGGTAAGTATTGCCAATTAGTTTCTTGTGATACAACAATACTTTTTTATTAAGCTAATTTTTTTAAATACTTAATTTATTTATTTTAAATTAAATTGACGTGTTGTTTATTCTGGAACAATACATACACAAACGTTATTTGAAAACAACGTTTATTTATATCAAAAGATAATATGTGCGAATGTAAGGTTTATGATTTTAAGTAAATTATTAAAACATTTAAAAAAAAAACAAAATAATATAATTATAATCGATATGAGGAATCGATGTTATAACGACACTCGGCGAGCGCGGGCATTCTAGTCACGACAGCCGTACGGGTCGGACGTGGTTGACGTTAGGATTTAAATATTATATTGTGTGCAAAATAAGTGTTACAAAATATATAAAGTTGTGCTGTGATCGGAGTTTTATTACAAATCAGAAGTGGTAAGTACATGCTCACATTTATATAACTTTAGTATTGAATTTTGTACGGTTGTACTAACCGATACGGACGGGTAATAAAATAAAATAAAGTAATGGAATGTGGTATCGAGGAATACTAGCGTAACGATTTATTCAAAACATAGTTTCAAATTACAGTTGTGTATAATTTTAAAACGATAATTTCAAAAGAAGAAAACCGTTAGTTTCTTCGTGTCTCACTGTTGGTACAGTAAATAGTATTAAATACTTATGCTATTTCAAAGTATATTTTATGTTTATTGCTGCACGATGATTATAGATTAGGTATTATTAGGGCGTAGTTTCAATCCATTTGTTTTAGAGGTCCGATAATTAAATAAACACTATTTAATGGTATGGTAGGTTAGTATCTTTGTTTTCGAGGGGAAATGTTTTTTTTATGCTAAAATAAATGAATGTTTACCGAGTTTACCTGAGTTATTGCAAAGACCTTAAGACCTCAAAGGTCAAGGTCAATTTTTGAGCACATTAAGGTGCTGGGTGTTACATGCCGGGGGTTTCAAAGGGGAACATTTTCTAATTATTTTTACGCTAGGACGCACCGTTTCCGAGTTACGTCCTGGTTTCTATTTTCACACATTCTAATGAACAAATTCAAACCGATGTTTCGCTTCCGAGTTACAGATAATGGAACAAAATGAAAGCCGTGTAAGCCGCCGTTTGGAGACGCCTGAAAAAGCTGCATCGAGACGCGATGTTGACGGAGGCAGACGGAGTCGGAGTCGCCTGCGCAGTGAGACGCAAGGACGACGCCGAAGTCACACTCGCTATCGAAGTCGCAGCTCAGGTCGTCACAGCGGACGCAGTAAGAGCATCAGGGAGAAGGAACGCGTGCTGGAGCGGGAACGAGACAAAGTCAGGCGCTTGGAAGAGGAAATCGACCGGGAGCGGAGTCGTTTGCGAACCGATTCGGGACCACGTGGCCGCTCAAGACGTGACGTCGGCTCCAACCGGGCCGCATCTAAGCAGCAATTGGAGCAACAGCCTGCTGGAGTGGACGACCGACACCGTGAACAGGATAATGAGGTACCCACCTCTCGTTCTTTTCGAAGATCGGGAAGTCCAGCTTTTTCCGCGAAGGATGTAATCGATATTTTAAAGTCTTTAAAACCATCTCAGCCATCTACGGTTGCACACGGTGCACATAATTTGAATCACAAAAACATTTTACCTGATTTTGACCCTTCATCAAGGAATCAGAGAATTGACATTTGGCTACGAAAAGTGAACGAATGTGCTGCCGTATATGGGTGGGATGACAAAACTGTTGTTCATTTCGCGATGCAGAAGCTCCAGGGATTGGCCAAAACTTGGTATGAGGGGTTGAATTCTATTCTTTTTAATTGGTCAGAGTGGCAGGAAAAGCTTTTGACAGCTTTTCCATGTGAGGAGAATTATGGTCAATCCCTGGAGGATATGTTAAGACGTAGGAGTAAGCATACTGAGCCTATTGAGGTGTATTTTTATGAAAAATTAGCCTTGTTGAATCGGTGTGACATCGTTGGCAAGCGTGCCGTTGATTGCCTTATACATGGTCTAGCCGACAAAACGCTGAAAACTAGTGCCTTGACGTTACGTTGCATTCATCCTGACCAGCTCTTGCAGTTTCTCATGAGTAACAGAGATTTAGCTCAAACGTTCTTACCCCAGGATCGTACCAACTTTAGGAGTAGGACAGTACAGGACGCTAGTAAACCTTCAGATAATAATAATCCAGATGGTAAAAAAGTTAATCTCACAGCTGTTAATCCCGGTTTGATCTGTTACAATTGCAAAGAGCAGGGTCACCCTTTTATGAAATGCCCCAAACCCCTAATTAAGTGCCTAACTTGTCAGAAATTTGGACATCGGACTGAGAATTGCAAATCGAAGCTTGAAAATAAAAATAACAATAAAAATGAAACTGCGCAGAAAACAATGTGCATTTCTACTTCAAATTCTAACTCTAAGTACATAAAAACAATAACGATAAACGGGTCGCAGGTTCGGGCATTTATAGACTTTGGAAGCGAAGTCTCTCTCTTAACCAAATCAATTATACCCATATTAGGGCTCGAGCATGACTATGGTTTGGCACCATTGAGAGGATTCGGGAATGAAATTGTTCAATCTGTCGGAAGTGTTAGAACTAAATTAGATATTAATGGAGTTAAAGCCGAGGTTAAGTTCCATGTAGTCGATGACAAATATTTAGAAGTGCCCGTTCTTATTGGGCAGTCATTTACCGAACAATCACATGTCATTGTTTACAAAAATTCCGAACAATTGAAATTTTATAATTTTGGAAACGAATTGCCTTTCGCTGATGCCGAACTGGATGCACAAGACACTCAAGACCTCAAGGTCTTGGCTGTCTCTTGCGTTGCCTTATACGGTCCGGCGACTATAAGGGCTATCACGGAACCGCAGATAGATGGCTATATTGTTATAAGCAGTAAGGTGATAGGCCAAACAGCTAATCAGTACACTATTTATGGTGGTGTGTATCGAGTGACAAACGGTAACGTCAGAATAAGTATTTCTCCTATTACCTACCGGTTAAAGTTGCTAATGGGAACTACTTTGTGCCGCGCTACACAAATTCACATAGTGAACCGCATTGTATCCCCAGATCTGGAAGTTGTAAAATCAGTTGGAGAGATTGATGACGTAATGGTCCGAATGGGTGATAACATCAATGAACATGATAAGCACGCACTATTTACAATTTTACACAAATATAAACACTGTTTCGCGTCCACACTTAAGGAATTGGGGTGCACAAATGCGACGGAGATGATAATAGAGACTAATAGTAAACAGCCAATCGTATATCGTCCCTACCGTTTGTCCCACAAAGAATGAGAACAGGTCCGCGTCATGGTAGGCGAGATGTTGGACGCCGGTATCATTCGGGAATCTGTGTCCGAATACGCGAGTCCGATAATTCTGGTACGGAAGAAAGACGGCAAGATTCGAATGTGTATAGACTACAGGTTATTAAATGCGGTTACTGTAAAGGAACGGTACCCAATGCCAATAATTGAGGATGAAATTGCCCGATTGTCCGGACAAGCATATTTCATTACGCTCGATTTGGCATCAGGCTATTATCAGGTCCCTATGTCAGAGTCATCAAAGCCGTTGACAGCGTTTGTGACACCGGACGGGCAATACGAGTTCAACCGTATGCCGTTCGGTCTTGCAAACGCTCCAGCTGTGTTTCAGCGGATGATGCACAAAGTATTAGGATCCGCACGTTATACTGAAGCCACTGCTTATATAGATGACGTCCTTATATACGGGAAAGACAAGAAGGAATGTCTAGACCGATTTGAGAACATCCTTAAATTGTTGGACGAAGCTAATTTGACGCTAAATTTATCTAAATGCGAATTCTTAGTGGATAAAGTAAACTACTTAGGCTATGAAATTAGTGCTGCTGGCATAAGACCAGGGGATAAGAAAATCAGTTGTGTAATTGATTTTCCGCATTCCACCAACCAGCACTCGGTACGACAATTTCTGGGACTTGTTGGATACTTCCGAAAGTTCATTAGAAATTTTGCACAACTAGCCCATCCCCTAAATATGCTGTTAAAGAAAGATTCTAAATGGTGTTGGTCGAGTGAACAAGAGGCGTTTAAGGATCTTAAGGACCGGTTAACGAAGCGACCTATCTTGTCCATATATGACCCAACGGTTGCGATAGAGCTCCACACGGATGCCAGCAAAGTCGGCATTGGTGGGATTCTATTGCAGAAATCCGCATCTAATGGCGCACTTCATCCCGTGGCATTCTATAGTAGACAGACCACTCCAGAAGAAAAGCATTTCCATGCTTATGAACTAGAAACTCTGGCGGTGATCTGTTCCTTGAAGAAGTTTCGGGTGTATCTTTTTGGACAAACTTTTAAAATAGTAACGGATTGCAGTGCGTTACGCAGTACCTTTCTTAAACGTGACTTAATACCTCGAGTGGCACGGTGGTGGCTGTTGCTGCAAGAGTTTCAGTGTACCATCGAGTACAGGGCTGGCTCCAAAATGTCCCACGTGGATGCACTATCTCGTAATCCCATTCCGGACAGTGAGACTACTGATGCATTAGGTCAATATCCGACAGTAATGTCCATTAGCAGTGATGACTGGCTCCAGACTCTGCAATTAGGAGATTCTGAACTTTGCCGAATAAAAGACATTGTTTCCTCGGATATTGATGCTGATGGCTTAAAACATATTAAAGATAATTATTTAATTAAAGACAACCAACTGTTCAAAATTATTGACGGTGATGACAGTAACATACGTTGGGTGGTCCCAAAGGGCGCGAGGTGGCAGTTGTGCCGACTAAATCACGACGATATTGGGCATTTCGGTGTGGATAAGACCCTTGAACGGATTAAAAAGTCGTATTGGTTCACTAAGATGTCTAGGTTCATAAAAAAGTACGTTCAGGCTTGTGTTCAGTGCGCTTACGCGAAGAAAACAGCTTGCGTAAAAGAAGGCTACTTACATACCATTGAAAAGATTGAGATTCCTTTCCACACCGTCCACATCGACCATTTGGGGCCTTTTGTGAGATCCAAACGCGGTAATACTTACCTCTTGGTCATCGTTGAGGCATTCACTAAATTTGTCTTCATAAAATCGGTGCGAAACACGAACACACAAAACGTAATGCGGGCTTTAGAGGACGTATTTTATACATTCCGATGTCCAGATCGCATCATTAGTGACCGGGGATCCTGCTTTACATCCCATGCTTTTAAAAGATTTTGTTTAGATAAAGGAATCAAGCACGTTTTGAATGCAGTATCTAGCCCGCGTTCTAATGGTCAGGTTGAGCGTTATAATCGCTCAATCCTTAATTCATTAACCGCTCAAAACCTAAACAATGACGAGAGAGCATGGGATGAGAAGACTGGTATTGTGCAATGGGGTTTAAATAATACCATTCAAAACAGTACTGGTAGGACCCCCGCAGAGGTGATGTTTGGTACAGCCATGAATGCGGAGCTCGATCCTAAACTTAATGAAGTAAGGCGAAATACACGCGAAGACAACGACATAGTAACGATACGGGAGGAGGTCAAGGATAGGTTACGGGATCAGCAAATAAAACAAAAGAAATACTACGACAAGGATAGGAAACCAGCGCGCAATTACAAAGTAGGTGAATTAGTAAAAATTACCAAAGTGGCTTTCCATAACGAAGGTAAGAGTACAAAGCTTATGCCGTCTTACATAGGGCCGTATAGAATTGTTAAGATACTGGGAAATGACCGTTACAAACTGGCAGCAATACCGGGCTTAACGAGCAGTAAAAGTAAGCGCAATACAACGGTAGCTTCCGATCGAATGTTGCCCTGGGTTCACCTGGCGGCACTTGAAGTTAATAGTGATTCCAATGATGAAGATGCTAACTATTCTGTTTCCGAGGTTGAGGAATAATGTTTTGTTATTTTTTTATGATGTTTTGGTTTTTATGATTGCTATGAAAACAAACTAAATGTTAATTAGTAGTTAATTATGTCGTTTAGCCAGATAACGATAACTTATGGCTATATGATAAATTATTTGATTATTAATTATAATCTGATTTAATACTGTTATATCATTTTGAGGGTTTTAATTGTTTGGTTTTTAATTGTGTTCATGTCTTATGAATGATGTTGGTATTATAAAATAAAAGTTTGTAATTGTTAAAATAAAATAATTTTCTTGCCAGAACTGGATGGGTTGGCATGAAATTCATTGTAACTTATATTGGATAGAGTTCTTGCTAGAATTGGATGGGTTAGCAAGAACTCTGTTTAAACGGTGGCCAATCTTGCTAGAATTGGATGGGTTAGCAAGTATTGGATTTAACTTTTGCGAGAATTGGATGGGTTCGCAAATCATAATGTTGTCGTTGCCGTAAGAATTGGATGGGTTTACAGTAACGACACATTGTTTAATATTGTACTGTTAAAATGTAATGGACTTACTATAGGTTATTTCATAAGAATTACTGAATGAGTGATTTGTTGAAATTGTAAGTACTTATTTTTTTTTCTCTTTCTTTTTGTAAAGATGACGGATGTTCTCTCTCGCCGAGTGTAAGGTTAAGGAGTGCTGTCCAGCCTGTGTATGAGGACATACACGAGGTCAGGATGGACGAGTGTAAGGTTTATGATTTTAAGTAAATTATTAAAACATTTAAAAAAAAAACAAAATAATATAATTATAATCGATATGAGGAATCGATGTTATAACGACACTCGGCGAGCGCGGGCATTCTAGTCACGACAGCCGTACGGGTCGGACGTGGTTGACGTTAGGATTTAAATATTATATTGTGTGCAAAATAAGTGTTACAAAATATATAAAGTTGTGCTGTGATCGGAGTTTTATTACACGAAACAGTTAGGTTGCAGGCCAAGTTCACAATAATCTAGAGTGATTGTTTATTTTTTTAATTTATTAGTAAAGTACTGATAACTGATATGACACTTTCGTTTGGTAGACATCTTGGATAACCGTCTGAGAGAAAAGCGGAAAATCACAAGTTAGGGAAATTTCTTGCACGTTTAGCACGTTCTCGTCCATAGAGATCCAGCTTTGGAACGTGCACAACTCTGCCGCACTGGCGATGGGGGCGATGAGTGTTTTGCTGTTCTTGTCACTAGGCGTCAGAATTTACCGACCTTGAATATTCAAAAGTGCCTGTATGTGTAAGTATCATCATGTGGTCATTCGAAATTATTCGGTAGGTTGAAATGATTTTGATTTTGATCAGACGGATTGCATACCTATAAACTGGACGCCTGCTGCAAAGCTTCAAAGCAGGCTTTGAAGGCAATTTCTGTGTCCGAAGAATTACTCCAGAATATTACGCCGTATCGTTGTGATGACGTATGCACGACAAGCGTTAAGAACAGTAGGTACTACGATTGGCGACCTTGCTTATATTGTGTAACGCGTAATTACATGATCCACGTGTGTCTTCGATGTCACGTGTTGATCTAACGAAGGCCTAAAATGTCGTTTTTTGTGCTTGACCTCTATATCACCTGATGGTAAGCGATGATGTTGTCGAAGAAGGAGCACGCTTGCCTAGAAGTAACCTATTCACTCTTGACTTAAAGACTGCGAGGTTGTAGCTATCAGGAAACACAGACCCTGGCAGGCTGATGACTCTGACATTCGGATTACCTGATAGAATTTGTTCGTTGGTTGAAGTTCATTCAATGGGTTTTTCCAAAATTAATTTTTAAATTGTTGTAGTCAAGCCATTGAATTATTAAACTATTATTTATTTAATACAAGCTGTGCCCGTGGCTTCGTTCCCGTTATCTCCCGTCAACCGTTACCTACCTACCCTACTCTATCTACCCTATCTACCTACCCTACATACCTACCCTACTCTACCTACCCTACATACCTACTCTACCCTACCTACGTACCTACCCTACCCTACTTTCCTATCCTACCTACGTACCTACATACAAACATACCTACCCTACCTATTTTTTTATTTTTAAACCTTCCCTGTATTCTGGCGAACAAAACAAAAAAAGAATTAGCCAAATCGGTCCAGCCGTTCTCAAGTTATAGCGTGACCAGGAGAAATAGGGGTTAATTTTTTTATTTATGGTACCTATAGATTCGCATGAGTCTAAATTCTTTCCTATAAGTATTGTAGTTCAGTCAACTCATCAGGGAATAGGGTGCTATATAGTTTTGGGAATGTCGCTTATGTACCTAACAAAGAAATAATATAATGGACCCAGTACACTCAGAAAATTAAACCTTTATGGAACATCGTCATGAACTCATGCCACGTGGTTGAAGCGTGTCTGCTTCAATGTGTGTCGCCCGATGTGTCCGCAGACTCTGGTCCAGACGTGTAGGTATATCTGCTGATAAGATTAGAGCATAGTAGGTAGCTATATTTTATATTATATCCTTGGCTGTTCCCTTGATAGCGACAATGACTTCAATATCTACATCTATCACACATGGACAGGTTGACTGCATTTGTAACTCAGGTTGTAATGTCCCATTTCACGTTTTTTTCATCTTCAGAGCAAATGATAAAAAAATAATTATATTTATATAAGGCTATTTTTAAGCCATGACGTAAAATAATGGGATACTTACCCGTTTATTATTTTACATACAGTGTGGAAGTGGTTGAAGTGGGCCCTGATGACAAATTACCCAACATTTTAATTATTGTACTTTCACTTAGTGATTAAAAAAAAATATTTAATGTTAATTTGCTTAGAAACTGGTAGCATCAATGAAGGGTTATTTTCATTCGATTTGCACTAATTGTAATTTGCATGTTAGGTATAGAAGTGGGCCGGCCATGTCTGTAGACGGACAGACAGTCGATGGAGCAGACATGTGGTAGAGTGGAGACCGCGTATGGGCAAACGTAGTGTGGGACGCCCTGCGGCACGATGGATCGATGATTTGAAGAAGGTGGCTGGCAGCGGATGGATGCGGACCGCTCAGGACCGGGATGGTTGGCGATCTTTCAGCAGTGGACGGCAATTGGCTGATATGATGATGTTAGGTATATAAAAAAGTACCTATCACTAAGGTAAGTATCCTATTTACAGAACACAGAGAGTTATGTGACAAAGTAAATTATTATAACAGTATTATTTACTTTGCCAAAACACTAACTAAATCGATTATATTTAAACCATGCGCTGATTTTTTAAATTTTCTGAGTATCGGCTAGTGTGTTTGCATGCTAACAAGCCAATAAAGCGCGAGTCAATGGTCGCAGAAAGTGCCAAGTCCTGTGGTATAAACACAATCGCATGCCCGCATGCGTGTTTATTCACTCTTCAATGAATGAGTAGGAAGGAAAATATGAACTAAATGCAGTGAGTTTTTGGTCTTTTGGATATATTGATAGGTACCCACTACCCAGTAGGTACCTTCATCCTTCTCTACATATTTATAAGTGGAAGGTTTAATTAAAGGTACATGTGTATTTCGAAGCAAAAGGAGTATGCAAGGATTGTAGCAGGTGACGTTCTATAGTTTCGGCCTACTCCTATGGAAAAAGGCATAAAATAATGTATCTTTATAATATGTATGTGTATTGATTACTTACATACTTGGTGGAGATGACTCAACCCAGGAAATCCAGGGTCAAGGTGCCAACAAAACGGTCAGTGATAACAAAATTTATCGAGAATCTGGCAAGTTTGTTTACCTACTCTACACTACACATAAATAACTGATAAAACTACAAATAAGTACCTAAAATATTAAAAAGCAAAATGGAATATGTGTTACATTGCCACGGAAACATTTGCGTTATTTGTCAAAATTTCGCGAAAAATAAGTGAAATATTTCACCAAACAATTTTATCTGGCTATTATATATTGCTAACTGTGTGGTGATAAATTTTACCTCTCATATCGGTATCATACATTCAAATAATCCAAACCAAAATAGTCATTTTGACACTATCTAAAAATACACTCCAAATAAATCACAGGTCAGCAAATTAATTAGCTAACGGTACACAGACGTGAACTTGGCCCACCCACAGTTATTTAGCAAAAATAAATTATTCATTCGCACACTTTATCTCGACACCTTTTCTAATTTGAACACACATTTCTAATTCACAGAAAAAAGAACCAAAATTTTTGCTTTACCTAGATTTCAACTATGAATTGTTGATTAATCATTTTGGGCGTTTTCTATTGATTATTTTATTTATTACTGTATTTAATAATATTCTTTGACTTTAGACGTATTATTTAACGGTTAAAACTTCACTGAGAGATGTGTGGACACTAGTGATCGGTGTCGGTGACTGGCCGATGTCACTCGGAGAAAGTTTTGGTGATAGACGGTAAACAATTCGGCGTGCACTATGACGGCATTGTTATTTTACTGCCATAGAATAATAAGGTTGTTTTGTTACTACCAAACGTAACACACTGTTTACTACGATTTTGATGAAAACATAAAGTTATTATTATAAGTATTAGCTGTTTTCAAAAACAACACCGAACGCGATTAGTTTATCAGAACTCGGCCAAGCTATTGTTTTTTTAAAGAATAGGTATTGCTAATTGAAGTACACTACGGACCGGGTAAGATTATGTTAGAAAAAAATCAACATCGCAAATTGCTTATTGTTTTAGGATTCTCAGTAGTCGTCACATTCGCAGTCAAGTGACTGACGTAGGACTCTCACAACCGCAGGAGATGACCTGGGCGTCCCGAACACCGTAGGCGCGGGCCTGCGAACTGCGAGCGAATGGTGAGATAAGACCAATAAAGTCGACCGATAAGGACCAGGCTCTGATCGACGGCACGTTGTGTTCCACGCGCGCCTCAAAGAGATGTCAGCATAATTGACGGGGCCCGCCATGGCCTGCCAGGATTGTGGAATGCTTCGAAAGAGTTACCGCGGCTCCGGAACGAAAAGGGCATTTTGAGGAACATGTGTGGGTTTTAGTCAATAAGAGTCTGACACTCCCTCCCGCTCCGCCCAGAGCGGAAGAACCCTTTTGATGATTTCCCAACCAAAAGAAAGACCTTCCAGAAATCAATTTACGATCACATCATCAGAATCATTAAGAAGCCCCTAATAATATTTTGTGTACGAGTGGGAAATCAAACAGGACAACGGAAGCGGAAACCACAAGTCACAACGATACTGCAATACGCAAATGTTTCTTTAATTCAAACCAGATGATGTGGGTTGTGTGTGATATAAGCCTGTTTGTGTTCCACTGCAGCGTAAAGTCCCCTTCCTAGAGGAAAGATGAACATTGATTGAAGACTACACTTGCTAGTTGAGCAGACTATAACTCTATCGTAGTTATTTAAGTCTTAGATTAGTTTCAATTATAGTCCGTCTTCAAAGCAATAGTGAACAGACATCTTCTGAGCTCGCCCGTTTCATCGTAAGCCTCATCCATTGCTTTCCATAAGGCGTACAGGTCAAGAATTGTCCTTTCAAGAAAAACAAGATAGCGAGAGTAGGTAGCTTTTCGTTTACCACGACAATTAAATAGGTCTGTATTACCAACACCCGTAAGCACCACTTCAAGCTATTTTCATGCATTCAGTAAAAAAATCTCCCTGCTTATCCTTTACATGTCCTTAAATAAAGTGAAGAAAGGTGCCCCTATGACCAGTTGGCTACCAATCATTCAGACCCATGTTCTCTCACAACTTAAGTATTTATTTATTGGTATCTACAATTGTTACAATGCTTATCATAATAAGAATAACAGAAGCAATTGCACTTAAACCAAGTGCACAATATTGAAAGATAGACACGGCATGCAAAAACAAAATGATGAAATTATGGTGTAGAAATTGCATTCAGATATATGGTCCACACATATTCTGTTAGACCTGTCAATCTATAATTAAGTCGCATTATTTTGTATGCAAAGTACATGATTCTTTTGACATGTAAATAGTGTACGTGCTCTTTCATTTCGGAGCTGAGTGGGACAAAACAGAATCAATGAATTGATAAGTTGTGCCATGGTTTCGAAATACGCTCATTTGTTATATCATTGCAAGCTACCCAGAATATTTTAGTAGCTCGCTTTACGTCTGATATGTGGAAAATGTGATGAATGACAGACTTTTAAATTCAAATATCTCTATGAGACGGTAAGCTTATTGTTATGAAGTCACCAGTCTACAAAGTCAAAGTCAAAGCATTTATTTCAAATAAACCATTAACAGGTACTTTTGAATTGTCAAAAGTCCGTCAAAAACATGAAGCTATTTACACGTTCCAAAGCGTATATCTCTATGGGAAGAACGTGCAAAAAACTCCACGGACACTCTTTTAAAACATTTTATGTTTACAAAAATCCTGGTTACATTAGCCTTGTTGCTTCTATATATATGAGAACAATGTAAAGAAAGAAAAAACAATTTACAGTTTAAAATATTAAAATGAGGCAGTGGCAACTAAGGGATGACCAGTCTCCACTGACAGCGCGCGTTCATGAACATGACACGTGCATCAGAACCATTCAGCTGAACCATTTTGAAGGGAACTGAATGATCCGACACTACAATAAAACTTTTCCTAGCCATATTTTGTCCTAATGGACAAATAGGTTAGAATACTCACGTTTTAGTTACAGAAAAGATAGATAAAGAAAACATTACGTCGGGTGCCACAATGGGCGGCCTTATCGCTAAAAGCGATCTTTAAAGACAACATTTGGATGGATTTGATGGATAAAATATGGGGTTGTAGTTAACGGACCTCCGATCTTGGCTGCAGCGGCTAAGCCATTAACAAGGCAACTGTCGTCATGTGCATGGCAGGCTGTCATCTATAAAATATAGATTTCTCAAAAAAAAAAAAGAAACATTTCTCGTTACAAGAACACTTGCTGCCCTTAAATTCAGATTAAGAAGAAGAATCATCCCTAGTCAATAAAACAGGAGCTGAACTCCACTGAAGTGGGACGTCATCAATAAAATTAAAGGAATATCTGTCGGCTACACATCTGGCACAGACAGCCGCTCCAGATAAAAGGAACAAATAAAACATTGCTTCAATTTGTTACAATTACTTGGCATGGCACAGGAGAGGCAGAAAGTTCACTAGGGGAAAAATAAAGTGTCCAGAAGTTAAGAAGCGGTATTCTGAAGGTCTAGAAAAAGTGCTATTCTATCAGCGATTATGATTGTCGAAATGTCAAAATATTTGGGAATGGTCGCGTGACATTTAGACAGCATATAACAATCCCATATTTTTTTGATGTTTTGACAATCACCTTGGCCAAGCTAGCGCTGGGAGAATCAGGCAGAATGACCCTTCTCTAGAGCCTCTGGTGTCTAAGCGGAGTCTGACGTTTGACTTTCCTTAGCAGCATCAAGCTGGTTGGCATGCTTGTTCTTGTTCGTCGTGTCATAGTAGTTACATTTTTTGACCCAGTATTTCACTAGATCCATGGTATCGTTGGCGTCACTGCAGCTGATGATCGCAGCTTTGTTCATAAGTATGATAAAAAACATCCTGATGTTGAGGGGATCATCTTCATGTAGATATGTCAGGAGCTATTAGGTTGTTGTAATTCTTCTCCCTAAGGTTTCTTCCAGCAATAGCAAGGGAATCGTATAGTGAATGTTTCGTGCCAGCATTTTTTAATTAAGTTTTACCTAACTCGTATTATTTTTCATTTAGGTGCGTGTACAGACACAAATGAAAAGTCCAGTATAAATTGGATCTTTTGCTCCTGTTTGCACTGTGACGTTGTTGATACAAGTACACTGCGGGCCATTGCGGTGCACCCGTGTGTTTTCACGAGCCAAATATTTGGGAAGTCATAATTTTATTACTACACATCCATGCAGGTGAATTCAGGTGAAAATTGCAAAATATTGGACGTTCCTTTTAATGTTACCTCCTTTTTTTTTAGTTTCCTAATTTAATTATTCTTTGTCCCCGCAGGATTTTTTAATGCGAATGTTCACTGGTCATGGCAGGGGCGCAATGGTGGTTTATTATTCGTTTGCAGATAGAAAAGTTTTAAAACTGCTCCTAATTTCAGCGCTTTTCCGTTACAATAGTGTGTTGCTAAAAGAGATTATTCAGGCGTTTTCGACTAAGTACTTTCATCTGACCAAATTATCTAAGCACCTAAAGCTGGCAAAGGGATGGGCTTATGTTAGATGTGATGATGTAAGATGAGAATCACAAAAAATAAGCAAGTCTATAGAGAGAGGTAGGATAAAATAACAACACCATTATAATAAATAATTTATTAAATGATAAATAATCCTACTGCTGGCAAATCTGCTACCCAAATATATGGAACCCATGTCCAGCACCCTGCCCTCCAAAGAACAGACCGGACCCATAGCCACCATAGAACGTCCTGAACCTATTCACTTCTTCATTGTCATTGTCATCCTTCTTCTCCATCATGGTGTAATGCTCCAGCTTCTGGTCCAACTTGTGAACGGTCTTCTGTAACGGTATTACGGACAGGTCCTGTACCGGTACCAAGTTGTGATGGATCGGGAATAGAATCGGTATTACGGACGCTGAAGGGTGTGTGATGTTTGAAGTACTGTGCGACACAGTTTGCGAGATTATCGGTATTTTTACATTATCATGTGTGATTATATGTTTGACGTCTGTATGGATTGTACTGTGATGAATGTTTGACTGTGGCGGGCCGTGGTGGAGGGGGATTATATGGAATTTCGGTATGAGAATCTGCTGTATCGGTATTGAGATGATGTTGGGGCTCTTCTTCTCTCTTGTCGGCGTGTGGATGACGACGTGTGGTATTGACAGGGTTGCGTGGTGCTGGGGCAGCAGCATCGGTATCTCCTGGCCTGGTTTTAGTTCCCTGAATTGTCGCAGCGGTGTGTTGAGGACTCGGTCGAGCTGAGCCAGTATAAGCAGAAGAGTTAGTTTTGTCACCATCTGAAAAAGAAGAACGTAAGTATTAATAATAGGTATTGATTAAAATTATAAATATCTCTGTCACAGTGGAAATTTTAGTCAGGGCTAAAAATAGAACAACCCTGAATATAAAAATAAATCCGACGACAAAAGTATCCTTTTGTGGAATACGTTATTGTTCGGAAATAGAACAATGTAACCGTTAAACGTCGCCATTTTGGAATTAGGGAAGTGAATGAAGGAAGCTTTATTGGAATGTTTTTGATTGTTAACTACTTGTGGAAGCCATCGTTTAAAAGCTTTGTAGTGTAGATTAATAGTCCCAGTTGTGTACTTTATACTACCTATCTAGAATTTTATTTAACAACGTGCTCCAGTTAAAATTATAAGATCAAATACATACGAACTATTTTCTTTTTAAAAACACTTCATTTTCTGCTAGCACATTAAATACTTTCAATATTTAGGATTTTATCACAGCAAAATGCCGTATTTAACCAAAAAATAGCTCATAATAACTTTTAAAACCTGACTACGAGTACTTTATCTCAACCAGTAATAACTCTCCGTTCGTATCAGGTGTAGCTGTTAATATCCGTCAGATACCGGTAATGACGCGACCACCTCGTCAGTCAATACCGGGAATACCGGTACGGTAATATTAATAGGTATTACAAGCGGGACATACTGTCATTTGGCAGGATTATGGGGAGATTGAACGGGTTCATATGTGTATTTGTGTAAGATTGAGTGAGTAAATTAATGAGAATGGTTGGCTTTGTTTTGGCTTTCTTGGAAATGGTACGATATAGACAGTTGTTTCATTCCTTGTAACTTTTCATGTAGTTCTGATAGGTATCTACGGTCAGTCGTAGAAGGCATGTGGCTTCCTTTCGTGTGCTGATGATAACCAACAGGGTGAGTTTAGAGAAGCAAGAATCCCACCCTCCCTGGTCGTATCTCCAAAAACCCAGCGCCTTTTGAAGGTACTGGTTAAAAATAATAGGTCTGGAGACTTTTAAAAAATGTGGATCCTCTTGGGTTTGAGCTTTCTATCGACCTCCAAAGACTCATATTGACTGTCTGAGTTTACTGTGTAAAATAGTAGTACGAACTACACCAACTAGTGCCGAAGTAGAAGGTGACATTGAGCACTTAAACAAAGTTGAACGACCTCAATTAAAGGTTACTTATAATCCCTACATCATTTGTAACCAAATCCACCGCTGCCGAGACGCACTAATCACTTAAAGAAGATGAAACCAAAAACATAATCCTGTAAGACCGAGGTATTGATTCTACAGGGTGTTCCAAAAAAACATTTTCAAGCAGCCTGATGCAGTTAGTGCCATCGAATCTGTGATTGAACTAAAAACATCACGTTTCAAGCAGTCTGATGCAGTCGGTGCCATTGAATCTGTGATATTACTAAAACATCACGTTTCAAGCAGTCGGTGCCATCGAATCTCTGATTGAACTAAAAACATCACGTTTCAAGCAGTCTGATGCAGTCGGTGCCATTGAATCTGTGATATTACTAAAAACATCACGTTTGAAGCAGTCTCATGCAGCCGGTGCCATTGAATCTGTGATATTACTAAAAACATCACGTTTCAAGCAGTTTGATGCAGTTTGTGGCATTGTATCTGTGACTGAACTAAAAACATCACGTTTCAAGCAGTCTGATGCAGTCGGTGCCATCGAATCTGCGACTGAACTAAAAACATCACGTTTCAAGCAGTCTGATGCAGTCGGTGCCATCGAATCTGTGATTGAACTAAAAACATCACGTTTCAAGCAGTCTGATGCAGTCGGTGCCATCGAATCTGTGATTGAACTAAAAACATCACGTTTCAAGCAGTCTGATGCAGTCGGTGCCATTGAATCTGTGATATTACTAAAACATCACGTTTCAAGCAGTTGGTGCCATCGAATCTGTGATTGAACTAAAAACATCACGTTTCAAGCAGTCTGATGCAGTCGGTGCCATCGAATCTGTGACTGAACTAAAAACATCACGTTTCAAGCAGTCTGATGCAGTCGGTGCCATCGAATCTGTGATTGAACTAAAAACATCACGTTTCAAGCAGTCTGATGCAGTCGGTGCCATTGAATCTGTGATATTACTAAAACATCACGTTTCAAGCAGTTGGTGCCATCGAATCTGTGATTGAACTAAAAACATCACGTTTCAAGCAGTCTGATGCAGTCGGTGCCATTGAATCTGTGATATTACTAAAACATCACGTTTCAAGCAGTTGGTGCCATCGAATCTGTGACTGAACTAAAAACATCACGTTTCAAGCAGTCTGATGCAGTCGGTGCCATTGAATCTGTGATATTACTAAAAACATCACGTTTCAAGCAGTTGGTGCCATCGAATCTGTGATTGAATATAAACGCCACAACTTAAAAAAAACATTTTTCAAGCAGTTTGGTTCAGTTTCCAAGCTGCTTAAAAAGTATTTTTTTTAATGGTCGTCTTTTTGTGGGCCTGATTTTTGGTAAAAGTCAATAAGTACTTTCTTTTTCATGTTATTTTACTGTGTATCAGATATCAATATAACAACATCCTTAAATATGACCGCTCACGTCTGGAGCAACCTGTATGGATGTAGGATCACTAGCAAATCTGTATTAAAAGAGGTTTAAATCTCAACTTTTTCCAATATGGAGCTGGGAACTAATTAGTGCGTACTAGCAGGGTGAGGGTCGATCGCCGCACAAAGGGTGGATAATCTTGTTCATTGCGATGTCAGGGACGCTACTATTCATTTCAGAGACTAATTAAAAATGTGTTCGTTTGCGTACAACAGTGAGTTGTTAGTGGGGAGAAAATGATTAAATTGTCAAGGAAGGATGTTGACTGTTGACTGAATTATACTATATAACTTATTTATGTTCGGGTTTGATGCCCTTGTCGCAGTGATGTAGTGATCTAGTTAAACATGAAAACGTACCCTCTAAAAGAGTTCTTAGCTCTTGTTCGGTGACAAGAAAACTATGTGTGTGCTCGTAGGGGAGATTCTAGTGAACTAAAATATTTTGAATTTGTATTTTTTGTTAATTTTGCTAGTATGCAGAGATCAGTTTTGCAGTGATAGTTTCACGATAAAATCTAGAAATGTTCAACAATTCGAGTTCAACCAATCGTAGTGTCTAATAGTGCCGGAACTCCCAAAGTACACGTCAGACGCAAAAGGGTTGGGCTTCATATGAAAAGACTAGCTGCTACCCGTGGCTTCGCTCGCGTTTAAGTTTATTTTCACAAGAAGTAGCCGTATCCAGGGCCCCATCTGTCCCTGTACCAAAATTCATCAAAAACGGTTCAGCAATTTAGGCGTGAAAGCGTAATAAAAAAACAAAGTCACTTTTGCATTTATAATATTAGACACTATGTGTGTTGAAATTGAAACTTGAATGAAATCAATCTTTTAAATTGGAATCTAAGTTATCTCCTAGTAAATTAAACCGGAACACCACATAATTTAACCCGCCAACCAGTCTTGATATCGGAACCAAAACGGAAAAATAATGAAATACATTAATCTTTTCATCGGTAATAAATGTCCAGTTTGTCTACACGTGTCGAATTACCCGTGACCTTCTCAATGGTAACGGAAACCATTCGTCAAGTAGAAACTGACAAATTAGCTGCTTGTCTAGAAGTTCAGGAAGTAACTTAGTTTGTGTTGATTTAGAATTTATAAAATTAGATTTATTAGTTTATTGGGTGTCAATTTCAACAGTGAATGATATTCCTGGCAGGTTTAGATTAAGATGCAGTTTATTTTCTTTGAAAAGCTTTTAATATTTAGTTTTTTTTATTCCTGACTAGCGGCGCACCCCGGCTTCGCATGGGTGCAAATATACACAAACCTTCCCGCTCAGCTCAGCCTGATCTGTTGGTAAGACCTGGATGAAGTTCACGATGGGACGTGGGTGTCCACAAGATGAGTCTTCGCTCTAGCTTTGAAGGTTGACGGGTCATGGGTGGTAGGGAACACAGACGCTGGTGGAGGGTCCCACACTTTGGTTGCGTATTTACCTAATTGTTTTTTAATTACAGTAGAACGATAATCCGGCGAACAAAGCTTTTGTGGCGATAAAAATGACAAATTAAGTTTTGACTTAACGTTACTTCTTTTTTGTTATAATTTTCTTAAAATACCCAATCTTAATAGCGACGTAACAAACCACTGTAGACCAGGTACATTACATTTTTTATAAAATCCGCTGACAATACTAATTGATATGAATGTTGGAAAGTTGTGCGCCCCTGACAACTTGGTCCACAATATTGATCGTTGGTGACCTCTAGCTGAAAGCGCTTTATCGCACGTTATGCGCTAAACATAATCAGTGTTAGCAGGTAATATGGTAAGCAGGTGCGACCTAATTACTTTGAATAAAGCGCGTTAAGCCGCTGGATGGCGGTATCAACGCGACGCATGAGTTAAGCCAACTTATGCACCGGGTGAACTTGATGTGGATTTTATTTGTGCATTTCGACATTATTCATGGATACTAGCTTCTGCCCGCGGCTTGGCTCGCGTTAAAGTTGTCTGCAACCGTCTTCAGAGTCCTAAATTTGCTATATATAGCAAATTTCATCAAAATTGATTTGGTGATTTAGGCGCGAAAGTACTCATTTTTGCATCTACACGCATATTCCGTTTTTTCCTGTTCCCGTAGGAATTTCGGGAAATCCTTTCTTAGTGCTCTCTTCCATTCCCCAAGGAACCTGCTTTCGGCTGTGTGTTGTCTGTCAGTCACTCAGTAATGGAAGAGTTTTATAAATATAAATAGATAGATTCCAGTAAGGAAGTTAGGATTTCAACACGGTTTCAACAGTGCTTTAGTGGTTGCCGCATTAAGGCGCTACCCCGACCAAAACCTTGCGATAGTGCGTTTTTCTTCGTTATTCAGAGGCTATTAACTTATTATATAAGAGAAATAAACTACATCTAAAAGCACATTATTAATGTTCGATATCCTATCATCACATTCCACGTTCTAATTTGTTTTTACGTGTTATAAATATAAAATCTAATTTTTAAAAATGACTAAAATTATTTATTGCATGCATCTGTTGCTAAAGGCGACGCTCTCATCATTTGAGGATTACACTAATGGATAAATAATTTAAAAATCTAAATTATTCACGATTTTTTTTTATTTCAAAAGATCGTTTTTTTTTAATTGTTTGCATTCTATATTTAAAAGGCGTGCGCAGGGTGTGAGTGTCAAACAGAGAACGAATGCTTAAGGTTATTTGCTCAGGGAAACGCCTTAAGTGTAACGATTTCGTTTCCTAGAGGGACCTTATTATTTGTATGATAGTTGCTCTGGGATGTGGCATTGGTGAAATGGTGACTGAAAATACACGTCTGTTCATGATAGAGGAATATCCGAGTGAGAGAAACTAACTATTTATTTAAAAGATGGGATATATATTTTATTCGAATTTTGACATTAATTTAGTTGATTTTTTTCATACAATTAACATTCACTTCTCGTTTGGGTTCTGACAAATCATCATTTTGAGTTACTGTTTTGTGTAATTAATAAGTAAAATTTCACTTATTAATTATATGTATATAATATATATCAACACTTATATATAATAGATATCAACAGCCATATTTAATCATCTATTGCTCTACTTTTACCATGAAGATTAATGGCTTTATTATTTTAATTCAAACACATTAACTTTATTTGCTAATGAATGTATTATCTCTCAAGGCGCTTAGTTGACACTTCACGTGACCCAAGGGCTGGCTTTTACCTTGGTCAAAGAATAAGCATTGCCATACAACGTGGCAATGCCGCCAGTCTTTTGGGTACACTTCCAGTCGACAGCGATGCGGATGAATTTTTTGACGCCATATTTTAGGGTTTATTTAGTTAGGAGATTTTATTTTTATTTCTAGTGTATATAGTTAGTTAAATATTAATGGAATAAAGGAATATTTTACAAATATGTATGTTCTATTTTTGGCCAGCCCAGAACTGCCGTCATTAGGAAAAAGGACGTATCGACACAAAACGAAGTTACCGATTTCCGACCTTAAGTTATTTACTTTTAATTTCAGAAATCGGTTACTTCGTTTTGTGTGGCTACTTACGTCCTTTTTTCTTATGACGGCAGAGAAGTCGAACCTATGAGCTTGGTACGTCTTATTTTACGTGAGCAGGAGAAAACTCGACTTATCGCCTTCTACGTTAATCAATCTATGAGCCATGACGTGACAATTTCACTTTCGTTCTTCGTAACAATCAATTTATTGATAATTTGATTTATTTTTATTCACATTTTTTGTTAAAGCGGCAATAGAAATACATACTCTGTGAAATTTCAACTGTCTACCTATTACAGTTCAAGAGATACAGATCACTGACAGACGGACGGGCGGACAGCGTAGTCTTACCTAGTATAAGGGTTCCGTTACTTAGCCTTGGACGATGGAACCCTGAACACCAGAATTACTTTTAAATATTAATAATCCTCATGTCCACGCATATCGTACGCTAACTAGGCGTCAATACTCAATAATATTTGCATAATACCAGTGATACGGTCAAACAACAGGTTTCGGCGCGGGCGCTCTGTTCTGATCCAATTGGGTGACACTGACGCGAGGACGCGTCCTAGAGTACGTATATTGGAGAGGGGACTGTCGAATATACTTGTAACTCATATAGGTATGTAGTACCTCGGAGTATGGGATTTTTTATTGTAGATTGCCATCTGACATTTTCCATTTCAGTTATAAATTAAGTTTCTTTTGTGTTAAATGCGTAGGTAAGAGAAAACTTTGAGACTCTTCTTCTTGGGCAACCGGTAAGAAGATGCTTCTATTTTCTAACTTTTGCTTCTTCTTTTCGTGTTGATGAGTATCATCATCTTCACCGTCAAATATTACTTGGAGCTGGCGCGTACGTCTTGTATCGCAAGGGGTCTTAGAAGTTGGCTTATCATAGCTATTCATGTCAATAGTCAATGACTAACGCCAACGTCACACATAATAACTTGCGCTCCTCCGCTTAACCTTTTTTTTATTCTCGGGCGGAGGGGTCTGTCAGACTCTTACTGACTAAAACCACCCCGGTTTTTCATCTCCCACCTACGCCAGGGATCGCGGGAACGTATGCGACTTCCGTAAATCCCGGCTGGTGCCAGCCCGCCTCTGCGGGCCACCTCGTGTCAACGGGGCGAGTGAGGTGTTTGACTCCCCCCGCGACGTCATAGAGGGGCGCACGGGAACACCACACGCCGCCACCTCGGGTACAGATGAATGAATAGGGGGCGACGGACATCCTCCGCTTACCCCTGGGCTACCGGTCCAGTCTAGGGCTAACTTCAGCAATCTGCAGAATAGTATAGACTCCATATGAATGGGAGAACAATTTTTTCAGGTGAAAAGTTAAGTTTGTCCTTTAATCCTACCTACGCATCTTTTTGTCAGAGTACACTGCAGACAGTGCTTTCATAGTTTATACGCTTCAGTAGGGGGCTGTATGAAAAAAAATTAAACGTGATTCCCTTTATAATTATCTTTATACGAGTTTGTACAGAGCTCTCGGTGTGCGAGTCAGACTCACACTAGTCCGGTTTTACTTTCGAGTTCGTGTTTTTTTGAAGGCGGTTCTTTTTCCTTTAAACATAAATTTGTCAGCAACAAAATGTGTGGGATAGATTAGTGTTACTATGTATTTTGTATTATAATAGTGGTAGTATATGTATGACTTGTATGTTTATGGTGTCTCTGGGACTAACCAAATGGTTAACCCGGACAAACTAGCCAACACTTAAATAAATGAATGCAAAATAATGAATATGAAATAGCGCTGTGCAAAATAAGTTTCTCAATTAATATGTTGATTAATTAGTCAAATTAGACAAATCTGGGTTAACTAGATAATTTGGTTGTTTTCGAGCAAGTGGCCTAAGGAAAAAAAAGCATCGGTTTACGTTCGAGAGAGAGTGGTTGGAAACTTCACTGGTACAAGTCGATGGTATTTTTAAAAATTTACTCGGCCATTTTTTCTCTAATTTCCTGTTTGTTGATTTTCCGCGACATTTCTTTTCCGCAATATTGTCACGTATCACGTTTTCCACCTGGGTGCGGTGTGTCGTATCTGCGTGTCGCCTGCGCTATCGGTCGCGCTCGATGTATCGCACGTGGCGATTAATTACTGCTTGTTATGCGCCGGTCATTTACTGCTTCACGCAAGGCATGCAGGACCTTCGACGTTAAACGGATTTTTGGTTTGAACTGAGCTTTGGATCAGGATGAGTTCTGACAGAGCTGTCTTTACTTGGGTTTGGAGTGTAAAAATGCGGGAGCAGAGTCCTAGGAGGCACACGCGGACCGCCATTAATATTGAGAAGTACGTACTATCACATTCAAGGCTGGTTTTTCCATAGGGCTAACGGAGCGGTCGTTATTGACTAGTAAATATCAATCCGTTGAAATATCCATCGAAAACTTTAAAGAAATTAAATATACAGTACTTTATCATCTATCGTTTCTTCTAAGAGGAGTCATCTAGGAAACTCCAGTCTCAGCTAGTTTGAACTGACAAAAAAATTGACGCGTTGATATTTTTAACATGTTTACTAAACAAATATCATAAGTCATTTGTCTTTGTGTTTCTGTTAGCATTAAATAAACTCTTTTTCTTACCATATTTATTCAATATTAAATGAACTGAATAACAGCCCTTTATAGAAACATACGAACATTTTGTCTAAATTTCAGGACTGTAACGAATCCTAATAAATAAGCAAAGTATAATTTATTATAATCACTTTAAAGCTTAAACCGTGCCAGTTAATTTCACATAATTAATAGTTATTCAAACCCAGGTTTTAGTATTTACTGTGTTGTGTAAAGTGTAACATCGTAACAACTACACTACCCTATATATATATCAAAAGTAAAACTCTCCCTTGATTAAGTTTGTCTAAATCCGAGCCGGAATTAAGTTAAATATACATTACATTCAATCAGGGAGTTTGATCGAAGCCAAGTTAAGATTAATTTCGGCGCCAAGTTTAACTTACGCTTTTTAATTATGATTTCAGGTTTACGTTTGTATCAAGCAGAGATTTGGAAAGGTTCTTGTTTGAAATAGAATCAAGTACCACTTCACAGGTAAAAAATGTTTTTGCAAGGAAGAACTACTCATAAAAATGAAATGTAAAACGTCTAGTTAAATTACCTAATTGGCTGTCTTCTTTTCGAGAGTCCGGGATTTTTAATGGAATGCTCCTGTGTTTGTTCATAACTTGGAATATCAGCAGGAAATGTAAGCTTTCGATGACCTCTTCCACGTGGAATATATTCATACGTAAGCAGATACAACAAGTTATCAAAGTCAAAGAATTTATATCAATTGAAGTTTAAAATATACATAATAGAATAGCAGCTTCCCATCACTTCCAGTGGATGTCGAAAGAGGCGACTAAGGGACTCACCAGAGAATGGGCAGCAGCATTCTCTGTGCATTGCAACAGCTACACTGCGATCGCCGACACGCCTGCTAAGCGTGGCGATTATGGCAAACCCCCCATATGTTTGGGGGAGGCCTATATCTAGCAGTGGACGTCTTTCGGGTGGTATGATATGATGATGATAATGATTAATGTTTAAGAACGTATTCATTTTTAATTGTCAGTGTCGATCAGCCAGAATGATGAGGCTAATTGTACATTCCAAAGCATTGTAGATCTCTATTCGCGAGAAAAATGACTAGGAACCTCTATGGACGCACATGGTCACTATCATCATGGTTTGTATCACTAGAGGACTAACCAGTTGTTAAGCATTGCTATTCAGGTCAATGTCCAGGGTTGCGGAATTTGTTCGAAAGAGTCACCGCGGCCCTGGAACGCAAAGGGCTTTAGAAGGAACACGGATGGGTTTTAGTCAGTAAGAGTCTGACACGCCCTTCCACTCCACCCAGAGCGGAAGAAGTCATTTGATGATTTACGATCTTTAAAAAAAAAAAAAAAATCTGGTCAATGTGCGTCAATGACTGATATCCAACGTAACACATAATGTTACCACCGTTTGCTTTTGTCCATAAGGAAGAGATTTCAAACTGTTTATGGTCATAATAGTATCGTGATAAGCTTTGGAGGTCTTCGTCATATTTTTTTAAAGTTTTCCTCAATACCTTTGTGTATTATTTTTATTATAATTTTAAAAGTAAGTAGTAAGATGGCAGAATGAATACTAATTAGGGCTCTTTTGTTTGGCCTATAGTGTAAGGTAGATCGAAACCTGGAAGTGTTTATTCAAATTATACAGTTCATTGTACTCTGGACGTGTGACAAATGAATATTGAACAGACCAGGAAAATGTAGTTGAGATCCTGGTCTGGGAACTCTTCGGGGAAAATACTACCAACATACTAAAATGATTATGAATGTACTTCTGTTGGCAAGCAACATAGCTGTTTTAGCGTCCAAAGCATAGGTTTGAAGATCAGATTCAAGAAATTTTTAAACTTTAAAAAGTTATAGAAGATACTCGTATTCAGTATTAATTTATATAAAACTCTTTCGTTACTGAGTGACTGACAGACAACTCACAGCCGAAACGACAGGTCATAGAAAGCTGAAATTTGGCATGTAGGTTCCTTGGGGAGTGTAGGGGAGCACTGAGAGAGGATTTCCCGAAATTCCTAAGGGAACGGGAAAAACAGGATATGTTCAACGAAGTCCCGGGCAAAAGCTAGTTATATGTATAAACTTTTGTATGTGCGTTACTGAACTCCTCCTCAACGGCTCAATCGATTTTGGTTATATTTTTGTGTAAGTATAGGTATTTGAGTGAGTACCAGGATAATTTAGATTCACAATTGGACCCAGTAGCTAGGTGGCGCTGCAATGGAATTTTAGATATTTTTCTTACGATAATCCAACGTAGGGGTAGCAAAATGTTTTTTTAAAGGTTGGGAAATCATCAAATGACTTCTTCCGCTCTGGGTGGAGCAGAAGGCCGTGACTCTTACTGACTAAAACTCATCCGTGTTCCTTCTAAAGCCCTTTGCGTTCCAGGGCCGCGGTGACTGTTTATAATAAATTCCGCAACAAATCTATTATCTTTCGCAATAACAGGCTTGCGCTAACCTCTACCTTTACTGGAGTAATCAGACCACAGCCGGCGCCACGGTGCACATTATTATTAACATAAAATATCTGTAAGGTCACTATCAAGTTATTTTTATGAAGTATTTGAATCACTTCCGCGGTAGTTGGTCAATAAAATTTTATTAAAAGATAGAACGCAAACTAAATAATTAATCCGACAACTTTCGTCAGTGGTTGGTGTGATCATATTGCAAGTTAGATGATTGGTTCATTATGTTTTTATATCATTTTTCACGGAAAGAAAAAAAAGAGCGAATGGTCCTTTGGGCTATCACAAAGAATCCGTGAATTTTCGACCCGAATAACCAGCCTCTGACACTGAGCGATTATACGCGAAGTGTAGCTTTTACACACATTATCGTTACTTCTAGATATTAGTAGATACTTTTACAAACATACAAATAAACAATCATACAAAAAACATTCTATCAATTTTACCTCGTGACAATATTAGTTTAGATGATAACTTTCATCAGTGGTTTGGCTAGACCAAGTTGCAAGGTATGTTGATGTATGATTGGTGTATAAGTAAATATTAGTATTTCTATTGGAGCGGCGCATATTTGCGAGTCTGTAGGTCAAGACTGCCAAAACGATTGATCCTTGTGTGGAAGGCTAGCTGTATATGTTTGTTGTGGCTCGTATTGGACATTTGCATAGTCATAAGGGCACCTATGATGGGCATTTAGCCATATAAGGTGTAGATGGCAAAGATGAATTATGCAACAAAATATAAGTATTGTTTATAATTTGACTCAAGTTTGTTATTTAAAAGAGAATAGGCCTCTCCTATTGGTATTCAGCTGAATCCGGTTTGACTGGGAGCCGACCCCAATATAGTTGGGAAAAGGCTAGGCAGATGATGATGAGGCCTCTCCTCTCGACAGCTTCAGAGACACTTGGTGCAGAGGAATAGTCACTAATTTTACTTGAAGCTGGTACAGGTAAAGCTATTTGGTATACAGGTAAAAATATTAATTTTTCCACTGCACTGCCAGTATTTATTTCTAACGTGTGCATTATAACTTTTTAAGCTTATGCATACTTACCAGTGTGGTGTACAATAATTGTCTACTCAGCACAGTCACAACATTGTTTAAAAGTAGTTGCAAGTTAGCTGCCTGCATACCAAATAGCTTTGCTGACTGTACATGAAATCCTATTGTCAATGTCAAAAATATAGTTCAAAATATATTAGCAGTAGTTGGATTAATTAGCGCTATAGAAATGTCTCGCTGTGAGCAGCCCAAATAGAGGTGGCAAGATGATTTAGACGCGTACCATGAGGACTGGTTCGAGATGGTTCGGGAAAATATTTTTTAGAAGGACTTGAGGATGCCCTTGTCCAGCAATACGGCACCTAGGTATCTACCTAAACGTGAGTTAAATAACGGTGGCTTGTTCTTCCTTCAAGTCAACAACATAGTGTGTTTGTCACTAGGTACTTGTTTTATCCTATCATGATAGCATTATGAAGCTAGTATAATTTGGCTTTACGCCCGGCGGGGTGTCCAAATGTGTTCCAAGCATTGTCTGTGTCAAACAAGTTGTTGGTACATTGACAAACAAGCGAGTACAGTGTCAAGAGAATGTAACGTAATCAATAGAATCTGCTATTCATTACGAATGATAGTGATTATGAAGATGAATTGTAAGGGTTATGGGCTTATGGGCGAGCTTCGCTTTGAACTTGAATTAAGTAAGAAAGTTTAAAGGGACGATACGCTTGGACAAGCGACTGCATCGGTACTGTATTAAGCTGTAAGTGTTATATACAGCGTTTAACAATAAGAGAAAAGATAACATAAGATGACTTTATAACATAAGAAGATTTTAACTCGTTCAGGCTATTTGTGAATGACATAATAAGATGACCATTCAATAATATTGATAGTGATTCCTACAGCTTAGGCTCGGTTGCACGGGGCCCGCTAGGGCCAGAGCCTGCCAGGGTTTTGTTCGAAAGAGTCACCGCGGCCCCGGAACGCAAAGGGCTTTAGAAGGAACACGGATGGGTTTTAGTCAGTAAGAGTCTAACACGCCCTTCCGCTCTACCCAGAGCGGAAGAAGTCATTTGATGATTTCCAATCCTTAAAAAAATAAAAAATAAAAATAAGGCTCGGTTGCACTAAGCAATCAGTAGTATTGTAGAGCCTCCATGGGCTTTGGTTACCCAACAGTGACAAGACGAAAGGAGAGACATGTGTTCAAAAACGTTTGCTCTTTTGCATGGTCTAGCTATATCCTTGGATATAACTACCCAGTTACTTTTATGCAACTGCGATAGTGATTGTCGAACAGTTTGGTAGTCTTGCTTAACTATAACTTAAGGCACAGTTAAGTGAAGCAACTTATTAGAGCTTTGCTTAGGTAACGACGGGTACAATAAATAGTGGCTGGAGACTGATGATGTTATGTCATTGTTAATGATTGTGATATAATGAAAGTTGCATGATTTGTACTGATATTGAATGGGAAATTATTAGGTGAGGTGTGACTGGTTGAAGATTAATCTAAGTTTAGTGTTAGATTGCGGTTGGTTGAGATAGAAGATAGGGATAAATTGGGTATTCTTTTTTTACTGTTGCACGCGTTTGACCACTATTCCACCTGCTGGTAAGCAAATATGTGGTCAAAGAGGGGCACGCGTGCCAAGAAGTAACCTATTTACCCTAGACTTGGAGGTTAGCTATCAGAAAGTACAGACTCTGGCATCGAATTCCACTCCTTAGCTGTACGCATAATGAATGTGTTCCCAAAACGTTTTGTGCGTGTGGCTGGGATGTCCACCATGTAACGGTGGCGCATCGCCGTACGTCTTGTGGTCCGATGATGTTACGGGCTTGGTGGATTTAAACTATGCAATTACGTCGCACCCTCCTCAAAGTGCAACCGATAGGTACCCAACAGGCTAGCAACTCGGCGTCAATGCTCAAGACTTTGGAGCTTCGACTCGAAGAGCCTATCATTGACGATGATCCTCTTGGCTCGTTTCTAAATTGACTCAAGGGCATCAAGCTGGTATCTGGTTGATCTGTCCCAAAGATGAGAGCAGTACTCCATACACGATCGAATTTGCGCTTGATAAAGTTTGAGCAGCTGTTCCGGCGTGAAGTACCGTTTCACCTTTGCTAGGATCCCCAACTTTTTGGCAGCCACTTGAGCCTTTGCCTCTATGAAAGGAATCGAATTGAATCAATGGGATACTTTGATGTGAAGACGTATCTGGGTTCGCGTGGATGTTGTTTACTTATTCACTATACGTTATAAACTTTCGACTATACACAGTACAAGTAAATTTTTTAAATTTGGTAGGAGATATAGTTTATGGGTTTTCATAGTCACTGCACTGATAGAAAAGTAAGTGCTCGTAGACTTTAATTGGTTTCTTTTAGCAAACAAGAGAGAGAGTAAGGACTCTCTCTTGTTTTTTAGTCGAATTTACTACGCACAAAGGTAAGAGCGGATGGTCAATGAATTTTCTGGAATATTGATTTAAAATTTGGTTGTGCCAAGTCAATAGGCGGGTATGCAAGACACCACACACTTATGAAAAAAAAATAAACATAACCTACCTTAACAAAAACACTTCCAAAAATCACTTTATCAAAACTTATCTATATCAAAATACACTCAAAATACTATAAAATTGAACAGTGTTTGAGGCTAGTGGCATGGTCAACTCCTATCGAAACACTGCAGCGTTGAGCCCAAGTGAGGGACGGAGCGAGCGGGACGGCCATTAAACCAGCGATAAAAGGCGAGTAAAAGTTAGTTGATGATTAAAAGTGGTTTACTTTTGAAAAACAGTTTTATAGTTAATGACGCAGTTCGTGCAAACAAGTGATTAAATCGACGTTAAAAACGATGTTCACAAGCATGTTGACGCTGGCAGTCTGCACTAAACCCACGAGTACCTTAACTGTGGATTATCAAGTCAGCTTTTGGAAACTCAGTCAACTGTGATTGAGTTTCCAACTTATTTATAGGTTTTGCTATTCCTCAGGAAAATAAATGATCGAACTCGTGATGTGTGAGTCCCACAGAATTTATAACATATAGTGCTTCTGATCACTGATTGTTAGGAACTCCGAGGCTTTAGTACAGTTAGGGAAAAATAATAATAATAATAATATAATCTGGGACACCTCTCACACACGGTCATCCGATTCTAAACTAGGCAGAGCCTGTGCTATGGCAACCAGACAACTGATAAACATACTTATATATTTCTAAATACATACATATTATAGACAAATTACACCCAGACACAGAACAAATGATCATGCTCATCACACAAAGATTTGTCCTGGGTGGGAATCGAACCCACGACCTCCGGCTTAGCAGTCAGGCTCACTAACCACTCGACCAACAGGCCAGTCAAAAATGTGTGAATGATATTAATATTGTCTTGTTGTAGGTACTTGTAAATTAGTAGACCATACTTTTAATAAATCTTTTCCAATTTCTAATAACTGGGTTGATGACCACCGTAGAAAGATCTTTTACAAGTATGTTTAGGTACATCCTTTTGATATAATTTGCTTATTTGTGCTTTTATTAGTCTCATATCGCTGGTTTTATGGCCTAGTACTCAGTTGCATGCTTAAAGCGTAACGCTTAAGGACACCATATAACTCCTTGACGCCTTTGAATATATGCCACCGTGCATGCGTGAATATTTTATGACGAATTCAACAATATCCTTATGTGGGTACAACGGGGAAGGGAAAAATTCGGAGTCAAGAGTGGTCATTGATACTCGTAAAAGTCGATTGAAAGGAAAAGTGGCTGTTACTCTTTTGGGGTTAGGTTGGTATATAATGGTCGCTAGATCTCGATTTACAAGATTTATGTAAAGAGTGGCTTAAGATGACCTTTGTCATAAATTGTGAATACGAATCCGATTCGCTTTGAGGATACATGTATTTTTATACTTATTTGTGTAGAGAAAGTTATCATTGGGCAAAATTGTTAATAAGTGAGCTTCCGCATACATTGGGCTCGTACCTACATCCTGATGATGTTGACACAGGAATGTCGGGATTGGCATAATCAAGGAGTGGCCTATGCGGCCTGAACGATGACGATGAATAATAATAATAATAATAAACCTTCCTCTTAAATTCAAAACAATACCAGTGGCACTGTCCTCCGCAATGAAAACTGCCCAATCCAATTCTTCACTATCACTGAAGCCAGGTGTCCCACCAATCAGTGCGATACTGCCACTATTTCGCCCACAACGATAAAACCTGCCTGTTTGGCCAGGTAGGCAGCATGCCCGGTTATTTAGTATTCTGGCGGGCATCCATGATTGATGCCGACCCGTGCCGAGCCGAGCCGAGCCGCACCGTACCGTACACTGTACCCGGGAAATGCATTAGGTTTTACGTGTTTTTGCCCAAATTGAGACTGCTTTTTTTGGCAATTTGACGGTTTATTTCTTATTCTACTGGTGCGCTTTTACGGAAAGGGTACTTTTGTACGTGAGGTGTTGGGGTTGGCGAGTATTTTTATTATGTTTAGACAGGTAAAGCTATTTAAAAATGTATTTTTTAATTTGTTTACAGTTGATCTCTGAATGAAACTGTTTGGTCATCAGTTGTTGTTTACTTCTAGGCCATATATCCCAGTTGCCGTAGGGGCCTACAAAGGACCTTTAGCTTTTAGATGCCGCCATTCCTGCGAAAAATATAGTATCACCTTAGAAAACCTTAGAGAAAAGTCTTTTACGTCCTCTCATGGGCAATATTGTGGTGCGTATCCGATTGAGATGTCATACATTCAGAACCACCCACAGAGTTGTCAAAACCAAACCGTTACCATTTCGCCTTGATGATCTTATAATAGCCTGCGAAATATGCATGAATGCATTGAAGTATAAATGGGTATCGTTTCACGTCCTACACGTACTCGTACGAGTATCAATAATTACCATTGTGATTGTGGTCGACCTTAATCTATGCAGTCTCTGTGACACGACAATTGGGTGAGGTTTTGTGAGTGATGAGCACTGCATATGTAATACCAGCTGCCGCCCATGGCTCTTCAGCGTTCCATCTATCTTTGTACCCAAATTCATCTAAATCGGTACGGTGGTTTAGGTATACAAGCGTAACAAACAAAATCACTTTTGTATTTATAATATTAGGGGGATTGATTTAGAAAGTACCGTAACTGGTGCCTTTCTCTGAACGCGGTGCATCTTAACACCGACCCTCAAGATTCGAGGTGTAACCCTGAAGATCTGGCAGAGCCTGCAGTATAACTGTAATATATCTAACGGGTCTAGAAATGTATAATGACTTTTTTTGGCATTTGAGTGACCAGAGAAGATCAGTTGCCTTTGAGTGACCGGTATTGTTACCGCCTGAAATTCTGCTCACTCTTTTGTGGTAAAAACTCAAAACAAATCAAACCTTCCCGTCTATTTTTGCCACATATTTAAAAGTCATTTATTCAGTATGTAAAGCAGAATCACAGTCCAATCATCGCGGAATTGAAAATATACGTCCGCGAAAAATTTAAGCAGATTACAGCTGTGTCCGATTTTTACATAATCATGTCGAGGCGGACGAAAAATGGGATAAGCCCGCATTTTATTAGAGAGTGGAGTGGGATTACATGGAGCGGATAAATATGAATTGTGGAGCGTGTGGTGACGAAATGTGTGGACACGGGGAATGGGTGAGGAACTGATGAATACTGGTACCTGCGTAGTTAGCCACATTGAGCTTAGTTTCACTTGATCAATGTTGTGGACTTACGTCGTATTATTATTTTTTACTCTGGTTAACTAGATAGATGAAGATTTCTATGTTATAGAGATGAAAGTTTTGTGTGTCTGAAATTCTGGTGAGGTGGTCAAGATTAAATTTGATTGAATTATAGGAAACTGAATAGGTAGGATATGATTTGTTCCTATTCAGTTCCCTATAATTCCATCATATTGGACCCAATCTTATCTTTTCAAGATTCACAGCGGATAGCATCTTGAGAATGCAATTTGAAGTAGACAGTATTCTACTCCAGATTTTTCTCCACATCACACTTTTGCTTAAATAAAGAATCAAACGCCGGACTTCAGCGCGTCATTGCAGCTCGCGCAAACGGTCCGTATGTAAATTATTCGGCATATGTAAATGTTCGGCCTCCCGCAGCCCAGGCCCCAGGCCTCCGCTCGACCTTATTCTTTTGTCTCTGTTCTAAGGCCGCTCTATTTGACTTTCTTTGCCTCCAATTTTGATAAGGTCAGCAGGGATAGACTTCGGAGCTTTAAGTTTGAGATTAGCTTAGCAAGACTCGAGGTATCCTTTGAAGAAGGTTGGTATTTAGATTTACGTATAATATGTTGGCTTTATGTCTGACCCCTGTTACCTTTTTGACCGTTGCGTTGTTAGTTGGGACCTGGGAAAATAAGGCTCGTTTTTATCATCTTATAAATAATTATTTGACCAGTACGATTGTACGAACTTTAAGATACTTTAAATTCTGAGTTTGTTTCAGTGTTTCTTCTCAGGGTAGTCAGCTAGGAAACACCGGCCTCTTCTAGTTTATAATTAAGTACCAAAAAAGATTGACGTGTAAAAGTGTTATGTGTAACCTATTAACTAAATAAATATCATTTATGAATGTAATAGTCATCATTGCTTTGCGTAGCAGGCCCTGACAAAGCATTGGCTAAAATTGTTGAAAACGTTTCATATTAAATTGTACCTGTAGATACCAAAAGCAGGTTGAATGATGAAAGTTTGAATTTATCTTACAATTGAAACAAATCATGTTAATCATCATCATCTGCCTAGCCTTTTCCCAACTATATTGGGGTCGGCTTACAGTCAAACCGGATTCAGCTGAATACCAGTATTATACGTGGAGCGGCTGCCTACCATACCTTCACAACCATTAACTGGGTAACACGGTACTCCTTGGCAAGACTGGTGTCAGATTTTCTGGCTTCTGACTATCCGTAACGACTGCCAAAGATCTACAAATGACAGACGGGACCAACGTCTTAACGTGCTTTCCGAGGCACGAAGGAGTCTCGGTATGTTAAGATGGTCATCCATCTACATACCAACCTCGGCAAGCGTTGCTTAATCTGAAGATCGACCCGTGCGGCTGTTATTATTTAGCCACGAGCTCCTACAAAATATGAAATTTAATTCAGGTTAATCCTGATTCCTGAACTTCACAGTGGTTTTCAGCAGCTCGTGCTAAAACTATGTTCATTGCATTCCGCACCTCTGCATATGCTTGCGCGCAAAATTAGTACCCAGTGATGCAGTAGGCAGATTAATTCGAGTGAAGTAGGGATTTGTGGAACAATGCTTTCATAAAAAAAGTTTATTCAATTTGTAACGATTTGGTTTGACGTTCAAGATAGCATACAATTTAGAATAAAACCGGTTAAGTGCGAGTCGAACTCGCACACAAAGCGTTCCGTACTATAAACCGAAGAAATTACATATCCCTTTAATATTTATTTTTTTACTAGCTTTTGCCCGCGACTTCGTACTCGCATATCCCGTTTTTTGCCGTTGCCGTATAAGATATCTTCCTCGTGAATGTGGCTATCATATCCAAATCAGGTAGTTACAGAGATTATAGGAGACGGGGCCCGGTAGAGCCCAGGCCTGCCAGAGTTGCGGAATTTTTTCGAAAGAGTTATCGCGGCCCCAGAACGCAAAGGGCTTTAAAAGGAACACGGATGGGTTTCAGTCAGTAAGAGTCTGACACGCCTTTCCGCTCCACCCAGAGCAGAGGAACCCATTTGATGATTTCCCATCCTTAAAAAACAAACAAACAAACTCTTCAGACTTATTATATTAGTAAGATGAGTTGTTATAGCGGCAATAGAAATACACACTCTGTGCGAATGTCATCCGTCTACTTGTTACAGACAGACGGACGGACGGACGGACAGCGGACTCTTCATTATAAGGTTCCGTTGGTTACGAACTTTCGGTACTTAAAAACTCAATAAAACGTCTAGAAGAAAAGTAAAATGGCATTAAAAGCATTCTTAAATTTCTTTTTTGGCACCCCAAGCAAAAGAATTCAAATCTCATTTCATTCACATTACCTTTGACCCCAGAGACAACACAAGTTTTTTTCATTCGTAAAACAAATCGTCGTAGTCAACTTGTAATTTCAGTTGAAAAACCTGTAGTTTCAGAGTAGAATTCCAGAGTAATCCCACAGATGTTAACATCAAATGGTCTAGACAAGAAAGCTCGGTTGTGTCGACTTGTCATATTGTGTTCGTGAAAACTTTACAAACAACAAGGTAAAATGTACCGCATTCAGAAGTTTTTCACTCTTGCATTTTTTTATAATTTGTCGATAGCACGTTTCGAGGGAGACACATTATTTAAGATCTGTGTAACTTTAGTGTAAATAGATCTCGTCTCGTCTGGGCTCTGGAAGGGGTAGACAGATTGGGTCAAAGATGTTCCTATCTCTGCTTGGATTTTGACTTACTACTGGTATACTGGTATTTAGTGGCATTCGGTTTGACTGGAAGCCGAACCCAATATAGTAAGACCAATTGGACAAGCTTGAGCGACTTCGAAACCTCTGTATCAGGTTTATACTTGGCTTGCGCAAGTATGACCACGTATCTGAATTTCGTACTAAGCTCAAATGGCTTCCTATTCGCCTTCGTCGGAATGCCCACATACTTTCTCTACTTTATAATGTACTCTTTAATCCTTCTACTCCTTTCTATCTTAAAGAACGCTTTCAGTTCCTCTGTGACACACATTCTAGGTCTTTGAGATCATCGGAGAATCTCAAACTAAGTATTCGTATGCATTCCACTTCCTTCTTTGACAAATCTTTCAGTATACAAGCGGCTCGTTTGTGGAATGCATTACCCATAGAAGTGAGGCGTGCCCAAACGCTACCAGAGTTTAAAAGAACGGTGAAGGAGCATTACCTTTCACTTTAACTTTTCCGCTCCTGTCTAAATTATACATATATTTGATATTTATTAGTATATAAATTGGTATTGTATTTATGTATTTTATATTATTATATCTAATTAGTATTGTTTAAAACGTTTGTACACTGACAGCCCTAAATCTATCTCCCTTCGTTCAATCCATCCAAAGGTTGTCTGGAAGAGATTGCCTTGTGCGATAAGACCGCCCATTGTGCACTTATTTTATGTATGATTGTCCTGTTCTTATTATGAGGTGTACAATAAAGTATATAATAAATAAATAAATAGTTGGGAAATGGCTCGGCAGATTATTTTTTTGACTTCGAAAGTACCTGGCTTGTCTGACTGAAACTAGCCTGACGACAAACTGTTACTGATTAATTTAGTATGAGTTTTTTGTTTTTTTTTCGTTTATTTATGCATCCGCCAGTGGCTATGCCCGCGGGTAGTTGAAAAACTTCCGAAGGGAACCGAGATATTATCACTTAATAAAAATAACTTTATTTCTTATTTCAGAAAATGGTTTACCCGTGTGCCAAGTTTCATCCAAATATCCGTTAAGACGCGAAGAGATAACAGACTGACAGACAGAGGCTTTCGCATTTACAATATTTGAGTATGAATTATCAATACATCAATTTTGCGATTATATTACACCCTAACAACTGAACAATTTCTCAAGTACTGCGGTCTCATCAAACAGTCCCAACGCCCAACAATAACGTAAGGGCCAAAAGGCACACATCCCATCTCCAGCCCTCAAGACGTTGAGTCAACAGGCTCTTTGTCAGGACACCCACATCCGAGCAAGGCCATCCATATCCGAGCAAAGCCAGGCCATAATAAAGCCCTCTTTTGTCTGACGTCATAATGGGCTTGATTTCCGATAGCCAATAGGGATTTGTTTCTTAATGTCTGCTCCAAGATGCTGGAATAATAGAGGAGCTTGTGACGTCAGTTGTAGGGATTTATGTTGTCTACTCGTGAACATTTCGTGAGCATTATTAAAGGACTTCTTCCCATAAAAAAAAGAAAGGGGACAATTATATCCACTCTTTTTTTTATGGGAAGTGATCTAATGACTTCTCTGGTCAAACTCCTACTGACTAAAATACTGCACTATATTGCAGGCACTGGCCCTAGCAAGTCTCGTCAAAAATGCTCTGTTTTCCTCTTAGGATGTACTGACTTTCAAAACAGTTTTCGTGTTTATAGCTATAAATTCCAAAGATAAACAAGATATTTTTATATGATTTCACATATAACACCTTAATATCCCCAACCATAGCTCAAAATATCATTATTCCTTAACAAACACCTCAAAAATTCCCACCCTCAAACAAATAATAGGAAATATAAAATAATGAGTTACAATTTAGGCGTCGCTCCCCGAATTACACACAATACGCCTCGGTCGGCTCATTACCAACCTGTTACCAACATTTTCAGGTACTTTCGGGATATTTTCAGGTACTTTCAGGATATTTTCAGGTATTTTCAGCATCATTACTGCCTACGGCGTAATTATTATACTCGGCATCAGGTGATTACATCAAATGACATGAAAATTTAGTAAAATATTGTGGAGACGGTATTACGGTAATGTTTAGTAGTGGTGAAGTGTTCGTGGGCTGTGTACGAGGGCCTTAATGTCCTAGCTCGTTTTGTACGATTTAATGTAGGTTTGTGAAGTCAACACGTCCTTGACGACCATTTAAATAATACCTGCTTGCTACCTGTCGCGAGGCAACTGTCTCATTTCTCATAAAATAAATTTGCGATAAAAATAAATTCACTTGTCATGCAGAGTATAAAGTTGCTATTAAATTAATATCAGGCGCGCAAGCTTGATATATTTAGGCAGACGAATGTGCCTAAGGGTGAGGTTACATTGGTCGAGTGGATATTCTAGTTCTTGTGTTTTAATTGAGTATGAGTATTATGTTGAATATGACTGGAGGGAGAGTCACATTGTCCTTGAAGGTTACATTCACAAAATCCACAAAAAAGCCCCTTTTTGTGGATGAGAAATCATCAAATGACTTCTTCCGCTCTGGGCGGAGCAGGAGGGAGTGTCAGGCTCTTACTGACTAAAACTCACCTGTGTTTCTTCAAATGTCCTTTGCATTCTGGGGCCGCGGTAACTCTTTCGAACTATTGCTCAATCCTTTCAGGATTACAGGATTACTTCATAATTTTAAAAGCATAATATTTCCGATGTGAGATTGAGACTGAGATCTGCAAGACGCTAAGCACTGTCGATTTTCAAAACGGTAACATGATGTTATTGCTACGTTATCGTCATAGTAAGGCCCCAAGTACTGCGAACAGTTACCATTAATCCATCCCTACCATAAGATTAATTATGGTTTTCCTGTAACTGTCTATTGCAGAAGCATGTATGAATAGCCAAACAAGACGGCCGATACGTTTGCCTGCTGCGATTACTATCTTAAAGCGAGTGACATCGATATTTAATTCGACCCTGCACTAGACCACTTAGGTCCTCCGTCGATGTAAGCTAAGCCTTAGTCCTTAGTGTCGTGTTTATGACGCGTGTTTATTTATTATTAGATCTTAATGTTCAAATGGAAACGAAATGGGAGGTGATAAGTAACAGCTGTGTCGAATTACCCCTGGCGAGACGTTACGAGGTGTGAATGACACAGAACCTACTTTTTAGGGAGTCCCTTTGATGTTCGATTTTTTTTGTGGCTTCTTGCAATTCAACCTATGAGGTTGTCGATTGCTTAACCGGGCTTGCCTGTGGTGGCCTTAATATAATATTAGAGCCTCCAGCCAGGGCTTATAAAAAAATTACAAACTAAGCAACTACACGCTAAGGGCACCCCCTGTGGGGTACGGGCCTCGGCCTAGGGTGTCGCTGGGGAGAGGATAGCTAGGGACGGGCTGGATCGAACTAGAGTGTTCGAGAAGCCAGTTTTAGTTGAAAGTATTAATTTTCGTTTAAAAGATTGTGGTTGGAATCGAGACTGGAAGAAGAGAAGCATGGCGGAAAAGGAAGGATCAGCTGTTGTTACCAATCTGAATGTGTACGGGATGAGGGTTGCAGAATATTTAGTACCTTACTTCCTTACTTAATAAACTTCCAGAAGATTTTCGTTGTATGGCAAACACCATCGTATTATAGATAAAGTATATTGGGAACAAAATAAAATGAAAAATTTGAAAAATTATTTCAATATCATTGTTCTACCATAATGTTTGTCTTTTGAAACCAAAGATTGATTGGTAGAGAACGCCTTGTTTGACCAAGTCCGACATAGACTGACGTCAAATTCTAGTTCGCTCATACACCTGCTGTAGAACGACGTTTTCGCGTGAGGGTTAGATATTATTTATTTATTTATTATATACTTTATTGTACACCTCATAATAAGAACAGGACAATCATACATAAGATAAGTGCACAATGCATTTAAAATTGTTTTATCTTATAAGCTTTTCGATTAAATTTGATTCCGTTTTCTGTTTTTATACAAGCTGAAATTTAAATGGTTTGTCTTGATCATACAATCGATTTATGAAAAATAATAAATTTAAAATAAAGAAATGCAGAATAACAATTATGATAAACAAAAAAAAAAAAACAATTATGAATCGCTATTCATTTTGTCGGCGCGCCGCCGCTCTGCCAGGAGTACCTACATCACGTATAGTGAGTTACTATTGTTTGTCACACATTCGAGTTTATGAAAAATTTTTTATGCATTGGAAAAAAAAATCAACTTTATGTTTCGATAGCACTACTGATGGCTAATTGTTCTGTCGCGGGAAAACAACCATTAAAATTTCAGCGTATATATTTATCTATTGTGTGTAGAGTGGTGCAACATGGTTTTAAAAAAATTAGGATTTCCTTTCTTTCGTAGAGACGATCTTCATAGGGTAATTGGTAATAGGTGTATGAGAAAACTCGAGGGTCGAGTTGAATGGCATTTGACCAACGAGGGTCCAGTTGTAAACTGCTTCAGCTGATGACGAAATATAATATATATGTATTTGTATTGACTAGCTCATTTGGTAAAAAAATACTACATTCACAAAATTTTCCCGAATCCATAAAATAAAAAAAAGACATTAAAACCTGTACCAATCATCAAATCCTTCAAATTGTCAAGATAATCTTATCCTTTCTGATCTCCCAAAAAATAACCGCCATGTGTAAATTACCGTTGTTCCCCACGGGGGGAAAATAACGAAGAAAAAATAGGAAACATTAAAAGCTGTTTCCTTTACGAAACAATATCTTGCGTCAGATCAACCGTAACGATAATTTCTGTGGCTTTAGACCAAGGAGTATTCCTTTCTTTATAGTCTATGGTCTTTTGTTTTTCGGTACGGATATCGTTGTGCAGTATCGTTTATTTTTTATTCTTCGTTATCGTTTTGTTTTTACCGCTTATGAGGTAGTCGTTTTGGGTAAGTTATAAGACAATATTGTGGTTTTCTGATATCTTCCCAATTGGTCGTTTGGAATTGTTTAGAGGAAGGAGTGATTATGGGGAAAAAAATTAAAAGTTACATAGTCATTTTGATACGAATACTGAAAAATGAGATTTAGATAAAGAATTTTATATTTATCACAAAACACGAATGTAGACAGTATTAAAATTAGAGGAAATAGAGCGACATCTTGTTTTCATAGAAATAGTTTTAAAATTGATTACAGATACAATGATATCCATAAAAACGTGCAGTCGCATCATTGTCACACAGTCGCGTTGTGCCTGTATGTGGGAACTTTAAGCCCTTGGAGATTTCATGCTTAATCTCGGTCTCCGATGAAAAGCTATTGTTATCATGGCCATGTTTACACAGCTTGTGTTCGATCGATCTGTGGGATGGTCCCACTCAATGCCCGTCTGAGGACACATTACAGTTTCAAACTGCCACAATGCACTCCAAGTCGTTAACAAACTGTGATTCACAGGATACTAGAGTAGGAGTAACATAAATTATTTAATTACAAGAGTCTTGTAATTCGTCAACAAATCTTATATAACTTATGGTCCACCAATTGAACGTAGATATTAGACACCTCCCCAATCGAGGGAACCATTTCATCAGGACTCATCACTACGTATATTTATTTACCAAGCGACTTCCCCTTCCACAGTATATTCCGTGGAAGCCGTGCTTTTTCCGGGATAAAATTAAGACTATCAGCAATAGTGTCACATGCTATCAGTGGAAGCATTTCCGAAATTCACAAACATATAACAAAACAAACAGTTTTACATCTTCATTGCATTCGATTGTTCTTTATGCAGCACAAAGTGCTACAAACTGCCAGGCATTCACGACCCGTCAAACAATGAAGGGAGCCAACAGAGCACGTGCGTGACATCCTCCATCAAACCACCAAGTCAAGGAACAAACCAAACAGCTAAGTTTTAAAGCGACGAAGAACAATTTTCCCTATTTATTATATACGTGAAACCAAACAAAACCATGTATCAGCTATACATATATTAACACTAGCTTTTGCTTGCGACTTCGTACGCGTATATCCCGTTTTTATCGTTCTCGTATGTATTTACCGTTTCCGTGTAGCCTATAGCATTTGTCATGGATGTGGACATACAAAAATAATTTTCCAAATCCGACTGGTAGTTCCAGAGATTTAGTGCGTTCAAACAAGCTTCTCAGCTTTATTATTAGAATAGATTCCGTACATGCGTAGTTGTTTGTGCGTATCTACGAGGAGTTGTCTGCTGTCACAAACAAATGAAGACTGACGTCAGATGAAGTGGCTTCACTCCTTCACTCGGAGGGAAAGGTATACAAACTTAATAATTTATCTTTTTTGCAATGATTTCGGCTTTTTATAATTTTATTCGTATCTCTTTGGATCATAAAAGATTCAAGTTGATTGTTGCGACAGGATTGTAGACATTTTCTAACTTATTCGCTCCAACTTTTGACGTTGAAGAGCCCTGCTGTTTTATAGAGTATTCTTCAGAAATATTGTGACACATAATAGCGCCAAAAACCCAAAAATATCTGCATCGTCTGCCTTGAAGTCGTTTGTACTGTAAAAGCTAGTTTTAATGGTAGGTATAACCATCAAAAAACCTTTTTTGAACCTATTCAGGTCTGTATTACCAAAGTCACCTAAAGCTCCTTTTTTAGATCCAAAGTTTAAGTACTTTTAACGATTTATTATGCCTTGAACAATGTTTCAGGTGTATTTGAATACAAATAAATCACGAGGTAGGGTGAGATAGGATAGAAAAGTGTGCAAGTTAGCTGATAACGTAACTCAGTAAGATGAGGTGAGGATGGAGGCTGTATTATCTTATATTTATGAGTTAACTTTGTTATAAGTGTTTCGGGATAACCTGGGGATCATAAAGTTTGCTATTTCTTAAATACTTCGTTGCTATAGAGCAAAGGAGGTACTAGGAATATTACATTACCTTTAGATATATAATTTGAATTTTCACCATTTAGTCTACCTATAATTTCTTATATTTCAGGGAAACATAGCGAGATGGACAGACGACATTTATTCCAACACGAGTAGGACTGAATGAGGCTTGGACAGACATGTGGGTATTGGCGTAAGAAAAGAGAAGTCTTATTCAGCTGTGCGCGAAGTCAGGCTTGAAAGGTGATGATGATGAGAGTAACATTTATTTATTTATTTATTAAAACTTTATGCACAAGTAAAATCACTGTACAAAGGCGGACTTAATGCCTTAGGCATTTTCTACCAGTCGACCTTAGGGTGGTGCAGAGACAACATGGCAGGTGCAATTTAAAAAAAAATAACTAAAAATAGAGAGAAGTAAAATACACTTAAACAAAGTTATTAAGAAAAAACGAATCCAACGAATTAGCGCTGTGATGATTCTACCAACTTCTTGCGAATGTGCTCACGTGCCTTCACCTTAAAGGACAACCGACTTGTTGCCGTCCTGATGTTCAGAGGGAGCGCATTCCAAAGGAAAATTGCTTGAACAATGAAAGAGGAGCGGATAAAGCCAGAGCGGTGAGAGGGACATCGTAGAAGGCGATTATTGGTAGAGCGAAGATTTTTACTGTGGGCAGAACAAATGAATTGAATTTGTGAAGTTACATAAGAGGGAGACGAAGGATTATTAAGAAAAGAAAACAGACTAGTTAAGGCCCTCAGCGCTCTCCGCTGACGAATGGGTAACCATTTTAATAGTGAGCGATGCGCGGATACATGATCATACTTACGGAGATTGAAGACAAATCGAATGCAGTTATTTAGAAGGCGGTCAAGTTTATTGAGGAGATCTGCATTCAGGTCGTAGTAGCACACGTCACCATAGTCAATCATGGGGAAAATTAGGGACTGTACTAGCATTGCCTTTATGTGAGCTGGGAGAAGATTTTTCAGCCGATACAGAGACCGCAACGTTCCGGTAACTTTCCGACTGACACTCGTGACCTGCTTTCGCCAGTCAAGACAGGTGTCGACATGCAGACCAAGATCCTTAATCTCGGAACCAAACGATGGTACAGGTAAGCCATTCAGCTTTCTCAAGCTATGGGAACTGCCAACTATGATAGCCTGACATTTTGAAGGGTTAACTGCCACCCCGAATCGGTCTGACCAGCTTTTAACTAACCTACCAATTCCCGGTTGAGCTCCTCGATCGCATCCGATAATTTGTCAACACCTGCCTGACAATAGAGCTGTAGATCGTCAGCGTAGAGATGATACGCACACCGAAGCTCAGTGGTTATTAGATCAATAAAGATGGAAAACAAAAGAGGAGATAAAATACCGCCTTGATGACATGATCAACTAACATGACCATGTTCGACTATCATGACCAATTTAATTAACAAAAGACAAGACAGACATGACAACATGCTGCAGCATGTATAGAGACGCTTTACATCCATCACGGGTTCGAAACAAGGAATCCGAACAAGGAGACGTGTGACAGGGATGGCTTCATCATGGTGGAGAGGAAAAAGAAGAAGAAGCCAACTTGTCGGAACCAGTGCGGCACCGCGCTGGCTGGACCAAACATGCTGCTGCGTCCAGCAACACCTACGACGCAGCTGTACGTGTCCCGGCTGCATCACTCCACGAAGGTTGAGGAGATCGTGGAGTACATGAGAGTGAAGACCAACTGTACTTTGAGGGTCGAGAAGTTGGAGTCGCGTCACAACACAAACTTCAAGTCGTTTGTGGTCCGGGTTCCAACTCATCAGCTCGAGGTATTCCTCAAAGAAGAGTTTTGGCCGAAGGGTGTCGTGTATCGACGTTTCCGCGGCCAGCTGCGCGACACCAGTCAGCGAAACACGACGCCGTCATTTCGTGTGCAATAGTTAAATAAGGCTTATTAATATGTATTAGTTTATTATTGTTTAAGATTATTTTGTGTAATATGTCTATGGGCCTCAGCAGCCTGATAATAAAATGATTATTATATATTATTATTATAGCTGTATGTACGCACAATGGCATAAAAACACACAAGCATGATTTCACACAGCTTTATTAAAAAAAACGATACAGTTTCATCAGAATATAAACATATGGCATCACAGTCGAGCTCCCCATCAGTTCGTGACACGTTCTATCACCCTCAGCTAATATAAAAATACTCATAACAATAATACTAACATTTTATGTACATAGCCTACACTTAGCATATTATTTACGCGCGAAAGTTATCTTTAAGATATTTTTCAGAACAGAATATAATTTCAAGAGCATTGAAGAGTTATTTTTTTGGTATTTTCCACAATATCATACAAGCCTCGTTTTGTTAATTCTAGACCCAATCGAAAAATATTTCTCAATATCTAAATACAGGATTTAATGATGGCGATTACCAAATAAGGTCTCCGCAAACTTTCCAAAATATTGCACATCTGAGTACGGTGGAACTCCCAAAAGTGGACTATATTCAGGCTGGGCAACTAATTGCTGTTGTTGCTGAGCATATATTTCAGGAAGATCCGACGGGTTTAAAAGAGAGCCCAAGTGCGGATCTTCTAAGCTAGGAGCAGGCTCTGATGAAGGTTCTGGTTGTTCATTAGGTTTACCTGTCGTGATCTGCAACTCCGGTTGTAGTTGAATTTCTACTGTTTCAGTTTGCTTCTCGGTATCTTCAGAGGGTCTAAGAGTGGATATTTGGATTTGATTGTTAGTATCTAAATGTTGTTCTTGGTATTGCTGTTGTTGTGTTTGTTCTGATCCATCGTGTTGTTGTTTTGCTTGTTCCACTTCCTGTTGTTGTTGTATGTGTTCTGATCCGTGTTGTTGTGTTTGTTCTGATCCGTGTTGTTGTGTTTGTTCTGAGCCAGGTTGTTGTTGTGTTTGTTCTGAGCCATGTTGTTGTTGTGTTTGTTCTGATCCCTGTTGTTGTTGTTGTGTCTGTTCAAATTCATGTTGTTGTTTTTGTGCTTGGTTCGATACCTGTTGGTGTTGTTGTTGTGAAGACTGTTGGAGTTCGGGTTGTAGACTCTGCAAAAGGATTGGTTGGAATTGTTGTAGTTCAACTGGGTGAGAGTGTTGTTGTATCAGATATTGCTGAGGCTCTCTGTATTGCGATGAGCCTGGTGTCTGTGGAGGATTTGATCGTCGTACTTCTAGAAGATATTGTTGGGAATGAATATCCTCATGTTGATATGGGAGAGGCTGTAGCTGCTCAAATAATTGATGATGAGGCTGAGTGCGTAAATTTAGCAATTCCCGTTCATATTGAGGAGCAACCTGTGTTCGCTGATTTTGGTAACGAGCTGATCTGGGCGGTTGAGGAGGTTGAGCAGATGGTTCAAAAAATAATTCTTGTATCTCCTGGCGCTGAATTACTACATCATGTCTTGGTGGTTGGGTGGTTGGTGAATGGGGTCGTATCGTTGACTGATATTGAGGCTGCGGAGTAGAATATTGAAAATATATTGATTGTGGCCCAGGAGTAACAAACGGCAGATATGTTGTTGACTGCACTGATGGAGGTCGAACTGTTGGTTCTGACTGGTGAATTATTTCAGGTTTCAGCGGTTGAGATGTTTGAGACTGCGGTTTGGTTTCTTCTTGAGTCTGTTGTTTCTCAGAGTCTTCTTGTTCTTTTACATTAGGTTGTATAGTTGTTGATGATATGAGTTGATCGGATAAAAGCTGTTGTTTTGGAGTGGACGATGCAAGCGGTTGCAAGGGTGTCGGTAAGAAGACTGGTGTAGTGTGAGACTGTGGTTCCAATGGTTGGACATATTTGCTGTAATTAGGCTTTAATGGAGGCAAAGGGGTTCGTTGGGTTGATGCTGGTTGTACTAGAAAATTATCTGGAGTTGGCGTAGACTGATATTTGAAACTAAATGGTCTTGGTGAACGTCCTGTAATGATTGGTGATCGGCTTGTTTGTTGCAAGAAAGATTGAGAAGTAAGTAGCGATTGAGGTAGTGGCTTGAACTTAGGCAGGTGCTGGAATTGAATCCCTTGAGGATTAGACAGAGGTTGCCTAGGATCTTGGTAAAGTAAATGTTGTTGAAGTGCATTTTTCGGTCTGGGCTGATCTTGAATTTGTTGTTTAAAAGGAATGTAATGAGGCTGTTGCTGAAAAACTGGTTGATATTTTTGTAGGTCTTCAATGAGTCTTTGAAACATGGGTGCTAATTGAAGATTTTGCTTCAATTGTGCTTTTTGTTCTTGGGAATGCAGCACCACTTCTGGTTCAATTTGCGGTGGTAGCTGTACTGAGATCGGCTGAGATTGTAACTGAGCTTGTTGTGATTGATCAAATTGCTGTTGTTGCGCTTTTTCGTACATCATGTTAGTCGGTAAGTTTTGAGAAAAGCTTGCAAAACTAATAGCACCGTTTGGATGCGCATGGTACCCCTGAAATAGAAGAAAATAAACAAGTTAGTCAAGTATATGCTTAAGGTAGGTTTTTCTTTCAAAGGAGTTCAATATAACATTATATATATTACTAGCTTATGCCCGCGACTTCGTCCGCGTGGAACAGCTACTTTGGGCAGCCATTTTTATTTATAAGATATAACTTTATTTATTTTTATCGAGTCCCACGACCACGATCTTTTTTATTTAAAAGGTTCGTGGTTATATAATAACGCAGGCGGTGCCGCCCGCGGCACCGCCTGCGTGAACGTCGAATATTATCCCCAGGGAACATACTCCCGTCATAAAAACTATCCTATGCCCTTTCCCAAACTATCTCTATACCAAATTTCATCCATATCGATTCAGCGGTTTAAGCGTGAAGAGGTAACAGACAGACAGACACACTTTCGCACTTATAATATTTATTAGCATGGATAAGTATGGAGTATGGATGTTCATTGGACTGATAAGACGAAGATTTTAAGTGTATCATGCTCACCTGTTTAGGCACTGATACGTCGATCTGCAACTGAGTTTGTCCAGCTTTTGATTGTTCTTGATTTTCCTGATTAGGATAATTTTTGTCACGGCTACCTTCCTGGTTACCGAAGTCAACGCCTTGTCTAACAGGAATAATCTGGTATAATCCGTTCCGTTGAAGGTATTGCGACGGCACAACCTGTCCTGGGTATCTGAAGGGTCCAAGTTGATCGTATATTGGGAACAAAGAAGACATGTGTTTTCTTGGAACAATTTGTTGCCGGAAAATCTCTCGAGGAAGTCCATGGTCCAAAGCTTGAGGTAACGCCTCAAAGTGAAGTCTTGGTTGGTTCACCGTATAGAGCGGTATCGGTGGCCTGGGTAGTTCCACCGCTTTTGGTGCACCTTCCTGTAGATTCTCCCTTTCTGAGGCTTTTTGAAGTTTGTATAGTTTTGAATTTGAGTAAGCTGACTGTGATGCAGCTGGTACGGGAACTTCGAATGACGTTGGTGATGAGTGCTGAAAAAAAAATTATAGAGTCACTGATGGTCGAAGCGAATTTGAAATAAACGACTACTTTGTTATACGTAGGCAAAAAAAAGGATCCCATGGTTCTCTTACAGAGCTTGAGAAATGCTTAATGGGGTGAATAAGCTTAAGTGTATTTCTGTGCCCATGAATTTATCTGCCAAGTATTGATGACATTTATGTTTAAAGAGGAAGATAATATTAAGAGTCATGGATTATTTAGTTTAATGTGAACAAAAACAAAAATGAAACAAACATTTCCCTCGATAATATGAGGGTACATAAACCTGATGAGGGATGATTTAATTGCATTACGTAGTTTTGGCACGGCCAGTATTTGAATCAGTATCGGTTTGGCACAGTCGCGGTATTTAGTGTTTATGTGCTATAACTCGCTTATTGACTGCCGATGCCAAATCTGATGTATGATTATATTCTATAAAATATATTAGTGTCTTTGCTGAAATATGGGATATTATAATTCAGTTACTATGCTTATCGCTTTTGTTTATTACCCAATGAGTTATTGATGCTATAAAAAAAACCTAATACGAGTCTGTCCAGCCATGCTATCCAACCGATTTGGTTTTTTTTTTTGGATAATGCTAATAATTTAAGGTCTTGGCATGAATTTGTCATCGAGTATTGGAAAAGACCTAACTTTCGCCTTTTTCGAGTAACACTTAAACGAGATTCCCTTCTGTACATTTCTTATGTGTTCATAAATTTCTTTCTCTATTTCGCCGGCTTTAATTGAGGTAAGCGGTTCTTTAATAGTCTCAGAACACTCGCTGGGACGAGCTCTTTCATTTAAGCTGATGCCCACTCAAAGTGGTTGAGTTGGAGGATAGTTAGGTGGGAACAACATACAACTTGATTTTAATATAGCTATTGATGAAGACTTTGACCATCGTCGTTTTCATAACTTGCGCCAATCATTTGAATTTGTTTAGATCTAGTGACTCAACTGATATTATATTTCTCAGCAAGGCTAAATTTAAAAAAGAAATTGTTACTATTTTAAGTGATCAGAACCCTAATTATAAAGTAATGTTTCCTTTAGTTCTGTTTATTTTTATATCGTTCTTTCAAACAACTAGTAGGTCTGTTAAGTAATATGTGGATAACGTTGTGAGGAGTGTATTTGTTACGTCTATTGTTAAGTTCCAACCTATGTTTACTTATTATTACACTGATGTTTGTTGTCCCTAAATAAATAAATAAATAGTGTACAGTAGTGTACATCTTTTCTAATTCTTCATTATTTTATTGAACCTTACCCTGGTCTGGTACACGGATATCGGTGAGTAGAGGTGTTTGGCGACCGCCGCTTCGAAGGAGCCCGGCCCCTGCTGGCTCAGCACATCGGATATCTTGATGATCTGGGGCAGCCTCATGCCGAACATTTGCTGGAAAAGAGAACACTATGTTCAATACCAGAAGGTTAAAATTTCGTTGGGAGGATTTTTGGATGTTCATTAATCAATAATGAGTACGTGCGTAGTTATAATGGGCTTGATGAATAGAATGTTGTCTTGGTGGTACAGGAGAGAAATTGATTGTAAAATACTGGAAAAGATTTTTCTAGAACATTAAAATATAGAAAAGAAATGTGCTGGTAAAAGTTAAACCAGAGACAATCAAAAAGTGATACTTATTGATTTATGATTATTGAAACTTATTGAATTTGTTTGAAAACCACAAAAAAAATAAGTTTTCTTGTTATACCGGTTATTTGTCATTGACGTTTTAAATATTTTAGATTAGGCGCTATTTTAATACGGGCATAGTGTCGTTCAATTTTTATCTGAATATCCCGTGTCCGATTCCTTTGGCATAGACCACGAGAGTAAAACCATGTGAAAAGCTAATGATAAAATTTTATTTGGGATATTGCAGACCACCCGCCCAAAAACTACCTACTTAACAATTACACTGAAAATGTAATCGTAGTGTAACTCAGTAGTAAATAATCAGCATTCCCCAGACAGCTAGCCGGAGTGACAGACACTAATCCCCTAGAGACGCTGATTGTGTCTCGTCAAGCTCTGTTAATGACCGGTGCCGCTTGGTTTCGCTAAGTTTTTGGATGGCGTGGCTTTTTGGGCCCAAAACATTATTGAATAAGGCTAAAGCCAGTGTTGAAATGAAGATTGTGGTAATTGTTGATTCAGTTTTTTATTACGGTGACAGAATTTTTTCGTTCAGAACTCCAAAGAAAATAGTACGTAGTAGGAATGGCAACGGATTGTGAAGCTTGCCACCTACGGACTTACGATTAGTTCCGAACCCGAACTAAGAATCGTGTTGTCATTCATTAGTAGGTGATACGGAATAGAATACGCCCGAAACTACGGACTTCGGGTTTAGAGAGTAGCCCCCCTGACGTGACAACCACGACAATTTTGCTACGAGTGTGACGACAAAGAAGACAGAAATTTGTAAAATGAACTACTGTCTCATGGCAGGAATGGTGTGGTGCAGCTAGAATGGTAAAAACATACTAATAGCTTTGTTTGAATTACTTGCAATGGGCCACACGAATCGGTGGCGAAAAATAGAGAAAATATACTAAATATATCTTGTGTTAAATTTTTATAATTAAACGTGCTAAACACGTGTATAATTCAAGAACATAACGTTAACAAATATTTTCTCTGAGAGCAATAAAGGAAATGTCTCTCCAATTTGCCCCAACGTTGATCCTCGTAAAAGGTAAAAAATAAATACAATAACGAACGTTTAATATCTTCCGGCAGCGAATAACGGTGACATTATAATATATATATTTTTCGTTTTCCCCTGTCCCCGCGTGTCCCCGCGTGTCCCCGCCTGTCTTCACGACTAAGTAGAGAGTCACTTTTACGCAATTGGCACACAAATCACGAAGCAACAAAGTGGAGGGTCGTATGTGTAGTCCGGGAAGGTTAAGGACTATTATTTTAATTTTTAAAGTCCTGTTTGCATGGTCTAAGAAACGGTTCAACCATTTTTTAGATTAGCTAAAGTCCACACTTCTTTCATGGGGTATTGTGTTAAATGTTACAACAAAATACCTTCTGACATATTTATAAGTAATTAAATCAGTAATATAATTACTGATTTAATTACTTCAATAATTAAATCTATTAACTACTAATCTTCAATCCAGTGATTGTACACTGGTCACAATAAAAGAAGAATAACTAGCTGTGTTTACCGAATCGATTTCATCATATTAATGTTTCATACAAAGAACAACAAAAACAGCAATGATTTTTTTTTTTTCATATTTTAAGTTAAGAAGTTACTCAAGTTTAGGTATATCATGTATAAAAGATTTAATCAAAATAATAATTCATAACATCAAATAAAGAACGCATCCATACTTAATTCCTCCGTATTCCCCTCATTTTATCCCAGACTATAAATACGTCCCCAAACGAGTGAGGACCGCGTCGACAGAAAGATTTCCCGGCGGGAAATAAAAAGAAGGCCGTACTTAATACACAGATGTAGCGCCGGCCATTACACTCCGCTTGATAAGAACCGCCGATTTCATTCATTAAACCTCACTCATGGACGTATTGCTTCTGACTTCTGAGAAGATGGGCTTAGAGAGCTTTTTCATTTAGATGGAGTGGGAACCAATAAAATTTTAAGAAGGCTTGTGTGTAACTTCTTCATTTAGGATTCAAAGTTTTCGTGTGTGAGAAGTTGTCTGAAAGTGGCACCTTTGATTGAAAAGTTGTGGGGAAATCGGTTGTCATGGTATGGGCACGTGATATGAAGGAGTGAGGAGCCTGCCAGAGGAATGTTTTGAGTTTGAATGTGGATGGCAATAAGGATGACCAAAGAAAGAATTAATGGATGATGTGAATAATTGTATGTCTAGAAAGACGGCGATAAACTAATGACTATTGAGATGACGGCGAATGGAAAAGCACCAGGTGAGATTTTGGTTAAACGCGATCAATAGTTATTTTAAAAACAGGCTAAGTGCGAGTCGGACTCGTATGTACAGGGTTTCGAACGAATAATATATATTTAACATTTTACTTTAAAATCATCGTTTTTTTGTTGATTATTATGTTTCTGTAATATATAGGTACCTATTTATCTGTATTTTTTTTAAATTTTAGGCTCAACGGTTTCGGAGATCTGGGGGGTGGGGATGGTCAAATTTCATCTTTATTTTTTCATAACTTCGGAATGGAATATTTTAAAATTATGAAAAAAACCATTTACGAGACCCTTACCTATGATAAACCCTTATTTGTTATTTCACACGGTATAGTTGAAAACACTTATTATTATTTTTTGTTTTGCCCCCAAAAAGTGGCCCTATTTTTTAAATTTATTTACTTCGTTACAGACAACCAAGTGATCCTAAAAGGGTTACGTTTACCGTACAGAGGTTCGGAACCCTAAAAAAATACGAAGAATGATGGCATGCTGGACCGACCCCAAATAAATTGGTATAATTACAGGAGGATAAACCTTTATGTATGTAGTTTCATTTATGTATGCTTGATGAAAAACCGTGGTGTCGCGATTTATCCGAAACAAACTTAAGAGTGCGAATGTGTTTGTGTTGGCCAAACGATACGGATAAATATTCATACATATGCCATGCCTTCGGGTCAGTAAATAATAACTGTCTATAGAAAATACAGCATCAGCTTTTATATCCTGAGCTCCGTTAGAAATGTAGTAGTCGTAGTTAAATTATTGTAGATTTATTTGACGACTGTAATATAGGGCATTCAGAACAGTTATAATAATATTATTCAGTCGTCAAATAAATACAAAATGATTAACACAAGAAATATGACTCGGTAGTAAGTCTATTAAGGCGCTTCAGAATATACGCTTGATTAGAAGTTGTCGCACCAATAAACAGTGACAAACAAGCTTTATATTAAAAACATTATTTAACATTTTATCGCAGCAGATTGTGACGTTTCTGATATTAATTCGCGCCAGTAAATTTCTCTTCACTGGGCGACACATTCTCTCACTCTGCTATAATGTCACTGGGACAAACACAAAGAAGGTTTATTTTATTTGGTCTGGTCACATTAATATAACCTTTTTTTTTAAGGATTGGAAATCATCAAATGACTTCTTCCGCTCTGGAAGGGCGTGTCAGACTCTTACTGAATAAAACCCGTCCGTGTTAATAATAATAATAATTCGGCCCATGATCACCTACGGGGCCGTGGTGTGGTGGACCCGCACAAAGCTAGGTACAGCCGTAAACAAACTTCAGCGCATGCAAAGGCTAGCCTGCATGGCAACGACGGGCTGCATGAGGACTACTCCGACTGCGGCGCTGGAAGCCATACTGGGACTCCCTCCGCTCCACCTGTTCATACAACAGGAAGCGACGATGGCAGCAGTCCGTCTTAAAACACTGGATCTCTGGGGTAAGAGAGAAACACAACACACCGCTCTGCTCGAGGAGCTCAACAATGAACTCCCCATAACAAAAGCAATCAATGACCGGATACCCAAGCAATTTATCTTTGATAAAAAATACAAAATCCAATTGCATGAAGATCACCGCTGCGAAGGGCTGTGCCCCACAGAGCTGCGGGTCTTCACCGATGGATCAAAAACAGGTACTGGCACGGGTGCGGGAATCTTCTCAGAGGATCTCAACATTCATATAGCCACACCATTGGGGGTCCACAACACAGTGTTTCAAGCTGAGTGCATGGGCATTTCCCTGGCGACTTCAGCCATCATAAACAGGGAAGTTAAGGACCACTCAATACGCATACTCTCGGACAGCATGGCCGTCCTGCAAGCTCTGAACAGTCACACAGTTAACTCTGGTCTGATTCTCGAGTGTCACCAACGTCTCAACCAGGTTGGTAGATACAACAAGGTAACCATTCAATGGATCAAAGGACACAGCGAATCCCGAGGCAACGATGCAGCGGACGAACTCGCCAGAAGGGGGTCGAGTATGACAACGATAGGACCTGAACCTATTGTACCACTCCCCTTCGGTCACCTACGCAATCTGGTAAGAACACGCACTAATGATAAACATCACAAGCTATGGGTTGACCATAGTGAGTGCAGGCAGGCCAAAGAGGCACTTCCCTCTATTGATGGCCGTTTCACGAAAAAAGCCCTAAGACTTACTAAACAGCAGTTGCGTATAGTCACAGCCGTCACAACTGGCCATGGGTCTTTTAATAAACACCTCTATGTCATAGGAGTCACCGACAGCCCACTTTGCAGAGCCTGCATGGAGGAGGACGAGACAGCAGCACACCTGCTACTAAGCTGCCCGGTAGTCGCTGATTACAGGGCTAAGTACTTCGGTAACCCAGGTACCCTTTGTGAGATAGTTAGTAACACCAAGGCGTTGCTGGCCTTCCTTGGGGAGCTGGGGTGGATCGAATGACACATTTGTCCCACCTGCACGCAAAATACGCGCTTAGTCGTGGAGTTGCGGAAACCAGCCCGAGTTACATACATACATACATACATACAACCCGTCCGTGTTCCTTCTAAAGCCCTTTGCGTTCCAGGGCCGCGGTGACTATTTCGAACGAATTCGGCAACCCTTGCAGGCTCTGGCCCTAGCGGGCCCCGTCTCCTATACAGACCACTCTTTGAGGCGCGCGTGGAATACAACGCGCCATCGACCCGGGCCTGGTGGTGATCGGACAGCGAGCTACCCAAAGTAACAGAACAGTTGGTATCTAACGATGAGAAGTTTAGCAAAGACAAACGAAATGCAGATTTTGCTATACACTGATGGTAGGTAAAGCTATCTCTATAATGATTACAAATCAGCACTAATAAGGCGCTAGAACCAGAAGGTTTTATAGCAAGAATTATGACCATGATATCAGTGCCAATAAGTCTAGGAATCAAACAGTACAGTCTTCTTCTGTCGTACTTAAATTGACCGAACTTGACCGCCTTTCCATTATCACCTAGGTCCCACTAGTGAAAGTAATTATCCTTTTGAACGCCAGAGCATAAACGCATCGGCGTACCCCCGACGCCAAGCCACAAATTCACCGTACTTTTTGTCACATATCATGTGACGTTGGCGTAAAGGGTAAGCTTTCGTTTGTCACATATATGTGACAATGGCGTTCAAAAGGTTACAGGTTAGTATTGGTATTCATGAGCTTGAGCTGACCGAGGTCGGTCAGTGGATGGGTGACCATCCATTACATACCGAGCTTCCTCCGTGCCTCGCAAAGCACGAAGGCCGTTAGTATGGCTGTCATTTGAATATCTTTGACTTTATTATACTGGTAGCCTGAATCTAGAAAATCTGACACTAGTCTTGCCAAGGGGTGAGGGGGGATATTTTCCAGTTACAGGGTAGTGAAAGTCAGGCAGTCACTCCATTTAAACTACTGGTGTTCACCTGCATCCGTTTAGACTGGAAGGAGTCCCTAACATTGGTGGGTGGCCCAACAGATTGACTGTCGACGGCAGTACGGACTAGTCCTTTTGTCCCCTCTCCCCCGTGACATTATGATGACACTAATCGCCTTATCTCCGCCTCCCCCGGCCGCCGCGCAGGCCGCTGGTTCAGACACTTGCGGCTAATAACATTACTCACATAACCTTCGCCGGCTTCTGACTAAACAAAATCTCCTGTCGCCTATCTCGTCACTTGTTTCAGACGTAATCACTTTTTTTAGGGTTCCGGACTAAGAAGCTAGGTTTAATGGTTATCAGACTTTATTTAAGGGATCTTTGGATCATCCTGACTAATATTGTACATGCGAAAGTGAATTTGTTTGCTTGTTACGCTTTCACGACTAAATAGCTGAACCAATTTTGATGAATTTTGGTACAGAGATAGACGGGTCTCTGAAGACACTTTTTGAAGTGAAACAAAAGTCAATTCATTTATTTCAACTAGACCATTAAAGGGCACTTTTGAACGTCAAATTTACAGTTTAACATTAAAATATAAGTGACTCTAGTTGTCCATTCGCAAAAAGTAGATTCTTCTCTTTATCGGCGTTGGATAAAAATTTACAGTCACATTTCTCGGTTACGCGTCACATTTTTCCGTAACGCGCCATATTTTTCTTGTCCCTACCACGGTTGATTCGAAGAGTACTTTCTCCAGCGGAGTAGGGATAGCATGTCATTTAAGCGGACTTACTCCCACCACTAGACTTGACCGTTTTTTGTATTAGAGATAGTTGTTGTTGTGTGTTGCTGTAGTAGTTATTGTGTGTTGTTGTTGTTTTGTGTTTTGTTTTTACAAAGAAAAAATGAAAACAAAAGTAGATCATTTTTCGAAAAATAAGGTCATAAAGAAGTTTCACTTCTTACGTGTGTACACTAGTACACGCACACTTTTTTGCGAAAATCTACATAAATATTAACGCGACTGAAGCCGTGGGCAAAAGCTATTGAGTTTATAACCTTGAATTATAAATGGGATGAAATGGTACACGTGTCATCAGCTCAGATGTAAATGGCTGAAAGCGAATTATTTTTCTTGAGTTGTGTGACTCGGTAAACTAATTCACTGCGTACATTTTAATAAAATATTAAATGGCACTCAAAATATTCTTTGACAAGCCTAGTTGTTTTTTTCGGTTGACACAAGTTCATTTGAGTTTTTTCGTTTTTTACTTATACTTTATAGAGTTACTCATTCGTTTCCATAGTCTTTGAGCCACAGTTGAGAATCCGCGGTAAAATACTAAGTAACTATATTTTCAACCCAAAGCTTGACTGGTAGAGAATGCCTTGATGCGTTAAGTCCCATGTACGAGTACCACTATTGGTTACATTAAGTTAAATGAATAAATACATTTTCAAACATTGAAGACTTCTAAGATTGCAATTAAATCTGAAAGTGCATTAAAACGAAATCAAAGGTACCGTAAACACGTAAAGCTCCGGCACATATAATATTTGCTGACACTAATGATGAAAACTTGCAATATATCTTGGACAGCCTCCAACCCTTCTGACCGTGAACCGTCCACAATTTATAGCCGTTTAAAAAGTTTGTGACGGTTTTACAGTCACTATCAAATTTAAATACGTTATTGAAATACTTGGCAGATTTCTGAAAGATGATTGTGTCCTTTCTCCCTGGCTGAGTCAACTACCGCAAAAGAAAGTAATGATAAATTCTTATATATAAAAATATCTGGAACTCTTTTCCTCTTTTAAAACAGTTTGATTATTTGAACAGTGAACTGAATCCCAGAAGACCATAATCTACTTCTACTTACTTATAAATGCGAAAGTTTTGATGCGTGTTTGTTACTCAATCACGTCAGAAGGGCTGAACGAATCTGGATGAAATTTGGCACAGAGCGAGTGTTATTGTTGTGAGACTATAATCTAGTCTCACAACAATAACAATTCAACCACAACAACAACACAACAACAACAAAACATACTACAACAATAACACATACTACAACAACATATACCTAGGTACTTTTTATCCCGGGAGTATGTATCCTTAGGACAATTTCAGATATTCACGCGGGCGAAGCTGCTGGCAGAAGCCAGTTCACCATAAAATATTACTTAGTAACCTGTTAAAGGTACTCTCTACAGTCGAAAGTTTCTAAAGGGTGTAAGAACAAATGAACTCAAATAAAATTCCAGACTAGGCCAACCAGGCAAGTCATGCTCATAATTGTATGTCGTCCTTCACTAACAATTTCAGCAATGCGACCATAAGCATTGATGGGCTCCACAGCGCGTATAAACGTCATAATGCCGGTGGTACAGCCATCAGTGGCCGGTAATAGGCATCCCCAAGCATAATCAGAGGCTGTTCGTGTTACAGACGAGCTTGTCGACAATCCGCCTGTTTGACTAGTTTGAATTTTGAATTCAATTGGGTTTCAATTAGTCAGTATGCAGGAGAAAGGAACAAAGCGTTATGAGTTTATAATAGAAGATTAGGATATAACTACGCGAGAGGAGCCTACATGATTGACCGACTGCAATAGGCTCTAAATAATATAAGAACGATGAAATATATAAAAACGATAAAATATGTAAATTGTCTTTTACGTGATACACGGGCTAATGCAGGAAGTTGTGACAAACCGAGGCAAAATTTACCACAATATCCAACAAATATATAACAAGTCGGTTGTCCTTTAAGGTGAAGGCACGTGAGCACATTCGCAAGAAGTTGGTAGAATCATCACAGCGCTAATTCGTTGGATTCGTTTTTTCTTAATAACTTTGTTTAAGTGTATGTATGTATGTGTATGTATAATTTTATTTTATTTTACTTCTCTCTATTTTTAGTTATTTTTTTTTTAAATTGCACCTGCCATGTTGTCTCTGCACCACCCTAAGGTCGACTGGTAGAAAATGCCTAAGGCATTAAGTCCGCCTTTGTACAGTGATTTTACTTGTGCATAAAGTTTTAATAAATAAATAAATATCCGCTTTTGCGATAACAACTTGCAATGGGAGAACCATGCTCAAGAACACAGGGTTTTATGACACGATTGAGTTTGGTGAACATAAGTAACACTATTTGTGAAGCAGTAATGCTAGCGAAGGAGGAGGTGGGCCCCGCGAGGGAAAGGCAAGGCCTTCGCCCCAACCGCCGTTACAGGAGAAGACGCCCCGGGCGTCGGGGGTCGCTGGGCCATCCCGGCCACCGTAGGCGCGGGCCTGCGTATGGCGAGCGTTGGGTGGCTCGCTGTCCGATCACCACCAGGACCAGGTCGATGGCGCGTTGTGTTTCACACATACTACTACTTTGATAACTCATTAAAGTTTAGCAGAATACCATTTTTGACGTATTGAGATTTTGATGAGAATGCAACTTAAATTTGAACGTTTCATGATTAGTAGAGTTAGCCTAAAGTCGAGACTTAAAGGCAAGCGTCTCATTGGGAATATTAAGAGAGTAAAAGAAAACTGAAGTGTCTTACCAAGTTGTTTTGATGCTCGTGTCAGCCATAAAAGTAAGTTGTACGCAACAGGTCGCTAAGTTGAGAGCAGATTATGATGGACAGATTAGATGCTACATTTATTTATTCAACGAGACACATTTCTGTTGCCTTTTTTATTTATAACTTAGCTCTTGCTCGCGACTTCTTACTCTATAAGAGCTCTCCTATTCTACCGAGGGAACTTAAATGCGAATATCAGCTTTCTGCGACCAGTAGTTTCGGCTGTGCGTTGTCTGTCAGTCAGTCACTCAGTAACAGATTATTGCTCGTGGTCAAGATTTGTTCCCTTATGATGGTATTTACTATCTGACGAAGTAAGGGTACATATCATGGGTCTCTAAGTGTGGATGTACCTATTCCTAACCCTTCAGGAAATATAGACGTGATGCTCTTAAAACTATCAAAATTAATTTATTTGGCCTTCAATCGAAATCGTGGCAAAACACTGTTGTATCCAGCCGATTAGACAACCCTATATATGGTTAACTGTATGTTATTATTAGCGATAGTTTGATACTGATCAATAGATATTGCTGGACGATAGATATAGGACGAAGAATAAAACGTGTTGCTCCTGCTACAACTAACACAAGAAATGTGTAGGTACGTCATGATGGCACACAATAAAATTGGTCATGTCTTCTCAAAGAAAACTAGATACTAAAATTTTAATATTTCACCAAGACCTTTTGAACTTGGTGCAATAAAAAGCAAAATAGTAACAATAAAACAGGTATAAACCTGGAACACAGCTACAAGTCTTCCTTACAAAGAGGTATAACTTGACAGATATTACTTTTTTCTCATAACGAAGCGGCGCGCCGCCGTGATTTGTCGCTGACTCGCTGGCCAGTTCGTGCCAGTACGCTAACTTCTACACAATCATTTTGACTTGTTGCTTGTAAATTGTTCACGATAAGTTGAAGATATAGAAGGCTCATTTCACACAAAATGTGGTCACATTACGTAGAAACAGAAATGCACAAAACTAGCGTAAACTCTGATGGCAAAAAATTGTGTGTTGTTTAAATACACAATCCTCTTACTCGTATATCGTTTGCGAGGCGATGTTATGAGGTGGCATTGTATTTATAAAGGTTTATTATTGGATCCAGAGAAGGAATATTGAGCTATTTAACCTTTATGATCTGCCTCGGGAAGACGTCCAGTCGTTGGTTCGAACCCGGCAATTATTTATTTTTTTAGGTCGTAGACTGTCGTGCTTACAAGCCCGAAATCCAGAAAACCAGTGTTATCAAGGGGTAGATCTGTAAGGAGGTCAGGGTAGCAGTCACTCAGTGTAACATAGTGGTAATCAGCCGGTCTGTTTTGTAAACATCTCGCCGTGAAAACTTAGTGTGCGTGAAGTGATCTGTCAGAAGATTGGATGGATCGACAACTCACTTCATTTTCACTTCACCTACATTTTCACGGTGTCAAAATAGCACAATAATTGCTCTTTCTACACCGTGAGTTTTCTGTGTATAACTGCACTGTGTCCAATTTTTCCAACTTTTGTGACAAAATAACTTGGTACTTTTTTTGTTTTTCATTAATATAGGGCGCGAATGAATGTCTTTAAGAATAGAAAGGAGAAAATTGAGATTTCTTTTACGAATATTTTATTGATCTGCTTTACCAAAAAATCTATGAATAAAGAAAAAATTAAAAAGTATTTTTTTGTGTTTCTTTACTAACAAATGGACCCTTGTAGTCATAATAAATAAGTAAATTATTATTATATTAAAGTATGAACAATGCACGTACATTTTTGACTGGGAATTTACATTTTCCAAGTATTTCTTAATGTTTTTTCAGACACGACTACGAAAAAAAAAATCTATTAACACTGCTACTTTATACATCATCAAAGTTGACATTAAATAATTCGATAATCTGCTTTTACTAATTCCATATAAATGCCACTAGTTATAATTCTTCCAATTTCACTTCTGTTCGGATTTAAATTCAATATTTTGCAAAGCTGAAGTGTTAATTGATTGATGTTGCTGACTATACCTATTTATATCGCTTACTGCTAAATAAAATCAAGGCCAGTATTCATGGAAAATATCATTATACGGGAATTCCAATATCCTTTTTCAAAAAAATCAAATCGAACAACTTTACTTTCCAAAAACAATTGACGATCAGCTTCCATTACATACTCTTTAAAATCGCAAAACAAAATCACATCGCCAAATAAGTTTCATCCCACGTCATTACAGACCATTGACCTAACAAACCAGCCCCATACCCCATAATAAAGCTGAAAGGAATTACGCATAGCCAGACATTTTCACTTCCCTTTGCCATCGTAGTCTTGTAGTAGAGGATAATACGAGTAAATTGTAACGCTACGAGTATCCGCCATTGCTGTCGTGTTACATGGCCATTACTCAATACATCCCTTTATTTATTGCAGAGGAAACGTGAATGACTCGGGTGGGGCACGTGGAATAATAGTTAAGGGGGTTTGATTGTAGCTTGGAAATGATTGTGCTTAGATAATTGAGAAAATTAAGGGTTTGTACTATTATGCTTTGCACGATTTGTTCGTGGATGAGTGATCGTTCATTCCACATCAAGATTACCTCCAGAACCGAGCTGTCAGTTCCGGCTGGAAACATGCTGGTCCTGCTCCATAGGACAATCAAGGGTGTAGACAAAATCCAACTGGTTAATTTATGTATTAACTTTATAGATATACTGTTTCTTTTTTTTGTGTTTCTATTTTTCTGTTGACTCACACACTGTTTAATTAATGGTTCCAATGTTTGTAAATATGTGAGTACCATTTACCTAAATTTCTTTAGAAAATGAATAAGTTTACCTCTGCTGGTGATACTTTGTTCTTATAAGTAGCATACTCTGGGTGCATCGTCCTCACATAATATTAAATTAATTTTTGTATACCAAATTTTGTAAATCATTATTTGAAAAGAGTAACTATGGAGTTTCTTGTCCGTTCTTCTCCATAAGAATCTACCTTTCCGAATGGACAGTAGAGTCACTTTATTAATGTATCTAATTCTATTATTTTTACTGTACTGTAAACGATGACGTTCAAAAGTGCCGTTTAATGGCCTAATTGAAATAAACGTTTTGACTTTGACTTTGCTGTCATATAAAAGCCAGTTATTTAAAAAAAACGTCCAAAGTTATGATTTTGGAAATTAAAGATATTATATTGTTCTCTAAGTAATAGTTATTTATGATACTAGTGCGGCAAGTTGGTTTTTACAAACGAGTAGAAGAATGTAATAGTCACGAGTTTGTGAAAACCAATTTCCGCACGTGTGCCATACAACGTTTTTCAACACATTTGCGAGAAAACAGTACATAATGAAACAAACTTGTAGTCTTTAGATATCAGTCGGAATGTCGCAACAAACTTTGATGTTCCTTATATGAAAATAGCGCGACTTTGCAGATGGCACCACAGGCGCGTGGTGAAAATTAGAATTCGCCTCATGTTATCTTTAGTATTAAAATGAGACAAACGTATTGAGCAAAAGCGCTTTCAAGGAGGTTTGATCATTCAGCTATTTTTTCCAGTAATTTGAAACTCCTTGGTAGAATTCTTATAGTTTTTAATTGTAATTAAAAAAAACCGTAAAGGTCCAGTAACCGCGCTAGAGATGGTCAGTACAGTCGATCGCACTACGCTAGACTCAAGGTCAAAGTATTACCATCGTTGTAAGTCATCAACATTTCCCCACTAATGCGGCAAGTCCCGAGCAACACGAAATAGAAAAAATGCACAATACTAGTACTGGTAACTATGACATCACTTACACTTACGTGTCTGCCCGTCACACACCGTAAATCGAGCGTGAAGTGTCACCTAGCCGCCGATAATTACGGGAAACGACTGTCTGAGGCAACCTCAATGGGCTAGCAATCTTTAATTACCGCCTGTCGCAATACGACACGAATACGACACTTATACGACACTGTGTGACGGCTGTGTGAACTTTGAGTAACAACTATGTGTTGCGTTTGAGTAATTTAATGGTAAGACGATCTATTGCAGGTTATTGGTTGAAAGTCATTTGCAATATCTTGATTTTATTGCTTGGTATTAAAAACCTTTCGTCATGTAGAAGCTGTCTAATAAACAAATTTTGCAAGTGACCTTTTTGGCTCACCTGCACATCACCTATCTAAACTAATATTTTAAGAAGGCCGAATTGGTCTATGCCATTTAAGGAAATTATATTACTGATAGAAAACTTCTTCATCCCGAGGAATATCCCGGGATTGAAGCAGACACAAAAAGGTAGCCTTATATTAAAAACCTAATTTAGACACACCTCAACAAATAAGAATTTAATAAAGCAAAAAACAAAGAGACAAATCTCCTGCTTTACCACCTTTGTTTGGTGTTTCATCACAATTAACGCAGCAATTTCATCTAAACTCACACCAGACCAGACCAGTACTCTTTACAAATAAAACTTCAGATTAAATTGTGAAAAAATAAACTTAATAAAGCGCCTGATTTCTTAATATAGTGTTTGTTTTGTCAAAGTTTGGGACACAACTTTGTCGCCGTCGACGAAGTGTAGCTATATTTACTGTGGGGAGGTTTTGTTTTCTTTTATTAATGTTACTCTTTGCACAGTCTGTTCAAATGGGGCTCTAGGGACTTTTAATAGTTGGCTGTATGAAGGCTTATTTGTATGTTATTTAAGAATAGTATTGCCTCTGTTAGTAGCTCCAAGTCTTTGTTCGGCCTTTTAAACACTAAATTAGACCCATTACAGGCCTTTTACAAAATAGACATACACACAGTACACCTTAGTCTATGCTTCTGGGGAATACAGCGTTACCCATCTCAACGTCTAGTCCTACCAATTAGATTGGATCTAAATTGTATTCAGCCTCAAAATTCGTTTTCTGTATCCCAAAACAACAGCCGAAGTTACACGAACGTCCCCGGAATAATACGAACTCATCTATCGACATTAGCGCCGTTTAGCGGACTGCGCAAAAAGTGCGTGAACACCACGCGTTAATATGCAAAGCGAGCTATATTGTGGATCGCGCCGAATTGTCCCGAACACAGCCGAATCGCGAGCTCGTAAGTCTACGAATGGGGCGGTAAATCGCTATACCCTTAGACAGAAGGGAATAGAAGGTCCAGTTTAAACCTATTTATAGGAAATGCGAAAATGACGAAACTGAGATAGTTATTGTAGTGTTGACGGATAAAGAGATGTGAGCAAGTTTTAGCGACTGCTGATAGAAAAGCTGTTTACTGCTGTCTAAACAAGCAAGTTGTCTGCTAAGCAAGAATATCCTATTTGTCCTTAACTCTTAACTAACTGCAGTTGCAGCTGTGGTCACCAGTAGATTTGAAGATGAGGTGCTATCGATTTTGATCTTTTGAATTCGTTACATTCCGTTCAAATTCAAACTCGAGACGTTCCACGTCACAACGTCATGTTAATCTTCAAGCGCAGTATGGAGTGGTATTTCTGTCTTATCTCCTTAGGCCCTCACGATTGTAAAGCTTCCTACAATTCACCGATGCACACCAAACCTAGCAGACGAAGTTTGTGTAATTTATTAAATTCTCTGCACCGACCACCGCCGAGAAGTTGCCGCGATAAACGCAGCGATTTTACACTATTTAAAACTGAAAGTACATAAATTATTGTTTTAGTTTATTTAGCAGATATTGAACTATTTATTGGTTTCGTGTGCAAGCGTTGTTCGGGTATTTTGATTAGGAACTATTATATAGTGGATAGTTTGAATGAACAGTGTTTGTTTAGACAACATTAAATGATAGGAAAAGGTTGAGGGAGAGCCGTTGGTTTCGAAAAACTTACTAGAGTCGACGCTAGGGCAAGGGACTCGCAAGGTTGCGGAATTATTCGGAAGAGTTACCGCGGCCCAAGAACACAAAGGGCATTTGGAGGAACACGGGTGGGTTTTTGTCCGTAAGAGGCTGACACTCCCTCCCGCTCCGTTCAGAGTAGGAGGAACCCATAATGATGATGTCTATCAGTGGATATCTTTCGGCTGGAATGACGATGATGACTTATTGATTGATCAGACGGTGAAGTCACGATATTAATCGCACAGAATATTATTCCAAAGTTAATATTAATCCGAGGTGTTGACTGAACCTATAGTGGCTCAGTCAATACGTATCTACCTCGTCATGAATGAACGTAATGACATCATTTACGTGCAAACATTATATTCTCACAAATGTGGAGTTTCTTACACGTTCTTCTTCATTTATATCTACGCTTTGGAACGTGCAACTAGCTTCATATCTTTGACCGACTTAGACAATTCTAAAGTGCCTATAAACGGTTGAATTGAAATAAACGCTTTGAGTTTTGGGTTGCGTTTTTAATAATTTTCTAGATGAGACTGAAAGCTGACCCATAGCAAATTATAAAGCAGAAAAAAATGTTCTGAAAAAAATAAAGTATTTTATCTATTCGTCGTCACACACTACATAACCGTAGAGACGTTACAAAATGGCGTGGCGAGGAGATTGCCGGACGTCGGACGCCGAGCAATAAAGTCGCGGGGCTATCGCGGCCGTCATAGCCGATAATGCGGCGGATTACCGGGTTATGGTCCCCTAGGCTATGGCCAGCCGGGCTATTTTCCCTCCGGCTTCAGAGGGTTTAGTGAGGTTTAAGTAAGTGGAGGTGTAAGAGTTTAAGTCACGTACTACTTTGCGTGGGGAACCTTTTTTGTTTTATGTTTGGGGTAAAGAGACGAGAGTTTAATGTTTAGGTAGTGTTTGTTTCCAAAGTAAAAGATTTGAAAGGGAAAAGAGGGTACTCGATGATAGAAAATTTATATAGAGAAGTACAGAATTGAAAGTCGACACGTTACGTAGTTAAGTAAGTACTTTAAGGTCCGTTTACACTTTAAGTACAGTTATATATATATAACTGGCCTATAAGAGACCTAGAACTGTACTTAAAGTGTAACCTGGATTAGCGACTGAACAGTAACTGCCAATAACAAAAATTTATTATCAATTCAGTTTTCAAAAACACACATTCAATTCAATTTCAAAGAGCATTCACGTTGTAACACACTGCAATGTATCTCCAAAATATGAAACTTTTATCGCCACTATTAAACAAAATAATCGACCGCACACAAAGCCTGGCTCACTCATTAAAAGCGAAATTAAAAATATAAATCATGTACACTGCGTGCTTTGCACCCGTGAAATTATTATCTGTCGGCACAATACATCATTGTTACCGCGTTACTGTCTTAATTCCGAGATTAAAATTAATGTTGCGCGGAACTTAGGAACTTTGGTAGTAAAAACATGGTCTCTCAGCAACTCATCTCTGTCTGTTGCAAACTTCAGCTGGGTAATGATCTCTTCTAATTGAAGGAGTTATTCTTTCTGCGTTTTGTTAGACACCCGCAGTATTGTGGAAGAAGTATAGCTATGCCCAAATGTTTGCAGTCGAAAGTCCGTTTGTCAGCTGACTTCTTCGGGGTGGAGGGTTGAGTGAAGTTCTGGATTTGAAAATGTAGGCATCACTAAAGTTTTTGGATGTTATTTACCTGGTGGTTGTGTAATCCAGTTAGTTGTGTTTCCCTTCCAATCTGAACATAATAATACCGCAAAACTAAGTTTGTTATCGCACAAAAATGTACTTGAATTTATTTGTATAAATTCCTAAGATACAAATATAATTTTAACTAATTGTTAACGATTATTTTAAAAACTGTCCGTACAGTTTCGTAATCAAAGTGTCGAAAACGTGAACAATACTGTTAACATTACAAAATAGAAATAATCTCTTCTTAATAATCAGTTTGAACGAGAATTTCCGACGAATGCCCTTGGCAGCTCTCTTAAAAGCTCTAAAGTTACAAAGTACTGTTTAAATGTTAGAATAAGATAACATCCAGTAGATACAGACGTTTATAATTTTGAGCACAATTCAATGCTGATTTATTTGGCAGATGGCGGAGATTATAATATCGTTAGAGATGTTTCTGCGCAAGAAGGCCAGGCTTTTATATGATTACGTTGGTCATGTTGTACAAGACGAGGAATAAACAACCCAGTTAGTAGGGTAGGCAGTCGTAGGTAATGTTGTACAAGACGAGGAATAAACAGCCCAGTTAGTAGGGTAGGCAGTCGAAGGTAATGTTGTACAAGACGAGGAATAAACAGCCCAGTTAGTAGGGTAGGCAGTCGAAGGTAATGTTGTACAAGATGAGGAATAAACAGCCCAGTTAGTAGAGTAGGCAGTCGAAGGTAATGTTGTACAAGATGAGGAATAAACAACCCAGTTAATAGGGTAGGCAGTCGAAGGTAATGTTGTACAAGACGAGGAATAAACAGCCCAGTTACTTAACAGACTCAGTGAGTCTTAGAAGCCAGGGAACGATTAAGGTTTTTGTTGCAACAATGATGAAGACTTGTTACTTCAGTTTTGAGCTTTCTTTTGTCTATTTGAGCTTATGAGCAAACTAAAATGATATAATACTAGCTTCTGGCTTCTTTTGCAAAATCTATTCCGAGATTTAGGCGTGAAAGCGTAACACACAAAAACTGGCCAAGTGCGAGGCAGGCTCGCATGCGAAGGGTTCCGAACGGATAATGATTTTTAACACGTTACTTTAAAATAATACACTTCTTATACATTTCCTCTAATCTATGGATTCGAAATTTTAGCCTAATAGTTTCTAGTCAATTTTCATCAACTTATTTTAATAACTTCGGAATGAAAAATAAAAAAAAATATACATTTGAAATCCTTACGATGAGCCCTTTGATTTGATATGTCACAAGGTAGAATTGGTAAAACTTTTTTAAACAAAATACTCTCGTTCGCATTTATAATACTACTTAAAACGCTTTAATAGCACGTAGCGCACTTCTTATCCCATAAGCCCTGGCTGGAGGCTTTAATATTATATTAAGGCCACCACAGGCAAGCCCGGTTAAGCAGTCGACAACCTTATAGGTTGAACTGCGAGACGCCACACACAAAAAAAAAAAAAAACTTCTTATCCCGAGAGCATGTTCCCTTGGGATCATTTCCGACATTCACGCGGACGAAGCCGCTGGCAGAAGCTAGCTAGTTATATAAGGATAGCTCATCATCATCAGCATATCAGCCGAAAGACGTCCACTGCTGGACATAGGCCTCCCCCAAGTGTCGCCACAACAACCTAACCTGTGCGTCTCGCATCCATCGGTTACCCGCGACCCTCACCAGGTGAGGTGATGACCTGGTGAGGGTGACCTGGCTTTCCACAAGGTGGACCCATCGGTCCACCTTTTGGGAAGCCTTCCAACGCTACGTCCTCCGGTATGCGGTCACCACTCCACAACTTTTCAGCCCCGTCGACTATCTATTCTGCGAGCAATGTGCTCTGCCCACAGGCAGGATAGCTATCGAACACCATTTTAATTGGTTTAATTCGTATTCTTAGAATCCCTCTAACGTAAAACATTGTTTAGTCTCGGCAGTGCATTCGTAAAATTTTCATAAATCCAAAACTGCACCTCCATTGTAACTAATTCAACACTTGTCTCTTTTCTCTATCGTCAGTGACACTGTTGTTACCGACTCGAACACGACGGGTCCACGCCGTTCCCCGGAGTAAGTCTGTCCCCGGAGTTACTTCACTAGATGGACGCGCGGACAGACGCCCAGATAACCTCACCTACATAAAAAGAGCCCGCTATGTTTTACTGCTTTGAGTGTATACAGAGAAACGGGAGGGACGGTGCGTTTTCCCAAAAAGAAAAGAATACTTGGAAAAGCTGTGGTGGAGGTGAAAGATACTGTATGTTAAAGACAATCTTGAAAGAACATGATGCGCTACGTGTCGCGGGTTTCCCGCTCGAAACAAATATTTGTATGGCCTATAGATAGTGGTCCCGGTTCTGGCTGTTCGTGTATGTGAGTTTGTATGTTTGTAAACGCATTCACGATACAAGACAAATTCATAGTGGGGTAAACTTAAAAAAGTGATACCAACAAAGTTTTCCTTATTTTAATAAACTCTTTATCTTACGAATGAAATAAGTTAACATAGGTACAGGTGGAAGATGGAACACCGGGGTGGTTTTAGTCAGTAAGAGTCTGACAGACCCCTCCACCCGCCCCAGGGTGGAGGATTTCCATGAGGATTTCCCCCCGAGATCAAAAAAAAAAAAAAAAAGGTACGGATCTTGTGTGAAAATTGATTCCAATGAAAATTCCAGGAATCAAGTTTTTGTCCTGGTGGAATTAGGAGACACATAGTTTGCATATTTCTTAAATAAAAATACGGTCATATTGAAGTCTCACTCCTGACAGCTAATATCTGGTCAAGGCTGCACTTCTGGTCACAATAATATTTTCAGAATGGTTTCCGCGTGCATGTCCAAATGAAAAGTTCCGTGTGTTTCCACTGATTTAAGTAGCGGGGTGGGCGGTCCATTTGCACTGATAACTTCTCTCCGATACCGTTTTTAGAATAATCTAAGTATAAGTATTTCTTCAAGCGAGAGTAAAACTGGATGTGTTCAGCTTTATAAGTTGATATTAATGGATTGGATTTGGGGCGTGTTTTAATATAAAATTAGCTGTATTGACACGGCTTGGGGTGCCAGATGTCACGACACAAAAAGGGGGAAAACTTTGCTGCAAAACAGCTGCAGTGTTTTTATTACTTACTATATTGTATATATATGTCGTAGGATAATTTGATACTTCGAATCTTCGCGAAAATCCTAGGGGTTTTGCGAAAACGCGGATAATTAGACATAGGCGAAAAATTATCAAATCTTACTGGACAAAGTCAGGATTTTTGCGAAAATACTCGTTATTATAGCAATATTGCGAAACGAAACGCTGGCTGTTATGAAATAAGAACGCTGATTGGTCGGTCAGCGCGTTCAATAAGAGATCGTCTCTGATTGGTTGACGTCTTAAATGTCAATCATTTGTTGCCGCACGTTATTAACTAGGAACCAATTAGAAGTCAGCCAGCAAAATTGTAGCCAATCAGTGTTGAGCACATCAAATCTTACTATAGTAACGAGTATTTTCGCAAAAATCCTGACTTTGTCCAGTAAGATTTGATAATTTTTCGCCTATGTCTAATTATCCGCGTTTTCGCAAAACCCCTAGGATTTTCGCGAAGATTCGAAGTATCAAATTATCCTACGACATATATACTACTTGGCAGTTGCTTCACCCACGTCAGGTCGAAAATTATCTCAAAGGGACTCTTCGAGGACACGATCTGCCCGAGCGCCAAGATGTATCTAAATCTGTGCATCCGTGAAGATGTAAAAATTTACACACCCATGTGGTAAAATATGATAAGACGATTTGTGTTAAATTAAGACCATGTAATATACATACCGACCATGTTCTGTCAAATAAACCATTATGGTTATGATTATTATGATTATGTAAAGAGGAATAAAACAGGCATACCTACAGTGACGTTCGTATTTATAGTTTTAAAAATGATACGTTTTTGTCGGATATACTACTAAGTTCGCAGGGTAATATCTGCAGAACGCTACTGCTACTTGTCAAGTATAACGTCATAATTTATCTCATCTTCATTTAGAAGCGGTCCTTCTGTAAAGCTCTCTTTAGAAATGTTTAATTTACGTTCATCTTCATCAGTTTGGACGTCGTAGATCTTACACAAAAGATGACACTCATTTCCAGTATCAATGCATACCTCACACATCACTCTGCATTCCATTGCCCCTTCAAAAGACATTCACAAGCGTTTACTGAAACAGTTCCAGCGATGTACAGCGAACTTCATTACATAGTTGTTGGCATGTACGGTGGACATCGCAGTCACATGATATGAAGACGTTTCGCTCGCTAGGATCGGTCAGTTGACCTTAAGGGAAGGTTGCCAGTTGCCCTGAGATTTATCCCTAAAACTTCTGTATCTTTTATTGGGAGTTTTGGGATTATTGTTCATGTATTTTCGGTCTATCTGAGTCGACAAGGATAAAAAACTTCCCCCGATTTCTAAATTGTTAAGCATTCGAAGTTGAGGGTTTCTTTACTTCAGAGGGCGAATTCTACAAATTTTTAAGCAATTTTCGCTTTTGAATCTCATTAGCAATCTGAAAAAATGTATGGAAATTACAGGAGTTTTTGTCTTATTACGACTGAGATGCGAATGAGATTGGTTAATAATGAGTAGAATTAGCCCGTAGCCTGGAAACTTAGTCGCGGGTATATAAAGTCCCATCAAAATGGAGGGAAAAACTTTCAGAAATTCAGACCACCAAAATAAGGACAATGGTTAAAAAACAAATAAGAAAAACGCATTAGAAACCAATTAGAACAAAAATCAGCCAACAAAAATACACTAAAATTGTTGGCAATTTATTATTTTAGGTCAAAATAAAATCACCTTTACTCCGTGTTTTGTTTTTGCTTAGATATCTTTGGTTAGACGTGTTGAATGCTGTATTCAAATTTGTCAGTCTATGTTTATTGGAACCTCGTATATATTAAATAGTCTACGTTGCAGCAGACTCTTTCTTTTCAATCTAAAGTTGTAAAATAGGCGAAATGGTCAGATAAATTATTTGTCCCCCTGAAAGCCCGAAAGTGAAAATTCTCCTGAAACTTAACACAAAACATATTCAGGGAGCACTGCTCCCAGAATGAGCTCGTTTGTGCAAAAGCTAGGACTCGTGTTTTCGTGCAGTACATTCCTTGCAAACTTACTCTACTACCAAAAAACGATGACTATTCTAGTATTGTTTCGATTCATGATATTTACATACGGGTATACTCATAAAAACACATAAAGTAATTACGATACTTTTAAGAAAAAACAATTTCTAAATATTTTGTCTGTCTGTCTGTTTGATCCGGCATATCCTCGAAAAGGCTGAACTGATTTTGACAGGGCCTTCGCTGGCACTGATTAAGGCTCATTAAATATATACATACTTTTTTATTGCAACAAACACATCGACATAACATTTGTGGAACATCGATCATAATCAGTGATCGGATAAAATCGGGCGCTAATATACCTAAACTTCACTTTTATTCCCACGAAAGTATAATACAGACATGCTTTTCAGAATCCTGGATCCCGGAATCGTTCGAAATTCCTGAGATTGCGAAAAATTCCAGCATACAAAATATAGTTAGAACTCGTTGTGAACTCTTATTATAGTTTACATATAATAGATATTCCGTTTGTTTTGAATAAATCAAAGATACTAAATCAAATTAACCACTGCTATAATTTCATTAAGTATGTAACAGTCGTTTTTACAAAATTTTGAGAGAACCCAGAATTACTTATTTATTCAGAAAGAAATGTCCATATTATTCTTTCACGGGAATAAGTTTAGGTATATAAGCGTCCGACATTCCGATCACTGGTCAAAATACTACGAAAGTTAGGTGTGTTAGTTTCCGAACTGTTACACAATATCTATTTTTTTATTATTTAGACCGTAAATCTCAATGTTTTGACTGGCATTTAATTTGATTAGATTTTGTCAATAAAACTGATTCGATCAAACCACAAACTCACATTTTGTAACCACGCTTCTTCAAATGAATTTCAAAAACAGATTAAATGAAAGGTTAATTTGAAACGATTCACACCTTAAACTCTTCAATGAGATCAATACTGAAATGTTGTGTCTCTCACAGGACTATGTGGATGCGGAATTTCCTCACCTAAAAATATGTGTGTCCCGGCCGCATCTCCAGTACTGCAGTACGAAGGTGCTCCGTCTCTCAGTTTGCAATGGGCACATATTTGAGTTGCAAGCTTGTGGCAGAGCAGCGTGTGGGACGGGGGAACATGGGCGATGCAACTTAGTAACGAACGCTGTTGACACGCTTGAACTGTGTTACGTGTGGAAGATCAGAAAAGTATTTTGGAAGATAGGTGAAGTGAATAGAATACTCTTTAGTATGTACACCATATAAGTTACAGAAATATGAAGAAACATTACATTGGGTGACACAATGGGCGGCCTTACCCTTAAATGCGATATTTCAAGCTAGTTACGCAACAAGGAAGAAGTACGGGCAAGCGAGAGATGTAAAAAGTAAATCTACATTTGACGTTTGACAGTTAATTGTTTAGGTATTACAGCCGAAAGATTCGAGACTCGGCCCGGCAGAAACGCTTGAGGGGATGGGACACAATTTGCAAGAAACGGCCATCACAGTGTGACCACAATGTGAGGGGCAATTCCCTCATTGTAAAGTCCGGAGTGTTCGCATTCACCAACTGTCAGAAATACTTCTAATAGAGCGAAATAAAAAGAGAAAAATATTTTTGACAAGTCCTTACGTTGAATATCGCTGTGATGGTAATGCGACTCGAATTAAAAAGGTTTTTTCAGTACGAGAATGGGCCTACATCCAAATTTGTTTTATCAGGATGTAGCAAATTTTCTGATAAATGTATGTATGGATTGTCTGACGAATGGTATGAAAGAAAAGGGGCGTGACAGCGGGATGGCTGACAAGACAAAACGGAAGAAGAACACGTGCTCACCGATCTCAAGTTACATGGGACAAGGGGCTAAGTATTACTTAAATATTTTCGCCTAATAAAGGCGTGATTGTATCAGATTTTACGCAAATTAGTATTCCCATTCCAGGCATACCAAAGCAGCAAGTTTTTATGTGCTAACAAAAGTAATTAGTTTCATCCCTGCCGAATACCTACTTTCAAATTAAACTTACGTTCTGCCAGTAACTGACCCCGAACCTTGAAAATTGGAGCGATCTTAAAGTATGGCTAGACGCTATAAAACAACCCCGCTTTACCCGTACTAAGTAATTCACTATATCCTCAAGTAATCCCAATAATTGATCAAGACGATATAATTCCGACTTCTAAGTTATAACACGTAATACATATATTTGGAGAAATGTATCGTGGGGCTCTCACAAGTTTGGCGTTTTTATGGCGAGCACTTCAAGCCGGAGGGCCGGTATTGAATTATTAATGCTTTATGTAACCCACGTTTTTGTGGACCATCAATCTACTTCCACTTATTTTATTACTGTTAGGTAACATTATAGATTTAGGAAATTATCTTTAAGTTTTTTGTTTATAATTAGATACGGAAATTATGGTCATTATCGATATTTTAAGCTTTCGGGGTTAGTAGGTCAGTTAGTTGTGCGCTATGGTTGAAATTTAAACCACACTGATTTCTTTTTATGGAAATGACGGGAAATGATTGGGCATAAAATAAGATGTACCTTAATGATCAATACATTGCATAAAGTTGTGCGTACATCTGTAGAGGTATTGATCTGGTGACCACATAATTTGTGTAGTTATATTTGTGTAGTTTATTTGGACGGAGTATTTGACCTTTGTTAAGTAGGAAGTTAAGCAATGAAAAATAAACATCTTGGTATTAGAACACTACGAATATAAGTCACTATTCTGCTTGCCTTTTCCCAACTTTATTGGGATCAGCCTCCAGTACAACCTGACTTCCAGTAATGACATGGAGTGACCACAACCCATTCGCTGGGTACCACCGTACCCCTTGGAAAGACAGGTGTCTAACTGGCTTCTGACTACTCTTCACGGCTGTCAAAGTTCTACAAATGAAGGCCGAGACCTTAACATGCTCTTCTAGTCACAGAGGAATCTCGGTGTGTTTTGGATGGTCACTCATCCACGTACTGACCTCGGTATGCGTATAATTAATAATACATTGTTGATTTATGTCAAAAAAAAAATGTTTTTTCTAATGACTCTATCTTATTTTGTGGTCACAAAAATAATTCGTGGTCGTGAATCAGCCCCTGTGAGTCTCAACGCAAGTATTTACGTGAATTTGTCATGGCGGCCGCTCCGCCCTAAGCCTCTCAAATTAACGCTTCGACCCTTTCCCGGCCGTCCGGAATTCGGATACTTATGCCTCTCATAATTATTTTTATATTCCTTTTGGCTTACAAGATGTTTTGTTTAATTATTTCATATTTTAATTTTCGTGGTTTAGGATCAAAGTAAATGTTGAGAGTAAACGGTACCTTTTTGCATGTGAAGTTATCTTGTGAAGGGGAAAATCTTAATGGGCTTTCATCTTTTCTTGTGTCGGGAAGGCAAAGATCAAACCGTAAACGGTTGGGTCGTCAGCGCCATTGGTAACAGGGTTGCCTGCCAATGTTGTACCATGGTGGCTCTTTTTAGGGTTCCGTAGGTACCTCAGTCGGCTAAAACGGAACCCCTTTAGGATCACTTTGTTGTCCGTCTGTCTGTACGTCCATCTGCCCGTCTGTCAAGAGCTTTTTTCTCAGGAACGCGTCCAGGAACCAATCATTTTTTGACGCTCGCAAGGAAATCAAAACCTATAGGGTACTTCCTGAGTCATTAAATTTGGCAAGAAAATAGATCTTACATTACAAGAACAGAAAAAAGTCTGATAACTGGGAATTTGTTTTATCATATAGATTTTATATTTTCGGTTGTAGAATTGACCGTGACTTACATTAATGTATGGCAGAACATTTATTTAATGACAAAGTTAAGTTTGTTTTTCAATCTTACCTGCTATATTTTTTTCAGAGTAATGAGAGTGCTTTAGTTTATAAACTTCTGTAGGTAATGTCTATACTCGGAAAATATCAAGACTGGATGCGGCAATTGTCCGGCACTTTTGAAAGGCTTTGTATAGCGCAGGAGCATTTTAATTTAAAACTTTATTCTTCAACCAATGAACGTGTACCAACTAGTTATTATTCCGTTCCTTTTTTAGGGTTTCGTTTCGAAAGGGTAATTACCCTATTACTAAGACTCCGCTGTCCGTCCATCTGTCTGTCCGTCTGTCACCAGGCTGCATCTCATGAACCGTGATAGTTAGACAGTTGAAATTTTCAAGGATGATGTGTTTCTGTTGCTGCTATACAACAAATACTAAAAAACAATAAAATAAATATTTAAGGGGAAGCCCCCCTTAAATATTTATTTTATTGTTTTTTAGTATTTGTATAAAACAAACGTGATTTTTTTTGCTCATTTCTGTTCGATGTTGAAAACGGCAACAGGTAGACGCTTGAAATATTCACAGACTATTTAGTTATATATTCACTTTAAAAATAAATAATTAAATTAAAATTTAATTGAAATACAACAAACGTGATTTTGTTGCCGTTTTTAAAGATAATGGTACTGAACCATTCGTACGCAAGTCTGACTCGCACTTGGCCGGTTTTTTTGAGAATCATATGTATTTTGTTAAAAAGTCCAAAGTCATTAATTCAAATTAGGCTGAGTGCCAGCACTTTTTGAACGTCAAAATTCTACATAAAGACAGTCCCCCAAAACGCCCGCCCGTCATCACTTACTAGTGTTGTAGCTGGGAAGAAGAAGTGGCGCAACAAACTCCCCAGCAACACATCTGTCTATCGAGTTAGAAGAACTAGCATTTATACAGAGGTATGCAAAGTATTCTTACAAAGAAAACAATACAACAAAGGTAACACGTAAAACATAAAACTAAATAACTCACTACACTCCATTATGCCAGCATAATCAGACAAAACAAGCATAAAAACAATATCAAATCAAACTAAACAAGCCTCCAGACATAAAGGTTACATTAAGGTAGTTATAATTGATAGTCTCGTGTACCACCACAATCTCACTTGATGGTAAGCGATTACCTATTCACTCTTGACTTGAAGACTTTCAGTTTGTAGCTATCAGGAAACACAGATTCGAGCAGGAAATTCCTTTTCTTAGCAGAACGCACAATTGAAGTATTCCTAAAACGTTTATTGCGTATTGGTGGGATGTCCACTAACCGGACACCTGACTGTACCGGTGACGCATTGCCGTACGTCTTGTAGTCTACTGAGAGAACGTTTAGCAAGATTAAATAATGCAATTGTTGTGTCTTAACTTTAGCCTAATAAGATAATAACAGATTACATTAACAGTCATATTATTACCTCTAATTATAAACACACGAGGCAGTAATAACTTAACCATGGTAGTTGGGGAGCACATTAGCTAAACGAGGCCTAAGACCGGTTGTCAGTAGGTACATATTACGTGTGATCAGATCATGTATGTGTTAGATAACCCGCGGATCAACTCTCTCTACTTGCTCTGCACACCGGTGGACTTATTTCTTGTAGGGACTGCTGTAACGGTGACTCAGATATTTAGATAGTAGTGAACTACCTTTTTCTTGTTATTTTTACCTTGCGTGTTTCATGAACCTGTGCTAAATAAATTTTATTCTTTCTTTTTGAAATGTTGCAGACAGTAAAGGCAACATTATTTGACTAGGCTCAAAACATGAGTCAGGAGAGTATTCATAATTTAAGAAACATTGAATGTCTTCTTTTTTCGTTAAGTGCGCCAAGAAAAGCGATCGTACAAACAATATGGAGCAAGATCGCGGAGCTCCCAGATATATCTTATTTTCTAAGTAACAAATATATTTATGGGATATAGTAGTGATAGCTGCTAGCTTGTGCCGACGGCCATATTTTCAATAACCAGCACGGTTTGCAGAAATCAGAAAAGGCTTGCATTATTTAGAGACAAAAAGAAGCACCAAGGTACGTATGAAGTCGGTTTGTACCAATTTGGACTAACATATTTCACAATTAGTGTACCTAAGACATGTGCAAAGAAATTGTTTCCTTCTCATACAAAGAAGACACAAGCATTAAACACCGCAGCTACCACGAACTCAATAACTTCAAGCCCATATCTCAACCACAAAGTGAAACATTGACAAATTTCAACATTTTCAACACAACCCACTCGACAAATGTTGTCTTCTTTTCCTGTTAAATTAACATAGAACTAACGGACACAATACATCTTCCTGTATATGTCACCGGAAAATTGCAGATACCGTTAGATTGCAATTAATCTTTATAATATTATGATTTCTCGATACATAATGAAAAAATCGTTTTGTATACCTTACAATCAATCCCATCCAAATTCAATAGTTTCAAATATATCCGTGTCTTATAAAGAAACAATTTTACAATTTCACGCGATATTTTACAATCTTACGGGGTTTGCAATTTTCCGGTGACTGTAATTATACATATAGAAAACCAACGCACAGTGCAAGCAAAATTGGGCCTTATGTCTTAACCCTTTTATTCCTCGACTATACATTTCGCAAGCTCATGTATCTTAATGAATTCGTAGGATATCCGTCAAAAGACCATATTTAACACATAAGGTTTCAAATTACAACAAAATAGTTTGTTTACGAGATCGTTTCGTTTGTAAGGGTCATTGTCAACTTTAATCAGAGGAACACGACGGAATTTTCAAGTTTCAGTATCAAATAAAGCTAAGAATTTACCGTATTTAATATGGTTTTCAAAGGCGACGCTTGGACGAGACCTATGTGGCAGATGTGGACGTCTTTCGTGTGAAACGATGATGATGATGAGTTGATGACTAACAAAGTAATGTGTCAATATTTTTCCAAATTCTCCAAGTTAAGTCTAAGTAGCTTCAGGAATACCTGTTGTAAATATCTGAAGTTCCATAATCTTTTATTAGAATGAACGAAGCTGTAAAATAGAATCTGAAAAAATCAGCCGGTCGATTCAGTAAACATGTCGAAGTGAAGGCTTGGGTGAAGTGATCACGAGGTGAGCTGTCAATCCATATAATCAAGATGTCATGTGATCACGAAGTGAGCTGCCATTCTATCTTGATTGTATGGATTGACTTCACTTCGACATGTTTATAAAATCAACCGGTAGTAGTGCTTGTGAAGCGACCGTTCACAATTCGCTGGCCCCGGGCAATAAAGCGATAATTTCAAAAATCAAATTTCAACAGGAGAAATACAAGAAGCTAATTTGTTTGTAGTTCAGCGTACAGTGACCCAAAGCAGGCGTTCGATATGTCAAATGAAAGCTACTTTTTAACAAATCAACCTTTCAAAATAATTGTAATTACTTAAATATTTAATGAAGTGTTTAAATAAAATTTCACTTCCAACATCATTAACGACGTTATAAACACACTGACCACTGAGATTCAGGAATGTAAGTATATAATACGAAATAATTTACACTTTACATCTCGAGCGTTCCGGCCGATAACCACCTTCTTCAGGGAAATTTTAAAAAGGCAATGCTTAACTGTATAATCTACTAATCGCTATTTTAGAATCCTATCAATAAAACATATCGAATGAAATTTAGTGTAAAGATGTTCACCGGCTTTTTATGTTATGTTTCTTCGAGCAATGCATAACTTAGTCGTAAGATAATAATCCATGCAATATAGCTGTCATTGTCAGTTATATACTTATTAAAAAAATATTTAAAAAAAATAGGAGTAATAGATTGATACCCGGAGAAGCCAAAAATTCAATAATATTAAAAATGGCGTAACCGGCGCTTACTGCTATATTGCCCGGGGCCAGCGAATTGTTTCCTTTCTTTCTGTACTATGAGTCAGTAATCGTATCGAGCAGGACTCTCCATCAATCATGGCGTCCTTGACCACGACCCCCACGTAAAAAGTTTCTAATTAATCACGATTCGACTACAATTCGCTGACACGAATGTTTTTTCGAATTTTTGATCAATTACATACTAATCTTTTGGGAAATGGTGTATTTGTTAAGTCAAGGATGAACCAAATAGTAATAAAAAGAAAAATATAATATTGCTCCTTGAACAATTCAAACTGTCCAATGAACACGAAAATACTGCCAATTCATTAAAATGATATTCCATTAATAAATCATTATACCGAATGACAATAATGATTCTCTTGCTAAGCAACGAAACAATGACGAAAATCCGAATAATTCAATTAAGATTTTTAATACAAAAGCCCATCACTAACTCTGAGCAGAAATAAGACGTTTCCCGAAAGTTCTCGAAACTCGTATTATAGAAATTAATAAAAGTTGTTCTTTTAATTAATTTCTTTGGCTCTTTTTCGGACAAGTCCCGAGGAAATCGGGCTCGGTTCAGAATTAGCCAAACGGAAGGCAATAAGGATTTATGAAAGTTTGTTCGAAGCGTTCATGAAGACATTATGAGTGTGAAGTGAAACGTGGATTTTTATGTAATTATTCAGGAATCTGGCTTTGACTTTTTGTCCTTCGGGTTCGGTTTAAGACAGGTACACATGTTTAAACGCACGTTTCTAAACTTGTTGGTCTTTCCTATTTATTTAGCATTCATCAGTAAAAAAAGAATCTGAAAACCACCTTAGTAATAAGCCTATTCATCATCATCATTCACAGCCCGTCTTCGCACACTACTGAGCATAGGCCTCTTTTCTCTTGTGCCAATCTCCACGTTCCTGTGCCAGCCTCATCCAGGTTCTACCCGGAATGGCAACAATGTCTAATAAGCCTTTATATAATAATATAATTATGAGTTTTTATGTAACTTTGACCTTTGTCCACTATTTCACCTGTTGGTAGTCTATAATGTGATCAATGAATGGATCACGCTTCTCTGTTACTAACCTACTCTGGGTCAGTAGGTGAACACTTAATAAAAAGGTTACAACGATGATTATAATCTCATTATAGTAGCATTACAAACTCACCGTCAACTACGAAGATATCACCAAATAACGTAACTACTAACTGTTGAATAACGTAACTGAATAGCAATATCAACTTTAAAATCTAATAACAAAAAGGTCGAACAAAACCAATTACTACTTCTTACATGACTGGCCGATATTTCGCAAAAGGATATGTTATGAATAAAAACAAAAAATAAAAATAAAACTTTGAAACTGAAAGTATTACAGTTGTTTGTCCAGGTGCCAGATAATCTAGATTGTGTTGTAAGACTATTTGGGCTGCTTATCTCTGAAGGCGATTGTAAAAGGAATAGAAAGGCGATCATGGCAAGTGTCTTGTAATATCACCTGTCATCTTGAAGCTGCGTTTAGTAGCGGGGGAATAAGTAGCTCTTCAACGATACTGTACAATGTTACTGGGCTAGTAATGATACTACGTTCTTCTCCATAAGAATCTACCTTTCCGAATGGACAGTAGAGTCACTTTATTAATGTAATATTATTATTTTACTGAACTATAAACGATGACGTTCAAAAGTGCCGTTTAATGGCCTAATTGAAATAAACGTTTTGACTTTGACTTTACTAAGCCAACTTAAAGGCCCGATGTCGACTTGAGGCAGCGCTTTACTTTTCAATTTGTATTGGGAAAGTAATTTGCAAAAGCAAGTTCTGTGGTTTGCGAGAGCGCACCCACTAAGTTGCTTGTCTATTATTGCACTAAGTAATATCACTTATTCTGATAAATATGTATGCCCTATTTACTAGATTATTTTTTATTGAAAGAGGTTATATCTAGATGTCCTTACGGAGCCGATTACGTTTATCGCCGATTTTCCGATACGCATTTAAACTAGAATATATGCATGGAACATATGGCACGGAAGCAAAGCTGCGCTACGGTAATGTTATTACTACCAAGCTAGTATTTCATAAAATTATGGCTCAGAACTTTCTCCCTCACTAGACTCTCACTGTACCGAGTGTGAAGGCACCCCAAGTCGAGCTCCGCGTCGACCTTGGCCCAGTCGTATTACGTAACGCTTGCTATCGCTACGGACCTATTCAGTATTAGCAGTTGAAGGCATTTATCGCGAGCGATCGTGATCGGATTAGCGACCTGTCAGAGTCTATGATATTCACTGATATTAACGAGTGATATTAAGTAAGCCACGTGTTAGTTATTTGTTAACTATGACATTATCTAACTGTTTAGCAGTCGAGACAATTTTAATAAGTATACAATAATTTGATTTGTTGGATTCGTTTTTTCATGTAGGTAGGTAGGTACAGTCAACGAAGATATTTGGCATACAGGAATAAAAAAATTATTTGCTAACACTGCCAATATTTATTTTTCATGCGTGCATTATATCATTTTAAGCTTATGACATATTTACGAGTGTGGTGTACAATAATTGTCTACTCAGCACACTCACAAGAAACAACATTGTTTAAAAGTAGTTGTAAGTAAGCTGCCTGCATACCAAATAGCTTTGTTAACTGTACATTGATTTGTTTCTTTTGATGTATGTATCCTACGTATGTATAAAAAAATATTTCTATTTGTCTTTCTATTTACTTGCATATGCCATGTTTTGTTTCTAAACTACCCTTGGGTCGACTGGTGGTGGTGGAAAATGGCTAAGATATTAAGTCCCCCTAGTGTTATTAAATAGTGTTTAAGGTTTTAGTAAATGACTGCAGCTTTAGGAGATATTTGTCATTGCTTAAATCGACAAGCCGTCTACTAAACGGTTGATCACTGCATGTGCTTCGGTATGAAGAGACTTATTATGCTCAGCAGTAAACGTTCTATAATCGTAAAAAAGTTCTATGGAAAGTTAGGCTATTGCTGGACCAAAACCTCTACCTGCTCTTCTAGTTCCTTGTTTTAACCTTGATCTACTGGCTACCTATACTTGAATTAAGCAAAGGCATAGTTAAGAAAACACACGCACAGTACCTATCGCTTCTACCTATACTCATAGGTATATTTTTTTCTAAGGCAATAGTTACATTTCAAATGTTTTTAGTAAATATTTTTGCTAATGTAGTACTACAATCGTGGGAGACCGATACTGGCAACATTGGCCCGGTTCTCAAGCATTGCAACATTCTGTGAGTTAATAACCCAGAACGGCTACATTACAAGATTATGATTTCAGCAAATCTTTCTAATTTCTCATTGAAGAAAAACAGTCGTGTAAATAAAGCAATCTGAATGGTTTATATTTTAATTTTAGTCACTATTTTTTTTTCTCTACCTACATATATTAAAACGGTGTTTCGGGGTCTTCTATGTTAAATAATAACAGCCGCACGGGTCGATCTTCAAGGTTAAGCAACGCTTGCCAAGGTCGGTCTGTGGATGGGTGTCTATCTCAGCATACCGAGACTCCTCCGTGCCTCGAAAAGCACGTTAAGCGGTCCCGGCTGTAATTTGTAGATCTTCGGCAGTCGTTACGGACTGTCAAAAGCCGAAAAATCGAACTCCACCGTGTCACCCATTTAATGGGTTGTGGAGGTCTGGTAGTCCGCCGCTCCACGTAAAATACTGGTATTCAGCTGAATCCGGTTTGACTGAAAGCCGACCCCGATATAGTTGCGAAAAGGCTAGGCTAATGATGTGGCTAGTCAAGAGTGAACAGGTTACTTCTAGGCAAGCGTGCTCCATCGTCGACCATGTCATCGCTTACCATCACGTGAGATTGTGCTCAAACGCGAGCCCATCAGTAGTAAAGGTAACTTCGATCTTGTATTTTTTAAAAAAATAGGGAAGGATTTTTTCAAACTATGGTTTCGTCATTGACCTTTAAAAAGGCAATCCCTAATACAGACATTGTTGTCTAATATAGGTATTATATACCTATATTGTATGGCCTTTTCAAAGGTGACACGTTAGTTAGGTATCACTGGGGTTACACTTCATATAAAAAAGTAAGTATTTACTCAAAATTCCAATCACTATTGTAAATGCGGAAGTGAGTTTGTTGTTTGATACGCTTTCAGGCCTAAATCGCTAAACTGATTCTGATGAATTTTCGAATACAGATAGATGGGTCCTTTGGAGACGGTTATTGGCTAAAATCGCGATCGAAGCTAACGCGAGCGAATCCGCGGGAGAACAATATAATTCGTATTTTCGAAGGAATTATCTCAATTCTCAACTGAAACTGGCTCAATCTTCTAGTTTACAAATGGACTCTAATTTTCAAATCATAGACCTATCAACACCGACTAAACCTAGCCTTGGAAGAGGTAGGCGCAGGCTCGAGGTCTCCACGCCGCCCAAAATTGTAATTCCATTTCCATACATAAATTAGGAATGTAATTAAATCGTTAGTTAGCTTACAAATTAATTCTATCCCGTGGACGTAGTTTACTGTTTACCTAAAGTCTACCTAGCTTATAATAACACTAGATTTGTCCCCCGGCTTCGTTCTCGCGGCCTATCTAAAACGTTTTGATAATACTTTCACTGTGCGTACAGCTACAGAGTGGAAATCCCTGCCAGAGTCTGTGTGTCCTGATGGCATACCACCGGGAAGTCTAAGTCAAGAGTGAATAGGTTACTTTTAGACGAGTGTGTTTCATTGTCGACCACATCATTTCATTCCATCAGGTGCGACTGTGGTCTAATGTGAGCCTATCAATAATAATTAAAAAAAATAACGGCCAAGTGCGAGCCGGACTCTCACACGGAGGGTTCCGTACCATGAACCGAAATAACACGTTTCTTGTTTGGGAGCCCCTTTAATGTTTAATTTAATTTATTTTTTATTATTTGCTGTTATAGCGGCAATAGAAATACACACTCTGTGAAAATTTCAACTGTCTACCTATTACGGTTCTTGAGATACAGCCCGCTGACAGATAGACGGACGGACGGATAGACGGACGGACAGCGGAGGCTTAGTGATAGGGTTCCGTAGGTTACCCTTCGGGTACGGAACCCTGAAAAAGAAACTCACGAGTTAAAAAGCCTAAGATGCTCAGCGAAAGTGTAGCTTTTATCAGGGAAAAAATCTAATCGGATCTATACTTCCCGACAATGTTATCTCCATTATATTAAGTTTACATAAAGACTATTGAAGAGTTCATAAGGGCTTCTAAGAATAAGGGGATCAAAGTTGAACTGCGAGTGTCCGAGGAGTGTCTGGCACGTTCTTAGAAACTCTTTGGAAAGTGCAACTGCCGTGCGGGAGATAGGGTCGGTGAGTCTGTTTTGCTGCAGAACAACTGACAACTGGCTGCTCTTCTATAGTGCAGCAGAACTAGCTTCATGTATTTGACTGACAGACCTTGATAATTCAAAAGTGTCTGTTATTGGTCCATTTGAAATAAAGGATTTTGATTGATTAATTATTGAGGTCCCGAGTTCCTTGTATTTGCTTTCGACACCAATCGTATTCTTAACATGACCAATGTCGTTTAGCTGAAGTAATTCAATCATTGTTTCAATACAATCAAACAATATTGTAATATTTTCACAAAAAAAAAACCAGTGAACGGATTGGCTATTTACTGTATATATTATATATCTATTATCTGGCTTTTACCTTGGTCAAAGAATAAGCATTGCCATACAACGTGGCAATGCCGCCAGTCTTTTGGGTACACTTCCAGTCGACAGCGATGCGGATGAATTTTTTGACGCCATATTTTAGGGTTTATTTAGTTAGGAGATTTTATTTTTATTTCTAGTGTATATAGTTAGTTAAGTTTTTTCTATTATATATAACTAATTTTGCATATTTTTTAAGACGACATGACCTAATATATTCGAAGAGACAATAGAAAATCATGCTGCTTTGAGTATGGTGTCGGACGTAAAAGAATAGCACCATCCCATCACTTCCCGTGGGTGTCGTAAGAGCGACTAAGGTAAGTAAATACAAACCAATATTGAGAAAACGTACTGCGGTTCTATATGGTGTCTGACGTAAAAGAATAATGAAAAAAATATATAATAAAAGAGGCGACTAAGGGACTCACCAGAGAATGGGCAGCAGCATTCCCTGAGTATTGCAACAGCTACACTGCAATCGCCAACCCGCCTGCCAAACGTGGCGATTATGGTAACCACATCCCCTTTCGGGGGATGCCTATGTCCAGCAGTGGACGTCTTTCGACTGATATGATGATGATTACTGATTTGAAATTGCCGATTTAAACTCATACTACTATCATCCGAATTAACAACTACGCTTGGCCAATCAGATGGCTCAACAGTAACACTAATTACAGGCCTATGTCATAATTATGATAATGTCGGCGCGTCCGTCTGTATGCTAATCTTGTATGTATGTGAGTAATGTTGACGCAAATGCCAGATGATCGTCTTCAGTGCCATAATTATGCTTGTGCAAAACAATTACTGTTGAAGCAGTGAACTTGCAATGTTATTCTCGCATTGTTATTTACTAAACATTTCTTCACTTCTCCTTTCAATAAATTGTTTTCAGTAAATATTTAGAAAATGGCTATTGTTAGGAAATTGTCATTAGTAGAGAATGGAGTTTTGCACAATGGTTGAGGCTTGTCATTTTTTATATTATTTGATATCGAAACACTGTCATCGCACAATAAGATAGTATTCCTTAGAGACAACTTCAAATCATCATGTGCTTTAACATTTAAATTAACGACATTGGGATTAGGTGCAGATCAAATGTCACAAGATAAAATAATTGTTTTCGGACCAGCAGCAGCTCCCAGGGTTGCGAAAATGTTCGAAAGAGTTACCGTGGCCCTGGAACGCAAAGGGCCAAAGAGTCTATACTCCCTTCCGCTCCGCCTTCAGCGGGAGAAGACATTTAATGACTGCTCATCACCGTCAGCAGCTTAATCGTTCAGAAGATGAAGTCTCGTTGTGAACGAGATGACAACTTTGGGTTAATTTTCCCAGAAAAATCTAAAGCAAATTCCTCTTGTCGCTGTTCAAAAGCCCACAATATTTCCGTACCATCTATGCGGCCACATCCTCACATAACCTCAGAGGCGTGGGTGACAACCTCAACCTCCCGGGCCAAGTTCAAAGAAATTTAATATAAAACTTGGCGGTACTTGGGCGCGCATAAAAAAGCGGCGCCTTCGCCATTTTGTTGAACACACATTTTTAAAAGTTTCCTTATGAATAGTTCTCGTGATGTTACGCTTTTTAAGAAGTTTATATTGCTTTGTTAAATGTGAAAATGTTCGTCACAAGTTCTTAATGAAATAGACCATCGATTTTATTTTGTGAAATCATTTTGATCGTGTTTATAGGTTTTGGTTTCCTTAAGCTTTATGGCAAGAAGTGTTGAGTTGTGGAAGATCTACATCGTCTATTGATGGATTGTGTTACATATGATCCTGATAGAGTAGATATAATCCCCGTTGGAGTCTTGGACCGACTTTATTTAGGCACATTCCATACAATTCAATGCGAAAATGCGCGTGTTAAAGTTCCTGGTCAACATTTGTCATGTAATCCGTAGAACCATGTATGTGTTTAGGGTATGATGGGACTATCATACACAGTGAGATTATAAAAACACCTAATTTAATTTAAAAATAAATGGTTACTCTGATGATAGCGCTGTTATTATTTGTTGACTACAATAACAATTCATCATCATATCATATCCGCCGAAAGACGTCCATTGCTGGAGATAGGCCTCCCCCAAAGGAGAGGATTTGCCATAATCGCCATGCTTGGCAGGCGGGTTTGCGATCGCAGTGTAGCTGTTGCAATGCACAGAGAATGCTGCTGCCCATTCTCTGATGGTGTCAATAACAATGCTATCAAATCACGAGATAGATTACGGACCTAATGAGAAACTAAAACAGAAATGGAAAAGGCAAACACAACTTCGTAAACGAATACTCGTAGTAGCGTGGTAAGACTCGCAATAACAAAATGGCTTTTTGAATAGACCATCATCGTAATCAAATACTTATTAAGTAGGTGGTCAACAATAAAATATGTGAGGTCGTAAATAAGATTGAACTTTAAATTAACCATTGGATGAAATGCACTTACAAACAAACATTTTATGGACGACTGCTTAAAAGTAACCATTCATAACTAACTAAAATAAATGATAAGTGTTCATTAGTTGATAACAACCACTAGAAATAAGTAGTGTTCTTTGTGTTAATAACGATTTAGTTATTCTATAATTCCATTTTGTAGCAGACGAAATATAAATCCTACAGATTTTCGACTTTTACTACTATTTCGTTTGTAAATAGCAATGGTATTTTAAGTACTAAGGCAACATTTATTATTATGAAAACAATACGCTGACTTTTCAAAAAGTAATTCATAAATTCCACTCAAGTCGATTACAGCATTGTTCAGGAATCGAGATCTCGATATAAGGTAGCGTTGTAGCCAAGTTTGCGAAGCAGAAGAGCGGACATAGGTTATATTTTCTCGAACCATTTTGACCAATAACAGGTTCTTGTGTTAGTACTCCAATAAAAAAAGTACAATAACAAAAGTTTACAGTCAATTTATACCGACATCACTAAAGGTCCGTAATCCAACAGTTTTCAGTGACCACAAACCACAGTACAAATGACCACGAACACAAATTAATTATTTAGTTCATTACAATAAAGTTTTATTAAGTTTTTTTTAGTCTTGCCTAGGAGTACCGTGTTACCCAGTTTATGGGTTGTGGAGGTCTGGTAGGCAGCCGCTCCACGTAAAATACTACCAGCCAGCAGTATTCAGCTGAATCCGGTTTGACTGGAAGCCGACCCCAATATAGTTGGGAAAAGGCTAGGCAGATGATGATGACAATAAAGTTTTATCTATCATTTGTGATAGTTTCAGGAATAAAATGGCATTTGAATAAACAACAATGAATGCACGAAAGAACCAAATACAATGTCATTTCCATAAAATAGTGACGTATTGACTTTCACTGCATGGTTAACTCATCCATGCAATCTGCATAGCTGGGTTCAGCATCATCTAATTTTGAACCAATTTCAAAAAAATTGGTTGTCTGTAAAGTCAGTTTACGGACGATAGTTTAACGTGACAACGTCATAACAAAACATTGATGAAATGATCGTAACGTTATAATGATCTTAACGTTACAATGATCGTAACGTTACAATGAGTCATCCTTTTTCGTGCGTGCAGCCGGCGTTCATCGATTTATTAGACGTTGTCACTTCGACACAACATAACATTGCATTCTAGTCTAACGATTTTCGTCTTGGTCGATTTTTAAGAGGATGATCAACAAAATGTACATAGAAGTTTTGATCAAAGATTAGAAATATGTAGTACTTACTTGGGCTGGCGCCTGCTCTGCATCCTCCTGTAACTCCTTGGCATACACGATCTTTGGAGGAGATCCTGTCACTTCTGAAAGATAAATGAAACAAAGTTGAGCATTTATAATTATAACAGGACCTTTAAAACTTGTCAGATAAAGTTACAACGTGGTTTTAACTACGAAAAGACTGTTTATGTTTCTCTTGGGTGTTGTGGAAATAGATTGAAGAGGTAATAACAGAAGTATGGCGAGATTATGAAATTATAGTGAAACACCTCTCTTAAGAGTTTGTGCTAGTTTTTATGAGTAAATGATTCCTTTATTCTCTTCTTAAGACAGAAAAAGGAAACATCGCCAATTTCCGAATTTAGAGTTGAGTATTTCTCATTTAGACTGAAAACCTGTCAAAATTGGGCATGAAAGGATGGATTGACACGTTTAATTCAAAGCACTCAATTTATTCGGAAACCGCGCTTAGCCCATGGATACAATTCAAATGAATTAAAAACTATCTTTATTGAAAACATTGATAGTTTGTCGTTCTAGTTCCCATAACACTGACAAAAGGGAGAAAGTGTTGCATAATTTCAAACAACTAATTTCAAATTCCAAGTATTAAATCATCGAAAAGGCAAACTCAATTAATCATGTTCGAAAGCACGGAAGTCCCACGCATGTATGCAAATGAAATAGCACTAAACAGTGAGTAGTAGAGCTTAATATTTCAATGAAACTAGTTAGTTTTGATAATGCTTTGATTGCGTTTCACGCCAGCGGTGTTTGCGTACCCGATGTAATTGTTTTCATTGATATTTTGTTTTGACAGTGCTGACAGTTATTTGTAGTTATTGTTCATTGTTTTGTGCTGTGTTAGAATTGGGTAATTGTTTGCGGTTTTCAGAACAAAAACAAACAATGAAAAATAAAAAATCGGAAAAGGATTTATGAAAGATCAATTGCTGGCCGGGTGCCTTAATTATGAAGAAGAAGTTAATAGGACTTTCTACGATGAATGTATTTGTTTAAAGCCTGGTCAAAATAGATTTGCACTTCATGTGAAAACGCTGCTTTGTATTTCAAAGTTCAATCAAGGTCATTATTTGCTTGTTGGTTCACTTAAAACGTTTACAAACGAACATCGTGTGTCGTAAAAAAATGTACTAAGTGCAGTTTTTTATAACTTACCATATTTTGGTGAAAGCTCCTGATTCCGTTCTCCATAGTTCCCTTCGTACAGCTCCCTCTTGCTTGTCGTGTTGCTATCCATCTGCTCGGTTACTGAGCTCTTGGGCAGTGGACTCTTGGCCGGTGGAGTCTTGGTCTCTAAGCTCTTGGCCTCTGATCTCTTGGTGACCGGCTGCAGAGACAGAGCCTGGCCAAGTGCCGCTAACACGAGTAGCGAGATCTGAGGAATTGTAATGAAGTGCTTTTGAGTTGTAATTAATCAGGTCGACCCATTTATTGCGAGATTTTAAAATCAAGATTATCCGCAAAATTATGGTTTTGCTATTCATCATCTGAAAAATATGCCTTTTGTGATACGCTAAGACATGAAAAATTTTCATAGGAGTAGATGAAACCACCCATTTTCAGCAAAGGACGTTTAAAAGAAAAAAGAAACAGGGTTTAAGTTTTACTCAAAAATGGGAAGTAAGAACATAATATAAATATGAAGGGGTTATGAGAATATCTAATCAGTGAAGCATGAAAGCGATGCTACATGCTTATTACTACTTGACAAGCCTAAGAGTATCATAAAGCTTTGAATAGATACAGGGTTATATTAATTTCTGTATAATGTATTAAAAGCACGGCTTCTTGTTTCAGGGCGGGCGGGCGGGCTGAAGTAAAACCTCTTTCATCTACACTACTCAAGGAAATGTTTAAAAATCCAGATCGAGACTATTTTTCATGATGGTTTTTCCTAAAGAACACCGATAACAATTCACACAATTATGTCACTGAATTCCACGAAAAACTAACCGGCAGCTTCATTTTCGTGCTACTTCCGATACGTCCGACCCGCGTGAGCTGTGCGAGACGACTCTCGAGTACTCGCGACCACCACCGTACTGCGCATGCGTGAAGCTGTAGGAGGGGCTTATATGCTCTTGCGCATAAACGAGGGATAGTAACCAAGTGAATCATGAAGATTACAACTACAACAGTTTATTAGATCTTTTTTTCATTTTGAAATCGATTTGTGAAAAAAGTTTAGTATGTAGAACGGTTTAATGCAATAGACGGTTATTAATCAGTTGTTATTATTTTTTGGGATTTGCAATTGAATAACTGTTGAAATTATGTCATGGTTTATGAAGCATTTTTTGTTAGAAGAAATTGCGTAAGTTTATTAAATGAACAGGCAAATATAACTATTTGCCTGTTCATTTAATAAAATTACGCAAAATCCAAAGTTCTCCAAAAGACTTTGGATTTTGCCAAATATGTTATACTAGCTGTCGCCCGCGGCTCTACCCGCGTTAATGTCGAAAATTATCTCAAGGAAACATATTCCCGGAAAAAAATGTGTTATTCCAGACTATAATCTACCTCTGAGCCAAATTTCATCAAGATCCGTTCAGTAGTTTTTGCGTGAAAGAGTAACAAACATCCATCCATCCATACTTACAAACTTTCGCGTTTATAATATTAGTAGGATTAATAAATACCTACTGATCTTTTAAGGTTTGTTATGTAAGTTTTTGAGATTTTTGAGAGAAAAAGTGTTATACCTACAGTTTTATAATATAAAACTGTAGGTATAACACTTTTCAGGCATAATATTATTATGCCTGAACAAATAAAATACATAGTTAAATAAAGCTACTTGTAAAAAATCGCAATTGACTCAAAACGTGTCTTCAAGTTTTTAAATCTCCAAAAGAAAGATACAATTTAGAGACAGTTAACCTGAGCTTTTATTTTTTTGATAATGTTTTCTTAAACAAATGTTATTGCCTAACGAAATATCTAGTTTGTAAATAAAAGTTTATTTAGCAAAATTATTAGCGTTTAACAGGTAAGTGTAGCGTGCACTATGAGTTTATGTGAATTTGAATGCCTTTATTATTTTGTGAAGTGTACTTTCATATTTTAATACGGTCTTCCAAGCAATATATTTATTTATTTAAACTTTATGTACAAAAGTGGTACATGGGCGGACTTAATGCATCAAGGCATTCTCTACCACTCAACCTTTGGGTTATATGTTGATGTGCAAGAAATACGTTATCGTTTGAAAAGTTTAAATAGTCGTTTGTGTTTCATAATACTGGTCCTATAGTCTCGCGGTCCGGGCTAAAGTGTTATTGGGTTTTTGCAATAGGCATTTTTCAGTGACAGCCCGGAGTTTGGAAGTTGGTGGTGTGGCATCCCCGTACCTCGGAAAGTACGTTAGGCCGTTGGTCCAGCGCCAGATCTCCGCGAGTGTCGGGGTACCGTCCCATCGGAATTTGAGAGTGATGGAAGAGGGAGTGCACTTATGTTTGCGCACTCACTTGTTCACTATAATATGTCCCGGGCCGATGGCTAGTCTCGGTTGAGATTGGCCGCCATGGCCGAAATCGGTCGAAGGACTATTATTATAATTCATTTAAGTGAGTATAAAGTAAAATATTAAAAAAATTGGTTAATAATAAAGATACAATGAACACGCTATAGTAGGCGCCAGATAATCGTGGAATAACGGTCATTGACCCCACCTACAATTATTGACATTTTTAATTTGAAAAACGGAATTAATGACACAAAGCTGTCCCTAATCATCATCTCTCGTGATCCTACATTGTCTAATAATGAAAAACGATTCATATTTAATTGTTCAGGTACCTAACAGTTATTAGGGAAAGGTCAATATACTTTATTCCACATTTATCTGGCGCCTACTATAGCAAGCTATATGATGGACTTGTCTGAAACAGTCATAACAAGTTCTTTTTGCGAAGTGATGAGACACTGCTGTAGTCGTGTTCTGAAGGTGTCAAAATAATTCAATATTCCATATCGGCGGGGTAATGTTCGGGTAATGTTCTTAGTATGGTCATGTGAAGAGGAGGGAGGAAATGCACGTAACTAAAAGAGTTATGAATATAAATATGGATGGACAGGGAGAGAGAGGCCAAAGAAAAGATGGATGGATTGTGTGAGGAGTGATATGAAAGAAAAGGGAGTTAGTGATAGCGTGACGGTTGACAGGACAGAATGGAAGAAAAAAACGTGTTGCGCCGACCCCAAGCAACATGGGATAAGGGCAGGAAGATGATGATCATGATCGGCGGGGTAATGTTGTTCCAGCATTATAGGTCTGCTTTACCCTTCGGGAAATACCAGCGTGATGGTATGTTGTACTAAACAAAAGTTATCGAGAAAATGCACGAGATGATGGAATGCTTTTGTGTCTTCGAGATGATAATGTATCATCCGACGATTAATGGGAAACAAGAGAAGAATAATTTACGAGGTACCAGGCGAGCTTGAATAATGGTGTCTGCAGTAATTTCAGGTGTTTTACGGAAAAGTAACAGCTAAGTAATTATTAAATGAGGACAGAGAGAATTTTCTGAAGGATGAAGTGTTTAAATGCCCAATCTCTTAACCAAAGTTGTGCTGATCGTTTCATTATTATTTATTTGGAAGTAATTGGTATTCCCAATCAATATGCCTATAATTTTGATTCTTTAAACAAACAAAACAAATTTACTATATTACGAAATGGCCACCTCAACGTAATCTTGACGTCGCAGCCCTATTACCGGCTTCAGGGTTTAAAGGAACCTAACATGCAACCCGTTCGAACCTAACCTATCCGAGTCGAGTTCTCTATGGCCTAAATTTCGCTGCTTGGCTAGGCACATCGTTAAATAATATTGAACCAAGTCATTTAATTTTATCTAGTTGTTCAAATAACTGCCGGAATGTCACTTAGACCGCTGATTTAACGGCTGGTTAACTCTTAAGGCTGCGGCATAAACACCAGGCTTACAGTTATTTCAGTCTCAATACCTAATCGTGGTGATAACCAATACCTACCCCATAAGTTTTCAGACAATTTTTTTAGAACAGGTCCGGCTAAAATTAACAACTGCAACAACCAAAAACATTGGCAGATTGTAATTAAAAAATAGAACATTAGCGGATTGTAATAAATAAAAGTGTAAACCCAGATTATTGTACATGTTACTCATCCAATAAATCAAACTTACACAGTAGGCGGAGATCATAAAGACATTGGCAAAGTGCATTCCAGTTCCATTCGTTTAGAAAAAAAAAAACAATTGACAATCTCCTGAGATGAAGCACACTTCATTCCATTGTTTCAGACCATTAACTTCTTCAAGGCTAACATGTCTTCAACGATGGTCCACTTAGATAAGTTATGCAAAGTGCAGTCAGACTCAAATAATAATGATACATTACTGTTAACTGGATCAGTATTAAGTAAGAGTTGCTTGAACTCTGCCTGCTTGTGAGCGACATTTAATTAGGTTTAAAAATAAATCTAGCGTGACATGTGTAATTCGTTATTGCATTCATCATTTCTTATTTTTGTGGCCCGGTGAAATTACTGGTGCTGTAAAGCCATATGCACACTTACTTAATATTGAATAGCGTAGGTAGAATGACAATGCTGCCAAAATTTATTTGTTGCAACTACGACAACTAAGGTTAAGAAGGGAGAATATTCCTTTACGGTCTTTTAAGGAAATCAATGCGAGAAATTTAACTTTAAGTTTTGTTTACAAAACTGACTTTAATGAGAAACAGAAATACTGATGATTTGGCTTTTTTTGGGACTTTTTGACGAACTTAGGGCCAATAGGGTATTTGACTAAGAAAATCTAAATAGTCCGACAGATAGATTTCCAAAAAATATTGGACTCGTATTTTTTCTTTTGATACGTAAACAAACAATCAAGACGAAACGGTGCGTTGAAAACTCTTGTGACGTCATTTACCAATACACTTTTTACTGGAAAATGACGTTATAAGCCCCCACTCCATATATTTGATGTGTTTTATCTTCGTCAATTTTCATTAATTTGATAAAATAAAAAATACGTATCTATACGTATATTTCTCGATAATCTAACTGACGGACTAAATAGAATCATATTTGTTTTAACTCAGCCAACATCCCTATTCTACTAATCTTTAAGCAACTCAGTCGAAATCTGTCAAAATGTAAGGAAACTAAATTGGCTTAACAGTAATTAAGATGCTAATGTGAACGTTGCTTAAAAAATTGTAGAATTGGTCCTATGATCGTTGGCTTTGCATTAGAGAATGATTTTAATCATTGAGACAGATAGTTCTCGTTTATTTGTACTCTCAAGTAACTTTTTTCGTCTACTCTAATACTTGCTTCTATTTTTATCGAATCCCACTTTAGTATAATTAGTCCAGTAGTTCGAGCACACTAGTGACGTATGCAATGTTGCGTCAGATGGTATCCGGCGAGCTGACCCGCTGACTGTTACGTCCTGTTTCCCGACTTGCCTCGTAATTGCTGTGCACTTATATAAAGTGTCTCATTATAAGGTGCAGATAATTATTTTAGCAGTGAGTCTGTTAGATGTGAACCACTTATACCAAATCAATTTCGACAGAGAATCATTGAACGCCAGAGTGGCATAAGTTGCCCCAAAGCACGCCCTCTTACCACGTCTTAGTATTTTAAGAGGGAAGAAGGAATGAAGGAATAGTGCAAAAACCACTTTGGCAACATCATCATCTGCCGCTTTTTCCCAACTATATTGGGGTCGGCTCCCAGTCAAACTGGATTCAGCTGAATACCAGTGTTTTACGTGGAGCGGCTGCCTACCAGACTTCCAAAACCTGTTGATTGGGTAACACAGTACTCTTTGTAAGACTGGTGACAGATTTTCTGGCTTCTGACAATCCGTAACGACTGCCAAAGATGGCAAAATGGCAGGTGGGACCAACGGCTTAACGTGCTTTTCGAGGTTAAGATGGTCACACATCAACAGATTGATCTCGGCAAGCGTTGTTTAACCTTGAAGATCGAACCGTGCGGCTGTTGTTATTTAGTCACAAGCTCCTGAACACCTCGGCAACAAATCTGTCTATTACGTTAGAAGAAATTGATTCTCATGTTTTTCAATCATCATCATCATATCAGTGGAGACGTCCACTGCTGGACATAGGCCTCTCCCAAAGGAAGGGTGGAGCGTGGCGATCGCAGTGTAGCTGTTGCAATGCACAGAGACTGCTGCTGCCATACTCTGGTGAGTCCTTAATCGCCTCTAACGACACCCACGGGAAGTGGTGCGATGGTGCTATTTTTTTTTGTCCGACACCATTAGTAACCGCAGTACCTACGTTTTCTTAATATTGGTTTGTATTTACTTAAACTTAGTTTGCCTAAAGTGTTTTCAAGTCCCTTTAATTTAATGGGAAAACAAAAAAGAAGGGAAAAAATACTATACTATAATAGAAGGAATTGTCAATGCGCTGGCGCAATGCAATTGTTCAACATTGAGTTCTTGACAATTACAGTGAAATGTCATAGCGGTGGTGTATACGACTATGTACATATGTCTTGTTTGTGTAGTGGCCGTACGAACTGCCAAGAGTGTCGAATTATTGGGTCAACAAAAATGAAAAGTATGTGTAGTCCTGACTGATTTTAGCCATGGCGTCCAATCTCAATTGAGGATATTATAGTGCACTCGTGTCCATGCAATTGCAAGTACGTACATCCTCTTTCATCACTCGCATAGTCCGATGGGAGGGCCATCCGATGCGACCGGAGAGAGAACTGGCCCAGGATCAACGTGCTTTAGGGTGTGCCAGCAACTTCCAAACCCCGGGTTGTCACAGAGAAAATCATCATCGATAAGAAATACCATCGACTCGAAAGTAGAAACGCTTCAGCAGAGCATATGGTACTAGATTTGATTACTGGTTCGGGCAATGTTGTTTTCTCAGAGCAGTAGCAGCACCAGCAACTGTCCGTAGTCTGGATCTATACCAACTTCAAAGCAATGGGCTTAGCCCATTACATGGGGTTGGGACTAAATATTAACTGTGGAAATAGGGGCGTTGCATATAGGTACACCTCTGCTTAACCCTTCAGAGAATACAGGCGTGATGTACGACTAAGTACGTTGTAAAAAACGTTGAAGTGTGGTTACTGGCAGTAATTACCACACATTATTTTTCTTAACAAATTATAATCATCGTTCTCTCACCTTACAAGGAAAAATGAGCGTTAATGCAATCATAATTAACGCCATAAAGAATAATTATTGTATTAAATACTTAACTTACTAATACGGGAGCAAATTACACGAAATAAGGTACTTGACCTCATAGTTTTGTGTAAACAAATACATTTAATTAACATTGTGTGGCAGTGTCTTCACAACATGAGAATTATTGTTTCATTATTTAGTATTTTTCTTAATGAAACTCTGTGTTACTTTATTGCTGGCTAGTTATATTTGCTAAAACAATATGATGTTCCTTTATTAAAGGTTGTTGTGTTCTCTTTTGGGATTAAAGAAAAACAGATCAAAAGGTGTATTGCATCGTGGATACAAACATGAGCATCATCTCTGTCCAAGCTATCCCTTGGGATTATAGTATGTGTTATTTGTTTGTTTATGTACAGTCAACAAATCTATTTGGTATACAGGCAAAAATATTTTTTCCACTGCACTGCCAATATTTATTTCTATTGTTTGCATTATAATTGTTTCAGCTTATGACACACTTACGAGTGTGATGTACAATAATTGTCTACTCGCACACTCACAACATTGTTCAAAAGTAGCCTGCATACCAAATAGCTTTGTTGACTGTACATACAATCAAAATAAAAAAAAAAACAGTAAAAGAGCACAGGTACTGCTTATTTCATTAGACATTTCTTCCAGCAGACTTGCGACAAAAGAGTGAGATAAGAAACATAGACACAGTGTGTAAAGAGACAGAGAAGGAAACTTAAAACTATACTATCTTAACTAAAACGTATTATTAACTATAAATAAATATTAATCAAACTACAATAAACATACAAACAAATGTACCAAAATTGATTTACCTAAATACATAATTATCATAAAATAATACACACCTATGATTCCTATGGTATATAGAGGATCACAGTATAGTAGAGTGGAAATCCTCTTTGACTTCTTTTTTGCTGAGAGAAATAAAATAATAAGTAAGTTCCACAGTCGTACTGCATGAAAAGAGAAGGAGTGGGAATATGAATGGGTTTTGGTGGGTTGGGTTTTAATGTGATTTTGTGTTCATATCATAATATGACTCGAAGTATCTGTTTTAAATCTATTTTAACCTTGGTCAAAGAATAAGTATTGCTTTACAACGTGGCAATGCCGCCAGTCTTTTGAGTAAACTTCCAGTTATAGCGATGCGGATAAATTTTTTGACGCCATATTTTAGGGTTCGTTTAGTTAGGAGTTTTTTATTTTTTTTTCTAGTGTATTTAGTAAGTTAAGTATTCATTAAAACGGTTGTAAGTATCTATGTTAATAAAGTATTTTTTTTTAAGTAGAAGGCAATATTTAATTTCCATAAATTAAATGAATCATAACGAGTTTTAAAAATGTTAGTGGTGTAAAATATAAACTGTTAACACGACAGACAAATTGTATTTAATCGTCGGGAAATTATGAAGTGTCACAGATTGTAACTGGCGTTACAACTCATAAAGGTAAGTGTAGAAGTTTCACTTCGTAAAATAAAACTTAAAAAGGTAAAGATTAAAAGCATGAGATCCTGGGTTTGATTCTCAGGTCGAGCAGTGTATTTGGGTTTTCTATCTGAAACTCTGTGGAGTCTACCACATTTATATTTCTATCTATTTAATAATAAAACTGAAGAGTTTGTTTGAACGCGCTAATCTCTGGAACTCCTAGTTGGATGTGGAAAAACCTTTTTGTATATGATAGCCACATTCATAAGGAAGGAGGGAAAATACAGAATCACGTACAAAGTCGCGGGCAACAGCTAGTACCTAATAAAACGAGGTGTATCTACTAAGGTACTGTTATCTTTGCCTAAATTCTACAGGTTTGATTTTCAGTACCCAATACTTGAGAAACTATAAATCATCTCAAATAAGCTTGTAGTTAAAATTGTCCTCGACAAATTGGGATGTGTTATCCTCGAAAATTCCCCACTCTGCCACCATTTTTTTTCAAAGATGAACGGCAGGTAATACTTCATGCTATGATAATATTAACTCCATAACTCTTCGTCCCCAGTGAACATTCTGCAGCTATTTATTTTGCCAGCATGTAACAGTTCGCAGCGACATACAGGAATTAAAGCGAGTCACAGCTGCGCGGCGTGCGTGTTGCAAACTGACGGCGGCTGTCAGTCGTATGTAGTATGTACCGGCCTTTATGTAGGACCTAGCGAGTGGATTTAACTTTCATGAGTGTTGATTCAATTTTGAAAGTTTGTTTCGGGATTGTTACATTATTTAAGATCTATTAACACAAATGCAAATATTTCCCTACAATGACAGAATAGGAAAGATCCTCGTGGAAAAACCTGAATGTTTTCTTGCCCGTTATTTACAGACGGACAAGAAAAAAATGATCTGACGGTCAAAACTGAAGAGAGTTCTCAATGAGTCTTGATCGGCGTTACCTACAGTATGAAGTCCAAGTATCAAACCTGGGACTGACAACCATTTTTACTAAGAGGTGTTATCTTCATAACCTTGGTTAACCTTCATTAACCAGACAGTTTTGAAAATAAGAGCTGTGAAAAGGTAGTTGATATCGTAGATAGTATCTACACAAACAAATTGGTGCTGGGACTGACATCTCGGGGTGTTACAAATCGTTACGAAAAATTCATTACACACATATTTCACGCAGGCTAACATACAGCTTGTTCTGTATGGTGTCGGACGTGAAAGAATAGCACCATCCCATCACTTCACGGGAAGTGATAGGACGGTGCCATGGTGACGTAAGAGGCGACTAAGGAACTTACCAGAGTATTGGCAGCAGCATTCTTTGTGCATTGCAACAGCCATACTGCGATCGCCAACCCGCGCCCTTTGGGGGAGGCCTATGTCCAGCAGTGGACGTCTTTCGGCTGATATGATGATGATGATGACATGGGTTTACATGGGCACTTAAAAAAAGATAGAAGCTAGTGCAAGGTTCCAATTGGTCGATTTTTATGAAGAAGAACCGGCAAGAAACTCCACGATAGTTCAGGACTGGCCAGTCGTGTAGGTTATTTTAAAGTCTTAATACACGTGCAACAGCGTTTACTATAATTTTTCCCCTTCATTTACTCATAATAATTATGTGGGGCACAGCTGTGCCTAAGTCTAGCGTGTGTGTTGTGAAACACCTACAATATGCGCCGGACTGTACGCTAATCGCCTCAGGGCTTTCGATGTGGCGAAATCTTTGGCGGACTCATATGAATGTGTAGCGTTGTTGATATATTACGGATACTTGATGTATTACTGGATATCTTAATGACGGTTTCGTTTAAAACCGGAGGACTTAATAAATAGATTGGTTGCTTACTTCCTATTGAGGTGACTCAAGTCACCTTGGGTAGGCCCTCAATGTGGAACGATGGAGGTCGGGAATCCGCTGGATGCAGGCTGTGCAGAACCGGTTTTTTACGGTTCTTGCTTGGCTTTGAAAGTTGCCAAGGGGTGTCGTGTAACCCAGTTCTTGGGTTGTGGTGATCCAACAGGCACATGCTTCATGTAAAATATAGGGAGACAGCTGCATCCCGTTACACTGAAAGTCGACTCCAACATAGTTGGGAAAATGCTGGGCAGCTTGATTGGTTGGAGTAAGTCCATGTTCGTTTACCTGGGACAAACGGTCCAGTTAGGTAGGGCTCACTTGGAGAAAGAGGTCAACCGTCGAATCCGACTCGGCTGGGCGGCGTTCGGGAAGATGCGTGTTATCTTCTTGTCTCACATACCCCAGTATCTTAAGACGAAAGTCTATGACCACTGCGTGTTGCCAGTGATGACTCATGGAACCGAAACGAGGTCGCTCACAATGGGCCTCATCAGAAGACTTAAAGTCATCCAAAGGGCAATGGAGAGAACAATTCTCGGATTTCCCTTGCGCAATCGAATCAGGAATGATGATATCCGTAAGAGAACCAAGGTTACCGACATAGCCCGAAGGATCGCCAAACTGAAATGGTAGTGTGCAGCCCCACATTACTCGCAGAACAGATGGTCGGTGGGGCCGAAAAGTTCTGGAGTGGCGACCGCGTACCGGAAGACGTAGCGTTCAAAGTCAAAGTCAAAACGTTTATTTCAATTAGGCCATTAAAAGGCACTTTTGAACGTCATCGTTTACAGTTCAGTAAAATAATAATGTAACATTAATAAAGTGACTCTACTGTCCATTCGGAAAGGTAGATTCTTATGGAGAAGAACGGACAAGAAACTCCATAGTTACTCTTTTCAAATAATGATTTTACAAAATTTGGTATACAAAAATTAATTTAATATAATGTGAGGACGATGCACCCAGAGTATGCTACTTATAAGAACAAAGTACCACCAGCAGAGGTAAACTTATTAATTTCGTTGGAAGGCCTCCCACAAGGTGGACCGATGACCTGGTGAGGGTCGCGGGTAGTCGATGGATGCGAGACGCGTAGGGCCGGTTGTTATGGCGACACTTGTGCCCATGTCCAGTAGTACACGTCTTTCGGCTGATTTGCTGATGATGAAGTCCATGTCCAGCACACGCCTTCCTGCTGAGATCATGATAGTGTCATCTTTATGAGGTTCAACTCCTGGCTACAATCTTCATAAATATGGTCTTGACTTTCAGTTGGCCAGTGTCGGAAAAGATTCCTTATACCGATTAGAAGTAACTCTCAGGTTGTACATAGTACAACTTTAAATAAGTTTGCTAACATTTTTGTTAAGTCAAGTTTTACCGACACCATTTACGTTGGCTCCACATTTTAAAAAGTATTTTCACTACGGCTTCAGCAACATGTTCGCGCGTGTATTGTGACGTCGCGGAGACGTCACAGCCGCTGCCTGTGTTTACAGGAATACCATAAAAATTGTACAGAAGTATCACAGAGGAAAATTGTATTATTTGTAGCAATAGTCCTGATGAAATTTCGACCATAACGGCTACCTTCAACGTAAACTATTCGTAGCCAATTAAATGAGGGGCCCGCTAGGGCCACAGCCTGCCAGGGTTGCGGAATTTGTTCGAAAGAGTCACCGCGGCTCTGGAACGCTGGCTTTTGAAGAAACACGGATGGGTTTTAGCCAGTAAGAGTCTGACAGATAGTAGTGTGTACGCATACACAGGTACTCGATTCCTTTAGTCCATGACGTTGCAATCCAATATCACAGGAAGGAGCTTCGCTTTACTAAGCCCTGAGAAATTTTAAAGCTACTTCAAATGTTTGGCAGAAACACATGTTCTTGGTAGGTGCTTCTGAATTTTCTTTTCCCTACAGTTTCATCATGTCGGTTGGTTCGTAGGGAATAGTAGATTTTTATATTCCAGTGTTGGTCCATTATTCCATTGAAAACATTGCTCATTTATCAGTGGGTACTACTTCCACTAAAGTATGTTCCTCGTAGGAGCTCTCCAGCTCATGCTGAGGCAAAAATATTAGTCTATTAGCAAAGTGGTAACAAGACTATCCAGGGTATAACCTCTCGTAAGGGCAATTTGAATGCACTGCTCTGCAATCTACGATAGTAGAGGTTCTCAAGCCAAGACTCGTTAATATTTAGTGCGGAACATGGGCCATCGAAGACCGTAATATCGTTCGTCGCGATCGTCGGGAAATTAAATGTTTTATGACCACCAGACTATGGCAACTGGTTCTTCGCCATAGAAACTTGAATTTATGTTCTGCCTTTATAAGTATTTGTGACTATAAACTTCCGCAATTTATTAGCAGTTTAATTGTGCTGGCAATATCTGTTTGATTTATTTCGCATTTTCCCCATTTTTCGCCGCATTTCATAAGGATTTTTTTAAAGCGTTAAGTTTGGGCGAATGTGGAATAATCCGATTTTTGTACTACTCTTGACATTATCTTTCGATCACCACTGTGGCGTTAAAAGAAGGTAGGAGAGTTCTTTTATTTACTGTCTCCGCAAGGCTTTACTTAAAGTATTATTTATTACTAAGATTGCTACCACACCAATCGATCGATCGTCGATCGATGCCATCTATCGACGGTAGAATGGAATGAATGAATTAGTTGACGTCAGTCGATCGATAGTTTCTACTTCTTTTTTCGATCAGTCAAAGTTCCCACACCAATCAATCAACGTCGATCGATGGCATAGATCGCCGTGGTAACACCCTAAGTGTTTTGTGAGAATTTGGTATTCTGTTCCCGCTTTTTGGTTGTACTAGCGTGGTGCTAAGTATATGTGTGGGTACTTGTGTGTACCGAAGATCGGCAATAACTCAATACAGTATAAATATGGTACGAAAGACTTTTGTGGACATGCCCGAACTATATAATAGTATATCGTTTTTGCAAATTCTTATGTAAAGTCAAATATTGAACTGTCGCCGATCTATCAAACAATTATATGAATGTCTTTTTAATTGGATTTCAGTAGTTTTACATAGCTATCAGATTTTAATAAAAATAAAAGCAATCCTCGTACTTATTAAGCGTTCAAATTAAAATCCTGTCAAAATATCAGGAAATGACAGTTTTGAGACTGCGATGCGAATGCGATAGTTCCTTAAAAATGCGAACATAGGTCATCTGAGGGCAATTCTACGAAACTTTTACTAAAATGTATGAATGCGAAAGTTGCTTGAAAATTAGTTGAATTGGCACTCCAAGCTTCTTTAGTTTTACGATAGTATAAATATTAAAGTTTCTAATAAAAAATAACTCGGAACAACAAATAACATAACACATTCAAATGCATATTTTTAGAAATCCTCCAGAATTAATATTCTTAATTATTCAGAAATTTATATAGAAAATTACTTATTTCCAACAACAAAACTCGTAGATATTTTCTTACAATCTTACACAAACAACATCCTAGAAATAGTACCTTCGCCTTAGTTGAAACAGCATAACTTTGCAACCTAAGCAAGGTACACAACAGCGGGCTGGCATAACGAGCGCGTATAATACCCGCTAATCCTATACCTTGCTTAACATGGAAATGTTACTAACTTTATACAAAGTTATTTTAATTTTATTTAGTGCTACGGAACACCACGTTGCGCTCCAAATCAGGTATCATAGACGTGGACAAAAAAGCTGTCAGGCTGAAATGGGGAATGGGATAGTGACCGCTGGGCAAAAGTCTCCACGAAATGGGTGCCAGAGGATGGACGGCGTCGCCGAGGCCGACCCAGAAAGCGGTGGCGAGATGATCTGGACGCACACCGCGAAGGCTGTGAACCAGCCTGGGAAGGGAAGAGTGTCTGGAAGGATTAGGAGAGGCCTTTGCCCAGCAGTGGGACACAAAAGGCTAATAAAAAAAAACATTGCTAACGCTATCAGGGTTTTAATAATTTTTTGTACGGTTCTGATATTCTAATTCGAATTTTAAATTGGAGGTACTTTCTAGTAAAGTTTTGTTTTGTACAAACATCACTCGAAGCTACATTTGCCGTAGGGTTCCGTTCATTTTACATTTCTTCTTATATTAAAACTGTCTTTAGTCTTTTTCTTTCAGCATAAGGGCACACTGGGATAAACGGGGTTTTCATTCAAAAATAGTTTAGTTTCAAAAATATTAGGTCAAACATGTTTAATTTTGAATAACACCTAGTGTACCATAAAATAAAAAAAAAATATCTTATCTTAAATATTAAAGGCATGTTGAGAAATGGAATTAATGAATTAGACTTTCTTTCAATCATACATACTCGCAGTATCTTGAGTACAACTCAGAGACTTAACTAGGTGAAATCAAGTCTCAATGAATCTAGGAACTAAACCCAGTTTCATGTTTCTAATAGCATCCTCACATAGCAACTAAATACTTAGCATAAACAAAAGAAAACAATGCCGATCTTGGGCCCGTTTACTCGCAAATGGATACGCCTAAATCCGGTTATGTGTGTTCAGTAATCCTTACTCCGGTAGTAAATTCGTAAGCACCCAGTAAGAAGGGTTCAAAAGGGTTCCCTGGTTATAGGGTTCCGTACATAAATTATGTTATTTTTGCTGTATCTGTATGGCCTCTCGATTAGACTCAAAGTTACTGGTATACAAAATTATTCAAAATTCTGTGGATAAAAAATCTGGGATAAAAACATACACAGTATATCTTTAAATTACTTTATTAACCTATTTCTTCTATAAAGTTCATGTAATCGAATTTTGTTCACGGTGGTTCAAACGAGAATTATGAATTGCCGTCCCGTCAGACCAAGATAAAGAAAACTGCACTAAACTCGTGCAAACCATAATCTTACTACTATTATACATTTGAATTTTTGGTTGGATGGATAGATGTGTGTGTTACTCTATCACGCTGTAACGACTGAACGGATCTGGATGGAATTGATTATAGAGATAATGAGAAATAGATTATAGTCTGAAATAGCACAATGGCAAATTTTATTCAATCGATTAAGTTCCGTTTGGTTAATTGCTGGCATTTACGCGGACGAAACCGCTGGCACAATCTAGTGTTACATACTGCGGAACCCTTAACACAGAAACCAGCTCACACTTAGCACCTTTTTATCCTTTTTGCGCAACAGTGTTCATTTAAATAATATATTAATCGCATCCACGTTAAGCCGTCGGCGTCTTTAACGTGTACATGTTTGGGGAACACGTTCTATACGATTCGCGGTAATTTATTATATTTGTTTGCAGTCTCATTTAAGGGGTTCTTTACATTACTTTGTTTACGATTTCTGGTAGATCTCTTCCTCTTATCCATGTACGCAGCTTAGGCGCTTTTAGTGAGTGAAAATAAACATACAAGCTGTATGTTTATTTTCACTCACTAAAAGCGCCAAACGTTTCTTGGCATTCTGTTGTCATAATAAATTATTGGAAGATAACAGTTCCATCGACTTAGCCTGAGACTGCGATAAGTCCACTGCTGGACATAGGTTTCTATCAACTGCGGTCAATTAACACAAGACCCTCCGCATCTAGTCCGTCCTTCTTAACACGTCACTCTATCTAGTTGCTGGGAGGTAGCCAACACTGTGCTTGCTCTACGCTAGCTTCGGATTCAATAGTTAGCTATGAAATAAAGCATCTATATATATAAAACAAAGTCGGGTTAGTTACACCATTTATAACCAGTGATCGGAGTAGGTAGATTGATCTGGAGTCAATGAACTGGCACGTATATATTAATATGGATATGCCTCCGGGATTCCAGGATTTTGTAATAATTAAGATTTTTTAGGAATTTTAAATATTGTAATTTGTAGGATGAAGAATATATCAATATGAATAAGAAATGTTTTACCCTTTTGCTGTCTTTTTAATAGAATATGTGATCGGCCTTCTATAATAAAAAAAACTATGGTATGGCTAAACTTGAGTAAAAACGTAGCAAACGTAAAGTGGGATTCTACTAATAACAGTTAATGTGCGTGCGTGCGACGAAAGATGGGACTTGCCTCTCCACTATCCTACTGAAGCAAATGAAATCCCGGAAAATAGGCTTATCCATGTAATGATTTCTATGACTATTCATGATGCAAGTACGTAAAATCAATCTGCCTACTCCGATCACTGTTAACTCAAGAACGACTTAACCGATTTTGAAGATTTTTGGTTTGTTGGATTTGTCTTTGTCCCGAATAGCAAAATAACTATTAAAACACAGATCGATATTGATAGATAGAGAGAGCTGAAGGGTTTGTTTGTATGTTTGGTTAAACGCGCTCATCTCAGAAACTATTGGTATCGAGGAAAGCGGCTATATACCGCTACGCACCACGCTACAAAGCAAAGGTGCGAAGCAATAATGAAACAATTGACGCAGACGAAGTTGCGCGGGTCTTCTCGTTAGTTACTTACTATTTGGCGATTATTGTTCTATGTTGCTTCCTTATGTATGACATGCTCATGTGAGTGAGAGAGACAGAGAGCAATATTTATCAATCTTTCGGTAGCCTCTGTAGAAATCAAAATTGCATCAAAGTAGTCAACACCGAAATTACTTTGTCCTTGGTTATTTACCATAATCATAGAATCTACCAATCGCTCAACCTATGACCTGAAGTCTTTATGATGACCACAACCATACTTATATTGTTTTTGAGAGTGGCTTCTTAATGTTTCGTTGTAAGTAATATTCATAACGATGTCTTTTCTTTTGACTCGTAGCAAAGAGACTGGTTGATGAGAAGGCTTACTCGCCGACATAATTAGCGATTGTTTCGACTTTATTATTTACCTTTAATTTTCTTGTTGGCTGGTGGCCTTGACCTGCAGTGAAGAGCCGTTACCGAAATTTTGAATAAAGAGTTCAGTGTTACTAGACAAATACTTTTTAACCTTTTGAACGCCAGACGCATAAACGCATTGGCGTGCCCCCGACACCAAGCTACAAACTCACCGTACTTTTTGTCACATATTTGTGAATTTTGGCGTACAGTGCACGCGCTTGCTTGTGATACAAACGTGACAATGGCGTCCAAAAACATAATGATGTTGATTGGTTGATTTGGTAGTTGGGAAAGGCTATTAACTTATTATAAAATCATAAATGATGACGTTGAGATTATGAGGCGATCTTAGTTGATTCCGTCATTGATTTATCGTAGGCTTTGTTTCGGTAACTACCTAAAAAGCTTAATATAAAAACTATTTTGTTGTCTAATCAAGACACAAAGTTTTCATAGAACCTCTAAGGACCTAGTTATTCGCAGCTATTCAACTACATTCAATCCTCTTCTTTTCGTGTCTATGGACTATGTAGGTAACTAATATAAGATTCCATTAAATAAAAACATAAACAGACAAGGAACAAGCAGACTGTTGGCATATTTTCTTCTTATAAATAACAACAGCACCTTCTATGCCTCTCATTATTGACTTTTGAAACCAAAGACAAACTGAAAATACAATTGTTCCTCCAGGAAAGCGAATCACAATGACGTAGCACAAAAGTATTTGTTACTCACTGTATCTACACAGCGAAATGTATTTGTCGTAAGCAGCAGTAATGTGTAGAGTAAATATTTGACGTAAATCGGCAATTCTACCCTCCTCCGGGAGCGGAAGGGGAGGCGAGAGGAAAGCGGGGTAAAGGGGGCTGAAGACAATGTAACCTAAATGTTTTCTGTCCTCCGGGACTCAGGAATTTCGGGTAGATATCGAAAATATTAGTTGTATAGTAATATGATGTGTGGGCGTGGGCGTACTTACCTGACATTAATTTTAGTAAGGCGTATTGTTATTTTGTAACTATTGACATGAATAGTTTCATAGTGACATTTTTACCTTAAAACGATTGAATTTATAGAAATTGTAGAATATACATACAAGTTACATATGTGAGAAATTAAGAACCCTGTTGAGAGCCAGGTTATAAAGGCAGTGTCTAAATATGGCAGTAGACATACAATTTGTGGCATATAAAACGCGTCAAACACACAATTTCTGCCATCTTCGTTATCTGTTAAGCCAGTATGTAGATAATAGGGGATACGCTTAGTTAAAAAGATACAAATGTTTTCAGAGCCGACTCTGAGCAGCCGCTGAGGCGTCTTCATTATCAGTTTGTGGGTATCATCTTCTGCATAAATCCCAGACATTTCCACTACTCACAAATACTACCCTCCTTCTACGGTCGTCGGGCAAAAAGGGTCAGGCTAGATAATTCTATATATGTCCTTTCAAACCCTAGTTCATTTGAATTCACCACTTTCAGGATAACCAATTCTTTTTTCATTAAAATACTATTTGTACCCGTATTTAATATTGTATTTGCACACCTTTCTATGCGGATATTAACATAACATTTAATGTAGGGTAGTCAGAGCTCCTCAGACCTGTTCAATAAACATGACCCGGGTCTTAGTCGCTGTGCTGAACCCGGCTTAGTGCTTGTTGCAATTATATTAATATGCAAACAACGCCGTTGCTGCAACGTGCTACACGAGGACGTTGCGAGTTGTTTCTGAAGATTTTGGACCGACCAATAACTTTGACTTAGAAGTTTCTCTAATAATTTCTGTATTAAACTCAACTAACAAGCAGTAAATATGCTAATTTGCTCAAATATTTTTCTCACTATCGGTGTCACAGGTATCTGGTCCATGGACTGGAAGTACAACATAGTAGCGAAAAGACTGCATTTTTTTTGGTTTTTAGTTTTATCATAACACTGACACTTAACTGTCAAACGGTGGGTTTCAATAACGCATCGTCCCTGTCATATAAGCTACCAACAGTAGCTGAAACGTCATGTTTGCTCTTCAAACATGATGTTACAGCTACTATTGGTAGCTTATTTTGACAGTTTCTCAAAGGTAGAAACGTTATTGAGACCGGCAGATAGTCTCCTTGAATGCGTCACTTTGGTGTTCCTTCGCTAGTCATTCTGCAGTCTTGTAGGTGACACCAATTCACCATGACGTGTTGACTTTTGACACGTCTCTGGTTTCACCATTGTCTTTCTAGCGTCAACGTATGTAATTATTATTCTGTCGCTACGTGTTTATCGTGTTTCAAAATAATTATTAAATCCGGTGTTCCATATGTCTCTCTTGTTACCGTAAGTCACTGTGGATATTTATACCATAGACTCTAAATGAGATGTGAGATTTCTTCGCGATTTTCATCAGCCACAGCCTGACTTCGCCCGCTTCTCCTTTCGTCAGCCAATCTCCACGGTCCTGTGCCTCACTCACCTTTTTTTTTTTTTTTATTTTTTTTTTTTTAACGATGGGAAATCATCAAATGACTTCTTCCGCTCTGGGTGGAGCGGAAGGGCGTGTCAGACTCTTACTGACTAAAACCCATCCGTGTTCCTTCGAAAGCCCTTTGCTTTCCAGGGCCGCGGTGACTCTTTCGAACAAATTCCGCAACCCTGGCAGGCTCTGGCCCTAGCGGGTCCCGTCCTCTATGCTGACATCTCTTTGAGGCGCGCGTGAAACACAACGCGCCATCGACCCGGGCCTGGTGGTGATCGGACAGCGAGCCACCCAATGCTCGCCGTCCGCAGGCCCGCGCCTACGGTGGCCGGGGATCGCCCTGCGACTCCCGACGCCCGGGGCGTCTTCTCCTGTTGCGGCGGTTGGGACGAAGGCCTTGCCTTTCCCTCGCGCGGTCCGCCTCCTCCTTCGCTAGCATTACTGCTTCGCAGAAGGAGGTGACCGCTTCCCAAGCCTCCTCGCTCCGGACCATGGATTCAACCAGGGCCGGACGCGAGAGGTTGCCGCCGCCGATCGCCTCGACGAGGACACGGCGGTGCTCAGCCCAAGCAGGGCAGATCTCCACCGTATGCTCCACCGTATCCTCCGGGCGATCCTCACAGTGCTGACACCCGGGCGTGTCCTCCCGCTTTATCCGAAACAGGTACCTCCCGAAACAGCCGTGTCCGGTGAGCACCTGCGTCAGGCGGAAGGTGAGGACGCCGTAGCGCCTCTCCAGCCACTCCTCAAAGAGGGGTCTTATCGCCGCAATTGTGGCGTGCCCAGCGCTGGGTTGCGATAGTCGCCGTCTCCATACCGCCATGGTATCCTGCCGGAGCTCCGTCCGCCGCGATGCAATTTGCCGCGGCAGCGGAGTTTCACCCCGGCGAAGCGCCTCCACGCGCCACGCGTAAACGTGCGCGAGGGCTTTCGCCTCCAGATCCCATGGCGGTAATCCGGCAAGGAGGCTCGCCGCCTCGCCGGAGACCGTGCGGTATCCCCGGGCCAGCCGGATGGCCATGACCCTTTGGGACGCGTTAAGCTGGCGGGCTGGTCGCCCCTTTAGTGTAAGCGCCCAAACAGGGGCCCCATAAAGGGCCATGGACCGCACGATCCCCGCATAGAGCCTCCGGCAGGAGGCGTTTGGACCCCCTAGATTGGGCAGGAGCCGCTTGAAGGCAGCCCCAGCCCGCTCCAGTCTGGGAGCCAAACGTCGGAAGTGCTCCGCGAAATTCCACCGGCTGTCGAGAACGAGCCCCAGGTACCTGATCGTCGATCCGACGCCGATGTGAACCCCTCCTACCGTTACTTGGGATCCCATTGGTGGCCTGTTCCGAGAACCATGAAAGCACATGGCTTCGGACTTGTGCAGGGCCACCTCGAGACCCAATTGCCGGATCCTCTCAACGACTATCGCAACCCCGCGTGTCATCACTTCGGCCGCCGCCTGGTGCGACCCCCCCTGCGCCAGGACCAGCGTGTCGTCAGCGTAGCAGACTACGCTGACACCGCTAGGGAGGTCGGCGCGCAGCACCCAGTCGTAGCCGATGTTCCACAGGAGCGGCCCCAGAACCGAACCCTGTGGAACACCGCACGACATCTCTCGCCGGTTCCATTCTCCCTGGTGACCGGGGTAGATGACGGACCTGTCCGTCAAATAGGCCTCGACCACGCGACGGAGGTAGGTCGGCATCCGGTGATACCGGAGTGCCTCCCTGATGCAACTCCAGGGCAGGGAGTTAAAGGCATTGGCGATGTCAAGAGACACCGCCAAGACAACCCTGCCCCGCGACACCGCATCCCCCGCCGTGAGGGCCCTTACGCGCATGATGGCGTCTACCGTTGAACGCCCTGTGCGGAAACCGAACTGGTTCTCCGCCAGATCCGGCCCCTCCCTCACCAGGTGCCCGACGAGGCGGTTTGCAATTACTCTTTCAAAGAGCTTGCCCACCTCGTCGAGCAGTACGATGGGCCGGTATGCGGACGGAGAGTCCGCAGGGCGCCCAGGCTTCTTAATGAGGACCAGTTTCCCCGTCTTCCAACGAAGTGGGAACTGGCCTCTCTCCAAGCATGCGCTTAAGAACCCCCTTAGTCGAGGCCCGAGAGCCTCCAAGGCCAGGACCCATGCTTTCCCAGGTAAGCCGTCGGGTCCTGGGGCGGTATTCTTGGCCTTCAGCCTGTTTACCGCCACTCTCAGGTCTACCTCAGTCACCTCCGGAGCGTTGTCATCATCGTCGCCGTCGTCAGTGTGGTCCGCATCGGGCACCGCAGTTGGCGGAGCCATAGGCGGGGGAGTATGCTCCCCTCGCGAAGGAAACAGAGCGCTCACTACGTCCTCCACCAGCTGGGGCCGGAGACTCTGCGTCAACGGGGGGGCCCAGGTGCGGAGTTTATCGCGCACCATTTTGTATGGGCGTCCCCACGGATCCCCGTTCAGAGACTCCAGCATCTCCTTACGAGCCAGATCCCTGGCCCGCAGGATCCCCGCTTGGAGGGCGGCCTTCGCCACTCTGTATTCCTCGTACAGCTCCGCCTCCCTGACCTGCGCATCCGGAGGCCGTATACGGAGCCTGCGATGCCTGGTGTACAGGCGCCGTGCAGCAACGCATGCCTCGCGCAGCGATGCCAGCTCCCGCGACCACCAGTACACCTGGCGGCGGGCGCGTCCTGGCCGGACCCGGGGCATTGCCACGTCACACATTTTGGACATGGTCTCCCGGAACCATTCCGCCTCGTCGTTGATGTTAGCAGGCCTGTCCGGTGTTGACACCCAGGCCTGCACGATCGAAGCTTCCAGGAGGAGCTCCCGGTCCAGCTGCTTTAGCGCCCACCGCGGACCACTCGGGGCCTCTCGGACTGGCGCGGTTGAGGTCTGGGTGGAGACGTCAAACCGGATGTACCGGTGGTCTGAATACGTCTCCACCTCCTCCATGACGCGCCAGTCGACGACACGCGGTGACAGAGCAGGGCTTGCGAACGAAATGTCCACCACAGACTCACCCTGCATCCGCACACACGTGGGGACAGAACCCCGGTTTAGGACGATTAGGCCTGTCTCCAAAGCCCAGTCCTCCACCATCCTACCCCTCGTGTCCGTATAACGGGAACCCCAAGCCAAGTGCTTGGCATTGAAGTCCCCGAGAACGAGCACGGGGAGGGGACGATATCCGGCGACGACGACAACCAACTCCCTAAGGGAGTTGTGGAACTCGGCGAGAGATCGGTTCGGAGAGAAGTAGACCCCCACTACTACAATCTCCCCAAACCGTGCTGCTACGCACCCCTGTCCTCTCCTGACGCTCTCGAGGGACGGGGTACAGGCGGCGGCTGACGAAATTAGGGCCACTGAGCCGTGGAGGTCCTCCACCCAGTCATCCCTGGGCGGGACAAAGTACGGCTCAGCGACCACGGCGATGTTGATCGACCACTGCGCCATGCTCTGAAGCAACAGGTGCTGAGCGGCGGCGCAGTGGTTGATGTTCGCTTGGAGGAGGCGTAATGGGGCCGTTATTGGTATTCCATTACGGCCTCCTTCCGAGCCCGTTGTGAGGGCTCCACCGCGGCGTTCGCAGTAGTGGCGGCGGCGGTGGCGGCGGTGGCGGTGGCTACGGCAGAAACGGCGGTGGTGGAGAGCTTCTTCTTGCCCCCGGCTTTGGCGGGTGGAGCGCAGGCCTTGCCCCCAGCCCAATGATCGGCCGGCTTGCCAGCAGCCGCACATACGATGCAGTGTGGCGTGGCGTTGCACGAGCCGGCCCTGTGACCGGGCTGACCGCAGCGGAAACAGAGACCGGTGCGGTCCACCTCCGAGGTGCAAACAGCCCCCACGTGGTTGCCCACCAGGCAGCGGAAGCACCTCAGAGGTTTGGGTTCCAGCAGTTTGACCTGCGCAGAAACCCAGCCCACCAGGAGCCTTCCACCCTCCACTATCTTCTTGGCCGCCGTCACGGGGCAGCTCACCACAACCGTTTGCATGCCCGTGTGGTCAAGACGTATGGTGCCCGCCTTCATCTGATCAGCAGAGCACCCCCCAGTCCTGGCGACGGCGGCCACCACTTCCCCCTCAGTGACGGAGTCGTCCAGGCCCAGAATGCGCAAGTCAACGCACTTGGTAGGCCTGGACACTCGGGCCTCATCCGCGTTAAGGGACGCCCTTAGCCTTTCGGCCAGAGCGTCAGCGGTCGGGCCACTGGCTGCACCGGGGATCTCCAGCATCCGGGCACCAGTCATGGTCATCCTGAGCCGGAGGCCCCCGTTGATGCCGAGCTCCTTCAGGTCTACCGCCTCCTTTGCCTTCGCGAGCACATCGCGGTAGGTTACGCCCCTCTTCTCCGCGTCCGGCTGTAGCGTGAGCACTACAGCTGCGGTCTTCGGGACGCGGAGCCTAGCCGCGACGCTTCGTTCTTTGCGACGCCGCTTCCTCCCCCGTTTCCTTGCCGCCCTGGCTAGCTTGGCCGCCTTCTTTTTCTCCCCGGCCACCTGCCATCCGGCTTCAGCCGCAGGAGACTTTGAAGGCGGTAAAAGTGGGGGTGGCTGTTGTTCCGCTGGCACTGGAGACCTCGCCGCCTGTGCAGCTGCCCCACCTTTCTTCTTCTTTGCCGGCTTTTTCGGTATTTGCGTCACCGGCTTTGTGGGTGACGTCCCGGTCCCTCGGTTCTGGCCAGACGACTCCGGTTTGACAGCCATGGCGGCTGCATACGACGCCGCTCTCTGCTGGCCCGAGGCCGTCTGCCTTGCCTCTAGCGGGGGGCGCAGAACGATGCCCTCCAGGGTGGTGAACCGTTCCCGGAAGGGAGCCAACTCCTGCCGCACTAGATTCAGGACCTGGTTCAGAACCAGGTTCTCCTCTGACACGGACGGGTTTTGCCCATGCTTGCGCCCACCTTCAGGCACCTCCGTTGTGCCGGCTCCTCGGAGTACGGCTAGTTCAGCTCGGAGCCTCTCGTTCTCCTTCCGGAGAAGCTCCATGGCGGCCGCCAGGCGGGCGACCTCCGCCCGCAGTTTGGACATATCGTCCGATGGAGGCCCGCTGTAGTTGGCCTCTGCTGCCGCCAGAATGGAGGCCGACGCCGCGCTTATGGCCTTGTTTTTAGAGGCCTGGGTCCTCTTTAGGGCCACATCGCGGACTGCGGCCTTCACGACCTCCACAAACCTGACCTGGCGCTCGGAGCCGCCATCAATGTCCGGCTCACCGCCGGAAGATGACAAAGGGAGAACCCTCCGACCGGTCGCTCCAGGGTGGCATTCCTCCCCGGCAAGCTTCCCGGCTCGCTGGGCAGCCTCCTGAGAGGCAAACCCTCTCCCCTTGCCTCCTGTGCGGCTCTTACCCCTCCTACTGGTAGGGATTTTACGGGCCGATGCCATCTCTCCGTTGGAGGACGACCCCCGGTCATCCTCCGGTCTGGGCCGCTTGCGGAAGAACTTTGCGTTCTCCGCAGTAGCCCCCGCTCTCTCGCGTCCAGAGCTCACCAAGCTGACGCCGGATGCGGAGTCAGAGTCAGACCCCCCGTTCCTTCGGCGATTCAGCGAGCTCTTCCTCCAAAGTTTGGAGGGAGCTTCCGTGCCACGCCCGCCCGACACCTTATCAGGCCCCTTACAACTAAAATTGACCAGGTCCTCAAAGGACGCTGATCTGGAGCCTCCTCGGCTCTTGTTGCCACTGCCACTGGCAAACGGAAGACATTCGTTGCCCCCCCCAGAATACGAGGGGCATGACGCTCCCAAAGGGAGCGTGGTGGATTCTCCAGCTGCTGAGCAGCTGGTACCACCCTGGGGTAATACTATTTCGACTGTCTTATTCTCCATTTTGTTCCTTTTAAGGGTGTGGTCCCTCTACCCTCCACCCTTTCACAGGGCCTCTCTCCCGCTGCTTGCTCACTGTCCTCACAGTCACGTCTGATGAGCAGACGCGTACCAGAGAACAGTGAGCATGCTTCCTCCCGAAACGCACACCGGCCGAAGACCTGAACACTACTCAGGTCTCCGAACGGTGTGCCCCTCTCGTGTCCCTTTTAGTCTGATCTCTCACTTGGACCTTTCCGGCATGAGTAACTCTACCGGCAGAGCTCCAAGATCATTGAGACACTCAAGCCCCACCACGACGGCAACGTGGGGACACTCTCGGTGGGGGTGCCTCACTCACCTAGGTTCTATCTGTGATGGCAACAATGTCGTCTGCCCATTTCGCTGCCGGACAACCAAGATTCCTTCCTCCAGTAATTGAACGCTACACAGTCACTGCCCTACTCCACCTGTCATCACGCGCCTTGTCATATTGTGTCCTGTCCCAACTCTATTTGATTCTATATTTTTAATTTTACTTTGTTTGGGACAAAAAACAGTTACACGTTACATTATAAACAAAAGAATTTTTAGTAACACGCACTATTGCCCACAAATTTGCAAAAGAGACGAGATAAAAGAGACCTTTCATCACATGCAGGTATTTTTAAAACCATATTATTGTGAAGTTTTTAATATTTTTTTGCACTGCTAGTTTTCAATCATATAACTAAGGTACTTATACTCCGTCGTATATTTAAATATTTGCACGTTGCGTAGGTTTTATTGGAGCTTACTGGGGCAATTTTCATAAAGTTTTTAGTTTTAGCCGCTTTGTTCGATCCTATCTGAATTGCGCAGGTTTCAGCAGTTTTTCATAAAAATCCGTTAAATTCTTATTTTAATCCTAACTGCTGGAAGTTTCCACCATTTTATACTACTGCGATAACAAAGCTTTATTGGCCTTTTTACGAAAAAATCCAGATTTTCGATTCTAAATATTTTTTACTCCGATGACGTCCCTGAATATCCCGGTTTTTTGGGGTTCCGTAGTCAACAACGAACCCTTATAGTTTCGCAAAGTCCGTCTGTCTATCTGTCTGTCCGTCCGCGGTTTAGCTCAAAGACGCTTAGCGCTAGAAAGTTGAAATTTGGTATGGTTATTAAAAGGGGTTATTAAAGGTCGTTTAAAAATATTGAGGATTTTTTTCATCCAATGATCCGTTTTGTTAGTATTCGTCATAAGGTACTTGAAACAATTTCCATGATTCAATCGATCTGCCGAGCCCTTTCGCAACTTTGTTGCGATATTCTTCCAGTCTGATCTAATTTACTTGATTTCTGAAATAAAAACTACAAACCAACAAGTGAACAATACACCACACTGTACTTTATGTCGTCAAATCATCAAATGTCGACTTGCACATCATCCCACATTTCACACACCTATGTAATCGAAAAAATATGAACACTACACCTAAAAACCCACTTTTACCGAGCCCTTCCTCAATCATAAGCGTTCTTTCTTTACTACAGCACACAAAGAGATAAAGTTCAATGACAATACAAGTAACGCCAACGAGTGTCGAAACGTATCAATGACAATAGTGAAGTTACTCAAATAAAGTAATTAACGGACGGAATATTATCTCACGGCATAGTTAACAATGTGTGAAGTGTGGCGAAACATACGCAACTTAATATAGTAACTAAGTTACAAACATCACGCCTGTATACTCGGTGAGGTAAGCAGAGGCTGTGGGCAAGGGACATTTTGTCAGCGGTAGCGTGGTGTAGGCTCTTTAAAACGTCAAAAATATATAGGATTAATAAACACTGTTGAAATGTCACGTCATCAATCCCTAATGTTTTGGCATTTCGTTAATCATCATCATCTTCCTGCCCTTATCCCATGTTGCTTGAGGTCGGCGCAACACGTTTTTTTCTTCCATTCTGTCCTGTCAACCGTGACGCTATCACTAACTCCCTTTTCTTTCATATCACTCCTAATACAATCCATCCATCTTTTCTTTGGCCTCCCTCTCCCTGTCCATCTATCCACATTTAAATTCATAACTCTTTTAGTTACGTGCATTTTATCCCTCCTCTTCACATGACCATACCAAGATAAGCGGTTCCCTTTCAATCTTTCCGTTTGGCATTTCGTTAATCGCATGCGCTAATAGAATTACATTTTGGGCCTCAGAGGAGGAAATGATACTAAAATACCCCTCATAGATTGAAATCGTGTTAGCACATTGAGGAGCTCGTGGCTAAATAATAACAGCTGCACCTGTCGATGTTCTTGGTTATGCAACGGTTGCCGAGGTCAGTTTATGGATGGGTTACCATCCATTACAATAATGAGTTTCCTCGGTGCTTCAGAAGGAACGTAAAGCCGTTGGTCCCGGCCGTCATTTATTAATCTTTGACAGTCATTTCGGATTGTTAGAAGCCAGAACATCTGACACCAGTCTTGCCAAGAAGTACCGTGTTATCCAGTTACTGGGATGTGGAGGTCAGATAGGCAGGTTTTTGATGGCGTAATGGAGTGTGCTAGCTAACAAGTGTCAATTAATTTCATTTAAAATTTGATTTACATATTGAACATATTATTTTTCTGTGTCATGTTTTGTAAACTTACTTTGCATACTACTGTATAAATTCAAGTGTTTATAACTTAACAGACAGATGTGTTGCTGGGGAGTTTGTTGCGCCACTTCTTCTTCCCAGCTAAATCACTAGGAAGTGGTGACGGGCGGGCGTTTGGGAGACTGTCTTTATGTAGAACTTTGACGTTCGAAAGTGCTGGCACTTAGCCTTATTTGAATAAATGACTTTTGATTTTGATTTTGCAGTATATAATACTGGTATTCAGCTGCATCCAGTTTGTCTGGAAGCCGACCTCATAATACTTGGGAAAAGTCTAATAAGATTGATCGATTGATTGACATTAGGTCTAAGACAACAGTCAGGCATTCCTGAGTAAATATGCTATTGAGTAAAACAATAAAAATGGAAGAATAACTGTTTCACTGATATGAATAAACATTTCAAATAGTTTACATAGTTTTCAATGAATTGTTTACAGTTTAGATTGGCACTAGTGTTGCTCTTGTTAACTAAGAATAGCGGAATGCGAGAATTGTATCTAGCGTTATAAATAGAAATGTCGTAGACTAGAGAAATGTTTAATAAACAGTCTGAATGATAAAACAAAACTCATTATTTCCAAGTAAGCTCACAATAGGTAAAGATATGTTTCGAGTTCATTCCAAGAATGGTTTCGTGTATTCTCAAATCAAAGAGCACAGCGTGCGTTATGATCAGGTTTTGCTCTCTTGTGCTGTCGAATATTAGGTAATCGTATCTTACAGTTTTTAGCCTGAACTTGTGTCCCTCTGCTGGGCAAAGGCCTCCCCTTTCTCTTTCCAAATCTCTCGTGTCTTGGGCGATCTCTGGCAAAGTCTGTCCCGATAACATGATGAGATCGTCACACCACCTTCGCTGCGGTCGACCTCGATGACGACGTCCTTCCTCAGGCGACCAGTGAGTGACGACCTGCGCCCATCTGTCCGGGTGCATTCGTGCGACATGGCCAGCCCACTCCCACTTTAGCCTGGCTGTTTTGTCCCCAACATCTATTACTTTAGTTATGGAGCGCAGGTTGGTGTTTCTAACGCGATCTTTTCCCCAATTTTCAGGTGTGTTTAATTACAAGAATCCTGATATATTTTTTGGTATTTAATAAGGAAACTCAGGCATAGACACCGCATTATTTTTATATGATGGCAGAAAAACGATTATCGATTCTACTTACCAATTAAGGTGTCAATAATCGTTTCATCTATTAAAAAGTGACTTAAAAGAGGACAGAATATAATTGGTGATATTCACTGAAATGCTTGCTTGGTTTGTATGGAATGATTTGACTGTACCTCTAGTATCAGCGGCCGAGGCGTCTCGACCTCTCAATGCTCTATTGATCATCCCTCCGATGCAAAACCTTATATCTCCTAAAGAAAGTATACTCCTGACTTTTGGTGAACATTAACATTTAGGTATTCGTTGCGCTATACACCTGCTTCCCAGCGTATGTGTTCCCTTCCTCATATAAGCCATCTACCTTCAAAGCAAGAGTGAACAGGCATCTTCTGGGTATGCTCGCTCCATCATATACCTCATCCATTGCTTTCCATCAGGCGTGATTAAAGCTTATCATCATCATCATCATTTCAGTCAAAGACATTCACTGCTGGACGTAGGCCTCCCCCAATTGTCACTACATTATCCGGTCCAATGTATTTCGAATCCAGTGAATTCCCGCGGCCTTCCACCAGCTGTCGCTCTTCAATTAACACCTGTAGACATACATCTTCGCAGAGAGGTAAAAGCTAGCCATTAATAATGAATTAACCACGTGTTTGAGGTAAACGAGAAGTCAGGGTACGCTTCCCAGGTGGCGAGGAACGTGAGTTGAAATAAATATTACGTCTAATAATAATTACATACGAGGATAACGCCACTTCGATTGAAGTGTAAGTAAGGATAGTCCAATGATACTTACAGATTTGTATTGAACAATAAGAATTAACGATTGATAGAGTCGGTATCCCTCCTCGATCAATTGTTTCAACACTAACGGCCGGTATCACTAACATAATATAACCTTTGACTAACTGTCATGTTTGAAAGGCAAACATGAAGTAAGTCAAAGTCAAATATCATACACACAATCACACCATACACTTTCACCCACAAACACACACACACACACACATCTATTCAACATAAATAAAATAGATTTTAAAATAAGAATTACCGAAAGTTATCCTAAGAATATTGTAAGTCTACTGCAGCGACATTTAAACCAATGTATTCGTATTTTATTATGTGATACTTCCTGCGGCTGAACACTGTTTCCCAAAATACAAGCTTAAGCTTACCTTGGGAATCAGTAGCAGTACCTTTTGTGCAATACAATAATATGAAGCATATGAGAGATTACCATAAGATGAATGTATTAACTGGCGACAATATATACATTTTTATTATTTTATTTATTTTTAAACGTAACGTTGCAGCTACTGATGGTAGCAGTTGGTTTAAGGTAGTTACGTTATGGAAACCGGCCGTTAGTAGATATTGTCTTGTAGTAAGCAATGTCCACCTGTGTGGGACCTAGCATGGAGCTGCTTCACTTTTGATTATTTGTAATGTGTGTGTTTTGTGCGTGAACTTATTGTGAAGCTCATGTGTACGTTGATAACATGGCGAAGAACGAAAACGGAAATTGGAGTTTACATGGGTACTCAAAGTTGGGTATAAACATCAAACAAGGACTTTTTTCAACTATGTTAATTTTTCATGAAGTGACTGCCTATCCGACCGAGTAATTGTGTGATATCAGACCTTTTGGCAAGACTAGTGTAAGATTTCCTGGCCTATGACCTTCTTAACGACAGTCAAAGATCTATGAATGACAGCCGGTACCAAAGACTTAAGTGAGTTCCGAGTCGGATACTAGGTATGAAATGAACATCGGAGACTTCGCCCAACGTTGCTTAACCTTTTGAACGCCACTGTTGCGTATACATGACAAGCAAGCGCGTGCCCTGTACGCCAAACATCACAAATATGTGACAAAAAGCACGGCGAATTTGTGGCTTGGCGTCGGGGACACGATTTTGACCAAGGACAAGATTTTGAACGCCAGAGCTTAAACGCATCGACGTTTTAGCTCTGGCGTTCAAAATCTTGAAGATCGACACGTGCGTCTGTCATAACTTAGCCACGAGCTCCTCTCATACAACATCAGTGTAAATATCATCATCATCATATCAGCCGAAAGACGTCCACTGCTGGACATAGGCCTCCCCCAAGTGTCGCCACAACAACAACCGGTCCTGTGCGTCTCGCATCCATCGTCTACCCGCGACCCTCACCAGGTCATCGGACCATTTTATGGGAGGCCTTCCAACGCAGCATCTTCCGGTACGCGGTCACCACTCCAGAACTTTTCGGCCCCATCGACCATCTGTTCTGCGAGCAATGTGCCCTGCTCACTGCCACTTCAGTTTGGCAGTGTAAATATATCTAAACTTAATCATGGAGATACATTTCTTTAATAAAAACACTTCCTTCCATTCCGTAGAGGCGTGATAAAAAGTAACGTTATGTTTTTCTCAAACGAACATTTACATCAATCAACTTCAAGGCATCATATTAATTTACATAAGTAGGTACGTAAAAAGTCTCTCCTTTGCTCGTACAAAATTATATTGCTTGAAAATGTATCACTTTTTATGTTACTTTAGGTACTTTCCTTTATTTCAGTATCAACATTGAAATGTTAGCTTTGCCGGTAATTATGGAAAATATCAAGCATGATTCTATTCAGCTAAGTTTTTAAATATTAGAGTAAGTACGCTAGTGATTTAGGAACTCAATTTTTGCGGTTTACGATGGCTTTCCGAGTAAATAAACGTATACAATAATAATATGGCTTAAACTCACCAGCGTGAAAGCCAATAAGTAAAGTGTATTGCAATAGAAACGGAACGTAGGCATAAGAACGTAGGCTTATCATTTATGAGAAATGAGGTTGTCATTAAGAAAAATACTAGGACCCGGTTGCAGCGCCACCTACCGGCTCCTTTTGGAACTAAACCATCAAGTGACCATAAAAATTTCATTATTATCGGTCCAGCGGTCTAGGAAGGCTCCTAGACCCTGGTAGGCACCAAGGTTGCGGAATTTGTTCGAAAGTGGTACCGCGGTCCATGAACGCAAAGGGCATTAGGAGGAACACGGATGGGTTTTAGTCAGTAAGAGTCTGACACTCCCTCCCGCTCCGCCCAGAGCGGAAGAAGCCATTTTGATGATTTCCCATCCATATAAAACAGTTCTATTAAACAGGGGGATTTTTTCTAATGGGCTTGGATGGACCATGGAGGGTTTTGAAGAAAAGTAAAACTGCATTTGAAAAAATCATCCTGTGTAAAAATAACTATAGTTTATCTCTTCGACTAATTACCGCATGAAAAGCCTAATTGAAAGAATTGATCTCGCACTGTCCTCTCTTAGCCACGAGCCCTCCTATCTTATACTTCGTCCTTTCTTCCGTTTAATTAAGGACAGGTAAATACCCCATTTCGGCCGGTCTCGACCACCCTCATAGTGCCTGCCTGCTTGCCCCGAAACGTGTCAGTTCCGTTTCACCCGGTCATTTTATTAATTAGCCACTAGACGCCGTGAAAGTGAGGGTAGTCGATCAACCTTAATTGATTTGTTTGTATTAGATGAAGGTTTTTTTTTGTGAGATTTATTGTTTTTGTGGTGCAAGGAATCTATCAATACCCAGTTAAAATATTCTCTCGTCTAGTCATTCTATCATTATCTCAACCTAATATAAATTAGATATCGGGTTCGATTCCCGCCTCGAGTAGAATTGGTCAACGCGACCAAATCCTACAGTTTTAAAGCATTAGGACAAATCTCGAGTTGATGAAAAAGATCTTATAAAATACTTATTCTGCTCTTCTCCTTACATGCAAAACAAACAAGTCAAAAAATAACAATTACGAATAGAAGATAAATGTTCAATCGGTATGCAATAGTAGCACTTCGACCGCGTGTTCGCCTGCGAAAATTTAATCAAAACGATTTTTCCTTTTTCACTCCCATACAGGTTGAATTTCCAAAAATCACTTCATGGTTCTCACTTAAATTATATAAAAAAACAGTCGAATTGAGAACCTCCTCCTTTGGAAGTCGGTTGAAAAGAAGCCTTTTGACAAATTTCATGTTCCTAGTCCCGGTAGTTTGGGGTGTATGTTTATATGTCAGTCAGTCAGTTTCCCTTTACATATAAATAAATATTAAGTAAGATATTCTACTATTCCATAGGCGCCAGTTGTTAATGCATCATTTCCTTTTAAATCTCCTCACGAAAATACACCATGACGTCTCAGAAAGATAAATTATAAAAATCAAGCAAATCCAAATGTAGCGTCACAATACAACACGTTGTTACACCCCCTGACACCTCCAGACACCCTCGAACCCCCACACTTCCTGTTTACTCGCAGCGTTGTATTCTGCTACAATATTCAACGCGTATCACAATATTCACAAAAAAACTGAAATCAGGATTTAGGAGAAAAAAATGTACATCCCATTTCATTGTGTCAGGAATCACTCCGGAAGTATAAAATAAGGGTCCAAAAGGGCTAATAAATGATTGCTTCTTTCTTAGAAAAATGTGAGGAAATGCAAAAAGATTTGGGCTCGTCCGGGATTTGAACCCGGGACCTCTCGCACCCTAAGCGAAAATCATACCCCTAGACCAACGAGCCGGCTGAAGACAAACACCAAATAACCATTCTAATACTTTAAAACGGTAAGATTGAGTCGCCTTTCACTGCTTTGTAATCTAGGTCACACCTCACATACTTATCAAGTTTTATTACCATATTGATACAGAATCACAAAAACTGTGATTACAATGATTGAATTAGTGTTAATTCACACCATGCAAAATATTTAGGTAATAAATTATCTGATAAAGTGTTATGTAAGTAGTTAAGTAAATCCGGCCAAGTGCGATTCGGACTCGCAATGATGGATTTCGTACCTTTAGCGTAATGTCAAGATTATAGGTAAACTTATAAAAAATATGAGTACCTACTTAACTTGGAAAAACGGAGCATTGCCGGTTTTTTTATTCTTTTTATTATATCTAAATACCACTATGTAATGTTTGAGGCTTTAATGTATTTCCATTTCTACGATAGAGTGAAAACAAAAATAACGCTAAAACGTATAGATAACTAAACCTATAAATTAATGTTTTATTTAACAGATTTATGAAAAAGAGAAACACACAAATCTTAACTGTTTACCTATTATGGACGGACAGTGCATGCTTAGTAATACGGTTCCGTATGTTATTCTTCGGGGATGGAACCCTAAACTTACACAAGGGAGAGTAGATACCTATACCTACATAATATAACGTGAGAGTCCTGAGCAGGAGCTGCTCCGTTCATTTAAGTGTGTGATTTAATTGCTGGAACATGAAATGTGTTAAAATCGCTCTGATTTGTTACATACATTGTCAACAGCCAATCATAGATAGGTATCAACTGCATACCTACTTTCTTGACTTGCGTTTTATTTGCGACGCATCGTTTTTTTATATTTATTTAATACCTTACCCACTGAAATGAATTGTTTGCATGTATTTGTAAATATGTGAGTAAGTACCATGTCCTTTTTAAAAAAATACTTTTGCCTACCTCTGCTTGTATTATTTTTTTAGTACAATTAGTAGGTGCATCGCCCTCACCTAAAATAAATAAATTAATGTATGTGTCATACCAAATATTGTAAAACTTTTATTTGAAAAGAGTTACACAGTGGAGTTTCTTGTCCGCTCTCCTCCATAAGAATCTACCGTTGTGAATAGACAGTTGAAACAATTTATTTTTATACATTTACTTTTAAATGTAAATGTTGACGTTCAAGAGTGCCTTTTAATGGCCTAATTGAAATAAACGTTTTGACTTTGACCAGTAATCGGGGATTCAATATGCAAAGTTCGATTGGACGGGTCACATTTATAGGATGGACGACAGATGGGCCAAGATCGTCACGTGGACGTCTTAAACGAGGTAGGCCAAAAACCGCAAAACTGACGATTTGGTCTCATTCCTGACGGATTGGCCGGAGGAGGCAGGTGACAAAGTTAGCTGGAGAAATAAGAGGACTTAACCCAGGAGTTCAACTGCAAGATATGCTAGTAAACAAACCGGAGATAAACGAGTTAAAGTTTTTACGCTTTTTTTTTAAGAATGGGAAATCATCAAATGACTTCTTCCGCTCTGGTTGGAACGGAAGGGCGTGTCAGACTCTTACTGAGTAAAACCCATCAGTGTTCCTTCTAAAGCCCTTTGCGTTCCAGGGCCGCGGTGACTCAAAAAAATTCGAACAAATTCCGCAAAAAGTTATTACGCTTACAATAAAAAAAATGCAAAAGGAAAAGAGTAAGTAAGTACTGTTATTATTTATTTTATTGCTTGATATTTTTTTCCTCTTGATATCAACCTCCTCCTTCCCTGACCCTACCTACCCATTATCCAGTGTTCACCTACCGTCACTAAATCTAGCAATCCCTTTAATCGCCAATAAACTCGGAAGCAATAACTCCTGCAATCGTTATCACAGTTATTGAACAACTGATAAGCGTGATGCGTAATTTGGCGCGTCCTATAACCGGCAGCCCATTTCCTCTAACACCCAATCCACGGTAGCGTACGACAATAGGCCTGATAGCGAGATGTGACGAGATTAGGCTTCGCCTAATGTGAGAATGTGTCAGGATAGGATCTAGTGATGGTGGTGATAATCCTCTTGTTTTAATTAAACTTCAGCGATTAGTCGAGTGATTTGTGGCTGCAGTTGGTATCAGCTAGTTTAATGAATTGGTGCAACCTGTTTTTTTTAAGTATGGGAATTCGTCAAATGACTTCTTCCGCTCTGGGTGGAGCGGAACGGTGTGTCAGACTCTTACTGACTAAAACCCATCCGTGTTCCTTCTAAAGACCTAGGCGTTCCAGGGCCGTGGTGACTCTTTCGTACAAATTCCGCAACCCTGGAATTGGTGTATCCTGGATTCAATTCCTCATCTCGATTCAGACATTGTTAACCAGGCAGTGGTTCTTCACATAAGCCAATAAATGGGAGATTTCTATTGCTTGAAATCAAAGAGTTGGGGCCGTATGGAAAGTACTTTTATACTACACCTGCTTGGAAAGTACCTTGATACTTTATCAAATTTACGGTAGAAAGTACGTCATTGCATATCGAACAAATATGCGGGGAGAAAACGCATCTGAGCGGGAGAGAAAAGTGTATGAAAATCCATTTCTTACGTGGTTTTTCTTTTTTAATTTTGGGTAAGACTATGCGCCGGTAACCTAAATATCAAAAGCCAAAAAGTTTTTACAGTGAGTTTTTATCTCCAAGTTCGCAAAATGACACTGGCCACTAGCTGTGTGTTGGATGGTGTCGGGCTGGCAGTGCGACCCTGCGGCGGCAGGATAAACAATTTGAAAAAAGAACATGTGAAAATTGCAGACGCCATTGGCGCCATTTCCAATTTGTGTGTTGTTTGAGGATTCAGTTTTAACTGCAACAATTTCAATATAAATTTCAATTAGTAAAGATTTCGTTTTTTATTTTCCTTCTAGGTGTAGTATAAAGCACTATGTATCACTCGAGAGAAACTGCGATTCCCGATCTTGGGTGTTTTAAAGCCCTCGCCTACGGCTCGGGCTTCAAACGACACCCTCGACGGTAATCGGTCACTTTCTCCTCTCGGTGAACAATGTACTATTATTCCTATCTGAGGGTGACTGCCGAGCCTTTTTCCAACCATGTCGGGTTCAGCTTCCAGTCTAACCGGACGCAACTGAGTACCTGTATTTTTATGGAGCGACTGCCTGTCTGATCTCCCACCCAGTAACTGGGTAACCTGGTACCCAGTAACTGGGTAACCTGGTACCCAGTAACTGGGTAACAAAGTTGGTAATACTGGTACCCTTGGTAATAATGGTTGTCAGACTTTCGGGTTTACCTATAATATGATGAGGACGTTAAATCAAATTCGTTTTAACAACCATATTTTGTTACCGAGCTCGAATAAGAACATTGTTGCGATGTTACCATTTTACCCGTATTTTTTCCCTGCGAACAAGGTCGCATCAGAAGAAACAGCTACTTAACACAATTTAAATTGATACCACTTTGTAAAATACGAGTATAACGGAATGGCGACGAATGTTCAGAGAGCAAGACGGACCGTTCCAGGGTACTTTGTAACAGTCGTCTGGGTAATTATGTGATGGATATTATTATAATGTCGTTATGTCGGCCATGGACCGTCGTGACGTGGGAATGGACTGTGATGACGCGGCGTGATGGTGACGATGGGCTAAAATGTAAAATGAATCCGATAGTACCATGTGTTAGAGGTCCAATACTGAGCTCAAACTGACAAAATATTTCAAACATAAAACAGCCAAATTACCCAATTATTTTGTTACATGTAGGAATCAAACCCGATAGATATACCGCAGCAGTAACAACGGCCCAGAAACGCAAATTGAAGGAACATGGGTGGGTTTAAGTCTGTAAGAGTGAAATTTATATCTATGGATACTCCCTCCCACTCCACTCAGACCGGGAAGAGTAATTTGATGATGTCATCCTTAAAATAAGGATGTTAACTAACAATAGTCAAAACTAGAGATTCCTATAATATGCACGAGTTATGTGAGCGACTTTCCAGAAAGTGCAGTTTTTATCGGTTGTGCAGACTGCACACCCAAGTCGTTAACAGTGTTAATGCTTTATTTAGCATGGTACAAAATGAAGCCATTGCCTTGACAATTATGTTTAATTAGCGTAAAGGGTGAAAATATCCTACTTACCTTCCTTTTTCTGCTGCAAAAGAAATACACTCCTTATAAAAATTTTCAATTTCTACCTACTTCGGTACATGAGAGTACAGCCGCTGACAGACAGACGAACGTAATAATTATAATGTATTTATAATTGGTTGATATTTTCAGTTTCTTAATTTATTTTTCATACATAGTGTTTAAAGAAAGCTTTTTGGAATCAATTAAACTAATAATTGAATCTCTCATTGGAATAAATTAGGCTAGCATCATGCATTTTATAATATATATTCATAGATATTATACATTCATAATCAACTTAACTAATATCTCGATCACATGAAGTATCACAAAGGCATAATCATCGCCACTATATAAGTACTTTATCTATTTTTGTCCTCATTGCTAACTCTCATACGTGTAACTAGATGGCGGTGTGCCGATGACGCGCATTTCTACATCGCGGTGTTAAGATTCTCCGCGGCCGAATGACCCTCCGCAGAACATCGCTACAAGTTAAGACCTTACTTCATAGGATCATTTCTATAGTAAGCTCTTCGCGAGACTTTCACACTATGTGAGTCCTCACAAGTCACGTTGATGAGACGTGGCGCGGTGCCCTGAGCGTGAGAATGGCGGTGGTAAACCTACCATCAGCTCTCGATGATCGTTCACTTCCCTTTACTGGGAAGCGTGGGGTGCTGCCGCTGTCTGAGTGACTTGTTTTTAACACCTATTAATGTTTACAATGCATTGCATACATACACTAGTGTATGCGTATCATTAAGATAACGATGTTACACTTGAGCGGTATATTGTTTGTTTCGTCGCAGCTTTAATCTATTTCATAGGGATCCGTTCGGGTACGGAACGCTAAAAATAATTAGGTACGTCCTTCAACTCGGAGCTCAAATCATTCATTGATACGTAACTCAATGCAGAACAGTCGTGCTATCAAATGTATCATAGTAGCCAGCGGTATCTAAACAAATATATCACAGACAATCACGGTAGCCAATCGCGCAGAGACAAAGGACAGTTTCTCACAGTTTGACCCACTACTGCGCTCCGATTGTAATGCCGTTTAATGAACAATGGTCTGCTCAATCAATAGTGTACACTGGTTCCTATTCGCTACTCATTTGTTTCTACTAGTAAAATGGAAGCTAAAAGACCGACCAAAGGTTCTAGACAAAGTGCTAAAATATAAGGCATTATTAACGTGACATTTCGAAAGCTTTTGTTTATTTCATACAAACAATTTCTTCCACGCTGTCGCATCAGCGGCAGCGTTTCTCAATCCTATAATTTTCGTCGTTTTGTCAGTCTCCGCTGACAGAATGTCACTTGTCTAGAGCCTGAGGTGGAATTCAATCTGTGAAAACGATTGTCGAGGAATTTTCATGTAAGTATAATAATTATATTTTTCAGTTTTTTTGACTTTTAAGCAATCTCTATAATCAAAATCTTATACGAACGGGAAGACTTGATACGATACCTGTAGAAGCACTAGATAGTCAACATCTAAATTGATATGTACGAATTTCCACATTTCCCCAATAATCAATTTTAAAAGAGCTTATTCATAAGGCAAGAAGCAAGCTTATTAGGTACAGGTAGATACCCGGTCATATCGAGAAAATCGCATGTTTTTTTTTTATAGAAGTTAAAGCAATCCCTGCCACTTCACACGATAGAGTTACTGGACGAGGGTGTAAATAGTGGAAAATTCAACTAAACGTAGTAAAGTGCAGCACACAAGTTGGTGAGACCTAATTATCCCCTCAACTTCAAGTGAATTCTTGGCGAAGTTCGGAAGTTTCGCAACGCTAACCGCACGACATGACTCAGATTGGTCAGCGAACTGTGAGATACCTATAAGAGATAGTGTTACTACCCACTGTCACATGTGACGACTGACGGACGTTAGATAACTATAATAATAATAATAATATCTTGGGACAACTCACACACGGTCATCCGATCCCTAACTAGGCAGAGCCTGTGCTATGGCAACCAGACAACTGATAAACATACTTATATATTTCTAAATACATACATATTATAGACAAATTACACCCAGACACAGAACAAATGATCATGCTCATCACACAAAGATTTGTCCTGGGTGGGAATCGAACCCACGACCTCCGGCTTAGCAGTCAGAGTCACTAACCACTCGACCAACAGGCCAGTCAAACTATTTAGTGGCTGAGAAATAAACTTAAGTAATAAATGGTGTGTCATTTAGATTTATGTGTAGGTACCCAATCAATCAAAAGTCATTTATTCAAATTAGGCTGAGTTTCAGCACTTTTTGAACGTCAAAGTTCTACATAAATACAATCCCCAAAACGCCCGCCCGTCACCACTTCCTAGTGTTTTAGCTGGGAAGAAGAAGTGGCGCAACAAATTCCCCAGCAAACCTAGCTGTCATGCATGATGTGCTAACTGTGGGCCTGCCAGTGATAGCCAAAGGATTAAGATAAATTTTGATTGCTATAATTAATGGCAGAAAAAAATGTGATTGCGGTGTGTATAGAATATACGAGAACCCAGCCAAATGAAGTAGCGTAATGCTGGCAATGTCTTAGTTTATACTAAGTACAGAACTGTTGAATGGAAGTCGTTACTTTTTTTAAATATAGACCACGAAGCAGCAAAACCGTGTGACTCTTAATAGCGAGATTCATCTAAAACGAAGAAAGTGTCTGTGGCACTGAGAACTTTTCCAGTTACAGTTTACCTCAGATGATATGTCAGATATTTTGAATTAAATGAAGGATGTGTCTCGTCATCATCGAGGTGCAAGAAAGTCTCCCTAGGTTCTAGACAAAGTGTCATTCAATCAGCGATTGCGATTATCGAAATGGTAAAATATTGAAAAGTTTCTAATTTCCAATAAATACCAGGACTGGTCAGCAGTCGAGGAGGTGATACAGTCAGGGTCCTGCATAACACTCTTCCAAATTCCTAATTCTAAGAGAGGTCAGGTAATGCAGGATGTTGACTGTTAGTTTATATTATCTTATCCACAGCTTTTTATTTTCCAACATACACGCGAACGAAGTCGCGGGCATCAGCTAGTGCTAAAATATAAGGAATAAACACATGACATTTCGAAAGCTTTTGTTTATTTCATACAAACTATTTCTTCTGGGTAAGCTCGCTCCATCGACAACTTTGCCTCTGACATCTATGACATCTAGAGTCAAGAGCAAACCCATATTAAATAAATAAATAATAATACATTTTTGACGTTTTGCCCTTCGCTTTGCTACCGCTGTCATAATGTCACTTGTCTAACCAAGTGTTACAAGAAGATGGCACATACTTTGCCATATCGCAATGCGGCCACTACATAACCCAACACAGCACAATAATCTTGTAGAAGCGACTAAATTAAATCCCTAGTAGCAGTGCAGTCTAATCTGCGGGACCGCAGTCCTTATGGTACCTCAGGGACGCCTCGCTGCAGCGGTCCACGTTAAAGACCAGTGCTCACTGTTAGGCTTTTATTTACGGCCTAGGAAATGAAAACCTGAAATATTATGTATGTGCGCAGCTTGTATAAAGCGAGGGTACACCTGGAAAGGATACAATAAACTTTACTGCAGTTTAGAACGAAAAGTAAAAAGGAAATCTAATACCTTTAAACGAGCAATTCTTGTATATACATATATAATCTGAATCTCGGAAATGGCTCCAAAATCTTCATGAAATTTAGCATGCAGGACGTTTTGGGGGCGATAAATCGATCTAGCTAGGTTTTATTTTTAGAAAACGTTTACCAGAAAAAAAAACCGGTCATCCACTCGGTCATACTGCTAGTAAAGGAGAAAAGTTTGTAATTTATTTCCGCTGAATGATATTTTTAGCTCGACCAAAAATCGTTCTGTACTCTTGAACATTGCATCGTGAACGTAGCCTCGTTGTTTACCAGGCATAGTAATTTGGACTTCATTGAGTAGCTATGTGTACGGACTTCTACTATTTTACCTTCAACCACTAATGATGGAAACCTATCCGATCAAATCTGTGTGGTACTTTCTTCGAAAGACCACCTCAGACCTTAACCTACCAACATAATTTTCTTATCAATACAGCCTGATATTGTATTGTTTTTTTTTATGGATGGGAAATCATCAAATGACTTTTTCCGCTCTAGGTGGAGCGGAAGGGCGTGTCAGACTCTTACTGACTAAAACCCATCCATGTTCCTTCTAAAGCCCTTTGCGTTCCAGGGCCGCGGTGACTCTTTCGAACAAATTCCGCAACCCTGGCAGGCTCTGGCAGGCTCTGGCCCTAGCGGGCCCCGCCTTCTATGCTGAAATCTCTTATATATATACTGATTGAGACTTTAAAATAGACGTTGAGTTTATTCAGTCAGCTGGAAAACATCGGCGTCATCGTATTTAAAAAAGTGTACAAATAAATTGACATTGAAAGTGTTACTAAATATTATCATTTAATCAGGGAATTGCTCAAAGTCTGTGAGACTTATGCTGCCTCACATGGACTTATTTATAATGTCACCAAGAGTGAATACATGCTCTTAAGGGCCGTTGGTAGATGTCCAGACTCTGTACCTGAAATTATAAGGCTGAATGGCCTCAAGTTAAACAGAATGTCAAAATTCAAGTACCTTGGGCATTTCATCACCGACGACCTCAAGGATGATACAGACATCGAGAGGGAGCGTAGGGCACTGGCGGTCAGAGGTAACATGTTGGCCCGTAGATTTGCTCGGTGCTCTGACCTAGTAAAAATTACTCTTTTCAAGGCCTACTGTCAGAGTTTTTACACAGGCAATCTATGGCTACACTAAGAGATTGCTGGATGTCCTGCGCGTACAATATAATAATACTTTCAGGGTGTTGTTGCGACTGCCCCGTTTCTGTAGCGCCTCAGAAATGTTTGCCGAGGCCCATACAGACGGCTTTAATAATACGCAAAAAAACTGCTTCGCTGCTGTGCAGAGTGCGGAGTAGTCCTAACTATATTCTGAGAGCTGTGGCGGAGAGCTATACTCCAAATATTAGGATTTTTGTGCGGAGGTTGATTAGGTAGGAAATATATTTTCCTGCCTGGTCGTCCTTTGTTATGTACTATTTTTATGTTTTTATGTTACTAACACCAGAATATAAGCTGTTTGTAATACTAACAAAATATGGATCACTGCTGTCCGAATTAAATGAAATTTAATTTAATTTAATACCGATTTATGGAACTATTGGTGCATACGTTAATAATCTAATAGATCATTTATAATGAGCAGTCTTTGTTATCTGATACATCGACGTCTCACTTAAGATCTTTGAGCATACTCTGGGTGTATCGTCCTCACATAATATTGAATTAATTTTTGTATACCAAATTTTGTAAAATCATTATTTGAAAAGAGTAACTATGGAGTTTCTTGTCCGTTCTTCTCCATAAGAATCTACCTTTCCGAATGGACAGTAGAGTCACTTTATTAATGTAATATTATTATTTTACTGAACTGTAAATGCTGACGTTCAAAAGTGCCGTTTAATGGCCTAATTGAAATAAACGTTTTTGACTTTTGACTTTTGACTTTTTATGGCTAAAGTATAGTAAAATTGCTAATATTTGTTTGCAGTTAATGCTATCATGGCACTTAGATAACGGTTAGCCTTAGAGTACATCTATACACCGAAAAGTTTTGGAACCTATTTGGCATTCAGAAAAAAAAACACCCAAAGAATAGTGCTAAAGATAATCTCTATTGTAATCAGCAAAGAAAACAGTAAATAATGAAATCATGTTTATTTAGCACACAGATACAGACAATGTAGGAACAAATATAGTGTTGTTCTGTTGGTTCTGTTTTAAAACAGATGTTGTGTGGCATTTGTGGCCATGTTACATAATCTGGTTGCAGATCCATTCGCATTCAAGCCAGGCATGCAAGCAAGAACAAGTAGTTTCAATGAAAATCACGAAAAACGAATAAGAAAACTTGGACTAATTGAAGGCCCCTGCTTAGAATGCAATAGTTTAGTTCCATTAGAAGGTAGGAAAGCTCCGTATTTCCTCAGACTTGCTATTTGTCTCACGATTCCAATTCTGCATGGCAGTGTATCCAAAGTTGTTGAACTATGTTAATTAGTATCGGGCTTTTTCATTAACTGGGGCTGATTCCGGGCCAGCTATTTAAAAAGAAAATAATAAATCACCTGGTTGGATTTTCTCCTATCTTTTTCCTTGACTTTTAAAGTAAATAGTATCTATTGTTTTCAGTTTCAGTGTTGGTAATTATTTTTATTTGCTGTTAGTGCGATAGTAAACAATTTTTTTACAAGAATTCATTTTAAAATCTCAGATAGTAGACATCCCATTTTACATATATTTATTTCATAATTTTTTAGCTTGCCATGTTTTATTTGCAAAAGAAAATATTTATTATCTCTAGTAAATAATTATAAAAGAATTTATAAAATACCTTAATCAGTGTTGAAGTTATGAAGCTTCAAAGTGGACAATTAGAAAGAGAAATCCGATACCAAATCTGACGTCAAATACTGTGACGTGTATACAGCTGCCATAGAAAACAGCGTTTTCGCGAGAGGGACAGATATATTTGTATGAAATAGTTCTATCTCGTTTGTTTTTCGGTCCATTTCGATTCTATTTTCACTGTTAGTATTATATTTTTGTATATTTCTAGATAAACTGTTTGGATACCTAATATTTTTATCATGCATATTCCCTATTCTTGAAATCAGAGCGGTCTTGAGTTGACGCTTTATGACAGATGGACAGACAAAAGATTGTTTCCACCATTTTTTCTTCCATCGCTACTGTACCGTATGCACGACACGGCGCGGCGTGGCATTTCCCGTGCGCCCTACTAGGCACACTCTCACTATGACAAATAGTGAGAGTGACGTAACAGATGATAAATGGCGGACATGATTGATCTCCAACTACGTATCACTGATAATGTCGGGCTGTGATATCGGATTAAAATTTTGAAAGGATTAATAAACTACCTAGATCATAAACTAGATCATTGGCTGGATGTTACTCATTGTTGTCAACCTGACCAAATGAAACGGGCATTAAAATATCTAAATATAATATGGTTTTGGTATGGTTACCTCTCAGTATATTTATACTTTTTTGTTGTTTGTGTAAAATCATCAAATTACTGAGTGTTGGACTATTGCTGACTAAAACTTAATTGTGTTGCTTTAGATGCTCTTTGCGTTCCAGGGCCGCGGTAACAATTTGAACGAACCCGCAACCCTAGTAGTATATAATATCCCTCTAGCCTAGTTCGACCGTACCTTCACAAATTAAATTAGACCCCAAAAAAAACCAAAACGCAATTACCTTTCGGCTAACAAAATAAACAAATGAAACCCTTCTTCAAACATCTAGTCCGTTCCTTATAACCTTAGTTCAAAAGAAAGAAAAAATAAACAAGAAAGCATCGTCGGGCTACAATTAATTCGGTCCCAAAGCAATTAAAGCTAAGCTAAATTGCCATATTTTTTAACTCACACATTTTTTGCGTCGACACTGAAATTTCCTCTCGCTTAATTTATGCTAATGTACAGGCAAGAGGGTAGGGAGTGTCCGGAGGGCCGGGTTCCCGATAGACGCTAAAAATAGGAAGGTTCAGATATTAAAATATTTTGTTTTAAGTGTGATAGCCTCATGCTTTTAGGCGAGAGGTATAAGTTAGGGCGACCTGTGTGTACCCTAGAAAATTGACCACCTGCTCTTTACTACGTATGGGTTTTACAAAAAGATATTACGGCCCACATGAAAATGAGAACGGACTAATGTAGGTTCTTTTTGATAACGACTGATTTCTATCACTCCCGGCCTTAAATATATTTTATGGCCGAACCTGATCGTTACCTACACTTATTAGGAAGCTGCCATATCATTTTGTCGTCTATCAAAAACAATACGCGAGCAACGGGGAAATACTTGAAAATTATTTCAGAGAACCTCTCAAAATTGTATCCTACATCTACGGAACCCAACACGCCCTGTTTGTTGTATTAAGCTCAAGTCGACGAGACGAAAAAACGTGGACTAAATTTAACTCGGTTAACTACACTTAAAAATGTCTTCCCGACGAAATGTCATTAGGATATCGCTTTCATCGAATGTATTTCATTTTGTCTTCTTTTTCAGGGTTTCGTTCTTCCGAATGAAAAACGAAACTCTTGAAGGATCACTCGTTTGTTATTTGTTGTGAGTTTTGTTGTGTTTGTCTGTGTGTCTGTCACAGCCAATTTGCTCCGAATCTAGTGGACCGATTCTGTTGAAGTTTGGTACCTACACAACCATAGGTATTAACATCTTAACCTGAGTCACGGAAGCGAAACGGAAATTAATAAACCACAGTACGCTAATAGAATAGAATAGAATACTCTTTTTATGTACACTATATAACTTATATAAGTAGTATTATATAATCTGTGCCCATAGAATTTGGGTCACTTTTTGGGAAAAGTAAGAACAGTAAGTTTGGGTCAGACTCGGACTTGGCTGCTTTTTTGAAGATGGATATTTGCAATTTCAGAGTGTTTGAGAATGTCTGGCTTCATTGGACTAGTGGTAGCGTTGACTAGGTCAAAAATCACAAAAACATTTTGTTCTTGAAGTCAAAACACAAACTTAACTACATATTTACTAATAGTACGTGTTCCGTCCGCATAGTGCATATTTTCGGTTAATATCCGCAGCTAATTATCCCAGCAGACGGATGTTGGTTAAGCGCCTGCCGTATAGCCTACCGCAACGAGCGTTACCATTGAATATTGATATAATACGCCAGGCGCTAAACAACACCGTGTTAATGAAATATTTAACCTTTGAAATCCTATATTTTGAGATCAACAGACACTGATCGATTATGGCCATGATTTGATCCTTAAAAGCGATATCTATTATTTTCCCTTTTCAAAATTTTGTAGTTTTTAGAAAAAAACAACAACAACATCTCATGAACTAGCAGCAGTCGAAACACAAATAAATATACACGTATATTGCGCTCTTTCACAAAACCTTTTGTGTCAAATTCTTTTCGAAAATTTCGATGTGTCTCGCGAAAATTAAATCATGTTACAATATCACCCAGGGCAAAGGAGACAACTCTTTAGGTATTAATAAAATACTGCCAATTACCTAAACTGGACCATTTGCCTTCATGATAAGGTGCATATTGCAATATTTATGGAAGCACGGTGCTCATGTTGGAAGTTATGAATGGGTCATGTGGCGAAAGGACAGCGATTTAGTTTGAACACTGCAAACTATGCTCGAAACTAAATTAAACTTATTATTTTTTAGATAAATGGCATTTCTAGAATAAATAGCGATTAAGTATTCCTTGAAGAGTCCGTTTTCTCGGGATAGACACTTTATTTTATTCTTCAAACTATCAGCCCAATCATATTTAGTTGAAAAAGATTTTTACCTACATAGGGATGTTGCCTGGGTTAAAAATATGATTCTATTTAGTACCTCAGTTAGATTATCGAAAAATATTGGATTATTTGTAATTTTTTATTGTATTTTTAATTTTATCAAATAAATAAAAATTTACGAAGATAAAACGCATCAAAGAAGTGGGGGCTTGTAACGTACCTTTCCAGTAAAAAATGTACTGGTAAGTAACGTCACACGGGTTTTCAACGACCTGTATCGTCATAATTTTTTGTTAACGTGATAAAAGAACAAAATACGTGTCCAATATTTTTTGGAAATCTATCTGATGAATAATTTATTAGATTTTTTAGTCAAAAACTCTATTATAAATAACATGACCAAATTATCCCAACATGTTACTGCTACTGTAAAACTGTCTTCCTTAATGTTTCCTCCTACATAAAATCCTTCAACTTTTTACCGATCTCACAGAGGAACTGCAATTTTCCTCCTTCGCAACACCACCATTTTTCTTTCCATATCGCTCCATTTTATCATTCACGCCACACTGGCAGCCGCAATAGTGGACGTAATAAATAACGAGGGATGCAGTGGCCTCTAAATTAGCTTTGTGCAAGATCTTGTTGTCGGCACTGGTTTGTTTTAATGCTAGAATGGAATCAAGGCGTCATTCCATAGCAGCAGTCGGCTAAACTACGCAAGCTTCGCTTTGGATGTAGATTTTGGCGGGATAGGTTTCTGTGACCCACGGCAACGCTACGCTTAAATGTGTGCCTGGCAAACAAATGAACTGCGCAGCTATCGTGGCCAATCTCTTTGTGCATGTCTCAAGTAGCAGTGGACGGTCGCCCTGGATAGCTTGGTGGGAAGGATACTCTGGAATCCAGAAAAGCGTTATGATGTTTTTCCAGTAGAAAATTGTATCGTCGTAATGTGGCTATTAATTGGTTTCTTTGTTGCTCCCTTGTGATGTTGCAGCGCTTATTTCATTTGGAATGGAATGCAATTTTCTTGAAGTTGTCTTGTACTCTTTCATTTGATTTGAAACAAGATTTTCACTTTGTTTAATGAGCATTCCGTGGAATATTGAAGTTGGAGCGTTAAGTATGATCAATTTTCGTTGGTTAGGTGGTACCTAAGCCTTTTAAAATGAATGAGTAGCAACTATGTTTAAGGAATAGGAACTACAGAATTAGAAGTTCGACAGTTTGGGTGAAGTTAGCATCGACTTTCAATTGATATAGATCAATAGAAACGGTACCAGATCCATAAAGCGCACGTGCGCAAAATTCATGCCCCACTGCAGGACGTGTGCTGCTTGTTATTTTTCAGACGAACTTTTCAAGTGGCTTCGAATTGCTTTTACGTGTTCACCGAGCAATTTATCAAAGCCAGCATTACGGTTTCAGCCTTACCTGAATAGCCCCAAGAAGTGGTCCAAACGACGGGCTAGCTTTAGACGGGAGCTCAAAGGTCTTGGGCAATACTTGGCAATGGAGCCAAGAGCAATTTCTAGTCGATTGAACGTTCCCATGAGGATCCGGGCTACGATCGGGATCACTTTAATTCTTCGCTGAACGTCGTCGCGTCGTTAGGAGCTGATCTTTATAGCCAATTGAGTAGCCGGTGGCATTGTCACAAGGTTTCTCCTATGCAGTTGAGAATTAGTTTGTTTGTGTGCTTTTGAAGTTGAAAAGCTAATTCCATTTTGTGCTAGTTCCCCTTACAATGGCTTACATTAGTAATGGCTTTAAGCTGCAATATAATACGATGTCTATCGGTACAAAAAAGTCACAAGTTTCACTAATTCAAAACCACGCAGTTTAAAGACCAAAGATCTTTATTTAATAAGAACAATATTAGCTTACCTTTTCTGTGTCAATACCACTTTTCGGCCCATTTCTTAAGAAACCTTACTGTATAGTACCAATTAATAAAGGTGTAACCTTCAGTCCAGTTAACCCAGCCTTGCGGTAACCCTGTCACCTATAAACTATGGGACGGGTACCTGTCACACGGCAAGGATGGATGGGTGACTCGTACAATATTCACGGGGACTGTATGATTTAGTGGTGGGACCGGCTGAGACCTTTTCCAGTGTGGAAATAGTTGTGTAAAGGTACCTTAAAAAATAGGCTGTCGTTTGGCAAACTTGTGGGTCGTCCTTTGTCATTTTTAATTAGCGCCATGTTAGACCGAAGTGTGGGTTGGTTAATATAATATTTTTAGGTAGTCATACTAGGTATTTGGTGCTATCATTTCTGCCTCATCTAGTTTAAAATTAACCAAAAAGATTGACGTGTAAAAGTGTTATGTTTAACCTACTTACAAAATGAATATCATTTATCATTTGTAATATAAACTTAACTGAAATATTTCAGCGTCAAATTAAACAGCAACGTACTGATGTTTATCACTTTTTATACTTCTAATGTGAAAGATGACGAGTAATAGAGAAGAGTAGAATAGAAAACAATATGGAAGATCCCCAAATTAAGTGAAAAAGAATGATGATGATGATGCTGCAACGTAGGTTATAAGTTGCGTGCATCAGTGGCAAAGTGCATGACGTAAAATGTTAATACATATAACCCACAATAGAGACAGTTCACCCCAATAGAGATGGTTCCAACATGCATGTCGATTGTAACGACTATATATAGACATCAAGGCTTATCTCACAATCAAAAAGCCCAAGGAATACGTGTTTAAGTGCATGAATACATATTCCCACATACATAAACCCTTATGTACACAGACTTGAGACCCACAAACACAGTAACTCAATCTAAAACCGCTCAATCGCCGCGATCCGTTCCAAATGTGTACAAATACAAACAGTTGGGAACAAATTCTTGGCGACGATCTGTTTGTAGCAGGCTACCAGGAGATTGTAGGAGGTAGCAGTTTGCTTATAAAATTTCTAAGGTGCCATAGAAGAAGCAATTTTTATAAATACATTATTATCTAGATAATGATGTCTTCAAGACGTGCGATAATCTTACAGATAAGCACTCTCTCTTCAACTCGTATCTATTTATTGCTAAGTTAAATATCTCCTTTATTGCTAGCCACTTTGCTCAGCCATGGGCCTCCCCAAAATGTCTAGCAAGAAGTCATGTTTGAACTCCAACCAGTAATGGCCTACAAATGAATAGACTTTCGTGGTCTCAAATTGGCGCCAACACGGTCCCAAGCGGGCGCCAACGTAGTCCCAAGCGGGCGCCAACAAAGTCCCAAGCGGGCGCCAACGTAATCCTAAGCGGATGTCAGGGCGGCCCACAGTGGGCACAAATGTAGCTTTAAACAGGATAATGCACGTTCTCGCGATCTTATCCGATTCTAAAATAACTCGCATTTCTGAGATTGTTTTATCCCCGCTATCTTAAAAGTCCAAACACCATCACAAGTGTACGTGCAGTTTGCTGTATTTAACATCTGTGAACTGTTTGCCGTACCGTTTCGCATTCAATACGTAACGCAGCGCAGAATATAACAGTAAGTTTCGGCGCCTCGCCGAATATTGGTGGATTTTAGTTCGTGTCAATAAAATGTACACCAATTTTGTTTGAAACCAGACTTGCAGCCGTATTGGGTTTAAAGTGCATAGCATTTTTTTAGTAACGTGTTTTTGTTTCGATGTTTACAAGTTTGGTATTTCTGTTTTCCATTTTGCTTGTGCTAGATATTGTTTGAATAACACACAGGAATCGGAAGGGCACAAACTAGAGGGTAATCGCTTGGGAAACGATCGGATGGGTCACATTAAAATGCAAATAGATCCGTTGAACTGTTTGCCTTTAGATGATACTAATACTATTAAAACAAAAACATAAAGTAAAGCTTTTTATCTATAGGATTAATAATCCTATAGATAAAAAGCTTTACTTTATGAAAAAATGCTTTGGCCAGATAATAATCTGGCCAAAGCATTTTTAAACAAACATGAAACGCGCGTAGAAAAACATTCTCCACTGAATTTCAGCAAATAAAAAGACGACAATCAAAACACAAAATTCACATTTCATGAGAGAGATTCCGTCCTAATTGAAACTTCCACTAGTACCTACTACACGACACCCATTAGCCCGACATACTTCACATAACGTTCATATACCACACATATAACGGACATAGAACATACATAATATACGTCTACGCATCTTACATGCGCTTTCTGCCAGAAATTTTTTAATTAAAATTTCATATTCTGTCATGCGGGTACTAAAAGGGTTAGGTTGGAAGCTCAGGGGCGCGGAGTGCTTAGTAAATGGAGCGCTTACTCATTTACAAACTTACACCGTATACTATTATTGGAACACTATGAATACTATAGTTGGCGCCAGATAATCGTGGAATAACGGTCATTGACCCACCTACATTTATTGACATTTTTAATTTGAAAAACGGAATTAATGACACAAAGCTGTCCCGAATCATCATCTCTCGTGATCCTTAACTTTGTTTAATAATGAAAAACGATTTATATTTTATTGTTTAGGTACCTATGAACAGTTATTAGGGAAAGTTCAATATACTTTATTCCACATTTATATGGCGCCTACTATAATTACCTATTGTTTATTTTATAGTCATATTTGCCAATAAATTGCTTGACAAGAGTCTCTTACTGAGCATATTGGCTTTCGGCTGGCAAAAAGTTAAGAAAGTTTTTAGTTACTGAGGTACGGTATGATGATTGGAGAGGAAAAATGTTCTGATCATAACCAAGATCGCATAATGCACCTTATTTCAGAATTTCAACTGTTTCTGTGATTGGCCGACTTTGTAATAAACTAGTTTCTGCCTGCGACTACGCCCGCGATGACAACGACAATTATCCCAAGGAAAAACACTTTTGCATTAAGAGTAGCCAAAGTCATAAACAAGGCCATGGTCAACATGGTTTCATCCACACCCGAAGATGTTTTGTGAAGTGAAGTGGTAAGAATTACTTTTGCATGTATAACGATTAGTATAGGCCACATATAAACACTTCATTTCCTCACTCCTCCGTGGTTGGCAAGTAAGGTCCCCTTGATGAATTGCCTCGGTCACTTTATTTAGTGGAATATAGGGCGGGTGAGCCCCTGTCTTACCTGGGTTATGTTCGCGTTATAACGTACCTACTGAATCGGTATACCTGCAGGGTGAAATGTATGGAAATGAAGGGTTTGAGGATATGGGAATTTAGGAATATACTTAGTGCAACAATTTTGCAATAAGCGGATAAGATCATTGTGGAAAAGAAACACACGTAAATAAATAGAGGGCTTGTCATTCGTACCACAGTTGCAATGTTTACGAGAGAGACATAAAGTTTGTCCTAACTCTTTCGTGTCATACACACTAAATACTTGTTTAAAAAAACTGAAAAAAAGAAATGCAGTAGTATCCAATATTAGTGCAATAAGAAATACTGCCAATAATAATTCACCTATAATGTCAGTGAAAATAACCGAGTTATTTTCGTAAAACCTAAGAATGTTAACAACAACAAGTTACGAGTACATCGTTACGGATACATAAACATTAAACTTTATCGCGCTCATGTCTACAGCGACACTCAAAACAAATACTTAATAAATTAAAAATGAGCAAATGTGTTTCATTAGCTATTGAAAATTTAATGATAAAAACTGTTGTTTTTCAATCTAAGTCCTTGTCGATATAGTTCGTTCTCCATTTCATCATCATCATCAACATTTAAGCTGAAAGACGACCACTGCTGGACACAGGCCTTCCCAAGTGTCGCCACATCGACCACTCCTGTCAGGCTCAGGACCAGCAGATTCTCGACTTCCTCTCCCGGTCATTGGTCTACGTCGTGGGTGGCCTTTCAACGCTGCGAGTCATCTGCATAGCCTTTTCCTAACTATATTGGGGTCGGCTTCCAGTCAAATCGGATTCAGCTGAATACCAGTATTTTACGTGGAGCGGCTGCCTACCAGACCTCCACAACCCAATAACTGGGTAACACGGTGGTTCTTGGCTAGACTGGAGTTAGATTTACTGGCTTCTGACAATCCGTAACGATAGCCAAAGATCTACAAATGGCAGCCCGGACCAACGGCTTAATTTGCCTTCCGAGACACGGAGGAAACTCGGTATGTTAAGATGTGAATTATGTAAACGTCTCCTGTCAACACGTATTCTAACTTGGTACTCGTATCATCATCTTGGCACAATAGGTCTTTTCACACAGCGTCTGGATATTGTGAACCAACCGATGATACCCATTCGAAAACCACAACCCTGACAGTGTTACTAAATACTGGTATTCAGTTGTGATCGTCTCTCAGTCCAAGCGTTCGCGTTGGGTTGAACCCAATGGTTGCACGGCAACACGATCACAGCTTAATTCAGAAAAGGCTCGGCATAGGATGATGATGAGGAGATATCAAAGCGGTGCTGAAGGCAAAGATAGACAGACGCCACGCTGCGCCGAACGTAAAATCCAGACAGTACAGATTTTAGTCATAGATACGAGTACATATAGCCGGTTCTATTTAAATAGTTTGTAATCCAAGTTCTCAGTCTACTGCATTTGAATGATTTCAACGACTGTGAAACTGAAATTACATTCTTGAAATCTGCGATGAAAAACTGAGAAATATCACCGCGCTACGTGGTCTGTACGATAAGCAGATGCAATCGAGTGAGGCGATGTGAACGCAGACATAATTATTCATCGTTTTACACAACGTGACAGAATTTATCGTATATTTTAATGTAGTTTTTTCAGGTGTTCGTGGTGGTATTCATTTAAAAACTTCACGCATGACCGTTCTGGTAGAATGTGTTGTAATGAAACTATCTGGCTATTTGTTTTGTATCGGAAAAATGATTAAGTTTTTATTATGGAATTCTCTGATTTATCAAGAATTCCATAATAAAAACTTGTCACCTTAAATAACAACAAGCAACATCCAGTGATGGAGTGCATTATGTTATGACAATATACAATTATACATATTATTTAAGATGTCAACTTAACTTCCAAATGTTGTTTTATTTGAAACTAGCACTTCGCCCGCACACTTGGTGGACGAAAACGATTTAGCCCCCTTGTCTGACTGCTTTAAATGTTGAATTACCAAGTATCGTTTCTTATTAGTACTCACTAGATATGAGCGCCGTGGCGATTTTTGTCGGCGGCGGCGAGGAGTTAAATTTTCCTTGGCGGTGGCGGCGCGCCGGCGCAACGAATTCCTTTTATCCAACATGAAGCAATTGCTTTTAAAAAGCGTTTCGTCGGGCTGCGTGATGTTTAAGAAACAAACGTCCTTCAAATTTCAATACCCATAGACGTACCAAGAGTGTCCACGTCTTGACTCCCTAAGCTACAATACTTAGCATTAGCATAGCATTGGTAAAAATCAATCCCGGAGTGACGTGTCCGTTGGTGGGTTTTATCCATAGATTTTATTTGTGGTTTTATCCGAGTTCATCCAGAGAACGATTCGCACAAAAATGACATTCTTCAGCTATTATGACCTGTCATCTGTCTTAACCTGAAGTGTAAATGTACGCGTCGCCGTTTATGATAATTCTGTGTCCTCCCAGTTTGTTTTGTTTCCAACATTACCCAATGCGAGTAACTTCCGTCTAGCTGACTCGACGCAGTACTATAACATGCCAATTATGTCATGATTCTAATATAGATAAGGTTTATGTTCATAAATCGTTTAAAACAACATATAATACAAAAAAAAAAAGCTTCGCGGCGGCGCGCCGTTGATAATTCACGGCGACGACGGCGCGCCGTCGCGGCGCTCATATCTAGTATTCACCGAAATCATCAAAGGAAGACTTTTGCATTTTTTTTGTTCCTAGTCACAGTATTTTCGGCAGCATGTTGATAAATCAGTCAGTCAGTTTCCCTTTTATATATATGTATAGATAGATATCAAACAAAAAAGCCACGAACGAGGAGTCGTTTAAAAATATCTACTTTATGGTAATCGTGAAAAAACATCGCGATCGACAAATATTGAAACTGTTACCAAAATGTCACGCAAAACATAGTGTTAGCACAGATGACTTCACAAAAATATGGCTGACGTGGATAATAATTCAAAAGTGCTTTTAAATGGTTTACTTGAAACGGTTTGACTTTATATTCAAATGCATCGTAATTATATGGTTATTGCATTTGATTATTAGGTAGGTATCAGAGAGTTAGGTATTTGTTATCTTATTGTTGAAGTAAGGCTGGCAAGTAGCATTTAAAATAAATAAAGAAGAAGAGAAACAATGTTTATGTGGGACTCGTACCGGACTAACAATAAAATAAAATAAATGGATTAAGAACTAACAATGTCCGACCGATCCGACTGAACACAATGCATCTGACGATATACTGAACTGAATCAAGACAATCATGGTTCCATCTGAATTAAAAACTATGAAACTGGCATAGAATGGAACCCTAAAGTCAATAAAAACGTAGGCGTGTAGTGGCATCAATGCGGCTACACGAAGATTTAAGAAACGAAATTTGTACGGCAACAAAAAGAACCGCAACGCCACCTATCCTGTCAGCGATGAACTACCAACGAAATCCTGCATCGCGCAAGCAAAGTTCACCGTGTGATTTTACATATACAAGAGTCCGAATATTAACTATCGGGCAGTTGCCCACCAGACACATCAACCATCTGGTCGGAGGATCCTCCCCTTTTCAGTGGAGATATGTGGGACTTTCCTCTCTGTTCCGCATACCTCTATAGGCGTTTCTTTCTTTCGATGAAGACGAATTAATTTCGTTCTTATAAATACAATGACGCACGTTACCTACTATCTCAAAAAATTACTGTCAATTACTATGCATCTTAAAAAACACTCAATTAAATTAGTTTTAAACAATTTTTGAAGCATTTTTATCTATCTGTGAGTACATGCGTCAATGTAAATAATGTTCTATATATTAACTTGTTTACGACGAACAATTAATTAGGAAATAAGTACGAATACATTTCGTATTATTTTATTTGATTCCTTAAGTTAAGGCACCATTGTTGTCTACATTTCTTTTTCAGGTCAGCTGGAAGAAATTTCGTCAGAAACAAGCAGGTCCTTTGTAGGTACTCATAATTATAATGTTATTTATTACTGTGTTTTTGTGTGTACATAAATAATAAAATAAATACAAGATTTTGCCATATCACCTATCATCATCTGCCTAGCCTTTTCCCAACTATTTTAGGATCGGCTTCCAGTCAAACTGGATTCAGCTGAATATCAGTATTTTACATGGGGCGGCTGCCTACCAGACCTCCACAACTCATAACTGGGTAACACGCACGGTAGTTCTTGGCAAGACTGGAGTCAGATTTACTGGCTTCGAGACCATCAATGACAATGAATGAAGTGCCATTAATGCAGTTTTCAATGTGTTTGCGTTCAGTATGCTTTTTGGCTTTAGGACAGTTATAAATGACACAGGCAAACTGCAAATGCCGTAAGATTGTAAAATATCGCGTGAAATTGTGAAAATTTTTTTCTTAATAAGACACGAATATATTGGAAACTATTGAATTTGGATGGGATTTATTGTAGACAAAACAATTTTTAAAATATATCGAGATATACACATATAAAATTTTAAGGAGTTTGCAATTTTCCGGCGACATATACATACATTCCCAGTCCTCGATATTAGGTTTAAATCATTTATTCCCAAAAAGACAATAAAGCCACTTACATGAGAATACAAAATAACATTTAGTTTAATTATCCAATTAACCGCCACCGAGATAAGTAAGTAAAAAACTGTTTACGTAACACAATCGTAACATCATTAGAGACTTAATAAGTAATATCATTAGCCGGTAGGGTAGTTTTTAACAATTTTTTTTTTTTTATATTACTCGACTGGATTAATGTAACTTTGGATAAGAAAAGTTTTCTGTTATATATTTAGACAGTTGAGATTTAAAAATGTTGAACGAGCTTACATTTTTAATGTTAGACGGTAAATTATTATAAATATTTGCTCCTTCATAGGTGATGTTTCTTTTGGAGTAGGTAATTACGTAGGGTATCCGCCAAGTTTGCTTTCACTGCTGTCAGACGCGCGAAGAACGATTGTCAATGACTCAATTAAACGATCAAATGGCAGCTTCAGTGGCTCTGCCAATGAGCATCAATCAATTTTTACCAACAGCTTTTAATCACAATCTATGATGGCTAAATAATCAATCTTCAAGGTTAAGCAACGCTTGCCAAGGTTGATCTGTGACCATCTTTACAAAACGAGATTCTTCCGTGCCTCGGAAAGCACGTTAAGCCATTGGTCCCGGCAGTCATTCGTAGATCTTTGGCAGTCGTTACGGATTATCAGAAGCTAGAAAATCTGACTCGTCTTGTTGAGAAGAAGTAAATTGGTTGTAGAAGTCTGGAAGGCAGCCGCTCTACGTAAAATAGATACTGGTTTTCAGCTGAACCCGGTTTGAATGGAAGCCGACCTCAATATATTTGGGTAAAGGCTAGGCAGATGATGATGAGTTGAAAACAATTAGTTTATAACACAATTGATCGAAAATGTCATTTAAACGAAATTGAACTAAATTTTTGCCTAGGTATGCGTATAACTCACTCTTACTAACAATCAAGTGGACGCCAGTTTGGATCTAATGTCACATTTTCAACCAACGCAAATTGGTTCGAAATTTCATTAATAATCCAACTTAATATAACACTGTTAATGCATAATTTTATTAATGACATCAGTATTATAAACAGTATTTCGGCTGCTTTATTGATATTATTTCGGCTGCCACCTGGCATTGGATAGCTGTGTTATCACTTCAAAATTAACCGGTGAAGTAAGTGGACACTCAGTTATGGGGCAGATAAAGTTTAAAGTCAATGGCGTGGAATATTCTGGTAAATAAAAATCTTTGTTAAAAGTACCTGTTGAAACAAAAGAATTTTCCATTTTAAAGCAGACGAAAAATCGTGACAAACAATGAATATTTTTTTTTGTGATCGTAAAGAATTTTTTCTATGGCCGATCGAAATCATATTTCCTTGTCATCATGTCACATATCAGTAAACCATCCAGGGTCACTACATTGATATTAGACATGATAGAGACGTTAGAAAGTCGCTCTTTTTTAAGGTTCCGAACCTCTGTATGGAGAAACGGAACCCTTATAGGATCACTAGGTTGGCTGTCTGTCCTTCTGTCACAGACAATTTTCTCTCACATAACTTGTTTAAAGATCTCTCAAGACGCTTAGTTGACACTTCACGTGACCCAAGGACTGGCTTTTACCTTGGTCAAAGAATAAGCATTGCCATACAACGTGGCAATGCCGCCAGTCTTTTGGGTACACTTCCAGTCGACAGCGATGCGGATGAATTTTTGGACGCCATATTTTAGGGTTAATTTAGTTAGGTGTTTTTATTTTTATTTCTAGTGTATATGTCGTAGGATAATTTGATACTTCGAATCTTCGCGAAAATCCTAGGGGTTTTGCGAAAACGCGGATAATTAGACATGGCGAAAAATTATCAAATCTTACTGGACAAAGTCAGGATTTTTGCGAAAATACTCGTTACTATAGTAAGATTTGATGTGCTCAACACTGATTGGCTACAATTTTGCTGGCTGACTTCTAATTGGTTCCTAGTTTGCCGATGATTAACTTCAAGTATTGTATCATAGAGTTATGAAGGTTTAGAATAGGTGAGAAAGGAAAATCACTAAATTGATTTTTATAAACTTTTTATTGAAAATTTTAGTATGTATGTTGTTTTCTAGATAATAGGAGATCTCAGTCGTAGTAAAAAAAATGATCCAATTTTAGGGTGTAATCCATAAATTGGATGAAACTGGTTAGGTAAACAATTAGTTTAATAGTGCAACAATGGAATTGATCAGTCTTGTGAATTAAAGTCTTGAGATAAAATCACTCATTCATCAGCCTTCTCTTCTCTTATACAGCTAAACTTAAGATATATTGAGGCAAAATTATTATCACATTCTGGTTCACTTATAGTGAACAAAATAACTACAACAAATTATTATTGAATTAGCAAAAATAGGAAAAAATAGACTTATTCAAAGATATTAAAAGATAACTAGAAAAAAATTTGAAAAGCGAATAATCACAGAACAAAAGATAATTAAATACGTCACTAATGTGAAACTTACGCTGAGTTGCATGGACCTGTAACATTGGAGTTGCAATGCAAGCACAGCTGCGTTTAGTAAATAGTAATATGAAATTATTAGTAAGACTTTACTTGTTACAACAATTCAAAGATTTATGACATTTGGAATTACAAAGCAAACCGTGCTTTTTACAAGCACACTTATTTGAGGAACATTGTTTGCTTGATTTCTTGCAATGACATTGCTTAAACCCTTGTCCGCCGAATGGTGATAGTTGTGAGGAAATACCACGAATAGGTAATACTACCTCGGGAACGGGGCCGGTAAATTGAGCTCCTGGAGATATTTGAAGTGCTTTTCTTGGTAGCCAATCTTTAATTATACCAACGGAGGTACCAACTTGAAACAAACCATTCTTCTTATCAATTACTCGTCCTGTAATGTTTTTGTTATCTAAGGGTGCACGATCGTACTTCGGAACATCAACCAAAATTGTAGCACCTACATCTATTTCTTTAAATTTTTTGTTGGATGTAGTACACATAGTCCTAGCTGCTCTTTTTAAATTTTCATGCGAACTTGTTCTTTCTTTCTTAATAGAATCTTCTTGCCAGCATAAGTTACATTTAACATTAGAAGAACTACTACCTTCTCTAACTTCAGACACTCCACATGCGCCGTGAATCACTTGTTGGCATTTTGAACATTTGAGTGAATCGGATGTGGTAATTTGGCAAATACAACAATTAACTTCAGTAGCAACAATATTATTGGAATGTTGTTGTTGTACATTTGTGTGGGAATTTGTGTCATTTATAGCGATATTGTTATCAAGACAGATCGTTTTTGTTGTACTTGCTGGGACAATTATTACATCTTCTAAAATTGTAATGTTATTTGCAGATTTTTTTTTATATTGTGTCATAGATGAAAGAGGGGTAGATTGTGTTGAAGTTTGTGTTCGGATAGTCATTTTTTGATCAGTGGAAACATACTGATTTGTGGTTTCGTTAGAAAGCTGCTCATAGAAAAGGATTGCATTTTCAACTTTGGATTCATTTCTACAACCTGCATTACGCTCGTCTTGAATATCTTCAGTGCGAGGAGGATTTTCATTAATTAAAACCTGTTGTAAGTCTTCTTCATTTTCTAATTTTGACAATGTATCTCTAGGCAAATAAGTTGAAGACAGGCCAATTACAGGATCGTGACCAAACAAGGCTTTGTATGGTGAACATCCTATTGTGCGATGATGCGAAGAATTTTTCTGGAACTGAACGAAATAGCATCCCAGTGACCATTCAGTTGAGTTATTGTCGGACATCCAGGAACGCAACATGTTCTCAACATCCTGATTGCACCTTTCTACCGAACCTAAAAAAGAGAAAAATACTTTATTGCACATAAAAAAAAATACAAAACAACAGATAACAACAAAAGACAGTACAACATAGGTGGCCTTATTGCTAAGGTCTCTACCAGGCAACCTTTGGGTGAAAGAAAAATGCATAGCGGTAAGCGGGATAGTGCAAAACTTGCAAACAAACCTTGACTTTGAGGATGTCGGGGACGTCCATTTACTATCTTGCATGCAGGCCACAATGTGATTAGCTCTTTTATTATGCTGGCAGTAAATTCCTTGCCATTATCACTCTGTAAAATCATTGGCGCACCCACTTCTAAGAATATTTTTAAAAAAGCCATGGCTACTTCAGTTGCTTTTTTACTGGTTAAAGGTCTGAGAAAGCAGAACTTAGTGAGGTGGTCTTGATAGTTTAAAATCCATTTGTAATTGTGGCTAGGAGTTGACTGGAGATCAATTAAATCTACCTGCCCACGTTTGTTAAAGTCTTGAGAAATTATGGGGCGTACAACAATTCCTGTTTTTGGGCAACTTTTTTTATTCAGACAGATCTTACACAAGTTGAGGAACAATATCATAATCGGTACCGGTATCACATATTGTTGCTTTAGGTTATATATCAGTTTGTCGCGTCCTCCATGCCCAGTTGATATGTGCGCCTGCAGAAGAATATCATAGTACATATCTGTTGAAGGTACTTGTACAACAGGAGAGTTAAGATTCTTTCTTCTCAGTATCAGAAGTTTTTCTTCACCTACACTCATCACGTCGTATTTTTTTGCATTTCTATACTGTTGTTGTGTTTTTGGTTGCTTAAGTACACTCGCAGTTTTAAATTGTTCAATTGAATTTATTACAGCATTTACGCGTTTTTTAGTCCATTCTGGTTTAGTTGTACCGTCAACTCTATTATCGTAAAACTTTCTTAACTCTATGTAAAATTTGTCTTTATCGGAGATAACCTCCAAATTCTCCGATTCTGCTGAAGGTTGAACATCATTCTCTGTCGAATCTGTCATAATTATATGAAAACCAAACCTCCTATTCACACCGTTTCTTAGTTCAAGTCCAATTTTATAGTCCACTTTTAACACAATGACAAACAAAACACCGCTAAACCAATCTCGAAAGCATTGTTGTTGTTGAGTAGTTGACTAAGACTTTTATGATAGATGACACTATGTACATCCGTGTAGCACTTTTATTTACCACTTTATTTAAGTCCAAGTAGGTACACTATTTACGATAAAAAACAAAACACTTCTGCAATTTAACTCAGACACAAACGTAAACAAATAACGTGCGGCAACAAATGATTGACATTTAAGACGTCAACCAATCAGAGACGATCTCTTATTGAACGCGCTGACCGACCAATCAGCGTTCTTATTTCATAACAGCCAGCGTTTCGTTTCGCAATATTGCTATAATAACGAGTATTTTCGCAAAAATCCTGACTTTGTCCAGTAAGATTTGATAATTTTTCGCCTATGTCTAATTATCCGCGTTTTCGCAAAACCCCTAGGATTTTCGCGAAGATTCGAAGTATCAAATTATCCTACGACATATATAGTTAGTTAAGTATTAATTGAAACAGTTTTTTTTTCATTTTCTCTGAATCTACTAAACCGATTCAATTGAAATTTGGAACACATATAGTATGTGCTTTTGTGACCTTAATACGACCGTGTCACAAAATATTTTATTTTTTAAAATGGGTCACTTTAAGGGGGTCAAATGGGAAAAAAAGTTTTTCAACTACCTTGTGATATATTTATTTATTTATTTAATAAGGCACACCAACAGCTTATTTACAAAATTAATCACATAAGTTATGGCATCGAGGACCTGTGTAAATAAGCCACTTACAGGCATGCATGCACAATTGCACAACTTTCTTAGAGCGAGTGGTTCATTGTAACGATTAAAAATGGTTTAAACAAAAATAGTAAAAAATAATTAACATTAACAAATTGAGACTTAATAAGATTGAAATAGTTGAATTATAAAATTAATATTAAATTACAAAACTTGAATTAAAATCATAAAATACTAAAACATTACTTAAAATATCCTAAGCTTCAATAAATAACATCAAGAAATAAAATAAAAGGGACTACGGATCATCAATCCAACTGTATAATTTTCGACTTAAATTGGGCAATGACCGAGGTATGAAATTAAAGTGCTCATTGTGAGGGTCTCAAAAATATTTAATAATAATTTTAAAATATTCCTTTTCGAAGTTATTATAGAAAATAAAAGGAAATTGATCACCCCCTTATTTTGGGAAACTACTGGGCGTTAGGCCTAGTAGTTCCGGATTTTGAAAAAACTACAAATTATAGGTCTTTACCTATAGATAACAGGAAAACCTTAAAGAAGTCCATGATTTCAATAATCCATTTGATATTAAATAATAATTTATTATTATTCTAACATACTTTTATATTGCTATAGTCACAAATCATGTAATGATTACAAATATTTTTCTTTCATTATAATTCTTGCAAAAATGTTGTTTTATCTTCATCAGTGGGAAGCGATGTGAGCTCAGATGTGACTCTGCTCGACTACCTACGAGACCGCATAGGGCTCCGCGGCACCAAGTACATGTGTCGCGAAGGCGGCTGTGGGGGATGCGTCGTCAGCGCTCAGTCACCGTCCGCTGTACCTTATGCTATCAATTCGGTAACTATCATGGCCATACATATGTTTATTACTAAATGTATCTGTAAATGATGATACTTCAGAAGACCATCAGCTAAGCTGGTAGTATTAACATTTATCAATTTTGTGATTAATATCACACAGTAACTGTCTTCAAACATCTTTGATTGCATTTTTTTCTCGTTACGTGGTCGAAGAAACCCGTACTTTAGACCGCCGCCTTGCGCCGAAGACATTACTCTAAAGAGATTGAGGTTTGGGAGACCACTCTTTGTGTACATGCTAAGGAAGCCAACTTATACACTATCTTCTTTCACAGTGTATGAGAGCAGTCACATCATGCCATGGTTGGGAGATCACAACCATCGAGGAGTTAGGCAACAGGAACAAAGGCTACCATGCTCTGCAGACGACGTTGGCAGAGAAAAATGGCTCCCAGTGTGGATACTGTTCACCTTCCTGGGTTATGGCGATGTACAGGTTATAATACACACAACAATATTCTACATAAACACCATAATTTCACCCGAAAGATGTCCACTGTTGGGTATGGGCCTTGCGTAAGCGTCCCCACATCGACAAGCCCGGTGTTCCACGTATCCCGTGAGTTCCCGAACTGCATCATGCAATATATAATAAATAGTTATGTGGACATCCAGACCAATTCGATACATAATGAAGGCCTCTGCGAAGCGTTCAAAACAAATAATGAAATATTATTGGCTTTGAAATAACATCGATAACATCTGTGCTAACGTCATAATTTTGTCAATGCTAATATTTTGTTGCACGGTGGAATACTAACTAAAGAAAATAATAACTACTTAACTTTAACCGATAGTTAACAGATATTTACTACAGGAAAAAGATAACATGTAGTTCTTTTTTTCCGGAATTAATCTAATTATAAATTCCTAGCTGCCGCCTGCGGCTCCGCCGGCGTGAGTGTCGAAAATTATCCCAATGGCACATTTGCCCGAGATAAAAGTATTCTTTGTGTTATTCCAGACCGTCCTCAACCTCCTAATCTATCTACCACTGTACCAAATTTCATCAAGATCCGTTCAGCCGTTCTGACGTGATCGAGTAACAAACATCCATCCAATCCAATTAGCCTGTTAAAATATTTTGTAACTTATGTTTTAGTTTCTTTAAATAAACATTTATTATTATTATCCATCCAAACATCCAAACTTTTGTTTCCATCATTTGTCATCCAAACACTTGTAATATTAGTATAGATGAAAATGTTTTACATAGCTCCAAAATATATCCACCATAGTAGGAGTAAAGTATTATAAGTAATTGTTATTTTTGCAGTCTGCTTCAATCCAACTCCAACATCACAATGCTTGAAGTAGAAAAGTCACTAGGAAGCCAAACCTGCCGCTGTACTGGTTACAGACCCATCTTAGAGGCTTTCAAAAGTTTTGCCAAAGATGCTCCAAGACAAATAAAACTCCAGGACATTGAAGATCTTCAAATCTGTAAGAAGAATGGCGGAGCTTGTGATAAAACTAATTGTGTGGAAAGTGAGTGGTGCTTTGTAGATGGAGATGAAGGTAAAGAAGACATTATTGAGATCCAACTTAAAGATGACAAACTTTGGGTCCGAGCACTAGTAGTCAAAGATATATTTAAGATCCTGGGAAGAGAAGGAGATGATTCCTATATGCTTGTTAGTGGGAATACTGCAAAAGGTAAAAATACATTGTTGTTTTGGGAATGATAATTAATACATTCGTATGAAAACTATAGCACTAGAACTATCTTAAATGCACACATCAAAAGTATTTAGGGACCAAGTACGTTCTAGAGTATCGCCGCAATTGAGGATTGTTATTTTAACTTTTTTGAATCGTTATTGATTCTTTTGAGTGAATTTCACTATTTGAATAAAATATTTTTTTTAAAGTTTGGTTATAAATCGAAAATCAACTGTCAATCAGGATTCCTATAAAATTATTTAATGGCGTTTTTACAAAACCACTACTTTTCTGCATCGGAACTGAAAAAAAATTGCATCAGTATGGAGCGACGACATTATTTGAAGAGATGATGAGAGCCATCGGAATGTTGCAAGCTGGTTCTAGGCGACGTACTGTGACTGTCGCTCTTGGCACAACACAGAGCGTCATGAGCCGCCTTTGGACATTAGGATCAGGAGCAACCTCAATGCGTGACCATCCCTTTGCGAAGCCGGTTGGGTGATTCGTTTCGACTAATGCATGACAATACACGGCCATACACGGCTAGAGTAGTCCCACGCACTCTTGCCGATGCTCGCATCAACGTTCTGCCGTGGCCTGCTGAATCGCCAGACTTCAACCCAATTGAGCACGCATGCGATATGCTCCAAAGAAGAGCTATGCCGAGTATGGATGATGTGCATACCCCACAAAAACTTTTGACCTGTTAGAAAACGTGGGCGGCCATTCCTCAAAGTGATTTTGACGAACTTATTTTAAGCATGCCAAATCGCTGTGATTGTGTCAGAGGTGGAAACACAGATTATACATTTTTTATTTTTATTTTTACAATAAAAATCTAACCGTCCGTTTGTTTGCCATTTAATGGACGACATTAACTTAAAGGTTAATTTCCCATAATTTACAAAAATTGCAATTTTACTTATTTTTTTTACAAAATATAGGGATAAATTGTTAACTTAAACATAGGAAAAAAAGCAAGAAGAAGTCTGGAAGACTAGATTAGGTAAATATTCATTTGATCATTTTTTTATATTTAAAAATGTACTTGATCCCTGGATACTTTTGACGCGTTATTTGGTTCAAGATAATCCGGTCTCTGGCAGATAATGTTGTTTTTGCAGTCCAAAAATATTTTAGATTTGATTCTCAAGTTTCATATTTAAATCACACGATAGAAAGATATTTAAGATATGATACAATTTATGTTTCCAGGAGTACATCCCATTGAAGAATACCCCCGTGTCCTCATAGACATAAGCGAAGTCAAAGAACTAAAAGGGTACACACTCGATCAAAACTTAATAGTGCTTGCTGGGACAACACTAACAGAGTTTCTGGAGATACTAAAAACTGTAGCTAAAGAAGAGTACTTTGGATATCTGCAGAAAATATACGATCATGTCCAAAAAGTTGCACATGTTCCTCTTAGGAATGTAAGTATAAAATAAACAATTGACCAGCTTCTAAACTGACTTGTGTTACTTTTTATTTCTTAGCATTTATCCATTAGGTATGTTTAAATAAACACTATTTGTTCATCAAGAATGTATACTCCATTACTATTTGTTCTACTTTTTTGGAGTCTTTTCCATCCTAAAAGTTCTTGCACTATTTGTTCCAACAAAAAGTTACAGCATGGAAATCTCTTAACAGAAGTTTGCCTTGCATTTGGCCTGTTTTGTAATTTAGATGTGAGGTTATTTGAATAGCTAGAAGCTTGAGAGGTTTTCAGCTCTGACATGTTTAATGTATTTGTAGGTGGCGTCGATTGCAGGGAACCTTATGATCAAGAACCAGAACAAATGGTTCGCGTCGGATATATTATTGCTTTTAGAAATGATAGGGGCACAAGTGACTATACGTAAGTTAATATTGAAAAAGTGTTTCTATGAAAACTAATACTGAATTCTTAAATAAATAAATAATTGATTTGATAGATCTTACTTTTTGGGTTAATACATTTTATAAGTAAGTAATAAGTACTTAAAACATGATTTTATATCAACAATTGTTCAGAGAACTATGAAAAGTTAATGGTAACATCAAATCATTTTGATTTCAGAGAAGAGATTGCAATCTAAGGAAACGCTGACGATGCAACAGTTTCTCAAAGCGAATATGAAAGGGGCCGTGATTTGGAATGTGATGTTACCGCCACTGGGAGATGACTGTCGCATATTCACTTATAAGGTTAGATTCACTATAATTGTAACGTTTTTTGCTTTTTATAATCGACGTGAGAATAAACCATAAATTAAAACCCATGATTTATTGTCACTTCGAATGTTAAAAAAAAACTGCAGATAAAATATTTTAGGTGGAGCTATAAATTAATCAAATCGTCAAAAGAAATTCATTTACAAAAATAAATTTTTCGTTTCAAAGTTATACATCTCCATATTGATAATGCAATAAAGGTTTGAAGAGTATCAGTAAGGTTCAGTAAGCAGCAGAAACTAATTAACTAAAACCACTATTATAACTCATTTAAATTCCCGAAAAATTGGAGCATAACGCATAAACTAAACAAAAATAAACGTTTAGATAAAAGTCAGACGTAGTACGATATGGTATCGCCAGACATGACGATACTTATGCAAATTAGCTGCATTTTGTATGCAGAAAGTAATACAGTTGAAACAAAATAAGAAAATCAATATTGTAAGACCTATGAAATTGCCATTTCATAAGAATTTTGAATTACTTTCAGTAATAATTTTGTCGTAAAAAATAAAACGACATGTCTTTATGGTCAAGCAACATTTCGGTCAATCAAAAAAAAAAACTCTCATTTGGTGCGTTGTGTGTCTAATCTAGAAATAAAAAAGTACGAAAATTATAGTTTCGGGCAAAAGACTTTGATGACATTCAGATACAAATATTTTCTAAGATAGTTTCGTGAATGTTACAGGTGATGCCACGCTCAGAAAATGCCCATGCATTAGTCAATGCGGGATTTATGTACAAATTGAAAACTGGTAACGTGGTAGAAAGTGCGAGGATAGTGTTCGGAGCTCTATCACCATCATTCATCAGAGCAAAAGCCACGGAACAGTTCCTGAAGGGAAAGAAGCTGTTCACCAATGAGACTTTGACGTCAGCACTGAAGATCATGGAATCTGAGCTTGTGGTTGAAGACAATCCACCGGATCCCTCAGTGGAATATAGGAAGAAAGTTGCTCTGGGATTGTTTTATAAAGTAAGATTTTCTTATTCGCGGAAAGCATTTTCTTTGTTGGTGTTGAAGAAAGCTTGTCCGTCTATAGTCTGTCGAAATAGCTAAACGGATGCTCATATTGGCAGTAGGTATTTTACAAACAAACTAAAAAGTCGGGTCAATATGCTCGACTTGGCCTAAAAAGTCTGAACAATTCGAAATTTCAATATTCGTAGCAAGTTGAGCAAGTTAATCGACGTGGCTTCCATCAAAATTGCTTCTATCGATTTTTGGTCGCTCATACAGAGCTGTCACTAGATGAAATTTTTCTTTTAGAGTTTTGCTATATGAAATTACAATTTTTGGTCACTTGACCTAAACAACCGACTTGACATGTAATGTGTTGCTAATGATGAAATATTTTATAAGTATTATAGAAATTAAATTCTACGTAACCGTTACCAAAATAATAAATTGAGAAATCATGTTACTCAGGGTCTACTATCTCTGTCACCCGAGACGAATCTTAACGCTCGCTACAAATCTGGGGCGACAAACTTAGCTGATACCCGTCCAGTCTCTAGAGCCGTTCAAGAGTTTGAAACCAATCAAACAGTCTGGCCTTTGAACCAACCCATACAGAAAGTGGAAGCTGTGGTAAGAACAAATATTAGTTACTATCTGATTTAAACAACTATAAATATTATTCTAAAACATGGTTATTTCGACTTTTTGTCATCAAGATCATCAGGTATTCCGTTTAATTTTAGATACAATGTGCCGGTGAGGCTTTCTACACTGAAGATCTGCCTCATCTTCCTGACGAAGTATATTGTGCATTAGCGCTCAGTACAGTTCCTTTAGGAGACATTGTGTCTATCGATGCTAGCAAAGCTTTGGTGAGAATTTCGTACACATTTAAATAAATTAATATTGTTTGATCACAAAAAGTTTTCAATACCAATATATACTATTTTACAGGCGTTACCAGGAGTCATCGCGTTTTACACAGCCGAAGATATACCAGGAATAAACTCCTTTACTCCACCTGATTCGTTCTTGTACTCTGCCAACGAAGAAGTTTTGGCCAGTGGTACCGTCAAATATTTCAACCAGCCAATCGGAATAATTGTAGCTGAAAGCCGTTACCTTGCTGATAGAGCTGCTAAATTAGTAGAAGCTACTTATAAGAATGTCAAAGAGCCCCTTATTGATGTAAAAAAGACTATAGATGATAACAGCAGAAGTTCTCAATTTCAAAAAGTTGACGCTACTGAAACTGGTTCAGATGTAAACAAGGTTATAAAAGGGCTTAACTCGATCCATGGGCAGTACCATTATACCATGGAAACTCTGACTACAGTGGTAAAGCCTTCTGATGATGGACTAGACGTGTACTGCGCAACACAGTGGATGGAAGGCGTGCAGTTGATGATATCAAGAGCTTTGAAAATAAATCAAAACCAGTATGTCGTTTTTGTCCACAAAGTTTTGTTGTCTCATTGCTGATTGAGTAGTAGCATGAAGCCTATTGAAGGAAATTGCTTACCATCTCTTCTTATTTGGTGTTACATAAGAGCCTACTGGATATTATGGAAACTCTGATGGGCTATTTAATTTCAGGGTTGACGTGCATACCCGTCGTGTTGGAGGTGCCTATGGTATCAAATTGTCTCGCATGACTCAGGGTGCAGTTGCCGCCGCATTGGTAGTGCATAAACTGAACAGACCGTGTCGATTCATCCAGTCATTAACCACTAACACGAAGGCTCTGGGTAAGAGACTGCCGTGCTGTTCAGATTTTGAGGTAAGTTTTATTTTTCATATTATTCTACTGCCCACGATAATAATACATTGGTATATGTCAAGCTTCTACCCGCGACATTCGTACGCGCATATCCCGTTTTTTTCATGTTCCCGGAATTTTGGGAAATCCTCTATTGGTGCTCCCCTACACTCCCCAAGAAACTTACATGCCGAATTTTAGCTTTCCAGGATGAGTAGTTTCGGCCGTGCGTTGTCTGTCAGTCACTCAGTCAGTCACCAATAACGGAAGAATACCTCACACACCAAAAGTCGCAACATGTTTTTATCAAAATGGAATCTAGTAGTACAAGATTTTGGTACTATAATGGAATATTATATAAATACTACACATTCTTCAAAACGACATTTTCATTGCTTTTGAAAATAGAGCAAATCAATACCTCCCACGGAAAAAGTCGTAATATGTGTTTTTAGCAAAATGAGATTGTAGTACTATAATGCAATATATTTCACACATATAAATACTACACAATTCTTAAAACTATATTTTTATATTATCACTAAAAATCGTGTTTCTAACCCGCAGATAGTCTTGTGTTTTGCGGCTCATTAACACAAAGATGAAGTAAAAAATCTTCATCATGTCGTATGTTTAAACATGTGATTTTGCTAATGTGCGATAGGTGTCAAATATTGACATTCAACTTCAACTTACGACACTAGTATCTTTTTTTCATCAACTTTTCTTTAATATTATCAGAATAAGCATAACGTTGCTACCGATCACTGAGATCTTTTTTTTTCGTAATCTAGTACTAAAACACATTTAATAAAGAGACAAGTTTTGTTTTTAGGCTGGCGTTAGTAGTACTGGCGCTATACAATACATAAACTACAGAATATTTGAAGACAATGGATATAAAACAAACGAGCAGTTCACTCTGCTTGGTGTCGGTCAGTTCAACAATGCCTACAAGAGAGCTCGATGGAACTACACCAGCTTTGATTCTATCACTGATACGGCCAAAAATACTTGGGCTCGAGCACCAGGTAACATTTTGATTATTGCATATAGAGTGGCTAAATCAGTCATTTTTATTTATGGCCAAATATTGGCATCCTTATTTTAGTTTAAGAGCCAAAATTTTGTCAGCCTGTCGGGCTACCGTATTTATTTCAGTAATTTAATTTGAAAGTTCCATGGCAGATTGCAAAACGACCAGTTTAATTTTTTTTTTTCGTGTAACCATACTTAAACCTTCCATTTCGGTGATCATAGTGAGATTTGCTAAATAAAATAAACTGTTGCAGGGAAGAGCATATTTTGCACACTAATTAGGTGGAGTTATTTCATTATTCCTCTTTAAAAAGCCCACACAGCAGGTACTGCTGTCACTGTGGTTGGTGATCGCTACCAATTTAAGAATTCTATTTTTTGACTTCATCAAATTAATCTGTACAGCTAAAAAACAACACTGGTACTAACAAGACGGCACTGCAAGCCATGCATCATGTGAAAGTGTGGGACGATTTTTTTCTAGGCTATAAATCGAAAGCTTTAATTGACCTTCAAATTCAACAGGTTCGATAGATCCTTATTTTTTCTATGAAGTTATCTAAAGGGACGTATAGTGGTGTACTTAATTTAAACACTAAAAGCAGAATAATTATTATAATGTTAGAGTGCTTACGCACTGCATCCGATCCGAATCCGTGAAAATACGTTCCGAAGTAGTAATAGAACTATTTTTATGGTAGTTTACGCACTACGACTCCCGTCATCCAATTTCCATCCAATTTCTCTCTGTCGTCCATGAGTCTTCAATTCGGAAGCATATCGTTGGACCGATGTGGCCGACGTAGTACTGTTTGTATGAACGCTTTCGCATTACCTCGAATTCATATCGGATGTATCCGCGCGGTTCGACAACGGGGCGGGCCGTAGGGTGGATTTGGATTAGTGCGGAAGCAATATCCGAATTCGGTCCGAGTTTTTTAGACTCTAGATCCGTATTTTCACGAATTGGAATCGGATGCAGATTGAAAAGAAATATCCGAATTTCGGATACGGTTTCGGATCGGATGCAGTGCGTAACCGCTCTTAATAATATAATAATAATACCTAAAACATATCGCAAAAACTTGATGAAAAAGACGAAAAGTTATCGTATTTTTTTAGGCAGCAAAAAGGTTAAGATTTGGCATAATTGTTATTTGCCACGCAAAATCCCTAATTAATTAATAATTATACTTATGGAAAAAAAATGTTTCCATAATTATATTAAAACGTTTATTTAAAAAAAAAAGTTTCTTGCTTTAAAAAAATATCGCAGTTATATGTTGTATACATCGTGTTTAGCCAGCCTGTACTAATAAATAGAGAAAATAGTTTTGGAAATCGTATGTATATGTTACGCTCAAAGATCGAAAATGCATAATGAGCGAAACAACAACTCACAACGCGTTATCTTATACTGTACCTACATTGGCAATAAAAAGTCTGATTCTGATTCTGATTCTGGTTTCTTACAAACGGCCGAAATGCAAAATTTGCGATGTGGAATTTTAAAACAAACCAAAACGCGTTATGAGCGTTTTCGATCCTCTTTGGGCGTAACGTAACATATACAAGACCACCTTAATTAATTCTACTAATTCTATTTAACAGGAACACTAGAACATGTCGCTATGTCAGAATTCGTTATGGAACAGGTCGCTTATGAGATGAACCTAGATCCTCTAGACGTAAGAATGGCCAACCTAGATGAACAATATAGCAAGGACATGAAAGAAATGATCGACTATGTCATGATAAAATCCAATTATCCTGAGAGACGGGAAGCAGTCAACAAATTTAACGCGGAAAACAGATGGAAGAAGAGGGGATTGAGATTCGCTTTTCTAAGGTGGACTCCTATCGGAGGAATCAACCTTTATATTAATTTGTCAGTTTATCGTGGAGATGGTTCCGTTGTAATAACACATGGTGCCATAGAAATGGGGCAAGGAATAAACACAAAAGCCGTTCAAGTAGCAGCCTATATGCTAAAAATACCCATTGAAAAAATCATAGTCAAGGAAAATAACACTGTAATAGCTCCCAACTGTGCTTTGTCTGGTGGTAGTATAATGAACCAGAATGTAATCTTAGGAGTTAAACGAGCTTGCCAACAACTTCTAGATAGATTAAAGCCCGTACGAGATGCCATGGACAATCCTACTTGGGAAGAGTTGATCACAAAAGCTTATAATGAAAATGTGGACTTGCAAGCTCATGGGTTCACGAGGACCGATGAAGATTACCCTTTTGTTGTTTATGGAGTAACTTTAGCAGAAGTGGAACTCGACATACTTACAGGACAGTCTGAGTTACTAAGGGTTGATCTCTGTGAAGACGTTGGACAGAGTGTCAGTCCCGAAATCGATATCGGTCAAGTAAGTATATCGTTGTTGTTAGGGTGTGTACAAATATGGCGAATGCGCCACGAATGCGCCGCTAGCGAGACGCTCGCTAGCTGCATGCGTGCATTGGCCTTAACCCGAATTTTTCAAGAAGTCGTGACTTTTTTCAGGTGGAAGGAGCCTTTATGATGGGTGTAGGTTACTGGACTTGTGAAAATTTGGTCTACGCTCCGAGCGGTGAACTCCTCACCAACCGATCTTGGAACTACCATGTGCCCTTAGCCAGGGATATTCCTCAGGACTGGAGAGTATACTTTAGAAAGAATTCATATAGTGCTGACTCCGTTTTTGGATCTAAGTGTAAGTTTGCGAAATTATCACAACGCCATGATATGTTCAAGTTTAATGATTTAGAATTAAATGCTTATTGATGGACGTCTACCCGATACTCTGAACATAAAAGAAAAAGTTTTGTAAAACCTTGGAAGATTTGATCAAACTAATTAGCCTAAATAATTCGAAAAAGAGATGGGTTGGCAATCTACAACTTACTAAACTCGTAATAATTGCGATTTTTGCCAATTTATTTAGAGCATTAGCATCAAGATTGTATATAAATGGTAATTGGTAGCCCATTGTCTACGATAGCTGTAGTAATTTATTTCTTTGGGTTAGTCTTATCATTGGGCTCCATTATGAGCCTATTATTCGCCTTAATTTATGGTGTTTCATTTGAATTTTGTTTAATCTTCTAGTTAATTTTGTGTTTTGTCATGGCAGTTCTTTTTCCTTTTGAAATGTCATTCTATCTCTCTGGTTTATTTTAGGCCGAAAATATTATTTTGTTTCGAAAGTGATTGAAATCTATATCTCCTATGGTTGTCTCCCAGTAATCTTTTCATGGATATTTTAAATAGAAAATGACTAAATATAATCAGTATCGGGATTGTGAGAACTAAATTAAATTCCATCATTTGTTTTTCCAACAGGTATCGGTGAGCCTCCAATATGTATGGCTGTTGTTGTAGCCTTCGCTATGAGGGAAGCCATTACTGCAGCTAGACTTGAGTCTGGGATTCCTAAAACGCAGTGGTTTGCAGAAGGTAAACAGTGTTCACATAATTTTTCAGTAATAGAACTTGTAAATAAGCTAAAATGTACTCGTAAATCGTAACTGTAATACTACAATACCGCGAAACTAAACTTTGGTATAAGGCCTAACTTTGAATAAAATAACATTGAAAATTAAACCTTATAGCAAAATATAATTTCACGGTATTGCAGTATCACCGATGAAATGCGATAGTGAGTTTATTTGTTGGTTGCGTTTCACGCCTAAATCGCAAAACCGATTTTGATGAATTTTATTGCGGAGATAGATGGGGAACTTGGTGATAGTTATAGACTACTATGCGGCGTGCAATAGCTAGTCGAAATAAATTAAATGTCAATCTGATCTGTATGGTATCGGACGTAAAAGAATAGCACCATCCCATCACTGCCAGAGAATTGGCAGCAGCATTATCTGTGGTCCTGTGCATTGCAACAGCTACACTGCGGTCGCGAACCCGCCTCCCAAGCATGGCAAACCCGGGGGGGGGGTTCCCTTGGGGGAGGCCTATGTCCAGCAGTGAATGTGTTTCGGTTGAAATGATGATGATGATAAACTTACTGATAAAGCGCTATTTTTAAATGTGTGTCTGCTTAAAAATTTGTAAAAATGCATGCGATAGTTTACCCTAAAAATCTGGTTCTAAGACTTATGTTTTCATTTGCAGATGGACCCTATACAGTTGAAAGAAACTATCTACTTTCAACGACGAACACAGCAGATTTTAAGTTTAATTAGTCATAGGATTGTCACAGACTGCCCAAAATATAAGCTGCCGATCGTAATGCTTTTTGGAGCATGGTTTAAAATATTTTATTTTTTAACTTTTAAGTACTCTGTCTGCCAGAAATTGTTCAAATAAAATTATTGTTTGTTCATTATATAAATTTGACTTTTAATAAAATATTTTTAGTTTCATGCGTGTGTGTTATTTTTGGTAAATAGTAATGGACTCGGTGGGAAGTATCCAAATAGTTACCGATCGCCTTTTTTTTTTTTTAAGAATGGGAAATTGTCAAATGACTTCTTCCGCTCTGGGTGGAGCGGAAGGGGGTGTCAGACTCTTACTGACTAAAACCCATCCGTGTTCCTTCTAAAGCCCTTTGCGTTCCAGGGCCGCGGTGACTCTTTCGAACAGATTCCGCAACCCTGGCAGGCAGTTACCGATCGCCTACCGACTCAATTCGGTTGATAAGTCCTAAGACCGTACCCAGTCAATCTCGATCGCCATTCACGGATCAGATAAATTATTGATTTTGATCGTGGATCGCGTTCGAGATTGATTGGACTTTTCAACCTAATTCTGTCGGTTGGCGATCGGTAACTATGTCGAGACTTCCCGCCCTGATGCAGAGATTTTATATAATATGGTAATAATAATATAATATCTAATATCTTGGGACAACTCACACACGGTCATCCGATCCCAAACTAATCAGAGCCTGTGCTATGGCAACCAGACAACTGATAAACATACGACAAATTACACCCAGACACAGAACAAATGATCATGCTCATCACACAAAGATTTGTCCTGGGTGGGAATCGAACCCACAACCTCCGGTTTAACAGTCAGGGTCACTAACCACTCGACCAACAGGCCAGTCATAAATCATTGCTTGCCGATGCTAGTCCCTCGATTACGTGCCGAAACTTCTCCGTACCTCGAAAGCATGTTATGGTCCCAGGTTACGAAAGAAGCCTGAAATCTGACACCAGTCGCTAAACTGGCGTCAGACTTCCTTAGCAATAAGGGGTATCATATTACACAATTACTGCGTTTAGGATGGCAGCAGTGGCAGTCGCTTCGTGTAAAACACTGGTATTCACCTGCATCCGGTTAGACACGAAGCCGAACCCATTATCCTTGGAAAAAGGCCTTGCCTCTTCCCAAGGATAATGGGTGATTTAACTCAAAAAAATTCAATTTCAATTAACTCCTAACTTTTTACCAATTTGCAGATTAGAAACTATGATGAAAGATAAATTTAAATAATGAACACTTGTAAAACCAAAAATAAATCTGTCAATATTGAAAAGAGCAAAATTGTTTCATGACTATTCAATGGACAATGTAATTAAAAAGTAATTATACTTCCCTTATTGATTCTTTAAACCTTTAGAGGCACCTATTAGCTTGCCCTGTCCACTTCTGGGCAAAGGCCTCCCTGTACTGGTAGTTTTAGCAAAATCTGATCAATTCATCCCACAACCTCTTTCATGGTTTGCTGTAATTACTCTGCCACAGTTTATCAGACTTACATGCATTATTTTTGAATGTATGTCTGAAAAACTGTATTTTTAATTGATGTTTTCCCAGGAAATGCAAGGTAGAGACGACACTAAAACAATAAATCAAAACACTGGCAATACTTATATACATACATATACAGTTGTTCCAAATATTATTATGTTGTCTTTTATCACAGATTTGATGTCACTAACAGCAACAGACTGCTTGGAATATTTTGTCAGAATAGTAGTCACTATCCTGGACTAGTTTGAGTTTTGGTGACATTTTATGTAATTGGAAAATTAATTTTTAATTTCGGTGACAAGATTTATATTAGTATCAAAATATTCCTATGCACCAGTATTGCCAGTCATTTCATTTATTGTCGTATCGATGTCTCCACATTGTATAAGATACATTGAGAACATCAAGAACATTGTTAACGATTTATTATTTATTTATTTTATATCATTGGGCCTTACGTCAATTGAAGAACGAGTTCAATATTTACGTCACGTTAATATTCTTTAGCTATTCTAATTATACCTTATCGGACATTTTAGGTAGGTGCGGCAAAGGTCTATACTGATGGTAAGTTATTATTGAAAAACGAGCCGTTGAAGTCAGTCGGCTCAGTCATGGGCGATATAAAATTTAAAGTTAACGGAGTGGAATATTGCGGTAAATATTATACTTATCTATTACTGTTAAAATAATAACCGCTATGGATTGGCTAGAGTATGCAGATAAACAAAGTCGTGAGGCACATAATACCATAATTACTCTGAGTTATCAATTTTGTGTTCTGCAACGTAAAATCTTGTGTTATGATGAAATAAAAATTCTTATACCTACATCAACAAGTTGGACTTGCACACGAGGGGTTCCGTACTATAAGCCGAAAAAAACATGTTTATCGTATGTATTCATTTTTTCTTTATTTGTGTTGTAAGACCTTGCTTTTTACCAAATTTCGTGATTCTAGGTCAACGGGAACTACTGGTTTTCGTGCCAAAACCTATAGGGTACTTCCGGTTGACCCAGAATTGTCAATTTTGGTTAAAAGCAAGGTCTTACAGGTACAAGTGATGCGAAAATTTCGAAAAATAAAAATAGTTGAAAATTAAGGTTAATTTTGGTAATTGCAAATTTTCGCGAAAATCTAAATTTGCCTATATTTTTTACTCAAGAGCTTGACTATAGGCCTCAGTATCTGGTATCGCTGTCTGTGGTGACACACAGACACACAGACAGACGTACACGGACGGATCTTATAAGGGTTCCTTTTTTTACCTTTTGTGGTACGGAACCCTAAATCAGCGGTTACCAGCGTTTTGGATGTGCTGCATTTATTGAGCCCGCTCCTTTTACCGCACTGAAAACCATTAAGAAATCTTTGTATTGTTCATGATTTTATAATGTTGGCAATTAATATTTCTTTATTTTTAACCGACTTCAAAAAAAAGGAGGAGGTTCTCAATTCGATTGTATTTTTTTATGTTTGTTACCTCATAACCCCGACATTTATGAACCGATTTGAATAATTATTTTTTCATGTGAAAGAAAATACGTTTCGATTGGTCCCATGGAAATTTAATCAGTATCGGTTCAGTACGTTGGGTTTAAAATCAAAACAGCTGGAGGAAATAGAAAATATATCATCCAAGTAAACGAAATTGCGTATTTTGCTTTCCAGTGGTGTTGTTCGGTGGAGTGCCATTAAAAAGTAAAAAATAAAAAACTTATTTACAAAAAAATACTACATAGTTTCTTTTAATATATAATTATCGTCTTCACCAGTGGGATGCGATGTGAGCTCAAACATTATGCTGGTGGATTACCTACGGCTGTACATAGGACTCCATGGCACCAAGTACATGTGTCGTGAAGGCGGCTGCGGCGCCTGTGTCGTCAGCGTGAATCGACCCAAAGGCAAGCCCTATGCTATCAACTCGGTTAGTAATGAAACCAGCAATAGATTTATTACACTTACTGTATTCTTCATGAGGAGCACCCCCGCAATCCTAACCAGGACATGGTCTACCAGTGTGTCAAGTTTCATCTTATTCCGTTCAGCAGTAAAGACGTCAAGAGGTAACAAAGAGACATACAGAGTTACTTACACATATAAAATATTAGTTTGAGTGTACTCGTACTTTTGATTTCCAGGAAAGTTTCTAAGGCCGTCGGAAATATCAAATAAGTTGTTTCAAGAATATGCGCGATTGTATCTATCGATATCACAGTTTTGGTGTTTGGTATTTCAAATAATATCGTTTGATTTTGTAGTGCATGAAACCAGTAACTTCATGTCATGGATTGGAGATCACAACCATCGAAGGTTTGGGCAACCGGCAGAAAGGCTACCATGAGCTGCAGACGACATTGGCAAAAGAAAACGGTACTCAGTGCGGCTATTGCTCACCGTCTTGGGTTATGTCGATGTACAGGTAAAAATAACAGTTTTTCGTGTAAAATGTTAGTATAAAAAGATGCTTTTGCGCATCTCCCACAAATCAATCTCTTTATTAACAAAACAAAGTTACTTTTCATACAGATTTTTTTTAATTTATAGTCTGCTTCAAACCAATCCCAACATCACAATGCTAGAAATTGAAAAGTCGTTAGCCAGCAACGTTTGCCGCTGTACCGGTTACAGGCCAATTCTTGAGGCCTTCAAAAAGTTTGCCATAGATGCACCAAGACAAATCAAACTACAAGATATTGAAGATCTTCAAATTTGTAAGAAAACTGGAGAATCCTGTGATAATAGTAATTGTGTGGATAGTGAGTGGTGTATTGTAGACCCAGAACTTGGAAAAAGTAACATTATTGAGATCAAATTGAAAGATAAGAGATTTTGGTATCGAGTACAAGAAGTTAGAGATGTATTTGCAATTTTGGATAAAGAAGGCGATGATTCTTACATGCTTATACATGGGAATACTGCGAGAGGTAAATACAATTTGATACTGGTATTATTCTTTAGGGTACTTGAGTTTTTGCTAGATTCACAAGCTTGACTAAAAGACAGTCAAACAGTAAATGATTTATGAAGTTTTACGATGATACATTAATTTATGTTGTAGGTGTATATCCCATAGATGAGTACCCACGAGTCCTCATAGACATTAGTGGGGTCAAAGAACTGAAAGGATATACAATTGACCAAAACTTAATAGTGAACGCTGGGACAACACTCACAGAGTTTCTGGAGATCCTAATAACTGTAGCTCAAGAAGAATACTTCGGATATCTACAGAAGATTTATGACCACGTACTAAATGTTGCGCACATTCCCATCAGAAATGTAAGTAGAAAAACTTATACAGTTTTGAACTCGTTTAAACTTAGATTGACCTGAATTTTACCAGCATATACCAAATCACGTATATATATGTTTAAGGTGGCGTCGATTGCAGGAAACCTTATGATTAAGAACCAGCAGAACTGGTTCGCATCGGATATTTTCCTGCTTTTAGAAACAGTTGGAGCCCAAGTCACGATACGTAAGCAAAGAGTAGTAATTAATAGTGATTTGATAATAAAATGCAATTTTTGCCAGAATAAAAAAAAATGGTTTTAGAAGATAATAATGTGATTTAACATTTTTAGAGAACAGTTTGAGCGCAAAACAGACGCTGACGATGCAACAGTTCCTCAGGGTGAATATGAGAGGATACGTTATTTGGAACATTATGTTACCTCCACTATGTAATGACCATCGATTGGTCACCTATAAGGTAAAATACGTCTTCAACAAGTAATTCCTAGATTATTATATTCGGATATAAGAGCATTTTAGCAATTGAATGATAACATTACTTAGTTGTTCCATAAAGATAAGCGTGATTTCTCTTAATGTGTTACGTGTATTACATATTTTTAATGATTAGATAAAGGCGCATAAGAAGTAAACACAAACATAATATTGGAACAACTGGGACTGATATTACACAGAATAACATAGTACAGCAAAATTTTCGAATACTCTGATTGATATTACAATTACAGGTGATGCCACGCTCTCAAAATGCACACGCTTTAGTACACGCAGGATTTTTATACAGATTGACCAATAACAATGTAGTCAAATCTGCAACAATAGTCTACGGGGCTCTCTCTCCAAAATTTATTCATGCTTATGCAACGGAGAAGTTTCTGGTGGGGAAGAAGTTGTTTACCAATGAGACTTTGACAGCAGCAATTAAAATCCTGAAGGAAGAGCTGGTGGTAGAAGACAATCCACCGGAACCCTCAGTGGAGTATAGGCGGAAAGTTGCTCTTGGATTGTTTTATAAAGTAAGAATCATTACTATTCACAGTGCAAAAAAGCTATCATATGTTGCGTGCGTTATTAGAAGATTTTAAGTAAATTATCGAGTTATTTATTTTTCATATCCTGGTTTGTTTCTTTTTTTTCCTATTTTTACTATTGACACACGTTTGACCACTATCTAACCTGGTGTTATGAAACATAGAAATAATATAATTTGCCGCCAAAATTTGTATCATTCACTGACTTTGCTCCTAGGAAAGATAAATAGTGTTCGAACAAAAAAAATATAATTTAGCGATGGCCAGTAGAGATCGAGCCAAAAGGAGGCTAAAACGTTGTCCTTCCGAGCGCAACCTGAGTTCTTACAGAGAACTGCATAATCGCTGCAGTGAGAGATGCAAAAAGACGCTACTTTCATAATTCTCTTGAGAACCGGAACTCCTCTGAAGTCTGGAAGTTTCTGATAACCGTTGACATTGGCAAGTCCCCTATCGTTTCTAGCAAAGACACTGACGTATGTGCTCTAAACCAATATTTCTCTCTTCCTCTTATTATTTTGGATCCACACGTCAAATCAGATACTTTAAATAAGCTTTCCTGCTTGCCATTGACGCAGTGTTCCTCCTTCGATTTTAGTCCTGTGAGTGAAATTTATGTGAAAAAATCAATTCGTGCTATCTCCTCTTCCGCTGTTGGCAATGATAATTGATCTATGCTCAAGAATGATCTCTACTATTCTCCCTACTATACTTTCTGTTTTGACCCACATTTTCAACTTCTCCTTGTTTTTTAGGGTTCTGTAACTCAAAAGGTAAAAAAGGAACCGTTATAAGATCACTCTCTCTAATCACAGTTCCTGATGATTGGAAACAAACCCATATCATCCCGTTATACGAAATCCCTAACCCGGCCTTTCTGACCGATTTCAAACCAACTTCCATCCTTCCTTATCTCTTTAAAGTTCTTGAGCACATTGTCCATCAGCAACTTTCTCTGTTTCTTTCTAGCAATGATCTCCTTAGTCATTTTCAATCCAGCTTTCAGCCTGGTCACAGCACTGTCACAGCTCTTTTAAAGGTTACTGATGATATTCGCGGGACATTGATGTTGCTTATAATGAGTGGTAGTAAAGTTGATAAATGATTAATGATATTTATTTTGTAAGTAGGTTAAATATAACACATTTACATTTCAATCTTTTTTGGCCATTTTTAAACTAGATGAGGCCGGTGTTTCCTAGCTGACTACCCTGAGAAGAAACACCGAAACAAGCTCAGAGGTCTAAGTCACTTTTAAAATCCATAAAATCATACTGGTCAAATCATATGAGAACCATACAGGTTAATGTCTGAAATGGTCTTTTGAAGAAAGTACCACACAAATTTGAGTAGACCTGTCCAGACAGTGCAAGCGTTTGCCAGTTATGGTGTACCTCAAACTTAGAACTTTAAGGAGCTCAACGATTTGACGAACAGCACCAAAGTTTGGGTAAGCCACAAAAAGCACCCAAACTGCCCGACAAAGTTAAAAAAAATACTTGAAGAGAAAAAAAAAACAGAACCCATATTCACAATATATGGTGGCATTCAATTTACTTATCGGTATGAAAAATAAATTCAATGTTATTTTTAACGCCTAACCTAAAAATTTAATATTTTTCCAGGGTCTATTGTCACTATCTCCTGAGACGAATCTCCACGCTCGCTACAAATCTGGAGCCACTGTTTTGGCGGACACTCGTCCAGTGTCTAGAGGTGTCCAGGTGTTCGAAACAAATCGATCAGTGTGGCCTGTGACACAACCTATCATGAAAGTGGAGGCTTTGGTAAGAGAACTCGAATTATATCGATACTGTTTCGTCACCTTGTGGTACAATATTTTTCTGCTTTATACTGCTGTTTTATTTAAAATACTTTGATTTTATAGATACAATGTGCAGGAGAGGCTTTCTACGCTGATGATTTACCCCACTATCCTAATGAGGTATTTTGTGCATTAGCACTTAGTACCGTCGCTTTGGGAGATATTGTTTCCATTGATGCGAGCAAGGCTTTGGTAAGATTAAATTCGATGTAAATGTCAAATGTAAATGTGCTAATAATATAACACATTTTAAAATTGAATCTCTCTTTTGTAGGCCTACCCAGGTGTAATAGCATTCTACACAGCTGAAGACATTCCAGGAATAAATTCCTTTACTCCGCCAGATTCATTTTTATACTCTGCCAATGAAGAAGTTTTAGTCAGTAGAACCGTCAAATATTTCAACCAGCCAATAGGCATTGTTGTAGCTGAAACCCGTCACATTGCTGACAGAGCCGCTAAATTGGTAGAAGCTACATACGCAAATGTCAGGCAACCACTTTTGGATGTAAGACAGACAATAGATGACTCAAATAGAAGCACTCAATTTGCTAGCATTGAAGCTACCGATAGAGGCACAGAAGTAGTAGCCAAAGAAATTAAAGGGGTTAACTCAATATATGGGCAGTATCATTTCACCATAGAAACTTTGACCACCATCGTCAAGCCTTCTGATGAGGGACTGGACGTGCACTGCTCCACACAGTGGATGGAAGGTGCGCAGTTGATGATTTCGAGGGCTTTGAATATGGACCAAAACAGGTTTGTTGGCATTTGTAAACTTTCAGAAAGTAAGATGGATCTGATGGTAAAAAAACTCTACCTATGAATTGATTTGACTTCTAGGATTGACGTGCACACCCGTCGTGTCGGAGGGTCGTATGGCATCAAATTGTCCCGCAACATTCAGGGTGCAATCGCGGCAGCGTTGACTGTGAAGAAACTTAACAGACCTTGTCGGTTCATCCAGTCATTGACCACCAACACGAGAGCTGTGGGCAAGAGACTTCCATGCTGTTCTGAGTTTGAGGTTTATGTTAATTTTGTTATTTGCTTGATACACTCGTATGCACATACGTCGTGCATTGGTCTTAAATCTTCTCCATTCCGAGTCGATGGTTTGCTCCTTATATATTATTTATATATTATTTGAGCCCAATAGATGACTACGTATGTTAAAGGATCGTGCATCGGTGACATTCATTAAATCTCCTAAAGTACAGGTTCAGTTCAGTACAGGCACTTTAACGTATGGCTCATATTCTGAACAAGAGCACCGCACTTACATTGGGTATCAGTTAATGGATCTTAGATATCACCTCCTGAACCTCTTAAAAATATCTAGTCTTGTTTCTAGGCTGGCGTAGACAGATCCGGAGTAATTCAGTACATAAACTATAAGGTGTTTGAAGATAATGGGTATAAGACAAATGAACAGTTTACCCTGCTCGGTGAAGGTCAATTCAATAACGCTTATAACAGAGCTCGATGGAACTACACTAGTTATGATTCTACTACTGATACTGCAAAGAATACTTGGGCTAGGTCACCAGGTAAGGCATTGAGATACTTTTACGTAAATACCCATCCTTGAAGTCACGATAAATTATATCGTTCAAATTCAACAGGTACACTGGAACACGTAGCAATGGCAGAACTTGTGATGGAACAGATTGCATATGAGATGAACCTAGATCCTTTAAACGTAAGACTGGCCAATCTGGACTCGCAATACACCAGTGACCTGAAAGAAATGGTAGACAACATTATCATAAAATCTGATTATGTGAAACGAAGAGACATTGTTAACAAATTCAATCTTGAAAACAGATGGAAGAAAAGAGGACTAAGATTCGCTTTTCTTCGATGGACTCCCGTTGGTGGCCTTAATTTTTACATAAATCTATCAGTGTATCGTGGAGATGGTTCCGTAGTAATTACTCACGGTGCTATAGAAATGGGTCAAGGAATAAATACGAAAGCAGTTCAAGTAGCAGCTTACTTGCTTAATATTCCTGTGGAAAAAATCCTTATAAAAGAAAATAATACAGTGATTGCTCCAAACTGTTCTTTAGGTGGAGGAAGCATAATGAATCAAAACGTGATTGTAGGCGTGAGAAGAGCTTGCCAACAACTATTGGACAGACTGAGACCTATTAGAGAACAGATGGATAATCCTACTTGGGAAGAGTTGATCACAAAAGCTTATAATGACAACGTAGACCTGCAAGCTCATGGGTTCACGAGGACTGATGAAGAATATCCTTTTGATGTATACGGAGTAACTTTAGCTGAAGTAGAATTAGATCTGTTGACTGGACAGTTTGAGTTGTTAAGGGTAGACCTTTGTGAAGATGCTGGTCAGAGTGTTAGTCCTGAAATTGATATTGGTCAAGTAAGTATTTTTAACAAAAAGTTTGCAGTTTTAATCTTAGCTTTGTTTTAATTCTATTATGCCACGCATGAAACTACCTACAATCCAAATTATTCACTTAGGTAGAAGGAGCCTTTATTATGGGTATGGGCTACTGGACTTGTGAGCGTCTTGTCTATGCTGCTACTGGAGAACTTATGACAGACCGGTCTTGGAACTACTTTGTGCCTCTAGCCAGGGATATTCCTCAGGATTGGAGAGTTTACTTTAGAAAGAATTCTTACTCTGAAGATATTATTTTCGGATCTAAATGTAAGTGAGATTTTATGTTTTGGTTAATTCTTTAGTATCCTAGAAGTAAGAAAATTAACTTTACATTTTTTTTGTTTCAGGTATTGGTGAGCCACCGATGTGCATGGCTGTTGCTGTGGCTTTTGCTTTGAGGGAAGCTATTGTTGCTGCTCGTCTTGAATCGGGCATGCCCACGACACAATGGTACCAAGAAGGTAATGGTTCAGGCTATAAGATCTCTCCTTGTAAACAATTGATTTTATTGCAATTAAACATTTTGTTTGATCGATTGGTAAGCAGGTAACTGTTTTGTGTGTTTACGTCTTATTTAATTTCTTAAAAATCATTTTAAATTTGCTTAAAGATACTTTATGAGATTTTAAACATTTTTGTATTGTTGCAGATGGACCGTACACTGTAGAAAGAAACTATCAACTGTCGTTGACGAATCCTGTGGATTTCAAGTTCAATTAGATTTTGCTGTATCGGAATGTATATTTATCATTTCATTTCAGTACCTACTATTCTATGCTGCCCAAATTACTTTAAATTCCAAACATTTTTCTTTAGTTGATTTATTAAATATATTGGGAATAGTGTGTTCTTAACTGCTTATTCTTCTGTTGCTTATATAAGATCTGTAATTAGTGGGATTATAGTAATAATTATTGAGGGTTTATTGGTTCTTATATTTTAATAAATGGACATGGATTATGTTCGTCTGGTGTATTTGTTTCTTGAAAAAAAAAAAAGTGTTGTTATCACTGTATTGTTTAATATTCAGCTATTTGAATAATATCTAATGTAACGGGAAAAGTCATTTTTTTTTTGTTTTATTATTAAACGAAATGAGTTCATTGTTCTATTTTTTCCACCCATTAAAACACCTTTAACTATATAATTAATATATAGGGTCTATCACGAATGTTTTTGATGAATTGTAACGTAACGTAAAATTGTACTATAAGTATAATATTCGTTTCGCACATACTATAAATACATATTTTTCTTATATTTTTGTTCATATTTTTGTACGATAGGAATTGTGTATGCCACATAAAATTAATCCAGAATGCATTGAGTTTCTGGTTCTATATATTCAATATTCACTTACGTTAACGATACTATACGTCAAAACATTCGTAGGCAGGCACTTCAGCTTGTATTATATTTTTTCCATTCCTGCCTCCGCTATCCTCCGTGGAGGTCAAACTCTCTTCACCCATGCGTTCACATCTCCCACCGCTGAATGGCCTTCGTTAAATGCGGAAATGGAAAAAAACCCGTAGGTCCCAGAACCAAATTGTCCAACTCACACTGAGCACGCGTGGTGAGTTACGCCCCCCCCATCTCTCACAAAGAGGAGGCCTGTGTCCCAGCAGAGGGAAAATTTTAGGCTTACTTCTTCCAGCGATTTCAGGTGGGCTCCCATGATCAAAAAGTATCAAAAGCCCTATTCCAGGCCGTGCTCTACCCGTGTGGCAAGTTTCAACCAAATGCGCTTAGACGTGAACATTAAAAAAAAAACAGGCACAACCTTTATAAAGTTATGAATTGTTGTCAGAGTCTGACTAACTGTACGCACTTGGCTAGTGGTATAGTTACCGTTATATAGCTGATTACAAAATTATCTTAATGCGATTTGAAAAAGCTGTTAGCTGGTGGTTTTGATTTGCCAGTACTAACAAACGCTGAATCGCTAAAGGCAGCATCGTAGCTAGGGTTCTGAGCGCCCTTGGCAAGTTTTGAATTTTGCGCCCCTAATGTATATTTTTACCCGACAGGGGTAGCCGGTTAAAAATAAAGGAGGGCAAGGTTTTTGAGAATATTTGGCAAGTTCTGTAACTTAAACGGCTGAATAGATTTGAATAAATATGGTATCATTAGATTCGTCTTGAAAGAGATGAAGGAAATATGAATTAAAAAACAAAACAAGATTGCAGCCACCGTTAGTTAAGTGTAGTCGTCTTTTATCGTGACTTTTTTATATGGGATATCAACATAAAAGGCTCTAGAATACGATTTCAAATATAACTCGCTAAAATGTAGTCAATAAAAAATACTAGTATAAACAATCTCAACCGCAAAAAACAACTAAAAAGTAAACAGTTGACTGGCCTGTTGGTCGAGTGGTTAGTGACCCTGACTTCTAAACCGGAGGTCGTGGGTTTGATTCCCACCCAGGACAAATTTTTGTGTTATGAGCATGATCGTTTGTTCTGTGTCTGGGTGTAATTAGTCTATAATATGTATGTATTTAGAAGTATATAAGTATGTTTATCAGTTGTGTGGTTGCCATAGCACAGGCTCTGCCTAGTTTGGGATCGGATGACCGTGTGTGAGTTGTCCGAAGATATTATTTAAAAAAAAAAACAAGGCACTATTCATGCAGTTTGATTTAGCTGGTGGCATCCTCAATCTCGCAATCTGTGATTGAACTAAACAAAATGCTACCAAGTCAAGTCAAGTCAAATGAAGCATTCAAGAGCAAGCAAAGCAAGTTCGAAAATGTAAAGAAAGAAGAAAAAAAGAAGAAGAGATTATTTAGAATATTTATAAATAAATTAGACGTTGCTTATGAATGAGCGACTGCAGTAGGATACAAGAACGAGCGAAGCGAGTTTAGAAAAATCTAGCACGCCGTCTTGAATAGGTCAGGTTTTCCTTTGAGTTAAAAAATCATTTAGAAATAGAACTTACTTTGCTCATACAGAAGTCTTCCCGCAAGTGTTCTCGTCATCTGCGGCGACGACCTCTCGCGTCCGACCCTGGTTAAATCCATGGTCCGGAGCGAGGAGGCTTGGGAAGCGGGCACCTCCTTCTGCGAAGCAGTAATGCTAGCGAAGGAAGAGGCGGGCCGCGTGAGGGAAAGACAAGGCTTTGGCCCCAACCGCCGCTACAGAAGACGCCCCGGGCGTCGGGATTTGCAGGGCGATCCCCGGCCACCGCAGCGCGGGCCTGCAGATGGCGATAGTTGGGTGGCTTGCTGTCCGGTAACAACCAGGCCCGGGTCGATGGCGCGTTGTGTTCCACGCGCCCCTCAAAGAGCGACCTACAGGCAGTGCATCTGCAAAGTGCGTCCTCCTGAAGGTTGCGCCCTTGGCAGCCGCCCACCTTGCAAACCCGTAGCTACGACGCTGGTTAAAGGTATTATATAGTATCTTGGCGACCGAGACGCGCGACCGCGACCAGACAACCAGGCGATCATGGTCGCCGGTCGCCAAGCGACCAAAAGCAAACGATTCCTCGCGACAGAGATGCGCGACGTTACAGTGATTCAGTGCTCTTGCAGTTGCTTAGCTAGACGGTTGGTAGCTTTTTGGACGGTGAAGCGTTGACTATTGACATTGTTATGAAGACATGTTATAAAAATGTTTCAGTTTTTCCTAACAATATTTTCTCACGATGTTATATTTATATTCATTGGAGTCTTGCATCATTCATAGGTTTTTATTAACATCTCGTCTACCAACATATTATAATCCTCGAATGAAGGGAAAGCCACCATTTGATGTACTGTTTAGCTGCGTCGCGCGACGGCACTGCTCCCGGTGCGACATCTTCGCGTTCGCCCAGTCGCTCGCAGGCCACGCCCATTGGTCGCGCGACTCGGTCGCATGCACCCGTAAGTGTCCTATAGTAATTCATACAAAGCAGTGGGTCGCGGTCGTACGTCATTGTCGCCGGTCGCGGTCGCGCGTCTCGGTCGCCAAGATCGGAATTGTACCTTAACGTTTTCATTATTTTCTATAAACTGGTAAGAACCAGCGTCAGCAAGTGCTAAAAGGCTCAGATCTCATTTATTTGACGCCAGTTTACTTTAATTCGCACTGACAAACCGGTATAGCGGCAGTTATGTGCACTTCTAGATCCCCATCATTGGTCGATGGCTTTGACTTACACGGGAAATTAGTCTCGCCTTCTTGAATACGTTTTTCTTTGTTACTTCGTCAATAAGTAGTTCTTAGTATGTTCCGTATGTTCATGTCATTATTTTAAATTCTTATCTTTTGTTAAAATTTTTATTTGCTATTTACAATCGCTCGCTTAGACTAGGACCTGTTTATTTTATCTGGGTTTTTACAACATCATTGGCTTTATTACTTATACATCAGCTGTAGTTAGAAATATGGTCGTTAAGATAGTCTATGTATTCCACTTTTTAAATTCTAATAAATGATAATCATATAATGTTGTAGCAGTAAGTTCATTATTTATACTACACCTGTCTAGGATAGCAGTGGTATTAATTTAAATCGAGACAGCAAAGTTAGTCGATACTCAATCATGGGAGTTATAAAATTTAAAGTGAATGGCGTTGAATATTGTGGTATGTAAAATAAAAAGTATCTTTAATTAAGTTACGAAATAAAAGGAGGAGATTCTCAAATTGCCCGTGTATTTTTAAAATATATATAATAAAGTGTTTTTTGTCGATTTTAATATTTTAAATCAAACAATATATAAGTATGTTTATCAGTTGTCTGGTTGCCATAGAACAGGCTCTGCCTAGTTTGGGATCGGATGACCGTGTGTGAGTTGTCCCACGATATTACTATATCGTTTATTTACTTTTTTAAAATTACTTTTTACATTTTTAAATATTTCTTAAAAAAAAACAAAAAAAAAACTTTTAAAAATATAAAAAATTGGAGCCCACCGGTATCGGGAACAAGGTCCAAGCTTATTATATTATTATAATCCATGAAAATCAAGAATATGTAGTGGACAGTCATCAAAATCCCAGTTGGCAATCGCAATAGATCGTCCAATTCAGTCCGTATCTTTATACAGTATCGGAATGCGACGTAAGCTCGCAAACGACACTGCTGGACTACGTGAGGCTGTTCATAGGGCTGCATGGTACCAAGTACATGTGTCGTGAGGGCGGCTGCGGGGCCTGCATCGTCAGCGTCCGTCGACCCTCTGCCACTCCATATGCTGTCAACGCGGTGAGTATTGATTACATGCCAAAATCATCATCTGCTGAATTTAGTCGTCTTCAATTGCGTGGTGTCCAGCCAACCTTGCTACTATTGCATTTCATTTAGCCTGAGGGCGTTCGAAACGGTAGATGGAGGATTTCAAATATTTACGATTGGAAAAATAAAACAGGGTTATATTTCACTCACGCGCCAGACTAATATAGGTACACATTCACATGTATTTAAGAATTTAGAAATTCAATAATTAGTATTTAAGAATTTTTTTTCATATAGTTTTTTTTTAAATTTTTAATTCTCCAAAATTTAAAACATATATATTTTGTTTTTTTTTCCTGTGTATATGCCGGAAACGCTGTCGTCTCCCCTCTTGGAGGTGGGCGCTAATGGCCAAAACACAGTATTCCATACTAATGCGGTTGTTAACGAACACAATTTTTTGTAAACTGTTTCGTTTGTTCCAATAAATATTTTTGTATTTTTTTGTGTTTCTGTATGTCGTGGTTTGGAATAAAGATTCCAAACCATGGCTTTCAACTCGATTCCAACTCGAATGATCAAATTAAAGGTTTCTTATGTATCGACTTCAACGAGGACAAATTTTCTCCGTTGTCACTAAGAAGGAGTAAATAACCTAAGCCAGTTTTAGTTTGTTCTGTGTTCAGAATATTACTTAAAGTTTAAATGTGAACTGATGATATTTTGGCAGTGCATGATGCCAGTGACATCATGTCACGGCTTAGAGATCACCACCATCGAGGGTTTGGGCAACAGGCAGAAAGGTTACCATGAGCTGCAGACCACACTGGCTAACGAACATGGTTCCCAGTGTGGCTACTGTTCACCTGCCTGGGTTATGGCGATGTACAGGTAAGCAAAATTTGCACAAGGTTTCGATTTGATTATTTCAGTAAAACCAAAGTTAGTTTTAGTAAAATAATGTTGGTTTTAAAATAGCAGAATTTTAAATTACCTATTGTTTTTCATTAGCGTCTGTGTCGAATTACCATTTATTTTTCGGAATTTAACTGATGAATGTATTACTGTAGGTACATAATATTCATATGTTATATGTATGTTTGTATATTTATATTTATGCATGTGGGTATATTTGTGTATTGTAAAATATGTAGTATTTTGATGTGCACTGGATCCTAACCTCTGTTATGATCTTTCTCTATCACTCAAAGGTTTGCTGGAAGAAAACTCACCTTTGAGTTATGCTGGCCTTTGTACAGTTTCTTCACTCTAAATACATAAGTTACTATGGTTTACGATAAAGAATTAAAGAAAATTACGACATTTTACGAGATGAGAAATAAACATTGTCTACTGCTGTGTCAAACCCAATTGTTTTAGGTAAATTAAATCGAGTATGGTTAAATGTTACTTGATAAGCATTTTGCCCCAATATAAGAATTCTAGCGCCAAAACAATGAGCATTTAATTATTTCATAAATATTGTCTGCAGCAATCTTGCTTAACACGGAAGTATGTAAGTGAAATCAAGACAGGTCTCCATGTTACCTATGATGTTATTTTCAGTCTCCTTCAAGGAAATCCAGAAATCACAATGCTAGAAGTTGAAAAGTCACTAGCTAGCAATATTTGCCGCTGTACTGGCTACAGACCAATCATGGATGCCTTTAAAAAGTTTGCTGTAGACGCGCCAAGGCAAATCAAGCTCCAAGACATTGAAGATCTTCAAATCTGCAAGAAAACTGGAGAAACTTGTGATAAAAGTAGTTGTGAGGATAGTGAGTGGTGCATTGTAGACCAAGAAATTGGAAAAGGACATACTATAGAAATCAAATTAAAAGATAACAGACTTTGGGTGCGAGTACTAGAGGTCAGAGATATATTTACGATTTTAGAAAGAGAAGGTGATGATTCTTACATGCTTGTGTGTGGAAATACTGCAAGGGGTTGGTATATTCTTTTGTTTGACGCGTTTAGTTATAATTTCAATCATATTCCACCTTTTTGAATCAAATAGAATTAAGTAAATGTAACAAAGAAATAAAAAAATATTTAGTCACATTACATTATAGTAAATTAACGTTCGGAGGGAGTAAGTCTTGTGAAATATAATACACTTATAATGCCATAACAAAGATTCACTTTGGTTTTTCACTGCAGGAGTATATCCCACTGATGAGTACCCTCGAGTTCTCATAGACATAACTGGAGTTCAAGAACTGAAAGGGTACACGGTTGACCAAAACCTTACAGTAAATGCTGGAACAACTCTCACTGACTTTTCGAAGATACTACAAATTGTAGCTAAAGAGGAAGACTTTGGATATTTAAAGAAGATAAACGAGCATATCCTCAATGTTGCGCATATTCCCATAAGAAATGTAAGTTAGGCAAGTGGTACTAAATTTTTGAGGGCTGAATTGTTGAGATTTTTAACTCTGACATGTTTAATGTATTCGTAGGTGGCCTCGATTGCAGGGAATCTTATGATCAAGAACCAACACCACTGGTTTGCGTCGGATATCTTCTTGCTCCTAGAAATGATTGGGGCTCAAGTCACGATCCGTAAGTCTATTTATTAGTAACGACCCACAACACGGGCATGACTAATATATTAAAATGGCATCAAACACCTTATTATCATTTAATTTTAGAGAACAGAATGAGTGGAAAGCGAATCCTGACGATGCAACAGTTTCTCAAAGTGAATATGAAAGGAAGCGTTATTTGGAATGTAATGTTACCGCCGCTTTGTAAAGAAGATCACGTGATCACTTTTAAAGTAAGTCAAGAGAAGACCTGAAATTATAAGGACAACCATGTCTATGCATTAAAATGGAGTGTGGCTGTGTCATGGACACTGACGTGTGTTATAGTGAATAGGTGTACGTAACGGGTTTTCTATACAATATACACTATTTCATTGAAAAAGAATTTTTTGAGTAGTTTTTGAGCCAAATATACAACATATCCTGAGGTGCTAGAGGAGTGGAGAGGTACACCACGACTATTTGGACAATTCCGGAAGTACGGTAAAGATGCTGGTGGCGTCATGTTTGCCTTTGTAACCTGACGTTTCAGCTACTGTTGGTAGCTAATTTGACATTTGGTTGAATGTAGATACGTTATTGAAACCGGCCGTTTGAGGAAAGTATTATGATGCAGCGGTAAGTGTTTTTCTTTTGTTGGCTTCAATGAGCGCAGAAACCATAGACGGTCACACATATCACACTTATGTCCGAATGGATTATTGACAATCGTCGTAGTAAAACGTGCACTAGCTACTGCACAATGTGTCTTTATATTCGACCTTCGATGCCTATACAGCGTCAATATAGAAGCGATTTCAACATCCACTTGCATAATTTCAACCGCCCCAGCTGCAGATATACTGGCACGCGTGGCCACATTAATTCTTTAACGTTTCCGGCACTGCTTCACTCGTTCTTATGGTGTTTTAATGGTATCATTCGATTGCTCTTGAAAAGCCCTTTCCAACCGTATACAATTTCTGTATTCGAATTTTTTAATTTTGATTATAAGACCACATATTATATTCACTGTAACTATTTCTACATTTTTTTTATATTTACAATCGATAGATTTTGACGAGAGCTATTGATAAAAACCTAAGCAAACCTCGTAGCTTTTCCGAGTCAAAAGTTATAAATGGAAATCTCGAAATGCAGCAAAATGACCTCAAAATGGCGGCGTTACCTTCTCCACCGCGCGCGATGCGTCACAGTCCCCACGTAGCGAGTCAAATTCTTTGATGATGGATATTATGTTGCTGCAATGCCAAACCGTGTGTCTCGATTTCGTTATCATTCGTTTTTGAATTGCCTTCCACTATGGAAGCAATTTTAAAGACGTATTCACGTCAAGATATGAGGCTCCCTTCAAGAATTTATAATAACTAAATGTATTTTCAGGTGATGCCACGTTCCCAGAATGCTTCAGCCTTAATAAATGCAGGATTCTTGTACAAACTGGGTCCAAATAATATTGTCAAATGTGCAAGAATAGTCTTTGGAGCTCTTTCTCCAACATTCATTAGGGCTAGCTCGACGGAGCAGTTCCTCAAGGGGAAGAATTTATTCACCAATAAGACTCTGACTTCGGGTTTGAAAATCTTGGAGGAAGAACTGGTTGTAGAAGAGAATCCACCAGCACCTTCAGTGGAGTACAGGAAGAAAACTGCACTAGCATTATTTTACAAAGTACGTCAAAGTCAAAGTCAATTCATTTATTTCAACTAGACAATTAAAAAGCACTTTTGAACGTCAAATTTACAGTTTTAAATTAAAATATTAGTGACTCTAGTTGTCCATTCACAAAAAGTAGATTCTTATGGAGAAGAACGGACAAGAAACTCCATAATACTCTTTTCAAATATAAGTTTTACAATATTTTGTAAACATACATTGATCAATTGATTATATTTTGTGAGCACAATGCACTTATTTACAGATGAAATAAATTCCAGTAAAAAATACCTGACTCTAGTTACAAGTGTGTATTTCGAATTGGTTTTTAAAATGATTATTAGCATTAAATTCTACGACCCCAGGGTCTGCTGAAGCTATCTCCAGAGACGAATCTTCACTCTCGCTACAGATCCGGAGCCACTGTCTTGTCAGACACGCGTCCAGTATCCAGAGCTGTTCAGGTGTTTGAAACAAACCAAACCGTGTGGCCAGTGACACAACCCATTCAGAAACGAGAAGCATTGGTAAGTCAAAATGTCTCTGCTGAACAATGGCCAGATATGTATCTAGCAATGATGATAAAATATTAACTACTGAATAGGAATACAATTTTAGTGAAGTATGTTATTAAATAATAGTAAAATATTAAGGTATCTATTTTGTTGATCGTAGATACAATGTGCAGGAGAGGCCGCATACACTGAAGATCAACCACTACATCCTGACGAAGTGTTCTGTGCATTTGCACTAAGCACAGTAGCAAGGGGGGATATTGTATCAATTGATGCTAGTGAAGCTTTGGTAAGAATATTGGAATATAATAAAAAACTCTGAACAAAACTGTAAATACTACCGAATTTATATTAAATTCTGTGTTACAGGCTTATCCAGGTGTCATAGCCTTCTACACTGCCAAAGACATACCCGGAATAAATTCTTTTACACCTCCAGACTCCATCATATACTCAACCAATGAAGAAGTCTTAGCCAGTACTTCCGTCAAATATTTCAACCAAGCAATCGGTATAGTTGTAGCTATAACCCGTTATATTGCTGACAGAGCTGCTAAATTGGTAAAAGCTACATATACAAATATCAGAGAACCAGTATTGGAATTAAAAGAGACAATACATGATACAAGCAGAACGTCTACATTTATAGCAGTGGATGCGACAGACAGAGGAACAGATGTGGCTAGAGTGATAAATGGGATGAATTCGATTAAAGGACAGTACACTTTTATGTTGGAGACCCTGACAACCGTTGTGAGGCCGTCTGATGAGGGACTGGACGTGTACTGTGCAACGCAATGGATGGAAGGTGTACACTTGATGATTTCGAGGGCTCTGGGTATGGATCAGAATCGGTTAGTATTATACTTATACGTCAATTGAATTTAACTAAATAGAACTTGCTACCGTCTACTGAACCGCTAGCCTATTATTGAGTGTCTTGTAAGCGATATATTGATTTGATGCTTTTTGATAAGTATATTTATATTAGTTGCAGTATCATAGACAGGTAATTCATAAATCTAGGAAAATCATAAGAAAGATGAATATGTTTTCAGAATTGACGTACACATTCGTCTTGTCGGTGGTGCATACGGTATCAAGCTATCTCGCGGTATTCAGGGTGCGATTGCAGCCTCATTGGTAGTAAAGAAACTAAACAGACCGTGCCGTATTGTTCAATCATTAACTAGTAATACAAGAGTCATAGGCAAGAGAATACCTTGCATTACGGAGTTTGAGGTAAAATTATGGTCAAAGATTAAACAACATTTTCTTGTTCAATCTTTATTATTTGTACTGCATACCTATTATTTGTGTAACCAAAATAATTACATTAAATAAAAATGCGATTTTTAGTTATTACGTATTTGATTCAGGCTGGCGTGAACAATTCTGGAACGATTCAGTATATAAATTATAACATCTATCAAGACGTTGGGTACATGGTTAATGGACAGTTAGTCAATTTGCTGGGCATCGGTCAATATAACAACGCTTACAACAGATCCCGTTGGAACTATAAGAGTTTAGATTCTGTAACTGACACTGCTAAGAATACTTGGGTGAGAGCACCAGGTAAGTCCATTATCATCGGTTAGAATTGATAAAGTTAGCATGTCGTCATGAGAAATAAAGAAAACAATTTCATTGTACTATATTATGAGCAAAAGTGACAAATATAATTGGTTATTAAGTTAATAATACTACCTATAATATGTTTCCGACAGGCACATTAGAACACGTAGCAATGGCAGAACTTGTAATGGAACAGACCTCATATGAGATGGATCTCGATCCTCTGGATGTCAGACTAGCCAACCTAGATGTAGCATATGCCAGTGAGATGAAAGAAATGCTTGACAATGTTATCATTAAATCAGATTACGTTAGAAGACGAGAGTACGTCAATAAGTTTAATTGTGAAAATAGATGGAAGAAACGAGGGCTGAGATTCTCACTTCTGAGATGGACTCCCGTTGGAGGACTAAATTTTTACGTAAATATATCGGTTTACCGTGGAGATGGTTCCATAGCTATAACTCACGGAGGTATAGAAATGGGACAAGGAATAAACACAAAAGCTGCTCAAGTAGCTGCTTATATGCTAAAGATCCCTATTGATAAAATTGTAGTCAAAGGAAACAATACGGTGGTAGCTCCAAACGCCTCATTATCTGGAGGAAGTGTAGTAAATCAGAATGTAATTGTAGGAGTTCGTAGAGCTTGTCAACAACTATTGGATAGATTGAGACCAATTAGAGAACAAATGGATGATCCTACTTGGGAAGAGTTGATAATAAAAGCTTATAATGATAATGTGGACTTGCAAGCTCATGGGTTTACGAGGACCGATGAAGAATACCCTTTTGTTGTTTATGGAGTAACTTTAGCAGAAGTGGAACTAGATGTGTTGACTGGACAGTGTAATTTGTTGAGAGTAGACCTTTGTGAAGATGTTGGACAAAGTGTTAGTCCTGAAATTGATATTGGTCAGGTTAGTAAAGTACTTGTAAAAACTGTATATTAATTTAATTGTAATATTATCAAGGCAAGCGTTAATTATGCTGGAAATATAATACTGTCTTACTTTAATTTATTGTTACAAAAGTTAGTCGAGATGAATGTGAAATCAAGTTCATTTACATTTTATGCCTGGTCTAGGCGCCCCGAGGGTATTCCGGGCACATACGAATCCGCAACGAAGAACCGCCTTACAACTTGTTAGTCTAGCAGTATTTACATTCATTTAATTCCAGGGAGCCGTCCCAGTGTTATTTGATTTTGGCGTAAAATATTCCTGTTGTTTTTTTGTACTTAAAATTTTTCTGTTCAGAATTTTATTAGCGACTTGGGTACTTGGTACCAAAAATATAAGGTGTTAAAATCGAGTAAACATTTAATTTTTTTAAAAATAATTTTGCAAAATATTTTTATGTATGATTAATTTTTATTTGTTATTCTAAACAACTCCTTAAATTTCTTGCAGTTGATTTATTAACGCCTTACATAAAAAGTATATGTTAAATAGTTAAAACAACCGTACGTACTCGTTTGTATATGACACCGGAAAATTGCAAACGCCGTAAGATTGTAAAATATCTCGTGGATAAACCATTTTTTCTTCAATACGGATATAGAGTAGATTAGAGAAGGGACTCCGTTTTCCGCACTTAGACTCCCATTCGGTCCGTTGTGCGTAGGTGTCCTGGCTAAGTTAGCCAGCCTAGCTCCGCCCAGAAGCACAGAAGCTTCCTGGGAGCCTCACAGGCTTCGCGGAGCGACCTCATCGTTCCGAGGATTTGTTCACGTTGGGTAGCCACGGCCTCGCATTCCAGGATGACGTGGGCGGCTGATTCTTTGGCGTCAAGGCAGCCCCTGCAGAGTGGGCTGTCCGTGGCGCCTATGTTAAAGAGATGTTTGTTTAGGGGGCAGTGGCCCGTCAATACGGATATATTGGAAACTATTAAATTTGGATACGTGGGGATGGGAAAATGGTTTTGTTTTTTCATAGTACATGTATCGAGGAGTTATTATTCCTCGGAGGAATTATAATTCCTCGATATATTATGAGAAAATCTAATAAAGCTTCATTACAATCTTACGGAGTCAGCAACTTTCCGGAAACATATACATTGATTAGAAAACTACCATATACTATAAATTGTTACTTTGGAACTAATTTTCAATGCCAATGGTTAAAAGAAAAGTATAATGGATAAAATTTAACATAAACATGAGTGTACTACATATAAATGAAAACTTATGGCTAAACAATTTCCTGAAATACTTAATATTAAAGGGATAAGTAGACTGAAAAATGCACTTTCTTTAATTATAATGCCTACAGGTGGAAGGAGCTTTTGTCATGGGTCTTGGTTACTGGACGAGTGAGAATCTGGTCTACGCTCCGACGGGGGAACTCCTCACAGACCGTACCTGGAACTACCATCCGCCGATAGCCAGGGACATTCCTCAGGACTGGAGGGTCTACTTCAGGAAGAATTCTTTTAGTGCTGATATCATTTTTGGATCTAAGTGTGAGTTTGAGAATTATTATTTTAGCTCTGTAGTTTTAATAACCTGTTTATGAAATATTAGCTTTAGCCAGCGCGACTCAATTCGCGTTAATTTAGATTTTCGCTAAAAAAAGTAACCAAAAACCGTCGCCAAGAACTTTCAACGATTGGAGCGAAACAAACAAACTAATTCACTATTGCACTAACTACTTCTTATTAGTTAGGATTTAAGATCTTCGCATATGATCATCGTTTTATGGATAACAATCTGATATTCTTCTGCCCTCACCTATTTGTCTCTTATTTTAGCTGTTTAAAACTTGATTCATCTCTTACAGGTGTCGGTGAGCCTCCAATTTGTATGGCGGTGGCCGTACCCTTTGCCTTGAGGGAAGCTATCACTGCAGCTAGGCTGGAGTCAGGCATACCTAAAACAGAGTGGTACCAAGAAGGTAAGTAGAGAGTTAGAACAAAAAAACTTACTTACTTATCGCTTTTTTGAAAATCTGAACTAAGTACCTATGTCATACTTTGTTATTGTTTTCAGATGGGCCCTACACCGTCGAAAGAAATGCTCTGCTATGTTCCACGAATACTGCAGATTTCAAGTTTTATTAGTCATCAATTTTAACTCTGTTTTAGGACCTTGTTGGTTAAGGTGGCTTTTTGATACACGTTCTGCCAACATACTGCATTTCGTACAATTATGTGGGTTTTTTGGTGTACATTACTTTCTATAGATTTCATTTTATGAAAATATTATTTTTTATTTTCAATAAAATTTGTTTTATTTGAGTTCGTCTTTTCTTTCGGCAATTTTGTGACTAACAAAATTCAAATCCTCTTAGTCGTTTTCCCCTCCAGTCTGTTGCCCTACTATGACGTGCTAATGCCATCCAATTCAGATGATGTAAATGGGATAGTGCTATTCGCTATGTATAGCTCCGTCTCCCTCTGACAGAGGAATCATGATCATTTTAAAACTTCATAGTAGGGCCCCTGATTACTTAGACAAGCTCCAGTTTGTGCCATGAAAATTATCATTGACACCAAATAAAATCGTTCAGAGAAAAAGCCAAATAAATAATCCGAAAGTATTGCGTACTACCAAAAACCAATACACCCACATTTAAACCGTCCTTATTATTTTGATGAATTTGATTTGCGAAGGATCCGCCCAAGGCCGGCCTGGATTGGAATTTATTTGATTTTCATTCTCATTGAAAGAAAGCGAAATGAGTCGATGGTTAGTCCCGGCACGTTCCATCCACATCGAACTGGGTACGGCCAAGTAATGCTATAGTGCTCTGTACTTTGAGCTTGTTTTAAATTAGTTTCGTTTAAGAGGACGAAACAGGTTAAGCACGGATTTTGAATCTGCTTTTGTGGTATTCGCTTTGCTGAGGTTTTTCTTTCGGCAGACTGATAAGAGTACAGCGTAATTATGTTATGTCAGTTGATACAGCAAAACAAATCACTACCCACACTCTTCCTCATATATTTACTTGGTTGACCAGTATTTTTCCTCGGTTGATCTACTTCAAAATGTCATTTAATTATTATTTTTTTATTTTTTATTATTTTTTTATTTTATCTTAACCTAATTATCGAGACTTAAAAAATATATGAATACACAGTCGACTGCACTTTAATATATTTATAATTATATGTCACTGTACATCATTTTGTAATACATTACAAAATGATGTACAGTGACACATAATTATTGTGTTGGATGAGGAAATATTGTATAAACTTATATTTCAATTTTTTGCTTATTGCTTATGACTAACACTAAATTATATTTATCAACAAAATAAAACATAAACTCGTAACGGTTAAACCTAATTGTTAGTTGAAATTGGCTCATTAATTTGCAAAATGGATCTTGACTCCCTTGAAAAACCCGAACAAGTTGAGGCAAATACATATATCCACTTTCAGAAAGTACTTAATATAAGTTTTGACCTTCATCACCAACCTCTTTTCTAAGTCGAAAGTATTTCTTCAATTTTAAAAGGTATCTTATTTAGTGAGAGATCAGAGCCTCCACTTAATACCCTTAAATAAGTTCCTAGGAGTAATTTGTCCAAACTTTACACATTTGGTGCCAATCTATTTTCATATTTCATAACAACTTTTGTTCAAATGGAGTTGTGTTTTCCGTTTCATAATATCAATTACACGCAGTTTCCTCAATAGGGGGTGCAGTTTGTTGGTTTGTTTACAAACAGTCGAGACCGTCACGCACCGACAACGTAAACAAAATGTAAACAAAAGTTTGATAGTTTCCATGTAAAATAAGTGGACTCGTGTCACTATTAGTACCGGGGTCAGTGGGACAACGTCACTTCTACTTTGAGGGATCTTTTTATGTTTTGCGGATTTAGGGTGACTGTTGTTTTACGCGTAACGTCATTTAAATAATAGGCGTAACGTAACAACCCCACGATGTCACGTGACTAGGTGAATTTTGATGCGAGTCGGGGTGTTAGGTAGGTAGGTACCTACCTATTGTAGGAAAAGTGTTTTTAACTGAATGTGACGTAGCATGGCCATCTCTCGCTACGAGGGAACGGAATCCTTATAGGATCATTTTGTTGTCCGTCCGTCCGTCAGTCTGTCTGTCTGTCAAGACCCTTTATCTCGGAAACGCGTGAAGGTATCGAGTTGACATTAAAGCCGACTCAAATCTACAGTCCCTTGAAACTGTGAAAAATCAAACTTCTATGTTAGCGTAAAAAAAAGATGCGGCAGTTTATGCCGCAAAAAACGTATATTTCGACACTCTCAAGAGAATCAAAAGGCGAACGGCAGGGTTGTATGGGAGTTTCGTACACCTAATAAAATATCGTGTTTTGGGATATTTTTTGTTTTAATTGGTAGTCAATACGATAGGCAAGCCCTTTTAAAATTCTTAGATTTTTAGAAGTTGGGACCTAAAAGTTATAACCAGTTTTATTTTTGAGGTTATGTCCCAATAAATATTATTACGTATAGGCACATAACATTGTTTTGGTGAAAAAGGATATGTTCTAGATAGCTAGTGCTATCTTTGTAGTGTTTTGCTTATCATTAAGTTGGCAAATTGACATGAGAATTGGAACTATTCAGTAGGGTCATACTATTAGGTATATATTCTGTGGTAGGGTGCTTAAGGAGAGACCTACGTCCAGCAGCGGTCTGCAATAGTTTGATGATGATGATGAAGTGCTGATGGAGTTTTGAGTGTGGGTAACTTTGTTTTTGTAGGAACTTAGATATTTTATTTTATTGTTCTTATAATTACTTAATCAATTCTTAATTTTATTTCATCTAAGAAAGGGGCAGGTAGCTCAACTCAACGTAAAAATTACCAGATAATTTGCTTAATTGCTCAGATGCATTTACAAACCACAATCCAAAACAACAGCAAAGAACTGAACAGAGACTCGGAAAGATTTTCCTAACCTGTCAATAAAATAATTGCCAATACAAAAAAAAAAAACATTGATGGCGAAAATAATTCCTATAATTAAATGGTTAATTATTAAGATTGTATGCAATTATTTATTCATTGTAAGGTATAATGTATAATTGGTTAATTATATTTACTGTTATTTCTGTTTTTAAATATTACTTAAATCTTTTAATTGCTATAATTAATTAATCCGGACTTCTAAAAATACAAATGTTACATGAAAATGAATGGTTTAGTTGCCTTAATAAGTGGTACAAATTCTATCACAGAACTACAAAAAAAGTATGTTGTACGAATTCTGCCGTTCGCCTTTATAGGGTACTTCCCGTTGACCTAGATTCATGAAATTTGGCAAGAAGATAGATCTTAGAGTGCAAGTACAGGAACAGTCTGAAAATTGGGAAATTATTATTTTTATAATACAATTTTTTTTTACAATAAAAATCTTATATTTTCGGTTGAAGAATTGACCGTGACGTACTTTGATGTATGGGAGAACATTTTTTCACCAACAAAGTTAAGTTTGTCCTTCGATTTTACCTGCTATATTTTGCTTTCATAGTTTATTTTAAGTTAACCATACAAGGTTTAATCGAAAATAGCATAGCAATGATTGAATGAAGGTTTGGCTTTAATGATGGTAAATATCGAGGAAAAGGTCACGGCAAGGCATTTCTGAAATTTAATGAAGCTGGGGCCAGAAAATAGATGTATAGATGTAGTCTAAGGCTAATCGGTAATCTAAGTGCCATGATAGCATAAACTATAAACAAATATTAGCAATTTTACTATACTTTAGTTATAAATATAATATTAAAGAGATCGCATAAAACATACAGAGTCCCATCAAAGTTTTATTCCTCACGTATTTGGCGGTGTCCTCAGACTACCTTTTTGTGGATAAAAGTAAAACTTTACTCGCGTTTACACTCGACGTGCACGCGATTGTAGCATTTATATTGGCGTAATAAAAGCTCTTTTACTGTAAAAGCCACTTAACTTACTACTACAAGGTGAACTGAACTTTGCTTGAAAGGTGAAAGATTGAAATTTCTTTGTAGAATGAGCGGTAAGTAACGTTTAGAGCATTATAACACGCCGTGTTAGCCGAAGCTTCGTTTTAATTCAGTTCGTTAATCTGCTAAGAGATTTGATGATCGCACTTTTATTCCTTTTTCTCTATCATCGCTTAATTACGTTTCAGCTCTTTCGGGATGGTTTTAATGTTGAGTATTATTGGAAATTGAATCTGTGTTACTACGAATGAGATTATCGCGGTAGTGGGTATATAGATAAGAACAAAGTTTGATCTTTAGGTTCTTCATTGAGTTGAAACGCGGTTTTAGTAAGAAAACAACTGACTTTACGTTTCGAATTGTTTTGCCGTAGAAGGTGACCCAGGGTGATTTGAAACACATTTTTAATGGATGTGAATATTAGAAAATAGTCACTGTTTTAGATAGATGGCCTTGATACCTCAATTCATGAAAATTTTCGTTTAGTAACGGTTTTACTTTAAAGGTGCGACTATAAAATTTCATAATTTCGTGTAGTAACGGTTTTACTTTAAAGATGCGAAATGACTCCTTTAGCTTTGGGCGGAGCGAGAGGGAGTATCAGACTCTTACTGACTAAAACTCATCCGTGTTCCTGATAATGTCCTTTGCGTTCCAGGGCCGCGGTGACTCTTTCGAACAAATTCCGCAACCCTGGGATTTCCAACACATAGACTTACAACTTAAAAGCTATGCATTGGTCCCTCCATTTTGCTGTAATATCTCCATTTATTACGGCGATAAAGATTGATGTGACCCGTATTTAAAATAACCGGTTCCCTTCCCAATCTGAAAGCTGCCAAACTTTGCCTATGACATTCCTACGTTGATCCTACTAATTAAAACAAATTATTCTCGTCACCGGCGACCCTAACCGACTGCGACCTTCCAGGTATATAATATAATAATCAGATAATTTACAGCCAATCCGGTGACAATGTGGCGCTTCCGAGCCCGGCCGCGGCGGAATAGTTGCGGCGACTGGTCTATGGCAGATATTTCAGTAATTCTGCCTGTTATTTCGCCTAATACCAGCTTGGTAGCTTCATTATTATAGGACTAGCTTTTGTCAGTGGATTTGCCTGCGTTAAAGTTGGAAATTAAGCGTCCATACTCAATTCTGTAATTCTGCATTAAGTCCGCCCATGTACCACTATTGTACAAAAAGTTTAAATAAATAAATTCTTCATTGCATTCCACAATGTCGGCTTAGGTGGTAAACATTTGCCAAAAGAAACTGTCATGGACCCTGTCGGGCACAGCAAAAGAAAGATATGTGGAGATGAGAACTTATCATTAGATAAGTATCTTAAAATATAACTTATTCTAAAAACATTTCATTTTATACTATGAGTTTTGTAAGGATTTATTGCTTCGGGGATGACTACTGTGTTTCAAGTATTTCATGTCCGAATCCTGGTCGTGGTCTATCTGTGTACTAAGTTTTGCCTACATCTGTTCAGCCGTTGAGGCGTGATTGATGACCAGACATCCAAACGTCCAGGAATTGATATTTGGAATATTGATAGGATAGCAAGTAGGTCAGTAGAATTAAAAGTTTACCTATGTCTAGTTGAATTCTTGATACCTAAGATAATGAAACTAAGAAGTTGTTATAGAACAAATTTAAGTTACGAATACGAAAGTAATAATTAGTTTTGTAGGTAGGCACTAGAAACTTAGAAACTTAATCGCAAATTGCAAAAATGTAGACTATCTAACTTTAACTCCAATTTTGACATACAGAATAACTTGAAAAATTGCTTATCTCTCTTAATATCTTCGTCAGTATAATGCCACTTGCAAGATAGGTAGGTAATTTAAAAGTTTTATTATTTATATTTTATTATTTATATAAGTTTTTTTTTTGTTATCTTTGCCAACTCTTACTTTAATTTCAAAACGGCTCAACACAAACCTACTTAGGTGTGTTAACAGTGAATTTTTTGAGACAGTTGACGGAGAATAATATTAATTATATTAAATTTTTTGAGACAGTTAACGGACAATAGTAATATTTTTCTGGAAATAAATTATTTTATTTTATTATTATTATTTTAATAAAATGACATTTCAATAAAACCGCCTGATATTTAAAACCCAACCCGTTCCATAGAATTTAAACAGCCTGAAGACAAACAAGTATTTCAGAACCTTATTAAGTTGGAGCCTGCACTAAATACATAGCAGCCAGTTCGCTTAGCTCTCTGCTCACTGAGTCGGCGATACGCTTCATGAGTCGGCTCTAATTGTCGGAGAATGAACAGGACATTATGAGTTGAGCATGTTATATTAAGAAGGAGATGCCTCATTAGAGTAGCGGTTGTGGAATTGGCTGTAGATGTGAAGTCATATATTAAAATTAGAGAGAGCTGAGAAACAGCATTACGAGTATGTAACCATATGCCTTGTCTGTGTAAGAACAACCTATGCTAAAGTTTTGTACTTGAGTCACGTTATACGTAAAAGTGTATTCTGTATGGCGCCAATTCTTCATAATAAGTTGCCAAAACATTGGTGGGAATTAACTACTGAAAAATAGATTAAAAAACCTTCTGTAAGAGAAAGTCTATTACAGCACTGACGAATTTCTAACTAAAAATTATTTTGAAATGTATAATGACATCCTAATCTTATTAATAATTTTTATGTATTAATAATTTTTATAATAATTTTTATGTATTTTTTTAAATCTAATATATTATATTAGATTTTTTTATTTGTATTATTTACTATGATGAGCTTTTGACACTATTTGATTATAACTTTTCTGCTGGCCTATATTGAATTCTTAATTGCTATATTTGCTGTGTGTAATGGACGAATTTAAATCACTTGATGCTGTGTTGCGTCCGACATCTTATATTTGTACGCCGATCAGGCAAAACATGACTGTCTTAACTATAATTTGATGTAACATCTTGCATGTTTTGTTTGTGTATAGGTAGGTACTCATGTTTTGGACGAATAAAATTATTTTATTTTATCTTATCTTAACTTAGTTGTAAAAGGAGGCTGTGACATGCAATTGATGTTGCTAATCTAAAACTACAATGTCTTTTAGGTGTACGTTTCATGAGTCGGGCCGTACCCAATATTAGAGAATAAAACAGGACATAATGAACTGAACATGTTAATAAGAAGGAGACACCTCACCAGAGCTGGAGCTTCGGTCAGATTGACTATTGATTAATTATTAGTGGGTGTGCTACAGGGTTCAGAATTCAGTATTCGCCTCTTTACTTACTGAACTTTCCAAAAATTATATAATAAATAATCTTGTATCAGTTATACAAATATTGTATATGTGAAGGATATTGGGTACTTTTGATTTCTAGAATATGTTCGCTTGGGTAATTTTGGACTTTGCCTTGGCCGAAAGCTACTATAAAGATGTGAAAAGTATTTTGCTTCATTAAATAGTTTTAGAATAATCTTGGTCTAATTTGAATACCTGAATACTTTAACTTTAAAGCTATGATGGAAGAATTTACATGGCTTACAGGAAAGTAACATTGGCATTTCAATTGCAGAATAATTCCTAGAATTGTTTGGCATTCTGGATATAATTATTCTGACTGCCTTAGCAATTCAGCAGCAATTGCAGCAATTCTTAAGCATTCATATTTTTGAGGCAGATAGCTAAGATTCTTGGCACTTGAGCTACTCTATAAAAATAAGTTAGTTTATAAATCCACTACTAAAAGAGGCTCTTGAATATCGTACCTCTTTAAACCCTAAAACTTCATCCCTCCAACTACAGGCTGCGCACAGGTATGACCTCTGACCTATCCTGAATATTCATATTATGATGAAGGCTAAACAAATTCGGAATATTAATGCAATGGCCACTCTCGGACCCAGCCTCATTAGCATTACTGTCAAATACTTTGCATTCGCTTTGGCAATACTGTTGAATACCCATGTAGTAAGCAAGCGAAGTGTACGGAATAATATTTTGGAACTGAAACACCGCACTGAAAGGTCTCTGTCGGTACTGGGCCAAAGGCCACGCAGTTAACGTCAAAGGGATAACTTTATGTCTCCTTTACAAATGCATCAGCAATCTGGCACTTCTGGGGCACAAACCTTATCTATGTGAGAGCTAGTGAAATCCACTACGCAAGCCCACTGAGTGTCTACATGCCTTCAAATGTTTGGTTCTAGAAGCTAGCTCTTTTTCTTGCTCTGGTTTTTTTATTTGAATGTGCTCTTGAAACCCATGATCTTCAACACGTAGGTCGATGCCAATACAACTAGGACAAATCAAAAATCAAACGACTTGTTTCATAAAATGATGTTTCGATCAAGTGTTTGCTAATGGCCTGATTTATTAGTCCAAAAGCTATCCATTTAACTTGCAAGGGATCAGTAGTCTTGTGTCTTTGATCTTTGTTGAGAAGTTAAAATCTTAAACAAACAAAAACTGAACATAATACACACATCTCGGCAATAGTACAAGTTTTTTTGACTGGCCTGTTGGTCGAGTGGTTAGTGACCCTGACTGCTACACCGGAGGTCGTGGGTTCGATTCCCACCCAGGACAAATCTTTGTGTGATGAGCATGATCATTTGTTCTGTATCTGGGTGTAATTTGTCTATAATATGTATGTATTTAGAAATATATAAGTATGTTTATCAGTTGTCTGGTTGCCATAGCACAGGCTCTGCCTAGTTTGGGATCACATGACCGTGTGTGAGTTGTCCCAAGATATTATTATTATATTATTATTAGTACTTCTTATGAGAATTTGTTTGCTGATGATTGTTAAAATAAATAAATATGACATTGTATACCTTTCGATTCATAAATAAAATTATATTAGACCGAGTTTTATATACACGAATAAGCCCAACAGCCTGCAAAGAGCACAAGTATTTGAATAAATGTTGTCATCAAACTTTATATTTACTTTAAGTGTAGCCAGCGCAAAGTTATTTCATAAATGAAATAAATACGGGTCGGATACTCGGATCTCAAAGTTGGGCGGTGATAAAAATGGAGAATAAAGTTCCTTAGTTCCTTCAAAAGCGTATCTTTTATTTTATTATGTTGTACAATATGGCTTTGTATTGATTGATAGATAAATTGGATTTATAGATTGTTTTGTAGCGATTCATTTTGGCTTGCAATCTGAAAGATATTTTTGTACTGTAGGGAATTCTTCCTCACAGCATAGTATTGGTAACTGGGAAATTGGTAGGTGCCAACAAGAAACATTCTTAACGTAGATATTCTGTTTACAGGTCACTTTCCAGTAAAATTACAATGTTTTTTTTAAAATATAATTACGTATTTTCCTCACAGGCAGAAACTACAGACCATATACTGCTATGAGCAGAAATCGGTAGACTCTTTTTACCTAATGTTCGTGGAAGTAAGTAACATAGAGTTGATAATACCTCGTCTAATATTCCGGAAACATAAACATGACAATTGTATCTCGGGATTTAAGAAATTGCAATTTACTTATTGCGCTTTGAATACATTTGAACAAAATTATTATATTGAAGAATCTTATTAAATTTTTAGAGTTCCGTACCTACTAAAACTGTAAAAATTAAATAGCTTTGTTTTTACACAACTCTTTCTTCTTTTGACTCTCTAAACAAATATTTGTAACAAAGTCCAGTTCATGTTTTTATAATCCCGGGTTTTAATTGTCATGATTCCATCTATGATTCCGAGATTTCACAGGAGGTATTTTGAACTCTATGTTACTTACTTCCACGAACATTAGGTAAATACAGTCTACTTATTCCGATCTCTGGCTATATACATGAGCTGGGTTTTTTTTTTTAAGGATGGGAAATCATCAAATGACTTCTTCCGCTCTGGGTGGAGCGGAAGGGCGTGTCAGACTCTTACTGACTAAAACCCATCCGTGTTCCTTCTGAAGCCCTTTGCGTTCCAGGGCTGCGGTGACTCTTTCGAACAAATTCCGCAACCCTGGCAGGCTCTGGCCCTAGCGGACCCCGTCCTCTATGCTGACATCTCTTTGCGGCGCGCGTGAAACACAACGCGCCATCGACCCGGGCCTGGTGGTGATCGGACAGCGAGCCACCCAACGCTCGCCATCCGCAGGCCCGCGCCTACGGTGGCCGGGGATCGCCCTGCGACTCCCGACGCCCGGGGCGTCTTCTCCTGTTGCGGCGGTTGGGGCGAAGGCCTTGCCTTTCCCTCGCGCGGCCCGCCTCCTCCTTCGCTAGCATTACTGCTTCGCAGAAGGAGGTGACCGCTACATAAGCTGGGCTTACACTATTGTGTTGTGGCACCTTCTGATGCAGTTAATCGGCCTAAAACTAGTTTTGATATTACTAAAACCTGAATAGTATAGTGTATAAGGCCACGGCTCAACACAACACAGCACTCAATGTAAATCAAGCTATACTTGTAATGATACTCCTCATATGCTCGTAATTTTACAAGCTTTTATTTAACTTGCAATGTTGTTGTTTGTTCGGGTGGAATCTTGCAACTCATTTTGAAGCAGATAATTATCTTCAACCGATTGAGCTGAAATTTTGTATACACGTTCGGTTTGGAAGACAATGCATGGTTAACTTTGTGACGTTATTCTAAATCCAACATGGTGGAACACCCAAGATGGCGGACTTATTATTTTTAATGCATTCCTACAATAAGGGTATCAAATTATATGATATAAAAGCTTATCGCGAGATTTACTTGTGTAGATAAACAAGTAAATTAAATAACTTGATGTGATTGATTTTAACGATTAAAATTAAAACTAAGTACATACCGAGTACTTAAATCTCGCGACAAGTTTTTATATTATATAAATTGTGTAATGACATTATAAGTTGATAGTGAATCTTTTTTTTTCTTTTCAGTGCATTTAAATAAAAGCTCGTTTTTTGAAAAGGTTTTTTTACGTTTAATTTTTTTCAATCTTATTATAAGTAACTAAAACTATACTAACACTCATGTCCTTGCAGTGGCCAACTTAGCCAAAAAATGCTTGAATTTTAGTCCATTCTTGCTATTTTACCTAAAACTTAATTTAAATTCCCCTCCTCCTAAAACAGGAGTACGTACTCTAAACTCATTATGAGGCATATTTTCTCTTCATTATTTGGTACGTCGTGCGACATTTTTCCGCCACGCCCCAACGTGAATAAAATTCATATTAATTATGACAGTTAATTGAGTTCATAGTTTGTTTGCACGGACTAATTAACTGCTGTGATAGGGCAATTTTGTATTTATTTTAATAATACAGTGTTATTTAAAGTTTTAACACTGTTTTTTGGGCTGAAATTATATTAATGTTAGTGTGAAGTGGGTGTCTTCGTTTCGTTCGTGCTGGGGTGGAAATATCAAGTAATATTTTTTTGGTTGGCTCGAGTTCGCTCGGGACAAATTATCCTAGCCTGACTTTGCCCATAAGTAGTACAGTACAAACTGAATTAATTAAAATCTATATTACAGATTCGGCTTCGTCAAATAACCATCTTATTAAAATAGTTAACACAAGATTTCAAAATACACCAATAGTCGGTGCTCCGAGGTTATGATTTTATTTCTATTTAAGACTGACACTGAGATAAAGGTTACTACGTCAGGGGTAACAGCCAGGTCTTAATTGTGCCCTTAACATCATTGTTTCTAGCCTGAATTGTGCCACAGCTGGCCAAAGGGCTCCCTCCCTTCCTTCCATTGTTCCCTGTTTTTGTATCACTTCTTGCCAATTCCTATGGAAGTCATACGGTCATCCCGCAATCTCCGTAGTCTTGGTGTTTTCCCCTTCTCACACACTCTTAACCTGGGATTACTACATCTGTCTTCTCCACATGCCTACAACATGGCAAGAGTCACATAATATACCAGAACATTAAACCAATACCTACGCCTTCAATTCCAAAACCATTCGTTAACAAAAGATCTTCAAAGATCGAAACCGTGGGATAACATTGTTTCAAACAAGCTGTATCATCGTTTGAACCCCTGAGGTGGGAATACACCTGAGGGATGCTGGTAACAAGCGGTGTTTTTCCGCACGTTGGCTATGCTAATGTCTTTGTGCCCCTACGCGTGGTGATAGCGCTTTGCGTCGTACATTATGACGGTGGTACTGGAGAGATGGGAAAATGCACTTTAGAATCTCTATCTAGCATATTTTGTCTCACTGTTTTTTTAAGGATGGGATATCATCGAATGACTTCTTCCGCTCTGGGTGGAGTGATAGGGCGTATCAGACTCTTAATGACTAAAACCCATCCGTGTTCTCTCTAGAGTCCTTTGCGTTCCAGGGCCGCGGTGACTCTTTCGAACAAATTCCGCAACATTTGTCTCACTGCTGGTCGTCTTTTTCCACACAATTTTGTTGTTTCCTAGATCGAGCCAATCTTTTCAGTAGGAGTCGAGCTCGTCACGCCATCTTCGCATTGATCTGCCGCGATGTCTTTTGGCATTTAATGGGACCCATTGCCTATTTTTGAATAAGGGTTGATAATATTTTTGAAGTTTCAGTCTTTTCTATTTTTGGGAAGTTAGTAGCTTAATGATTAAAAACGTCTTAATACCACCTCGCATTTAGGTACCGTCACCGGTTTGAAGGAAATTCATATTTTGTTCTGCATTTAAAGTAGTGCCATTTTGAGGTGACATAATTTGTATCTGAAAGTTTATTATAATCTAAGGTTAGGTTTATAGTGAACCTTTCGTACTTAGAACATTATTAAGTTTCGTCACTAGGAAAATCAATTATGTAACAATTTAGGTCCTACTTACCTCATTAATTCAAGGTCAAAAAACGTTATTACAATACCGAAATTGAAGATAGACTTAATTTTGATCAAATAGAGCGGTTAAGTAAAATATAAAAGAACTTAAAGTCCTGATGGAATTATGTTAAGTTGATGAAGTTGAGTTAACTTTAAAGAACCGCTGAAAGTTTCAACTTCAAGATACTTAGGTACTATAAGAATATAAAGTATTGAAATAAAACCTATCTATATGTATTTTTTAAATATTTATTTCACATGCTTCTCAAATTCACAGTACGTTATATGAGGACCATGTAGATCAGTGTCTGAAGTGGTCTTTTGAGGAAATAACTATTGGCAATAATTAATTGTATTCGTATTTTATTGTGATACTTCCTGCGGCTGAACACTGTTTCCCAAAATACAAGCTTAAGCTTAGCTGGGGAATCAGTAGCACTATCTACCTTTTGTGCTACTACTAATATACGATGCATATGTTGGATTACCCTAAGATGAATGTATTAACTGGCGACACTAAACAATTTTTTTTTTTTTATAATCTAAATGACCATTTTTAAAGTCGTCAATGTAAACTTTTGATATGTAAACTTTTATCCACGGTTTTGCCAGCTTTAATATTGACTTTAGTAAAAGAAGAAGCTATGATCGTCTCTGGAGTTCCATTTATTTTTGTACCAAAATTAATCAAATCGGATTATCTATTTAGGCATGAAAACGTTACAGACAAACAAACCCATTTTCGCATTTATGATATTAATTTATTCTAGTCCAACAAGGGAATGGTGCCAACAGTTATGTAAAGCACGTCTCTCTTTCTTGCTAAAATCATCATGAAATGGAAACATCATAATAATACAGCACCATTATCATCATTTCAGTCATTAAAACACACTATTCCTTATTACCAACATCACGAACACCACCAGTCGTAAAAACACTATTCGCGCGAACAGTCGCACACTTTTTCATGACCGCCGTAAAGCGTCCCCGTCCGTTTCAAAAATGCAGGGCGCAATCTGCATAACAGATCAGATGAGCTTTGTCTCCGTCATTTTTGTACGCTAATTGCCCGGTCCTGGCCAGTAATGCTATTTGCTGGGGGAATACATGAGCGGTTTAATGTGGAGGATCGTAAGTGAATGTGTGAGCTGAGCTTTGTTTCAGTTTTGAATGTAGGGATGATCTCATTGGTGAATAAGTAGTAGCTGATAGTTTTATTAGTGTATAGGGATCATATCAAAGTCAGTGAACACGGTACTTGATTGGATTTGAATACATAGTTAATGTGTAAGAAACTATACACGGTGCCACTTTAGTAGCCTTTTTTTTAAGGATGGGAAATCATCAAATGACTTCTTCCGCTCTGGGTGGAGCGGAAGGGCGTGTCAGACTCTTACTGGCTGGATGACGCGTGAAACACAACGCGCCATCGACCCGGTCCTGGTGGTGATCGGATAGCGAGCCACCCAACCCTCGCCTTACCTTATTCTGTAGCGGCGGTTGGGGCGCCTCCTCGCACTGGACCATGGATTTAACTTCATCCATCCAATGACGACTACACAATAATTAAAAAAAAATGATATTTATGAAGACTTAAATTATTGAAAAAATTAGTATTATTCATTATCTTGACGCATGACGTAGTTTGAAACATTCTGTAGCGAGCGCAGTCCGAGCCTTGTGTTCCAAAGAACGCGGAATGAAACGGCGACATCGTTTTGATACGTAAACATTATTAACAGGGTGTTTTATAATTCATTAAGATAATAGGTACAGTAAAAATAAATGATGCATTTAATTTTGGCCCATAAACTAGATTATAGTTTATGTTAGGTACGTTAAGTGGGCCGCCTTTGTAAGACGACTAAACTGGCACCGTGTATAACAAACCACCATCGAGTCTATTGCTATCACCCAGGCACCAGTCCAAAATAATGCTACTGAGAAATAACTGACTCAACACCCAAATAACACTTAACCTGATCAGGGAATCCAAGTCAGGACCTCAAGCTCGGTAGTAGTATTTGCGACCACTACACCAAGAGGGAAAACCTTCTTATATGACAATAAAAACATGGTTTTAGACGAAACTAAGCCCCAGATTTTATATTCAGCCTTTGCACGTGACACGAGTAAACTTATAAAAATAAGTACGAGCGCTATAAAAATAACATTTTGTGTAATATTTTTAAGCATTTTATTCAAAGCTCGCACTGTGCGTAACGCTTAATTTCGCACTATTTTGCATATTTATACAAATATTTCGCAGTGCGCGGTACCTATTTATATTTATGCGGGCGACGCGGCCAAAACCTTGTTATCATAAAAAGTATAATTTTAAAAAGAATACGACTAAAGCGTGCCTTGCTTGTAGTAACAGAATTACAGAAAAAAACGCGACCCTGCAGTAAAGTGGTTGAGTTGTTGGCGGTTCACAATACTTTTTATTTTACTAAAAATCTCGATACCACGAAAAACTTAGCGGTAAAAATATTTTGAATATTTAAGCCTACCTAAAAGCCTAAAGGCGATTATACAGGTGAATTCTGGACCAGTCAAGTACTATATCTATAATACTATTATATACAAATGCTAGCTGACTTCTTCGTCTTCGTCACATTTTTCATGAATGCTCGGCTCCTATTGGCTGTAGCGTGATGTTATATAGCCTAAAGCCTCCCTCAATAAATAGGCTTCCCAACACTAAAATATTTTTTCAATTCTATTTAAATTTCTAATAAATAGTCAAGAATAACTGATCGAGTGAAAAGTGAGTCGGAATGATTAATTATTCGACCGCCGAGAGTAGAAAATAATTAAAGTACTAATATCGCTATAAAAAAGGGTTGGTGGTAGATGGGTGAAAATTTAGGGTTGTATGTATTTTTTAATGCCACATCATAAAAAAAGTTGTTCTAAAAATAAAAAATAAATGTTAGGGGTGGACAACCCTTATCACTAAGGGGTATGAAAAATAGATAGTAGCCGATTCTCAGACCTACTGAATATGCACATAAAATTTCATAAAAATCGGTCAAGCCGTTACGGAGGAGTAGGGTAACTAACATTGTGACACGAGAATATTATATATAAGAAGATATTTAAGTAAGCACTATATCTAAATATCGTCTTACATATGTTTCCTTAGCAAAAGTTGAATGTTCCAATAGAAAACAAAACTGGTAAAATACTGTAAGTCGTAAAATACTCCGCCATTCTTCTTTTACGTAGAAACATGGAGTAAACATATAAATTTATGGAAACAGTCCTGTTGAAAACATTCTGAACGGATCGTGTTATGTTTCTTTGATTGATAGAGTGTCTTGAGTGTTGCTCAAGAAGATATTTTTGTTCTTTAAACTTAACAACACAACCTCCGACGGATTATTAGATTTGTTTCTTTTTTTATTTTTCTATATTTTCGACCTGCGATCAGTCGCCTAGACTATAATCAGGTGTGTTGCAAGAGGTTGGAGTTAGGAGAGGTAGAGCCACTGCTCCATCTCCCCTTAGTAAGGCAGCTCATCGGCTCTCTTGAGTCTTGGGCTATTACATGAATTTTTAATGTTAACACAATGGGCTCGTACGGCCAAGAAGATGCACAGTTACTTCGACAGCACACAAATTTTTCATAATCGCTGTAAACGCATCACATGTGTCACACATCGAGAAATTTATCTGCTGGTGATTATTTCCGCCTGCACCATTGAATAGGGAATATGCATGCATTTTTTTTCATTTGCAAAATCAGTTATTAGCTAAATTATGAAATATTTTTTTAAATACCTTCATCAGCGATGAAGTTATGAAGATACGAAGATGTTAATTAGAAAGAGAAGTCATACTATGTCGCCTATACAGCTGCCGTAGATAACGCCGCGAGAGAGACAGATATATTTGTTTAAAATAGTCATATCTTGTTTGTTTTTCGATCAATTTTCATTCTAATTTCACTGTTAGTAATATATTTTCAGATAAAGTGTATAGATAATAAATATATTTTTCATTCATATTCCCTATAAATGCATATGCACCACGCCAAAAATCATTCATCAACTTCAGTCTTCTTCCAAAACAACAGAATCATAATCTTCTCCATAACTCAGGGAACAAATCAAGTTCGGCGTAGTATGACAATACTACGCCGTATAAGCGAGAGACGTACAATATTTATAGGAGCAACTAAATTTCCGGTCCCGGGACACGGAGCGCGGACCGCTTCCGGGAATTTGTCCGGGACGGTCCAGGACTCCGCTAACTTTCCCATCTTTTCAGCATAATCTTGGGATTGTTCTTTTGATTTTTCTTTCTTAAGAATTTGAAGGATGAAAGCCATCTGAATTTGCTCGAGTTTGATGCAATGCAGATGGTAAAACTAGCGAGGGAGGTTCAATTACTACTGAAACTGAGTTATATTAAAGGTATTTAATGGAGTAGTATTTTAATGATTCTTGAAGGACCCTGTTCTGCATATCTGGAGGATTTCTCGCGTAAAACTTTGGGTATGATGACATGGATTTGGGTATGGGTCGAATGACATGTCCGTGGTTTTATATTTTTTATTGACGCCCGACGTAAATTGTGAAAAAGGAGGATAATTATGATAATTTTAAGCACAATTATACTTGACGTCTTTTACAAGGTGTATCAAACAGATTCAGAATAATCGAGTATATTTATACCAACCTCATAATCCAAATTGATATGAACGAATATGAATATGGATTTGAGCTCTCAAACAAAATGCGAATACCACGAAAAATGTATTACAAAACATGGCAATACATTCCCAAACCCCTAAAAATCCTATTCGTAAATAAAAAAGAAAATATTCAATCGCACCTCCCTTTGCATGTAATATACTGAAGGGTCAGTCCTCAGTAATTTAGCGGCACTCTTGGCCGAACTGGTTTGTTTAGTCCTCCCTAAGGGGGCTGCGGGACCTCCCTTAGGCTCAGTAATTGATAATGAAAAGGAAGAAGGTTGAGTGCCCGAGGGGTTCTAGATTTGCTGACGAAGACAATTTTTGTGGTGTTTGTTACTGTAAGAAGGTGCGGAACGCCGAATATGGGGCTGATCTTTAAGGCCAAGAAGAACATTGTCTTTCAGTTATGAAGCGGAGGCCTTTTTTTAATTTTAAGGTGTTTCTGTTTTTTATAATACCAATAAACACAATTTTCTTTCTTTTTCTTTCTTTCTTTGTAAAAATAGTTTGACTCTATGATACATGGTTCTTTTATTCGATTTTGTAATTGAATTTTCCATTAAAAAAATACACTACAAAGGATAACATAAATTAATTTCAGAAGTCGGTATTTTTGGTTGTTTCTTCGTATTTGAACACAGACTTCCGAAATTAACCTTACCTAACAACACCACTGGAAAGTCCCATTTAAAGCAAAACACGCAATTTCGTTTACTTGTATGATATATTTTCTATTTTACCCAGCTATTTTGATTTAAAAACCAAACCACTGAACCGATTTTTATGAAATTCTATGGGACCAATCGAAACGTATATCCTTTCACATGAAAACATATTTTTTCAAATCGGTTGATAAATGACGAAGTTTGAGGTAACAACATAAAAAAAATACAACCGAATTCAGAACCTCTTCCTTTTTTAAAGTCGGTTAAAAACAATTATTAGTTCTCAGCTCTGTTTATGAACCCAGATTTATAATAACTTTCATACGAACCTGCCTGAAAATAAATTAAAAGTTATTGTAGGTACTGATAAAATTTGCTCTTAGATCAACAACTAAACTTATATGATTGTGAAAATAATCCTTGATCAACGCAAAGGATACGATTTTACGTTCAAAAGATTCCCAAACAGTAGCATTTGTCCAAAATCTCTTCGAAAGTAAAACCAATTAAATAATCGTAGGTCTCAGAGCGAAGCAAATCTTACTTATAGTAGAAAGCTGCCCGAAGAATAAATTGTGCCCGACTGAACGCAAGATGGCGCCATTTTCGACACGGATGGCCACGGGAGATACTAAGGTATGCGGGTAGATGAGGCAAAATATAACTTTATGCGACTGTTTGTTTGCCCATGACCCAAGAGGAAGAATATTAGAAATGTCTACCGTTACGATTTTTCTCAAGATAAGTGTCGACATGGCAAATAAAAATCCGACAGTGTCTATAGCTATGTGTAACTTTAACGAGTTAAAAATAATAGCGCGAATATTTATTTATTTTATTTACATATTTGTAGACGTCTTTAAAGAATGTTGTTGATCTTAGGCGAAAAGTTTTCTATTGCGGTTCATGAGATACAGCCCGTTGACAGACAGACGGACGGAGAGACGGATAGCGGTGGCTTAGTAACAGGGTCCCGTTGGCCTTTGAGTATGGGACCCTTAAAAAGGACAGACTGGTTGAATCAATCAAGAAAAACCGATATATTTAGGGAATTGTAATAAAACTTGAATAGTAATACAGGTAGTGAGAGATAGTGGATGATTGCTGCTCAACAGTTTATTGCCCTATCCCCAATAAATTCTCGTTCTCACATCCGCGGTAAACGCGTGCTCACTGGGCAATCTGCGATAGTTCCTGCGAATGCATTTAATCCCAGCTGACAGACGCTCAATGCCAGATTCCACTCCAGATTATGAAATTTATGCACGTGGACTCCGACGATAAAAGCCGAGCTTAGAAAAGCTAGCATATCTGTATATGCTAGCTTTTCTAAGCTTGGCTTTCATCAACCTTTATTTAAAAAAGTTAAATTTGCAATACCCCTTTTTGTTATGTCGTAATAAGTGGAATATGAGTAGAGTAGAGTAGAGTAGGGACTCCATTTTCCGCACTTAGACTCCCATTCGGTCCGTTGTGCGTAGGTGTCCTGGCTAAGTTAGCCAGCCTAGCTACGCCCAGAAGCACAGAAGCTTCCTGAGAGCCTCACAGGCTTCGCGGAGCGACCTCACCGTTCCGAGGATTTGTTCACGTTGGGTAGCCACGGCCTCGTATTCCAGGATGACGTGGGCGGCTGATTCTTCGGCGTCACGGCAAGTGGAATATGTTAATAGGATGATCTTCAAAAAGTTTGACGTTATGGAAATTAATTAAAAAATGATTTTATAGATTAAAAATAAGCTTTAAGATGTAATCTTTTGTTATTGTTTTCGATTTTTTTCGGGTTTTCAGTGTTGGTCCCATAATAAAAGGTATTCATAATGATGAGTATAATGAACCCTTTCATGGTATTGCGTTTATTCGTTACACGTTCTATAGCGGCACGTGACAATCAAAAGGGATCTCCTTATTACAAATTGTTAGTTATAAAAGTCATATACAAGGTGGAGACGACAATACGACAATAAATCAAAACAATACTAGTTCATACGAATATGTTGTCTTTTATCAAAGATTTGATGTCACTAACTGCAACAGACTGCTTGGAATATTTCGTCAGAATAGTAGTCACTATCCCTGACTAGTTTGAGATTTTTTGACGTTTTATGCAAATGTATGCAGTTTATTTTTAATTTCGGTGACAGGATTTATAATAGTTTCAAAATATTCCTAGGAACCAGTATTGCCAGTGTTTTCATTTTTTTCCTATGGATGTCTCCATATTGTATTTATCAGTTATCGGTAGGACATGTGGGAGAAATTAGGGGACCCCCATGGATCGCACCGCGAGGCCCTGGGCACCTGCCCAGAGTGCCCAGTGGAAAACAGGGGCCTGGCCAAGGTTTTCTATATAGCTTACTGCTCTAAAAAGAAAAAACCAAATCAGATGTTAAAGTTTCTTCAAACATGGTACACAGATTTGAGTTGACCTGTGCTAACAGTACAAGCAATTGTTAGTTATCATCACAGTTATCGTGTAGCTCAGCTCAGAACTCAGCTCAGTATGTTAATCGTTGTTTAAGGCTCAACAAAATTCGTTTTCCATAAGGAAAAATCTTAATTATTTTAGTGTAAAAACAACCACTTATTTCAAAGTCAGCTCACACGTTTATATTTGTGGTTTTCCTCATTTCACAAGGAAAAAATTCCCTGAAAAATGTACCAAACGTACATTAAACAAAATATAAAATTCTATGAGAGTAAAAGATAGGCTTTTTGGCACACAAACCTTCAAAATTGACCTCTCTTCGATAATGGGCGGAGGGTTTCTACAGAAATATTCATAAATTATGAAAGCGCCTAGTTGGAATTCATAATGGACGGAACGAGTGGGCCTCTCCAAAATATTTATATACACAAATGTAGATATATATCTTTTAAAATATCCAGCGTGCTTGCTTTTCGGCTAAAATATTGCGCAGATATATTCTGGGATGATCCTCGGTGAATTAAATGCAAGAAGGAGCTGGGATTAAGGGATCAGGACGTACTTATCATGTTTAATGGGACTCAGCAGCTAAATGGTGATATCGTTAGAAGGTTTCTGTGAGTTTGAGTCCCACCTGTTGCGTGGTTGTGATGGAGAACACAAATTAATCGTGGCGCTACTGTGAAGTGTTTATGTAGCAAGTCAGCATTACTTATTGTTCGATGTCAAAAAGCTTGATATTAAATAGTTCGGAAAAAGATTCACCACTGATAAATTAGAAAAAGGTACAGCGACGATACTATGGTGTTTCATTTGGAAAGCCTCCTACGAGGTTGATCTCGTGAAAACTGGATTCAAGACTCACAGGACCGATTGATGTGGTGACGCTCCATATGAGCATGATGCCGACCCATTGCCGCTGGAACTAGCCGCTCCGTTGCTGGACAAGGACGGTCGCACGGTTGCCGCAGGGAACGCTGCTTCATCACGTTTTACAGTTCGAAAGAACTGCTAAGGACCATGTCTCCATATGAGCATGTGACCGACGCATTGCCGCTGAAAAGCCGCGTGTGTCACTTAAGGAAGTGTTGCTCTAAGTGCTATGGGTGCAGATGTGAGGTATCGTGTGAGTTACTATTGACCAAATACCTGTTACGCTAGGGTTTCTCACGCGATCTAATATTAATTATAGTAATTTACTTTGCCGAGTTATATTTTAACTTTAGAAGTTAAAATATAACTACGGGATGCAAAGTAAAGTCAAAGTCAAAGTGAAAGTCAAAACGTTTATTTCAATTGGGCCATTAAACGGCACTTTTGAACGTCATCGTTTATAGTTCAGTAAAATAATAATGCTACATTAATAAAGTGACTCTACTGTCCATTCGGAAAGGTAGATTGTTATGGAGAAGAACGGACAAGATATCCATAGTTACTCTTTTCAGTAGTTACTCACACATAGTTGCTCTTTTTCTAAATTCAACATAACCCACTCCTAATGTATTTCATTCCTAAGTCATATTACTATATCTTTCAATCCTTACCTTGGGCATTGGACTATTTTAAACTTTTGGAATTCATTTCATAAACGGCGGGAGAGTGACCAGCCTGGGACGAGCTCTACGGGGCCGTGCGGATGGTGGGGCACGGCCCTTTCCCCTTAGGGGAAACCGACCTTAACACTTAATCTAGGATAATTGAGGAAAAAGGAAAATTTTATCAGCCTAGAGTAATTTAGGAACAGTCACAGTATCACTAATATTTCCAAAGCATAGTTTGGACTATATTTCATTTAAGTATATTTTCTAGAGTTTCTAGTATTCAAAATGTAACTGATATTTTATCTAGTCCAATATTTTAATATTCGCAATTAGTTCGCCATTAAAACCGATTAAAATCCCTCACCATCCTAAAAGTTAGTTTAATAACTTTATTTGACGATCCATTAACTCTCTTGGGTACAAATGGGACCCTAAATAGATATGGAGCTCATTACTCATTCATCATGACATTTATTTGAGTTGCGTGGGCAGAATCATGGTTTTTGTTGAACAATGAATATTTTTTAAATTGTCTCCTCATTTTTACATTTTTACTAACGATTATGTTTGAGCTGACACTGGTTGGAACTGATGTACAAGATAGAGGGTTTTAATTCAAAAAGTATATATCGGCGCAATTACAATAGTTTGTCATTACAAGTATTCAAATAATTAAGATTCATAATTTGACTGTCCAAAAATTAGTTAATTGATTGCCTTTAAGTTTATTACGATGTAAAGTTAACGTTAAACAGCATTTAAGTATTCCTGTTATTGTAATTTAAATGTTTCAAAACTAAACCTAAAACTTACACGTGCACGTGCACGTGGGAGGGGCGAACCCTATAAATACGGACTCACTGTCGGCGTTCGAGCATGCTGAATTGCGAGTGGTCATGACCAAAAAAAAAAAGGCGTTCGAGCATTCACGCTTGAGCCGCTGAACAGTACGGACCTTTCTGTGACGGCGTTACGCTGTTCGTTGAATAAACGAAGTTTGAAACAAGTTGTGAAGTTTTCTTTTGAAAAACCAAAAGTGAGTGATCATGATGACATTTGTGACGTCAGCTATGATGACATCACACTTCTTAAAAAAACACCACGGAGGTTCTTTCTCCGTTATATATTGTTACGAGCTTGGGGTTCATGACAATAAAAACAGCCGATTAAATAACCAAAATGACACTTTAATTTAAAAACACTAATTACAACTTTAAACTCACTAATTATTAAACACAAGTTCACCACTGATCACTTTATCCGCACTTGAAGATCGCTTCCGAAGTATTCGCTTGTATCGCAAATCCAATACTGACTCGGTCATGGAATACGCGCTCCTTTTATAGGTCAGTTTATTCTAGAAACTTCCATTCTCGAAACATCTGGAAAGTACTCGTAACTACCGCTGCCGACTGACCAGATACCGAGAAGTGTAGAATGTTCTGGCAAAGAAATGTCCAGAAGGTACTTGACTCTACTAGTTCTGCTACTCGATACTAGATGGCGCTAGTAGTAACTTTATGTACCCGACATTCATTCTGGCGCGTAACAATATAATATACCTATTTTACTTTGAGTAAGTACTTATTTCATTACCACTGCAGGTTGCTGTCAACCGGCAAAGGATTACCACTGGGCCCGCGTGGTCTGGTACAGAAGTTATGGTCTTTTTACAGTGACGTGGGTCGTGGCCTAAGTCAAAACCAGTGTTGGCAAAATGTTAATCCCAATTACGATTAAAAATTGACGATTAAATAGTTAATCACGATTACGATTAATAATTTACACTCCTTAATCGTTAATCGCGACTGACGATTAGATTAGTTTAATCTAATCGTAATTTGTTAAGCCAGATTACGATTGATCTCGTCAGTGGCTAGATCTATCATAACGAAAAGTAAAAAGCACACAAATGATGTTGTACAAACTATGTTAATCATATTCATACGAACAACAGTTTTACAAATCATCCTTAAAGTTATTTAAATACATTTACTAACACACACCGTTTCTATCTTTCAATGCTAGTAATAGCAAAAAATATAAATGATTTAATATAATAGATAGACATACAGGATGAAACAAAAACATGGGCCTTGGTTAAGAGCTTTAAAGGCTTAAATTAGCTCATTTTACATAAAGGAAAATTCATTTATTTTTAAAAAGAAATGAATTAATGTTTCCTTTATGTAAAAAGACGTAACTTAAGCCTTTAAGGTAGCTCCTAAGACTACGAAGTTTGCCGCGTCAACTAATTAACAAATTTATAATAAATGAATCGTTAATCAAATTAACGATAAAGGATTGATGATTACACGATTACCTTTTTTACCTTTTGAGGAACGGAACCCTAAAAACTGCGAAATTGTCTTGTGAAATACCTTAAATAATTTTGAATTTTCGACGATCGTTATCTCAGAATATCACATTGTCTAGGGCCTCTTACAATTCTCTTGAAGTTATCTCAAACACCAACCAATTCTTTTCCAAAAAGGTACCTAATCTCCCGTACGTCACCCAAACCTCAGTAGCAGATTACGTTCAAATACATCTATTTAGCATTTGACATGAACAAAATGGATTCAATCTGCGCGAGCAGAACCTGACACATTTGATGTAACTAGACTTTATTGAACTGAAATATTATTTTATTGGCAGAGATTGGAAGTGTAAAGGATTGGAGCAGTGATTGTGCCTTGGTTTATTGTACTCTTAGTGTAGGTAACTGAAAACTTAAAAATAATAGAGCCTTGTTTATTAAAAACTAGCGGACCTCACGCGGTTTCACCCGCGTAGTTCCCGTTCCCGTGGGAATACGGGGATAAAATGTTACTTGCTGATAATGTAGCTTTCCAATGATGAAAGAATTTTTGAAATAGGCACAGTAGTTTTTGAGTTTATTCATTACAAACATAAACACACACAAAAATACAATTTTTTCCTCATTATAATATTAGTGTAGATGTAATATTAGTGTGGAAGCAAATTCTTAATACGAATTTTAGTAGCAGAAACTAAAACGTTGATTGGCATAGAATAACTCAATTGATGCAAAGCATTGGCATTCCCTACCAATGATATTATGGGATATGATTCTAATTTTCTATAGATAATTTTTCATTCAGCCAATGTTTCCCAGGACTACGTCTTTGTCTATTTGAAACGCGAACTAACTATTCGTTATTTATCCCGATTTTATGGATAGAATGGCGAAATTCAACGTTAAAACCGATCTTTCGAAACTTTCAGCGATTTGTCGAAGAAAGTTGCAGCGTTGACAACAAATATGGGACTCAAACAGCTGTGATTAAGTCACAAAACAAGATTATTGAAGATCATCAGCGTAACATCAGTAATTACTTCGTCACCATTACTGAACAGACGGGGGTACTTCCAGATTTGCGCACCAAAATTGATAAACTCGAACTCAAGTTTCAATAGAATCTTCGAAGAGCGAGATGAATAAGCTCCACTGCTGTTCTAACTGGATCCGACACACTGAACCCTATCGTAGAAATGCTCCTCACTTTTTCTTTTCCAGCATTCAGTTCTCGATGGAGGCGACAAACGCTGCTATCCTCATAAGCCTAATTAATTTTTCGCATAATACGGCATTCTGTACCAGATTATACTATTCATCAGATCTTACACCAGGTAAGAGAATTCAGTAAAGGTTTAAGTTCATAGCAGTGTAATAGTTGTTAGCTGTGAATTGATTTTAAGGAGATTGTGAAAATGGATACAGTTTTCTTAGGTAAACAGGTGGAATGATAGGCATTGTCAAGAAGTTTTTGATGAGGTGGCCTTGATTCTGAAGCGCGTCTGGTATATTTTTTGAAGCACTTATCGACGATTAATAAGCACGAATAAGCATTTCATACAAACCTAGCTTCTGCCAGCTTCGCTCGCATAAAATTTCGAAATCATCCCAAGGAACCCTCGGAAGGAATCAGATCCGAACAGCCGTTACGACATGAAGAGGAAAAAATAGACAAGCAGACACAGTTGCTTTCTTATTTATAATATTGTATGGAAAACGTACACTCTTTGAACAACACAAAATACCATAATTTTTGTTAATTACACCGTCTTCTGGCACCTTTCCTCTCCCAATCTGCGCACACTCATCCATCATACCACACACAGAGTCCATGTTAATGCACGAAATATAACCCGAGCGTTCGCGAGCACTGTGCGATATTTCACCAGGATTGCGGAGCCGTCGCGCGCGGTGCGACCAATTGACGGCCGTGATGTATCGCAGCAGTGCCAGTGGGGGACGACCTTTACAATGTTATTATTTTAATTTTTAAGCCACGGAATTCAAATTTTCTTATGTGTAGCTGTATAGATTGCCTGATTATAGCGGTGTGATAAAAGACTACCTGTTTACAGATTAAGAAATCATCTGCAAAGAGTCATGTTTTCATGAAATACACATGGGTACGAGGAAAACTGAATGGTATTCATGCTCGTACTCGTGGTGTTTTGCAAACTCCTGTGTGCTCAACGTTTAAAAATGCCAGCACATAACATTTACCCCAAAAAAACGGATAGTAGCATCATCTTATTCACTTATTGGAATAGCACTGCCGAAAGTCGACGTCTTACGGGATCTGGGAGTCTTACTTAGTAGTGACCTATCTTTTACTTCTTACATTGATAAAATGTTGTCCAAGCCCGGTAAAATGGTTGGTTTTATCAAAAGGAAAGGTCATGACTTCAAAGGCACATCAACTTCTTCATATTATGGAGTACGCCTCTCCAGTTTGGTGTCCAATGTACAGAGTACACTGAGTACACATCAACCGCATCGAACGAGTCCAAAAACATTTCACCAGATACTCATCACTTTACGATACAATGATCACAGCTGCCCTCACGAGGCGGACTACTCACTACTCACTGGCTCATTTTGGTTGGCATTCGCTCGAACAGCGTCGCGTAAACGACTATTTTCAAAATTCTGAATGGTCAGATATCCTCACCCCAACTTCTTTCTCAGTGTGCCTCGTCAATGTTCAGGTAGGTCAGCACGAAAACTCGACACCTTTACTGTAATAATAATAATATCTTATAATAATATCTTGGGACAACTCACACACGGTCATCCGATCCCAAACTAGGCAGAGCCTGCGCTATGGCAGCCGGACAACTGATAAACATACTTAAATATTTCTAAATACATACATATTATGGACAAATTACACCCAGACACAGAACAAATGCTCATCACACAAAGATTTGTCCTGGGTGGGAATCGAACCCACGACCTCCGGTGTAGCTGTCAGGGTCACTAACCACTCGACCAACAATCAAATCATCTTGCACAAATCTTGGCCGATCCGCACCGTTAAACCGAATGATGACTATCCGTGTTTGTAACAGTTGATATTGACATATACTCTGAGACAGCATAGCTAAATTTAAAAAAAAATGTTAGAAATTAATTTGCAGCCAACTCCCTAACTAGTCAATAATTGTTATCATTTTTTTTGCGTTATTTCCAATATTGTTAAAATCAATTCAATTTGTAGTCAAATCCCAGCTAGTCACTATTTATTATTATTTTTAATTATTTATTTTATTAGTTCAATTTCATTTAAACTCATTTAAAATAATTTCATAAATAATTTTTAACTAAAAATTACTTGTTTTCATCTATTTTAAAATAAAATATAAAATGATTATGTACCTATCATATTGTTAATTTATGTAAAATTAATTTAATATGTAGTGTCAAAGCGTTATAAGTTGTGTACGTGACATATTTACATCTTTGTTTTATGTAAATATGTGACTTACAGGTGTAATGTTCAATTTATGTGAAATATTTTGTTTATATGTCGTTGGTGTTCCTCAATAAATGAATAAATAAATTTCACTGATGTATCCTTCTAAAGTAGTTTTACGTATTTTCACGGCGTTATAAGAATTTCAAACTACTCAAACAAATATAACTCCAGTATTTAGGTAAATGTTATTTAAATCTGTCGAAACGGGGTATCATCGACCCTTCCCAGAAACATTGCCTGTCTGAATCCACATTCACATTGTCCTGCGTCACCTTCGTTTCCCCCCATCCTGCCCATTCACCAGCACACTCCAGGACTTGAACTAGTTAAATGTGAGGCAGACTTGTATGTGACACTTGCTCCACTCTGAACAGACACACTGGTCTGACACACACACACACACTGGTCTGACACATACACACACACACTGGTCTGACACACACACACACACACTGGTCTGACAAGTTGTCGTATTCGACACTAAAAGAAGAAGAATGTTAATTTAAAGCAAGAGATCTAACTGTCATGAAAGTGCTACTCCAAAATAAAATCAAAATACGCATCAAGACAATCAACAATTAAAACCAGCCTCCACCAAACATCGGAAGAGATGAAGAACTTTAAAAAGGCAAAAGGCAGAAGAATTTCAAAAGCCTTCAATACTGATTAGTATCTGCATAGCTGAAGAAAAGGCTCGCTTCTCCGCGCAACGGTTCAAATCAAGCGGAGTCGCGCCCCTTTCATAGCTCTTTGTTAGAGGCGCATTGTCAAGGAGACATGGAATAAGAAGCTGAATTGATTTTTGTGCCTATTGCTGTGGTTCCTCTAGGAGGGATTTCAATGCGGCAATGGAACTTTTAGTATTCAAATTCAAAATATTTCGCATAGACACTCACTTACATGGGCACTCATAAAACGTAAGAAGCTAGGACACTGTTTCAATAGGCCAGTTTTTTTTACATTCCATTACAGTACAGGTATGAGAGTTAACAGTGTGGAATAGTTAACAAAGTACCAAGAGTTACTTAGTAAGAACATGACAAGATCTTGGAAAGGAGACGTCTTTTCATTTAGGTTCGATTCCCGGGTCGGGTAAAGAGTTATTGGTATTTTCCACCAGGTTTATAATACATTTATTATTATTATTACTTATATTATATTTGCTTTGCTTTTATTTATATTGTATGTATAGTTTTCTTATGTATATTATTTATTTAAATGTTTGTATTGCACCTACCACCATTCCCCGCATCACTCAAAGGTTGACTGGTAGGGAATGCCTAAGTCATTAAGTCCGCCTCTGTACATTTGTTTGCGTACCGTAAAGCGTTAAATGAATAAACGCTAGGCCCTAATCATCATCTTCCTGCCGTTGTCCTATGTTACTTTCGCCGACATGTTTTCTTTTTCATTCAAGCCACCTATTTCAGGGACATATCTATACTTCTATACTATAATATTATTTATTTAAACTTTATGTACAATAGGCGGGGGGGACATAGGTGGACTTAATGCATCAAGGCATTCTCTACCAGTCAACCTTTGGGTTATAAAGACTATAACTGTTATTATAAATAGGAAAGATTTGTATTTTTGTCCGTGACGAATAATTTTAAAAACTACTGGACCGATTTGAAAAATTCTTCAGAAATGGATAGCTACGTTATCAGCGAGTAACATAGGCTATATTTTATCCCCGTACTCCCACGGGAACGGGAACTACGCGGGTGAAACCGCGTGACGTCCGCTAGTTTTACATCAACTGGTAAAGTGCAGCTACTGTTATATTTTACTATAGGCAGATATACCTCTGCCTAACTAATTAAGTATATTTTTAATACAATTTTATCAGCCCACGTTTTGTGTTTATTTAAGTTTAATATGAAACGAAGAAAGAAGTAGAGATTTCGATTTACGCAAACTTGCATCCTATTAAGAAGAAAACACTGCACTTATAATAGTTAGTATCTTTCCTCAGAAAACAGTCTAGACTCCAACGTACCGCAATAATAAGAAAAATGTATAAAACCCAGTTATTCTTCAAGTTAATACCATCCAACTTAAACTAACAGTTTTATTCACGACTATAACTTAATTTTATTCTTTGCCCACTTATTCTTAGGGTGATTTAACTCCGAGTTTATTCTGTGGCTCCTTCGTTTTATACCTACGTTCCGTGAAACTGGCACTTCTGCTCATTTAACTCATAACTCGACTGGAAACTGCAGAACAGTATCTATTGCGCGTTCATTATGAGAGGCGAGGAGAGATTTAGATGAAGTGCCAGCAATGGATGGTGTTATACCAGATACGATTGTTATATTCTGTGATGGGAGTTGGAGAATAGTTGAAAGGAATTGTGCAGTACTTTAAATTGCATCTCTCGTTGAATAAGCGCGCTTTATTTCGAATGCTCGCTGAAAGTGGATGGAAGTTAAATTTGTGGAAAGTTGAGTCGGTGGTGACAATGAAGTTGTTGTTTTTTTCTTATGTGCAGACGAGGAATCGTTATGGTTGAGTATTTTTAGGAGCGCTCTGTTATTATTTCTGCTTGACTTTAAAAAATTGTTTGTGTACACAAAGTGAAGTTTTTTGATTTTTTATCGCAGTTTTGGTTCAGATTTTCTTAGATACTTCTACTGTAGGTATTTTTAGAACAATGTTTACCCTGTTATCCATACATTTTCCCAAACCTTAGGCTAGTTATAACGAAACAAAATGCATTACAAAACTAAACCGGAAACATTGTTGCTTATGACATGTGATGACGCTTAAACAACTAAGCAGAATTTAATGCAACATTTATGATTACTGAAATAAAGATGTAATAATTCTATGATTGCATCATTAGTCCGTTTATACAGAACCAATTCTTAAAGTGTGTGTGGATGGTCAGGTCCGAAACCATGAGGAATATTGAAAAACACTGAAAGGATTGTCGACTCAATTTGATGAAATTGAAAACTAAACATTATTTGATTTTTGAGAAATCTGGGAAGCAATGACACATGGCAAACTAAAGGAAAGCGCTAATTTTTAGCAAATGTATCATTTCTTTCCATAATTTGATCCTTTAGTGACACTTTTGGATGGTGTAATAATACAGGATGTTTTTTTTTTTCTCAAAATCAACCGATTGGATTTCTGGCTAGAAATACCGATTTTTCAAAAATCCCATAATGCAATTTTAGTTTTTCGATATTTCTCATAGTTTCCATGAAAAACTAAGAAGCGAAATTAGTACGGCAACAAAAATAACCGCAACACCATCTATCCTGTCAGCAACTAACTACCAACTATATCCTGCATCGCGCAAGCAAAGTTCTCCGTGCGATTTGAACATATACAACAGTCCGAATATCAACTATCGGGCAGTTGCCCACCAGTCACAACAACCGTCTAGTCGGAGGATCCACCCGTTTCAATGGAGGTGTGCGGCACTTTACTCTCTGTTCCGCATATCTCTAAAAGGTGGTGACCACGCACACTATAAAAAATCACCCAGTTTATTTCATAATCATCGTCACCCCGTTTATATCATATAAAAATTATAGTTGACAATCCGTTTAATTTGTTTTTGAAAGCATTTCAGTGCTTCGAAAAGAAGATCATTTGATAAAGCTCTTGAAACAGACGTTGATGATTATTTTGTTTCAAACCACTCAAGCAAATTTACTAAGTATTTTGTTTTATTATAAATAAGGCTTCTATATATTAATAAACAGAAATAAATAACCATCCAAGAAGCACGTCTGCTTCCCAACTATGTTACTCCAAAGTTAAATAGAGCCACTTGAAGACATTTTCTAATAAAATTGTCTAAAAGTACATTTAGCGGCCATCCCGGGGGATATGCTCGGCCCTTTCTGCCGGGACGCGGGACAATACGCCGGGAATTGACTTCGGGATTCGAGACAACTCGACCATTATCCGTGCTGTGGTGTGGTGTGAGTAAGTAGCGGAGCGCGGGAATAGATAGGATAGGAGGAAAAAAAGAACCAAAATAAACTTCAAAGGGCTACCCCTGTTAAAAGTTAAACTGTTATAGAATAGCATAAAATAGAATAGAGTAGAGTAGAGTAGAGTAGAGTAGAGTAGAGTAGAGTAGAGTAGAATAGAATAGAATAGAATAGAATAGAATAGAATAGAATATTTAATTGCTCAGAATGTAGGTCTTATATATACAGTAAAGTGGTTACAATAGTATTAAAGAATCCTTGTACATTCTACCATTTTGGCATGCGAACATTGATGCAGTTCATCATCAAACACACAAAACATTGATACACAACTAAAACTTATCAGCTAGAAAATTCGATACGGAGTAATAACATCTATTTGTTAAAAGTACAGTTAGTTTGTATTCATCTTACACTCTTACATATGGGTTGCATTTGAACGTGTCTATTTGAGGCATTGCTAGTCTGTTACGATGTTATCACCTCATTGTATAATTTTGGGTTGCACGTAAATCTATAGCTGATAGAAATCTCAGAATATAATAATGAATGCTATAGAACAACATACTTATTTTTGTTCTAGTTGCAAACATTCTTGATGCACATTAATAAAACGGTGTCACACAGTTTTTGGTTACATTATAACAGCCGGACTTGTTGATCGTTAAGATTACGTACCACTTGCCGGTCTGTGGATGGATGATGGATGACTTTGACTTGGATCAGACACTGGAACACAGGTACTGGGACTCTTTGCGTCAGAAAGCACGTTATTTTTAGATCTTTGACAATAGTTACGAGTAGTAATAAGCCAGAAATCTGACATCCGTGCCAAGGGGTATAAATCTTAACCAGTTACTACTTTGTGGAGATCGGATAGGCAGTAACTCCACGTAAAACATTTCTACTCAGCTGCATCCGGAGACTGAAACCAGACTTTAATAAAGTTGGGAAAAGGCTAGGCTGGGCAGATAGGTTTCAAATTTTTATGAAAGTTGAATGCTGACTTAGTGAGGACTAAAAGTATCTACAATTTCGTGCAATTGCGTGCGGCTGCCGCGCGCGGCTAATGTGACAATAGTCAGAGTATGAAGATGTATGACACCGCTTCTGAAGTCGACCCCGCGCGTCTTTCGGAAACGGCGCCATACATTCCCATACTCTGACTATTGTCGCATGCGATAGATCGCTCGCGGCTGCAATCGGCCACGATGAACGCGTCTATCGCAGACCTCGGAAACGGCGCCATACATTCTCATACTCTGACTATTGTCGCATGCGGTAGATCGCTCGCGGCTGCAATCGGCCGCGATGCACGGAATTATACCTTTAAGGTACAATTAATTTGGTCGAATTGTACCTTAAGTCAGCATGCAACTTTCAGTTTGACTGACTAGCCTGTTGGTCGAATGGTTAGTGACCCTGACTGCTAAACCGGAGGTCGTGGGTTCGATTCCCACTCAGGACAAATCGTTGTGTAATGAGCATGATCGTTTGTTCTGTGTCTGGGTGTAATTTGTCTATAATATGTATGTATTTAGAAATATATAAGTATGTTTATTAGTTGTCTGTTTGCCATAGCACAGGCTCTGCCTAGTTTGGGATCCGATGACCGTGTGTGAGGTAAAAGAAAAAAAAAAGTTTGTAAATTTCTAGCGAAACGGAACCTGTAGGCGACTTCTGGTTGATTTCTTTCTTCTTTCAAAACTTATAAATTGCTACTGTTATAGGTATCTATCAATCACAACAAAAGTGCTCCCGCTTACTCTCATTACTTGGACCATCATAAAATATAAAAGTGTATTGGTGGTGCGAGTCGCTTTGTGTCCATACAATGCTGCGGCGTATTAGCTCGGTCTGTGCCTACCCTCGTATTACACCTGCGCAATCACATACATTCGGTACTACACTCGCTCTATAGTGGCTGTTTAGGGGATTATTATGGCGAAGTGAAGAAATAATTTTGGTTAGGACTTATTTTCGCAGTGTTAGCATTTTCCTCAGATTTTTTGGTTCCTTTTGGGATGTTAATAAATATGACGTCAGGTCGGCAATCCGCGGATAAGCAGATTTGAATAGTGCTCCTAGATATTGACACGCAGGTCCTGTTACGCGGGGGCGTAATAGCAGAGACATATAGAGTAAATTTGTAAAGTGTCCGTGGGGGGCCAAATCCGAAACTATGAGGATTCGTGAAAAACACTGAAAGGAGTCTCGAGCTCGATTTTGATGGAAACTAAAACTGCATATTTGAAAAATCGGTATTTCTGGCCAGAAATCGAACCGGTTGATTAAAAAAAAGAAACACACATGTTAATGTTGATGAAAACTACATACCTACTAGATTTTTGGAAAAAATATCATTAGTTTTTTTTTTTTGTTAAAAATTTAAAACGTGTTTTTTTAAATGTGCACTTTCCTTTAGTTTGCCATGTGTTATTGCTTCCCAGAATTAGATTCTTAATAGAGACACTTTCGGATGGCATAATACAGGGTAAGGTTTTTCAAACTCAAGCAGTTATGGCTAGGAAATCCGATTTTTCAAAAATTCTATTATGCTGTTTTAATTTTCATCGAAATTGGGCTCGAAACTTGCATTTGGCCAACCACGCACACTTTAAAAAATCATAGAAAAACTCGATGAAGTAGTGATAAATCAGTTATTGTATTTATAAAACAGTATCACTGCAAGCAACTGCAAATCAGAAGGTCCAAAACAAATAATTTATTTTCCTATTAAATTCGAATCCTATTCTCAATTTGCACGAAACACAGTCAATTATTTCCTTCCAGCATTAATAAAGGCTGCGTCACAGTATGACATAGAGTGAGTGACCCACAACAGCGTCTTATTTCGTTTCTTCTTAGTTTACCTTCATTATTTCATGATATTTTCTCTACACGAAGAAAAAGTCTAGTAAATTAGGCATTCTTATTATTTTCATGTTGTGCTATGACCCTAATATGACGTACCAATGCCGTCACGATTTCGATGTAAAAAAAGGAATCATGGAAGATATTAGACACATACGTTTAGCTTGAACTGTTTTGTATTTCATTTAGACTTAAGTTATTTGCTATATTTTATAAATGTAACTATGGTGCTCAGTTTCTTGGATGGCTTGAACGTCGTAATGTAAACTACAACCTATTAATTCAATTAAGTTTCTTTTTAAGTGAACTGTAATTTGTTCTTTGAGAAATAAATGTCTTTAAACCAATATTCTGAAGAGCTCCGTCTTTCCCTCACAGCAGGATCATAATGACATTTTGACGTTATAGAAGAAGTACTGTATAATGTCGGATGGAACCACTCCATCACTTCCCGTGGGTTTCGTATGAGGCGACTGTGGGACTCACCAGAGTATGGGCAGCAGCATTCTCTGTGCTACACTGCGATCGCCAACCCTCCTGCCAAGCGTTTCAATTATGGCGAACTTCCCTTTGGGGGAGGCCTATGTCCAACAGTGGACGTCTTTCGGTTGATATGATGAGTAGGAGGTAGTAAGAATTGGAGAGAAAATGTCGCAACATGTCACAATTATGTTTATCTTAAGTTTGAGCAACATCAGCAAAAACAGCCATAGTTGTCAAAAGAGCTCTATTTAAAAACAATTCCATTGCCCATCCCATTCCAATAATCCCTAAAGCTCAATAAATCCGTAATATTAAATTCATAAGTACCAATAAACCTGATCATGGGCCTACATAAATTGTGTCTATTTACTATCAATAATGTGGGAGCTGAGCGACCTTCACACCGGTCCCAAAACCGACATAAAAAGTATATCACAATCTAGGAGATTGTGTCATCAATCTAGCAGATGAACGAGTATTAGATCAGAAATTGATTACTTCAGGCCAAGACTGACTATCGACTGCTAAATGAGGTAGAAAAAGCTAATAAACGATCAGCTACGGGTGACTGATCAATTTATACTTATAAATACTTGTTTTAAGTTTCTAGACTTTCATCAAAGTGACTTTGTTACTTGATGGTCCAGACTAATGTTTTTCTTACCGTCAAAATAGATACATTGTGTTGTGAACTTGCAAATGTTTTTAATTTATCCTTATACTATCTTCTACATAATGACTTACCCATAACTTTTATTTTTCCTTTATTATGTTTTACCAATCAGTCGTGAGACTTAGCTAACAGTGATGAAACTGGCGCTGGTTGAGGATGGAGCCATTGCTTTAGTCTCAGTTTTCATCAGCGTAAAACATGTATAATTATGTATGTATGTCACCGGAAAAAAGCAAACGACGTGAGATTGTAAAATAACGCGTGAAATTGTAAACTTTTTTTCTTAATAAGACTCGAATATATTGGAAACTATGGAATTTTGAAGGGATTTATTGTGCACAAAACGATTTTTTTGAATTATATCGTGAAATTATAATCTCATTACGTTTTAAAACAATCTAACGGAGACTGCAATTTTACGGTGACATATACTTAACTGGCGAAAGAAATATGTATGTTTTTACTATAGTAGGCGCCAGATAATCGTGGAATAACGGTCATTGACCCACCTACAATTATTGACATTTTGAAAAACGGAATTAATGACACAAAGCTGTCCCGAATCATCATCTCTCGTGATCCTTAACATTGTCTAATAATGAAAAACGATTCATATTTAATTGTTCAGGTACCTATGAACAGTTATTAGGGAAAGGTCAATATACTTTATTCCACATTTATCTGGCGCCTACTATATCTACCTATACCTATCACTTCAAAAAACTAAGGCGTGATATAATATAGTTGCGTGCGACCATTATGTCTCGTGTAATCTAAACAAAGTCTCATTTAGCCATGATCCCCTAACCAAATGGGTCCATTAGGGACTACGTGTCATCACTACAGATTACTCCATAATTATGACAGATGTGTTTCTTGGGAACATAATTTGAGACATTAAACTACAATTTTAGACTCTATTGATGATCTGGAAGCACCTCAGAGACCCATTTGCTTTCGTTTGAAGAAATTGCGGGGGTGTTAGTTTGTCACGCATTTTACATTATTCTTTCGATTTATGATAGTCATGGGAATTCTGTGGGTTGAAAAGAGAGTGGTGGCTTCTTTCTTTTGATTTCATTCATTTAGTCATTCATAACTAGTTTTTGCCCGCGGGTATGCTTCGGCGGCCTATCAAGTACCGTCCTATCTAATATAAAGTATCGTAATTACAAATTCTCAGAACGTGCCAATTCTACTCATTTTTAAGCATATCGCATGCCAGTAGCAACTGTCAAAAATTTATGGAAATTAAGGCTTTTTTGACAGATTGTAATAGAGTGCAACATTCGCATGCAAATGCGAATATTGTTTAAAAAGAGTAAAATTGGTCCTCAAAGATAATCTCTTACAAACTTTTGAACACACAAATAGAACCTTTTTATAATATTAATTAAGATTAAACGCCTGATATGTTTGTAATTCTCGCAGGGTTTGTAAAGGTGTAATACACGAATTCTTACACGGTTCATCAATGTTTGTGTTGGTCTTAATATAAGAATTGTTGTAGCCAGAATAAATAAGCTGTCTTTATTTTCCTTCCTGGTAAGGATTCATTAGTTTGCCCAAGGGATTCATACATAGAACATTACTACACGATCGTAGGTAGGTAATCGCTTAATCTGTATTTAATGAGATGGCTAAAATGAAAGCTCCCTACTGATCAGACTGTCAGATTATCGCATTATAAACACTTAGCAACTGACTCGCTGCTCCAGTTATTTAAAGAGCTACTGCTGAGCATGAGGTTCTAGGTACGATTCCCGGGTAGGACAAAGTGTTACAGGATTTTTCTAAAAATTGGTGAGTAGCAGCCCAGTGTATGGATAACTGTCGAAATGTGGGTGTAGTAGAGAAACACCTCTGCCTAGAAATCTTAATTCCCGGATTTCTCATCATGAAAAAAAAAATTGAAAGGACACCTCTGCCTAACCTTTCGGGGAATATTTCTATTGTAATGTTCAATTAAGTACTTAGATATTTTATTGTTTTCAATCATTTCATCAAAGGGGTTATTGTCATCAATATTAAGAACAACTTTTACTATGGAACCAACAGATATATCGCAAAAAAACAGCTGTTTCTTCCTTTTGGTCGAGTTATGCAAACATGATTATGCGGTGGATTTTTTTTTCGCAGTTTTAGTCTTGGTCCCATAGCAAACCTGAGATAAGTGCATTGAACCTAATTCGGCGTTTAATTTGTTACACTGTAAAAGTCTCCATTCAGCAGTAAGGGTTGATTGCAAGGGATGTTTAACCATAAATAAAACAAATGCATGTAAAAACAGAATATATTTAAATCATCATCACATTTTCGCATAGAAAGATAAAACGCTACATCACGGTAGTTGTCCCATGAAGTACTAGACTTCACTGCGAGTACAGTCAATAACAATATCTTTAACCTATTTATGTTTTTTTTTTTAATTTGACTAGCTTGTGCCCGCCACTTCGTACGCGCATATCCCGTTTTTTCCCGTCCTCGTAGGAATTTCGGTTAATCCTCTCTTACTAAGGAACCTAGATGCCAAATTTCAGCTTTCTACGACCAAAAGTTTCAGCTTTGCATTGCCTGTCAGTCACTCAGTCAGTCAGTCACTCAATCACTCAGTCACTAGTAACGGAAGAGTTTTATATATATTGATGATTATTGCTTCTCTTGAGTATTCGCTACGTGTTTTATTATACTTTATCTTAGGAATAAAATATCTAATTCTCATTTATTTACGAAGTATTTTATAGAGTTAAGTTGCGGTCGAAATGAAAATAAAAAGGACGACAACTGAATTTTAATGCAAATTCAATAATATTTTTATTACCAACGCAATTCAAACCGATTTGATTTGATAAGCGTCACAATTTATTATGGCTTTAAAAAGTACTTTTTATTTTTATTTCAATCACATCGTAATATACGTTTATTTTTCAAACATTTTATGCAATGCTTTTCAGATAAGAATTTATCTAAACATTGTTATTGACTCCACCCGCATTGCGAATAAAAATAGATCAACAAAATTTTAATTCACTAATACTTATTGCAATATTTACACTTCAACGTAACGTAGATCCTTTTAATAAAGGGAACTGTTTAAAGGAAAAATATGTAGGTTTAATAGAATACGGTCTACTTTGCAAGTACTAAAACGTTCTATTAAGCCCGACTTTGGATAACATTTCATTATTTCATAAATATCCCTCTATCTATATTACAGATAATCTATAGACAAAACGTCTTATAGGTACAATATCGTAAATTATTTAGAGTTTTTAATTAACAATATGATAAAACGATTAAATACATGGATTCTTATAAGGAACCCTGTTGTTTTTATGTACAATTTTACAACTTATTATCTAAATAGATTATATAGACAGACATCTAATATTATTGTTTCGTTATTTATGAGTATTGCTTAAACAAATTTACATTGAGCCGAAAGACACAAGACCTTAGTTGAGCAACTTAAAATTACTTAATATTTTGTTCTAATCTTCACGCGTGACTGTTATTTTACGAATAAATCAATTTGCAACTTACATACAAGTTTTATATTTGGTGTATTTTAATATAAGTAAAGTTTTTAATGGAGACAAACTCATCGACTTAACTTTACTGTGAAACTATTATAGAACTTGTAATTGATGTATCAATTAAAATATAATTCTTGTCAAGAACTAGAACAACAAAACCATAGCTCAAAAAATAAATTGGTTGCGTACCTATTGACATCACCGAGGTGCCTGAAAACTTGAACTTTATTTATTTTAAATTAGAGTATTATAGTAGATTCCTTATTTAGTATTTGAGTAGATACCTACTGAAGACTTTGAACTGACTGAGCGTCTTAAATAAAACTTAAGGGAATGCAAAGTATGTTGATAAAAACTTAACACTTTTGGACTTGCAATTACGTATAATGTCAACGGCAGCGTCATTGCGAAATCGTCTGATATTATTAATTCACAACTAAAGTTTTATTCGCGTTATGGCACGAACACTTATTTAATACAGAACATATTGCCTTTCATTAAAATTGAGCAAAACAAAATGAGATGAATGTAGACTTGTAGAAGTCTCTCTATCCGTCTTATTACTTTTTATGCTGCCCCGGTCGACGTCATTCTGTTAACGCCGGTTGTCACTGAAAACCAGCGCTGTGGCTCTGTCTCGCACACGAGTCCCAGCATTATGCTGAGTGATTGCCGTTTCGCACAAATGTGAATATCTTCATTTCTATCATCATTCATTCTATCATAAACTCTTATTCTTTTTTTTCTTTCATTCTACTAAGGAAAATCTTTTTTTAAATCGTCTCGAAAAATTGTGATATTAAATTGGAAGTCATATTAATTTTTGACGTATTATAATAAATAAACGAGACCAGAATGAAATTAAATTGTAAAAACAGTGTGAGAGCTTCTTAAATAATATTCAACTCAACTCGCTTTCAGGAAATTAACAAAATATTTTAGAAGCGCTTGAAACATACTTTCTTGGAAGATCATTGATTGCCATGTTTATTTCTAGGTATAGTGTTTTATAATATATTATTCTACAAAATAATGAGCTAGTTATCACCTACAAAGAAACTTTTGATATGATATTAAAATGTGTTATATTTTGAACAAAAAAGTAATGATTCGGCAAAAATTTTGAAATAGATATTATTGGCTTTCGTTTTATTTTCAAATTATAAAAATAAATCAAAATTTTTCGACTTTGAGATCAGTAATATCTTGGATTTTGCTCAATCATTACTTTCTTGCTATAATTTTCCTAATATTTTCATATAAATTATTTGGCAAGTTATTTACATATTACTACCTTGTCAAATCTCGCAGTGCATTGTCTTCCATCGACATTGTCATTCGTACAGCTAAGATTATCTAATTTTTTTATTAAAATCTATTATTACAACTAAATAACTAGGAGGGGTGAGAAAATGGGAGAAACGCGTGGACGGAAAGGCGAGAGAAAAGTAATTTATAAAGATAAAATATGAAAGAGAAATAGTTTACAGTTTTAAATTGAATAATTTTGTCCCATTTTTAATTTGAGATTTTGCTAAAAAGTAAGCAAAGCTTTGAGGAATACCTCTGAAAATAATGATGATAGATTTTGCAATATTTTACACTTCAAATAAAATCTTTGGTTTTCTTAATTATTTCACTGCACTGTCTTCTTTTGTGCTATAGACACATGTCTTTTCATTATTTTATTACAACTAACACTTTTTTGTCGATTGTACATTTACACTATGGTACAGTTAGAAGAAAAACGATTAACGATAAAATTCAAAATTAAAATAATCACAACCTTAAAAATAACTAAAGCTTATTAATATCGCTTCTAAAGTTCTTTGGCATATAATACTGATGACTAGAATATCAAGAGCTCTAAGCAAGCTATACAATACCAATACATTTTTACAGTAAGTTATAATTTTATAAATTACAATTTTAAATACATTTTGATATGCTATGTTTCTACGGCTAACACACGACACGTTCAATTTATTGGTTTATCACATTAAGTATAAACATTATTTTGTATGTGAGTGTACTTTGTACAATTTGGCCGTCCGGTAGATCTCTTATCAAAAGAGAAGAACATAGATTTTGCTGTAGATTTCTCGATACAAATTATTCTGGAAAGTTCGCCTAATTTTGGCACAATTATACTGCCAGAAACATTGTGAAATTTGTAATAGTAGTATTTTTAGAAGCCTTCTGATGAGCTATTATAGCTTTCTCTGCAGAATTATAGCCTAATGTAGCCTTTTTCAGCTCATTAACTATGAATTAACTCTTCCCAATACATTACAGTCAGCTTACCAGCTTCTAACTTCGATTGGACTGATACTTAAATATCGTTCTACTTTCAACTTTCCTACAGAATAACATGTATCCAAAAACCTCCCCACAAAACAAGATCTACTGAGTGAAGACGACCAAATAGTCCGTGGGCTAGGTGCCGCAATGGAGTATCTTCCTGAAGGCCTTCCTGAACTCAGGGTTGAAGATGGTATAGATGACTGGGTTGAGGAACGAGTTGATGTAGCCCAGCCACGTGGTCAGGATGAATACCGTGACTCCAGGGTCGAAGGAGAGGCCGATCTTGTCGCAGATGGCGCCGAGGACTGAACATGTGAAGAATGGAGCCCAACAGAAGAGGAAGACACCTAGAAAGACGGAACTGTGTTAATTATATCGGAGGTTATGAAACTTTAGATACTTATGAGGTAGGGTTCGTATGTTTTTGTAAAGCCCTGCTTTTTAGATGACCTTAGAGTTATTAATATAAACGATAAGATTGTCGAGACTTGATTTTTTGCACGTTTGCTATTAAGTTTATTACAGCGTTTTCTAACCGATTTTGGCCAAAGTAACCGCATTCCTTGGCTTTTCATGGTGGCTGCGATCTCAGATTTATTGCGCTGTTTTGCTCCGAGAACATCATTGACGATACGATAAATGATAGCTGTTGGTGGTCTAGCATTGAAGTCGAGGTGTGATAAACTTACCTAAAACTATAGCCAGCGTCTTTGTGGCTTTTCTCTCTTTCTTCGCAGAAGACTTCTCCCGCTTCTTCTTGCTCGCTTTATTGGCCTTGTATATTGTGAAGCGGGCTGTCGCTGCACTTGCTTTCCTCTCCTTCTTAGAGCTAGACCCGTCTCGCAGGTCAAACTGACTGGCTGTGACTTCGTCGTCTGATCGAAGAGCTAGGGAGACGTTTCTAGAACAAGGAGATATGAATAATTTCCTGAAAAAGTGGCATTCATTCAAGTAATGTCAGAATTTTAAAATATAAAACATTGACGACATTTATGAAGCGTATGTGAAATCCATTATTAGAGATTTTCACAGTCGTTATCGCTGATAGAATGGTAGCTACTTTGTCTAGGGCCTAAGGTGAGCTCATTGTTGTGGAATTATTCAAAAGAGTCACCGCGGCTCTGGAACTCAAAGGGCATTTGGAGGAACATGGATGGATTTTAGTCAGTTAGAGTCTGAAGCTCCCTTCTGCTCCGCCCAAAGCGGAAAGAAAAAAAAAGAAAGACAGCTCTATAGGACCAACTGGCATGACACTGGTAGCTAAGTACCCTATGTTACGTAGTCAGAGTACTTTGACTAGATAGATCGATAGTCTTTCGTTTTTCAAATCATAAAAAATGCAAATATCGTCTTGCAGAAAGTGGAAAAATGCGCATTTAAATCATTTGAAAACTTTTATCGAACAATTCATGAGAAAAACTAGCAATTCTCTACATCCATTTTTGGGGATTTTCTACCGCTTCCGATTCAAAATTTGCACAGCTCTTCGCCACAAGTAAGAACAACGAAAAACGACAGTTGCCCGAATAAATAGAAAAAACTTTGTACAACAACTAGGTACCAGAAAAAATACGTAAAAGTTGTAGAGGTGCGCTGAAAACTACAACACAGTTTGTAACTACAGCAGTTCGCAACTGTACTTTATTTCCTTAAATTGTGCCCGTTGTTACGCGATGTTTACTATAGTGTGGTACTTGCCTAACGTAGTAAGAATGAATTACGAAGTGGAAATAGTTTTGTCTTACTTGCATTAAACTACACACAAAGTTAAACTACACTTTTATATAGCTTATTTACTAACTAGTGGCCGCTTGCAGCTCCGCCCGCGTGATTGTCGAAAATTATGCCAAGGGAACAAACTCTCGGGATAAAATCTATCCTATGTCCTTTCCCGGGACTCGAACAATCTCTATACCAAATTTCATCCAAATCGGTCCAGCCGTTTGCGCGTGAAGAAGTAACAAACATACACACACACTCACAAACTTTCGCCTTTAAAATATTAGAGTGATAAGTGTGACGTGATTGTAAGATACAATTACGCATGAGAGTATTGCCAATGCTGTTTTTAACACGCTTTTATTAGCTTCACCTGTATGTTTGTATGTCTGTCTGTAACCGACCCTTTTGAGCTCGATTTTGCCCTACTTTGAACGATCAGATTTAGTTCAAACTTTGCACACCTGTCAAGGATCGATGACAATGCAAGAATTCAATTAAAATATCCGATTATCCGAATTAGATTCGCCAGGATTAATTAATTAAAATTAAAAAATATTCTAACAAAGCAAAACATTATCCATAAATACACACTTTTTTATTGTTCACAAAAAAACACATTCTATTTAACTAACATTTAACAAAAAAAAAAAAAAATTTAGTTTAAAAAACATGCTTTATAGAAAAATCCAACTAAAAATAGAAAATAAAATTTAATAAATTTGATTTAGAATAGTGTAAAAAAGAAATGAATGTACATTATTGTAAAAAAGCGTGGGATGCATAGTGTCAATAGTTATAAACATTTTATTGACAGATAATGAGTAGATGAATCATCATATAATATCATCAATATCACATAATATCTTAAAAAGCACTTTAAAGTGCACCCCACGCTTTTAAAAATAATGTACATTCATTTCTTTTTTACACTATTCTTAATCAAATTTATTAAATTTTATTTTCTGTTTTTAGTAGGATTTTTCTATAAAAGCGTGTTTTTTTAGTTTTTTTTTTAACTATTTTTGTTTTATTCCTAACGTTCGAACTACAACTGCGTTTTTTGAGAAAATGTAGCTTTATAACGGACTATTGAAAAGACATGATGTTTTTCTTGCAATGTCATCGCAGCAGTTCTACAGTGATTGGCTAAACATTGATTATTATGACAGCTAACCTGTACTACAGTACAAGGGAAAGGAAAGAAGGAAGGCATGAGCCCTGCAGTACACCACTGCAGGGCTAAGGCCTCCCTTCCCTTCTACTTTAATCTGTCCTGAGCAATCTGAGCCCAACCAATCCTCTAGATAGGACTCCGGCTCATTCCACCATCTCCTTTTGGGTCTACCGCCTCCCCGGTTCCTGATGTTTAAGTTCCCAGTTCTCTTGTGGCGTGCGGCAGATATGGCCTGCCCAGTTCCATTTTAATTTAAACAGTAATATACCTTTACCCGTTCCCCATTTTACCTTGAATCCGTAGTTAACTTAGAAGTCTTCCCATTCTTCTTCCACTTGCCATCGCAGCCCATGTTCTTGAGCACGGTGGCATCCTTCAGCCCCGGGGACCCGGGCGGGGACACGTGCTCTCTGATGGTGTCCTCGAGGTTGGACGGTGCGTACCCCGAGTCGTTGTTCCCGTTCGGGTCCTGGATTGGTTGAGCTTTGATGTTTCGTTTTGGCGTGCTGGAGAGAGAAGCGAGGGTTAGACTTGGTGGAGTATGAGGCAGACGTGGCTCTGTAGGTATAATGTTGGTGGGATGTCGACTGTGATCCGATGCCATGCTGGCAAATAATTGTAACATAGAAAACCTCTCCGTGTACGTCACACGTAGCCGAAGATAGTCTGTCACAGGGTGTTTCAGGGTCATATTTAAGGGTGTTGTTCTGGGATACAAATCCTTTTTTGAAGTGAAAACTTCTTTAGGCGCGTTGAGCACTTCTTGGGTGAACAAAAATCATGGAACTCGCGTCATCGTCACCGAACGCTTTAGCTTTCACTTAGTTTTTTTTTTGCTATTTTTTCATTACTGTTTCAAAGATAAATACAACAGAAAAGTAGTAGCTTCATTTGACTACTACAGATAAAACTATCTACACGCTAGCAATAAAATATTTTACCTCGTCTAAAGGCTATAAATGTCTGGACCCATGTCTAAGCGTATTGTGGGAGAAAATAATTACGTTTGACTTAGAATCATAATTAACGTCTTGATTAGAATAGAGCCACAGACATATTAGGTAAATAAATGCCTTTGAAACTATAGTCCTTCCATTATCAGGTTCTATCAGATTCTAGGTCTCCGGGGCCTTTGTTTGTCTATAATTGCTTCATGAGTAAATATTACACTCAAAGCAAGTTGTAATTCAACAACAATATTGATTACAGTAACCTAATTACGCGAAACGCCACATGATTTACTCCAAGATATCATTTTGGTAAGAAAATTAATTTTGCTAACAGTCATAATTAAATCAACATTCAGTCAAACCGGATTCAGCTGAATACGAGTATTTTTCTTGGAGCGGCTGCCTACCAGACCTCCACAACGCGTCAACTGGGTGACACGGTACTTCTTGCCAAGACTGGTCCGTAACGACTGTAAAAGATCTACAAATGACAGCCGGGATCAACGGCTTAACGTTCCGAGGCACGGAGTAGTCTCGGTATGTTAAGATGGCCATAGACCGACCTCAGCAAGCGTTTGCTTATCCTTGAAAATCGACCAGTACGGCTGTTATTACAGCCACGAGGCCCTGTAATCAAATTAACATTAAACAGGTAACTCTTTTCATAGTCAGAGTTGCTTTTGAGAGTGTTGAAATGTAAAATGTAAAAAAAAGAATTTGGAACCAGAATACTTTAAATTATTGAGTATGTGATGTATTTTTGGGAAATAAAGGTATTTAGTATTTTAATAAATGGTGACCGTGAAACTGCTGTGTGAAAATGATTAATGGCTGATCAATTTAAATGACGAAATTGAATGACGAAACAACAGACTCATGATGGGACGTTTCACCTAATATTTAGTGTAGGTGATGTCGTATGTTTTGTTTTGTGTGTTTTTGGATAAAACTACTAATCGTATCCTACTTCGGCCTAGCAAAACCTACATGCTATAGTAAAACTATTAATTACGAGACTACACGTTCTTTTAAATAATAGATAGTTAATCCCTGGAGCGGCGCCAGGGCAAACTGTTTTTGTAGAAAATCTTACTTAGCTGTCTCCTCCGCGACAGTCGCCAGCATGAACTCCGTGGACTTGTCGTTGGGGATGACGTGGCACTCATCCGCGTCCGCTTCCAAGTCTGCTGACCTCTTGTCGAAACTGTTTACAGAAAAATAAAATAAGAAAGAAACAAGTGGTTGAGCGATTGACTGCTGCGGAGCGTGTCGCGGGTTCGATTCCCGCACGGAACAAATATATGTATGGCCTACAGTTCCGGTCTAGTGTTCCGGGTCTGGCTGTTTGTGTATGTGAATTTGTATGTTTGTAAACGCACCCACGATACACAATTCCTAGTGAGGGGCAAAGTTTAAAAAAAAATAAAAAAAATTAAAACAATAAAAATACAAAACTAAAAAAAAAAAAACTTATTAACAACTAAATAAAACCTGTTTCACTGCTAAGCTGTATCAGGGCCAAACATGGCTATCACCGAATAAATTAATGAAATTCACAAGTTGATAGGAGGCATTTTTCGAAATCAATCCACCAAATATACCACCTAAAGCATGTATTTGATGATTTTGATCACTTATAGGCTAAGCAGTTGGGCAGTGTTGACAACGTGGGCCAAGACACTGATGATTAAAAGTTATTAGCTTCTGCCAGCAGCTTCGAGTGAAAGTCGAAAATAATCCCAAGGAAAAGTACTCCCGAGATGAAAGAATCCTGTGTCATATTCCGCGATATGATCGACCCTTGTGCCAAGTTTCTTCCAAATCCGTTAAGACTTGAAGAGGCAACAAACAGATAGTCAGATAGACAGAGTAACTTTCGCATAATTTATAATATTAGTATGGAAATAGTAAGTATGGACTATACAGAACCAAAGCATGTTAGCCATGCCATGGCCATTAGAATTTAATAAAACTGTCAATATTGGCAATCATCAAAGGCAGTATGAAAATTAGCACCATTCCAGGGTTTTATTTACTCCCTACATCGTTGAAAGTAAATAGAAACGTTTCACCTAATTACATCTCAGACGAGCATTCTAGACAAGCAACATTTATTATTTAGCTCGTGGTAATTGAAACAGAATCTCCGTAGTAAGTTGAGTTCTTATTTCAATGTAGGTGCCATTAAATTCCTAGAAATTTTCGAGTTATTGCCTCACTACATGAAATAGATCATGCTAGTAAACAAATAAATAGCTCCATTTTGGTGAACTAGATATTAATTTCAAGAAGTTGATATTATTTTCGCAAAACAGCCAATAATGTCTTGATCCTGGTTTTATTCTGATCATAATAAAACTGTGGTTTAATTCTCGTAATTACGATAAATACAGTAACTTCTTTTAGTCATTTGTTTATAAGGAAAATAAAAAGTCATACAACTGTTTTGAATTATGAATACACCACCCAAAAATGTGGCCTCATAAAATATCGTAAAATAAAAATGTCAAATAGAAAATACTAAGATTGTTAAAATCGGGCTGCGAATGCCGTCGGTGTTCTTACGTATACCTCATTTATTGTACACCCCATTGGTAGCCACTACGTACAGACGGAACTCGTACATGGTGAGAGCAAGTCGTATGTACAATGCAACCTGCCGGGAAGCTGATATCGACATTTTAAATACTAGCGTGGCTAATTTGAAGAAAATTTTAAGTACCTAATAGCTTCTTCGAGTGTCAATAGTTATTTACAAGATTTTATTTGTTTTTTTCTGTTTTGTGTTATATGTATACCTAGTTTTCTTTTTTTGTCAATTTTCTGTCTCAAGTGATACTTGTGAAAACTTGTAATAGGCCATATTTTGTTTAAAATTTTAGTTACTGTATTTGTTTAGCTGTAAGTTTTCAAGACTTACTAACATTACCACGGATTCGTCTCATTGTCATAATTGTTCTGTTAGCTATGTCTCCGATGTTACACGTGTTTGGACGAATGCCAAGATTGGTAACGCCCGGCCCCGGTCAAAAAATCACGATTTCAATATTTCGTCGTCTCGATTTCAAAGTAATATTTGTTCTGACCTCCGAGTTTCTTGTAAAGCAATACAAAATGATAACAACAAAGCAAACATAATCCTTTGTAATTAAAATCTCAAGCCTTACCGTAGTATTTCGCCTCGTTTGCTCCAACATGTGTGCCACAGGTTATTCCGAGACTTAAGAAAATAATTATGTTATACTCTCTACCGTACTGCACGCAATTTGGCGCTCTCGTCTACCAATTTCAGCGAAGCTTCAAAGTTGTTCTAAAAGTTGTTATCTATCTCACGATCAGTATTGGCTAAACGTCTTATGTTCTTTGCAGGATCATAATTATCTACGATTTTATCAATTCTGACCATCTTTCTACACCCATTTTGTTTTTTAAATACTTGCACTGAACAGGTTCGGGATTAGTAGTTAGGACTACGGTTTTTATTACTATTAATTTCTCTGTTTTGTAATGTAAAATATATTACTTACTATAAACAACCTTTCCAATAGCAAGTTTTTTATTCTAGCTTCTATAGTTCAAATCTTGTAGTGTTCGATTTCTACATGTCTTATTGTTTTCGCTCTCAGTTCTCACCTGTCCTCATGCTCGTCCTCATTGCTGCCAGACCCAGTATTGGTGGGTCTGTCATCATGTAACGCGGTCTCCGCCAGCCTCCTGGTCTGCGCCACGTTTTCTATCACCACGGCTGTGGTGGCTCCAGTGTTGGGGTCACCAGATACAGGCGGCTTTTTTGCTGCTCTCTGCTTTTTTGCTCGTATTCTTAACGCCTGGGAAAATTGAGGTCAAATTAAAAGAAATATCTTTGGCTGTGCTAAAAACGGGCAAATTATGTGGGTGATTGTACTCATGAGTATTTGTACAACTTGTGACCAAACTCCTAAGTCCTAATTATATCTTATACTGTATGAGTTAATTTTGCAGTTATGGATATTGATCCTAACATAGTTTTAGTAACCATTGATTTATTTAACAAAGCGAAGTAATAATCAACTGGTTCAATTTTACTTCCATAAAAATTGCGATTGTTTATTTGATCCAGTCTTCACTTTAACTTAAACAAATCTAGGCCGATCCGCACCGTCAAAGCGAAAGATGACGATTACTAACAGGTTTACCTCCAGTAACACCGATATTGACATATTCTGTGACAGCATAGCTAAATTCATTATGCAAAAATTGTTAGAAATTAATTTGTAGTCAACTCCTAACTAGTCATGCTTAATATTTTTTAAATTATGTATTTCCAATATTTTTGAAATCAATTTAATTCAGTAATTTTTTAATAAATATTAACTAGTCACTATTTGTTTTTAATAACTAATGAAATCAATTTAATATGAAATTTCTATTTGGTGTAATGACAAAAGTGTATAAGTTGTGTACACCTAAGTGACATATTTACACAGAATAATGTAAAATGTACGTAATATCTTTTGTAAATATGTAGTTGGTGTTCCTCAATAAATGAATTAATAAAATGATTTAAAAAAAACAAATCTTAATCTCTCCCTATTCCAAAGAATTTAGTTGTAAAAACTCACACGTGTTACGACTTCGACCTATAAAGTTAGCCAGCTTGCAAAAATACAACAGAATCGTATGTAGAGGTACCTTCCTACAAAGTTGTACACAAACAAACCCGGGGTGGTGCCAAAACGTGTGTACAACATGTGCGGGCTAGTGCACTGCTCGCCTAGCTACGGGATATTTAAAACTTTGTTCAATGAAAGTTATTTAGTTTCTAGGAAAATTGTTATTTTATTTTACTGGTAGGATAATCTTGGTAAACACTTGAAGTTTCGAAATGTGTCATTATCGTCATTTCAGCTTACAGAACCCAGTGTTGGACATAAGCTTACAAGTGTCACCACATTAACCGGCCCTGTGCATCTCGCATCCAGTGGATTCCCACACCCTTACCACCTTGTGGTAGGCCTTCCAAATCTGCATCTTCCTGTACGTTGGAATGTGTCTAGTGGAACTAATAAAATTATAATTTAATTTTTCTCTAACTGTAAAACTACTGTGATAAATACCTCTTCTAATAGGTGTGAGCGACTTCCCTCACTAATTAAATTCTACATGCCATACCCGAAGCATATCTTAGAATCAGGTATGTACGCGAATTCCATCAAAACTAAATAGTTGGAAGTTATGTAGATTAACGTGAAACAGGAAGCCAGAAAACCATTATCGTACCCTTCACAAATAAAAAACGTAGCGGAATATTTGTTGAAATTCGAATCAATTTACGTCTGAACAAGCTATGTCAGCCGTATTAAATTTTCTCTCATTCATCTTAAAACCGAGGTTTTTGCCAAGAGCTTTAATGGATAAATTCACATCCACATACATTAACCACAATCAACCCTAATGCCAACTTAGAGGTCACATATTTCGGGTCTAATTGAAACTGGAATGGTAACCTTGTTAATACTGATCTAAGTGGTGGTTTGGTATTCCTACGTGCTACATAATGGAATATCGTAGATAGTTTACTGACCTATTGTGGAGCTATATTGGATGTATTGTGTCTAGAAACATAGCACATTCGTACGAGTACTAGATGAAAGTGTATTGGTTGCGGTATTTGTGTGCTAAAAAAGTTATTTGCTTTTGTGGCCTCATACTTCTTTCTATCCCAAGAATTTTATATTTAGCAGTAATTCTAAGCTCATATTATGTAGAGTAGAATTCTTTCGGCTTAAATGATTATTATTACTGGCATTACAGATGAGGGATAACTCTACAAGGAATAAAAAAAGTATCATACCAACCTTAAAAATATTATAATAAAGAAACATCATCATGATGCAGGGGATATAGAAGGATCCTAACGAAGAGTAGATGACGTAGTTCTGGCTGTTGAACAGGCACTCGTCGAAGTTCCTGTCGGGCGTGTCGTTGAGCCCCAGCACGATGGGCGCGCCGATGGCTGCCGAGATCAGCCACACCAGCACGATGGTGAACCACACCCGTCGGTTGTTCTTGTGTTTCGCGTATTTAATGGGTTGTGTTACTGCTATGTACCTGGTGAGAGATTTGATTGTATAAGCATTAAGTCCACCATTTACCTTTGCATGAAGTTGTTTGCAAGTTTAGTGCAAAATAGACTCTTATAATGATGGACAGCAATGCGACACGACCTAGTGCTGGAGAAATATGTGAAAATAAATCAATAATAATAACGGCTTCACGTGTTTTCTGACGCACAGGACAGTCACACCATGCACTAACTTCCGCACTTTTGGGCTGATACGCTGATACGCTGATACGCTGATATATGAATTCGCTATGGAAAATCAATTCTAGCCCGATCTAGGAGTCGAACCCATTACTCCACTCGGCACTCACGCTTGCAACCACGAGATCTACGGGGCAGTTAAAACACTATAGACTACTTGTCATTCTCATTATGCTAAACATTATTTGACAAGGGTCTTGTTGCTTGATACATCTTGTAACCTTTTGGTTACTACAATATTGAAAGTGTCCTAAACTTGACCCTGTAGTGTTCGTCCGAGATAGAAGATAAACATTAGGGCTTTCTTTACAAAGGCTTTCTGGAATAAACAGATGAACTGGCGAGCCACACTTTTTATTAAGGAGAAAGTCTTTTTGACATGGAGCACAATGGGGACTATTTTAGCAATCTAACCCGTAGACTCTGTGGTCGTTCTTGTTTAACTATTGATAGGCTCCGTTTGACCACAATCTAAACTGATGGAAGGCGACGATGTAGCACGCTTGTCTAGAAGACTAGAAATAACCTCACTAAAGTCAATAGGGAACCTCTTGGTTTTAGCTATCAAAAACACAGATTTTGCTCCTTAGTTGCACGTACAATTAAAGTATTCCCAAAACGTATGGTAATGTATAGTTAGCGATTGGTTACCAAAACGAACGAAACGGCTTTCAATTTAGAACGATCATCCTCAAGGAACTGCCCTTGGCAACCATCTTGTGAAAGTATCAAGGTATGCAACAGTGACCTACATATAATCATAATAATCATAATCATAATCATTTATTTGCTAATATGGGTAATTACATAAAGTTGTTAAAAAATAATAGAGCACAGTTCAACCATATTACGCCTTGAGGCATGCAAATGTCGAGAATTTGCTGCACAACATTGTTACAATACATGCATGCGCCAGTCATTTAATAATTAATAATAACACAATTTTGGTCACCGCGGCAAACAATAATGATTAACTAGCAAATATTAATGTCACAAAAATAATTAAAGAATAACAATGTCATGTATTAAGTGAGAATGTCAAAATTATATTTATAAATGAATGTCAAAATAATGATAATAGATAATTAATTAAAGCATAAATCTGATGTCACATTAACAAAAAATATTACTGAGAACAATTATTATATGTCCTTACATTTTCTCTCAAATAATCATGTATACTATAATAACATTTAGACAGCAAGAATCTCTTTAATTTCTTTTTAAACTCATCGATGGATGGACTTTCTAGTATGGACTTAGGTAAGTGATTATATATACGCGGTGCCATACTGAAAATGCTTTTGGAATACAAGGCCGTCTTTTTAGGTTTGCAACAAATTTTATCACTATGCCGCTTACTTTTGTATTTATCAAAAAGATGTTTGTTAGTTCTTGCAAACCTAGCAATCTCATAAATGTAAACACACGGCAATGTTAAAATATTATATTTGACAAAATATGGTCTGCAGCTGTCAGTCTGTTTGATATTAAACATACCCCTGATACACCGCTTTTGCGCCTTAAATGCAGTTTCCTTATTGGTGGAACTACCCCAGAATATAATACCATACTGAATCAAGGAGCCCACGTAGCCATGGTATGCTGCAAGCACAGCAGAAGTGTCCACCGTTTTTGCCAGCATATGTAGGGCGTATGATTGCTTGTTTAGTTTTTGATTTAAAGTATCAACATGTGTCTTCCAGTTTAAATTATAATCAATTGCCATGCCTAAGAATTTTGTTGTTGCTATCTCATTTATTTTGTTCCCTGTATATTCAATATTAATGTCAGTAAATTGGGCTTTACGATTGCGAAATATCATAATTTTAGTTTTGTCAAAGTTCATTTTTAAATTGTTACTAGTTAGCCAATTTATAATATCATTTAAAGTGCTGTTTATATCATGTTCTAGGGATAACTTGTCCTTACTTGTAAATACCACAGTACTATCATCAGCAAACAGTATAGTGGGATGATTAGTTACTTTAGGAAGGTCATTTATATAAATGATGAAAAGCCGAGGGCCCAAAACACTCCCTTGTGGGACGCCTTGTTTGATTTCTCTGTATTCTGACGTGTAGTTAATTTCAGTTCTTGTTTTCGTGCATACGCGAGTAACTAAAGTGGACTGCTTTCTGTTGCTAAGATATGAAGCTATCAGCTGTAATGGAGTGCCCCGGATTCCATAACTGTATAGTTTATTTAATAGAATTTGGTGATCCACATAATCAAAAGCTTTACTAAGATCCATATACAATGCACACGCCGGAATCTTATTGTCTAGGCTAGTCATAACTGTGGTCAGAAAATCATAGACGGCCATATTGATGGTTTTATTTTTCCTAAAGCCTATTTGCTGATTAGCAAACAGATTGAAATTTTCAAAGTAGTTATTTATCCTGTCATAAATAACTCTTTCATAGACCTTAGATAGCACCGGTACTAGTGCTATGGGCCTATAACAGTTCATATTGTAAGGATCATCTTTCTTAAAAAGAGGTTTAATAATTGTTAATTTCAGTTTGTCAGGAAAATATCCATTTAGGATCGACAGGTTGATGACATGGCTTAAAATGCAGGATATTTTAATTGGCACTTGCTTTAAAATTTTAGTCGATATACTATCATATCCAGTACTGTTGGTATTTTTTAAGTTTAAAATTATTTTGTGTACTTCTTGGGGTGTAGTTGGAGACATAAATAATGTTTTCGAGTGATTAGGTATGGATTCTGTTTTTTTAGTGCAACTTGTGTTCCCTTTTATTTGGTCTATAAAAAAATATTAAAACCGTCCGCAATGGTCTGCGGATCATCAGTACAATGTTTACCATCTATATTAATTTGATTTATTTCGCTTTTTGGCACATTACGCATTGTTTTTCCAATAACGTTCCAAGTAGCCCTACATTTGTTTTGAGCTGTATGGATAAAGTGATTATTCTGAGACTTTTTTGTCAGTTTTATAACACGTTGTAATCTACTCGCAAATTTTTTTAAATTAGTTTTGTTTGTGATATTTCGATTCTTACGATACTTCCATAATAATTGCTGTTTACGCATGCAGCATTTTTTTATTCCTGTTGTCATCCATCGTGGTCGCATTTGAGAATAATTATCTTCGAATTCGAATATATGGAAAACATAGATTGTAAAATAAAGTAAATAAATCATAAAAAATGTCAAAAGCTTCCTGTGGGTCATTACTTTCAAATACGTCATTAAATGAAATTGAATTTATGCAATTATTAAATTTCTTAATATTATCTTTATTGTAATCTCGTCTTTTTACATACCAATATTTTAGGGAGCAGCTAAGTTTTACGGGACATGTTAGTAATTGTGCCGTGTGATCAGACAAGGCAAATTCCATAGTTTTACATTTACACCCACGAATGTTAAACATGAAATTATCAATGCATGCTCCACTAATAGTCCTTGTGGGTTCAAATAATTACTAATAATTAGATTGTGACAAGCTAGTGTTTCCATTAACATTGAAGTCATTTTGTTTTTGACCTTGGTGGACGGTATATACAAAATATTACGATATTATGATTCAAAAGTTCGATGCCTGAGCACTCCAGAATGCCTTCGACGCAATATTGTTTTAGTGAAGTAATTGGTTTAAATGCATGATTATTGCGCACTAAGATACATGACCCTCCTCGGCGATTATTCCTTGAGAAGAAGGATCCTTGAATAAAATTAGGTACATTAATTAGATCCGTATCAGTATTCAGCATATTATGCTCTGTAAGGCATACGACATCTACTGGATTTCCCGCGTCTTGGAGTGATGACAGAGATATAGATAATAGATCCATTTTTCTAGCAAGTCCATTTATGTTTTGATGAAGGATGTTTATACTTTTATATACGAAAAAAATCAGATTTCCTTGAGGAATTTGGAATTTCAGGATGCGTTTCAGTTTCGGGAATTATATTATTTGTATGTTCATTGTCCTTAATATAATATTTTAAATTGTCAAAAATATTTCTCATTCCACAATTGTTTAGTCGACCACTGTTATTTGAAAACATGGTATAATCATATAATAAGTTTAAATTAGAGTCAAAAATTGCAGCATAGTCATAAATTTGTATGTCATGATATAGTAAGCTATTGAACATTTCAATTCTCCAGTTAAACATACCAGAGTAATCGTTACACTTATATGTAGGGAGACATAAAACAATATTTGTGTGAGTTAACATTAAGAGGCTTTCCCTAATGCTGGAAATTATGTTTGAATAATTGTTAGTTTTATTAAAATCTTCACTACCCATAAGAATAACACAATAATCTTGCTTAGTATAATTAGTTAGTTTTGTTTCCAGATTACTAACAAGCGTACTTATTCCACAGTTAGTTGTGATGTAGTGGCAAATCTGATGGTTCGGAAAGGCGTTGTGTGCTATGGACAATACATTGTTGGTCTTATTACTGCTTATTAAGCACAATTTGTTTTTTATAAATTGCAGTTGAGACGAGTTGTTATCATTTGTCTGACGACTTCCAGTGATTTCTTTATCTAACTTCAATGCAGTTTTTACTCTATTAGAAGTAGAGCCGCATCCTTGAACGGTATTTTGTGTCAGGCCCAAATTAAGTGTAGAATTCTGTTCTTTGTTGGGAGTAGACAATCTCACATTTTTTTTAGGGGTTTCAGTTTCGCCTGTTAATTTTCTTGTAACGTTCTTCACTAGTTTATATTTGTTATTTAAAGTATTAATGGTCTGTTTTAACTCGCTATTTTCTATTGACAAATTGTTTATCTCCTCATATGTACTATATATGTATGTAGGTACGAGTATGTAACAGATAACTCACCTATCAACAGATATGGCGACGAGGTTGAATATGCTGGACGTGGAGGAAGTGACATCCATCGCGATGTACACGTCGCACACGAAGGCGGGCAGGCCCCACGAGCCGTTTACCTGGAACAAAAAACATAAAGGTTAGGTAAATGATTTTTATGCAAATGAAGCCACTTGGTTCAGGGAATCAGTATCAAGTTAGATAATGGATAAACACTGTGCCTACGCAACCATTATTTACTAAAATCGGACAGATCTGACACTTAAAGCTGTTCACAGTTGGTACATTTGAGAGCTATTTAGTAAAAATAGTAAGAACATGTTTATTCGGCACACTCAGAAACACACCAACAACGTAGAAACAAAAACAGGGAGACTAAATTTTTAAAACAACAACATCGTGGTCCTCACAAATACGTTCAGTTCAGCAAAATGCAAGACAAGTTGTAATTTGGCGACGCTGTGCTAAGTAGTGTAGTAGATATCTATAGTTACATGTTGCCACGTTCAAGGCACGGCCAAAAATGTACACAGTAAACATAATTTATATTTCAGACTTATTTGAACAGAAATCCTCCAAGATTATTTCCAAAATAAACACAAGGAAATCACGATTCAAAAAGCAGATAATCCAAAACCAGGAAACCAGATTGGATCTCAAGATTACACACAAGTATTATCACAAGGGTCTCCCAAATTCAGAAATAAACGCCTCGAGCCTGATATTTAATTTAGATTAAACAAAACGTGTTTATAGAATGGTATTGGTATCCAGTTTGGTGTGATACAACAAATGTGACCATCTGTCACGCGCGTGATTTATGCCCTAAACGTGATGCAGCGTGTCACACGCACTATGAGTGACAACAGATTATGTGGAGGTTCTATTTGGGATAGCCGAATGGGTGTGTTCCTCATACCTTCTACAAATATTTGCAATATCTTCGGATTAGTGTCCGTTAACGGGACATGTTACAAAAGTAATCCTAATGTATAGAATGTTTCGCTTAGAGTACAGTTGGTTGCACGTTAGTGGTATCAGTTTGACTTTGAGATGGGCTGGTATAAGACGGAGTTTCAACAGAATAAGAGGCCACCTAATACCTACTGTTTGTATCCGACTGCCCCAGGAAGCTAATATTTTCTTATCATTAACAGTAACTGGACGCAACTCTTAATTGAATAGTACAGATAAATGTCTTCCGAAAATCGTGGTTATATTTAGTTACAATAGTACCTTGTTATTAATGTTGCTGTCTCTGCCGCCAAGTGACATGATTCTGAGTGTGGTTAAGGCATTCCTAGGCCTGTTGCCTTCACAAATTTTATGTTAATAAATGATTCAATTGGTAACACTATTCTTTAATAACTCGCGAAATATTCGAAGTAGATCCCCAACCAATACTTTTCAAGACAACAGAAGTAAAAGAACTTATATCCCAGCCTACCCATACAAACCTTACACGTGTTCCATAACCAACAACATTGCAAACATGTAACTTTTCCAATTTGCCAGGCCGCAACCTGATCACATGGATCAGCCTCGCATCAGAGTCATGAATATTCATGCTCAGGCATCGAACTGTGGACCGAGCACACGCCGCCGTAAGCGTAAGCTACGTCAATATGTGGGCTGTTGCTATGGTAACAGTGGTGGAGTTTTTAGGAAGTTGTGTGCTAATATGGACTGTTTGAGAGGATCTTTGTAGTAGGGGTTGGATTCCGAGGTATCCTAGAATACGTTTATTTTTATTTATATATATTTGAATATACACCAAATTAAAAACAATATGTGAATGTAGAAAACCTTTAACTAAAGAAAAACATACAATTGGCGGTCTTATCGTATTCCGCGATCTCTTCCAGCCGGTCGATTCTGTAAACATGTCAAAGTGAAGTGAAGTGAGCTGTCAATCCATATAATCAAGATGGAATGACAGCTCACTTCGTGATCACTTCACCCAAGCCTTCACTTTGACATGTTTACAGAATCGACCGGCTGGCAACCTGGAATAGATAGAGATAGCCTGGACACGAAATGGGCTCTTTTTTGACTTTCTTTGCTTCTTTTTGTAAATGAGAAGTAAGAACTCCAGCAATTACATCACATCATTTACGTAGAAACTTACACGTCATAAAAGAGTTGCCTGCATCCTTAGCGAATGTCAGTTGATTCCTCCACCTCAGCTGTCAATCACGCACACGCATATACTACCAATAGCTTAAAAAGATCCAACAAAGGTATAATTTTAAAAAGACTGTACGTTCAGACAAGCCTACTTCGGATGAAATTCTCATCTACAACTCTGTTTTCAATGAATATTGTTCTTCAGCAACAATTTCATATACAAGACGATCAGGAAATTACAATCCAGGATTAAACAGTGAAACAAATAAAACTTTCAAATAGCTTTATTAAATCCAAAACCTTGTTCGTGACGTAATCATACTTCCGGAGGCCGGTGTCCCCCACCCGGTGAACATAACGTGCGTCCGAAGTTCCCCATTCTGCCCTGACCTCTGTCTTGTCCCCCGTTTTATTACTTTGTCCTCTGTAAGGTAACGCTGGAGAGGGCTTTATGGCTTTAGAGTGTACGATACGGTGACGATGCGATTAGGTTTTTTTAATGTACTTGAGATAGGTTAAGTTGTATTAGGACTTGATTCACGAGAAGACAGGAAGAGGATTGATATTGTTTTTAGGTTTCCCTGAATTAACAATGGTGATTATAATATAAATAGATCGACACACAACAGAACACAGCAACAATCGAAGATAAAAGAGACATCAAAAAAGATGAAATAGTAGAATAGTTAAGAATATAATAAAATACTGTTTGAAGAATAAAAACAAATTCAAAAAGTATTACTTTAAAAGGGACTTTGTACCCTTTTCTGCAACCAACGTTAATCCTTTCCTTTCCATAATCCTCGTCTTCGTCGTCACGGGCAAAAATTACTCAAAATAATGTAATAACTTATTCAATTATTTTGAGTAATCATTTATGTCGATTCTTATTGTGTCTGACTCGTGGACACTGAACCTGTTGAGAGAAAAATAAAAACTGGTAAAAAACAAGAGAAAACGAAAAATCATATTTAGCGTCAGATATAAAAATAAATCGTACATTATAAATATTTAATAAGCGCACATCTGACACGTGCCCCTCGTTGCACATTATAAACGGCCGCGCGGGGCACGACGCAGGACCAATGTGTTTTCTTGAGCACTTTGCTATTAGTAGCACTGCAGAGCCGAGGATACAAGCAAAACGTACCTGAAATGAAAGATACCTTTTCTGTGTGGATATTAGCAGAAACGGGAAAGACGGGGCCACAGATAACCAAAGGTTATCTTTGGACAGGGCAGGTAAATTGATGCATCATTTTATAAACGATGTTTAGGTAAAACTAACAAACAACAATATGTAGACAGTGAGGTACAGACATCATTCTACTTTCCATGTTGCTGATATTTAATAGAAGATGAAGTATTAGATCTGATGAAATAGATGCCTCGGGACAAAACAAAGGATTGGCAAACCAGTAGGATGTTGATTGACTAGCAGTACCTACACCATGGCTCAACCCCATTATTATTTTAAGTTCGTCCTGTCCAGTCATAGGTGTTTTGGAAGATATTGCTGTCAGCAACAAGACAGCAATTTGCCTCCTTACAAAAATACTTTAAAACAGTATTGTTCCAATTTGGGTGTACAATGGAGTGAAGAATACACCACATCAAAATTTAATCTAATTATACGCAGCCCAAATAGGGATTAAAGTATTTTAGGTAAGCACATAAAGCAGTGTGCACATTGCTCGCAGAACAGATGGTCGATGGGGTTTAAAAGTTCTGGAGTGGCGACCGCGTACCGGAAGACGTAGCGTTGGAAGGCCTCCCACAAGGTGGACCAATGAACTGGTGAGGGTCGCGGGTAGCCAATGGATGCGAGACGCGCAGGACTTGTTCTTGTCGCAACACTTGGATGAGGCCTATCTCCAGCAGTGGACGTCTTTCGGCTGATATGATGATGATAATGACAAAGCATAGAGCTTATAATTCTGATGAACTCAGAAAGAGACTGTGCCACTTGAAAAGTTCATCATTAAGTGAGGGATGAAGTGAGTAATAAGTAAGGGTACTTACCAAGTCTAAAACTTATTAGGAAATTGCGAAACAAAGCCTTCAACGCCAAAAAAAAACAGAATGCCTAGTAACTCAGTCTTGTTTTGCTCTTACATAAAACTCGCAGGCTCCCAGTTTCTAATATCAGCGTAGGTATGTGACCTCCTTCCGTTATAAATGACACTAGACTAATGTAATGTGTTTTCGTGAAGGCCCGGCCGGCGGCGGATAATATTTGATGTGGCATCTGTTTCCGCTTGTCATAAGCCTATTAATAATGAAAGTAAACCAATTATGTTAAGAATTTAAGGTGGAGTATTTGAAGTTTGGATTAAATGAGAAGTGCATTATGAAATGGTGACAGACAATGTGACAGTTTAGTGGGTGTTGTAATTAATACTGATTAAAATCACACATAATTTGGAACTATCAAGAACAAAAAGACTCAGGGACTCATTTTTGAGTTAAGCTCGCCTTTGTACATGAACTATTTTTTAAATGTGAATTAATATAAGCTGTTATGGTGTACAATAAAGAATTAAAGAATTAAAAAGACTACAAATATTTATCCACTTGGCCAACACACTCAAAGACAGCCGTTATGACTTCTTTAGAGGATAATAGTTTCTAAGTATATATAATACGTTGATAACGACGTTAATTAAATGTACTTTTATCTTCAAGCCCAGAATAGCAAGGCGAGATAAGCTTCAGCCAAAACTTCTTCATAATACTCTATGTAACTACGGGACTACAGTCACTTGATCTCTCATATTTCTATTATAATAAGAGTCATGTTATTAAGACTGAGAAGAGATAGATGGTGTGGATAATTATTATATAGCTGGGAAAGAAGTGAATAGTGAGATGTTGGCAAATCTAGATACGTATGGAAGAAAAAGACATGCTGCGCCAAATCTTAATATATTATGAGTTAGAACAGAGATCATGTTTAGTTTTGGCCATTATACCGGCTTAATGATTATGCTTGAGCAGATTCGACAAATACCGGACAGTATGATCTGGTGTTACCTTTGCTGATTGATTGATCTTATTAGGATCTTCGTATTACTCATGATGATTTAAACATGTGAATAATATATGGGATGATGAATTGCCATAACAAGAAACTTTTACTTCTTTCTGCTGCACGCATTATAGAAAAACTACGAAAAATAAGTATCAGGTAGTTATGTTATGGGAAACATTCGCCTGGAAGTTGAAACTGATTCACCCATAGTACATTCTAAACCAGTTTGACGAACACAACAAGAATTCCTTAACAAACACATATTAAAGAAAACAGCCAAAAATAGACACAACACAGTTCCCGTCTCCGATAACAAACCGCTTACAGTCCGTAATATCATAAAAAGAAAGGCATTCACATTTACGCTCACTCATACTCGCTTAAGGTCCTATAAAGAGGCTCAGAGGAAAAATATAGCAAAACAAAGGAGATCGTGCACAAAAGTATCGCGCGTAGACACTCGGTTAAGGAATAATCGGGCGTTTATCAGTGCGTTTGGGTTAGTAGGGCTGGTTCTGTTATGCCCACTGGTTTTCTTCGGCCAACGTTGTGTATGTATGCTTGTCACAAATTAAGGGCACAAAAAAGAGCAACAAATTTAAACTCTCGGTTACTGTGAAGAGTGAAGGAATGCAGTCGCTGTGCTCGAAATTGGCTAGACGACATTATCATCATTATCAAAAGGAGCAGACATCGTTGGAACCTGAATTAGGTTGGCATAGGAGCCTGGGGTTTCAGTGGGTGAAGTCGGGCTGTGGAAAGTGATGACGATACTTATTCCGTATATTGTTTGTAAATATCATTGAAAAAGAAGTCCAATTGGATATTTTACCGAATCGGTGTTATGATTAAAACAGGAATTAAAATCCAGCTTTTTTTTAGGTGCTTTCTAGATGGTTTTACTAAAACATTGAGGCAAGTCTAAATGATTGTTATATTGTTGAAAATACAACATAGCACTGTCATCTACACTAATATTATAACGAAGTAAAGTTTGTAAGATTGTGAGATTGTTAGCAGGAAGTAATCTCTGGAACTGCTAAACCGATTTTGAAAATTCTTTCACCGGTAGAAAGCTACATTATTTGATTGTAATGAATATTTTTTTTTAATGTGAAATAACCATAGATATCGGTTTTTTTTCTATATCTCTATGGAAATAACAGTTTTGTCAGTTAATATTACCAGTGCGAAGCCGGGGCGGGTCGTTAGTTTACCTCTCTTAACTTCATTGAGTCTACTCGTGTGTATACATTATTTGGAATCATTGAACTGAGAAAATGCCTCAAAATAATTATCTAATATTTCAAGTTTTTTCTTTTTCTTGGAAATTTGTATTTATATTGAACTGCTAGGTGGGAACAATAGTTTGTCATAACAAATAATACCTAAGATACCTATTTTGATGAAAGCTGAGGTCTCATTATTCGTGTACAATGCCAAGCTATTATTTTGTATTACCTTCTGTAACAGAACCTTCATACACAAAAGATATTTTTTCTATTTTGTCACAAAATAAACTTGTTTGTGGCTGCTTCATTGCTAATGCCTATCTGGAGTACCTCCTGGGAAATAGCACTACTTACAAGGTTAACATACAAAAATAACTAGGTTTATTGTACTTACAGGTCTAGGAAAATTGAAGACCTTTCATTTATTTATGCGCCAACACACCGAATCAAATTGAAATACGCTTTGTATACATCCTTAACAAAAAAGAACTAAATAAGTTCTTTTTTTTTAAGGATGTAATGTCATGAAATGACTTCTTCCACTCTGGGTGGAGCGGAAGGACGTATCTGACTCTTACTGACTAAAACCTATCCGTGACCTCCTTCAAGCTGATCTTAATACTAGTTGGAAAAGGCAGAAGATGATGAAACCTGCTCAAGAGTAAGGAGAGTAAGGTAAGTATCTAATAATATTCTGCCTGGGTTGCGGAATTTTTTCGAAAGGGTCACCGCGGCCCTAGGCGCAAAGGGTTTTAGAAGGAACAGGGATGGGTTTTAGTCAGTAAGAGTCTGCCCTTACGCTCCACCCAGAGCGGAAGAAGTCATGATTTCCCATCCTTAAAAAAAAACGTGTGCGTCTTGGGACGCCCGACATAAGTGATAACTTAAACGAATCTAAGTTGAACTATTTAAAGTCTAGTCTGTCCGAAATACGACTAGCGCTGTGGGTTAGAGTGAGAGAGGAAGAGCCTGCCTACCGCTGCCGTATGCGTGAGAGAAAGGGAAGCCAGACAGACGGGCATCGTAACGCGTTACATTACGAAGCGGTTTACCCTCCCATAAGAAGTTATTTAAAGTTATACAAAAAGGCTTATTTTGATTTAATTATCATTCATCATTATGGAAATAAAGTAAATTACTCGTAAACAAGATCAGCATTTATAACTTTATTCGCTTTCAAAAACCATCAAAATATCCATAATTTCCGGAGCCCTCTTCAACCCACAAAGGACCTTTAAAACATGTTGAACAGTAGCTCAGCCACGATGTATTTATCGGGTCTGGTATGCGTTTACTTAGGACTGGGACGTACTACACATGCTGTACATATTCCCATGTATACTGTACATATTCCCATACATATATCGTATAGTCACATGTCCGTGGACACTCTGCGGTTAACTGTGCCCAGTTAAAGGTCGGGTGAGGTGACCTCGATCCTTCTTAGTGTGGGTTAACCTGGTTGTAGATGGGTTAAACGGGATTGTACTTGAACTTATGGTTATTTTGTACTGTCGATAAACGGTTTGAGGTTTTGCGATTATCAGTTTGGCCCCTGCCTATTGAAAGAGGATTACTGTATGATTTGAATTGAATAATCAAATTGCTGGTCCATAGAAGAATGTTGTTCTATGGAAATTATTTGTTCAAAAATCTAGTTTACTTATTTACTGGTTTTGACTTTAAGTAGACTAAGGGCCAGTTTCACCACCTATTACTTAGTTCTGGTTAACTCAATGTACTTTTTTTATTTGTTCAATAAGTAGATAGTCACTATTTGGACATCGTGAAACAAACCCTCATTGGTAACCTCAAGAATAATCTTATCATTTGGTAATATTTTTTCAGCTAGAAGGGCAAGCAGCTTGCTTTAATAAAATACATACTTATCAAATGCCCGACCATAGATAATTTAATTAATTTATGACCTCATAACTTCGCCATTTACGAACCGATTTGAAAAATTCATCAAAATCGGTTCAGTAGTTTGGTTTTTAAATCGAAATAGCTGGAAAAAATATGTTATCTAAGTAAATGAAATTGCGTATTTTGCTTTCCTGTGACTTTCCAGTGGTATTGTTAGGTGCGGGGACCACCAAAAAAGGAAAAAAAAATCAACAAAAATACAACCGACTTCCAATTAAAAAATACACTACAAAGTATAAAATAACTTTAATTTTGGAAGTCGGTGCTAAAATACGAAAAAAACAAACAAAAACACTGACTTCCCAAATTAAAGTTATTTTATAATTTGTAGTGTTTTTTTAATTGGAAGTCGGTTGTATTTTTTTTAAAGTTTTTTACTAATTTGACACAATTCATGAAGTTAGTACCAGCCCTAGTTTAAGTGAGCGGCCGTATCTCCGTCCGGACATGCTCGCTCCATACAACGACGGGGAGCGTCACCAACGAGTGGACGCGGGATTATCGCTGATAGATTGTGTGTGCTGATGTTCGGGTTGTTTATAGGTCGGAGTTACGGCTTGTTTTGGGGGCCTAACTATTCATTGAAAACGTCTATACCGATAGGGTCTAAGGCTCTGTTTCTTCATAATTTCTTCATGTCTTACCTACTTTTTGTCTATCTAATCTAAGAAATATTTTGATGTTCGAAACTGTAAAAACGAAATTGATACAGAAATAACATTTTAACTTAAAAAAGATAACAGCAAGAAATACAGTCAAAATTCAAAATTCTTTATTCCTCCCAGACGCGACGGAGTCTAGGACAAACTTTGAATACAAAACACAACTTTTATTCAACCTTTAAAATGGTGAGAGCTACTAACTTCGAAATCCCTACCGCACTGCTATATCACTTAAGATTTTTTCATATTCAACTGCCGTTATTCCCAGAGCGGGCTGCACAAACTTCTCTTCAAGTTCCCTCAAGCGAGATTCGACTCTATAATCGATGAAGTAAGACACGGAGACTGAATATCAAAGTTTGTTCAAGTATTCCCAATGTGACAGCCAATCGTGGTGAAGTAGAATCGCTCTACGCCAGCTTCTGTTACAAGAAGGCTATCCTTTTTAATACAGCCTCCTTTTTACCCTTTGAATTTGAAATAATACAGTCACGTGGTGCGATCGTGATCGGAATATTGTGGCTAGGGCTGCGAGCACGCGGATGTTTTGGCACATTTCGGATATGGTTGCGGTTATTCGGATACGAGAAGGGTTGCATATTTGTCAAGTAAGGGATTGAAAATTGTTGTATTCCGTTGTAACGTGTAAGGAATACTTATAGGAACAGCCTCGGGCATGCAAATTACGCAATAGTTCTTACTTATGTAGATAAACCGGCGTCGAACCGTCTTCAGAATTTCTGTCTATATGGCAGATCACGTAAAATCGTTTATTTATGTTTCATTGCGTTTATACAATGAGTTATTATGGTCCCTAAGTCGTTGAAACCCTTATAAAATAACATTTTAATGATATTATTCTGAACCTATGATTTTCAACGACTGATAATTCAGGTGCATTCAGTTAAACTTTCAGCTGACCTCACCAAAAACTAAGGCTGGGCAGATTGATTTATCTTCATCGACCTTTAATTTTTTACAGCACATTGGTAAATAAACCAGAATGTGATAAACTAGCGGACGTCACGTGGTTTCACCCGCATGGTTCCCGCTCCCGTGGGAGTACGGTGATAGCCTATGTTACTCGCTAATAATGTAGCTATCCATTACTGAAAGAATTTTTCAAATCGGTCCAATATTTTATTCGTTACATCCAAAAATACAAATCTTTCTTCTTCATAATATAAGTATATAAGTAAGTATAGATAATATTATATAATAAATAACTCATTTATTCACGGTACAAAATTAATAAAAATTTTGCGGATATTCTTATTCAGATATGTTGGAAGCCCTAAACCGATCCTTAAACCGATGTGTTCTTATATCCGCGACATTCTGTGGAATAAAGTTTATCGTGTAATATGATCGAAGTCGGGCCTGCTCCGTAAATCTTACTGGCTAGGATAGGCTTCGAATTTTTAGTGCCTGTTCATACCATGCTGGAAATACGACAGTATCATTCGTCCTTTGTTAGGGGGAACTGGTATGATGTATGTTTTCATTATATTTGGTAGGTAACACCTTATACTCGTCTAGCTGTAGAGAAATTTCCGTATTTTTTAAATTCTTTCAATCACACCTCAGTCTCAAAAAAATATGTAGTACAATCTTTAATTTACCAAAGATTGTTGTCGCTGAGTTGAAATAGCAACTTGGATTTGAACGTTTTTTAGTACAATAATAATAATTGACCTTCTGATATCTCACAGAATCATAAATAAAATTTAAACACACGCGCTTAATTTCAACTTAGTGGCACACTTTTGAATTGTAAAGTCTCTCGGTCAGTCAGAATGATGAAGCAAGAAAAAAAAACGTGCAAGAAGAAACCTACTTCCTTTTGATAAATTATATATATTTTTCAAATTAGTTATAAATAACACTTTTACGACAATTTAAACTGCATAAATCAGACCGGTAAAACGAATTCAGAGATCAAAGTCTCTTTTATAAACCATACAATAGTAACCATATAATGGTCAAATGATACGTGAATCATGTAGATAGGTAAATTTTAAAGGTGGTCATTTGAGGAAAGAACCAGCCAGAGTTGAGTGGATCTATCTATCATGTCATTGTCATCATAACATGACTTGTTGCTCCTGTATGTGAGAACAATGTAGCTAATACCAACAAAAGCAGATGTGCATAATAATACCTGTCACTTTAGACATATTCGACCGCAACGCAATACGTATTGATGGTCATTTGTCAGTCGGTCATCATTATCATTGTTCCCAAGTTAGCTCTGCTCGAGAAAATCAATAACAGGGGTTACGGACTAATAGATTGATGTCATAGCCTTGTAGATAGTATTAGTGGGCATAACTTCCTCATCCTAAATTGTTTCCACTGCTGCTCTCTGACTCAGGCCGATTCTCTCTCAGAGAAGAGTGTGAGAGAGAATCTGACGTAATCCAATATGTGAGCGCAGTGTGGGTTACTAGGCAGTAACCCACACACAGTTATTTCGGAAAAATCCATTTTACGAACTAACTGTGTGTACAAAAGTAGTAAAAAGCGTTCGGATGAATCAATAAATCTGCGTAGCCTTTTCCCAACTAAATAATATTGGTGTCGGCTTCCTGTTAGATCGGATGAAGCTGTGTAACAGAATTTTAAAAAGAACGACTGCCTATCTGACCTCCAAAAGTAAATGGGTAAAACGGTACACTTTGACAAAATTTTAAATGAATTAATGAAGAATGAAGCGATGCAATATAATCTAAAAATATTCTAAGTAAGATTTATTTTATCCAGTTACTTCACACTGCTAGACATCAGCGATCACTCGTCATAGCTTATTATTATTTTTATCTCACTTGACGGTAAGCGAAGATGTGGTCGAAGATGGAGACGCTCGCCTAGAAGTATTAGACTATTCACTCTTCACTTAAAGACTCCCAGATTGTAGCTATCAGGAAACACAGACTCTGGCATGGCATTTTACTGGATTCAGGCAAAAAAGACTTCTTTGACATTTATGTTATTGAAAAGCTTCATCATTTTCAAGATCACCAAACACAATAATCATGTCACGCCAAAGTAACTTTTATAATACGATTTCTCTGAATATTTTTAGAATGTTATTTTCTTCGCTCAAAAGTTAGTGAAAGAAATTCGTTTGAGTCATAACAATAAGTCCTGAACGACAAAAGGTCAATTTAATTAGCGACTACAACAAAAAATAAAAGTTTCTAAAAGCAGCTTTGATGTTTTTCAGTCAGAGACGAAAATTAATCAATTGGTACTCGTACATAGGATGAAGTAAAACAACCAATTACAACGGAAACTAAACTATTTAAAAGCCCCGCACAGAAACATTCAAAACTGCATACTTATAACAATGGCATCCTATCGTTTGCTCTGAAAAATAAAAGATTAAATAAACAAACAGACTACCTGTACCGTCAACCGCACCATCACTTTCCCTCAGGTGAGATTGTGGCCAAATAAAAAAAACACAATGAGTGAAAAGATCACAAGGCTGTAGGGCTTCTACACTATAAATCTAAACCAATATACGAGTAAAAATTTACAAATTCGCAAATCTGCATCTCATCTCACAGTTACCAAACAACCAAAAACAATATTTTCCACTTACTTAACAATAACAATCACATAAATGGCGACAATCACACACAACTACCATTTCTTCCCAATTTACCCCACAACTAACAATTGAAATCATAACCCGACACGATCAAGTCACCATTTTATCGAGCAGAAACCAGCCACTGATTGATTCGGCCTAAACGATAACATTAGGGTTGTTCTCCGGCCGAATTCGGCACACGTCCGGCAGCGAAGGGTTACGGATATTACGAGGGTAACGTATCCGAATAGTGCGTGGTCATTCGTACCCGCTGTGTTATTGCACGGGTTATTAAGTTATCTTGCGTTTACTTACATGTGTTGGTAATTTTGGCGATTTATTTCTATGGAGTCATGGCTTGTGGGGCAATATTGTGGCTGAGTGAGTTATTCTAGTTGACTATATAAAAGTAATGATTTTGTTACAGCTGTATTGTTTGTGTGTTGTTTATATTGATTATAAATAATGACATTATGGAACAGATCAAGATGTTTCATTCCTTTAATGTGGGTTTATTTTTATGTGGTAATGGAATAAGGGCCAATTTCTCTACAGTCAGATAACTTTTACCTGAAGAGTAAAATTGGCGTTTTATAGAAAATATGTCAAACAGACTTAATTATTTATTGTTCAGTTACAAATTATCTGACTATTAAAAAACCAGCTTTTAAAAAAACAAAAAGAAAAAAAAATGCAGCTTATATTTAACTGTTTCTAACAAACCAGACTAGAAGCGTTTCGAACTTCAAATTTGAATTAAAAATAATTAATACTTACCAACTAAAAATTATGATCACATATTTTTAATCTTACCTATCTTTAAAATTCTATCTCATTATTTTACAGTAATACCAAAAAGGGTTAGCTTAAATCGAGACCCTTTACCTACACCCAATATTTAACAAAGTTCAAAATCATTTTTCGAGAAAGTTCTTACAGGATCACAATCTAAGAGTGCTTAAAAACTCAAATTCATATTTTCATCCATATTCATTGTACTCGTAAGTTCATTGATCAGTGACTTCTGCTCTGCTGACATGGAACTCCTCAGACTGGCTACACATGTCTTGCTTCTCCTCAAAGGTGGTCTTCCTCGAATCCTGCCTTCATACTTGTGCCTCTTATGGTTCACTGGGCTCTCGGAGTCTGAGAGCTCATCGCATTTGCGTTTAGACGACGATGAAGTGGAGTTGAAGGAGAATGATCTGTGTGGAGTTGTTGTTGCTGAAAAATATTGAGAAGACATTTTTAATGATAATATAGAAGTAAGCAATAAAATACACGAAGTGGAACATTGCAAAATGTGGAAGAATAAATCTTGCTATTAACAACATCAATCATTTTGAAATTCTCAGCGCAACAGTTACAGTCAGATTAATAAATTTTTAAGCGACTAGCGACAAAATTACATGATTAAACCGTCACCATCAATCTTAAAATCAAGGGACAAAAAAATCTAAGCAACAATTTCCGAAGCAGAAGAGCGGAAAGTAATAAATTTAAAAGGCAAAGATTTGAGAACGCAAGAAAAAAAATTATAAAGCGCCGCCTCGCAATATGATTGAAGCGAGCCTTCTCATGAATAGAAAAATGCAATATTGCCTGCCACTTGACACGGAACGGAATTACGGGCCGTTGCAAAATTTACGATTTGAATTCTATCCGCCGGTAATTTTTTTACTCTAGAAATATCTTTCTGACGTTCCTATAAAGTTTTGGACGATATCCAGTCGTGTTCAGTTCGGAAGCTGTAATAAAATTGGGGTAGGAAAAATATTATTCAGAGAATTTTCTTTGAACGTTATGTTAAGAAACGAAGGGATGCTGTGTGAGTGACGCTCAAAGCCTGATCTGAAAACAATAAATCGTATATTGTGAAACATACATACACAATTGTGAAACCGAACCATATATTATATAAAATAAGTCGTATAAAAGTAATTTAAGACATCGATTGGATAAAAGTTTAATTTGTCCCAAAGGCGAACGGCAGGGTTGTATGGGAGTTTCGTACACCTAATAAAATATCGTGTTTTGGGATATTTTTTGTTTTAATTGGTAGTCAATACGATTCTTAGATTTTTAGAAGTTGGGACCTAAAAGTTATTTTAGAGGTTATGTCCCAATAAATATTATTACGTGTAGGCACATAACATTGTTTTGGTGAAAAAGGATATGTTCTAGATAGCTAGTGCTATCTTTGTAGTGTTTTGCTTATCATTAAGTTGGCAAATTGACATGAGAATTGTAACTATTCAGTAGGGTCATACTATTAGGTATATATTCTGTGGTAGGGTGCTTAAGGAGAGACCTACGTCCAGCAGCGGTCTGCAATAGTTTGATGATGATGATGAAGTGCTGATGGAGTTTTGAGTGTGGGTAACTTTGTTTTTGTAGGAACTTACATATTTTATTTTATTGTTCTTATAATTACTTAATCAATTTTTAATTTTATTTCATCTAAGAAAGGGGCAGGTAGCTCAACTCAACGTAAAAATTACCAGATAATTTGCTTAATTGCTCAGATGCATTTACAAACCACAATCCAAAACAACAGCAAAGAACTGAACAGAGCAAAGAGTATAGTAATAAATTGAACAGACTCGGAAAGATTTTCCTAACCTGTCAATAAAATAATTGCCAATACAAAAAAAAAACATTGATGGCGAAAATAATTCCTATAATTAAATGGTTAATTATTAAGATTGTATGCAATAATTATTCATTGTAAGGTATAATGTATAATTGGTTAATTATATTTACTGTTATTTCTGTTTTTAAATATTACTTAAATCTTTTAATTGCTATAATTAATTAATCCGGACTTCTAAAAATACTAATGTTACATGAAAATGAATGGTTTAGCTGCCTTAATAAGTGGTACAAATTCTATCACAGAACTACAAAAAAAGTATGTTGTACGAATTCTGCCGTTCGCCTTTGTTAATAACAGCTGATTCTGCAAATTTCGGATGGAATTCTGATGAAACATTTAAACTATTTGTGTGAATGTATCCTATCTAATAATAATAATAATGTTTATTTGTGAAATAATGTACAATTCAATTCCTGTGTACAAACATTATTATTATTCCATTTATAAATTTCAGACTCCGTAAATCTTGATTAGATTATAATTTCTATAATATTATGAAAAAATCGTTTTGTATACGATAAATCCCACCCAAATTCGTAATATATTGGTGTCTTATTTAGAAAAACTAGTTTATAATTTCACTTGACATTTTATAATGTTACGGCGTTTGCCATTTTCCGGTGACACATATTAATAAAATTTTAAATATTTGTATTTATTAATCTGAAACTGATACAACCGCAATGTGTGTTATTGTATTGTATGTGTTAGTGACTGTTCCATTGCTCTTGTAACTATGCCAGTATCGTGTTAGGTAAACGTGCAGCAGCAAGATCATGCTTGTTATCATTATTGTCACCTTTGTTATTGTTGGTCTACATTTTTATGACTTTATTTTTTATATTGTGAGTGATTGTTGTATAAGGATCTATAAAATTAAGTGTTTCTACCACTCAACTGTCACATTTTATTCTATGTATCATTAATTTAGCTTTATCAAAATAAATGTTCAACTCACATAAGACTTGGCTTGACTTGCCTTTCTTTTTATACCTTTGCTTATCTTAATATTTATTACCTATCACATTCAATTCTCATGCATGTAAATGTAAGAGCGGAATTTTCCAACCTTCTGAAAATTCCTACCGCGTCACTTTCGTGTGAAAGTATCTGATTGCTTGACATTTTTATTTGTAAAAAGACAGACAGCTTATATCCGTCTTTTATATCCGAATAAGAATGAAAATAGACTCCGAATTTAGAAGTAAATGCCGAACAATTCGTTATTGTTGCTTTATTCTGACAAAGGCTTGTTTCGTCTAAGGAAGTTTATTTCCGGATACTAATACAGGAAATGACAACAATTTGATTGTATCAGACGAAAAGGTAAAAATAAACAAACAGTTGGAGCATTGCAGAGCAAATGGAAAAAGGCGTGTTTTGACTAATCCAAGAATAGAAATTATTGACAAGAAAAACAACTTTAAAAATATTTCGGTTTTCGGCCAGCGTCCGGTCGCAAATAAATAATAGGTAGATCCTATTCGCAACAGCCTTTTTTTTAATGATGGGAAATCATCAAATGACTTCTTCCGCTCTGGGTGGAGCGGAAGGGCTTGTCAGACTCTTACTGACTAAAACTTATCCGTGTTCCTTCTAAAGCCCTTTGGGTTCCAGGGCCGCGGTGACTCTTTCGAAGAAATTCTGCACACACAAACCCTGGCATGAAGGTACTACCAGCCTACAACCGTCCAAAAGCATCAATGGGCCAATTCTACTACTTTTTCGCATGTCAGTCGCAATCTGACAAAAATGTATTGAAATGAAGGTTTTCTTGACAGATTGCGACTGAGCTACGAATGCGAACGTTGCTTAAAAAATTGTAGAATTGAAGGTCTGTCCACCTGCTTTATTCCCAACTATAAAGCACAAATCTTTTTTCAAGCGAATTCTTTTAGTAATTATTTTTATGTTTCTGATTTGCGTACTCATATACTCAGGGTAAAACCAATTTAAATTAAGAACTCTTTAAATAGAACGATGAAATGTCTGAATGAATTTCTGAAACCAAATTAAATTTTCTGAAATTAAAACTTTAATATTTCAAATTAAAATGCCACACTTTTAACCCTACTGTCTCAAAATTCCTCAACACCGCTTCAGGCCGTTTAGCACCCTACCCTAATGGAATTTATTTCCCATAAAATAAGGTATATTTTCCAATAAACATTTTAAGTTAAGAAGTTTTGAACGCAAAACATGATGAGGTTGTCAATATTTGCGCGCAGTGTTTGGCGTTCGCAGCGAGGGTGAGTTAATACGTTGATTTTAGAACGTAATTATTGGAAAATTTCAAGCAATATGAAAATTGGTGGAAAATTTGATGTGGATTTTATCAGAATAGCCGGGGGAATAGCTAGTTGAGACAAAATTTGAGGCTGCAGGTTTCTGTTTGGAAAATGAAGAGTATTGGAGTGCTATTAAATCTGAAACATAAGTTTAGCTAGGTTATAACTACAATGATAGCCAATCACTAAATTGCTTTTGGATTAATTGATTACTTAATTTTATTGATTTTCAGTCCATTAAGAAATAAAACATTTTCCTTACCCCATCAAATCACAGTGAACATTAATATGTGTGTATTAATGTTCACTGTGATTTGATGGGGTAAGGAAAATGTTTTATTTCTTAATGGATGGCCAATAAAAAATATGGCAAACCACTGCGTTTGACCACAAAATAAACAAGTAAAGACCCCTATTAGTAGAATGGAAACCAATTAACGTACTCACCAAAATTAGTGCTCTGCTCACCCCAAAACACATTTTTCACGGCCTTCGCCACGCTCGACCAGATGTTCTCTTTAATCGATTCCAGATTCTTATTGATTACAGTCGATTCCTTACTCGCTTTTTCCTCACATTCCTCCACAAGCTGCTTGACGCTAACTTTTCTTTTCGTTATAACAAACTTAAACTGGATCTCCGTAGCTTCTTCCGTGTTCATTAAAACCGATGAAAGACAGTTTTGTAGCGTCCCGGCTATGTTCGTTGTTAACGCTGATATTGCGTTCATGCCTCCTTCTGGAGTATCGATACACGTTTTGAATAATTCATTCGATTCTTTTGAGTACTCTGATTCGATTTGGGGGCTGTCTTCTTTAAAGTTTATGGCTCGTGCGGGCATGGTTGAGGGCTCCCCGACAGGCGGAGTGTTTTCCTGATTGTTATTAGCAGTATTTTTTTCTCTTGTTTTCGGAGTTCTTGCCATGATTATGCCCTGGTTTTCGAAGCGGTTGATTAACGCTTGGAAGCGAGGGTTGTGACAGAATCTTGGTTTCTGTGGCCCGGGTGTTAACATTCTTTTTGGTTTTCTGAACACTGAAAATAATATAAGACGTTTAAAAGACAAATTCACGCTTATGAAGAAAAGTTTTGAATTTAGACATTATGTGAATTTGTAAAGTGTTATTGCAATAAAGGGCAGTCACCGAAGTATCAGCTGAACAATAAACATTAAAACTTGCAACAGCTTTAATCATTTTAGAGATTGATGTGATAATATTATATTCTACACCAACTCATTTAACTTTAACACTCCAAGTGAAATGTTATTAGTCTGGATTCTGGAGAAATTAAATTAGCTATGTCATGTACCTATCTGTGAAACATTCCAAAGATTTTTACGACATGCAAATGGTTTTGCTTTTGCTATATTTTTTAATGACAGTTTATTTTTTCCCATTTTTTTTACCAGATTTGTTCATTTTAATAACCGATGAATTAATTTTTTTATTTAGATTTTTTTGGTTAAACCTGCTATTACTCGCGGCTTCACTAGCGTTAAACTTTTGTTTTCGCAAAAAAGTAGCTTATATATGCTCCAAGGTCCCATCTATCTCTGTATCAAAATTCATCAAAATGCGGTTCAGCGATTCAGGCGTGAATGCCTAACAAATATACAAAAAAAGCAAATTCACTTTCGCATTTATTACGAGTAATATTAGTTACGATATATAATTCTACTTGCAGCTCACCTCGTTTAACCGTGGGTTGTTCAAACACAGTATCATCAGCAAACTTGACCTTCTTGGTTTTGATGGAGCCTTCGTTCGATTCCTGGAAAGTGACATGTTTCTCCGTGCTATCCTGACTCCCAATACGTATTTTGCTGCCTGTCACTATGATACTCTTCAACTTTGGCATTGATTCTAGATCGGATTTGGATGGCTGGAATGAAAATAAATGTATGTACTTAAACTATACACACTACATAAAATAAAAGTTAACATATCTACCCCTTGTATCAAAGTTTAATAAAAAGTAAAATATCCTGGTAATTAATTTTTCAAGCAGCTATTTTTGGTATAAGCGCGTCTCTTTCAGTAATATAAATAATGATAACATTGTTTTATTGAGTTCGAAAAGAAGGCGGAGGTTTTTGCCTTGTAGTGGGACAAGATAGGCTAGTTAGATAATATTTATTGGGACTCATGCTTGCCGACTTGGAAAATATTCACTGACTACAAAATATAGTTCAATGTTTTTCTATGTATCTTTTGCATGGTAAAAAAACCTTACCTCAATATTCATGCTCTGCGCAGCACTTTCGGTGGTCTCGATCTCTGACAGAGGAGAGTCAGCTCCCTGGTCAGCGAACAGAGGCCAGCTGTTAACAACAGGATGCGTGGGAGTGCTGGTGGTGACGATCTGCGCCAGCTTGATGAGGTGTGGCAAGTGGGATGTGGGAGTTGTCATCTCGTTTTGTGGGTCTGGAACTGGTTAGGTTAAAATAGATTATCAACTTTATCTCGTGTTTCACTCTTAAACGATGTTTGTCAAATTGTTAAATTATAGCCAACCGCACGTTAGTAGCAACACTTTGACCTTGAGCTGGTGTAATAAAGTATTACACTGCCATTACCTATACTTTTTTTAGACATTTTTTTATATATTATACCTTTGACTGCCAATCTGTGCTGTTAAAATATCTCAATGAAGACTTGCGTGAAACAAGTGAATTGTCTTGTGCTCACCAAAAACTATAGACTATCGGCTCACTTCACCGGGTCCGAAGCTTTAACAGTGAGATGTTTACAGAACAGCTACTGGTTGTGTTACCACCGATGTGTGGCCAACTGTATATGTTGGTACTTTTAGTAAATGGTAATAGGTTTACTCACTTAGATTACTCTCAGTTCTCACTGGCGTAGTCTTTGGAGACCCATCGAAAATTTCATTTTCAATAGTTTCCTCATATTCTTCCATCACCTTTTGCCGCATCATACTCAAAAGCTTCTTCGTGTGAGGTGTCGCAGCCCTTTGCCTCTTGGGTTTTGGAGTTTTAGGAGCAAATTTCGGATGAGGAGTCATACTTCCAACCTTTTTCTCATCTTCGCTGTCACTGGACTCGTAATCAACCAAATAATTCTTCCTTACAATAGGTGTTATAATTGCAGTCTTACTATTCTTATTAACCGAAATAATACCTTCAAAGTTCTCGCCATATTTGTTAGCTTTTTCATAAATTGAATCGAACTTTTCATCCAATTCTTTGATTTGTGTGTTGTTAACTTCAGCGTCTTTGCTAAGTAGCTCAGATATGCTTGTACATTTATCGATGTTGAGAAAATCTTCCATTTTGTAGAAAATCTTGTTACACTTTTTACAGTGTAATGGGGTATGTTCTTCAGTTAGGTGTGTGATGAAGTCTTGGTTGAGTTCGTCTGGTTTACAGAGGAATTGGAATCCTCTGCAGATAGGGCAGTCGTATGTGAGGCCGTGGGTTACCCTCTCGTGTCTTCTGCGACAGTCGGCGCAGCAAAAAACTAATTGGCACACTATACAACGAGCCTGAAAGTAGGGATTCCATAAAGGATAATTATGAATGTAATCAAAAACAAAGTTTTTAAAGTCAATTAAAATTTAAAAAATAAGGTATAAACGCAAAATGGTTTGAACTGTAAATCCAATTTGATAAAATTTTATATTGCATGGGATTAAATTTACATTTAAGACTATTATTTATTGGCATAAAAATGAGTGTAGTGATTTATAACATAATTAACGCACAGACTACGTTGTTAAAATAAAAAAATATGTAATTGAGCTCGTTTCTTTGCTCATGCGAATGTGGTTAACCTGCATGTTCTTACCAACATGCAAGCACACTAATACATATATTTTTATCCAACAGGTACAAATCCAATAATTATCATGTAAAATCTAACATAATATTGTGTAGCAGTCATATCTGAGTGTCAAAACTATTTGGTCAACAAACTTATCTATCCCAATACTTAAATCCAAATATCCTTCATTAACACCCTTATTCACATCCTCCAATTTGTCACAAGACAGCTCCATCTCATTCATTCATCTGCTGGGAAACTATTTCCTTATCAGTCGGTAATTAGAAGCTGCATCGTCTGCATGTGCTTGCGGTTCTAATTGCCTTGTTGACCTGTTTACCGACAGCGTGCTGGCAATGCTATCTGATAGCTACGAGATGAACCGATTGGTGTCATGATAGTCTTGATTTGAGGAAGATTGGCAGGTATTTTGGGAATCTACTAATATTTGTCACCTTCACCTATGACATAAAAAACATTACTAATAGAACTGTGTATCTGACAGAAGAAAATCTTCATAAGTTAATAAGTGGTAGTTGAAAACAAGATAAAAACATGACGAGACTCGCTAAGTGGTAATGATAGATGATACAATCTCGCTACTTAGCCAACAATTTCTTACAAGCCAAGAAAAAGAGTAATCTATCTTGTAATAGTCTAAGATTATATCTTTTCGCTGCAAATTTATGAAATAATAGCAAATCGCCCCGACTTCACACGGGTAGCAATACCCAGTACTTTTTCTGACATGTTCAACAAACATCGCCAAATTTCAGCCAATTTTCTCAAACCCTTAATGAATAAATTCTTGATGAGTTACTCCGTCCATTGTTTAAAACTGTATGAAATTCCGTTTCGTAGTTTTTGAGTTTATCGCGTACAAACAGAAAAACAGACGCGGCGGGAGACTTTGTTTTAAAATATTTAGTGATACTGACTTTTACACGTATTTTTTTTGTTAATTTTAAACAAGATGGGAAATACTGGCCGTTGCTACCCAGCTGACGGCCCTGAAAAGAAACATCAAATCAAACTGAGAGGTCACAGTCTCTTTTAAGTGCAATGGTCAAATTATATGAGAACCATATAGGTTAATGTCTAAGGTGTTTTTGTAAGGAAAGGACAATACAGATTTAAGTGAACCTGTCCAGACAATGCAAGCAGTTGTCAGTTATCGTGCACCTCAACTTAGAACTTAAAGGAGCTCAAGGATTTAACGAACAATACAGTAAGGACATTAGGGTAGCCCGCAAAATGATTAAAACTGCCAGACATCGTCAAACACAACTTGAAAAAAACAAAATATCCACCTGGTCCTCACATTCACTAACTATATAAAGGTAAACATGTAATGTTCAAAGTCGCTTAACGTATTAATGCATACAACTAAGTGTGAGAAGTCCAACCATATGCATGTGCACTGTGCACACAGCAAACATCCTACAATCCATAAACCAAACACCAAAATACTCAAACAGAACTACAAACTAACATAATTTAAAGATCACAACACCGAAGCTACACTAAGTTGAAAGTCCAACTAAGTCTGAAGTCCGAGTAAATTTCCGAGCGGCATAACTCTGAACCACGCAGTCGGTATACGTGCCGGAGCGGCTTAGCAAAAAGCGAAAGCATGTTCCGAGCAACTGTATTACCAACCAAATGTGTGCTACATGTGGCCAAGGTTACTGAGGGAAATAAGGACGTATGTGAGGGGATGTTTAGGCATAAGGTCGTTTGAAGTTTTTGGAGATTTTATTTTAAAGTTTTGTGGAGTCGTTTCTTTAGGTACTTGCTTGCAGATTGATGTTGCTGTGAAACTAGAAATCTTGCAAGGGCGTAAAGGTTAGTTTAAGAAGAACTGTTTAGAGGTTATGTGGTTCTTGGTTAGTTCATGACGCTTGTGACAGACATCACAAGCGTCGTAACATCTTTATTATTTTTAATTTATTTTGGTCTGCAATATTGTTATGTTTTAATGTATCTATCTATTCTGTTGTATGTACCTTCAATATTGTCTTCAGTGTCAGAGACTGCTAACATTAAAAAAGTGACCTTGAATCGAACTTGACAACGCAAAGTGCCTGTAAATGATTTATTTAGAATTAAATGTCTTGAGTTTTAGTATGAATAAATTTATAATTACGAATCTCCAAGGCTACACAATTTTTTTACGAAATCTTTTTGCGAATCTCCTTCAGAAGTAACCGCAGCTTAAAGCTCGGGTCACGTGCTGGGTCAAGTTCAGCAACACCGAAAACATGTTCTATGCAACTGGATTTATTAATCAAATGTGTTTCACACTCGGGGCCAAGGGTACGGACGAACGAAACGGAATACGGAATTATCCATACTTCCACACTAAAATTTTAATAGTAAAGTAACCCTCGTCACGTCTTAACGGCTGATCGGATCTGGATGAAAATAGGCAAATGTGTAGCCTATTTCTTGGAAGAAGCTAGTCTGGTATACTAATGGATATAATATTGTTTTTGAATGTTTGGTGTTGATGATTTTCGTTCCAGATAATGCCAAGCATTATCTGAATTATTCGTCACAGAACCAAAAAAAACCCCTAAAAATACTTTCAAACACCAGACAAATTGATACATAATACACAGCTAAGTAAATATCAACGTTTTTACCCTTTTCATGCCAGTAAGTAGGTAAGCCCCGAATGTTTTGACACGCTGTCACGGTATGTCGCGGCGAGGATCAAACAAGTAATCATATTGGAGATACGTGTTCGTAAACGTACCGAAGCATGGAGGTACAACGTTAGATGTTTTATTGGTTCGTATATGTATAAATGACTAGCTTCTGCCTGCGGCTTCGTCCACGTAGAATAGGGGTTTTATTTTAAACTGATTTCACTTTGCATGGAATCCTAATTCTTTTAAACGACTTCAAAAAATGGATGAGGTTCTCAATTCGCTTGTATTTTTTTTTTGTTTTTTACACTTATCACATTAATATTATAAAGGCGAAAGTTTGTGAGTATGTGTATGTTTGTTACTTCTTCACACCCAAACGGCTGGACCGATTTAGATGAAATTTGGTATAGAGATAGTTTTTATCCCGGGAGTATTTTCCCTTGGGACAATTTTCGACATTAACGCAGGCGGAGCCGCGGGCGGTAGCTAGTATCTTCATAATTATGCTTTTAGTAAAAAGCTGTTATTTTGAAGTTACAAACAGACACTTAAATTTTATTTATTTGTATAGGTCTCGGAGGTACAATGCCTTATGTTCTGTAGTACTAGCCCATTAAGGAGGTTTAGTTGAGGTACATGAGGATTTTGATGTGTGTACTACTAGTGTGTTACCGCCTTATTGGTAATATGTGTATGGAGGACTTTTGTAGATATTTTGGCGTTTGTGACAGAAGGGACATATGTTTTTTTTTGGACATACGCGCCTCACTATTACGACACAAGTATGGTTAGTAAGCATAAGTTTCTTTGTTATAGTCATACAATATACATACATATTATCTACATGTAATAATTAGTGTATTTTAGTCCTAAAATAAGTAGATAATAGTTGTATTTTAAAACAAAACATCAGGCCTGTATTTCCCAAATTTCTGGCCGAGATATACCGAAACAACACTCGTATTTCGTCAGTTATTTTAAAGTTCTATGTACTAGGGATGACCCATAATCAAATATCAATATTATCATAAACTAAGTCATTAATTCACGACCTTATTTTTTTTTGCAACCTTTAGTAATGTAGCTGAAGTTCAAGATTTAAATGATTAGAAAAAAAATCAGGTGATTTCTACAAAACAAATAACTTTAAATGTTCTCAACAAAACACCGGAACGAATACTACACAACCCTACAAACAATATTTTTTTCATGGCAAGCGTATCTCCTGTCAGTCCCCAATCGATAGTACATTAATAACTAAACATTGATGTCCATCGCTGCCGGGATCCCGGATCCCGGATGCAACTATTCCCACGGGATCGCTCAACTGAACGGGACTATACAGATGCAATTAAGATTAACTTTCAACGCTATTTTCATTTTGTCGTTCTTTTTTTACAGTTGTAAAATGATGGATCGGAAATGTCGTATTTATAATGAATGTGCAGTTCGTGCGAAATAGAGGAATGTTTTTGTTAAAAGGAACTACTTGGATTATTTTCGTGGGATACTTCGTAAAGGGTAGTTTGTAATCTTCTAATTTAACTGAGCACTATTTTGCTTCTATGAAAATCGACACAAACCTTTAAAATTCCTTAATTATTTGTATTTTAAATGCGACCGTTTATAGGGTTAAAACTACAAGCTGACAAAATTATAAAAATATTGTACCTATAAATTCTTCTCTTTGATGATCTGTACAAATATTAATATTATTATCTTTTACGTCTTTGACCATCTCGATCCCTGGGGTCCCGGTCGTTTGGTAGGCATACGAGGGGCCGAAGCCAGCTCGCAGAGGCACCAAATGACGAATATCCCTGTATGCACTATTAAAGTATACACAAGGACAATTCCCGGTTGGTGCAGAATGATTGCAGAATATGGAATCACAAAAATGAGAGGCTATGGGTTTGGTTGGTTTAGTGGACTGATTATCGTATACTATGGAAGAACTATATGCCTCTGCCTGACCACTGACAATATACACGGACACTTATTATATTATACTAACTATATTATTATTATTGCGATCATTACTCGTTTTTATTACATGTATATTTTTTAATCAGAAGTTGATCACAATGTACAGCACTCAATATCCTAGTGATGGGTGGCCAACATCTTTTGTTGACCAATAATTCTACACAAAAATCACAAACACATATTACTAGTACTTACCTCAACAGACGGTGTCATTGTGAATCCATTTTATCACAAATAAAAATAAAATCACACGAAAAAGGTTTAAATCAATCAGCTGTTCTTCAAGTAAATCACTGAAATTGTAATGATACTCGTAGTGTTTATATAAATTGTAATAATACCCTCAAGTATCTGATTTTCGAACACAGTTCTCGGATACACACAAATGTTGTGATTAATTCGATCTAAGGACTAAGTTGCCAGATTAAAATAGATATTTGGTTGAAAGTGTTTAAATTAAACTTAAAAAAATAAACATTGTTTTACTTTGCACTTTTTGCTTGTGTATTAACATGAAAAAAGCATTTCAAGATTTGAGTATAATTAAATTGTTGCATTTTAATGACTTAACTTATTATAATTATTTTAATGAAACTTTTATAACCCGCATATATTTTATTGGCAAAAAAATAAAAAGTAGGTAGATATGTTTTAAATACTTACCACCGTAGTTAATATTTTATTAATCCACCCTTGATAAACCCGTTTTGTACAAAAAACGGATACCAATTTTTTCGGTGGCGGGTGCTCATTCTGGAGTAGATCACGTCAACACCCGTCACTCATATCGGCCGATCCAATTTATTGGCGCGCTCAACTGGCTCAAAATACTCGTATCCAAACCTGATACTGGTTTTAGACTGCAATACGGAGGCAGTTTCATCTTTCTATAATCTAAGTGTGCAACAAAGACTACTATAGTAGGCGCCAGATAATCGTGGAATAACGGTCATTGACCCACCTACAATTATTGACATTTTTAATTTGAAAAACGGAATTAATGACACAAAGCTGTCCCGAATCATCATCTCTCGTGATCCTTAACATTGTCTAATAATGAAAAACGATTCATATTTAATTGTTCAGGTACCTATGAACAGTTATTAGGGAAAGTTTATTATTAAATATACTTTATTCCACATTTATCTGGCGCCTACTATATAGTATACGTGTGCAAGTTCAAACCTTTTGTGTTTTGTGCATTGATGATGTGATTAGTTTTCAAAGTCAAAGTCATTTATTTGCATAAATAAGATACAGCAAGTTCTTAACTGAAATAATTACAGATCTCTGAATCTGCCTTTGATTTCGGCGTGAAAATTAGTCATAGAAATACTGTACTCAGTGGTGATTAGCTTATAAACATGTTGTGCATTTAAATGTGCAACACTGATAGGTACATTTGTAAGGTAGCCTGCAGTACTGCCAGGGTTGCGGAATCCGCCAGGGTTGCGGAAATTTGTTCGAAAGAGTCACCGCGGCCCCGGAACGGCTATCCTCAACGTAAACTATTTCTAGTTAATGAAATGAGGGACCCGCTAGGGCCAGAGCCTGACAGGGTTGCGAAATTTGTTTGAAAGAGTCACCGCGGCCCCGGAACGCAAAGAACTTTAGAAGGGACACGGATGGGTTTAAGTCAGTTAGAGGCTGACACGCGCTTCCGCTCCACTCAACGCGGAAGAAGTCATTTGACGATTTCCCATCCTTAAAAAACAAAAAAGGTAGCAGTGTTGCACATAAGTCCAGCTTTTTAACCAGTTTTGTCTGAAAGTTTTATATCTATATAGATCAGTTAATGTAAGTCTAATGCAAAAAAAAACATCTCAAAAATATATGGGTTGAGATGTTTTTTTTGCATTAGACTTTTTTATAATTAGGCTCAACTTTGACCACAATTTCACCAGATGGAAGTGACGATTTGGTCGACGATTGAGCACGCTTGTATCGAAGTAACTTATTCACTGGTTAACTAAAGTTACGCCATTTAGGCTCACTTGCATAGGTTGCATGAGTTGCATTCAATAACAAAATTAAATATTTCATACATGGTCCCGGGGTAGTAAATAACTCGAAGTGAAAAAATTGCCTAAGCAAGGTTTTGTTAACATCAAAGTTTCACATAGTTATTTCTGTTTAAACAACATCATAACACCCTTTAACTCCCTTTCAAATCTGAACCATAAGTTGTCCTATTAAAAACGGGCGTGTATTAGAACACAAGCCTACCAGTGAAACTGAGCTGTTTCCTGTAGCGCGCACAAAGGAGGCAGGAAATTACGCCGCGTCTGCCCGGCTCAGCGGTGTGAGCTCACTTGTTGGTAAGCGACTAATATTATGAAAATACTACTTGTATGACGTATGTGGGTTGGAAAAGGCTTTACCGTCAAGATGTTTTAAGACCAGTTTTGATATCCGGGAACATTTTGCCATCTGCCAATCGCTTTCGGCGATAGAATGTCACTCTAGAGACCAAAACATGGAAATAATTTATATCTGCATTTATGAATGTTATTCACCTTAACATGTTGTCAAATGGAATATGCATGATGCATTTCTGCGTGTCGTGTACCAGGTATCCAGTGTATTCAAGAGTCGTAGTCATATAAGCCGAAATAGGCCTCCCCCAAGTGTCGCCGGTCAGGAGGAGTCAGGAGTCGTAGTAGTGATTGTTAAATCGATTCGGTTTTCTTATTTGAGTCATTTACCGAAACTAAGCAATACCTGCAGTAGTTCTGAAGACACTTTCTTTGGATGTAGCTTACCTGTAACAAATATGAAAAAACGTTATTAGAACTGCATTGAAAAGCTTTGGGTACGAAGTAAAATATGTTAACTTCAAATTAAATAAACCCACTCTATACCGAGGTGACTAAAAAACAACGTTTTAGGTTCCAAAATAATTATAGATTCATCAGAATAATTGTACGTGTTGTATTTATATTCTTTTTGCCTACCACAATGGATAAATGCTCACCAAATCATGTTTTCCTGAAATACAATGTTACTTCTGTAACCAGGAGAACTTGGATGCAAGAGCGAGCTAAGCGAGCTCGGGACTTGGGGCACCCCGACTCGGTCAGGTTAGATTAGAAGGGGATGGCGGGGTCTAGTGAGCGAGCGAAGCGACAGAATCAGACCCCGCTATCCCTTTCGTGGTTGTTTGTTGTTTTTTAAACTGACTTCGCCTTTTATCTGTTTTGGCAGGTATTTCGATTTTTTTGGTAGTAAAATAGGTACTTTTCTGGTATGCGTTTAAACACAAGCCAAAAGCTTTTATAACGAACATTTTTATTTTTGCTGATCATATCAAAGAGAATACCTACCTGGTATACCCCAGAAACCATGCAGCAAACAAATAATAAGTTGTAAGCTTTAGCCGCTGCGTCTCATCTCAACTTGAGGAAATTCGATAAGGATGTTCATGTGCCGTGCACAACATTCGAACTTTTCCGAGTTTTCTTGCACTACATTTCTTGGACAGGAAACGGAAGAACAAGGCAAGAACCTGTAAGTTGCTTACAATTTTCGTATAGCCTCTGAAAAAGTTATGCTGTTTTGAACATAAGTGTCTAATATCCCTGAACCGCAAGTTTTTAGGTATTATATTATTGTAAGCTAAACCAGTTATAATTTCTAAATTATTATTTTTTGTTCTTTTTTATACACATCTGTCATATGACGTGTTTTTACGGTATGATCACCGACCCCTCAGTCAACTCAACTCTGGATTAAGATTCCAAAGTGAAAAGTTAATTTACTCCACAAAACATTGTCTTCGCATGCCGATAACATAGTGTTGTTCTTTCATTTCTTCTCAAGAACAAAGGCACACAGTGTGTCTTAAAGAACACAAACAACACATACTGTGTATAAAAGTACACAGCGGAAGCCTTTATAAGGGTGCTTTCCTACCAGAGGTAGCTAGGCGGTGCGAGAATGTTTAGCGGCACTGTGGAAATGTGTGACTGTCTCCTTGGTGGAGCTGAGCGAGTATGCCTAGGGGAAGTTCAACTGTACGCTGGCACATATCCCACTGTTGTTTATTTTTCTCGCGCACTGCCTCACTATATCGCACGTCTTTGATGGAAAAAACACCCTAAGCCGGCATTTGGAACCACCTGTCGCCCACCTGTTGAACTCTCATTTAAAAGTTCACAGCAAGGAGAAAGTTTACACTTGAAGTATTTATGCTTTTCTTTACATATCTACTAACAGAACTAGGTGTAGCAAGCGTTTTTTTTTCCAGTAGGTAGCTCCAACTTTATTTTTATAAATAAACTAGTGGTCCCGGCGAACTTCGAACCGCCTCAGAATTGCCGTGTTTTGTTTTTGCCATGTATCACAAATGGCATTGTATTAGAAAATGACTTTTTTTTTTCAAAGGGCTAAGACAGATCCAACAAACGAAAGATCTTCAAAATCAATCCAGCCATGCTTGAGTTATAAATGGTGTAACTAACCCAACTTTGTTTTATATATAAAGATGGCGGGATTCAAGTGATAGCCAGAGTTAAAACGTCCAAAGCAACTTAGAATTGACTATACGTCATCACTATCTTAAATATATATTTCTTGTGTACGTGTGTATGTCACTGAACTCCTCCTAAACGGTTGGACCAATATTGATGAAATCACAATTGGATCCGGTAGGTGGTGCTGCAATCGATTACCATAATTTTTAGTTATATACAAAGCGTTCAACGTTCGGCCAGGACAACGTCTGGACAACGGATTTTCATGCGGTTTTCTCCAATGGATGGGGTTATTTATGAGAAAGGTGTATAATTCATCCCAAAATTCCTACGGGAACTGGGAAAATGGGATATGTGTGTATGAAGTCGCGGGCAAAAGCTAGTTTTCATATAAAACGAAGCTCAAGCGGTCCACGTCTAAATCACGTACACGTACGTGAGCTTCTGCGTGATTTATCCGTGGATCGCTTATGTATTGTGTCTGAGCAGTTTTAGAGAAAATCATTCGCAAAAATTAGTTTGTGAATACTCCTTGGAGAAAAAAATACTTTATTTTTATTGTTTCCAAGGACTATACCAATATTAGTCATTATAAAGAAAGAAAGAAAGAAAATCAGTTTATTCTGCCGGAAAAAAACGCACAAAAACACTAAATTATTACACACTAAACGCTGTATTAACTTTATAGATATACTGTTTCTTTTTTTGTGTTTTTATTTTTCTGTTGACTCACACACTGTTGTTTAATTAATGGTTCCAATGTTTGTAAATATGTGAGTATCATTTACCTAAATTTCTTTAGGAAATTAATAAGTTTACCTCTGCTGGTGATACTTTGTTCTTATAAGTAGCATACTCTGGGTGCATCGTCCTCACATAATATTAAATTAATTTTTGTAAACCAAATTTTGTAAAATCATTATTTGAAAAGAGTGACTATGGAGTTTCTTGTCCGTTCTTCTCCATAAGAATCTACCTTTTCGAATGGACAGTAGAGTCACTTTATTAATGTAATTCTATTATTTTTACTGAACTGTAAACGATGACGTTCAAAAGTGCCGTTTAATTGAAATAAACGTTTTGACTTTTTGACTTTTTTAAAAACTAAAAAACTTATCAACTACAATATTATAACAAAAATAAATTAAAAAACAAAACCGCATCACTATCCCAATAATCACCTCCAGCCTTCTATTGTTTCTTTTTTCTTCCTACATCTAGATAAAACTTAATTCTGAGAAAATAAATTGTCTATTGTTCAAAAAATCGTTTTTTAAACTGAACCTTGATAGGTGTTCCTGGTTCATACTAATTATAAATAACAAGAATGGACAACATTATTTCGTATCGTAATGTTATTTTTAAAATTCGCGTCACAGCCTATCAAAATGCATACTTGCATTTATATACCAGAGCGCCCACGGGCGGATAGCATAGGTACAGGCAGGCGAACAAACGGACGACACAACGGGCCAGTCGCTAATTGGTTCACTTTGTCGCCCAGGGCGTCGCGAACGAGTCAATTCGGATTTTTTGCTGTCTTTTATTCAATTTGCTATAGTTCTGCTGTTTTTTTTACATTTCTTTTCGTGAATTTAAAATTTTGAATCAGTTTTGCTACTCACAATTACTTGTTTCGTGATTCTGTGTACCTATTCTTCTGATATATATTAATACATATATAAGCATAAATAAATTGAAAATTGCAATGACCAATTTGATTGCCGGAGGACCTATGTGATTCACCATCTTCCTGCCCTTATCCCATGTTACTTGGGGTCAGCGCAACACGTTTTTTTTCTTCCATTCTGTCCTGTCAACCGTCACGCTATCAATAACTCCTAACCTCCATCCTCCTACCTATGTTATTATAAAAATATTATCAAAGGTTTACACGACATCGTTGTAATACTGCATAGTATACGCTGAACTCACACACTTGTGAATAGTTAAAATACAATACGTAATAACTTGAACCCAGAGCCTACTCCTCACAATACTACTGTCAACTCACACAGCCCTCCTGACATTTGACCTCTGCAAATTACTGGACAGTTCAGAGATCTGAAGATCAAACTCGTCGTTTGACTGTTCAACTTCGACATTTAAACTATCTTCACAACTTACATTGATATTATTATAGCTAATGAAAACTTGGACTTTCAGTCGTCCGAGACAAGGCGGGATCTTGTCTCGATAAAAAAAAATATCACAACACCTAGGTCTAAACAGGGTTAACTCAAAAAAGCACTTTTTTTAGAAAATGCGAAAAACTTACTCAATACTTTATTTGCATTCCACAATGTGTACTTAGGTGGTAAATTTAAAAAAGAAATTATGATCATTATGGACCCTGTCGGGCACAGCAACTTATTACTGTGTCCCTGTCCACTGCAGGAGTTTCCTGTATAGATTTATGCTTTTATGCGAAGAAAGATATTGTAGGAATCTTGTATTTTAATGATGTTTTAGGGGTGAAAATTTGATTTTTGTTGTTATTTCCTTATTGCTTAACGATGTTTGTATATTTGTTTTATTATTTTGATTTAAGCCCGTGTTGGTGTACGAATTCGATAGTGTGCATAGCTAAAAATCTCATTTTTTGAGTCAGCTCCCTTTAGATCTGGGTGTGCTATATGACGTGCCAATATCATCATTAATTACGTCGTGAAAATGGGATAGACCTATTTTCTTGTTTAGCCCCGTCTCTCTCTCACACCACAATCGTGATGGTTTCCAGATGTCATAGTAGCGCCTGGTCTCATGGGTAAAGACAATTCGAAATGCCTGTTAATGGTTAATTTGAAATTAATGCTTTAAATCTTGAATCTTGAATAATTGGTCAACCATCCCCGATGGGTCATCGCAGGTGCAGCTTAACCTAAGAAAACAATGGTGCACGTATCTCGCATACATTATACCTAAATAATTAAATCTTACATAAATTCCCCTATGTGCCACATTCGTACATATATCATCGTTAAGTAGGTCCAATTAAATATAAAATTCTGTTTCGAACGTACTCGTAAGTGAAGCCACACGGGGTTCATGTGCCCGGGTAAGTCAATTACAACACCCTAATTTGAAAGAGGTAGCGGGGTATGGCACGGAGAGAGCGATTAGCGGAATTACGAAAACTTACAAACTATACTAGTATCATTAGGAGGAATCTTGTGGCAAAATATTTACACCAGTACGGGTCGATCCGGTTGCGTTATGTTTGAAAGAGTTACCACGGCCCTGGAACGCAAAGGGCATTGGGAAGGAACAAGGGTGGGTTTTAGTCCGTAAGAGTCTGACACTCCATTTCGCTCCGCCCAGAGCTGAAGGAGTCATTTGACGATTTCCCATCCTTAAAATAAAGAGTAAATCCTCAAGCTTAGGCGAGGCTTATCGCGATCGGTCTGTGGATGAGTAACCATCTAAACATACTGAGACTTCCCCATGCTTCGAGAAATTTTTCATCCCAGCTGTCATTTGTAGATCTTTGACAGTCGTTACGGGTAGCCAGAAGCCAAGCAAGGCTTGTCTGACTTCCTACCTGACCTGCACAACCCAGTTACCGTGTAATACGATACCTCTTTGTAAAATTGGTGTCAAACTTCTGACTATTCGTAACTTCTGACAAATATGTATTAATGACAGACGAAGAAATCTCAGTACGTATTGAATTTGTTCCTACATTGTGTATGTGTGTGCTAAATAAACATGTATTCTTTCTTTCAACAAGCACTGCAAAACCTCGAAGAGCGAACCGTTCAGCTGTTAATTTATAATTAAGAGCATCTGACTCGTTTCCCACGTTGCTAGCGAAATAGGTACACACGTGAAAAGGTTCTCGTACACTTTGTCTCGCGTTTCTTTCGCTACTGTAGCCTCACCCTACACTTGCTAGCCTATTCTTTTAGTCAAATGTACTTCATCACACGTCTAATTACTGGGTCCATTTTAACGTAACTCCATTACCTATGTTACTACATATAAGACCTTTATTCTTTTTTTTAAGGATGGGAAATCACGAAATGACTTCTTCCGCTCTGGGTGGAGCGGAAGGGCGTGTTAGACTCTTACTGACTAAAACCCATCCGTGTTCCTTCTAAAGCCCTTTGCGTTCCAGGGCCGCGGTAACTATTTCGAACAAATTCCGCAACCCTGGCAGGCTCTGGCCCTAGCGGGCCCCGTCTCTTATGCTGACATCTCTTTGAGGCCCACGTGGAATACAGCGCGCCATTGACCCGGGCCTGGTGGTGATCGGACAGCGAGCCACCCAACGCTCGCCGTCCGCAGGCCCGCGCCTATGGTGGCCGGGGATCGCTCTGCGACTCCCGATGCCCGGGGCGTCTTCTTCTGTAGCGGCGTTGGGGCGTAGGCCTTGTTTTTTCCTCGCGCGGCCCACCTCCTCCTTCGCACATATAAGACCTTGCAGAATTTTTGAATGACATTGTAGAAGTTTATTTTCGTAAGTTTAATGTTACTTAGGCGCTGTATCTTAGCTTTACATTTTTAAACTATTGGCTGGTAATTGGAGTAAGGGGGTGACCGAGTGGCGTCCGTGGACTAGAAGAGAAAGGGGTTGCTCGGCCGGTGACGAGATGGTTGGATGACATTGTTTTTTTTTGTTTATTTAATTAAAGCCTTTCTTTAAAATCGCATGCTTTCTTAAGAAATTTAATGTGTATTTCGTGGAAAATGTTGTTGGTGACACTTTTGATAATTTTCTTTTGTATTTATTTCTAAACCATGTAATCACTGTTTGTTTTCCCTAATAAATAAAAGAAAATAAAAAAGAGAAGAGAGGCCAAAGCTCAATAGTAGGCAAAGTCGGCTATGGATGATGATGTAGATGACGGTCCGTCTGTGTGGGTGAGGGTGTCTGGTTTCAATCACGGTAAAATTCACTGAAAAAGTAATTTGGGTAGGGATCTGTCAATCTTATTTGTTGTTGAGGTAGCATGTTCATCTGTTGCCCTTAATCTGTAAAATAATGATTCGTATGTTATATTTAAAAGAATTAAATAAACATCCACAATATGCGAAATAAATGAAATGGTTGGTATGCATCTGCCAGGGTCGCGGAACTTGTTCGAAAGAGTCACCGCGGCCCTGGAACGCAAAGGGCATTTCGAGGAACATGGATGGGTTTTAGTCACTAAGAGTCTGACACTCCCTTCCGCTCGACCTAGAGCGGAAGGAGTCATTTGATGATTTCCCATCGGTAAAAAAAAAGTATGCTTATTTTTATAAATGTGAAAAAGGATATGAATAAATACATATACATCTATGAAAACATCAAAATTCTCAGAATCATTATAATTGTATGGCTTGACTTTACATTCACCTCATCAGTCTGCACGAGTAATCTTTAGAGAGAGCCACAAATGGTAGAAAAGACCATAATATTGAAACAACGAACGGAAAGAAACTTAATTATTTCCGAGAACTGTATGTTTAAAGATGAAACGTTTCAATCGAGGGTTATTTATTTATGGTAAATGTTGAGTCAATGGACTTCATCTAAAGTGATTACTGCCTAAATACACCTGCAATTTCGAGGGGCTTTGGGTTGCGTTGTGTTGTTTTTAAAGGATTAAGAAAAAGTTAAAAGGTCTCGCTTGTCTTGCCCTTCAGACCGAAACCTCTTTTTTGTGGGGTACTTAATTTCAAAGAGACGAGTTATAATAATACAAAAAATAACCTAAATTACAAAGCATCACTTATTCGTTTGCAGGTATTATATTCAAGTCCTGCCAGGATTGCGGAATTTGTTCGAAAGACTCACCTTGGCCCTGGAACGCAAAGGGTTTTAGTCAGTAAGAGTCTGACACGCCCTTCCGAGAGTCATAAAGGTATTATATTCAAGTGGCAGATATCTACAATAGTAGTTGAAACTAATAATTTGATATTAATTTGTAGTAGCAGTTGTAATTTGTAGTAGGAAATGTAACGCCACACCGCCTCAGCCAATCACAGCGCGCCACACGAATCAGCCTACCCTAGCCAAGCCAAGCCACCACTCCATCTACCGGACACCTCCGGTGGGGGAAATGTATAGCATTTCCCCAACTGCCTGCCAGCTACTTGAAGGCCCTCTTTTGCTGCTGAAAACGTTGCAAGCTGTTACTATATCCTAATCCTGTACGAACTTGTAATTTTAATTAAATAGTGTGATTGAAGTTCACTTATTGTTTTATACCCACTTCACTTATTGTTTCAGAAACGGAAAAAAGAAAGAAAGTGATAATTATGTTAAATTTTCAGTCAAGTTTAGCTTCAAAAACATTTGATCTAATGTTCACAAAACAGTAATTAAACCACTACACACTGCACAGTTGCAATAGGGATGTTACCTGGATTTGAAAAATATGATTCTATTTAATCCGTCAGTTAAATTATCGAAAAATATTGAATACGTATGTTTTATTTTCTCAAATCAATTAAAAATTACGAAGATAAAACGCATCAAAGATGAGGAGTGGGGGCTTGTAACGTCACTCTCCAGTAAAAAGTGTACTAGTAAGTGACGTCACTCGAGTTTTCAACGCACTGTATCGTGTTCATTTTTTGTTTACGTCACAAAAAAAATACATGTCCAAAATTTTTTGGAAATCAAAATCAAATATCTTATTAGTGATTTTTCACACGCACAGTTCAAAACCTTTGCGTCACTAACTAATCACCAAAAGTCAGCGACAAACAACACGAACATCTACATACAGATCGCGACAAATCGGGTAAGGCCTTATTAAAGTGACGTCATTGAATCATGACACCTACCTCCGTCAAATTGACGGCCATACCCATTCGATGAAGGGGTGACGGGTGTGAGCGGGTGACGGGGGCCATTGACGGCGGTGACAAGGATGGACAGTATTGACGGTCAAAGCCGTGATGTGTGAATTTGTGAAACAAAAGTGTTTTGATATGGGATGATTGAGGGAGTATGACGTGTGTAGGTGTTTTGTTTTAGCGTGAGGGGTAATTTTGTTGGGTTTAGTTGTCGTGTTTGATTTGTAATGGGTTGTTGTATTGAACACGAATATACTTCGGAGACCGTGCGTAAATTGAATGTACCTACAGCTCTTGCTTAACGTTACATTTACGTAAAAATACGTGTCTATTTAGGTTTAATGACCTTTTACTAAATATAAATAAACACGTTTCTTTTTTCGAACAAAAAATACAAAATTAATATAATCAGAGTCACTTTTTTCGACGATTAACAACGAGATAGTGATGCCAATGCTTCAAAAATAACAAAAAGGTAATACTAATTCTTAATTGAAAAAATCGTGAAATATGTTGTTTACGATAGGTTTAGATTATACTTCGCCCGTGACTTTGTCCGCGCGGATTTAGTAGAAACTCCAGAAACTTCAACGCCCCGTTAAGGGATAGACTTTAACGGGTAGTTTTGAAAATTAATCGTAACAATTTATAATATTCATTCTTTTTAATTTAAAAAATTTAATAGTAAAAGCTAGTGTGTAGTGTGTAGTGTTAGTTATCCGTCGGAGATAGGCATATATGCTATTGATATATTCTTTAATATTGTAGTACATTGTTTTGTTCTATCATCAATAGTTTTCGCAGTGCATACGATAATGACATTTGATGATGATGGCATTTAATGACATTTTTTACACCTTGGGTTACATTATTCAGGTTTTAGTAGGGATCCCCAATTATTTCTGGAAATAAATATAGCCAATGTTACTCGGTGAAGATGAAGCTTTTAAAAGGTTAAAGAATTTTTAAAATCGGTCGATAAGTTTTTGTGTTAAATCGTAACAAAGAAACAAACAAATCTTATTAGTTTAGATGTCATTTTTTTACACCTTGGGTTACATTATTTAAGTTTTAGTAGGGATCCCTAATCCCTAATTATTTCTGGAAATAAATATAGCCTGTGTTACTCAGTGTGTTTTGCATTGACAAAGTATGACATACATTATATCTACCTTTAGAGACACCTGTCCCTCTCTGCATTAGCATTTTTAAAGCCGCTGCATATATTAAATTCAAGTACAAGTTAAGTATCTACTTAGATTTTCTAAAATATAGTATTTTTCTTATTATTTCGATAGACAACTATCTCATCTGATGCGAAGCAAAAATGTGGTCGATGGTTGAGCACGCTTGTCTAGTAGGCAAGATTTACCTAAACTCGCGTGCCATACCAAATCACCCTTCATCTTCACCCCTTATCAACAAACTATCAGACGCAACTACCCATTGATTACAACAGCATCACAAATCAGCGTCTTCAATTAATTCAATTGTTCAATTACTACTATCCATAATCGTATCATTTAATTGATGTAAGGTGATTCAAGGAAATGTTATTATTAGGCAAGTATTAAACATGAATCTTAATTAGAAGGTACGGTTAGTGCGGTGGCTCAGTAATTAGTAGGTAACTGTAGGGTTGTATCGCATGTTCAATTCCTGCGCTGAACATTTTATTTGGACGGTCCACCGAATTATGGCTGTCCCAAGGATGAATAAGTGTAAGATTTATGTTGTTATAAGAGTAATATGAATTTATTTAATCAGATAAACGTGGATACCGTCCTTCCATTTCTATTTTATGTTCCAAAAACTGGAAAAAAGTCTCCCTGTATCCTTTCCTGGCTTTTCCATTACATATTTAATCATAGTTTCTCTGCGACAATTGAACCTGTGAAACCCAACGCAGAAGCCTAAATGTGTTATGGTAGGCGACAGATAAACTTTCAATAAAGTACATTGACCTTTCCCTAATATCCCTTCGTAGATACCCGAACAATAAATGATGACGTTTTTCAATACTAGAGAACTTAAAGGATTTGAAGGAGCTCGTGGCTAAACAATAACAGCCGCATGGGTCGACTTCCAAGGTTAAGCTACGCTTGCCGAGTTTGGTCTGTGGATGGGTGTCCATCTCACACCGAGTTTCCTCCGTGACTCGGAAAGCACGTTAAGCCGTTGGTCCCGGCTGTCATTTGTAGATCTTTGGCAGTCGTTACGGATTGTCAAAAGCCAGTTAATCTGACTCCAGTCTTGCCAAGAACTACTGTGTTACTCAGTTAATGTGGCTCCACGTAAAATACTGGTATTCAGCTAAATCCGGTTTGACTGGAAGCCGACCCCAATATAGTTGAGAAAATGCTAGGCAGATAAGAACGTAAAGGATCACGATATCATAGAAGTCGATTCAGGACAGCTTTAAGTACTTATTTCTGTTTTTGACATTAAGAAAGTCAATAAATGTATCTGAGTCAATGACCTTTATTGCACATTTACTTGACGCCTACCATATCTACTGCACGCACAGTGTCATTTCATTCTCTCAAGTTTTTAAAATCTTCTAAAATTACAGGACCCTAACTTGAAGCTACATATTTCAGGCCTATAATACCCCGGAAGGACCCGATCCTCGCGAAACTAAGCCAACCCTGTATGATATAATATATTAAGACCGCCATCTATTTAGCAACCGGTGGGATCCCCTTCCTTACGCCGAACCTTTGGGGCATGAATGAGAAGTAGAGTGCGTTGTGCTGTGATAGCCTCTTAGGACGCGTATGAAAAGATCAATCGTTCCTGTGATATTCTTTCGAATGTGCCACAGCGTGTCTTTCGTTTTCGGACGTAATATAATATGATATGTCTGGAAAAATTTCGTTATATATGGAGAAGTATAATATTTGTATAAGGGCACGACGGGTATGTCGATGAAACTGACTGATTGGCCTAGTGATTGGGAATTTTATGCCATCGATCATGAGTTAATTTTTCGCATATCACCATGATATGGCACTTAACATTACATTTAGTTTCAAAGTTTTAGCATGTGAGTTAAATACCGTAATAAAAGTATAAAAGTTCTATGAATGAGACTAATCGAGAAATGTGACTTTAAGACATCCAGGACTGACAGAATGTTTGAGAGGGCCTTATAGCTCGTCTTATTTATACTCTTGAGTCCCAATGTAATTTCCATAACAAAACCAGCTCGACCGAAAGGAGAGGTCGCTAATTACACTATATATTTCTTTCACGCAATAGACGTGACAATTTTGCAGGGAATACTCAAATATACCGATGGCGACGGGGACGGTAATGTCTTCACTTGACAATATAGTTAAGTAGTTACTTGGTTAATGGGAATTTGCAAAATGGAAGGTTTTATTATGGTTGTTTGCTGAAATCTGTTATTTGTCTTGGCATCTTTACAAGGTGTAACTGAAATGACGCAGCTTCAATAAGACATTATTGTATCTTTACTATTAACAACTTTTACTATATGATCAACCCTCAGATATCGAAAAAAATCGGTAAACAGGTTTTGCGAAAAAGAAATGTTAATATTGATGAGAACACTGTCCCCTTATCAGAAATGGCGATGCTTCTTGCGTTACACTCCGTATATTCCATCGGTAAAACGAAATTGATGAATTACCTACACTATCAGCATTATCATTCCGTTGTGACAATATCTTACAGGACGCAATCACTATATAGTGCTATCACTATCCAATTTTCACAACAAATTCATGATGTCAATGATACGTAGGGAGGCAGTTGGGCACGCCACTTTTGTTGTGATAAGTCCCCTTTTTGAGGAGTGGCGGCCTCACCTTCCGCCTGACGCAGGTACTCACCAGACACGGTTGGTTTGGGAGATACATGTTTCGGATTCGGCGGTAGGACTCGCCCGGATGTCACCACTGGGTGGAGTAATGGTGCCCGTGATGGAGCTCTGCTTGGGCGAAGCACCGCCTTGTCTTCGTAGCCAAATCTGCGAAGCACTAATGCAAGCGAAGGAGGAGGCGGGACGCGTGAGGGAGAGGCAAACCTCACGCCCCAGCCAACGCAGCTGAAGAAGACGTCCCGGGCATCGCGAGTCGCTGGACGATTTCCAGCCACCGTAGGCGCGGGCCTGAGGACGACGGTGCGCTGTGTGCCACGCGCGCCTCAAAGATTTATCAGCATACATAATTGACAGGGCCTGCTAGGGTCAGTGCAAAAGGCATTTGGAGGAACACGGGTGGCTTTTAGTCGCCGCATGGCGCCTATCACGTGGCTGGGGCCCGGCGCCATTAGACAATCAGCGGAGCGTTTGGCGAAAAATGAAAGAAAAAAAGAAGAATGTAAATAAACGGTGCATTATTTCGTCTGCATTCCTAACTCCGTATCAAAGGGAATAGTGTAATCTACAAGCTAATATTTTTACTTTCACCAAAAATTGCAGAAATTTCCTGTAATTAATAATTAAAGTGGATTTTAAACTTTTCACATGATATTTTAATTAATTATAATGTTCACGATCCACGTGCAGCTTAAATATTTTGATATGATAGTCCGGAGATTTTTCCACACACATTGGTTTATTTTTCATCCTCTGCGGGCCAACTTGATATAACATTTCTAAATTTACTGGATTATTTATCTTTCTTCTACCCTTTTTCAACAAAACACTTTATTTTGTAAATATAAAACCCTGTAAAGCGATTCATACCGAATAGATCTACATGCTAATCGGCTTACATACCTTTATTTATCATTTAAGCGTTTGTACTAGATTTTATTTGTAGAAATAAAATTCAAATGATTTTGGTACATTTACGGGGCAATAACAGCTAAAAACGGGTTTAAACAATTTTGTCACGTTCGCCCTTGATATAAGCTGTAAAAGACCTATTTGTAAAAGATGGTAGGTAATTTTCAAATAATCAGGCATACATCTGGATATGGGGTTGTGCAAAAACACTTTTCCCGGCCCTGGGCGGCAAGTCTCGACATAGTTACCGATCGCCTTTTTTTTTTTTTTTTTTATTTTTTTTTTTTTTTTAAGGATGGGAAATCATCAAAATGACTTCTTCCGCTCTGGGTGGAGCGGAAGGGCGTGTCAGACTCTTACTGACTAAAACCCATCCGTGTTCCTTCTAAAGCCCTTTGCGTTCCAGGGCCGCGGTGACTCTTTCGAACGAATTCCGCAACCCTGGCAGGCTCTGGCCCTAGCGGGCCCCGTCCTCTTTGCTGACATCTCTTTGAGGCGCGCGTGAAACACAACGCGCCATCGACCCGGGCCTGGTGGTGATCGGACAGCGAGCCACCCAACGCTCGCCGTCCGCAGGCCCGCGCCTACGGTGGCCGGGGATCGCCCTGCGACTCCCGACGCCCGGGGCGTCTTCTCCTGTAGCGGCGGTTGGGACGAAGGCCTTGCCTTTCCCTCGCGCGGCCCGCCTCCTCCTTCGCTAGCATTACTGCTTCGCAGAAGGAGGTGACCGCTTCCCAAGCCTCCTCGCTCCGGACCATGGATTTAACCAGGGCCGGACGCGAGAGGTTGCCGCCGCCGATCGCCTCGACGAGGACACGGCGGTGCTCAGCCCAAGCAGGGCAGACCTCCACCGTATGCTCCACCGTGTCCTCCGGGCGATCCTCACAGTGCTGACACCCGGGCGTGTCCTCCCGCTTAATCCGAAACAGGTACCTCCCGAAACAGCCGTGTCCGGTAAGTACCTGCGTCAGGCGGAAGGTGAGGATGCCGTGTCGCCTCTCCAGCCACTCCTCAAAGAGGGGCCTTACCGCCGCAATTGTGGCGTGCCCAGCGCTGGGCTGCGATAGTCGCAGTCTCCATACCGCCATAGTATCCTGCCGGAGCTCCGTCCGCCGCGATGCAATTTGCCGTGGCAGCGGAGTTTCGCCCCGGCGAAGCACCTCCACGCGCCACGCATAAACGCGCGCGAGGGCTCTCGCCTCCAGATCCCATGGCGGTAATCCGGCAAGGAGGCTCGCCGCCTCGCCGGAGACCGTGCGGTATCCCCGAGCCAGCCGGATGGCCATGACCCTTTGAGCCGCGTTGAGCTGGCGGGCTGGTCGCCCCTTCAGCGTTAGGGCCCACACAGGGGCCCCATAAAGGGCCATGGACCGCACGATCCCCGCATAGAGCCTCCGGCAGGTTACCGATCGCCTACCGACCGAATTTTGTGGTTATGTTCACAGATCAGATCATTGATTTTGGTCTTGGATCGCGTCCGAGATTGACTGTGTATGGGCGGCCTTAGGACTTAACGACAAAATTTTGTCAGTGTGCGATCGGTAACTGCTACAGAAGACGCCCGGGCGTCGGGAGCCTGCACAGTAGGCGCGGGCCTGCAGATGGCGAGCGTTGGGTGTCTCTCTGTCCGGTCACAACCAGGCCCGGTCGATGGCGCGCCTCAAAGAGATTTCAGCATAGGAGACGGGGCCCGCTAGGGCCAGAACCTGCCGGGGTTGCGCAATTTGTTCGAAAGAGTCACCGCGGCCCTGGAACGCAAAGGGCTTCAGAAGGAACACGGATGGGTTTTAGTCAGTAAGAGTCTGACACGCTCTTCCGCTCCACTCAGGCATTTGATGATTTCCCATCGTTATCGGTAAGTATGTCGAGACTGGCGCCCTGGAATCACACCAAGGAGCTTAGCCGTAGCGCTTGCGAACACTAGATCAACGAGGCAGAAAAATGTTATTGTTCCTATTATATCTTCTAGTACAATTAATTTTAAGATGTTCTTAATTTTGGAATAGGTACGTGCGTACACCATAACTATTTTCTAACACGATACACCTAAATAAATATGGTGGCGCTAGTGCTGCCCCTGTTCGATGGCTAGTGATGGTCACATATTGTAGTAGTAGTCATTTATATTTACCCGCTTGGTAAGCGGTCACTGTATTTGTTGAATGATAACACCGATATTTCCATACAATAGACAGGCTCCTATATCTCTTTCTCAATTAATACGGAATACTAAAAAGTCTTAATTTACTGAAGTGGCTTCGTAATTAATACAGCAAGGTCTTCCCGGGAGCTAATTTAGTAGCAATCCGTAAGAAATTTCCATTTTCACTGGGCGACGGCAAAAAATGGCATTAATTATAATGGCGGGCTATTCCATTTATTGTTAAAGAAAAAGAAAGAAAAAAATGTGTTATTTAACAAAAACGTATAATGTTATGCAGGGTGAGTTTTTGAGAAGGATCTGCAAAAAAATTGTTTAGAAAACGGAAACTGAAAAAGGTTTTATAGAAAATGAAAATAAAAGAAAAATAGGCATTATGGTTACATACATAGGTACCTAAGCTTTTTGCTCACAGTTCGCTGGTCTTGTTATCATCTTCCCATGTAGTACCGACGCGTCCGCGGTTGTGATGGCAAAATAAATGTTCCTACCGCAATTTAAGCCGAAACTGGCAGAGGAGCTTGCGGATCGGCACAAGAAAAGAAAGGCATATTGTCAGCAGAGTAGGACGTCAGGCTCTGGATGATTATGATGATTAGGCAATATAGTCCTGATACCCCGGAATCTGGACTAAATTGAGTAATCATCACAGGGTGTTGTTACTGAGATTAAAAAAAAAAAACAAACAAAAAAATACGAGCCCTCTGTGGATTCGATTCCAGAACATTACATTTAACAGCTGCCTACATGACCACTCAGCAGATATTTTGAAAAATAAAAATCAAATGCCACAACAAACTTACATAACTGAAGATTTCTCAAAGGAAACAATAGAAGCGCGTAAAAACCTACAGCAGCAATTAAAGCAAGAAAAAGAACGAGGAAATATAGCATTCATTAAGAACAATAAGCTCATAATAAAGGAAAAATCAGAAGCAGAAAAAAGAAAAAGGGAGTCTTCTATGTCACCCAATAATGTACAAACACCACCACGCCCTACAGAGGGAAAGAATATTATAGCTCCTTCCAAATTGCACAAAACAGACGCATTTGCGTACATGAGATCCCGATCTTTTTCACTGTCAGACAAACATACGCAACAAAATAAGGCATAGGAATTACTAGACACCAGAAACGCGAAGAATATAAATAATAATCAAAACAAACGAATAATAAACAACCAGATCCCCAATACGGTTGGTCACCGTGGGGTGATAGACCAAATCCCCCAAAAGCTTAAGGAGGATAACTCGAAGAAAACATTACCCATAAAACACAGGACTAAACTAAATATAGCTACGCTTAACACAAGATCACTGAAGTCCAAGGATTCTTTATTAGAATTAGAACACGCATTAGAAACAGTAAACTGGGATATTATAGGACTAAGCGAGACACGGAGAGCAGATGAGAAAATTGAAGAACATGAAAACTACATTCTATATTACAAAAATGAAACGGCTGGGTTATATGGAGTAGGGTTCATTGTTAAAAAATACCTTAAAAACAATATAATAGAATTCCAAGGCGTATCCGACAGAATTGCCGTTTTAAATATTAGGCTCCCTGGTCACAAACAACCAACTTCAATTGTACAAGTATATGCTCCAACCGAGATTGCCAAAGAGGAAGTAAAAAACGAATTTTATACCAAACTTAGCAAAACTATGGCAGATTTGAATAAAACCGTAATCATAATGGGCGACTTCAACGGTCAAATCGGAAAGAGAAAAAGAAACGAAGACAAAATACTTGGACCTTATACTACAGGAAAAAGGAATGATAATGGACAAAAACTGGTAAACTTTGTTTTGGAAAATAACTTACACATTGCAAACAGCTACTATAAAAGAAAATATAAGAGAAAATGGACATGGGTGTCACCCGATGGAAAGACAAGGAACGAAATAGATTATATAATTACAAACAAACCAAAACTATTCTCAAACGTAGAAGTTGTCAACCAACTCAACTACAATACCGATCACAGAATGCTTAGAGGCCAAGTATACACAGTAGAACCAAAAACGTCAAGAAAAAACATTCAGCAAACTAAAAAGCCAATAGCTCTGCCAATTCCCGAAAACATTTTAGATTTGTTAGAAACCAATTTGATGAGATTACAAAATTTCAATGAAATTCAAGAAAAATATGATGCCCTAGAAAAAGAATTAAAAGAAATAGAAAGTAACATTATAAAAAACAATTCAACAAAAGACAAGCTAGGACCAAAAGCCCGAAATTTAATCGAACAAAGAAAGATCTTGTTTAAAGACAGGAAAAACAATAGACAGGATATAGTAAAGCTAAGTAAAGAAATAAATTTGCAAATACGCAAACATAGACAGTTTAAAAGAACAGAAACAATCAACTTTTATATAGAAAAATCAGGTGGTGTTAAAAAAGCATGGCAGCAATTGAGAGAAACCATAGATTGGATCGAAAACATGACACACAGAGAATCTAAGCGGAACAAGACAAACAGAATCGAAATAATGAAAATCGCAACCGATTACTACCGTGAGCTATATAGTGATGAGGGAGTACTGACTGAACCAAGTCAACAAACTGTCTATATGGACAAAGAGGAGGAAGAGATCCCAAATATAATGCGAGAAGAAGTAACCAAAGCAATCAACTCACAGAAAAGAGGAAAAGCACCGGGTGAAGACCGCATATCTAACGAACTCCTAATTGGGACATCTGTCAAAACATTAAACATCATCACACAGTTATTCAATGAAATCTTACATACAGAATACATACCTCATCAATGGACATCGTCAACCATAGTACTTCTACATAAAAAAGGAAAGAAGAATGATATCGCTAATTATAGACCCATCAGCCTGATGTCCAACATTTATAAAATATTTTCTAAAATACTTCTTGATCGCTTAACAAAGATTTTGGACGAAAACCAACCAAAGGAACAAGCTGGATTTCGAAAGGACTTTTCAACGCTCGATCATATTCATACCATAAAACACGTTATCCAGAAAAGTAATGAATATGGAATTAACTATTATCTGGCATTCGTAGATTACAATAAAGCGTTCGACTCACTTAAACACGCAAAAATATGGGAAGCGTTAGAGACACAAGGAGTGGACAAAAAATATATACGTGTCATTAATAGCATATACAAAAGCATGGAAGCTAGAATACGAACAGAAAGGGTGGGTGAAGTTTTTCCTATAAAAAGAGGAGTTAGACAAGGAGACCCACTGTCACCCAAACTTTTCTCGGCAGTTCTTGAATACGTATTTAGACGTCTCGAATGGCACAATTATGGACTAAATATCAACGGAGCTCAACTAAACCACCTGAGGTTCGCAGATGATCTGATACTTATTTCAAATAACGCGACAAGTCTACAAGAAATGCTCGAACAATTGGTACATGAAAGTGGAAATGTTGGACTGTCAATGAACACCTCAAAAACTAAATTAATGACAAACGTTGAAAAAATCCCTATTATAGTCAATGGTACAACGATAGAATACGTTGACGAATACACCTATCTTGGTCAAATAATATCTCCAAAAGACCTCACAACAAAGGAAATAAAGAATAGAATTAATTTGGCTTGGAAAAGATACTGGTCTCTAAAAGAAATAGTGAAAAATCCCCATGTACCACTTAAATGTAAGAAGAAAATATTCGATTCATGTATTCTGCCCATTATGACTTACGGATGCCAAACTTGGAGTTTAACAGAACACAATATACATAAACTAGAGACCTGCCAACATAGCATGGAAAGAAGCATGCTCAATATTAAACTACGAAATAAAATAAAAATAGAAACAATTCGTAAACAGACCGGCGTTACAGGTGTGACATATTGTATTAAGAAACTTAAATGGCGATGGACAGGTCACATGATGAGAAACAAAAAAGAGAAATGGGCTAAGGAAGTAACTGAGTGGTATCCAAGACAGTACAAAAGGAAAAAAGGGAGGCAACGTCGTAGGTGGGAGGATGATATTAAAAGAACAGCAGGCATTATGTGGAGAAGGAAAACACATGATCGCACTATGTGGCAAGCTTTAGGGGAGGCCTATGCTGGGAAGCAAGACAATCTTCGCGAAACTGGTGTCTAGTAATAAAATTAAATATTTAGAAAAACTTATTTGTAAGATTGTTAATTAAAGGCTATTATTATTATTATTATTATTATTACATGACCACTAAACCACTGAGACACAAATTATCAAATTCACCTGAGAATTCCAGCCATTGTTACAATATTCCAATTAAGCGAATACCAGATGATTAAAGCAAACACAGAGGCTCCCAGACAGATAATTATGTACATTTGTCATTCCAAATCAACGCTCATCTGACTGACGAAGACTTGACGGCACAATGCGAATCATTCCCCACCTGTTGACTTTAATTACTGTTCATTAATTCAGGTTGTATTATCGTGGCATGTAATCTGTTCAATGTCTAGGTGTCACTGATTGTGCTGTGTCCGGTGACGTAGTGTTCATTTGCTGTCTCCAAGTAAATTAGATGCCTTGAACCTTCATGAGAGACATGTCTTCAGGTTTTTGAGTTCTGAGTATCATATTTTCACCTCGAGGCAAGCCAAAGCGGGAGACTAAGGACACCAATATAACCTAAAGGATTGTTAAAAATACACACAGCTCGCAGATCGGTTAGTGGACTGTAGGGTTTTGGAGCGGCGACCGCATACCACAAAGCGTAAAGGTGGAAGGTCTCCCAAAAATGTGGGCCGATTGCCTTGTAATTGCCACAGCAATCTCCGCTGGAAGAGAGAGGAACTATACTGGTCGACGTGGCAACACTTGGGAGAGGACAATATCAAGCAATGGATGTTAACCGACAAAGCAGTGGCTGAAGTGATGATGATGAGAAACTATTGTTGAATAAATAGTAGACATTGATAGCTCTTTGTTAGAGATGAAATTATCATGCTTTGCAGGCAGATTAGCTAAATTACAGTCACTCCGAAAGACATGCTAAAACTTCTTGATCCAGTTTCCAGAACAAAGGGGAGGCAAGTGTTTTACGGTACTTAACACGTAAAACACTTGCCTCCCTTAGGTATCTTCACGTTGTCCTAGAACGTGCCATATTAACTCAAATCTTTATGCCTCGTTCAGGCATCACAGACAAACGTCTTCAGGACACTAGGACACTAAACTAGGGTCTCGGAACATAAAGGGCGTAATCTAATAGATCCAAATTCACAGATAAGTCTGTTACCCAACAATCCAATTATTGCCACCTTTTATTACCTGGGTGTAAAAGGATTTATGAGTCCCTCCGAAATCAGGGTCTTTGTTGAGAGGAGGCTATGGAACATGCGACGTTTTAGAAACATTCGACAATCGATCAGGTAAAACGTGTACCTACCTAATCGATCAAGCGATATTATATCCATATATTTAAAAAAAACCAATACATTAAAGTTACATGAAATCTTACTTTGCATTAAGTAAGGTTTTGTAGATTGAGTAGAAACACTTTCTTATTTGAAGTAATCGTTATCAGGAGATTGATGGGAGTAGGAAAATATGCAGGGAAATTGGAGCTGGCCTTAGGGTGATGATGATTAACTCAGGTGTGCCTACAGAGTACTCCGTGATTTTCACTGAAGATTTTGTAACTTCAGTGCTGTAAAACCGCTCCGGGATACAAAAATCTCAAACATTTCACTGCGTTTCGAAGGATTTTCACCAACAAAAAAGGTAATGTTATGAAACACAATCCTGCTCATTGTTGTTCCCAAACTTTGTGTATTATGTAAATCGATAAAAACTCACGTTTCAAGAACACAACCATTAGTTAAACGATCAATGCTATAAAAACATACGACCTTAGCCTACCAGACGAAACCCCGAACACGTTCCCATTCACAGGCATTGAAAACCGATACAGACTGAATAGGACCCTGCTCTATACAAGTAATTGTCAATACCACAATGCGTGATGAATAATGTAACTCCCGGGCGTGTCGCATTTCTCCGTCGCACGCGTCGTGGCGCGAATGGCCGGCTTTATTTGCCGTAATTAATTCGATAACGCGAAGCATTATGCGGGTGACAGCGCCCGTGTGATAAGGGTCAACTTTTCACCAACTTATTCGTCGTATCGCTTTGTTTTTTGGGCTAATTGTCGATATTTCTATAAATAAATCAGTGTCGGCGCTAAGAGGTTAATTAGGGTGGATTGTTAAGTTCTATTTTTGGTGGGAAGTGGCCTACTTATGGTTTATTTTTGGACCGTGTCGTTATGTGGTTACCTCCATTTTTTGCATAAAATGTAGCGAATTCATAAGAATCGTTTGTCTTGACAAATATCAAATACGAAATTTCCTCCACTAGTTGCCAACAGAGATCTATTCCAACTTGGCGTGGCCATCGCCATGTGCAAAACGATTATCTTTTGGCATAGATAAATCCCACACTTACGTAACTTTTGCATACTGCTAGCATTTCTATTTTTGCTGTTCTGTTACGTTTTCACGCCTTTTAATCGTTGAACCATGTTTGATGAAATTTGGTACAGAGAGAGGTTAGACCTTGGAGAAAATCATAGGCTTTTATCCTGAGAAAAATGCTTGTTGGCCGTCATTATTGAAGATGAACCTTTGTATCAATGAGGCACTTGTTCAAGCGTTTTCGAAAAAAATAAAAAAAATAATGGCGGTCCAATGTAAGGGCCGGCGCTCACTGCCGGCATGGCTCGGCATGCCACGGCAAGTTGCGCTACGGCATCGCGCGGCATGCCGTGGTATCTTGCGGCATGCCGTGGCATCCCGCGGCATTTCGTGGTATCCGTGGTATCCCTTGCCCCCGCGCACCGACCGGACCACATTAACCGAAATGACCGCTGCGCAAGTTTCAACCATATTTCAACTAATTTAGCAATTATAATTCCTCGACACAAAGTGACCCATTACGTCTCGCGGGATACAATGGCGCGCCGCGACATCCCGTGGAATGAAACGGCATGATAAGTAATGCCGTAGCATGCCGCGGCGCGTCCCGTCATGTCTCAGCATGCCGCGGCGCGTTGCGGCATCGTGGTATCGAAATAAAGTAGCATGAATTCTAAACTCATTGAAATAAGATTCAAAATAACTTGGTAAGTAATAAAACCCTTTCCCCGGGTGTCGGGAGTCGCAGGGCGATCCCGGGCCACCGTAGGCGCGGGCCTGCGGACGGCGAGCATTGGGTGGCTCGCTGTCCGATCACCAACATCCATAAAAAAAAAAAAAGTAATAACACCCTTTGCCATGACACGCCGTACCGTGCCGGCGGTGAGCGCTGGCCCTAACTATTCCACGTGGACGAAGTCGCGGGCAAAACCTAGTTCAAAATAAGTCATAAATAAAGTTAAAAATCAGTTCTCATTTTTATCCAGTCATAATAGAAATGAGTTAGTTTTTTAATTCATGTAGGTAGATAAGTAAAAAAGACACCGCTGCTGTACTTTAATAAATCTAATGGCTTAAATTTGTGACTTAGTTCATTTAAATATATCCTTTGATTCGCACGAAATAAGCTTGCTGAGCGTAATAGGATTAAACTTAAAAGCAAATAGTTAAAATTAATTAATGTTTTGACTACAAACACGTAGATTTTATGTCTTAAGCTGTGTTTTAATTAACTGAGTTTTAATTTTAGACTTTTACTAAAAAAGGTAATTACCTACCTCTTTTATTGCTTGTGGAATATTTTTATTATATTATTCATATTAATATCATACAATGTTTAAAGTTGATCGTAAGCGTTATTTTAAAATAAATAAAGCTTAAAATTTTAAAAATTAATATAATAATTTTAAATTTTAAAATCTCTCTCGAACTATTTCATCATCTGCCTAGCCTGTTCCTAACTTTATTGGGGTGTTTCCAGTCAAACCGGATTCAGCTGAATACCAGTATTTTACGTGGCGCGGCTGCCTACCAGACCTCCACAACCCATTAACTTCCCAGGTTTCTTTCAATAAAACTATAATTCCCATAACTCACACTGTGAAGAACTTGGGGATCTATATCGACAGAACTCTTTCCTGGACTATACAACTGCAGGAGGTCAGTCGTAAACTGTTCGCTTCGGCGGACTCCTTAAAACGCTTTCGGAATTTTCTTCCCGTCACTACTAAAATTGCCATAGCACAATCTCTTCTTCTTCCACTCTTGGACTATGCTGACGCCAGCTATCTTGATCTCACCCAAGACCAATTGGACAAGCTTGAGCGACTCCAAAATCTGTGTATCAGGTTCATATGGCTTACGCAAGTATGACCACGTTTCCGAATTTCGTACTAAGCTCAAATGGCTTCCTATTCGCCTTCGCCGTAATGCCCACATACTTTCTCTTCTTTATAATGTACTTTCTAATCCTTCTACTCCTTTTTATCTTAAAGACCGGTTTCAGTTTCTCTGTGACACACACTCTAAGTCCTTGAGATCATCGGAAAATCTTCAATTAAGTATTCGTATGCATTCCACATCCTTCTTTAACAAATCTTTCACTATTCAAGCTGCTCGTTTGTGGAATGCATTACCCATAGATGTGAGACGTGCACAAACGGTACCAACGTTTAAAAAATTGGTGAAGGAGCATTACCTCTCACTATAATTTTTCTACTCCTTTCCCATTTATATATTTGATATTCTTTAGTATAGTGTGTATTTTATATTATTATGTCTAATTAATATTATTTATGATGTTTGTACACTGACCGCCCTAAATCTAACTTCTTTCGTTCAGTCCATCCAAAGGTTGTCTGTAAGAGATTGCCCTGTGCGATAAGACCGCCCATTGTACACTTGTTTTTTAAACGTTTTTACTATGTTTGTAATGAAGTTTACAATAAAGTATATAATAAATAAATAATAAATAACTGGGTAACACGGTACTCCTTGGCAAGACTGGTGTCAGATTTACTGGCTTCTGACTATCCATAACGACTGCCAAAGATCTACAAATGACAGCTGGGACCAACGGCTTAACGTGCTTTCCGAGGCACGGAGGAGTCTCGGTATGTTAAGATGGTCACCCATCCACAGGCCAACCTCGGCAAGCGTTGGTTAACCTTGAAGATCGACCCGTGCGGCTGTTATTATTTAGCCACGAGCTCTCTCGAACTATTTATGTAAGCTATTCTAGATTTCAAGTTTATCTAGCAGTCTAGCTAGTCAAATATCTACATACGTATTTACTTTTACTTACGTAGATCTAGAAATTATCATTTTATGCTAAAACCGTTGGCTGGCACTGAAATTAGCACTATATAAAACAATGTACCCGAACGAATTCACGGTATGCTTTATATCTTTTAATTTAATACAACATTATCTTAAATTGGTGGGATTGCACATAAAATTCGACCCTCGTATAACCAGGAATGTCACATTGCTTTCCAAGATGGCCTCCACACAAAATGGCGGGCTTTATTGCTTATTTATTTAAATGAGCTTTAATTAGGAAGGTCAATGTGTTTTTTACGGGAATTATTTATTGGGTGTACGTGGCGATTGTAATAATAATTGTTGTTATGTTTTATGCAAAATTTCTAATTAACTGAATCAACAGTATTTTTTATTCTAAATAAGGGCAGGGCTGTAAACTTTTCTCACAAAAAATAAATCAGTTTTCAGTTCATTTCAGCACCTTACATAAATGATTGCGTCCGTACTTTTCCGTAACGAAATAGCGCGCGTTTTCTGGGCAATTGCTCGTAATACCTAGGTGCTTATGTAAATAGCTCAGTGATAAATAAAAAAAGTTTTTTCCTCATATTTTCTCTAGAAAAACAAGAGTATGTATTACCTACTTACCTAACAATAGTTATTTGTGTGAAAGTCTTATAAATTTCAGTTTGAATAATATAGATTTTTTCCCTATTGTTTCCATACTACACTTTCTAACCTTACGAATGGTTTGATAACTGAGTAGAGCAGATTCCGATAAATTCCAATGCTTATTAGAAAACCAAGAATTTGAAAATCGTTGTTTAAACTAATCACATGGTTAAAAAAATAAGGAAACATGAATATGCCGAAATGCGCGACATATATTGTGTGTTTTTTTTGGCCAAATGAACAATTTTCTTTATTTTTTTCCATATTGTATCAATAAATCTCCAACCGAATCTCCAGTCTCCATCAAAACCAACTCCAATCTCCAGCCACTCAACCAAAACCCAATTCTATTATTACAACTGTGACTCAAAACTTTTCTGTTACAGAAATACAGAAAGTGCTTCGAAACAAAACAATGAACGAGTATAATAATTAAACTGGCAATCGCATCAAACCAATCAACAAAGCATCTCTTCAGGCTGAAACTGTGTCGCTTGCAGCAGAGAGAGAATTTTCAGAAGACGCCAGATAAAGGTTCTTTCAGTGGCTGAAAAGGTATTTGAACAATGGCGTCGAATGCGGAACGCGGACCTCAGGGCTGGTCGAATGTGGAATTTTGGGAGGTTTCCTTCGTCATATTTTTGGGGAAGCTTATGAAATGTTGTCTTTGAAGATAGGTTTTATATGATCGCATTTTTTTGTTATTTTTGCTAGCATGTTTCATAAAGGTAACAATAAAAAAATATTGCGAGCAATTCAGCAATAACACACTCGTAGTTTTTTTAGTAACGTAATATTTGCAATTAAATAAGTAGTAGTACTTCCAGAGATATGCCTGATATGTCTTCTAGACTTACATATAAAAAAAAAAACAGTTTTAACTCTTTAAATGAGAGTAATGGAGGCACATATACAAAAATAAAGAATACCGTTTAACATCCACAATTTCTCTGAACTGCACAATTTTACGCTCAGTCAGCACTAAAGTCACATATAACGTAACGATCACTTTTACAAAAACCTTCGCCACAAATCAGCGAGCACTCGGGGCCACCCCTGACGACCGCGCAATCAAGCCACGCATCCGGTCGAAGACTCCGTTTAAAGATATTTCGCGCGCTTCACACAATGAAGTAGTTTCCAACCACAGAGCTACGAGAGGCCTCGGCGGTGACAAGAGACGGAGATTGTCAAGACTTATTCAAATCACCTCCATAACCTGGGTTGTTGTAAGCCACAGTTTTCCTAGAGCTCCTGAAAGCCAGAACCAAGAGTGGAGACCACCAGAAAGACGCCGAAACAAAAAAAATTGTAATACAATGTCTTTCATCGCATGCGCTGCGAAAACTATTGGTGATAGAACAAAACAATATGCCACAATTTTAAAGAACATATCAATATCTATAAAAAGGTGCACTAGCGTATGCCTACCTTCGACGGATAACTCACAATAACTGCTTTTAATAAAAAATTCAGATTAAAAAGAATGAATAGTACAAATTGATTCGAATAATTTTCAAAAACTACCCGTTAGAGTCTATCCCATTTCGGCGTTGAAGTTTCTGGAGTTTCTACTAAATCCGCGTGGAGGAGGACGCGGGTGAAGTGCTAGTATTAACTATATTAATAGCACTCTTTCGACGGGTGTGGCGTTTCCGTGTTCTGCGTTTTGCAACTCCTTGGTCTAAGTGCGCGCCACTTCTAGCATTTATCTTATATTCTATGTATTGTGTGCAGGCAGTATGATTTGTATTAGCGGCTGAAGTTTTGTGTTGCAAGTAATTGATTAGTTTGGCGAGTAATGGGATGGCTGTGTTAGTTTGGTCATGTGCACGGTTAGGTATACAACGTGAAACAGTATAAACGCAATACCTAAAAAGAGGTGATTGTATCATAATTATTAACAACTTTTGACGTGACAACGTCTAATAAATCGATGAAGCCGACTGCACGCACGAAAAAGGATGACTCATTATAACGTTACCCTCATTGTAACGTTACGTGTTACGTTACGATCATTGTAACGTTACGTGTTACGTTACGATCATTTCATCAATGTTTTGTTATGACGTTGCCACGTTAAACTATCGTCCGTAAACCGACTTTACAGACAACCAATTTTTCTATGGAAAAAACACTGAAAAATCGAAACAAAAATCGACTGCCACATACATTTCTGTGTGCGTAACTCGACAAAATGTACTGAGAGTTGATTTTTTCGCGATTTCGGGGTTGCTCCCATAACAAAAGTTGTTCGTAATGATGAGTACAATGCACAAACACCCTTTTCATGTTTAGAGTTTATTCTGTTACACGTTGTATACAGCAGAATTTTATGACTTGTAATCACATTGATTTTTATGGTTGATGATTTTATATAATAGCTAATTAAACATATTCTATCTTTATCGTTTTCTTTCCAAGCCATGAATCTTTTTAATTTCCCAAATATATAAATAAATATTTCGCGAACGTGAGTTCGTTTGTTACATCTTCATGCCGTAACGGCTGAACGGATTTAGATGAAACTTGGCCTGTGGGTAGAGATTGAGACTAGAGAGATTTTCATCCAGAGAATATGTTCTTTTGGGAAGTTACTAGGTTTATAAATTCCAATAACGCATCGGCTCATAGTTCAAAATTGCCCATATTTAAGTATTAGTAATACTTTATAACAAAAAATCTTATATCGAAACCTAAATTCACAAAAAAAAAACCAGCATTCTGGCAACCTTTTCCACCGTGACCATTCTATTATTACAACAAATCCCCCTTTGGAACTCGCTCGCAAAACTAGGTGACCATTGTCATTATACTTAGTTGGGAACTCCAGCGTGTTTACAGTCCATTGTCGGCTGCAACAATGACTCTAATAGATTGACGGACCACACGAGTGGACGAGTTAGTGCGGATTAGAAAGTCTGTAATAGAGATGTTGCGTGGCTCAAAAACATATGATTCTATTAAGTCCGTCAGTTAGGTTATCGCAAAAAATAAAAATACAGTATTCAATTACTGTATTTTTATTTTAAAAATTTAATAAAAAATACGAAGATAAAACGCATCAGAGATAAGGAGTGGGGGCTTGTAACGTCACTTTCCAGTAAAAAGTGTCGTTACACGAGTTTTTAACGCACTGTATCAGTTACGTAACGCGTTACGGCGCCAGTCTGTCTGGCTTCTCTTTCCCTCACGCATACGACAGCGGTAGGCAGGCTTTTCCTCTCTCATTCTAACCCACAGCGCTAGTTGTATTTCGGACAGACGCTTCCCATGTTAAATAGTTCAACTTAGATTAGTTTAAGTTATCACTTCTGTCAGGCGTCCCGGGACGCACACGTTTTTTGTTAACGTGGCAAAAGGCGTGTCCATTTTTTTTGGAAATCCATCTGATGGGTAATTAGATTGTTTAGTCAAAAACTCTATTTGTAGCGTGTTCTCTCTACGACCTACTAAAATAGTTAAGCAAATTAAAATCCGTGTTTACGCAATAATATTTATAACCCATTGGTAAGCTGTTACTCTAATTTACTTACTGCAGTACCTATGCTATATTAGTGTGCTGTTGTTTTTATACTCTCGTCATTTTCTGAATTTAAGGTTTCCATAAATTGTATGCTTAAAATTTTTAAGAACAATTCAAAGACCTTTTTCGTCCAAACATACAAACGTTATTCTGAGTAAGCAACGCTTACCGAGGTTGGTCTGTGGATCGGTGACCTACTTAACATACCGAGACTCCTACGTGCCTCGGATAGCACGTAGAGCCATTGGTCACGGATAGTCAGAAGCCAGAAAATCTGACAATCTTGCCAGGAGTACCGTGTTACCCAGTTAATGGGTTGTGGAGGTATAGTAGGCAGCCGCTCCACGTAAAATACTGGTATTCAGCTGAATCCGATTTGACTGGAAGCCGACCCCAATACAGTTGAGAAAAGGTTTGGCAGATGATACGTTAGTTAAGTGCACGACGAGGGCCAGTAATAAGTAGAAGCAATAATTCAATTATAAAACAGCATATCACTGTTATAAAGTTAAATTGAGCGGCATAGAAAATGTTTAACGTTAAAACACGCGGACAGGAGCTAGTCCTACTACTATTATAAAGGCGAAAGTTTGTAAGTATGGATGTATGTATGGATGTTTGTTACTCTTTCACGTAAAAACTACTGAATGGATTTTGATGAAATTTGGCACAGAGGTAGATTATAGTCTGGAATAACACATAGGATACTTTTTATCCCGGGAATATGTTCCCTTAGGATAGTTTTCGACAATCACGCGGGCGGAGCCGCGGGCGGCAACTAGTTAACTATAAAAGAAGAACTAAAATCTATTGCGCTCACAAACGACACTAACTACCAATAAATGGTTTTATTATTATTGCTTCCTCTTAAACGGAGAGTCGTAATCGATAGAGCTTCCTCGGAAACAATATTTTTCCTTAATGCTCTGCTTACGTTCAAAGCCGTTCTCTGATTACCTCCTCTGTCTGTTTAGGCTTGAAGGATATCTTTGGAGATAATGCTTGCTTGGGGAGCTTAGCGTAATTATTATTGGTCATATAATATGTTTGAGGAGATTTGGTTTGTTTGTTTCTGGTTTTGGGACAGAAGAGTGTGTGAAGTGTGGACATATTGAGGCTGAACGCAATTAAATCGTTATTCTATCTGTAAATGAAGATAATAAGGAATGAGTAATGAGAAAGCAATTAGTGGTGTAGTAGCAGCAGAACGTTCTTACTAGGTGAAAATTGCATTGGTATATCAAGTGTGCTGCTTCGGGTTTGTTCAATATGTCAGGATTTTTGAAATATAATGAGACATTTATTTGGATATTACAGATTTCTGAATTTATGTACTACATTTCTATATGTAACTATTTTAAAATTATTTACATCTACTAAACCTAAGTATGTAGGTACATATACAAAAACAAAGTACACTCGGGCGTCGAAGTATTCCTCCACATCGCTGTCATCCGGAAACGTGCCCAGAAGACTGGCAGCATTGCTCTTTTTTAAATTCATTTGTAAAATCTGAAGAGTATGTCATCGTTATTGAACTTTGAAACTTCATTTCTGTTAAAAGATTTAAATAAAACAATATTTCGCAATACCCAACTCATAACTCATCCTTAGAGGTTCAAAATACCTAAAATAACATTAAGTATATCAAAAGCATTTTCCAATACTTATTTACCTATATAGCCCATGTAAAAAAACTTCCATGTTCAAATATTTTGACGAAAACCCAGCAACATATAAAACACGCCTTTACCTTGCCATAAAGCTAAAGATGGATGGTGTTTAAAACTCCATTAATTTTTCTCCCCCATAAACGTCAAGCCAGCAGGTGGGGGCTTAATATCTCGATATTTGACGCCATAGCACACCATAGAATGTCTTAGAGACGACACGACTATGGGAATTCGATGGGAAATTCTCCCATGGCTGTGAATAAATAATGAGTTGTATTGTTGATGGTTTAAGATCAAAGATGTATTATTCATGAAGTTGTGAAGGTGGGATAAGAGATGTCTTAAATAAATTAATAAACCGAATTGGTAAAATAAATAAACGTAATACAAGAACGATGGAAGGACTTTGTGTCAGAAAAAGAAAAGACGAACGGATATGAGGACTAATCGAGAAGTGTGGAAGAAAAAGACAAGTTGGGCTCACCCTAAATAAATCGAGGTAAGGACCAGGGAATGACGAGTTAAAAATGTTGATTTCAAACGATTTATTTTAGGTTTTTGCATGTTAATAAACTATTACGTTGCATTCAATGGGTTAAACAAATCTAGTTACAAAGTCCACCATCTGCTTAAGACGGAGGATTTTGTAACTAGATTTTCTGTTAAAATACTATTAATTGTTTTAGTCATTTCGACGTTTCCAAATTAAATGAGTTTTGATAAGAATTCTGCCCCTTCGACTGCTTTAGCATTTTGCGTCGCAAAGGTCTTTCAAAGTGCAGATTTTATAACCCGACGAAAATTGATGCACTTAAATCGAATTTTAAAAAGTATCTAATAGTTTTTAAACATTCTCCACACCTTTAAAATATTAATTTTCACGTAACCGTTAAACAACCATCCTCTGAATCCTAGTAGTGTATGTAGGTAGTGATTTTTATTTACATTTAACGAGCCATAATATGTACAAGTAACAACTATGCTGGGGAGTTTGTTGCGCCACTTTTTCTTCCCAGCTAAAACACTAGGAAGTGGTGACGGGCGGGCGTTTTGGGGGACTGTCTTTATGTAGAACTTTGACGTTCAAAAGTGCTGGCACTCAGCCTAATTTGAATAAATGACTTTTTGAATTTCGATTTTTTTTTTTTGAATTTTGAAAACTAAATACTTAAACAACTAGACTAATAATCGCGAAATAATGTACAAACGCGTTTAAAAACAAAATAAATCGTTGGGCATCAATAAATTCATCCACATCGCTGTCAATGGAAAAAGTGCTTAGAACACTGGCAGCATTGCCGCGTTGAATGGCAATGCTGATTATTTCAATTTGAGATACTCTGTATGTAGGTAGATACAATACTGGGATTTAAAGCCACGCAAAACAAACGAGTTCGTGTTGTTTTGTGTAACCTGTTTTTTACCACAGTTTTTTTGATGTGAGGATAACACCCAACCGTGTTGGCATAAAACATAAAGATTTAAAAAAAAACATACAGGATAACCGGTTAGTCAAACAAGCCAATCACTTATTTTTTGCGGAATTTGTTCGAAAGAGTCACCGCGGCCCTGGAACGCAAAGGGCTTTAGAAGGAACACGGATGGGTTTTAGTCAGTAAGAGTCTGACACGCCCTTCCGCTCCACCCAGAGCGGAAGGAGTCATTTGATGATGAAAAAAAAGGTTACTCCGTAAAACTTCCAAAGGCATAAATAGCTACTTAGCTGCTTAATGCGTAGCGGCGTTTTTGTGCTATGTTAGTAACCCTATCGTAGTGTAGAGCTTCGGCCATTGAGGTTCTATTTGAATAAACAAACAAAGAAACTTATAGACCATCAAATGTTTTATATTAGTAACTAGGTTTTGCCTGCGACTTCGTCCTCGTGGGATTGTTACTTGGGGCAGACATTTTTATTTTAAGATTATGAAGTTTAGTAAAGTTTCAGTCAATGCTACTGAACAGAGAACGAATAGATAGATATAGATAGTTTAACAAATGTTTGACGTGATTCTTGAAATTTACATAACGTTTTTTGTTTATGAATCGATTGACATGAAACAAACATTAAATGTTAAGTTAAGTTACCACAATGTATTAGTGAATACCAAATCTAAATCGGATAAGCCGTTTCTGAGATGAGCGTGCACAAACGCACAGACAAACAGACAAAAATTCTAACAATCATTGTTTTGGGTACTATTTGCGTTTATAAAGGTCCCAATAATATTTTTTCTCATATATCTTCCATGCACAGACAGCGATCCTTTACATTGTTATTATGTGTATAGATAGATAGCAGGAGAAATCATTACTGCTACAGTCTACCTCTTACAAACAAACATAAACTTTGATAGCTCTTTACAATATCAATTAGGACATGGTTAGTTCTTTCGAAAGGGATCTTGTTCCTAGAAGCATTTATAGCAGTATCACAATAACTCAAAAAGCTTAAAAACTTGTACTCTGGGCGGTATTTCATACAAAATTCAAGTTCTATACAAGATACCTTGATGGGTCTTGGAGATGAATAAGATATGTATGAAAGAAAGAAAATAAAACAAGAAAATCAGTTTATTCTGCCGGAAAAAATGCACAGAAACACTAAAAACTGCATAAAAAATACACCACAAAAACACCACACACAAACACACACACACACACACTGCACACAAAACACACTGCACTGCATATAAAATTTCATATAAATCGGTTAATTCATTTCCAACATTTAAGGACTTAAAGTTTGTATAAAATAACGTCAGGTAAACGCTCTTCGCATGCGAAATACATATTGTCTCACCCAGATTCTCAAGAAATACAAAAAACAATGCTTATATCTTGAAAATAAAATTTTAATTTCTTTAATGTGAGCGGAAATCTCAAGTCTCTGGAGCGCCGGAGTGCTTATATCCTACATTAAGATAATAGCTTTATGTGCAAGATTTCATGTTCACTGCGAGCTCATTTTGTGAAAAATATTTTGTTTTAAGTATTTTAGGTAAGGGAAACACAATATGGTTACCTATATGTATTATATGTGTTATGAACTCCATACTATAGTAGGCGCCAGATAAATGTGGAATAAAGTATATTGACCTTTCCCTAATAACTGTTCATAGGTACCTGAACAATTAAATATAAATCGTTTTTCATTATTAGACAATGTTAAGGATCACGAGAGATGATGATTCGGGACAGCTTTGTGTCATTAATTCCGTTTTTCAAATTAAAAATGTCAATAATTGTAGGTGGGTCAATGACCGTTATTCCACGATTATCTGGCGCCTACTATAATATTATGATTACTGAAGTAACTCTGCCTGTTACCTCTATCAGCCCGGTCAAGTTAAACGTGCAAGGTTACAAAAATTCGCATCGAGCTGAAAATCCGTACAAATACAAATTTTCGGACCACATAGACGAAATGTAAAAAGTCCCCAACGATCCGTAATTTTCAAAAAAAAATGGACCAGGTCAAAGTTCGCGAATGTGGTTTCTATTGCGTTTTCAGTCAAATAGTAGGTTTTTTCATTAAAATAGTTCGGATTAAAATTAAAAGATAATGATTGATCTAGCACTCCTAAAAGTTTTGAAGAAAAGTTTTTGTTTCTTCGTTTTTGACACCGACTTGCCAAATTAAAGTTATTTTAGACTATGTAGTGTTTTTATTTGGAAGTGTTTTGTATTTTTTGTACTAAAGTTTTTTTTTCACTTTTTAGTAGTGTTACTCAACAATTACCCGACGTCGTTTTGCTTATTTCGACGAGTTTATAACATCATCCAAGTAAGCAAAATGCTTATAAAATAAAAACTGCGGGGCCGAACTGAATAAAATTTTACGGGAATCCGCAAACAATCACATAAATCAGATCAGAATCCTCGGAGTAATCGGTGTACATAGGTACATTAAAAAAAAAACTAAAAAAATACTAACCGAATTGGGAACCTCCTCCTATTTTGGAAGTCGGTTAAAAATACTTAGACTTTTTAGCAACGAGTAGGTAACAAAGCAGACTGTCATAAACACTCCTCTAGAGCATTTGTTCCTTCAAGTTTGTGCTTGAAATCTATGGGCTTCTTCCCCCATTGATGTGGCTAAGATAATATCTGAAATCTAAAAGAGATTGTGACTTCTGATGCATATTTTTTCACAAAACTATTAGTTCAAACCACGTTGGCACGCCTGCCAATTTCTGTCTTTGCATATCGTTTCCGGGTTCAATTCCGAGCCAAAAAGATAGACGCGAAATAGGTTAAGGTAGCAAACATTTTAAAAGACACGTTCAAAGACTTCCTAGGAAAGTTTAGATTTCTAGTTCAAAGTGTCTTTAGAAAACTAGATTTATTCCTCTTCCATTTCCACTCGTTTTCAGTTTAAAGGGTGGATGGGATTTAAGTGGTGATAAAAGACGTTTGGTGCCGTTTGCTATACGTAGGAATTAATTTAAGGGTACTTTAACATGTTCGTTGACATTTCGTTTGGAGTTTAAAACTAGGTGAGACCATAAAGATGTCGGGATGAGTTAGATACCTACTCAAAGGAAGGGCTCAAAACTGCAGGAGACTGGAGTAGGTGGAAGGAGGAAAGGGAGACTTTTCACCGCAGTGCGACGGTACAGGCTTTTAATAATCATCAATCTAAATATACAATTCTTCCGTTACTGGTGACTGACAGACAACGCACAGTCGAAACTGCTGGTCGTAGAAAGCTGAAATTTGACATGTAGGTTCCTTGGGGAGATTAGGTAGTAGAGATGATTTTCCAAAATTCCTTCGGGAATGAGAAAAAAACGTGATATCGCACAGTGAGAATGAAAGTGACCGAACTCAAAATCTCAAAATTTTTGGAAGGTTTTTTTAATGATTATTTTATAAACTCTTAAGCTCTTATTTTTTCTAAAAAATATATTGGCATCATAAATATGTAAATAGCTTTCCATTTGAAAAAGTTATGACATATTTTATTAGAAACTCGATAAAATACGAAGTCTATTTTGTGATTTCCCACAAAATGCAAATTTCGTGTTAGGTCACTTTTATTCTCATTGTGCGATATGTGCGTACGAAGTCGCGGGTAAAAGCTGTCAATATATTAATTATTATTTACAGTTGCATTTTTAATACTAGTAGCAAGACAGTTCGCCTTGTACTAAGAAAAAAAATCTATGGCAGCACTGGCTGGTCTCAATGTTCTATCGTATCGAAAGTAGCTACCCAGATGCAACTTTCAAAAATTAAATATTTAGCAAATTTATAATTAAACATAATACCTATTAACGTTCAGCTATCGTCACATCACATTTGTGCAATAAGAGCGATTTTGAGTAATAGTGTTAATAACAATAATCTAAACTAGGAATACAATCATGTAATTTCTAATCGCTTAACCAAAACAAATTGACAGGTTTACTGGTAAACCACTGTAGGTAAAGTTTAAATAAATGCCTCTAATGTTTTTCTCGATGAATACAATTTTTACTCTTATTTATTAACTTAACTTTACTTTACAAATAATATGTGTACTTAGATGATATTTCATACCGTCCTCATCTAGCTTAAAATTACCAAAAAAGATTGACTTGTAAAAGTGTCATGTTTAACCAACTTGCAAAATAAATATCATATTTAATCATACATATTGCTGGCAAAAATACTAGAAAGTACAAATCAAAGCGCGATTTGCGATATTTCCTCCACGCACTGCCATTTGGCTCAAATCTAGGACAAGTTGCTTGAACTTTAGAAACTATTTATGTGAACTGTAATATCGTTCCTGTATCCTTTTTATTGTCAATTTTCGCAGACAATATTTTAAAGTTTACTTAACGTAAGTTAACTTACAAAGAGACACTTATTAAAGAACTTTCTTCTGATACTTTTATTAAATATGAAAACTACACTTTGGGCCTACGGCGTAGAAGACAACTTCTACGGCGTAGGTGACAGCTTCTACGGCGTAGCACCGTAGACCCCGACGGATATCAGTGGGCCTACAATAAATGGTAATTTAAAGGGCAGTTTCTCTTTAATGAATAGAAATATTGACACAGAAGGTCTCTTGCGATACCCAATTTGAAAAAAATGCTTTGTGTGGTTTTGAAATGCCTGTAGAAATCAGTAGATAGTCTCTAGAAAAATCCGTGAAACTACAGATAAATCTGTAGATCTTTCACAGCTGTTCAAGAGCTAGCTACCAGAAATAAACACCTATCGAAAGATTGTGAAGCTCTTTTAAACAGGAGTGGTCTGTCAGTCGCAAAGCTATCAATAACAAAGGAGCTCCGTTACAAATGGCGGCCTCAAACGAATCGCCGAATGGATTAATTTTAATCACGAGTGTCAACCAATGTAGGAACAGTTGGATTATTGTCGGACTGTCGGTGTAACGAGATGTTTTCACAGCTGTTCATTTTATGCTAGAGTTATTCGGAAAATGTACGTGTTTTCATTTTTAAATAGGCCCTTTATATTCCTTTACATTATATTAATGTGTTTACTAACTAACGACACAGGGAATCCTAGTGTGGGGTCTAGGGTCTAAATTCAGTTTGCATTCTGTATTATTTTTGGCATGATAATTTTTTTTTAATTTATTTTTTTTTTTTACTGTAAAACCAGCACCATGTGATGATATAACTAACCACCGTTTTGAAAACAAAAGGTAAATCAATCAGGTAATATACTTATAATTGAGTTTTATTTACTTAAGTCATAAGAATGATGTTCACGACTTAGGGGCACGTTCACCAAGCTCACATATTCAAAAACACTTGAGGCCTCAATTTGTATTTACGACGAACTTTTATGACTTTTTTAATTCTGCCCGCGACTTCTTCTGTGTGGACTCCACACTAGAATAAATATAATCTATGTGTTATCCAGGTTATAAACTACAAATAACGTATTGTGAATGTGAGGACCATGTAGATCGCAATAAGGATTTATTTCATGCTAGTCTGGCAGTTTGAGTTCTTTATGCGGCCTACCCAAATGTCCTTACTTTGGTATTGTTCGTCAAATCGTTGAGCTCCTTAAAGTTCTAAGTTTGAGCTACACGATAACTGACACATGCTTGCACTGTTTGTATAGGTACACTCAAATCTGTATGGTACTTTCTTCAAAAGACCACTTCAGACATTTACCTACATAGTTCTCATATGATTTGAAAGTACGATTGTATGGACTTTAAAAGAGACTGACTTCTGAGTTTGTTTCGGTGTTTCAGGGTAGTCAGCTAGGAAACACCGGCCTCATCTAGTTTAAAAATGACCAATAAAGATTGACGTGTAAAAGTGTTATGTTTAACCTACTTACAAATTAAATATCATATAGTGTGCCACAACTAATTCGTTTCGTAGTTTATGCGTGAATCAATAACAAACATCCGTCCATCACAAAACTTTCACATTTATAATAAAACTAGAAATAGGACAGTATATTGTTGATTTTGACTACTTAAACATTTAAAGTTATTTTCAACGATTTATTTGTTTTAAATGTTAATTTAATATCTACATTAATTGAGTTCCTCATTACTAACATAGTATTACAACGAAATATGGACATTTCAATAATCTGAAATAAACGAATTTTATTTCATCATTATTTTATTATAATTTAATTTTCAACGACATACTAGACATATCCAACCGGGACATTCCTCCAGCTGACTAATCCACACCACACCACATGAAGGTTCAGATTCAAGCTTTTGATTTTATCACAATATGAAATTCACCAGTTTAACCTCCTTAATAATCGCAATATAATACAACATTTTACGGCGGTGACAAGGTACACGATAGCGGATATCTTTTGTAGGGACCTCCATAAAACGCAGGGCTCCGTTCACGATAGATAAGTTCGAAACAAAATACTTTTGACAGGCAAATGTTGAGCTCTGTTGAGTTATTATTGAGCTGTGTTCGTGACAGGCAACGCTGGAGTGCGTATAAAGCGAATATTGTATAAAAAAATTGGCCAAGTGATGCGAGTCGGACCCGCGTGCAAACGATTCCGAACCAATCTTATTTTTGTAACTTGTTACTTTAGCACTATGAACTTTTTATAAGTTTTCCTGAAATCTATCCTAAATTAAAAAAAAAAAAAAAAATTTTGGCCCAGTGGTTTCGGAGATAAAGGGGGAAAAGTAATTTTAACTTCTAATTTCAATAAATTTGATATGTCACAAGGCACAGTTTATATTTTTTTTTTCAAGTTTTCTCGTTTGTCCCTCAAAAGTGACACCCATGCTCAAAACGTATTTATTTGCGTAACGCGTCCGTGTTTAGGCCACAGAAGTTATGTCTGTACTAAATTTCAACAGAATCTGTCCAGTAGATTCAGAGAAAATTGGCTGTGACAGACAGACGGACATCCAGACAGCCAGCCAGACAACCGAGTGATCCTATAAGGGTTCCGTTTTTTACGTATATTCGGAACCCTAAAAGTGTCATGGAGTGATAGAATTGTAATAAAAATAGATTGGTTTAGGTGGTCGGAACTTATGGGACATATGTGATTTTTTTTTGTTGCATTCCATATACTGGTCAGTCAAACCCCTAAACTAGAAACTCCACCTGCATAAAATTTTGAATCAGGAATTTATCCGGACTTACATTTGATAATTCAACAACATCCATTGCGTTAATTTACTTTCAAACAAACGAATTACACTACATAATTATGTATTTAACAAATTAGTTTTGATATGAAGTGGGAAACTACTCCCCGGAGGAAAGAGATCGAATCAATAGCGCTATTTAAATGAGGTGGTATTAATTTATCTTATTTTATTTTTGCATCTGTTTCGATGTCCTTATCCACAGTAGTTGCACAACAGCATAAAAACTACAGCTTACAACTAAAATCCTAACTAATAATATCAGCTAGAATATTCCTCCTACCCTCATCTCGAAGGCCACATAGTGTCCTTTGCTTTTATCTTCAGCCACATAAAACCACATATTCAGTGACTCGGGACTCTAGTGTTGAAGTTACTTTGTGAGATTCTCAGCTGTGGAGAGGTACTCAAAAATGCTGGTGCATTTTGTGTAAAAGGGTACCTAAATCATATTTGTTTCAGATTATTTAGTGACTAAGAACTTTTTATAAATATTAGTAAAATTATTATTCCATTTTTAAATTAAATTCTGAAACACGTCTTCTTGTAATAACTCCAAAAAACTTGAAACACAAAATTGCTACAAAAGAAAATTCGGTTCAAATATAGGCTTGTAGTACAAGAAAACTTTAAATGAAATAGCTCAAACTTATAACTAAGCACATAAACTTATAAGCAACCCGAACATTAAATATATTTTGTTACAAAACTTCCAAGTATCAAATAAATAAAAACTATCGGTACTCGTGACAGCCGGCCGCGCGTCCACTCGCGCTGAATACTAAGCAAGAAATCTATATATAAAAGGGAAACTGACTGACTGACATACACACAGCCGAAACTACTGGGACTAAGAAATAACACCACCAATGTCCAACATTGTACCCACCTATGTGTGACGAATAAATATATTTTGAATTTTGTAATTTTGCTCAAGGATTTTGAAAATTCAACCTTTAAGGGGTGAAAAGATCTGCTAGGGTTGCGGATTTTTTTCGAAAGAGTCACCGCGGCCCTGGAACGCAAAAGACATTAGGAGGAACACGGGTAGGTTTTAGTCAGTAAGAGTCTGACACTCCTTTTCACTTCGCCCAGAGCGGTAGGAGTCATTTGATGATTTTCCATCCATGAAAAGGGATGAAAAAATGGATGGGGCCAGGAGCGTGCCAGGGTTGCAGAATTGTTCGAAAGAGTTACCACGGCCCTGGAACGCAAAGAGCATTTGGAGGAACATGGGTAGTAGGTTTTACAGTAGTCAGTAAGAGTCTGATACTCTCGGAGCGGGAGGAGTCACATGATGATTTCTCATCCCAAAAAAACCGGAACAAACTGCGCAGACGAAGTCGCGGGCGAAATGCTAGCGACTCATAAATTTGAAAAAGGAATTCGATGGTTTTTTTTTCTTGCGGCGCGAATGAAATATGGCGTTGATGCATGAAAAAGTACTGCAAATGTTCTCCAAGATAAATGAAATATAAAGGAAACAGAATTTCAGTTTTTTGTGATTGTTACAGATTGATGACCGAATGTGACATGTACTTTTACTGTCCAAAAATCATTAAAATTAAGAATCAGACATACCTACCTTCCTGGCTTACTATCTGGCTTACTATTTTTTTTAAATAGTCTTGGTAGTTTTCAATAAAAAATAACGACATCTAAATGATACAATTTGCCTATTGAGGATTTTTTTACTGATTGGAACTTCGCAAATGCGAACATTGCTTAAAATTTAGAGAATTTTATTGGCCTTAGTATTTAAGCCCCGTCGCGAAATTGTAACAATTACGTCAGTTTTTGACAAATTTGTCGCATTTTCACTTAAGTGGGCAGGGTCCAGAACGGCACCCGCCATCATCCACTTGACATTAAAATAGGTGTCACTTAGGTAGATAGTGTTTTTAAAAACCGCCCAAATACGAGTCGGATCCGCACAAGAAAGAATTCTGTCCAATAACCCGAAAAGAATAACAACCGCACTAACCGATCTTCAAGGTTGGTCAGTGGATGGGTGACCATCTTAACATACAGTTTACTCCGTGCCTCGGAAAGCACGTTAAGTCGTTGGTACCGGCTGTCATTTGTAGATCTTTGGCAGTCGTAACGGATAGTCAGAAGCCAGTCAATCTGACTCCAGTCTTGGCTAGAAGTACCGTGTTACTCAGTTAATGGGTTGTGGAGGTCTGGTAGGCAGTCGCTCCACTTAAAATACTGGTATTCAGCTGAATCCGGTTTGACTGGCCGACCCCAATATAGTTGGGAAAAGGCTAGACAGTTAATGAACCCAAAAAATCACGTTTCTTTGCCTTATGTTTTTTTTTTGTATAACGGATTATGAGATACAGCCCGCTTACACACACTCGGACGGACAGCGGAGTTTGAAATTGGGTTCCGAAAAACCAAACATATTACGACTTCAACCCCTATTTTGTCGTCATAGTAAGACTGATTTCCCAGGTTGCTCCGGAATGTATTCAGGTATCTTCGTAAAGGTGGCTTTTTCTCTTATTCGCCTATATTTTGAAGAGAAATAGATCCTCAACATAATTCCTACCGAAATTCATAACAAGAATATCCATTTCACTACTTCTGTTTCCATTTATTGATACCGTTGTGTCTTTATATATATATCTTTTGTGGCTCGAAATAATTACGGCGCTGTATTGAATGGGCACAAAATATCGAATGTCGGACATCAAAGATGGGACTTGTGAGGTCTCTCTTTGAATGAGTAGGTGTTTTGTTTTCGCCATTAGTAAGTCTTGGATGATTGTGTTTCGTGGTAAATTACAAATATGTAGGTAGGCACCGTAGGCGCGGGCCTGCGGACGGCGAGCGTTGGGTGGCTCGCTGTCCGATCACCACCAGGCCCGGGTCGATGGCTCGTTGTATTTCATGCGCGCCTCAAAGAGATGTCAGCATAAAAGACGGGGCCCGCTAGGGCCAGAGCCTGCCAGGGTTGCGGAATTTGTTCGAAAGAGTCACCGCAGCCCTGGAACGCAAAGGGCTTTAGAAGGAACACGGATGGGTTTTAGTCAGTAAGAGTCTGACACGCCCTTCCGCTCCACCCAGAGCGGAAGAAGTCATTTGATGATTTCCCATCCTTAAAAAAAAAGGTAGGCGTTGCCCGTCAATAGGTAATTTTTTCGCAAAGTTAAAAAATAAAATTCATACTGTTCTCTTAGTAAACTCTACTCATGTACGTCGATTCTAACTGTTTTCTATATGTTTAGATAGATTTTTGCAATTCAATCTGCAATCAAGAGCTGCATCCGTATTCAGCACTTTCGCAGAACATTTTTGTATAATTGTTACCAACACGATAAAGTCGAAGAGTTCACAAAATGCTCGCCGACTATGTCATTTTCTAGTCCAATTTAATTCAAAGTCAAAGTCAATTCATTTATTTCAACTAGACCATTAAAAGGCACTTTTGAACGTCAAATTTACAGTTTAAAATTAAAATATAAGTGACTATAGTTGTCCATTCGCAAAAAGTAGATTCTTATGGAGAAGAACGGACAAGAAACTCCATAGTTACTCTTTTCAAATATAAGTTTTACAATATTTTGTATACATATGTACATTGATCAATTGATTATATTATGTGAGCACAATGCATCCAACATTACACTAATATACAGCACACACTTATATACTAATAGGTACAACAAAGCAATACCAGCAGAGATAAAATTAAGTTTGCTAGTAAGGGACATGGTACTCACATAATATTTACAATATAATTAAAAACAATGGATCAGTGTGTGAGTTAAATTACATATTAAAAACCTGAAAGTACACCAGTAATTGATTAAATTACCCGAGTATTCAATGCAGAGACGGAAAGAAAGCAAATACTTATATTAATTTCTCTCCTTATAGACAACGAAATTCATTAGGTATTAATTGCTGCAAATAAAAAAAATAAAACAATTTTAAATCTTATTTTTATTTATTGTAAACCTACCACAGTGTAGTCTTTGTAACCCAAAGGTTGACTGGTAGAGAATGCCTTGATGCATTAAGTCCGCCATGTACCATTATTGTACATAAAGTTTAAATAAATAAATAAATTATTACCCAGTAAGCTATCATAAAGAATTCATATCTCTCATAATTTGTTTCCTTTTTCCTCAATTGAATATAAAAGTACTCTTGCTTAATTGACCAATCTCTTTGAAGCTTAAAACAGCGCTTTTACTTACTTGTAGGTAATATAAATAGGAAAGTAACTCTCTCTGTCTGCATGTCCGTCTGTCTGTTACCTTATCACGTCTTAACGTCTGAACGGATTATGATGAAACTTGGGGTCTCTGCCGAAGACGAGAATTCCCTGCCGGAGTATGTATTTCCCGGTAGGTTAAAGCCGACCTTAGAACGTCAGACGTAATCTCGCGAGTCACGACCTGAAGCCATGATCACATTTCTATCTAACAGTTAGAAAAGTTAGAAACTCAGACCGTGACTCGCTGTGATTGCGCCTATAGCTAAGTGTTTTAGCTACGCACACTTGTTAAATTCGTTTCTGTAAGTGCGAAGGGGGCGTGGTGAGACAGGATCGCCAAAGCCGCGTGCGGACACCACGTTCTTTCAGCCGTAAGCAAAATTAGTAAAAAAAGCCCTTAAATTATGACAAAGATTATGCTTTACAAAATTTACATCTGTTGACATTTCATTTATGTAAGTTTTTTTTTTTGACGATTAGAGTTGATCGCAGGTGATGATTAAATATACATAATATGACTTATTTATGGTCCTTGTTTAATTTTTAAAATATAGAAATCCAGGTGTAATACACACAAAAATAATTATTTATATTATCACTAAGGTTGTTTTTTATAGTTGATACAAATATTCCAAAAAACGCCCGCGAGCCAGGACCAGCGGCGCAATATGTGCTCCTTCATCGACCACATCATCGCTTACCATCATATGAGACAGTGGTGAAACACGGGCCCATCAACAATAAATAAGCTAGCAGTGAATAAAGAAGATATAGAATTATTCACTTGGTTATATTTCAATTAGCAGGTTTTTTTAACCTAACCTAACCTAAAGTTCTGCCCATCCTATAAAACAATGCTAGCGTGAAGATAAGCCACATCAGTCCGTTTGCACTCGGATCACGTAAAAGCCATTGAACTGAAATAATATGAGGATTTATTTTATTGTCCTGCAAGCTACAGTGGCTTCATCTTGATGGATAGTAAACTAAACTTGGGAGTCGGGAGACTAAACAAGATGAATATTTGGTTTTATAGAACTGCATGCCTTGTGCAGGCTGCACTTGGAACTATCTTACTCTACTGCGTCCGTATTTTTACGTAAAAAATATTTCAAGGAAATCAAATACATATTTATTTTCAGTTTTGATTGATTTCTGTTATTTTTGTGGTAGCTATCATTTCAGTCAAAAACCTACTAGAGACGGGCAGGAAGCATATGCCAAGGATCGAACCAGAAAACATGGAAAAGCTTACACTACAACTCAGACCAAAACCCCTTAAATCTACAGCTATAATAGATCACACATGACCTACACATCACTCTTACCCATCCAAAAACATGACTACCGCATCGGCATCATAAATTGCCGCTTGTCAATCGTCATCAAAATCCATCCGGCTAGCTGTAAGCGCGAATTTATAGCCATTTATAGCGTGTCCCAGCACTTAAACGTCGATGTTTATAGCCTATCACTAAACGACGATTCTCGATATAATTTATCGACTCTTCCCAACCGTTTGTTTTTATTTTTTATTTACGATTCGAATTCTGATTGCAATTTTTACGATTGACCGTAGCGTGAGGAAAGGTAAAGTAACCTCATTAGGTATACCGTTACGAATTATAGTAAAGTTTTTATATGAGTGGTTCAGGGTTAAACATATGCGGCCTCCTTGATATGAATAAATTGACTATGAAGGTGTTATCGATATAAATTACTTTGGGAATGGCGTATAAATGGGTTGTTGTAAAATTACCTCTACGTAGGTATGGAGGAATAATTTATCAAACCAAAAGTTGAGTCAGTTCGCCATGGCATCCCACAAAGGAAATTATATTTTTTCGCACTATTCCGTTGTTCTTTTGATTAATTTCGTTACAGAATCTAAGACTGTTGAATCGCTTTCCGGGACTCGATGCTTTTGTAGTGGTCACCACAGATGACTTTGGCTTTTAGGAGTCGCAGAGGTTAGATATAGGAAATGTCCCAAAAATAAATTGCCAGCTATCTTAATTATTTGTTCCGCTTTCCTATACATAATGATAACAATCATGATCAATAACTAAAACCAGTCTTGAATACCTTTCTTTTAATAAAACACTTTCTCTATACCCTCGAGCGAACTTACGTCGTAAGCCGACATAAAGCGGCGCACTCACAGCCAGACATAATTCGTCGTCACGGTCGCGACATCGCGCGTCACTGGCGTGCTAACGTGACTGGACTGTAACCGCAGCGTGACAATCGAAGGAAGCGGAATTAGTATTTACTTTTGTATTTATGATGACGTACATTTATTAATCTTAATATCGTTATATTATAAACGAGATTGATGAATCCTGTTAATAGGGGTATTGACAGGATTGGCATGCTTGCCCACCACTGGGAGAATTGGAAAGACAAAGAGGAGACCTTTGCCCAGCAGGGGGATAGAACAAGCTGAAAATAAATGTGTTAATAATTCAAATTGATCCGTTGATTTAACAAAAAGTCTTCCATATCACCGCTACCACACTTACAAGGTTATATCATAAGCTGACATAAAGCGGCGCACTCATTGTGCGATATAATCCAGCGTCACGGTCACTAACGTGACCGGACTGTAAGCACAGCGTGACACCGTAAGGAAACAAAATTATTACTTAATTTATGTGAATGATTTATACGAAATTATATTTTAAGTTTATCACATTTTCATGGCGCGCCGAGTTTGATCTCTATTGACAGAACCACACTTGCCTTAAGCCGGAAGGAATGGAAAGCCGAAAGGGAGGCCTTTTCCCTGCTGAGGGACTGAGCAGGATGAAAATAAATAACAATAATAAATGTGTTACTAATTCAAATTGATCCGTAAAGCCTTCTCTTAATAAAAGGTTTGCCCTGCATTAGGATATCGAAGGCTGAAATTAAATAATAATGAATGTGATAAATAATTCAAATTGGTCCACAAGAGTCACTTTATTATTTTTAACAGTAAAAATCCTTTTAATGGTCTAATTGAAATTAATGAATCGACTTTGAATATGATCGGTAAATCCTTCTTTTAATAAAAAGTCGTTTATCAAACCGCTACCACATTTACAGGGTTAGGTACACCATAAGCTGACATAAAGCGGCGCACTCACTGTCAGACATAATCCGTCGTCACGGTCGTCATTGTCGAGCGTCAGACTGCTGCGCTTCCAGTCAGAGGGCCAATTCTAATAATTTTAAACAATGGTCGCATTCGCACCAGAATAGTATAAAATCCTAATTTTTCATGATTTTTTGACAAATTTCGACTTCAATGCGAATGCGAACGTTGTTTGAAAATTAGTAGAACTCTGACTGGGAGTGCAGCGTGGTATCCCAAGGAAACGGAAATATTATTTACATTAATAAAGTCGGCTTCAGGTCTAACCAGATGCAGCTGAATAGGTAAGGAAACGGAATCGTCATTAAAATAATATAACTATCCGTATAAACTGTCAACGACCTTTAAATGACAGCCGAGACCAAAGATTTAACGTGTTCTTGCTTTTATTTAAAAGTCTTTCATCAATCCGCACTTTTTTTTTAAGGATGGGAAATCATCAAATGAGTTCTTCTGCTCTGGGTGGAGAGGAAGAACGTGTCAGATTCTTACTGACTAAAACCCATCCGTGTGCCTTCTGAAGTCCTTAACGTTCGGGGGCCGCAGTGACTCTTTCGAAGAAATTCCGCATCGCTGGCAGGCTCTGACCCCAGCGGGCGCCGTCTTCTATGCTGACATCTCTTTGAGGCGCGCGTGGAACAAAACGCGCCATCGACCCGGGCCTGGTGGTGATCGGACAGAGAGCGACCAAACACTTGCCGTCACAACACAGGTTCACGCCTTCGGTGGCCAGGAATTGCCCTGCGACTCCCGACGCCCAGGGATCAATCCGCACTTACAAGTTCACAACGTAAGCCGACGCAAAGCGGCGCACTCACTGTGACACATAATCCGTCGTCATGGCCGCGACATCGTGCGGTGAGCGGTCGCGCGTCACAAGCGTGCTAACGTGACCAGACTGTGAGCATAGCGTGACAGTTCAGAGATGGAATGTTGTACATTCGTGTTAATTTGACGAAGGATTTTACAGTCGGACATCTTTTCTTATTTTTGCTGCCATTTAATAGTCGTGTAACTATGATTGTGTTGCCTTTTATGGTGCCTTTGTTAAATAAGGATGCTAGAAAATATGGTGGAAAAAAAAGATTTTTTGGAAGGAAAAGTTTTCGTATTAGCTATAAGTAACTAAACCCAACGCTAAAAGTATAATTATCCGACGTCATTTTGCTTACTTGGACGAAGTAATTACATCATCCAAGTAAGCAACAACTAAGCAAAATGCTCATAAAATAAAAACTGCTGAGCCAAACTGCATGTATACCGCATCGACCGAAAAAATAATCACTTAGCATCATCACAGCGTTAATTCGTTGGATTGGTTTTTTCTTAATAACTTTGTTTATGTGTATGTATGTATCTATGTATTTATAAATGTTTTTTATATTTTTTCTTCTCTCTATTTTTAGTTTTTCTTTAAGTTGCACCTGCCATGTTGTCTCTGCACCACCCTAAAGTCGACTGGTAGAAAATGCTTAAGGCATTAAGTCCGCCTTTGTACAGTGTTTTTACTAGTGCATAAAGTTTTAATAAATAAATAAATAGGATCAGAAATCTCGGAGTAATAATACATTAAAGTAAATACCTCCTAACATCCTCCTTTTTTGGAAGTCATTTAAAAATCATCAAATTGGTTCTACGATTTAAGCTAGCTAATAAACTCATTCGATCGATCACCAAAATAGCAACGTAATCCTTTCTTTGTGTAATACGAGTAACTCTACCTAATTAGCAATTCGATTGCATATTGAGAAGCTAAGATTAAGATTGTTTATCTGAGTATCATAGAGAGATAGGTGTATAGAAAAAAAATAAATATATGCTCCGTGAGTGGCACCACTGACTGGCCCTATCAGAATACCAGCGCTGCGTTATTTATTTTTTAGATATCGTAGCATAAGCTGAGATAGGGACCATTTTGGCCTCGCACAGATAATTATTTTATTATACTGTTTAGTTATTAATTTTATTTTACTGGTTTGTTTGTCTTGTGTGAGTCCCAAATAAACATTTTTCTTTCTTTCTTTCTTTTCTAAATAGATAAATACAAGAGGTCGCAGTTGGAAATGGAAAGAAAATTTATACTTTAACTCTCTGTACAGACCAACTAGGTATTTAATTCATTCTATTCAACTTTTTAAATTATAACTTTCTCCAGAAACGCATTATGTAGAATAGAACTAAAAATAAATGGTTCTAAAACTCGAATACAGGTTTCATACGTTCGACACTTTTTTTTTCTTTTTAACTGGGTTTTTCATTGCTGAAGCTCGAGCCCGTGGTGTCATGGAGCCTATCTTTTCCAAAAAGTATTTTTTCACGGTTCAAATGCCCAATTTATACATTGGCAAACCGATACATACCTTTGAAATCTAAAAAAAAACGACCAATACTCGTATTTTCATGTCAGTTGTCCAATAAAATAAAATAAAATAAAAGTAACAAACATTGCGTGAATACCTATTTTCAAAAAAGGAGTTTGTATTTTTATATACCTTTAGGAAAAACGGGAGGTTTAGCGGTTTCGGCCGTCAGTCGCTGTGAGGTACAGTCGCGAACAGAGCGCCCGAATGCGAAAACATGACTTTATGCGACTGACAGGTCTCGCGCGGCCGGGTTGATGCGACTTTTTTTAATCGCTCTTTTATCTTCCCTTTTTTGTCGGGAAATCGGTGAGCTGTGGCCGGATTTATTTACGGTTGAGCAAAGGGCGTGTCGTGTTTGTGTATAAAATTTATAGGCTCCTTTTTCGATGTTGATCGGTGTGTGGGAAAAATGTTGCCTTTATTTTTCCTTGAAAAGGATCTAAACAATGCGATGCTGGTTACTTGTTTTTGTATGATGAATAAATTGTTCAAGTTATTGTGCTATGAAGTGGAAACGATGTAAATTGACCAGGAGGATCAGATCACATCGTTACATTTACATACATAACATAACATTACATTACACACTGATGTTACCCAGATGATACGAGGTTTAGATTTATTTTTCTTTGTTCGCTGATGACAGCTTTATTTCTTGATAGCTTGATAACTAAATAATTTTACAAATATTTAGTGAATTCTAACAATTACTATTACAATAAAAAATGGAACACCGACTAATATCTTTCCCAGCCAAACCCACATTAAATAAACAAATAACTAATCAAATTTGTATCAGTCCAAAAATCTAAAACAAAACACATAAAATAAATATCCCTTCCAAAAACACAACCCTCTCAACGCGACATATGGGTCCAAAATACCGTCATAACAAAATAATTGTACCCAAGATACACGTTATCAAATTTCGAAGGACGCACGATCCGATTCGCCGTTTTTTATTAAGTTACGAAGATACACCTCACGATTTGTTGTGAGTCCCCAAATGCGATCTGTGTCTCGAATTTGATTTAGCCTGAAAATAATAAAGTTTACTCACCTAAATTCGTTACGGGTATTTTTTTTCTAAAAGTCAATGCTTACCTGAAAAAGGAAAAAACACGTGTGTTATTTTTTTGTTGTAAAAGAATTGCAGATGGTACCTTTATTTATTTAGAAGTGAGGTATCTCGAATATGGGAGTCAATGAATCGGAATGACTTCAAAAGAAACGTGCGGGTAGGGAGAAATCTGTTTTGGGTTTTTTTCGAGGCTCTGGTTAATTGAACTTACTTATCGAAAGATACGCTAGTATATTTTAAACAAGTTAAACAGTAATTGAAATTCAATTCTATCCATCTCGAAGAAATTAACAAGCGGTGACTAAAAAAGACCCACTATTATTCGGTACTGACGATACAAAAATGCTTTTGCCATCTAATCTCCCAAATTCTAAAAAACTATATTCATTGTTCACTCATAGCAATTAATCACTAACACTCTACTAACCTGCCCTTCAATCTTCATTCACTACATTAAACCTAATAGATGCAATAAAGTGTACTTCCAGTAAGATTGCGTCGCCATATTAAATGTCCCGCTAGCATCTCATTTGATTGCTAAGACCATTAATTGGTTTTAGTGCAGTGAAAGCAATTTAATTGAAAGTAAGCAGTGAAGGGTTAAATACACACGTAAAATCACGTGGAGGGTCTCAGACGGATTAATTAGAGTTCAAATTAGTGTCGAAGTACTTGACGCTTGAACGCTTTGGGAGCATAATGGCTTAAATTAGATACGTTTTTGCACTTAGATAGATGCGGTTACGTGAATAATTAATTGTGAGTTAGGACCTTGTTGATATAAGCCGTTGAATGTAGGATAAAGATATTCTTTAAAAAACAAGGTTTTAGCCAGTCATTTTTTCTATGTCAATCAAAATTGTTTCAAGGTATCTAAAACGTTAAGTCACGTAAATTGTAGGTTAACCTAGTGTCAAAAATATTTTCTTAGACGTGACAAGCCCAAAATGAAACCACAGAGAAAGTACAAAATTGTTGTTTCTCGCTTACAAAACCCAATTTCACAAATTAGCCTCAAACACTCTGAATAAAATTGTACAATTTTGTTAGCACTGAAACGTTTCAGTCTAAAATTATTCTTTTACATAACACTTCAAGAGCTGGCTGAAAAAACTTTCGCAAAAATAATAATGGATCCCACAAATTGAGAGTAAAAAATACTGAAATTCTTTCGTATTCAGCGTTATGTTTGTACATAAAAATAAAACTTATGTATGTGTTATTTTATGTAATGTTGAGGTGTAAAAACAAATAGATTTAATAGACCTCAACAATATTAGTGTCATAGAACGTAAAGTCCTAATAAAGCACGTTAACATGAATAAACTTGGTTATCCGAATACGACTTTATGACATTTTTGATAGTAAACTTTTGACAGCCCATATGAAATGCGCATGAAACGTCGCGGCAGAGATGAAGTGAGGACTGCTGTAAAATATTTTACTTCGTAAGATTGGGGAGGAATTAATATGGAATATTAACAGGAGGAAATATATTTTCCGGGAACATGTGTCTATTTTAAAGGATTTGGTTAGGAAGGAATTTCGGCAATTAGGAGATATTAAAGTTTTAATTTATTTTTGCACTCTCTGTAGACCCTGAAAACCATTGGCTTTTATTACGAGAAAATTTGGTGTGAAAAGTGTTATAGTCGCAAATAGTGATCAAAACTGTTTGTTAATGTTTGTTTAAGGGCTATCTAGAAGGAAGGTATATCTAAAAGGACTGATCCGAGTACAAAAAATATGTCTCTCATATTTTAAGTACACAAATGCTGCTGGATATACCACAAAGGCGAAGTCAAAGGAAAAACCCAGTCGTCAAGATAAATAAAGTAAGCAGAAAAACTTGGTTCACACACATTGCGACTGACACATTTTTGCAGATTTATCACACAACATTTTCAGCTTAAACCCAATTAGTGTTAGGTACTGTAACACCAGGGACTCCGCTAGTGTTACTTATTGTGATTATTATAAAATGAAAACGATATTGGAGATTTATAACTTTAAATATATTTTGGCATCTGCCTTTAGTGAACGTTGGAACCAGAGTCCTCGATAAAAAACAAAACATATCTTCACATTCGTATTTCAAATTCTTTTAATTTTCACCTGACGCTTCCAAAGGCTATCTTGTCTGCCAGAGACCTGCAGACAAGGATATCCTCTTTACATGAGCTACGCCCCTACGAATAGAGGATAAGAGGAAATGCCTCGCAATCATCTATTCCAAATCTTTGGAAGGGTCAAGCGTAACCTACCTATACCTAAAAAGACGTCCCTACCTATAAGCGGATGTGGACGAACAGGGGTGCGTATGCTTCTATAGAAGCAGCTTACACTATGACCTGCGATCAATTAATTTATTAAAATTTACTATGCACCACTTGCATTATCAACAACGCAGTCATACCGAAGCCCTGCCGGGGCAAAACCGCTAGAAAAGCTCCGGCACATCGCGATTGCTTTAACAAATAATGTGAAAACTCACATTCATCCAGATGGGATTTATTTCTATAATTTATAATATTATAACTTTAAATTCCTCGGACGCTATCGAGTCAGAGAAAAAGAAGGTCATACTAATATAAATATACCTAACTCTTGAACCTACTCCAGCGATCCGCACATAACAAAGAAAATCAAATATACATTAATTGACATTAACTAAGAACTGTGGGTCACCAATATCAGTTGAACCAATGGTGACAACTAGTCACCCTCTGCGAAAGGCTATGCCCCGTAAGCAGAGTTGGCATCAACCTCCATGGCGCCCTCTTACTCCCCTCTCTTCAGGATGGGCCATAGTTCCCTATAGTTAACTTATATTTTTCAAACTGGAGTAACTTCAACCTATCTGACTATAACATTCTGTCTTCATCTTTGAACAAGTGACCTTCTCTTCCTCGCCCGGCTGCGTCCCTCACGCACGTACGAGTCCATTTTCAGTATCCACATGAAAAAGAATAAACTGATTAATAAACTATTTAACAAAAAACACTAAAATAATGGTTTGTTTACATTAATCAATGTATCTATTTACATGAACTTGAAACTCGTCCGATGATAGTTTCGGATACAAACAAATATTCTTTAACAGGCCCATATACAACCTACGTAGTTTGAAACTCCTAACTGTCTGTCGCCTAGAAGTATAAATCATCACTTCCATACATGGACTTCTGTTCAACCTGTGCTTATTATATTAACTATAGCACAACATGACATATTATTTTTCATTTTATGACAACCTATGAATGAAATTAAATAATAAAATTATTTGTGTGTCGACACTGTCGAACTTAATAAAATATAATGCTAAGAGATCAGCATAAATCTGGAAAAATATCTAACATACTAAATCTACCTAGTATAAAAAGTGGAAACTCAAATAGTTATAAAATTCTCAAAACGTTACGTTTCCTGACTTTATAATTGTATACAATTGTTTCGAATTTCTTTCTAAAACATTTCCAAAATTTACATTTATATACAAGTGACTGTTTTATCAAATCATCCGTAGAATATTTTTTATGATTTGAAGAAAATGACTTTAGTTTATGTGTATAAATATGTGTGGAATACTTCCGTGTCTTTCTTCTTACCCTTATCTTATATATTTTAGCTCGGGCATTAAGAGAAAATTTGATTTTAATATTCAAATACATATTATTTTGTTTGCGTGGTATGGGTGGGTGTTCGTGCTGTCCCCATCGAAAAAAATCCAAATTACTCGAAATTATTGTTTTACAATCATTTGGCTCAACGGCTGAGTCTACTAAAATGACCGATTCATCCAAATCCATGGACACCATGGGGAATTGAACCTCGTATTGGACCATCTCCTTCGGTTCGGTCTGCAATACAACGGATTCTTCGACTACCTTATCCTCAAAAATGTCATTCATTTTAATGCAATTATTGGATTCGTTGTTTGGATTACAAAGAGGTTCCGACAATAACTTCTCTTGATTTTCTGGAATCAAATTATAATTAAATATTGGAATGGACACACCCGCTCCTTTATCTTCATCCGTCAAATCATCTTCATCCGTCAAATGTACATTATCATGGAGTAGGCTGCTTTCTCCACAGCTCTGCTCATCATCGTCACAATTGTAATCATGGTCATCATGGTGTGGTTCCTCAATTTCAATTTGTGAGACGTTCGTCATCACGCTAGAATGTAAGAGTGTATTATTCTCAACATCTATAAAATCTTGTCGTTCGCATTTTTCCAATACAACGGCGGTCGTCGTTTCAACATAAGATGCCTTTTGTGCACGTTGTTTACATGACATGCATTTGCACGGGAATTCGTTTCTAATTTTATCACACAACACATCTGTTATATATGTATAAGTAAGTACGTGCGGGCTGCGACCCCACGCTCGCCTACATCTTAATAAACGAGTGCTAAGTGACCAGTCGTTTCAATCACACGTACCGACTCACATACCTTACATTGGCGACGAGCGAACCAAGCCGCATTCTAAAAAGTGAAAATGGCGGCAACGTATTTCGGAATCCTCAACAGTTTCGACCATATAACTCAGGATTGGGTGTCGTTTAAGAATCGCCTGCAACAATGGTTTATTGCAAACGATTTGGTGGATGCAGACAAGTCGGGAGTGAAACGCAGAGCGATATTGCTCACAGCACTCAGCGAGTCCACATACAAGCTCGCAAGTGATCTTCTGCTGCCAAAACCTATAGAAGAAGAAGAATTTGAGGCTATTCTTCAAGCTTTGGACAGGCATTTTATACCAAAGCGACATGGGTTCGCCGAGCGTGCAGAGTTTTATGCGGCGACACAGAGGGCAGATGAAGGTCACGCGCAATGGGCGGCCCGATTGAGAGGGTTAGCAGCATACTGCGGCTTCGGGAATCTGGAGGAGTCTTTGCTAGACCGTTTTGTCATGGGGATGACAAGCGGATCCGAGCGAGACAAGCTATTCACAAAGGACATCAAGGAGCTGACGTTGGCAAAGGCGGTGGAGTTGGCGGCCAGTGTGCGTGGTGCGCGCGTGGCCGCAGCCAACGTGCCAGCGGCGCCGGCGTCCAGTGCGGTGTTCAAAATATGTGACAAAAAAGTAGATGAAGGACTAAAATGTGCAGTGTGCGGGTTTAAAAATCATAAAACAATCGTGTGTCGGTTCAAAAATTTCAGCTGCCGGAAATGTGGTCAGAAGGGCCATTTACGTCGCATGTGTTCTAACAAAACTAAGTGCGTGAAGCACGTTGAAGAAAGTTCCGAGAGAGAAGGTATGGTTATTAGTCATATTCGTTGTGAGTCAGATACGATGCCAATGTACGTGCGCGTTCTAATTAACGGGGTAAGTCTACAGTTTGAAATCGATACGGGAGCGGCCGTTACTGCTATTTCGGATAAAACATATTACAATCATTTTGCCGACGTAACCTTATCACATGCGACAAAGACGCTGAGAGGTTACGGTGGGGGAAGAATCATAGTGATAGGCGTTATACGATTGCCGGTAGTCTATTTAAGACAGACACACACCCTCACAATATATGTAGTGCGCGATGGGGGACCGCCGTTATTAGGAAGGGATTTCATAAAACTTTTTAACTTAGAAATTTCTCAAATCAAATATTGTGCTGCAGAAAATAACAATATAATAAACCACTTAATGAGCGATTTCCCATCAGTATTTTCAGAAGGACTAGGATGTTTTACGAAATATAAAGTTAGGTTAGCATTAAAACCCGATGCTAAACCGGTTTTCCGCAAAGCACGACCAGTGGCATACGCGCTCCGGAGCAAAATAGATAACGAGCTAGACCGTCTTATCTCATTAGGCATCATAACACCAGTACAGTATTCCGACTACGCATCTCCCATAGTCCCGGTTTTAAAAAAGAACGGAGAAATCAGAATTTGTGCAGATTACTCGGCAACAATAAATAAACAACTTGTTATCGAAAAATATCCATTGCCAACCGTTGACGACTTGTTTGTTAAGTTATATGGGGGTAAACAGTTCTCAAAATTAGATTTATCAAGCGCATACAATCAGTTTGTATTAGAGGAAGACGATAACACGCAATTGTATACGTGTATAAATACACATAGGGGTCTTTTTAAGTACACGCGGTTAGTATTCGGGTTGTCTAGTTCGCCCGCCATCTTCCAAAAATCAATGCAAGGCATTGTCTCAGGAATAGATGGGGTTCTTTGTCTAATGGATGACATTTTAGTGACAGGTAGCAACAGATCAGAACACTTAGAAAGGTTAAGAACGGTACTGAGAAGATTAGAAGAAGCTGGGTTGACGTTAAGGAAAGACAAGTGCGTTTTTTTTCAAAGGGAAGTTAATTATTTAGGACATGTTATCGATGAAAATGGAGTGCGTAAATCACCGGACAAAGTAAAAGCTATTCGCGAGGCTCCATGCCCTAAGAATGTAAACGAGTTGCAATCATTTTTAGGGTTAACGAATTATTATAGGAATTTTGTACCTAGAGCGTCAACAATCTTAAGCCCCTTGTATCAATTACTAAACAAAAATACTAAGTGGGTTTGGACCGATAGTCATCAACAGGCATTTAACAAAATTAAAGAACATTTAACATCTGATAACGTGTTAGCTCATTTCAATCAAAACGCAACTATTATCCTCACAGTTGATGCGTCACCGTATGGTCTCGGTGCGGTGTTATCACAGATAGACAGGGACGGACTCGAGAAACCAGTATCGTTTGCCTCGCGATCATTAACGACAACGGAAAAAAGGTATTCCCAAATTCAGAAAGAAGCCTCCGCGATTATTTTTGGGGTTAAACGGTTTCATCAATATATATATGGAAGAGAGAACCCGTTTATACTACGAACTGACCATAAACCACTATTGTCAATTTTTGGGTCTAAAAAGGGGATACCAGAAGTGACAGCAAACCGATTGCAACGGTATGCAATGTTTTTGGCGGCATATAATTACAAAATAATATATGTCCGCAGTTCAGATAATGTAGCAGATTTTCTGTCGCGTTCTATTGCATGCCCAAGTACGTCCCTGCCTGAAGAAGTAAACGAACACGAGGACCGCGCCGCGTATGTTAACTTTATCGTAGAAGGTGATTTACCAGTCACACTAGCTCAGTTACGCGACGCCACCGACAGGGATATAATATTAAAAAAGGTTATTGAGTTCGTCCATAACGGTTGGCCACCCAAAAACAAGGATATACACTTAAAGCCGTATTATCAATGTAGGACACAGCTATCGCTGGAAAACGGTATCCTAATGCGAGGGCATAAAATTGTAATTCCAGAGGAATTACGGGGAAAAATCATAGCGGAACTACATAGCTCGCATTTAGGTATAGTTAAAATGAAATGCGAAGCGCGCTCGCGACTGTGGTTCCCGGGCATCGATGCGGCACTCGAGAGCGCGGCGCGCGCGTGTGCCGTCTGCGCACAGCTGCGCCCGGCGCCGTCGCGCGCCCCACTCGCATCATGGCCACATCCACCACACGCATTTTATAGGATACATATTGATTTTTTGGGGCCGTTGCATGATCGAATGTATCTGATAGTTGTCGACGCTTACTCGAAATGGGTTGAGTGTTACACGATGAAGTCCACGATTTCTTCAGACGCAGTAATCGAACGCTTGTACGAATTAATGTCTAGGGTAGGGGTGCCGGCGACTATTGTTAGTGATAATGGTACGTCATTTACTTCACAAAAATTTGCGGAGTTTTGTAAATTAAACGGCGTACGTCAAGTATTTTCACCCGTCTACCATCCAAGCAGTAACGGTCAAGTCGAGAGTGCTGTAAAAATATTAAAAAGGGGAATTAAAAGTATAATACTGTCAAGCCCAGATAGGAAAAATTTGGATAGTAAAATTAACAAATTTTTATTTGACTATCGTAACTCGACTCACAGCTCGACAGAACGCACACCAGCTGAACTTGTCTACGGCCGACAACTTAGAAGTAGATTAGATTTGCTAAAGCCAACGCCGACGCCTTCTTTATCAAAACTTTCATCAACAATAGAACATAAACAATCGTTACAGAGTAAATATTATGGGGGAAAGAAGAGTAACGACTTTGTTACGAATGAAGAAGTTTTAATAAAAAGATTTGAAAATGCAAAGAAGTACTACTGGATTAGAGGAACTATAGTTAGTAAAGTCGGAAATGTTTTATATAAAATTTTTGTACCGGAACTGAACTCCCATGTAACACGCCACAAAAACCAAATAAGGAAATATCATCACAGCATCGCTGTATCAACATGGGACATAGAGAGTTTACCCGATATTCCTGAACCAGAGGCGGCACCAGTAAGCGCTCAACTGCAGAGTACAGACTGCTCATCATCATCATCAAGGGACCAAGAGCAAGAGGCTAATGTCAGGGAGGAGGAGACCGCGAGTAACACGGTTACCAGGGATTTCCCGGCACCTACAGACGCACCACAAGACTCATCTTCAGCATCCCCAACAATAAGCAAACGCAATCGTCCTAGAGTAAATTATAAGCAGTTTTATTAGCAAGTCAGTTTTAATGTATATTGTAACTATAGGGGGAGGGATGTTATATATGTATAAGTAAGTACGTGCGGGCTGCGACCCCACGCTCGCCTACATCTTAATAAACGAGTGCTAAGTGACCAGTCGTTTCAATCACACGTACCGACTCACATACCTTACAACATCAAAATCAATACCTTCATGGTATGTGTAGTTATAAAAATGTTTTGCTGCGCTTTGCAAAAATGCGCCTAATATGAGCGCGTAATCGCTCTCTCGCCATTCACCGTCGGTGGCGATGAATCTAAACTCTACTAAAAAATCTTCAAAACAAACTCGGTCTATGCCGGTAAACATTAACATATTGACGTTTCACAATCTTTTCTCATAATATAAAAACCACTTAGCTTTACTCCAGGCGTCGGTACAGCGCTTGACGCAATCATCAAAATACATAGCAATCTTCTGAGATGCTTTTATTATATGGGGGTTTCTTCATGCAATGTCACGCCTTGCACACGCGGGAAAAAAACGGACCTCCACCATTTGTAACACCAGGGACTCCGCTAGTGTTACTTATTGTGATTATTATAAAATGAAAACGATATTGGAGATTTATAACTTTAAATATATTTTGGCATCTGCCTTTAGTGAACGTTGGAACCAGAGTCCTCGATAAAAAACAAAACATATCTTCACATTCGTATTTCAAATTCTTTTAATTTTCACCTGACGCTTCCAAAGGCTATCTTGTCTGCCAGAGACCTGCAGACAAGGATATCCTCTTTACAGTACTTTGATACAGTAGTATCATCCTCTAGGGACGTTATACAACATACAAAGTATAATGAAACTGTGACTTTATGACAAGATAAAACTCAAAATATGCTGTACGAGTCACCTTTTATGTTTTTTACCTACACCTGAGTTAATTTGCTGTATAACTTTGATGAGCCATGAAAGTTGTGTAAATGTCTATTAACTTATGTATCTACACGTTTATCCTGGAGCTAGTAGCTGTGTAATAATAGACTTTGGAAAAGTTTACTAGCTGTCGCCCGCGGCTTCGCCCGCGTGAATGTTGTATATTAACCCAAGGGAACATACTCCCGAGTATTATTCCAGACTATAATCTACCTCTGTGCCAAATTTCATCAGAATCCGTTCAACCGTTCTGACGTGATTGGTAGAAACTTCCATCCATCCAAACTTACGCATTTCTAATATTAGTACTTATATATTTCATTGTCATTATTTACGGATTCATATCTTTAAGGTTACTTGTAATTACTTTCAATACTCTTGGTAATGTTAGTGATTCATTACGGCTCCAGTAGGTATGTCTAACTTGTATGAGACCTAAGACTCCCAGTGGGCTGTGTTACTTGGTTGAAACTCACCCGTGATGTTACCATAACTTTGTAATTATTTATTGATTTAAATAGTTCTTACACGTTCTTGTCCACAGAGATACCTATAGGCTTTGGAACTTGCACTCTGAAACTAGATTCACTTCATCTCTCTGACAGTTCAAAAGTGCCTGTAAATGGATTAAATGTAAATAATGATCGGAGTTGAGTTGAAGGCAGAAACGTCGATGCGACAACGCATTTTCACAGTCTCGTTCTAGTCCAGGGATGGTGAACCTATAGTAGGCGCCAGATAAATGTGGAATAAAGTATATTGACCTTTCCCTAATAACTGTTCATAGGTACCTGAACAATTAAATATGAATCGTTTTTCATTATTAGACAATGTTAAGGATCACGAGAGATGATTCGGGACAGCTTTGTGTCATTAATTCCGTTTTTCAAATTAAAAATGTCAATAATTGTAGGTGGGTCAATGACCGTTATTCCACGATTATCTGGCGCCTACTATAGGTACGCGTGCTGTGGTGGCACAGGGCAAAGTAATTTGGGCAAGCTAACTTTTAGCAGATATAAGGTATAGCTTTTGCCCGCGACTTCGTACCAATGCGCATGTCCCGTTTTTTCACGTTCCCTTAGGAATTTCCCGTTCCCGTATAGCCTTAATTCCTCATAAATGTGGCTATCATATACAAAAAAATCCAAATCCGACTAGTAGTTCCAGAGATTAGCGCGTTCAAACAAACGAACTCTTCAGCTTAATTATTAGTGTAATTTTCAACAGTAGAGGGCGCAAAAGGCTTCAGAAGGAACACGGATTGGTTTTAGTCAGTAAGAGTCTGACACGCCCTTCCGCTCCACCCAGAGCGAAAGAAGTCATTTTGATGATTTCCCATCCTTAACGAAAAAGCATTATTTAGATCCGTACTAGGTTCTTTATTGCTTTCTGATACAAGCAAAGGTAATCTGATTAATCCTGAGACAGTCGCAATTTATTAAGATTGTTTCAGAAGTTGAGGTTGCTGTCAAACGATCTCAAGAAAAACAGCAAAGAAAAATTCTACAGGGTATCCTGTGCTTTTGTCCCGAAGGCGGTCAACACATTAAGGTCTACGTTGTAATATATGACTCTGCTTTCGAAGTCATTTGAAGATTTCCCATGTTAAAAAAAAAGTTTCATTGACGGCTCGTCGTGGCCACATTTTTTGTATTTCATTGTTCATCTATACTAATACTAAGATATACTAAAATAAAGCCGAAGAATTTGTTTGTTTGAACGCGCTGTTCCCTGGAACTTTCAGTCGGATTTGTTAAATTCTTCGTATATGATAGCCACATTCATGAAGAAGGCTTCACGGGAACGGGAAAAACCGAGATATGCGCGTACGAAGTGGCGGGCAAAAATTAGTTCTCCAATAAAGGTAATCCGTGTTCTATTCAGTCAATCAACTAACACAATCAGTTGACGACTCCCAAGCAGTATCTACATTTATCTCAAGAAGCTGAATCGAGTTGCCTAGCATACAGATTCTATGTTTGTTGCGAACTAGCAAACAGATATTCTGTCAACTGCAAAATCGTTTTCAAACCGTCAGTTATGACTGGGGTATACAAACATTCCTGGAAGGAGTTCATGGCTAGATTTGACTGTGAGCACTGTCTTCGGCGAAAGTGGTATTTATGTGAACAGGATAAGAGGAGAAAGAACACTTTGATTCCTGGTATCGTAAAGCTTTTCAATAAGCCGTGACAACAGTTTGTCCGCGAAATGTGCCTTGCTGGTTATTTTTTATTATTTTTATTTAACACGGGGTTTTATTTACATGGATACGCCAACCCCATCGTACCCTATTAGTTCTAATTACACGCATATTTAGAACTAAATAACACAAATAACTAATTTGAGTGAGAGGGACTCATCAATTGGATAGCCTTGCTAGACTACTTAACTTTTTATCTAACTGCGATTTAGGACTTGCCAAAATTGTTTGAAATAATCCAACATCTAGAAAATTCAATTTAAATTCTTTAATTAATGACATCTTTGTTCCTTACACAATCCATCAGCAAATGAAGTATTTAATTTGCCTTGCAAGTTATCAAGTAGCACATTTCAAAGCATGATTTTGTATTTCGGCATACCATAAATTTATGCTTTTTGTTACAAGTTTTAATTTAACTTGCCTTACTGATTAGTATGTTTGGATCACTGGAACTGAATTTCCCGAACCACTGATCGAAAATTTTGTAAACACATTTGGTTTGGATTGTTCGCTATCGGCCGGTCTATATTACGTATCTACCTTTGACAACGTCATGTTCGAAAGGCAAACATGATGTTTCAACTACTGTTGGTAGTAGTAAAGTTTTTATGATTTTCCATTTGTTTTTAATAAAATAAAGATACTAAATCAAAATAACCACTGCTATAATTTCATTAAGTTTGTTATAGTTGTTTTTACAAAATTATTCCATCCCGGGAACCCGGGATTACTTATTTATTCAGAAAGGAATGTCCATATTATTCTTTCACGGGATGAAGTTTAGGTACGTATATAAGCGCCCGATTATCCGATCACTAGATATAAGGTATCCTTTATATCAGTGGTATGGACAGCCTGTATGCCTTTGTTCAGACGCTGAGGCATGATTGAATACCCATAGTAGTGGGAAGTAGGATTTCTATTACCCATGATTTTATCAGCATCACACAAAACTTTTTACTAGGTAGGCAAGTACTGCATTGTTATTTCTCTTCCGCCATTTTCTTCAACATTAGTACTTTTTATGTTTTGGAGTTAATTTGAAACATAAAGCGTGATGAGTCATAACGTCGTTTTATTTAGTTTTGATGACGCAAATATGAAGATAAGTGATGTGATTGTTTTGAAAGAGGAACCCCTCTTTTTACGAGTGCTTTTTATTTTAAGGCGTGATATGAACGTTGTGTACAAGTACGTACATGTCATGTATTTTGATGAGATGCTAAGTGTTATATGGTAGTTTAGCTTTTTTGGAATATGTACATATCCAGTTGTGTTTCAACTCTTTTACAGCTTTTTCTGAAACGAGTCAGAAACTTAACTGCTCAAAAGCTCGAGTGTCGAATTAATGAACAACATGTCATTAGCAGAGGTCGGAATTAGGTAGAGTTATTAATTTACTTACACTGATTACATACAGCGAAAGAATAAAGTGGATATGCCTCAAATCCCGAGATTAATTTTAAGGAGCAGAAAAATCCCGTAATTTATTAAATAAAAAAGTTATTTCATTTTAAACAATTTAAACCACTGCACGCGCGATGTTGCCAAATTTACATCAACGACACCGGATGTCTGAAGTAGCAAAATTACAATGCGCACACGCGCGATGTTGTCACATTTGTAGTTCGCACAACATAAGCTTGTGAGAACAAAAGAAAAATTATTATTATTTATTTGTAATGTTGTTGCCCACATGGGATGGTCTATTAAAAATCTCGGAAAGATCCATATTAATATCAACATTTCGATGCAAGTACATAAATAACTCTACCTAATTCCGACCTCTGGTTATTAGTCACTTCTAAAATCTCACTATTTCTCCTCTGTTTACTGCTAGTCCTGGACAGCTATTATTCTTTTATCCACTAACTTAACCAACTTCATAAAATAAGTAAAAATAGAACTAAAATTTAATTTCCCCGCCGAGCTATTTTCTCGAGTTAACATTGAAGTTCAGAAAATTAAAAAGTGCTAATTTCCGTTCTAGTACTTGTGGGAAGGAAGATAATATAGGATGGTCTCTTTGATCATTGTTTTCTAAGTCTCATCCGGCTAGGCTCTCAACCAGGTCAGGGTCGGCTCACAGTCTGACCAGATACGTGTGAAGAATGTGGCTGCAGTCTCTGACCTCCACATTTCACAATCGTATGACTGGGCAATGTCGGGACTTGAGATAGCTCTAGTCCAGTTGTCAGATTTGTGGCCTTTTAACTGTCTATGTGGACTAAGTTCTGACAATTCTGATAGGATGTTTGAAGTGTACTACAAAACGTATATCGACTAATATTGACAAGATAAAATGCCAGTACCCGAACCTTAGACTAAATAATAACTTTTTATTTTCTCGCCACAATACACATTAGATTATACAAGTTTTCCAAGAAACAATAGTACACAAAAAGTATACTGTGGGAGACTGGTGCCTAAACTATGCTTGGGGCCTGTATTTCAGAACACCAGGTCTCCACCCTTTAGGACATTCATAATTTATTTATTTATTTAAACTTTATGTACAATAGTGGTACATGGGCGGACTTAATGCATCAAGGCATTCTCTACCAGTCAACCTTTATACTATATTTCTTGTCTATTTATTTAGCAGACAGTGGTCGTGAATAATTTCTATAATATCTATATAGTGTTAGTATGGCTAGTATAGTGTGGGGATGAAGGAAAGTGTAGTGTAGGTTGAGTGTGTGTTTATGTAGTGAGTGAGGATGTAGAATTATTTATTTCCTGGACATATTAAAGATTGAAGAATAAATTATATAGTTAAATGAATAATTAAATTAAATTACAAATCAAGAATTACACCGGGACAGCAAAATTTTTTTTCCGTTTCAAAAGCGGTAACCGAAGCCTATTAGAATTCCCGTTGATTTTTGGTTCAATCTTTCTTAAGCATTTAGTTAGGTGTGTTCCAACTCAAATGTAGGAATGCTGTTACACTGTTCAAGAATGACGACGTCCTAAATATATTGGCACTAAATGACTTTTCGATCAAACTCCAAAACAATCACATTAATCCTAATATCACCGTATTTGTTTCACACGCTTACTTATTTAATTACAAAGTAACGGAACAAGCCTGAATCCTTGCTTACAACTTAACTCCACAACTTCGCAGGGTATAAATTATAAAATAATTAAAAGTTCACAACTTTGTTAGAAAACATTCTGCTAACAGATTCACGTACATTTTGTTTAGAGAGATTACACTAGAAGTGTGTTCCTTTGTAATTTAGGGTTATATTTGTTTAACACAACCTACGCTTTCTGTTTTTGTTAAAGAGTTTGAGGGCTATGCATAATGTTAAAGATTTTTTTTTCAGCGCAGTGTCAGCCACCCACGCCCCGCATGTGCCTCTGATATTACTTTTAAAACCTTTTACAAAAACGGGACCAGCCCGTAAAAACACTGTTTCTCAAAGTTTGACTGTGTCTTAATTAACAAACCATTATTAATTAACTCCTTTAATCAAAGCTGACCTCATCACGTATTTAGTAGTTAATAAAGAATAGTTAACGAGCATGCCCTGAGTAAAGTCTACAGGCTATGAATTCTTTGAATCGATGACGTTTTATAGTGAAAAAGTGAAGATACCTCGATTTAAAAGTAATTAAAAAGAGAGAAAGAAGTTTTGTACCTATCTTATAATTTAGAACCTATTACCAAACCAAGAAAAGGTACCATTAAAACAAAATGAGTTCAGTCATAGTTCTGTAAAAAAAAATAACATTAATAGAGAGTTCATGTGTATCACGTTTAGTTATTTGACTGAGTTTTTTTCTGAAGGATAATTACACTAGTTGCCGCCCGCGTGATTGTTGAAAATTATCCCAAGGGAACATATTCCCGGTATAAAAAGTATCCTATGTGTTATTCCAGACTATAATCTACCATTGTGCCAAATTTCATCAAAATCCATTTAGTAGTTTTGACGTGAAAGAGTAACAAACATCCATCCATCCATCCTTACAAACTTTCGCGTTTATAGTATTAGTAGGATCATAAATGGAGATTACTTGTCTTGAGAAGGTGGGTAATGCTTCAGTATATTGCTAGAATATATAAATCTGCCCATTTCCAACTATTTTGTGGTCGTATGGCCGGTATGATCGATGCAGCCGTGTACCATGTCACGTTGACCGCCGATACTCCTTGGCAAGACTAATCTCAGATTTTATGGCTTCGGACCGTAACGTTTATATGACTGCCGGGACCAACGGTTTAACGTACTTTCTGTGCCACGGAAGATTCTCGGTATATAATGCCTGGTGGCCCATCGACAGACCGATTTCTGCAAGCGTAACGATTGAACCTTTCAGCCGATTTTACATAACTTAGACTCGAGTGAGAATGTGAACTTCATTTTTTCAATAACAGAAAATAACGAGCCCAAAGATAAACAACAAAGATGGCTGCCCCCACGCTAGCCGTAAGAGAAAGTATTCGCTCTCAATAAAAAGTACTTCGTCAAGAAATTTAATAACAGATTCCGGCAAAGTTGCAACGCTGTTGTTTCTTGTTATTTGACAACTTTGTGTTATTGCATACATTTGTGTTGTTCTGTATGGAGAGTTTTAACTATGTATTTGACTGACTATCTGATATTTCTAACGCGATCTGTTCACTTAACACCTATTATGCTGCGCTCCATAGTCCGTTGGCAAATCTTGAGTCTGGATTTCTGTTTTTCAGTAAGTGACCAACTTTGTGCACCGTAGGTTAGGACGGGCAGGATGCACATGTCAATGAGTTTCCTTTTAAGGGTTATCGGAAGACTTCCTTTCATATGTTCTTTAAAGGCCCAGAAGGTCTTCCAAGCATTTTGGACTCGTCTTTCGACCTCCTTGTCTTGTCTATTTTTAAAAGACATTTGGAAAGAAATTGGAGCTCATACAATGAGTTTTCTTTATCGATTCAAATACTTAATATAAAATGTGTAAAAAGGATCACTGTAATCATCATTATGAACAATTTTTAGTATGGGAAATACCACGAAATCACGAAAAAAAATATCGAAAGCCCGCTGCATTTCTGTGCGCATAACTCGACAACTGTAATGTAGTGTATATGTATATATGTGAAAGTTCTTACTTTACTTTGTGTTCTAGGCGTGATCTTTGGACTTAATATTGCGCACGAATTTGCAGCAGACATTTATTTAAACTTTATGTACAATAGTGGTTCAAGCGCGGAATTAATGCATCAAGGCATTCTCTACCAGTCAACTTTTGGGTTATAAAGATTACAATGTGATAGGTGTAGGTAAAACAAATATAAATAAAATATTAGTTTGTTTCGGAATGAATATACAAAATATAATACAAATAAAAAACATATAAATGCTAAAATAAAAATGATTTCGATTACGTACTCTGACGGTTGAGCCCGTCTTCGTCGTCAACTAACACTTGTTAATATTATTTGTAACCTACCCTCAAAACATTATAATCGATGCTCAGTTTTTGTAATGCGTCCGACATTTAATTTATTTTGTGATATGTTTAGTTGTAATATTCTTATGTAAGTGAATTGTAATTCTTATGAGAATAAATGATCTCTAACCTCATTTCACAATTTGAAAATTCTTCGAGTATGGAGACACTTTAAATCTGTGAAAAGTTGGGTAGTTTCTGGATTAAGGCATTAATTAAGATTATTAAGATAAAGATTAAGTTTATTACATTGCTTTGAAGTTTGAAAGAACTGATAAATTATCAGGAAAACAAAGTCCCACGAAATTGCAGTCACGGGTAGTTGGTGTTCACTTGTGTTCCAAGTTTCTTGTTATTGCATAGAACTATCGTATCTTGTTTAGAAGTAAAAGTAGGACGACGTCATGGCTTGCTAGTTGATTTGGAAAACAAGGGGTCGTCCTGGCCTCCTTGTTATGAATACCTATTAGATTTTTTACGGAGATTTTATCGAGGAGGTAATATAAGGACTTTGGGTATTGGGTACTTCGTCTTGTTTTGACACATTCAGTCTCTCTGATTTATTTTTACGTTACGACAACCTAACAAAAAAGAAATAGCATTCTACCTAATCTATTCTAACGTTAAAAAAGCTTTATCCAAATATTTTTTTGGAAAATTAAATGATCTTTGTATTGTGCCTTCTCTGGTAAATTTATCAGGACTAGATCGAGTCCAAATAAATAAAATACACACCAAACATAATCTCACTGCTGGGAAAATATCAGGACGACATAATTTAAAAAAATATTATTATTTGTCATGTATTTTGCCTAAATTGTCACGCCAGAGATTCCTAGATGATGTCCAGTGTATGCTAATTCGAGTTCATTAGTCATTTTAAATTCAAAGTGTATCGATCCATCCAAGTATTAGTAGGTACTAAAGGTTACACAACAATAATAATAAATGCCGACATTGTTTTGAAGCCAGTATTTCATGGCTTCGCATTTTTTAACTCGAGTACGGTATTATTATACGTCGAGGGCCTACAAATGGTGTCAACAACGCACTTCGTTCCGTACGCTCGCGATAAAATATAATATCGCGAGAGATTGAACAAGTACGCCTATAACATAGATGCTCCTGAGTTTCACTCCCATGTTCGGCTTTTTAATTGGCAACTTTTCAGTTGCATTTCGAAATCGTAGAAGTTATCTAATTCATGGAACCTTTTATCTTAACAGGAGGATCTCTCAAAAGGTAGACTGATTACCTGGTGAAGGCCGCTGGAATCCGTTGGATGCGAGACACACAGTACCTGTCGATGTGCTTCGGCTGTAATGGTGATTGGACGGCAGACATGACGAATCGTAAATCTGACTAGATATGATATGGATGCAAAGGTTCTCGTAGGTTGGCGCAACGTGATAACGATACAACGATGTGCAATTATTTTGTACTAGCTGTAGCACGCGGCTCCGCCCGCGTGATTGTTGGAAATTATCCCAATGGAACATAATCCGATAAACTATCATTTGTGTTATTCCAGACTGGCAGCGCCGCAAGGTTGCCTGCTTGTCGATCTTTTACAGATTGTACTCCGAGGAGAGTTTCCAGGAAGTCCACGACCTCACCCCACCGGCCCCTTCTACCATTGGACATCTAGACGCACTGCAAGTTACCATCCGTACCTTGTTGCTATTCCACCAATTTGCACTAAACGTTTCCAAACGTCTTTTATAATACGCACAGCAAAGGAGTGGAACTCTCTGCCTGCGTCTGTGTTTCCGAACGCATACAACCCTAATCTCTTCAAAATTAGAGTGAACAGGCTTCTTCTGGGTAAACTCGCTCCATCGTCGACTTTGTCTCTGTCATCTATGACCTAGACTAGAGTCAAGAGCAAACCCATATTAAATAAAATAAAAAATAGACTACAATCTACCTTGATGCCAAATTTCATCAAGATCCTTTCAGCCGTTCTGACGTGATTGAGTAAGATGGATGGATGGCTAAATATAAGTATAGATTTGGAACAAAACTTTTATAACAATTTAAATTCACGTGTTCTCGTATCATTGTCATATCATGACTGTTTGCAGGATGTGTTTGTCACATGTTTAAGAGTAAAATGTGTTTGTGTGTTTTTGCTAACAAAGTAATGTTTTTTTTTTCTTCGATTTAATAAAATCAGAGCCACAAAATAAACTGTAAATCAAATTTCAATTTCTAAATGCTCTCACTGTCTGGAAAAACATCAAAACTCTTCGCCATTCAGCGCAAATATCTCTCAAGTGATTGCAAACTTTGCCAACATCTCATCACTATACTTCGGCAAACAAGACACAATAAAAAGAGCAAAACAAACAAACAAACAATTGTTTACGTTAGACATAAAAGTAAACCATTCAACCGACAAATTGTTCAAAGATGTTTAAAACATCAATGTTATATTTTTTGTTACTATTTTTATGTCTAGAAATTTCTTCATGCCAATAACAAATATTATTTTTTCGCTTGTATAATATCTATACATCTATACATATAATAAAAATGTAACGAATCACTGTCTGTGCATGGAAGATATATGAGAAAAAATATTATTGGGACCTTTATCAACGCAAATAGCACCCAAAACAATGATTGTTAGAATTTTTGTCTGTTTGTCTGTGCGTTTGTGCACGCTCATCTCAGAAACAGCTAGTTAAGGCACTTATACATTTTGGTAATTTTCACTTAACATTTAGTGTTTGTTTCAAGTCAATCGGTTCATAAATAAAAAAGTTATGCCAATTTAAAGAATCACGTCGAACATTTGTTAAACTATCTATATCTATCTAGTCTTTCTCTGTTCAGTAGTATTGATTGAAACTTTACTAAACTTCATACTCTATATATATAAATGAATCCCTATTTGCCTTGGTCACGGCATCACGAGTGAACGGCTGGCCCAATTTCGCTAATTCTTTTTTTGTTGTGTTTGTTATTGTCAGGAGAAGGTTCTTAAGAAAGAAAATATTGAAAAAATATATACATCCGAGCGAAGCTGGGGCGGGCCACTAGTCTTAAAATAAAAATGTTTGCCCTAATTCCACGCGGACTAAGTCGCGGGCAAAAGCTAGTTATATAATATGTTTGTTTCTTAACGTCACCTTGTCTCGCTTGCAGGTGCAAGTAACTCGCATGCAAGTTAAATTATTAACTTCGGTAGCCCGCAATGTATTGCAACCTGCATGCTGGTTGCAGGTGGAAACGAGGCCTTCCTCTAAAAACATGATTTAGCCATGACATTTTTGTCAGAGTCAGTTTAGAGAACTGTCTTGACGATGGCATGGTATTCAATTGATGAAAAAAGACAGTCAGAAGAGATATAGAGAGATATTTTTCTCAAGCCAGGAAAACTTTAGTTAAATTCACATTTGCAAGAGCAGCAGGTGACACTAAGCTACTGCATAAATTGTTCTGAGACAGGTCAAATTCCACTACCCGGAAAATAAAATGTGCAGCTTTGAATTTTGGGAAATTCCTACAAAGGTGGCAATTTTCTCAGTGCCATCGTTGCATTTGAGAGCTAGATATCGCGGCAAACGTTATCGGACTGGTGCAGCACTATTCCAAGGTACGAATGCGGGGAATGTAATAATTTACCACTATATTTCTCCCCAGATTACCATGCAGAAGCCTCATTCCTCATTTCAAATAGCGAAATTCCAATAGAAGCAATTCCCGAAGTGAAATAATAACATCTTTATGGAAACGAAGCTGAATGCTCGTCGTTTTGTGAACATAACACACGGAATCGAGTACACTGAATTAATTTTATTGTTGAACTTCACTTGTTTTTGGAAGCCATAACTCTAAGTGGCTCAAGGGTGGCCTTTGGTGGTCTTTAACAACATTCATTTTATTAGTCCCCAAGTGTTCGGGACACGGCGAGTGTTTGAGATTTGAATAGAAAAATATTTCGGAACTGTTTGGATGTTCCGGTTTCTTGCACTCGACTGGTGATCTATTTACATACATACACATCAGCCGAAAGACGTCCACTTCTAGACATGGGAGGGTTTGCCACAATCGCCACGCTTGGCAGGCGGGTTGGCGATCGCAGTGTAGCTGGTGCAATGCACAGAGAATGCTACTGTCCATTCTCTGGCGAGCCTCTTAGCAATTGGCAATCTATTTATTGCGTAGTATTTAGTAGTAAACAGTTAAGTAAAAGCTGATTTCTATCCTCTCAGGTTTTTCTTATAACACAAGTACTTAGGTACACTTAAATATTTGTTTTTTCTTTTTTTTAAATTCATTGACTATTTTATCTGAACACACCACTTAGAAGAAGCTAAATACTGTCTGTTATGGCTTATTTAATCAACTTTAGCCCCTCATTGCAATGAGGGATCATGCAACAGTAATTACACTAATTTTAAACCGTACGAGATACTTCCTATCCAAAAAGCCGTCAAACAGACATAATTATAACAATAACTTGGTCACAAGAGTCACTTGTAGATGAAACTTAACCCAAAAACTGCTTAACTTTTATGTAACGACAAAGGTCCCAAATTGTCAAGTAATGCACTTACTTCGGTCTTTTGTTTCACGATCTAGTTTATTATTTTAGTAATCATACACTCTAGTCGGTTAAGGGTGCACTTAAGACAGTGTTTACATAGGAAAAGAGGAAAAGAGATGTTTGTTAAACAAATGAGTGGAGATATGCAATTTTGTTATGAAAAGGTTCCATTTTAGTACGGAAATGAAAGAATAACAGTTGAGAACCGACGAATGGAAGAATAGTTTGAAACGAAAGTCGTAAATATTTGAAGAATGTTACATGACATAGAGCACGACGTAGCCCGAGTCGGAGATTCATTATTTTATGTTGTCAAATATAATTAAAACGACTCTTTAAAAGGCACTACACACACCTTCCACCGGCTTTCTAAACCCGTCCTAATTATCACCTCAATAAATAAATGAGGCAATATCAGAACATCAAACACACAGTGTTTGCAGCAGCATTCTCTGGGCATTGTAACAGCTACACGGCGATCGCCAACCCACCACTTGCCTTTGGGGGAAGCCTATGTCCAGCAGTGGAAGTCATTCGGCTGATGACAATGATGAAACACACAATCCGGTGCAAATGACTGATTCCGTAAACAAAACCTCATTTTTTATCGACTATAAAACACTCCCGTTTAATTGAATCAAACCCTTTTCTTTACAACTCAAAATTGGCCAACAATAAACAAAATAAAGAGAATCCAAATCAATTTATCACATTTACATAACAGAATCAGGCAATATCGCGCTACAAAGCGACGCAGAGGACCATTCCTGCAGAATAAGTGGAGGCCACAATAGGCCTCCAGTCTGAATGTGAGGCCAACAGCCTGTTTGCTTGGCGCACACTCCTAGGCCAGATAAGTCACGCTTTACGGACTTGGTAGGGCTGGCACTGGAAATATTAATAGTTAAAAGCTTTATTTTTTCGGTTATTCAACCCCATTTTCTAAATTGAAATTGTTAGGAACTCATTGTGATAAGTCATACTTTATTAACACAAACTGTTAGGTTTAAAAGTTCAAATTTATTAATTAAGTGTTTTGATTTCTTTTTAAATAACTTTTAACCACGTTTTCTTTTTTTTGTTATCACTGTGTACAATCCTGCAACTACTACTGTGTTGCCACTCTGACCCCCAAGATACAGATAATTGTCTAGTTTTGATTATTAAACTTATTATTATTATTAAACGTAAGGCCAATTATTAATTAGTACTTATAAATCGTTCAAATTCCAGTAGCAATATCGTGTCAGCCAAAGTCAATGCGAAAAACTTCAAATGAACCAAAATTAGAGCAATTTTTTGACAGATTACAATTGCAATGCGAATTCAAAAAAATCTTTAAAAATACGAAAATTGTCCCTATTGCATTATTGATCTTGTATTCACGTAGAGTTTGACAAGCTGTTCATTTTAAATACTCAATTCAGAATCAGAAGGCTTAGTGCGAGTTTTTTAACGTATTCAATCGCACCAGAGCTCGTAAAAATCATTAATTGTATGTACTTTACTGTCAAATATTTTTACACTACATGCATGTTTTAATGGCTGCAAATTCAAATGTAGGTATTTCGGTGTCAAATGTACCAGTATGAATATTTATGCACCATGTAAATCTCGGTTAACCATACACAACCTGTGGCTTTTTAAATTGAGCGTGTTATGCTAATGGTTTGTTGTTAGGGTTAGCATCCGTAATGTGTAGATATCCTTTTCTTTTATAAATTAAAATGCATGCTCGAGACTCTTTAGTTCTCTTTTTATTCACTTTCGTGTTTTAAGGAGACAGATTATGTGTATAAATTGTAAGAGCTCAGAAAAACAAAGTAAAAAGAGTAATAGAATGTTTAGTTAAAATACACATGTAGTACGAAATGAAATGAAGGACATGTTAAGCCGTCGGTGTCCGCGAGCCAAGAGAGCGCGAGCCTCGACGCAATATCCCAGCTATAGTAGGCGCCAGATAAATGTGGAATAAAGTATATTGACCTTTCCCTAATAACTGCTCATAGGTACCTGAACAATTAAATATGAATCGTTTTTCATTATTAGACCATGTTAAGGATCACGAGAGATGATGATTCGGGACAGTTTTGTGTCATTAATTCCGTTTTTCAAATTAACAATGTCAATAAATGTAGGTGGGTCAATGACCGATATTCCACGATTATCTGGCGCCTACTATAGGCGCGCCGCCACCCGCGTGTTGCTATCTTCGCAGTGGTCAACTTCATGATGGTTATCGAGCGCTATCTCGAGTTGCCTGACAAAATATATCAGCTTTTGCCCGCGGGTTTGCACGCGTCAAAGTAACTTACCGTCTCTAGGGGCTTACAGTCTCTATACCAAAATCCAGTGGATTGGTCAGTGACTTCGTTCGATGTCGTGCCGCGCATGTCTCTGTGACAGTACGATGAAGACGACACGAACCATTCTTCTTAGAGATTATTCTACGGGTGAAATTATAGGAATGACTGCTCATAAAATGTGCTTTCTTAGAAAATACCATTTTTTTTTTAAATATTCATTGCCAGCCCTACTTCACAGGCAGCTCTCACAACGACATATGACGTCATAAATCCTGCTTAGCTCCGTTCCGGTGTACGTGTGTATTTTTGTATTGTCGCTATAAGTTTGAATCACACCACCTCAATCTTCTTGAGTTCTACGACTTTCTTGTTCTACAGCGTAGTCCTTGTAGCTTGTGTAAAATAATCGCAATCTAACGTTATACTTTGTCTGAACTCTTAGCTAAATTAAAACAGGTTATCTACACGGTTAAGCAGCCGAGATGGGTCCGTGGATGGGACCATCTTAACATATCGAGATTCCTCCGTGCCTCGGAAAGCACGTTAAGCTTTTGATCCCGGCTGGCATTTGTAGATCAAAAGATTTTTGACAACGGGCCAGAAAGTCAGAAAACAAGAAATCTGACACCAGTCTTGCCAAGGAGTTTTGTGTTACCCAGTTACAGGGTTCTGAAGGTCAGATAGGCTCTCCGTGTAAAAAAACTGGTAATCTGCTCCATTCGGTAGGATATAAGACCCCAACTTACTAGGAAATAAGGCTGAAGTTGGCAAACGCACCTTCAATTAGAAAGTACATTTAATTCGTGACGAGTCGATATTTTTTTCAAGAAACCGGGTTTATGGAAGCATGAATTTAATCAAGTGTAGCTTTGTGATTGACTTGACCCTCGATTAAAACGATTGAGGCCAGAATTGCCAACCCTTTAGATTTCGAATTCTATTTCCTTATTGCAAGAAAAGGCAATAACGTCAAACGATTGTCATTCTTAATCTATTTTCATTTATTACGTCTTGTGAAGTGACAATTGCAACGCAATTTTGCGTTATTATAAAAAGATCTTCACTTGATTTAACATAAAAGTTAAATTAAATAATTCTCAAAAATAAACTTCAGTTTATCAAATAACGAAGATTTTCGACATCGGAAAACGAATATCCGAATTTAAATAGAGCTGGGCAGGACACCTGGCAAGCTGCAGTCATCATAAGAGTAGTAAGTTGGGGACCGAGTGGCGTCCGACGACTGGAAGACGAAGTTTGGGTCGTCCGGCAGCAAAATATGCGGTCAACATTGTTTACATCTGGGTAGAACCTCGATAAGGCTGGCACAGGAACGTGGGGATTGCGCCGTGCCCTCATCTCTGTTGTAGGCGGTGACCTCTCGCTGCCGGCCGTAGTCCATGCTATGGTCGGCGGTGAGGAGTCCTGGGACGCGGTGGTCTCCTTCTGCGAGACAGTTATCGCGCAGAAGGAGGCTGCGGAAAGGGAGAGGGAGATCACGACCGCTCTCCCTGCCCGCAGCAGGCGCATCGGGCGTCGGAGGAGGGCATACGCTGCCCTCTTCCGGCCCCCCTAACTGGGTCCAGGGGCGGCGGACTTGGGGATGTCCGTCGCCCCCCACTCATCCGGACCCGAGGTGGCGGCGCGTGGTGTTCCCGTGCGCCCCTCTTTGACGTAGCGAGGGGAGTTAAACACCTCACTCCCCTCGCCGACGCGAGGTGGCCCGCAGAGGCGGGCCGGCACCAGCCGGGGATTGCGGAAGTCGCATACGTTCCCGCGATCCCCGGCGTAGGTGGCAGATGGAACACCGGGGTGGTTTTAGTCAGTAAGAGTCTGACAGACCCCTCCACCCGCCCCAGGGTGGAGGATTTCCACGAGGATTTCCCCCCGAGATAAAAAAAAAAAAAAAAGGAACGTGGGGATTGGCACAAGACAAGAGAAGCCTATGCTCAACAGTGGGCGAAGTTGGATTGGAACAACACAAGTCTGAAATCGCCTATCTCCCTTGAACAATCGTGTAGCAGAGAATAGTTTCAGTCAGTCTTACATATGTATCCAACATACACAGTTCACTGGGAACTGAAGTGTACTCAAGAAGTTACAAGTTGTAGACTATTGCAGTGTGTGCCAAAGGACCGATGTCTGTAGGAGCTGAGCCTTTGGTGCGCATCCGAAACTTATGAGTCGCCTCCTAGTGGTGACTAATGAAGACAGTAGAGGGAGTTTCGAGAAGACAAGACATCGATGGTTGATTTATTGATTGCAATCTGCCATTTACTGCTCATTCGATTGATAACCATGGATAATAAATGTTATAATAATATATTAACCATAAAATTGTGAACTATTCGCAACAGCCTTTTTTTATGGATGTGAAATCATCAAATGACTTCTTCCGCTCTGGGTGGAGCGGAAGGGCGTGTCAGACTCTTACTGACTAAAACCCATCTGTGTTACTTCTAAAGCTCTTTGCGTTCCAGGGCCGCGGTGACTCTTTCGAACAAATTCCGCAACCCTGGCATTTGCCTAGAGGCTGTTATTAAAAGTAAGATTTAACTCCTAGGCTTTTGTTTGGAATTTTGTAGTATTTGCTTCTACATTGTGTGTATCTATGTGAGCCAAATCAACTAGTTTTTATTTTTTTCTTATTGTATTATTTTCTTAAGAGTAAGTGATTGCCCGATTCATTTTAGAGCTCATAATCCTAAGCTAGTCTACCATCTCATTGAACTAGATTTTCATTACTTATACCCACATTTACTTAGTGCAGCTGCTCCGCCCCATATTTTATCCTAAGAAAATAAAACGAAGATGTAAGAAATAACTTTTATTCAGAACTTGTATCTAAGCTTTCAGTGCGAATATAAAATCCCTCTTTATGTTATCTCGATGGATTTGGAGATGAAAAATTTTCATTTGGAGGGTTCCGTTGGAGAATTCTTATTGCGATCATAGACGCACCATTGTGGATATACGGGGGGATATTGTGTTCGGACACGTCGCGTTTTTCTATTGTTTTTGTATAACTAACAACGTTTCACTGTTGTGGTAGTGATCGGTATTTCTTTAGTTCTGTTTTGTCGTGCTTTACATTCAATATAACTGAGGGCCAATTGTATTAATTGTTAAGCAACGTTCGCCTTCCCACCTAAGTCGCATCGGACAAACACAACACCTAAAAATCCATATATTTATTTTTGACTTTTTTAATAAAAAACGTAGAATTGGCACTCTTGTTAACGTAATCTGGTGTACTTAAAAAATATTTCTATCGATTGTGCTGTGGACTAATTCTATTATTAAATCTTAAAAGTAAAAAAAATAAAACTTATATAAAGAACTATCTATCTACGAAGGCTGTGAATTAGGTAGGTACTCTTTCATGATTTGTCCTCCACACGAACACCCTTTAAATATCTTGCCTTAAGTAATCTTTACAGCAACTTTTCATCATTATAAAATATATAATTAATAACTTCCCATCAACAAATACCGCCAACATCCCACACAACGCCACAAGTCCATTACCAAAATTCCTCAAGGTCGGGAAGCCGCCGCGCGCCCGCCACAACATTCCTCCCGTATGTTTCCAGTCCCTAGCGTGGAGTGGGTAATGGATCCAAGATCGATGCCCTGTAATATCCATTTAATACTCGAGGCTTGTTCGATCAACACTGTGTACATTGCAATACGAGGACACATTTTTTGGCTATTTGGTATGCTAAGTGTAGTGACTATTTGGGTATCCTTATTTAATGCCAGTTTGGGGTGTCCTCTAGAATTGGTTGGTGAATTTTCTTTTAAAAGGTTTAACTTGGGGTATGTGTGAATTCAATGTTCGATCCAGCCCATCACTAACTATACTGCCCCCAGTTAAGTACCCCACAGGGGATGCCCTTAGTGTGTAGTCGCTTAGTTTTAAGGTTTTTTATAAGTCCTGGCTGATAGCTTTAATTTCTATTAAGGCAGGTTCGGGGAAGGTTCGGTTAAGCAGGCGAAAGCCTCCAAGGTTGATCTGTGAAAGGCCACGTATAAAAAAAGTCTTTAAGATAAAGATGGGTTTCTTCGGATGCATAGTATAAGCATTTTGATATTTGTGTTTTTATTTGCAAAATAAAATCAGTATTGAGTTCATATTTATTGGAAAACTCACTCTCTCTCAGTTACCCGATTCCCTGAGCAAGCAATATTTTTATCATGCAGCATCAGCTCCTAAAATATGTATATCACTGAAAATGGATTGTATATTTTCAAGGTATACATTAAATTGGAATATGATACTTGGGATGATAGTTGTCACTGGATAGTCATGTAAACTCTTAGTATTTAGAAACACGATCAAGTTTCTAATCATAGAATCCGCTGTCAAGGCCCACGTTAGCTTTCGAGAACAACCGTAATACGCGTTGACATGAAATTAGACAACAAAGATTAAATTAAACAGGCGAACAGAAACTTGGGGTTAACTTAGCCGACAGTTTATAACATAAGAGGATCAACGCACGCTAACACACTTTACACTAAACTCTTTATCCAAATACCATCAAACCATAACGCGGAAGTCTTTAACACTCAAATGAATAATTTAAACAGTGAGACTGTACCAATTACCAATTCAAATCCTAACGTTTACAATCAAGTTTACGTTCGTAATCTGTCTTGGTGAGATTGCAATTAAACGAGGTTTAATTCGACGATTAGTCTTAACTGGCATGACCCAATTACTATTGAATGACATGCAAACGGAAGATTTGGGGAAATGACGTATTGCTGGGGCAATGTTGTTGATTCAGTGAGGTTTACGGGGTTACCACAACATTCCCCTTGAACGGTAAGTAAATTGTACGCAGCTGTGTCTTACCACTAAGGTTCTACCTTCTACCAATGTACGGGGATGCTTTAACTGCTAATGAAGGATGGTGAAATAATGGTCAATACGATGGGCAATAAATTTATTTATTTATTCACTCTAAACATACAGATATCCTAACAGGCTAGACCCAAGGCGATGTTGTAGCACACTTTAAATTTATAAAATTTAAATAGTTCCACTGTATTATCCATAACAAATTCTATAGGTGGCTATTTTCGTAAATTCACCCAAAGCACAACAGAATATGTCAATGAGTATAAATAGTGATTTAAATCCAATCAACTTGCCTATCTACGGAGAATTTAGTTTCGCATCTACCAAATACCAGTATAAACATGCGGGGCAGTCTTTGGGGACTGCCGACAGAAGTGAAAACTAAGCGAAAGCTAAAGCGTTCGGTGACGATGACGCGAGTTCCATGATTTTTGTTTCACCCAAAAAGTGCTCAAAGCGCCTAAACCAAAAAAAAACACGTTTCTTCTATGAGAGCCCCCTTTAATTTTTAAATAAGTTACATTTTATTTTTTGTTGTTATACCAGCAACAGAAATACATCATCTGTGAAATGTTCAACAGTCTATCTATCACGGTTCATGAGATACAGCCTGGTGACAGATAGACGAACAGTAGAGTAATAGGGTCCCGTTTATACCCTTTGGGTACGGAAACCTAATAAAAAGCTTAGTGCAAAGTTCAAATCTTGAATGCAATCCACAATGCCGGTAGCAAGTAGATGATTCAACCAAGATAAGCTTAGGAAATCTGACAGTAATTAATAAAAGAGCTCACTATAAAATGAAAGATAAATTAAACTATTTAGTCCGACAATATAATGCTGACCTAATAATGCTTCTGACATTTTAATTGTGACTAATGTGTGTATTATTTTTCTGTAATTGAGTCTTGATACTTGAAATAAATTGATTATTATTATTATAATATAAGTTTCTTGTCGGGTATAAATAAATCTGTTGCTGGAATCTTGAACATTATTTTAGCGTTTAAGAGGCCAAAGGAGGCATTTTACAGATGTCAACTGTCCATCAACTCGTAGGTACTAGGTTGGAGAACGATTTTCATTGCATTCGTACCTAAATGTAATGAAAGTCTAAGTGAAATACCAAGGGCTGGCTTTTACCTTGGACAAAGGATAAGCATTGCCATACAACGTGGCAATGCTGCCAGCCTTTTGGGTACTTTACCAGTGGCCAGCGATGCGGACGAATTTTTCGACGCTAAATTTTAGACTATTTTTGTTAGTTTTTTTTTTTAATTTAAGTGTATATAGTAAATAGTTGTACATTGTAATATTTTTAATTTATTGTATTTCTTTATATTTATGTTTTTATATTGTTTTTTATGTAATATTATGGATTTTTTATTATCTGCAATAAATTGAATTGAATTGAATTATGTATTTAATAATTATAGATCACATAAAGTAAAATACCTAAAGAATATATTAACTGGGTACCATGGTATCCTTTGACAAGACTGGTGTCAGACTTCATGGCTTCGGAATATCCGTAACGGCTGTACTGATCTACAAATGACAGCCGGTACCCAACAACTTCATATGCTTGCAAGGCACGGGGAAAACTGGTACTATATGTCAGCCATATTACACCTTCTAGAGCAGTTCCTTCAAAAAGGGGAGCAAGAAAGATAAATCGATTACCAACACTTAACTAAAAAACGAACTTGTAGTACCTTCTAGCAAACGATCAGTTCCTCCAAACCATCCAACAGAATTATCAGGCAAAGAAGCGAAGAGAATTAAATAACAAGAAGAAAATTCGCTAAATCTTGTTTTTGAAAGGCTCTAAATCACAGTGTACACAATATAAAGGCTTCCAATCTTCAACCAACTGCCCAAATTACATGAAATCTTGCCAAAAGTTGGGCTAAACAATTTCGATTTATTTTGAGCCAACCGCGACTTTAAATTTGAGCAATCTAGTAAATTGAAACATCGTTGGCACTCTCGGTAATGACTGCCGATTTGAACGATAGACCGTTCATTAGGTAAGCGTTGATAAATTGTTTTGTTCCCAATTTATATTTAAAGTTTGTTTTCTGACTAATTCGGTGCGTATTATAGGTATATATTGGCTTATAGAGAGCTGCTAATAATGAATGTTTAAGAAACGTTTCGATCTCCGATCAAGGGCCCTTACGTAACGTCTTAAAACCATCGTTATTTCGGTCTGAGAGAGAGACGGATTTCTCAAAATGAAATCTACAATTCCTCAATCTGATTCGAAAGGTTTTACAAGGAGGTTGGACGACCACACACAAAACAAAGTTTTCAATAACCAACAGTTTTAATTTTGTTTTTTTTTGTTACAAAACCTATAAGAATTATAAGCACTGCACGAAAATGAAGGGTACCAAACGCACAGTCCTTACAAAGAGTACCGACACCGTGCTCCGGCAGAAAGTCAAACATACCGGAATCAGATTAATACGATTTATTGGCATTCAAATTACATTTACGGAGATCACCCTTTGTTTGTACGATGCTATATTTCTGGGAGTACGTTTTAAATGATTAATTTTTGAATTCAATGTAAGTAGCTAACCATTATGTTGTTGCAAAGTCGTATTTACAGCTTTTGGTTTACTTTGTAATGCGGTAGGAATGTATGATACAAAAAACTACAGATTTTTTAAAATTTGTGATTATTCTGCTCTTGACTTCGATCTCGTCCTAGAGGAGCTAGTCGCTAAAGAATATCGGCAGGTTAAGCAACGCTTGCCAAGGTTCGTCTGTGGATGGGTGACCATACTAACTTACCGAGTTCCCTCCGTGCCTCGCAAATCACGTTAAGCCGTTGGTCCCGGCTGTCATTCGTAGATCTTTGGCAGTCGTTACGGATTGTCAGAAGCCAGTAAAACTGACACCAGTCTTGCCAAGGAGTACCGTGTTACCCAGGTTAATGGGTTGTGGAGGTCTGGTAGGCAGCCGCTCCACGTAAAATACTGGTATTTAGCTGAATCCAGTTTGACTGGAAGCCGACCCCAATATAGTTGGGAAAAAAGGCTAGGCAGATGATGACTTCGATCTCGCCCAATTCAATATGATGAGTGAAGTCTGATCTACGATGGCGATCGAGCCCAGAGAATGCTTGTTTACTCCTGAATGAAGGCTGACGTTTCGTACTTTGTTGGGGACATAGATGCTGATAGAGAGAGAATTCCATACTTTAGCTGTTAATTTTGTAGCTAAACTAGTTACCGCCCGCGGCTCCGCCCGCGTGAATGTCGAAAATTATCCCAAGGGAACATATTCCCGCGCTAAAAACTATCCTATGTCCTTTCCCGGAACTCAAACAATCTATATACCAAATTTTAGCTAAATCGGTCCAACCGTTTGCGCGTGAAGAAGTATGTCACATACAATCACAAACTTCGCCTTTATAATATTAGTTTGATGTGGAAGCGAAGCGCCTGGTAGACACCTATTTGGGATACAATTCTTTGTATATTTCGAATCTGTGCGAAAATGATTGTTCAAAAAATCTAGATTCACTATAGATACAAAAGCCACAGTAAAACAAATAGAAGCCAAACAATAGAATCAAAATCTAATCATCCCCAGACCAGAAAATCAACCTTATCTAACAAAACCCAATTTTGTCAATAAAATCCTCTGGATTGTGCCATGTTCGCCAATAAGCTGTGTTTCCCTCTTGTTGCAATCCCTCCGTAACCTCCTCAGTAGTGACATAATGACCTATTTTGGAGCCATAAACTGGGGATGTTAGCTTCGACGTAAAATGACGTACCTATTGAAAATGGGGAGGTATTTTTTTAGAATTTTTTGGCGTAAACATTGGATTATGACATGAAAATGATGCTTGTAATGTTTTGAAGTTCCGTAGATATTCTTCTTACTCTGGGTTCATCGTCCTCACATAATATTAAATTAATTTTTGTATACCAAATTTTGTAAAATCATTATTTGAAAAGAGTAACTATGGAGTTTCTTGTCCGTTCTTCTCCATAAAAATCTACCTTTCCGAATGGACAGTAGAGTCACTTTATAATGTAACATTATTATTTTACTGAACTGTAAACGATGACGTTCAAAAGTGCCGTTTAATGGCCTAATTGAAATGAACGTTTTGACTTCACCTACAATTTACAAAATCAAGTTTAGGAAGGAGCAGATCCTGCCAGGGTTGCGGAATTTGTTCGAAAGAGTCACCGCGGCCCTGGAGCGCAAAGGGCTTTAGAAGGAACACGGATGGGTTTTAGTCAGTAAGAGTCTGACACGCCCTTCCGCTCCTCCCAGAGCGGAAGAAGTCATTTTATGATTTCTCGTCCTTAAAAAAAAGGAAGGAGCAGATAATAGAGAAGACTCAGCGGCAAATAGTCTTATATCCCGTTCGTTCCACTTCTGTATCAGAAAAAATACACAACGAGCGAATCGAATCCTGGAACATAACGCACCAAAAGCAAACCCCTTCAAAGCCTAACAACATTAAATAATTACTTATTTCAAAAACAGTTCACGTAGTAAAAGTAAAAGCCCATAACTAAGAGAAATTGTTTGTGCTTTTCTTTCAGAAAAAATAAAGAAAGAAGCAATCGCACCACTTATTGCGAAAGGGAACTTTACTCAACAAATGGAATTAAGACGCTTCTTAGAAAAGTAAAAGGCAAGGGAACTACTTCAATTATTCCACTTAAACTATTTTAAGATCAAGTAGTTTTTGGTGTAGTTTTGGGAGAATCACGGAACTAAATGGCTGTCATTTAAAACGTTTTCCGGAAGACAGTCCAAAAAAACGGTCTTAGTCATTGCGTTCTGAAATCGGAGTTGAGATTTAGGTCCAAATAATCTTCATTTATTTCATGCCATCAGACACAGCCTTCATTGACAGGGATACAACGCGTCCTACATTCTTTTAGAAATTGAATATGACAATAAAAGGTACTCCCAAATCACAGCTTTGCAAGCATTATTTAGATTCGCAGGGCGATCCCCGGCCACAACCAGGCCCACTGTCCGATCACCACCAGGTCCGGGTCGATGGCGCGTTGTGTTCCACGTGCGCCGCAAAGAGATGTCAGCATAGAAGACGGGGCTCGCTAGGCCCAGAGCCTGCCAGGGTTGCGGAATTTGTTCGAAAGAGTCACCGCGGCCCTGGAACTCAAATTGCTTTAGAAGGAACACGGACGGGTCGGTGGACGAAGTGAGTTATAGTCTGACACGCCATTCCGCTCCACCCAGAGCGGAAGAAGTCATTTGATGATTTTCCATCCTCAAAAAAAAACATTATTTAGATCCGTACCAGGTTTTTTATTGCTATCTGATACAAGAATGGTAATCTGATTAATCCTGAGACAGTCACCATTTATTAAGATTGTTTCAGAAGTTGAGGTTGCTGTCAAACGATCTCAAGAAAAATAGCGAAGAAAAATTCTACAGGGTATCCTCTGCTTTTGTTCCGAAGGCGATCAACACATTAAGGTCTACGTCGTAGAGTTTAATATATCCCTCTGCTTTTCCAGACGAGACGATTTCCACTTGAAAAGAATCTGTTAGCAGATAAATAAAGTTAAACACGTCATTTGGAGCCGGCAAACTGACACCTCCGTCTATTTCCTCTCACTCCTCGGCATCCATCAGCAATTGAAATGCTCCACAAATAAATACGTGATACATATATGTATGGCTTTCTCGAAGGGGTTCTGCATGTGCTCCCCTTTCCGGGAGCGTTAAACAAAACAATTCAATTTTCACACAAACTCTGGGATGCTGTGTGGTACGTAGTTGGGTGCAGGTTTAGCGTCGAGTTTCCAAAATCAAAACCAATGATTAAAAAATTGTCAGAAATATTTCGTTACAATGCAGTTTTCCATCGATTGTTAGTAATTAACTAATACTTATTTACTTGACAATTGTTCAAGCTAAACAGTGGTCTAAAAATGCACATTAACGAAATTTTGGTGTCCGTTATTTTACACATATGGGTAACTACGATCAAAAATATCCCCTAAACAGTTTTGACGACACGGTTGGCGCAATGGTTGAGCGATTGGCTGCTGCGCTGTGTGTCGCGGGTTCGATTCCCGCACGGAATAAATATTTGTATGGCCTACAGATAGTTGTTCCGGGTCTGGCTTTTTATCTATGTAACTTCGTATGTTTGTAAACGCACCCACGACACAGGAGAAATTTGTAGAGTGGGGCAACGATTTTTTTTTTTTTTAAATTTTAAAAGTAAAATTTTTAAATGTAGGATACTAAGTTTGAAAATGGAAAATATTGACATATTTTTGAATAAGCAGTCACAGTACCTACTAAACATAGTGTACATTTTAGATACGTACATGATGTTATTACACAAACAATGATATTAATGGTCAATTACTACACCAATCCCTCGGGAATTATTTGGACTAATCCAATAAGAGCCGGAAACACAGCCTTCATCGATAACATCAATAATTACTAGGCAATTTAACCCTTTTGCAAACACCGGACGTAATTCTATTAACGGCTCATGGGAAAATACCGGTAAATAGCAATATATCAAATAATAACTCGCAAATCAATTATTCATTGGTGCAACGTAAAACATAAGATTATTAAAAACATTCATGGATAATCCAAATAGTGATCATTTGTAGTCAAAAACTGATTCTGGCTGGTTTAAATTCTCATGAATTCACGACCGATTTCAGTAACATTCCAATTTCAAATTCATTGCTCTATTCACATGTAAATTCGAAATAAGTCGTCGAAAAACATCAACTATTTTGTATCTAATTCCACCAACACCCCGCTACATACCTCACGGCGGCGCGTCATATAAAAAGGCTGGCGTTTAATTTTATTTTGTTTTGCTTGCACGGGCTTAAGCCTGAGGATACAGAGGACACAGAGGACGGGAGGGAGGTAAGAAGGGCAGGTATAACAACATTGTCACCGCTGCGCACCGCAATTTGCCTGATTATACCAGCTCGAGGGTTCATTGACTCTAATATCATGTTTATTTTGGGTAATAGAGAGGCGTTATGTAAAGTGGTGCCGTCTACAGGGGGTTTTGAGAACTAGATGAGATGCTGAAATTAATTTTGACTGAGCAAGGAAAGTTCATTTTGCTTCAAACCTCTTTGTTAAAAGATGTGCAGACAGAGATAGGTGTGTATTGGCTGCTCAAATCAATTAAGTGTTATGATCAGTGATCGGACTAGGCTGAGTATATTAACCTACAGTTTGTAGAACAGAGACAAAAATCGGAGACTTCCTTATAACTAAGTATTTTTTTACCAGTAAACTTACCCGAACTTTAATTACGTGAATTTTAACGTCTTATTAATTATAAAAAAGTCTTTTGCTTAAATATTCTTTAGAAAAAAAAATCACATGGTTCTACATTTTAAGGACTTAAAAAATAAAGTTTTCAATTCGACTGTTTGTTTTTTGTAAATTTGTTACGCGGGTTTCGTACTGGTAATTTAATTATTAAAAAAAAATAGTTAAAAGGAAGTCTCCTATTTTTGTCTCTGTTCTACCAGTTGTAGGTAAATATACTCAGCCTTTTCCGTTCACTGGTTATGATAGAATCTGAATTCAGAACGATTATTTAACATTCATTGATAGGCCCACGTTTGACCATTACCTAACCTAAAGTTAAGCGACGAACAAATTAACCATATCGTGCAGTCCCAGACCATCATCACCTCATCAATCACTCCGTCTGCGCCATTTTTCAACTATGTTGTGCTCAGCTTCCAGGCTGACCGGATGTAGCTGAGTACCAGTACTTTACATGGAGCGACTGCCTATCTGACATCTACTACCCAGTAACTGGGTAACTCGATATCCCTTGGCAGGATTGATCAATAAACGACTCCTTAATATACATTCAAAATAACGTTTTTTTTCCAGAATGATTGGTAAAACAGATATAAAATATAAGCTGACTACCCTCTTGACATAGTCCCGGAGCTCTTTACTACACCTAGAGCACAATGTACGTAGTATTTTTCAGAAAAAAATCACCAAAATACAGAAAAAAAAGAAACACAAAAAAGCATAGAGTGGTTGTTAATGAGCGCCCAACGTCGATGACTTTCATTCTTTTTTCCTTCCAACCAATCGACCAATTTAATAATTTTCATCATTAAAATATCACGCTTCTGATATTACACCAGAATGTCTGCAATAAATTACCAGTGGACTAATAATTTTGAGGAGATATTTCAGTATAAACTATTAAAAAGAATTGGGCTCGTCCGGGATTTGAACCCGGGACCTCTCGCACCCTAAGCGAAAATCATACCCCTAGACCAACGAGCCAGCTGAAGAATATACCCAATTTACGACTCACACACATACAAAAACTACTAAATTGGTAGCAATAAATTAACTCTAATGATAAAGTAAATCCCAGGATGAGTTAACGTCAACAATATCGGTCGCATTTTTCTTATCTATCTTATATAATATTTACGGTTTGGATCAATGGGGACTTAAGACTACTAAGACTACTTGAATTATTGGTGATGGATTATTAGTTAATATTATAATTAAAAAAAAAACTTTTATTATAATATTCTTTGCTTCAGACAAAATATAGTACAAAAAATAGCCAAATGGACATCTTTGGAGGAGGCCTTCACAAAATTTGGGGCCCTTTTTTTTAAGGATGGTAAATCATCAAATGACTTCTTCCGCTCTGGGTGGAGCAGAAGGGCGTGTCAGACTCTTACTGACTAAAACCCATCCGTGTTCTTTCTAAAGCCCTTGCCGTTCCAGGGCCGCGGTGACTCTATCGAACAAATTCGACAACCCTGGCAGGCTCTGGCTCTAGCAATAAAACACAAAGTAAAACTAACATACCCATTATCATAAACTACTAGAATATAAGGAACTGGAATATTGCAAGGAATAATGGCTTTTTTATTTCTCTTTCCTCAGAGCTACGATCGTTCTCAAACCTTTTTAAGCATAGCCATCATAGTTATGTGACAATCGATGATTTCCTATGTAATTTTCAAAGAACAGGAAAATAGTTCATCCACTAGTTTTCAACTCAAACCGTAAACAACATTGCCTCCTTATTCGCATGCCGTGCCATTTCCCTTCCATTAAACCTCATAAACCAATCCAATTCGCTGCGACATCAAGTTTATACCTGTCCCCATAAACAACAGATACAGGCCCCCATCGGGTCGTAAACACATAAGTATGCACCCTGCCTTACTATACCACCGTAAAGAGTCGTATAGCACTATAAGGCATTGTTCAGACGGACGACAATATCAACTACACGACAGCGACGGAAATGAAAGGCAAGCGAATTCGTTGAAGTTCACTTTCCGTCGGGAGAGATTGTGATCAAACGCTAACCTACCGATAATAATTTAAAAAAATGTGACCGTGTCTTATAACTGCAATTGCTCGAAGTCAATAACATTGGATCGCCTTTAACAACGGTATCGACCTAGTAAATGCAACAAAAAAAAAACTTTGAACGCTTCTGGGGCTCTACTATGAAGTCTTAAAACGATCATGATTCCGCTCTAAGAGAGAGACAGAGCATAGCGAATAGCACTATCCCTTTTGCATAATCGGAATTGGATGGCATTAGCACGTCATAGTAGGGCCACTGCACACTGTATACCTGCTAGCACCTACTCAAGATCGTCATCATCATCATTCATGGCAGTTTTTTTATACCAACTACTAAGTTTATATACTTCATGCCTTTTTGCCATGAATACATTCACATTTGAAAATACATTAATTAAAATAATATGGCTAGACACTTTTTATCACTGCGATTGTGGCTCGTCTGCACAAACCCTAGCATCGTTACAGTCAAGTGACCCAGTTCAGAGACGACCAGATTTGGACATAAACGCACTGAGGTCGGCTTCGTGACGAGTTAGTTTCATTTTATGTATTCTGTGAATCTTGTTGCATCGTCGACTGAACTTCTCCTCGTGTGGTAGCGTGAAATTGGATCGTTTGTATCTGGATTATCCATTCTGATTTCTGATGAAAAAGTTATAGATACGGTTTATTAATCTGATATGATTCACCATCGCTGGACGTTTATCTCACCTCCAGATGTGTGGCTGGGCAGTTTGTTGCGCCACTTCGTTTTGGGGGAACTGTCTTTATTTAAAATTGATTTGAAGATTCTTGCTGTCATTGAAAAATGTGTCCATTAATATACTTAACAGGTTACACAGCTTCCGAAACAGTGAGTTCCAATGGCAACGCCAGCTACTAACGAGTTCTAGAGGTCGTGTGTTGTGCACAGAAAGAAGACCAGTATCCTAGTCATGTCAATCTGCCTAGTCTTTCTCAAACAACACAGGGGTCTGTTTCCAGTCCCATCAGATGGAGCTGCGTACCTGTATTTCCTACCTATCTGACTTCAAAAACCCAGTAACTGGGCAACACTCACGATACCCCTGGGAAAGATTGGTGTTACATTTTCTGGCTTCTGACTATCCATGACGATTACCTTGAAGACTCTTGGGGCTGTTGTTATTTAGCCAGTCCCAGCGTCTTAGTAGAAGTGGGATCATTTTTATGCTTAAGTATATATAAAATTCTTCTGTTACTGACTGAGGAAGTGACTGAGTGAGTGACCGAATTTTTGACAGACAACTCACAGCCGAAACTACTGATCGTATAAAGCTGAAATTAGCACAAAGAGAGAGAGAGCAGTAAGAGAGGATTTTCATAAATTCCTACGGGAACAGGAAAAAATGCGTACGAAAAAGCTAGTATTTGAATAAAAGAAAGCAGACTTTTCTTCTTCATTCATTTAAAACATAATCAATCACACCACAAGAAACAAATGTAGATCTACACACTGGCAAACGCACTACAAACAAACTGAAACAATAAGAATCTATTCCGCAATATCCCTCAAAATGATTGATAATACAATTTGTAACAACAGAAGGGTCTGGTAACGTTCGGAGGCTCTAAACAGATCCGTAGTTAACAGAAGATTGACCTACTTGCACACGCGACTCCCCAATTTTATCAATAGGTTTGGAACGCACCGGGTATCCCATTGACGAGCTCGTAAATGCCGTAGTTGAGAACTGAAGGAATTTTCAGTTGTAACTTTGTACTACCGGGAACATGGGCCTCACAATTTTGAACTTATGGAACGTTAAATTGCTGTGGAATTAATCGAATTGGTTTGATATCTGTTTTTGTAAGTAGCTGAATTAAAATATAGCTGAAATAACATTAAGAATCTAAAGCATCTAAGAATAAATTAAATTTATTTGTTTTAAACTATGGTTTTTTCAACTCAAAGGTTGACTGATAGAGAATGCATTAGTGTTGAAGAGAAACTCAACATCAAAGTAAGGGGGTTTAATATCTTTTTTGCAAAAAAATAAGACTTGTGATTCTTATGACACCCACGTACTTTCATATGATCTTCTATTTTCGATTAAGAGATTTATGACTAAAAAGATCAAAAATAATTTGAAATGGAAAAAAAAATCACGACAGTATTTTTTTTTTTGTATATTTAATAAATTTTAAATGCGACGCTCGAAGGAGGCCTTATACGTCCAGAAGTGAACGTATTTAAGTATTTATGATAATTTTATTATGGTGAAAATGGTAAGAGCTATAATTATGCATTGGTGAACTAGCTATGGTTGACACCAGATAATCGTACAGTAACGGTCATTGACCCACATACATTTATTGACATACTTAATTCCGAAAACAGAAATAATGACATAAAGCTATCCTGAATCGACATCTATCGTGATGCTCAACTTTTTCTAGTAATGAAAATCGATTCATAATTTATGGTCGCACAGAACTTATGGAAAGGACAATGAACTTTATTGCAAATTTAGCTGGCGCTTACCATAAATGTTTGTTCCGCTATGCACAATTATATATTCAAATAATTAACAGTTAATTTTGACATTCCATTAACCTACGTGTGTTGGATTGTTATTAAATTATTTGTTATTCAATTATGGCTGACTAATATTCAATAACGGGTCATTAATATATTTTGTTGAGTAGGATGCTAGCTGGGTGGTTAGGAATTAACGAAATAATTTATATCTAGAATGGTGGTTTCTATCAATATTAAGGCTACACTATAAAATATAAATAGAAATATTATGAGTACTGTAACATGTATTTTGGTGTATGCTTTGTTGGTTGTCCTAAATAAATAAATAAAGTGTTTGTTTTTTTTGTATCCAACGTGTTCCTTTTCATATCCCATAACTTTAAGGATACATTCTATGAATATAAATAATGCTGAATGTCTAAGAAACATGGGTTCCGAAACTCATAGTTACGCAGCTAACACCAAACTTAGCTAAGATATTTAAAAAATTGTCACCAGTATAACAAGTATTTAATTGTAAGTACCTACCTAAATGTCATTGATAAGTAAGATCCAGTAATTAGGGTGAAAAATACGACGTCGTTCTTCAGGTAAGGTCACTTTAGATGGCCAGTCGCAGTTTAGTCGAATTATTTTGTAGGAGAAATGAAAAACAAACTGTTGAATTGAAAATATTTAATATACTATTCAAAGTCAAAGTCAAAGTCAAAACGTTTATTTCAATTAGGCCATTAAACGGCACTTTTGAACGTCATCGTTTACAGTTCAGTAAAATAATAATGTTACATTAATAAAGTGACTACTGTCCATTCGGAAAGGTAGATTCTTATGGAGAAGAACGGACAGGAAACTCCATAGTTACTCTTTTCAAATAATGATTTTACAAAATTAATTTAATATTATGTGAGGACGATGCACCCAGAGTATGCTACTTATAAGAACAAAGTATCACCAGCAGAGGTAAACTTATTAATTTCCTAAAGAAATGGTAAATGGTACTGACATATTTATAAACATTGGAACCATTAATTAAACAACAGTTTGTGAGTCAACAGAAAAATAAAAACACAAAACAAGAAACAGTATATCTATAAAGTTAATACACAAATCAACCAGTTTGACCTTCACCCTTGATTGTCCTATGGAGCAGGACCAGCATGTTTCCAAGCATTTTTATCCTGAATGTAATCTTCTAATTTGTAATATGCTTGTTCACAAAGTGTACTTTTAACATAAGTTTTAAATTTTCTTTCATTTAGTTTTAATATGTCAGAAGGTATTTTGTTGTAACATTTAACACAATACCCCATGAAAAAAGTGTGGACTTTAGCTAATCTAAAAAATGGTTGATCTAATTTGTCTTTATTTCTAGTATTAAAATTATGTCTATCACTAATTTTACTAAAAAGATGTCGGTTTTTCTGCACATACATAATATTTTCATAAATTAACTGTCATTTATTCGATTCGCTTAGGTGGTCTAATTAATACCCCATAGTTATGTTATATCGAAAGTAACACATTGTATAGTATATAAGGCTCCATTAAAATATAAATCATTCAAACCACCAAAATAAGGACACTGGTTAAAAAAAATGATGACAAAAACGCATTAAAATAAATCAGCTAACGAAAATACACAAAAAATGTTTACAATTTATTATGTTAGGTCAAAAAAAAAACACTGTAATCAGTGTTTTTTTTTTGCTTGAATATCTCTGGTTAGACGTACTGAACGCTGTGTTAAAATTAATCCATCTATTTGAATGGGATCTTATATAATAAGGTTATAGAATTTTCATAGCATTATATTAGCATTTCATTAGTTTTTTCAAAATCACATTTATTACCCTTTAATTATTATTTATTTAATATCCAGTATCTCATAAAAAAGTATCTCTCATTGCATCCCCAACCCACACACAAACTAACTTGTAAGTAGATAGTAACCACCCTCCCTCGATCTCTGATTCAAACTTATATTTACGACGCAAACAAAGTATCCGCTCCGTCCTATGTATGTGTACATATAATTGTTTTTATTGCGCTTAATTGGCTCAAGATCAACTTTAAGAATTTTGTTTGTTGAGAAACTGTCGTGTAGTAGCATAAAAGAGACGAAGGGAATTATCTGAAAATCTTCGAGGAGTGTGTTTGGGACAATTGTAAAGTCAACTCCTGAAGCAGTGTATATTTCATGAAAATTATGAAATGGGGATTTGATGAAATCCCTAATAAGATGATCAATTTTCGGATGATAATGAATACACATTACAATACATTTTCTAAAATAACTTCATAATAATTTTAAAAAGATGCGAGAGTTGGGGTTCGAACCAACAGGCGTACGTATTAAGAGGCAGTCAATGTACCGCCGGGTCCATGAACTCCGTTGACATTTATTTGAAAATAGCCGATCTTATAATATATCAAAACGTGTCAAAAAACATTGATACGTAATTTTAAAATGGCCATATTTTTTTTTCCTGGCCACCAATTTAAATGAATCAAAGACTAAATGTTGCTCAGAACTAACCCGCATACAACTGAAAACCCCAAGTAAATCTGTGCAGGTCTTCGGAGATTACCTTTAACAGACAGAGTTCCTTTTTTATCGGCCTTAATCCATTTTTGGTAATTTTGTTGAATGTACAGACACTGATTTATTATATGTATAGATTTGATTGTAATGAATCTTGATTACATTATGATTTATCCAAAAATTATGATAAAATCGTTTTGTACACAGTAAATCCCATCCATATTCAATATAGTTTCCAATATATCCGTGTCATATTAAAAAAAAATTGTTTACAATTTCATGCGATATTTTACAATCTTACAGCGTTTGCTATTTTCCGGTGACAATATAAGTTTGTCATTAAGAAATAAAAAAGCACGCCAACCGTCCGTCTTAACAAGCATTATTTTACCTTCTGGACACGCTCGTTCCTTAATTACGAGTAGTCTGCATGATACATCGCTTTTCAATAGACGAGTAAGGTCATTGTGAAAGAAATTGTAAACCAAACAGCGTACCTATGATCCGAATGATACCAAATTCAAAAGACCTCTCATAATGTACCTCAAAATCATAATAATTCCCCAGGACCCCCTTGAAACATAACATAACATATCAACTTAACACATTTCCCCATAAAAATATCCTTGCAAACTACCTCTAAAATAAATTGGGGTAATACCTGCACCCTGATTCATTTTTAATAGCGATGTGTGTTGTTAAATTGCTCGTTAGGGGTAGTGTGGGTTAGTACCACAGAGTAAGTAGGTGCAGAAAGTCAACTCCATGCAAACAGCGAGGATGCACGCAAATGCACGAGTTTTAAGACACACTTGAATGCCAACTCAAAGTGTTTATTTAAACTTAACCATTTACAAGCATTATTGAATTGTTAAGAAGTTGTTTGGTTAAAACAAAACTGAGGAGAGGAACGTGCCCGGAATACAATGGACACTTATTTCAGTCATATATCTTTAAGATCGCCGTGCGTCCGTGTCAAAGTAATTGTGGACCAGCGTAGTAACTTATGAGTTTTAGGTTGTAGCTTCAAAGAAAAGTAGTAATAAAACGCACTTCGTGCACATATTTCATCACCAGAAAGGTCAAAAACATCGTAACAAAACCACCACGGTGGTTATCCGAAAACCCGTACGGTCAAAGAGTACTTTACTCTTTCAGATTAGTTTAGATTGAAAGTCTAAATACTGTTTTTATGAACAGACTATTTTCGATCATTATAATTTTTTTTTTATGGATGGAAAATCAACCAATGACTTCTTCCGCTCTGGGTGGAGCGGAAGGGCGTGTCAGACTCTTACTGACTAAAACCCATCCGTGTTCCTTCTAAAGCCCTTTGCGTTCCAGGTCCGCGGTGACTCTTTCGAACAAACTCCGCAACCCTGGTTCGATCATTATAATGCAGCTAGCCTTCTGCACTTGCTAATTCTGTGGCCACATAAAACCCCTATCCTGACGGGAACAGAACTGCTCATATAAAAGGCTGTTAATGGCACTGGGCAGCAGTTTGGAAATTAGATGTTCAGTTTTAAGCTATGTGCTTTAAGAATGAGGTATTCAAATAACTAGGGAAGGGGTGTTTTTCGTGGAAATTGGAAAGTGACTTAGTGGTTTGTCGAGTTTGAGTTTATATAATACTAACTTTTGCCTGCAACATCGGCCGCGTGGAATAGTACTTTGGGCAGCCATTTTTATTTTTATGATACAATATTTTCAAAAACGCTTGAACATTTATGTTTATTTATTTTTATTAAGTGCCTAAATACTTTAATTTATCTTCAATCATGAGGGACTCCCATACAAACTTTCATCCCCTACTTCAACCCCTTCAAGCCCTTTTTGTACTATAAAAGGGAGCCTATGTCCTTTTTCAAGGTCTAATCTATCTTTGTACCAAATTTCATCTAAATCGGTTCAGCGGTCTAAGCGTGAAGAGATAACAGTCAGACAGATACACTTTCGCATTTATAATATTAGTTTGGATATGGATTTTTCCTTGTAATCCTCAGTGAGTGCTAAACGAACATTAATCATCGCGTATGCACATTTTCCACACTATCAGGTCCAGATTTTCACATGATTTTGTCTTTTTGTATGTCAGCTTTTTTATCCATATACAGATTGATATTGGCATGTTTTCAGGGTTGGAAGGTTTTAGTGAATATGTACCTACAACTAGAATTGGGCGGAAAAAACGCATCTGGTCAAATTCTACTATTAACTCGAATCTGTAGGGTACATTTGTTAAGATTTTTTTCAGTTTCAAAGTTGATGATAAAGTGAAAGTTCGTATTCAGATGGGTACTGAACGGTGTTACAGGCCGTAATGTACCATTCGCAGCAAGCATGTTACGTTACACCGTGTCCTAAAATCCGTGTAACATGCTCCAGATTCGCAACTTGCGTTCTCCAGATTCGCAAGACACTCTCAGTCAAGATGTCTGAATTGTCGCGGCGTACTGACTGACCTGCGTAACACTCAAAGAGATTTGTCAAAAACCGATAGCGGGCGAAGCACTCGAAACGAGCACCGAGCAGCTCGTTGCTCGCGTGTTCGTGCTCGTTTCCACGTGCTGACTGCGCAAATACTCGCTTTGTAAAATGTTACATTACGCCTCGTAACACCACTCAGTACCCACCTTTCTTTGGGCACGCCAAAATTGCGGCGGTAAGGTCCCTCTTTGGGGAGTGGCTGGAGAGGCGCCACGGCGTCCTCATCTTCCGCCTGACGCAGGTTCTCACCGGACACGGCTGTTTCGGGAGTTACCAGTTTCGGATTCAGCGGGAGGACACGCCCGGGTGTCAGTACCGTGAGGATCATCCTGCTTCTGCGAAGTAGTAATGCTAGCGAAGGAGGAGGCGGGCCATGCGAGAGAAAGACAAGGCCGTCGCCCCAACCGTCGCTACAGCAGAATAAGACGCCCCGGGCGTCGGGAGTCGCAGGTCTATCCCCGGCCACCGTAGCCGCGGGCCTGCGGACGGCGAGCGTTCGGTGCATCGCTGTCCGATCACCACCAGGCCCGGGTCGATAGCGCGTTGTGTTCCACGCGCGCCTCAAAGAGACTTCAGCATAGGAGACGGGGCCCGCTAGGGCCAGAGCCTGCCAGGGTTGCGGAATTTGTTCGAAATAGTCACCGCGGCCCTAGAACACAAAGGGCTTTAGAAGGAACACGGATAGCTTTTAGTCAGTATGAGTCTGACACGCAAGTCATTTAATGGTGTCCCATCCTTAAAAAAAAACCACCTGAAAGATTGCCGATAAATTCAGAATCATCTTGTATTAAATAAAACACTTAGAAGATTGAATGGCGATTACAAACAGAATTCGAAAACTCCAGGCTACCACAAACGGGCAAACCCTACTTCAGTTAAGTTTACCGCCGTAGGAACTTGTAGCACCCATTCTAGCTTAGTACAGGCATTCAATGCTAATACGCTACGTGTAGCATACAGCAACATCTAGGAGCGTTCGTTACGTGTAACACGTCTTACCTACTTTTACCTACCTCTTAATAGCAGATCGTTACACTAGATTGCGAATACAGGCGCTAGAGGTGGGCAAGTGTCGATAGATTTGTTGGAAATTCAATATGTGGCTTCTAACTGCATGATGCGCTGGTTGGCCTCGCGGTTCACCGCCCGCTGCTTTTCGAGCCACGCTACGTAGTCCTTTAAGAGGGCCTGAATGAGTTATTTGAATAAATAGCATTCTCTGTGCATTGCAACAGCTACACTGCGATCGCTAACCCGCCTGCCAACGTGGACGTCTTTCGGCTGATAGATGATCTTTTTCCAAATATGTTGGGGTAGTCTTCCAGTCAGACCAAATGCGACTGAATATCAGTACATCACATGGAGCGACTGCCTACCTATCTGACCTCCACAACCCAGGAACCGGGTAACACGGTACCTCTTGACAAGCGGCATCAATGCCGCCACATGAAAAACTAAAAAGAAAAATTTGTGCGGCAAAAAAAGAACCGCGTTCTTTTTGTTGCCGCACTTCAGTTCGTTGGTAGTTCATCGCTTGGATAGATAGCCGAGCGATGAACTACCAACGAACTCCTGCATCGCGCAAGCAAAGTTCTCCGTGCGATTTGAACATATACAACAGTCCGAATCTCAACTATCGGGAAGTTGCCCACCAGACACAACGACCGTCTGGTAGGAGCATCCTCCCTTTTCAGCGGAGGTTTGCGAGACTTTACTCTCTGTACCGCATACCTCTATATTTTGATGCTTATTATAGGTTTGGTAAAATATAAATAACAGTAGTAACATAAGGACAATCGTTATCTTCCGACCCTGTTACTTGATAATGAAGTTGACGCAACATGAAGAAAACCTTCTTCCATTCTCCCCTGCCAACCGTCACGGACTCTACAGAATTCATGTAAACCCACATTATTTGGAAACATCAGTCATTGCGTTATGCTATTTTCTAGCGTCTCTTCTTCCAACAGTTTTTCTTAATTTTTATCGATATCGATAAGACTCTCCCATGCCTACCGGCGCTAGCACAAGAGCGGCGGTCGGCGTACGATAATGTTAACGTTAATCACTGGATCCCCGCGCCGTAATGAAGTTTCTTGTTAACTTTACTAAACGCAACCTCTTGCACGCTCCTGTCAACTAATAGTACATATTTTCAAGTGGACTTGATCATAGTTTAGTTAACGAAACTATTGTTTTATGACAGTCCTTTGACTGACACCTAGCCAGACCAACAAATGTCAAGAAAATTTGAGGGTTCTGTAGCCCCAAGTATTATAGTTTAACTCTTAGGGAACCCAGAAACTGGTTTCGAAAGATTTGACTACAGATTTATTTCCGGAAGCCGTTTTATTAATTTTTGAAGACATGACAACTCAGAGAGCTACATTTTTCCACCGTCCTCTAAATTGCTTGAATATATTACTTCCAGGAAGCATTATTAAGAGCAAGTCACTCAATAAAAGATCAAGAAAATTAAGATATTTCTTCAAAGACACCTTTACTAATCTAGACAGTAGACGAGCCGGAATGTCGCAAATATGTGACGTCCATTAATTACCGCGACAACGTGTGGATCCGACAGGCACAAAATGTCTTCCCTGAGTGTCACACACGTAAAAACTTTCCGGATAAGAAGACGAACAAAAAGATATTCAGTGAGCGTATGAAATAGTTCTGATGTGCGTTATGTCAGGTTATATCAATTTCTAACAGACTTGAAAAAAAGGAGGATGTTCTCATTCGATTGTATATATTTTTTTATGTTTGTTACCTCAGAACTCCGTCACTTATAAACTTATTAATTACTAGCTGATGCCCGCGACTTCATTCGCGTGTATGTTGGAAAATAAAAAGCTGTCGCTAAGATAAAAAAACTAACAGTCAACATCCTGTATTACCTGATCCCTCTTAGAATTAGGAATTTGGAAGAGTGTTATGCAAGACACTGACTGTATCACCTCTTCCATTTAAAATGCCGACCAGTCCTCGTATTTATTGGAAATTAGAAACTTTTTAATGATATCATTTATATAATTTGTTGAATGTACAGACACAACGGTCCCTACTGATTTTTTATATCACCATCTTTTGAAAGTGTTTTACCTTCATCACTCTCTTTTCTTACTTGTAAGTTATCTTAACTACTTTGCAGCATATTCCAGGGTTACTTTGAATAGCAATTAAATTGGGCAATTGTACAGTTTTACAGAATAATAAACTCTGATTATTATTTGTTTCTGATCGTTTTAACCATTAAACCGTGAACTCAATTAGTATATTCATAGAATCAAATAAAAGAAGTCGGCAATTGTGACGTGCAACAACGGAACCCTACACTGGCCCGACACGCACTTGACCGGTTTTAGGTTATGCGTTATTCCTGTTACACCTTGTATGTTTAAGATGGCAAAATCCAGTTAAACTCGACTCGTTGACATCATCACCCCAAAATTCGAAATTCATCCACAGAACACTGTTTCAAATTACCAAAAACACCACAAAATTATGACATAACTGCTCATGAAACAAAAGCACAGCGCACCCCTAACCACAACAATAACATAATTAAACGATAACATGTGAAACTACCCCCTAACAATTTGCCAGCTGGAGCCCAAATCTGTCAAGTTGGCCCATAAGGGCACTATTACAGGGCCGCGTTATTGCAACATGTGGTCGGGGGCAAATTGATTTTATGCTACAACTTTGACACCTTGAGTTTGTCCTTAAGACGTTGGATCAAGGGTGCGAAGTTTTGGGACAGTTTAATGGATGATATTGGTTGCGGAGTTGTGGGTGTCGAGGAAACAAAAGATGAGTCTTGTTGAGAGATTTCCTTTCTTCTTCTTCATCATCATCGTCATCCACCTCCCGACTCGCCCTCTGCTGAGCATAGGCCTCTCTTTTCTTGTGCAAATCCCCCTGGTTCCTCTCCTCCTTCTACCCATGATGGAAACACCACCCATCTCGCCACGGGACGATATTGTTCAACTTCTTCTTTTTAATAAGTTTCAACCTAAAATTTGTATTAGCCTAGAAGTTAGCTATGGGTACTGCACTATCACACACAATGTTGAAATTATCCCCCTACTATGATAAACCAAAACCGTTTTATGATTCCGCTTCTGAGAGAGAGAGACGGAGCTATTCAAGACGAATAGCATAACCCTTTTTTCGCAGCGGGATCTTAATTGCATTATTATGTCTTTGTAGGGAGGATGACCACATCATGATTTGAGAACTTTATTTCCAAAAACCGTTTATGTTGCTGAAAATCGAAGTAAGGGAAGGATCATAACCAAAGGGAAAGTAGATACTTTTCTTTTTTTTTTAAGGATGTGAAGTCATCAAATGACTTCTTCCGCTCTGGGTGGAGCGGAAGGGAGTGTCAGACTCCTACTGACTAAAACCCATCCATGTTCCTTCTAAAGCCCTTTGCGTTCCAGGGCCGCGGTGACTCTTTCAAACAAATTCCGCAACCCAGGCAGGCTCTGGCTCTAGCGGGCCCCGTCTTCTATGCTGACATCTCTTTGAGCCGCGCGTGAAACACAACGCGCCATCGACCCGGGCCTGGTGGTGATCGGACAGCGAGCCACCCAACGCTCGCCGTTCGCAGGCCCACGCCTACGGTGGGAAAGTAGATACTGCACTATCAAAAGTGCCCTTAAGTTTATAGCTTTTGACTAATGCATCTATTTTCTTTTTTATAATCCCGGATGCTTTCAAGGAATGTCACGACTTTAGCACTATATCTAGGCACTAATCCACTCCATACATACTCTCAGCTCGGAGAGAATATCTGACTTAGTGATGTTCACAAATAAAATAAGGTTGTTCAAATTAAGCAATAAACTCGTGCCTACAAAGGTCAATATTTTAGGTGAAATTGAGTAAGTGTTAGTTATGTTTTTAATCATTTTGTACAAAACAAACTTGCTGACCCGAATAAATTCAAATTTTGCCCTAAAATATATTCGAAATTCCTCGTTTACAGAAACAAAAGAACAGTCGGTTAATCAATTTACACCTCTAGTATCCCGGGGGAGTGTCAAAAATCAAACCTGAATAAAGCGGTATAATATAAAAGGGCTGGGTTTTAATCTAGGCTTAGAGCTAAAGTTTTCTGTTTATGATCCTCTGCCCACCTGCTGGGTAAAGTTCGTGATCCAGGACATAGCGATGCGAAGCGGGAAAGAGCAGCTGTGTGTTAGCTATAAACGCACTTATGGTAATATAAAATATGGTTTTGGTTGTCGCATTGCAGATTAAAAACATCTTCTCATTCAAGTAAGAAAGAAATAAAGAAAAAAATTTATTTGGGACTCGCACAAAACAAACTAAAGTAAAATAAATTAAAACTAACAGTCATAAACAATAACTAACAGAAACAAGAAAGAACAGCATGAATTAATACGTCATAAGAATAAGAAAAGAATTGACTAGAGACCTAAAAGCCCAGGTTTCCATACCTAGTCTATCTCCTGCATTAATAAAACCTTCTTCTAAACGATTAGCACCCCGACTAAGCCTCAATCGTTACGGTACATTCGAGACGAGGTTGAGTCGAGTCGAGTAAATAACAAAAACACTCAGACAATGATTTGATTAAAAAGTAATTTTAGTCAATTATTGAAAAAGCTACTCATTTACAATCCATAGAAAACCGTATTTATTAATCTAAGTATCAACCTCCCAATACCGAATCAATTTAAAATTCCACTCGCCCAATATATCAAATACAGCGAAGAAATAAATTAAACAAAATCGTGTATCCAGAGCTGCGCACACAGTATCGAACTCGGTCGAGGGCAAATTAAACAGGGCCCGATTCGCGAACAAACAATTATTATGTACTAGCTCCTGCCGACGGGTTTGCTTCGCAATCTACCGTCTAGCGCAGTTTATCTACCCTGCTGGAAATAGGCCAACTGATGTATGGATCGGTCCGTAATTATTTTGCTGGAGGGCAAAGGGTAATTTAGGGAAGAAATTAAGTGGTTGACACACTTCCTCTATTGTTTTGGTGATTTCAGACTTATTAGGTAAGGATAGTTTTTGCACGTTCTTCTTCATAGATATCTACGGATTGGAATATGCAATTAGCTTCTACTTTCTGACTGACCGATTTGATAGACAGACGACTTTAGTAAGGCTGGAATAGACCAGATGGTATGGTGGCCTGAATTGGGAGTAGTCTATGATTAGCAGTTATAAAATGAGATGCGAAAAACTTTTACGGTCGATGACTTGTCTAACGTATATTATGCGTGTGGATATTTTAGCCTTCACTACAAAGAAGCCAAAGTGATGATAATAGAACATTTTATATATAATTATAATATTTACAAGCGTTTTGGGGGAATTCTGTATGTTAAGTGACTCTTAGCTAAATTTAAAAAAATTACTTTTTTTTCGATTTAATATCAGTTACTTATTATTACAGCCGAAAGACATCCACTGTTGGAAATATGCCTCCACAAGCATGGCCACATAGGCTGCATCTTTGCTTCTGCAATCTGTGTGGTACTTTTCTCAAAATACCACTTCAGACATTTACCTACATGGTTCTCATATAACTTGACCAGTACAATTGTATGGACTTTAAAAGAGACTTTGACCTCTGAGTTTGTTTCGGTGTTTCTTCTCAGGGTAGTCAGCTAGGAAACACCGGCCTCATCTAGTTTAAAATTACCCAAAAAGATTGACGTGTGTTATGTTTAACCTACTTACAAAATAAATATCATTTATCTTTTTTTTTTTAAACTCAATCACACAGAACATCCGAAGTTACCGATTCTCTACACCCAAATCCGTGTCATTCCCATCAGCTTAACAAAACAAAACAATTGAAATCCTATTTTAATTGCCACCACAAGGATTAACGAGAAATCGATGGAAATAGCGAAACAATAGCATTTGTCGGGATTCTGCTGCATTAGTCTTGGGACCGAAGTCCGCAAGAAAATTAATTAGAATAGGAAAGTGCTGGTAAACTAGTTACTTGGTCTGTGTGAAACATGTTGTGGTTCCTAATGGTTCCGTCGGTGCGCGGGGAAGCGATTGGAGTGCGTGTTACATTCCCTCTGGGAGAAAATGAAATATTATGTATGGCCCGGTGTTACATGTACACGGGTATTTGTGTAGGTAACGCTTGCCGAGGTTGGTATGTGGATGGGTGACCATCTTAATATGCCGAGACTCTTCCGTGCTTCGGAGAGCACGTTGAGTCGTTGGTCTCGGCTGTTATTTGTAGATCTTTGGCAGTCGTTACGGATACTCAGAAGCCTGAAAATCTGACACCAGTCTTAATAAGGAATACCGTGTTACCCAGTTAAGGGGTTGTGGAGGTCAGGTAGGAAACCGCTCTACGTAAAATACTGGTATTCAGCTGAATCCGGTTTGACTGGAAGCCGACCCCAATGTAGTTAGGAAAAGGTTAAGCAGATGATGATGCAGGATTTTGATCAGACAATACAGACGGCCATGATGAAGGAAACATCCAAGAGTTTGATACAGTCATAAAAGAAAACAATGTAGCTACAAATCACGGCAATATCGCCCTCCCTCAAAGAGGTCAGACTCCCAGCAGTGGGCCACAGTTCAAATAGATGTTTGTCTATTCACTATAATTGGCAATTCTGGTTAAATCAATAAAACATAATAAATATCTTGTGTAGAACCTACAATTTTGTGCTAACACAGATTAATTTGAACACCACGGAATTATCTATTCTCATCCAACTCGTGCCGAAACAAGGAGTTACTCAGTTACCTAACCACACGGTAGAATTTAAGATTAAAATTATCTATTCTTAGACTTACAAACCAAAACAAATATGCAAACTTCTATTTAAATTCGAAAACTTTATAACCACGCACACTGAGGGCGAGTTTATTGTTCCGTTGATTTTTCACCAATCATCATCATCATCATATCAGCCGTAAGACGTCCACTGCTGGACATAGGCCTCCCCGAAGTGTCACCACAACAACCGGTCCTGTGCATCTCGCCTCCACCTTGTGGGAGGCCTTCCAACGCTGCGTCTTCCGGTTAGCGGCCGCCACTCTAGAACTTTTCGGCCCCATTTCAACCAATCCAATTCAATTTAAAATTATGGGCACCTAAATTTCGTTAATGTGCGTTATTTTATCAATATATTGCTTGGCCAATGGTTAAATAAATAATTGTTAGTTAAAAACGATTTATTGATTACTAATAATTGATCGAAAAACACATTACAGCGAAATTTTTACTACAATTTCTACCATTGGTTGAGGTTACTAAGGGTTAAAAACTCGCGCTAAGAAGAATTCATATATTACTGATAAAAATAGATTATAGATTATCTCTATACTACTAGCTATCAGATACGTGTGCGGAATCTTAACTAACAGTCATTAATTAATAGAAGATAGTCATTAAATTTACATACCGAGAGCTATTGATAAATAACTTCGTTATGGCATCTATTTATTGTAAATTGATATTAGGTTAGTTATGAAGGAAAGGTAAGGTTTGGTAGTTATATTGGTGTTATTTATCGGTTTATGTAAATCAGATTTTGGGTGACAACGTCGTTTGCGTGGATCGTTTTGGTTCATCTGTAATAGATTTTAGATTATACGTTTTATACTAGTCATCACTGTAACGGCTAGCGGAAAATACTACATGCAGTACTAATATTTCTTATAAGCGACTTCGCCCGCGTGAAAGTTGAAAATAATAACAAGGGAGTACACTACTGGGATAAAAAGTATCCTTTGTCTTTTTCCGGTCTATTCGTTTGCCAAGTTTTATCTAAATCCCTTCAGCCGTTAAGACGTGATAAGGTAACAGACAGACCGAGTTACTTTCACATTTATAATATTAGCTGTCGGCCGCGGCTCTGCACGTACGAATTTCGAAAATTATCCCAAGGGAACATACTCCCGGGATAAAAATATCCTATGTATTATTTCAGACTATAATCTACCTCTGTGCCAAATTTCATCAAGATCCGTTCAGCCGTTCTGACGTGATTGAGTAATAAACAGTGATCGGATAATCGGGCGCTTATATACCTAAACTTCTTCCCGTGAAAGAATAATATGGACATTCCTTTCTGAATAAATAAGTAATCTCTAGTTCCCGGGACTTAACAATTTTTTAAAAACAACTATAACAAACTTAATGAAATTATAGCAGTGGTTATTTTGATTTAGTATCTTTATTTTATTCAAAACAAATGGAAAATCATAAAAACTTTTATTGTAAATAAAAATATTACAATTGGATTTTTTAATTTAAAAAAATTATAATGAGAGTTCACAACGAGTTCTAACTATATTTTGTATGCAGCTATATTTTTAGGAATTTCGTACGATTCCGGGATCCGGAATTCTGAAAAGCATGTCCGTATTATACTTTCGTGGGAATAAAAGTGAAGGTTAGGTATATTAGCGCCCGATTATCCGATCACTGGTAATAAACATCCATCCAAACTTGAACTTTAAGAATATTGAGAATAGATAATAATTGACTCGTAGATAGTATATATTAGTTAGTATGGATTTCATCAGTACCATATTCTGCTGCCCTCATCCCAATTAATTTAGGGTCGGTGCATGTCTTCTTATGTATGTATGTCACCGGAAAATTGCAAACGCCGTAAAATATCGCGTGAAATGATAAACATTTTTCCTTAATAAGAGACTTAATAGAGAATATTAGTAACTGGATAATTTGGATGGGATGTGTTGTAAGTATACAAAACTATTTCAGTAGTTTGGTTTTTAAACCTGGAAAAAATATGTCATCCAAGTAAACGAAATTGCGTATTTTGTTTTCTTGTGACTTTCCAGTGGTGTTGTTAGGTGTGGGGTAAAACAGTGAAAAATAAAAATAAAACTACAAAATTTGTTTCGGAAGCCGGTGTGAAATAACAAGAAACATCCAAAAAATACTGACTTCCGAAATTAAAGTACCTAATTTAAAAAAATATTATTTATCATAATGGCACTGGTCGGAAGTTGCACACAAAACCCCACAGTACATACATAGGTAGTTACGTCCAGAATTTCTTTTTTAAAGGTTTAGTAAAGATGTACTTAGAAAGAAAGAAAGAAAGAAAAAATGTTTATTTGAGACTCGCACAAGACAAACAAATCAGTATAATAAAATTAATAACTAAACAGTATGATAAATTAATTATCTGTGCGAGGCCAAAATGGTCCCTATCCTCAGCTTATGCTGCGATCTTACTATACTAATACGTCAAGGTTGACCTTGTTATAAGTGGTTTCATTACAGTGCTTTTGTGCGTCTTTCTGTTTGTGTCTTTGGTGTTACATATACAATTATACTGACCTACTTATACAACTGTAAAGATAACCCGTGACGAAGGAGAAAAGCATCAATATAAAGAAAATACCAACCTTTTAGCGATAAAAATGATAATTCGAAGTTACTAAATGAGGAACTCATAGCCTTGAATAACAAAATATTAAATACTAGCTTTTACGCGCGATTCGTCCGCGTGGAATAGTTACTTTGGGTAGTCATTTTCTTTTTTAAGAAACTAAATTTTCAACAATGCTTGAACCTATTTATGTTTAATTATTTTTTATCAAATGCATAAATACAAAGGTTCACGGTATTATCTTGAATAATGACGGAATCCAATACAAACTTCCGAACCCCCTTTCACTCCCTTAAAGGATGATTTCTGGGATAAAAACTATCCTATGTCCTTTCCTGGGACTCAAACTATCTCTTTACCAAATTTCATCTAAATCGATTCAGCGGACAGACAGACACACTTTCGCATGTAAAATATTAGTATGGATTGACTGGAAGCCGACCCCAATATAGTTGAGAAAAGGCTAGGCAGATGAGATGGATCGAAGTTACTAGGTATAGGAACATCTGAATTCCACGCAGACCAAGTCACGAGCAAAGCGCTAGTTTTCAATAAACCACTTCACTTCACCACGATTTTACCCCCTACAATTATCGTCCTCCCATTTAATGCAAAACTTGCGTGCACTACTGTACAATAAAAGGCCAATGTCAGCGGTCAAGTACACCCGTGCAATCAAGTGCTGCCGGCAGATTTATGCGGGAAGTTCCTTCTAGCCTTCATGGTCTACTAAATTTATGGGTACAGGATCGATATTAAAATGCTTTCAGATTTATCGTTTCGCTTTTATAGATAAGGTTAACAAGGGTCGGGTGAAGGTCACTTGGAGGTGGGTAATTATTGTTCCGTGACCTTGGGATTCGGAATTATGCGTTAGATGGTACCAGGTTTCTTGAGGAGCTATTACGAAGTAGAAGAAAATTTAGGTTGGATGTTTTTCATTTCAGCGGCTTGATGTTTTTATAAAATTCATATTTTATTGGAATTTTATAGGCCAAAAATAACTTTAAGGGTCAAAGTTTCAATAGCAAGATTACTATTAACTCATCTGCCTTTTCCCAACTATATTGAGATAGGCTACCAGTCAAATCAGATTCATCTGAATACCAGTATTTTACGTGGAGCGGCTGCCTACCAGACCTCCACAACCCATCAACTGGGTAATATGGTACTCCTTGGCAAGACTGGTGTCAGATTTTCTAGCTTCTGACATTCCGTAACGACTGCCAAACATCTACAAATGACAGCCAGGACCAACGGCTTAACGTGCTTTCCGAGGCACGGAGGAGTCTCGTATGTTAAGATGGTCACCCATACACATACCGACCTCGGCAGGCGTTGCTTAATGAAGATCAACCCGTGCGGCTGTTATTATTGAGCCACTAGCTCCAGTATACAAATAGCGGTTTGACAGGTAAAATTTATTCTGAAAAGAAAAGAAAGAACTTTTCAACAACAACTTCTAATTGAATAATGATATGGCCGTTTGACATATTTCCCGTACAAAAACTATCAAGCCTCCATTTTTATTCCTCGAATAAAAGTTATCTGAAAAATCGGCCCTTAAAGTTTAACCTTGATGTTCACCAATATTAATTATCCTGTATAAAGTCTTCCATTTTCACTTCCAAGTTCAGGATTTCCCTCGGGAAGTTATAATATATTCTGAAAGAGAATATTTTCAGTGCAAACTATACAAATATTGCTGTTGAATTATTTCAATTTCTCTTTGCGTGATTATTTTTTGCCTGGAGATAAGCTTACCTACTATTTATCAGTTCAATCAGGGGCAATATAAAGTAAATACGTGATTAACGTAGCTTATCCAATAAATTAATAGCCTTACCAAATGAGCTATCGATCAAAATATACAATCACATTAATTTAAATGATTTCTATCAATATTTAATGACGAAATGACTACATTTACTGCGACGGCACTTTCGTGGTTGTCAATATTAAATGTTCATTCAGTGATTAAATTCATTGGGTTTGATGATCCTCAAATAGTTAACTGGAAGTGATCATTCCACTTCTATCAATGACTAAAATTTTCCATGTTTATTCAAAAAATTGAACTGGTAAGTTAGATAGCGACTGCCGAGCGTGGAGTCCTGGGTTCGATTCCTAGGTCAGACAAAAAGTGTTACTGGGTTTTCCCAATAGAAATTTCCCAGTGACAGCCCGGAGTTTGGAAGTTGGTGGTGTGTTACCCCCGTGCCTCGGAAAGCACGTTAAGCTGGTCTTGCGCTAGGTCTCTCTTCGATCGTGTCGGGTTGCCGTCCCATTTTAATATGAGAGTGATGGAAGAGGGAGTGCAACTGTGTTTGCGCACAGACTTGTGCACTATAATATGTCCCGCGCCAATGGCTGGTCTCGGTTGAGATTGGCCACCATGGCTAAAATCGTTCAGGCTAAACTATATACATATATGTACGACCAGGGGATGGCCTAGAGCGGTATGTGGTCAGGGTTTGGTGTAGGTGGAGTCCCCATTTTACTGGAGTAGACGAAACAATATAATCAATAACAGGGTTTTATTACACTATAAAAAATACACGCCACATTATAAACGATAATTAATAAAAATACAGTCACTCGAACAGATCTTTAAGTTCAGTTCGCACAGAGGCAAAAACTACCCAAATACATAGTGTATCATCAAGCCAATACAGCTATGTGAAAATACAGCAGTGCTGTACCAGGCAGTCGTTACGGATTGTCAGAAGCCAGAAAATCTGACTCCAGCTTGCCATGATGTGTCGTGTTACCCAGTTAATAGGTTATGGAGGTTGGTAGGCAGCCGCTCCACATAAAATACCGGTAGTCAGCTGAATCCGGTTTGACTGGAAGCCGACCCCGAATTATAATTGGGCTAAAAGGCTAGGCAGATGATGATATGTCTAGATCGGCTTCCAGTCTAGTCGGATGCATCTGAATACCAGTATTTCACATGGAGCGACTGCCTATCTGACCTACAAATACCAGTAACTGTGTAATACGATACACGAAATGGCCACCCATCCACGGAGCGACGCGCGCGGTAAGCGTATCTTAACGTCGAGGTTTGACCCATGCGGCATAAATTAGACATCCACCATTACATCATTTAATTGAACCATCACGTATGTTCTTTGTCTAACTACACGACTACACAACATTTCAGAAGTACTATCTCGTCTCAAGACAAGTTACGACGGCTAACAAACGGGATACAATGTACCTTATCTAATCCATCCACCGTATTAAATTCCGCTTCCATCCCGTATCGTAAGTTATCCCCAAGTCGCCCGGTACCCCTGCCCCCTATCCCCCAAGTTTCACCTTGACAATGCGTCACAATTAGCGGCTAGTGTCAAGTTTGTTGGGACCTGGTACGTCCCTCTGAGGCTAATAACCTCTTGTGTCTTAGTTTCTAAGTTTGTCTTTTGAATTAGTAGCTTTTGTTTCATATTTTTTTTGTTATCTGGAATTATTATTGGGCAGAGAAGCGTGTGCGAGAACAAATAGATATTCGATACCTTTCACTGATAGTAATTAATTTCTACTGTTGAGAGGTTTCCGGAGTGGTCTTTTAAGAGGTAACATGGCCCTCTACGAGTATGTGCTGATGATGATCACCGGGGTGGTTTTAGTGAGGTAATAATCCCACACTCCCCGGTCTTTACCCCAGAAGCCCAGGCGCCTCTTGAAGGTTTCCCCCAAAAACGAAAAAAAAAGGTTCTTGCAAATGCATAAACCGATTGATTTTTGTAAGTGGGTTCAGACTGAGAGTAAAATGATTTTTTTTCTGAAGGAGCCGCTCTTGATTGTGATCTCGCTTGAATGAAAGCGGTGGATGAGAACAACGATGTCCCTCGTCGAGTCACAGCTCCAAAGTCTTGAGCATCGACGCCGAGTTGCTAGCCTGACGGTTTTCTTTCAGTTGCCTTTTGGGGAGTGTGCGTATAATTTCGCCAAGCACATTCCATCATCGGAACACAAAACGAACGTACATGGCCACGGTTACATAGTGAACATCTCACCCACACGCAAAAAACATTTTGGGAACATATTCATTGTGCGTCGTACAGCTAAGGAAGGAGTGGAGTTCCCTGCCAGAGTATGTGTTTCTTGATAGCTGCAACCTGGGAAACTGGGTCCATTTTCGACCACATCATTGCTTACCATCAGGTGAGATAGTGGTTAAACCAAGTTGCAAGTACAACACAAGCATCAACTCGTTAAACCATAGATAGACATTAATATGAAACAACAAACTCCAACATACGAGGACATTGAAAACGATTTACATGACAAAGCAACTTTTAACAAACAAAACGATTATGCTTAACAACGTTCTGCCTTTTAAAACCACCTACAATATCGTTTCAGTGTTACCTGGACATAAAAAAAAGAAAATCTGTTTAAAGCACAATGTTCCTACAATAAGAGAGCTTTGCCAAGCTTGCCGACAACTTGGCGCACCCCGTATAATATCCACTCGTGTGAAGTTTACACCTATTAAAACCTGCAAGTCAGCATACTCAGAGGAAAATGTTATTTTATTAGCCAGACGAAAATATTTTATGAAGCTGGTAAGGGCAATATTTTTGCAGCAGTTCACGAGAATTTTGCAATAGTTTGCACTGTTTGGCTAAGGGGTTTTTGTATTTACATAACTTGCATTGTGCTTTACATGCACTTAAAATGTATAAAATATTTAAATCCTTTTTTTTAGCGATGGGAAGTCATCAAATGACTTCTTCCGCTCTGGGTGGAGCGGAAGGGCGTGTCAGACTCTTACTGACTAAAACCCATCCGTGTTCCTTCTAAAGCCCTTTGCGTTCCAGGGCCGCGGTGACTCTTTCGAACAAATTCCGCAACCCTGGGAAATTTGAAGATATCCTAAATAAGTAGCTTCGTTGGGTACCCTTGATTTATGAATTGAGAATTTGAGTTTGAAATTAAACTTAAGCTTGAAAACCTATTTGGCATTAAAATAGACGTTCTTAACTCAAAATTCTCAATTCAGAATAGTCTTTTTTCTGTAAGTAATCCACATTAGGAGAATTCTGGTTTAAGATGATTATGTCAGACTATCATCCGACAGTGTTATTTCAATTAGGAACGTAGCAGGTGTGAGGAATTCTTACCTTCGCATTTTCCGCCTTTCCGACACTTTACTTTCCAGTAGTGTTTTTGAATTACAACATAGCAATGAAAGTCTAGAGAAATAAGAACAAGCAAGAAAGTAGAATCCTAAGAAAAAATGATCAAAACTTTTTCTGTAAAGTCGGTACGTAAAAACACGGATCCGGCAATCCAGCGGCAGGCACAATAAATAATTAATTATGAGCGTCGCTAATGAGGCTGCGCAAGTTTTTCAATTAAAATGTTTTCTTGCTCACTGCGGGGTAGGTAGGTGCAGCTAGGTGGGGAAACACGATTATATAGAGTGAGGGGTCAATTTTACGTACAGGAGAATGAAAAGATCGCTGCTTTTCTTCAATAAAGTGACAAGTCCTTGTTATTTGCTTTTTTTGGATCTTTTTTGAAAAAATAAAATCGGTCACGGCGGTTTTGCTTCAATACCGTGATTAGTCCGACAATTAATAATTTTTTTGACGCTTTTTGGAAAAATTACATCTGTGAAGGTGGTTACTTTTTCGTAATTCAGGTATACGTAGATCTTTGGCAGTCATTATGGATTGTCAGAAGCCAGTAAATCTGATTCCAGTCTTGCCAAAACCTACCGGATTACCCAGTTAATGGGTTGTGGAGGTCTAGTAGGCAGCCGCTCCACCTAAAATACTGGTATTCAGCTGAATCCGGTTTGACTGGAAGCCGACCCCAATATAGTTGGGAAAAGGCTAGCCAGATGATGACGGCGATTTTAATGATCAAATAAGAAAGATTAACCGTCGAACTTATCACGTTATTGAAGCATAGAGAGGATTAAGATTGCATTGAGATTGAAACTCAATTTTGAAAACCTACTTTTATTGTCAGTAGTATTTTTTGTCAGTAGTTTTCAGCAGAGATTTTTTTAAAGACCATATTTAGCGTTAGATAAAATGGCATTCCATGAGTGATAATAATTATTAACGTGCCAAAATACTTGGGATTTACAACGTGACATTTCGGTAGCGCATCATCATCCCATACATTTTGAAGTTCGAAATGTATGACAATTTAAAATTTGACCTTTTTGTTACCGCTGGAAGACTGTAATTTTGGCTACTGTAAAGCCTCTTAAATTGTACCTCTCCGTATTTTTTAACCTTTCTTTCAGAGTTAAATCTTCCCTGTTTCAGTTAACTAAAAAAATACCAATACAGAACGAGTAAAAGACAAATCGTTCGTTCGTGTTCATATAAATCGAATGTGCAATGCATTTGCTATCGGCGCGGTAACATTGGACGTCAATCATCGGAATAGACAGTCGATTGGTATAACGTATGTTTGTTTTGCACGCGAAGGAAAACAAGAAACAAGTGCTGTGATGTATCGCACAAGTCTTTGAACTGGAACGAAAGAGGTCAGGAATATTTTTTTGCGAATTAATAATATATATTTTTTTAAATATATATTTCTTTTTTATTTTGAAATATCAATCTGGCCAGCATCCTCCTCGTCATCCATCGTTGGGTTCGGCTTCCCATCTCCGTTGATATGTAGCTGAATACCAGTATTCTACATGGAAAATCTGGTTATCAAACCTTCACAACCCCATTTGACTACTGGGTAACACCACACATACCTATGTATAAGTAAGACTGGTTGTTAAGCGTTCGGGCTGGGTGGCAACAACTGTCAATGTTCTACAAATTTTAATAATTCTACAGTTTCAAACTCACTGGTCACCCACCTCAGATCAACCTCGGAAAGCATTGCTTAACCTTGAAAATTAACCGGATGTTATTATTTAGAAGATCATCTTACACACTACTCTCTAAATAAAAGGTAAGATGAAACTCCTAAAATTCAATTAAAACATTGATTTGTTTCAGCAAATTGACTCGTGTAATTTGTTCTAACATTGTTACGCATTGTTTAAAGATATTTTAGATCAAAGACCCACCCTTAGGCATTACGTTCGATCGAAGTAAAGTAAAAATGGTTCAATTTGTTTGTTTTTTTGGCTCAATTGTATGTTATGCTGGGACAAATGTGTGTTGTCTTGTTACAATAATTATGTTATTTTGGGACGAATTGTGTTAACCCTAATTGATAGAAGTATTTATTTGTTGTGTCTGCTGTGTTTCGTTCATTTGTATATCGTTGTTATAAATGAAAATTTATTTTAAATGTAAATGCGTACAGTCAGTTGCGGAATTTGTTCGAAAGAGTCATCGCGGCCCTGGAACGCAAAGGGCTTTAGAAGGAACACGGATGAGTTTTAGTCAGTAAGAGTCTGATACGCCCTTCCGATCCACCCAGAGCGGAAGAAGTCATTTGATGATTACCCACCATTAAAAAAAAAAACAGTCAACAAAAGAGAAAAGTATATAAGTATAGACAAAGTTTAAAAATTGTGCATTTTATGAGTTGCTTCTGCCAACCTGTGTTCTAAACGATTGTATGCTTATTGCGCATATCTTATTCGTATGCAGGTGCCAACGATGTAGCAATATAGGAGCCAAAAAGTTTTACTTACAAGAAGTCTATTTTACTTGTTTAGCGTTCTATTTTTAGTGTTGTTTTCTGCGCAATTTTGCATATGAAATGGTAGGTACTAAAATAAAATTGAGTTATTTATTATCACTATTTAGTTTGGTATTCAAAGTAGCTAGCTAGTGCTGCTAAAGACATTAAAGGTACGAGTTACGGATAGCAGCAGCAGACGAAATAATATTTTTTTGAGAAAGATTTACGTGTCATCGTGGCACTACTGATCTGCGTTCGGGCGACACGCGTCTGGGGTCGAGCTACGTGTCATCGGACGACATCTCGCTGGCTACGAAACGTATTTCATAGAAATATATAGAAACCAGTAGTGTCGCAACGACACGACGTCTGCTGTTGCTGTCTGCGGTCGGCTACGAACTCGTATCTTTGCGTAACCGCATCGGAAACAAAATCCAATCACAAGCGACGGACGTCTGGTTGACCGGACGCAGTGTTTGCTAATTATGGGTATTTTGGCACTAAGTATAGCAACGCTTATTGAGATTTATTATACTTGTGAATCATTGGACATCCAGATACGAAGACGTTAGAAGATTTTTGCCATCGTAAAACGGAACGGAAAAGAAGAGAAAAGAGGGCACAGGTTGGTAGGGGATGATAGGTTGAGTAAGTCGGTGAACGAATCATATGCGCGGTTGCATATGGGCAGACAGCATTGCAGCCATCGTGGGTAGTACCTGAATGAGGATGGCCCAGCAGGGACGTGGGGATTAGCACAAGGAAACAGAGGCCTATATTCAGTAGTGGGCGATATCGGGTTGTGACACTTGATGTCGATGATTATACTTGTGGATACGTTAACGACTTTGGGCATCTATTTTTATCTCATTTGCTTTCAAAAACCATTCCATTTTAGGCTACAAATCGACACAAATAGTAGCGGACAGCCTCACAGATCCATCCGACTCATCCGACAATACTACATGGCCGACGATTGGCTCTAAATCTGTTTAATTACTCTCACTAATTAGTGTCTGATGTTAGCTCTGATGTTAGCTCTGTTCCTGCAACCGTTTGCCGATCCAATTTTAATCAAGTTTTCGGATAATTCGGATAATCACGCGGCCACCGCACGACGGGAACGTTCCGCTAATTATTTTCGGTTTTCAATTGACGTTTGGCGGTTTCCGCTAACGAATAGTTTAATTTATAAAGAAAAATATAAAGGAGTTTTTAAAGTATCTTCACAGAATTTACAGTATTTTTAACAATGTTTCTTTGTTTAAAAAACATTTATTTCTTTATTCGCAAAGGAATATAAAAATCGACGAACAAAACATCGAGGTATAGTCCACATAATTTTTATTTTACTGTCGTATTAGCAGTGGAACTCACGTTAAATGAGTTTTTACTGGGATGTAGTCAATTAAATCTTACGGAGAGTTTCAATGTCAATAAAAAACTGACAGAATGTTTAAAATATCTATTTATTAGCTTTTGCCCGCGAGTAATTGTTACTTTGGGCAGCCATTTTTGTACTATACTTTAATTTATCTTCAAAAATTTCGGACTCTCATATAAACTTTCATCCCCTATTTCAACCCGTTCAAGCCCTTTTCTTGCAACAAACGGCAGCCTATGTCCTTCTCCAAGGCCTAATCTATCTCCGTACCAAATTTCATCAAAATCGGTTTAGCGGTTTAGGCGTTAAAGAGTAACAGACAGACAGATAGTCCGACTTACTTTCACATTTATAATTATAATAATAATAATAACTAGCTGCGGCCCACGGCTCCACCCGTGCGAATGTAAAAAAATATCCCAAGAGAACATACTCCCGGGATAAAAACTATCCTATGTCCTTTCCCGGGACTCAAACAATCACTATACCAAATTTCATCTTAATCGGTCCAGCCGTTTGCGCGTGAAGAAATAACAAACATGCACACACTCGCAAATTTTCGCCTTTATAATATTAGTGTGATTATAGTGTGATGTGATAAGTGTTAGTGTGAGTGATTTTATAATTAAGAAAATATTAAGAATGGATTTCTAGAAACACTGTACAGAGGCGGAATTACTGACTGGGCATTTTTTACCAGTTGACCCGTACCTTGTCATTTTTCTTGACATTTCTTTGTCTAAACAATTCACCAATAGCCGGCTTACAGAGGTCATTCAAGATGGACTTACGAGCTATCCCAATGTTGTCATAACCTGAAATTGCCACTTAACTAACATCAATCAGGTGAGTGTGTAATTATAAGTTAATTTACATTAACTAATTAGCTGAACTGGTGACTAATGAGATATAATTAGCTATCAAAGCGTACATTATGACAAATTGCCACGGGTCGGGTTCCATGGTAGGATAATAAACAGGTTATGTTGATTCTGGAAGACAAGTAACATGGCTGATTTATCTTGAAAGTTAAAAAGTCCAAGCTGCAAGGGTCGAACTTTGAGGTAAAGCCATACTTGTCGAGGTCGGGCCATGGATGGGTGACCATTTTATCGTACTGAGATTCCTCCGTAACGTGGAAAGCACAGCAAGCCGTTGGTCCCGGCTGTTACTTGAACAACTTTGACAGTTGTTACTTGTGACTAGGTACAGTCTTCAAGAGGTATCGTATTAACCCAGTTACTGGGTGGGTGGTTAGGTTAGAAGTCGACCTAATATAATTGGGATAGGCTAAGGAGAAGGCCTGGCAGATAGATTGTTGCTTCTATATGCAAAGTCCCGTATGAAAGCAATCTTCGTCTTGAGTTTTTAAAGAATAGAATAGAATAGAAAACATTTATTCGATACAGACACAACACAACAGCAACAAAACACAAAGTAAAAAAGAGAACAATCATAAGACAACAATTATCTAGCAAGCCGCTAGCTGAGCGTGCCTATACCGAAAGGGTTACCATCTCAGCATTCCATTTATTTATTTCATTCAAGATGCCTTAAAGGACATAGTTGTCTTGTTTTACGTAGGCTACTATGCTATTTATCTGGATACATAATCTATGGGAATGTTTCTACCAATATACTGGAAGTTTAAGTTCGAATTTTTGAAGTGAAACTTCTTTAGGCGCGTTGAGCACTTTTTGGGTGAACAAAAATCATGGAACTCGCGTCATCGTCACCGAACGCTTTGGGTGAACAAAAATCATGGGACTCGCGTCATCGTCACCGAACGCTTTGGGTGAACAAAAATCATGGAACTCGCGTCATCGTCACCGAACGTTTTGGGTGAACAAAAATCATGGAACTCGCGTCATCGTCACCGAACGCTTTGGGTGAACAAAAATCATGGAACTCGCGTCATCGTCACCGAACGCTTTGGGTGAACAAAAATCATGGTAACTCGCGTCATCGTCACCGAACGCTTTAGCTTCCGCTTTAGTTTTCAGTTCTATCGGCAGTCCCCAAAGACTGCCCCGCATTTTTTTTTTAATTATTGACATAATTTTAATTTTTTCACTGTTACTTGATGCACTAGTAAAACACACGTAATAGTGGAGGACTTAATGTCTTAGACATTTTCTTCTGACTTTAAACCGGTAAAGAGACAATTTATTGATTTATGCGCAGTCAACCAAGCTATTTGGTATACCGGCAAATATAGTAATTTTTCCACTGTACTGCCAATATTTATTTTGAATGTGTGCATTGTATCTTTTTAAGCTTATGACATACTTACGAGTGTGGTATACAATAATTGTCTACTCAGCACACTCACAACATTGTTTAAAAGTAGTTGCAAGTTAGCTGCCTGCATACCAAATAGCTTTGTTGACTGTACCTACATATCATACACTTACAAAAGAAAATAATATACAGAAAAAAGAGCACAAAGGTACTGTGTATTAATCAATTCAGTGCATTGTGTACTATTGAGGTAAAGGAATTGAACAATTCAATTCAAACATTACATTGGCAGAAAAACCCATTCGAAGTTACAAATCGATAAAGGGCAAATAAAAGCAACCTTTTTCAATAAACTCCCTTCATTCCGACCTTTTAAACTCGTTAAAAAGCCATCGCGAAAAAGTTTGGGCTCGTCCGGGATTTGAACCCGGGACCTCTCGCACCCTAAGCGAAAATCATACCCCTAGACCAACGAGCCGGCTGATAAACGTTGTATAACAAACATACACGGTAGAGATTGCAATGCCTTTCTCAACATTATGAAGCAATAAACATATTATACGACACACTATCACTTTAGTCAAACCGATGAAACAAGACAACAAAGCGATTAGTTGGTGATATGTTTTTTTTTAATTTTATAACTAGCTTCTGCCCGCGACCTCGCTGAGTAGATTTCAGAATTAAAATACATTTTAAGGTAACATGCAACTTAGTCATATCCCGATGATTTTAAAAACTTTCGTGTTTTTTTTGCAATTTTTAAATTTTTTCTCTTCGTGGAACCTTCCTATAATAATATATCCGGAATAATATAATATTTCAAAAAAATATATCCGGATTGGTCCAGCCTTTCTCGATTTTTTTAGCTTTATTTTTATTTATAACTAGCGGCCCGCCCCGGCTTCGCCTGGATGTATTTTTTTTGATTTTTTTTTTCGTACAAACCTCAAACAAAAAAAAAATTAAAACGGTCAAGTCGTTCTCGAATTTTCTTTCATAAGAACCTTCTCCCAGCCGTTCTCGAGTTTTGCGCTTAGCAACACATTTAATTTTTATTATATAGATATAGTTTTTAAAAAAAAATATTACATTTTATAACCCCACTCATGGAAAACAAGGGGGCGATAGATGGGGCAGGATCGTTCCATAGAGGGTTATTGCACAAGGACGTCGTCATCGAGGCAGGTTAGCTACTAAAGGTACCAGTCGTTAGCGAAAATTTACTTGTATCCCGGGACCTAACCTCATGGTAAGTATTAAGAACTATAATATAGTTCCTATAGCTACTAAAGAGTATAAGTAGTTATTAGTTACAAGACCGAGTTAACACTTCGTTTTCTGAAGACGGACGTTAGGTTTCACAGAAGATTTGCCTTCAATAAAGGATATCTAACTCCCTTCGTTCAATCCATCCAAAAGTTGTCTGGAAGAGATTGCCTTGCGTGATAAGACCGCTCATTGTACACTTATTTTAAGTTTGATTCGCCTGTTCTTATTATGAGGTGTACAATAAAGTATATAATAAATAAATAGTTAAATAAAAATATCGCGATACCTGCCAATACTTTCAGATTTTTGTAGTTGTCTTACACTAATATAACCGCTGATAAGTTAGGGCGTGTCGACACTTACGGCAGGAATCTTCTGTTAGTATAGAAAGACCTTACTTCCAGTAGTAATCCAATTATTATCGTTCCTACAATCTAGGTCGCTCTCAATCAAATGCTAAAGTGCTGACATGTCGGATATGCGATGTGACATCGTTTCATACGAGAGCCATTTTGAAGTCTAGCAATTTTTTAAATCACTTTTTTATGATTTAAATGTGTAGGGACTTGTTTTAAGCAGTATCTACATAATAGTACAAAATGATAAAGTATGTTAATAAAAAAAAATATGACTTAGTTACAAAATAAGGTTATTTTAGTGTAGGTGTAAGTCATAAAGAATAATTGTAAAGTCTTAAAACAAAAAATTTACTTTTTCGCATAACCTTAAAAAGTTGGGCTCGTCCGGGATTTGAACCCGGGACCTCTCGCACCCTAAGCGAAAATCATACCCCTAGACCAACGAGCCAGCTGATAGTAATACTAAATTCGACTATCACAAAACATTTGTATCTGACCCAAGCTCCCTTTCACTTCGTCATTGATAATGTTAATCAATGGTCTCACAGTAGGCGGCGATGGTAGCGGAGCGGTTTTATAATAGGAACCTTTCTCCTATTAGCAGCATTCATGGCTTAGAACGTAATATTTAACGACCAAACAAATAGGCCTGAAAAACTTGGTTTGAGCTTTGCAGGCCAGGATCTATGATTTATCCGAACCGGGGCAGGAACTTAATAGTGGCGCCCCCCTCTCTTCCACGTTTGTGATTAATTTTATAATGTACCTATCGGGTACGGACCCTTAAAAAGCTCCCGTGCGAACGAGGCCTATAACGAACACCCACTGTACCCATCATTGGCATATTTTTTTTTCTAGACCATACATGGGAAATTATATTTATTTTGTACGGTTAAATATAACATTTTTACACGTCAATCTTTGTGGGTAATTTTAAACTAGACGAGGCCGGTGTTTCTTAGCTGACTACCCTGAGAAGAAACACCGAAACAAACTCAAAGGTCAAAGTCTCTTTTAAAGTCCATTCAATTGTACTGGTGAAATTCAAACTATTAGTTCTGGAGATATTGAAGGTCAAAGTAAATCATATTTTTTGTTTTTACAAAAGTAATTTCAAACAAACATGATCAATGTTTTTGATGATTCTTAATAAATTACAAAAAAAAAGAAAATAATAAATTAAAAAAACGCTATGAATATCAAACCCGCCACAAAGCAAGGGGCTTAAACTTGCCGCCCGGGGCACGTGCCTCGGATTGCATTTTTATTATTTAGCCACGAGTCCCACTAAGATATTATGAACTAACCATTACAGTTTATTTGATATAAGTCTTTGTCTGCGACTTCATTAGCATATATCCCGTTTTTTCCGTTCACCTACAGCGTAAATCCTTCTTCATAAATGTGGCTATCATATAAAAAAAAATAATGTTTCAAATCCGGCTGGTAGTTTCAGAGATTAGCGCGTACAAACAAATTATTCAGCTTTATTAGGTACTAGCGGACGTCACGCGGATTCACCCGCGTAGTTCCCGTTCCCGTAGGAGTACGGGGATAAAATATAGCCTATGTTACTCGCTGATAATGTAGCTATCCATTGCTGAAAGAATTTTTCAAATCGGTCCAGTAGTTTTAAAGTTTATTTGTTCTTACAAAAATACAAATCTTTCCTCTTTATAATATTAGTATAGATATATTTTATTAGTATAGATATCAACCCATTCTAATTCAACAGCTGTATTCAGATATATTTAGCCACTCAACAAAGACAACAGCGTAGGTTTATGTAAATAGGCTCAAGTAGTGTACGGATGAATCAATTGAGGTCATCGGAGTAAACAATCGGCTTGATTTGCTACTAATTTGCTGTGTTAGTTCAATAAGTATGATAATGTGAAGCACCTGTTACTTAAATAAGCGTAAGATAATCCACCACTGAATCAAATCAAATCTTGGTGTTCATTTCATCGTCGACCACATTATTCTTTCCTTCCGGTGAGATTTTGGTCAAAAATGAGACGTCAATAAAAAATAATAATATTAAAAAACTATTAACACTTTGAAGAGTTAAGAAGTATCTAAGTCAAAAACATGAAGCCGTTTGCAAGCATATTCCAAAACGTACTTAGATCTCTATGGATAAGAACGTGCAAGAAACTCCATGGACACACTTTTCAATGAACATGGGCAAATGGGGTCATCTACTTAGGTATCTAAATAATCGTTTTATTCCTGCTTTTTACAAGTCATCTAATCTTAATTGTTATTATAAAGAAATAACACTGTTTTTTTGTATGTATAAGACGTAATTTTGCAAGTTCTTGTCCATTGAAATGAATTAGTTCATCTCTAAATAGTAATGCTACACTATTTTTTAAGCGAGAAATACTTATTTAAAAGAATGAACGGTTCATGTAAATAATCAATGAAAAAACCGGTTGATTATAAAAATGAACTTAAAGGTTTGAAATTCTCATTCATGACCCATTTTTAATATACAACCTTTGAATATCATTCGGATCTAAATTTTTATAGTTTGACCCACAGGACCCTTTAATATAGAAGAGTTTACAAAGTAAAAAGGTCTCCTGACAGAAGGATCTTTTTAGAGTTCAATTTATTTCACAAAAGGATTAATCAAACAATCGCTTTTTTATTTACATAGATATTTATACCTGATTTTTTATAAATACATAACTAACTACATACACTAGAAATAAAAATAAAAACTTCTAACTAAATTAACCCTAAAATATGGCGTCAAAAAATTCATCCACATCGCTGTCGTCTGGAAGAGTACCCAAAAGACTGGCGGCATTGCCACGTTGTATGGCAATGCTTATTCTTTGACCAAGGACCCTTGGGTCACGCGAAGTGAACTAAGCGTCTTGAGAGATCTTTAAACAAGTTAGGTGCACTCGGACCCCAAGACCCGAGAGTTTCAACCCCAAACGGCCCGAAAATATATCGACCAACAAGTTTATTAAATTTCCGCCGCTTGAGATTCTCTGCAGCCGCAGCAGCGCCATAGCGAAGGAAGAGGCGGGCCGCGCGAGGGAAAGGCAAGGCCTTCGCCCAAACCGCCGCTACAGGAGAAGACGCCCCGGGCGTCGGGAGTCGCAGGGCGATCCTCGGCCACCGTAGGCGCGGGCCTGCGGACGGCGAGCGTTGGGTGGCTCGCTGTCCGATTACCACCAGGCCCGGGTCGATGGCGCGTTGTGTTTCACGCGCCTCAAAGAGATGTCAGCATAGAAGATGGGGCCCGCTAGGGCCAGAGCCTGCCAGGGTTGCGGAATTTGTTCGAAAGAGTCACCGCGGCCCTGGAACGCAAAGGGCTTTAGAAGGAACACGGATGGGTTTTAGTCAGTAAGAGTCTGACACGCCCTTCCGCTCCACCCAGAGCGGAAGAAGTCATTTGATGATTTCCCATCCTTAAAAAAAAAAAAATGCGGCAGCGCCAGCACAGCTCGAAGAGCTAGGAAGATGGGATGGCGCAAGAGTATCGACACAAGTAGCGTCCCACACTAATGGCCTACCCATCTTCCATGGAAATAACGATAAGTTATCAAACCTCAAACACAATATTAAACCACTGACATTGGAACACAGTTACTGCTTTAAATAAATTAGCGGGTAATAAATTGTAGTTATCGAAGATATTATCAGTTTTAATTTATTGCATATTTTATCTGTACAAATAATCTTTATTGAGAGTATTAAGTAGCAATGATTTATTATGTAAGTATTATCTAATTGTTTATCATTTTAACTTTATTGTCTTTTGATAATAAGAATGTCACATAACAATAAACAAAAAAGCAATTATTTTTTTTCATACGAATAATTCATGTTCATTTGTTTCAAAACCTAACTAAATAAATTTTAAAGATCCGTGATAAAAACCTACTTTGAAATGTGTAATTTAGTCTCAAAAAGATTTGGGCTCGTCCGGGATTTGAACCCGGGACCTCTCGCACCCTAAGCGAAAATCATACCCCTAGACCAACGAGCCAACTGTCAAATGCTTTCAAATTGGTGATCATAATCGATATCGCGCAGTGAAAGGTAACCTACATACATGCGTTTACGCATTCCACAACAGTGGTGACGTAACGAAACGTGTTTTAATATAGAAAGTATCAACATGTTCAAATGTTATATATACTATTCTCTTTGGACTGTGAAGCAGCAATATTTGATAGCGAATTTGTATGATTTACGCAAGCGGCTCGTTGATCTTTTTTTTTTTTCAAGTCATTTGATGATTTCCCAAATCATCAAATGACTTCTTCCGCTCTGGGTGGAGCGGAAGGGCGTGTCAGAATCTTACTGACTAAAACCCATCCGTGTTCCTTCTAAAGCCCTTTGCGTTCCAGGGCCGCGGTGACTCTTTCGAACAAATTCCGCAACCGTGGCAGGCTCTGGTCATAGCGGGCCCCGTCTTCCATGCTGACATCTCTTTGAGGCGCGCGTGAAACACACCGCGCCATCGACCTGGGCCTAGTGGTGATCGAACAGCGAACCACCCAGGCTCGTTGGTCTAGGAGTATGATTTTCGCTTAGGGTGTGAGAGGTCCCGGGTTCAAATCCCGGACGAGCCCAAATTTTTTGTGGGAGGTATTGATGCAGGAATTATAAGGAAGCTCTTTGATCCGCCATGAGGGTTGTACTCATATACTAGGTCGAGCATTTCGAGGTGGTCAAATAACAAATTAGCCATGTTTAACTTACGAGCACTTCAAAAATACTATTGCTTATTTGTATCTTTCGCTTATCCTTGGATCCCCTATAAACTTGTTTTTTCTCTTGTTGTGAGAACTACGCAATAATATACGCGTAATTGACCTTATTAAAGGACATCCTGTAGATGTAGGGTCACTTCCTCTCGAGTGTCCCCTTCCGGCACACCATTACAAATCCTATTTATGATATGTCTTTTATTTCCTGTCTCCATTACAAAATATTGGAGAGACGTAAAATTAAGAATAACTTTTCGATTGTTATAGTCTCACCCGTGTTTTGCTAGTTAGAGTTCCGTACCCGAAGGGTAAAACGGGACCCTATCACTAAGACTTCGCTGTCCGTTCGTCCGCCTGTCACCAGGCTGTATCTCATGAACCGTGATAGTTAGACAGTTAAAATTTTCACAGATGATGTATTTCTGTTGCCGCTATAACAACAAAAAACAGAAATAAATTAATATTTAAGGGGGCTCACATACAACAAACATGTTTTTTTTGCCGTTTTTGTAGTTAATGGTACGGAACCCTTCTTGGCGAGTCCGATACGCACTTGGCCAGTTTTTTATTTATAAGTAGCTTCGACCAGCAGATCCCAAGAGAACATAGTTACTCGCGGGATGAAAAGTATCCTATGTCATAATCCAGGACATGGTGTATCCATTTGACAAGTTTCATCCGAATCCGATCAGCCGTTTAGATGTAAAAAGCTAACAGACAGATAAACGCAATTTATGTATCGATTTTTGCCAAAATTATAGCTACTACTTTTGAATCTGCCCTATTTGGGTAGTTCAGCTTGATTTTAGAAAAACACATTTTTCCATAGGGAACTTTTATCCAGCAATAAGCTTCTAAAAGAGTATTTTTTACATTCTTACATAGATTAGGTAATACATGATGGCAAATATGTACGTGTCTTAATCTACATTATACATATGATTTCAATTAAATGTAATTGAGTGAAAGGCGTTTTATAACTAGTTGGTTGCTATCGTATGATTCGAAGTAAATAAATTGAGTGAAAGGCGTTTATAACGAGTTGGTTGCTGTCTTGTGATTCGTAGTTTATTTCAGCTGGCTCGTTGGTCTAGGGGTATGATTTTCGCTTAGGGTGCGAGAGGTCCCGGGTTCAAATCCCGGACGAGCCCAAGTTTTGCACAATAGCATTAGAACCTAGATATATTCCTGTATATTGAATACTTCTTGCTATTAACAATTTGGCACTACCTTAATGAAAATTCTCAAAATTCTTTTTGTATATTTATTTATTTTATATATAGATAGCACACTACCCGCATCACTATTTTCTCTTGTCTCTTTTAATTCCATCCAGAGGTCATTTTTAAAAGATCGCTTGTAGCGATTAAGTCGCCCATTGTGTGTAACGTTTTTTCTTCTATCTGGTCTGTAATTTATGTGGTGTATGTAATATAAACGTACTGTATTCTATGCCTTCTTTGATAATAATCAACATCTGCATGCTTCGTCATTATACGACTATAAATTTATGTTAGAATTTAAATCTCATGTAAGTGAACTGTATCATGTTCTTATGAGAAATAAAGATTCTTTAAACCTACGTAAGTAGGTTACGACGTACAAGATATTTATATTTATAGGATTGATCCTTATTCAAGTATAAATTTGTTGACAGGATACCTGATATAAAATTCTTATAAAGACCTCATAGGTACCCTAAAATCTAATACCTTTATACAAGCAATTCTTGTATATATATGTATATATATAGTCTGAATCTCGGAAACGGCTCCAACGATTTTCATGAAATTTAGTATACAGGGGATTTCGGGGGCGATAAATCGATCTAGCTAGGTTTCATTTATGTATTTATTTAACTGTTTATGTACACTCATAACAAATAGATAAGAAGAAGGGAACAGAAAAATAAGTACAATGGTGATGCTGATTTGATTGGTGGAGGTGATTTTTAGAAAGCATTGACCAAAAAAAAATCCGAGCAAACCTCAGTCATCCAGGTACTGTTTATTATGAGTACATTATTATGTGCTCATATGTAGATGTATTCATTCCATTATCAAACCTGTAAACATCATGATTGACCCTAGTCACGTTTGTCCAACCTGGCTAAAAATGTTGATTACCTTACAAGACAGATTAGCAATACTTTTAAGTAACTCACACACACATACGTATGTGACTTTCTACGAGATTCTTACGTCACAACGGCTATACATTTAAGCAATCTTGTTAGTGAATGGTCTTGTAGAATATAAATTCAACATATTAATCAGCCGGCTCGTTGGTCTAGGGGTATGATTTTCGCTTAGGGTGCGAGAGGTCCCGGGTTCAAATCCCGGACGAGCCCATATCTTTTGGATATTGTACTTTTCAAGGATATTAATATTCGGTTGTATAGGTATCTAATTGGACAATATTTGGATGGATTTTTAGTAAAATACACAGGATCTACGCGCTAAAATAACGATAATCAGTCCCTATAGGCCTAAAGTTTTCCATATACTACGACAAACTTGAATACACGAAATTCATGACTCAAAAATATTCGTATAATAATAACATGAACTCCAAACATCTTTCAGACCGGGTGCAGTATTCGACAAATATGAAATAGTGCTGCAAGAGTAAACAACCCATCTTGGAATACTCTCAATATGCTGTATCTTAGAATATATCGAGATAGGGAAGCTAATATTTGTGTATGTATTGCTGCCTTTGAACGTCTGCACGGTGTAAATAATTCACACTATAATATTCCTAAAGTGTTGGGTATTTTTTTATACTTGGAAATTGCTATCCTGTCATTTTAAACGAGATCCAAAAGAATGAATCATAGATTGCAAACATTTTAATAAAAGTTGATGTTCTTTTTTTTCGAAAATGAATTTCAATTGTTTTTGTGCTAGAACACTGCGTATGCATACACATGCGGGCCGTACCCGGGATGTGGCCGCGCCCCGGGCCCTGGTCGGGCTGTGGCCGGGCCGTGGTCGGGCCGTGGTCTGGCCGTGGTTGGACCGTGGTCTGTTATGAGCTCATAAGAGAAATATCTGCGTAATATGTGAATCTGAACAATTACGCAAATCGGCTGACGGAGCCATAGTCAGAACTGTCACGGGCCGTTAATATCTATAAGTAAACTGTGTCACACTCGGAGACGACATTTTGCAAAAAAAAGCCGTCTCTTGCAGGCATCATGATGCTCTATAGAAGTAACCCATTATTTTAAGGTTAGAAGAACATTTTACCTTAGGCGGAACACCAATTAACGGTTCTGGTTTCAGAATGTCCAGTACACAATAAGGATGCGAGTCGTAATTTCGGATTTCGGAGGCTTAGCCGATGTTAAGAGATATTAAATCTCAACGGTACCTATTACTATTGGGCCGCTATTAGCCGAATCTATTAGTGCGATTAGAAGATAGCATAAGGGTGCTGCTATATATAGGATATTTACAAATTAAAATGGGAGTCTAAATCTCTTTTTAACCATTCTAATTTTGCAGGTGTGCTGGAAGGAATTTGTTTAAGTATAAGATGGTGCAAAAGTAATCCTTGGACCTACTTGTCCATTCCTTCTATAGCACGTAAATACCTGAATGATCATTTATTTTCAGCCTATTCCGTCCAATATACAAAGTACGTCCTTTTCTTCCTTTTGTCCAGTTTTGGGCAAGTGTGGACAATTCCGGTCGATAGGCGTCAATCTCGTTGTAAATATTATCAGAAAGTTTATTATTTATGTGCACGTTAATAGTTAAATCATCATCTACCTAGCCTTTTCCTAACTATATTAGGAACGGCTCCCAGTCAAACCGAATTAATAATAATTAAAAAATATTATAAATAAGTTTTGAAATGAAAAAACTATTTAAAAAAAATCTTTTAGTTTGGTCACAAACTAATATTGATCATACTTAGCTCAATCATCTCATCATCTATCATCATCTGCCTAGCCTTTTCCCAATTATATTGGGGTCGGCTTCCAGTCAAACCGGATTCAACTGAATACCAGTATTTTACGTGGAGCGGCTGCCTACCAGACCTCCACAACCCATTAACTGGGTAACACGGTACTCCTTGGCAAGACTGGTGTCAGATTATTTGGCTTCTGACTATCCGTAACGACTGCCAAAGATCTACAAATGACAGCCGGGACCAACGTCTTAACGTGCTTTCCGAGGCACAGAGGAGTCTCGGTATGTTAAGATGGTCACCCATCCACAGACCAACCTCGGCAAGCGTTGCTTAACCTTAAAGTTCGACCCGTGCGGCTGTTATTATTTAGCCACGAGCTCCTCCACTTAGCTCAATCAGCTTTTGTTTTATAATGACCAAGCTAACATTAAAAGTCACATGCAAGATTTTGCACCCAAATTTAAAACAGGATCCTTGTACCTCCGGCAACAACGACAAGAAATCCAATAACATAATAATATTACATCTGAATACACAAACTATTGATACAAATACAATTTGAAACAGATTCGAGTAATAACTGCAAATAATATTCAATAGTGGAGCTCAAATAAACAAATATTGAGAAACGATGTGCGATCCCTGTATCTTTGAAAAGTAAATATGGCGGATAAGGCGGTTTGCACACGAGATTGGATCCGAACGCGGGATGCGGATTACGTGGAAAGCTTATTTTTGCGATAAGTTTTTGAATAGGGATAGAAAAAAAAATTAAAACGCCGATAAGGGATTAGTGTCTCTTTGAGTACATGTTATTTGCATTATATTGCTAGAAACCATACGCGTAAAAAGATAAAGTCCAATAGCTATAAATCTACTATTGAAATCTTATTAGAATCAAAAAGTATTAATCAGAATTTAGAAAAGTTCTTTGTTTTATTTTCAAAATTGGTATAAAAAAATTGGGCTCGTCCGGGATTTGAACCCGGGACCTCTCGCACCCTAAGCGAAAATCATACCCCTAGACCAACGAGCCAGCTGATAGATCTGTCAAAACATACGTCCACAGTAAAGACACCGATGCCTTTCACTGCGTTATGAAGCATTAAATATATTATATGTACATAGGTATTACTTAATCACTATTACATATTATATTATTACATCAACGTGACGTCAGTTAGTAGACTATACGAGTAGGTTTGTGGTAAATCCGTACCATAAACTGAAATAATCACGTATCTGTGAAAATGGCAACTAGCTACATATTACTGTTCATGAGATACACATCATGACAGCTTGCTGACACACTAACGGATGGACGAACAGACGGACAGCGGAGGTTTAGTATAAGCGTATCGTTGGCTACTCTTCGGGCACGGAACCCTTTTTTTTTAAAGATGGGAAATCACCAAATGACTTCTTCCGCTCTGAGTGGAACGGAAGGGGGTATCAGACTCATACTGACTAAACCCATCCGTGTTCCTTCTATAGTCCTTTGCTTTCCAGGGTCGCGGTGATTCTTTCGAACAAATTCTGTAACGGGAACCGAACCCTAGGAAGTAATAACTGCCAGCGATAGGATTCCGAAAAAGTCCCTTTATCTGTAACCCGCCTAAAACAAACGTAGTACTCAACAAGCAATATCGTGTACTGTGTAGTCCGGACTTTTTGTGTGAACGGGACAAGGGCAGGACAGCTGATGTTGGAAATACGTGTCAATCAAAATGTAGGTTAGTAAGAGGAGCTTTGAGTACAGAAATGTAGCAGTTTTGGGAAAGAACAATTCATGATGTGATCGTCGATTCAACTGAATTTATGATCCTTGCTATACCTTGTATTATTCCAATCCAATTTGGAGAACTAACGCCAGAGAAAGGAATATTGAAAAGTGACGAGTAACTCATAATCTACCTCGCCTTTACCCAACTTTGTTAGGGTTCCAGTCAAACCAGATGCAGCCGAATACCTACCAGCATTTTAAACGGACACATATGGAGCCATGTAACAATTCTACCAACATTTTGGCAGCCTGCGTGATCTTCGTGACCCAGTTCCTACCATTTTCGAAACCAGCCATCCTAAGGTATTCCCTGGCAAGACGAGCATGCTTTATCTTGAGGATTGACTCGTGTCACTGTGATTGTTTAGCCACGAGCCCCAATAATTAATCTGAATTTATATGACGATGAAATATGCACTGCTTGAAGCCTTACTAGTAACAGTATGACTAATCACAAGACAACTTATGTAATTATTATTGTTACGCATATGACGTCGGTGAAAGGCATCGCAATTTTTATTTTAGACGTTTGTTTTGGCCGATCTGTCAGCTGGCTCGTTGGTCTAGGGGTATGATTTTCGCTTAGGGTGCGAGAGGTCCCGGGTTCAAATCCCGGACGAGCCCAATCTTTTTAGATCCCAATCAATTTGTGAAAATTCAGAAAAAAAAATCATATAAGAATCTACTAAGCTTGTTGGATTTATATATTCATCGTATTATTTAAAAGAACACCTATTCATATTCCTTCATTTAAATTAAAATCGCATTATCATCTCAGCTATTACCAATGTCAACAACTTGTCAAAAGCTACGGAATTTAGAGGTACTTTGAACAGATTACGATTGCGAAAGTTTCTTAAAAATACCAGTATTTTTAAGAAACTTTCGCAATTCCAGAATTACACCCAGGTTTTCAGAAATTCCGCGACAGCTAAATTTGCATTAACGGTCATTGACCCACCTACATTCATTGACATACTTAATTCCGAAAACAGAAATAAAGACATAAAGCTGTCCTGAATTGACATCTTTCGTGATCCTTTACATTTTCTAGTTATGAAAAACGATTCATAATCTAGTGTCCGGGTACCTACGAAAGGGCGTTATTGCAAATTTATCAGGCGCTTACCATAGGTACGTCTTGACATATCGCTCATTTGGAGCGACAGTGACACAACTGCAAAAAAATGCGAAACTGACCTAATTACACATTTGTAAGTTCAAAAAACGTCCGCTAGAGAGTGAAAAGTCTTTGTTGAAACATTCCATTTTTGCGCGCGGATTCCGGAAAAAATCTTAAAACTGGCGTAGTGTAAAATTTACAAATTTGCACTTGTGTCACTGTCGCTCCAAATGAGCGATATCTATTTTTATCTCAATCTATGGAATTAATAAGTACCTACCTACTGTAACTCTATGCTAAAAACCAACAAAATATTTTGACACACGTCCATCACTATCATCTTCCTGCCCTTATCCCATGTTCCTTGGGGTCGGCGTAACACGTTTTCTTTGTTCCATACTGGCCTCACACGTCCATAATGAACCAAATAAATTCCTTTGGAGCGTAGTAAATTATTAAAAAAGAAATAGTGCCCAAACCTCGCTACAAGAAGGGTTAACGTAAACTGCATAGCTGCACAAGACGCAAACAGTTTTGCATTGCAAATTGTTCGACTTTAGTTAGCGGCCAGGCCAGCTAGCTTGCAAGTGTCACTACATAAAGCTACGAGAAGGAATATAGCGCAGAGAGTAAAGAGCTCTTTGATGCAAACCGTATAGCAGAAATCTGGTTGTAGAAGATAGTATCTTAGAATTCAAGAAGATTTTGGAATAAGATGAAGGAGTCTTGTTTTTATTTCCATAATACCATGAATGTTTGTACATAACTACCTTAAAACTATTTAAACTTACTTAACCTAAGTATGTACATATGCAAAAACAAAATACACTCAGGCGTCGAAGTATTCCTCTGCATTGCTGTCATCCGGAAAAGTGCTCAGAAGACAGCATTGCCACGTTGAATGTCAATGCTAATTCTTTGAGCAAAGAACGAGCCAGCCCCTAATAAGATAAATACTTTTAACTATGTGAAGTATAATACTTTGTATCTGGAATGTACAAACTGTGTACATGGTAGTTATATAATTGAAGTTTTTATTAAATACTACTAACTAATAATATTTGGACCAATGTGGAAATTAATTAATTTTTTTTTTTTTTTTGTGTTGCCTACATAATTATATTTAATGTTTAAACCACTAAGTTTTCGACACAAATGTAAATTTGTTGAAAAAATAAATAAATGTACAACTATTTACTATATAGACAGTTAAATTTAATAAAAACCGAACTAAAATATGGCGTCGAAAAATTCGTCCGCATCGCTGGCCACTGGTAAAGTACCCAAAAGGCTGGCAGCATTGCCACTTTGTATGGAAATGCTTATCCATTGTCCAAGGTAAAAGCCAGCCCTTGGGTCACGCGAAGTGTCAAATAAGCGTCTTGAAAGATCTTTAAACAAGTTATGAGCACTCGGAGTAGTTTAAGTTCTAAAATAAGCCCGACACACTATATCCAACCATCGTAACTGTTAAAATACATGGTCAATGGTGTTCACCAAAAAACCGTCGAGGCATTGGAGCTCAACAAGTAACGAAGATACATTCAAATATCTCGGATCCCGCTGCAAAATTAATCAGACAAGAACAGCAAAGAAGTAAGGAAACACGAAAATAGCAATTACAAGACAAACAGCATTTAATTACCACCTGTCAGTATTAAGGACTTGTAATTAATAAACAGGTGCTTCCGGTGACTTAGGGTCGCTACCGCAGTTGATGGCTCTCACAATTCCGCTCAATTTTGAGCAAATAAAACAATTGTTGAGCCTATAATACCCGTTATAAATTTCGCCATTTTTTACCGAGAACTGGGTGGTTATAAAGCCTCATAATATCCGAATATCTATAACAAAACAACAGTTGAATTAATCGTTCTGTACACTTCCGTCACCGGCCGAGCCCGCGAGTAGATAGCACAACAAAGCAAAATATAAATCAATTTTTATTGAAAGCGAGTGCGTTCAGAAATTTCAGCGGTTGATAAAAATGTTTTATGATAACTTTGTTTAATGTTTTGGGGTTAAATTGAGAAGATTATGTGTGTGATTTATGTTATCAGGTATACGGGCTTGGGTATTGAAATCTCGAAGGTTATTGTGATAGAAAAATTAGGAGAACAATTTTATTTGGAAGAAAGATACTGCTGAATTTTGGGAAAGATAAATAGGACCTATTGAGATGACAGCAAATACAGAAGTGTGGATGTACTAAACATGCTATGAAACTTAATTTGAATCTATAATTGCCTTGGCTCATCAATTTTATGTTTTGTTTATAAATTAGCAGTCGAGAATTACTTGTACAAAAAGTGGCGAAAACATGATCGGATCTTATACTATTTTAGTAATAAGTAAATCTTAAGAAACAGGAGCATCAATCACACAATTTTATTATTTTAGCAAAATGAGGTAAGTACTGACGCGACTATTTATGACAGACAAAAAGTAATTTTTATCCTAAAACCTGCTTACCTCAAGCTATATTTTATATTTAAATCTGATTTGCTTCGTAAATCCCTGAAAAGCTTGACGTCTGTCTCAACTTCAAACTGTCATATTATAACTTAGGTAAGGTTGCAAAAATGTAACAAATAATAAAATTTTGAATTTTAGATAATGCCTTGTGGGATTAGGTCCATAGGCTAAAATAAATTGTGAATTCGCAGAAGAATCTTTATTTGAACTTATTGTCACATGTAACTATGTAAAAAAGTGCGCACAACCTGCAACTAATATATTTCCAATGAAAAAATCTAAATAACTCAGTATTCAAACTAAGGATGACCATCATTTGTCATACAAAATGTATCTTAAAAACTATGTTTGTAACGTCACAAAACAAAATTAACTACAGTAAAATATCTACCAACGTCAATTCCATCGCATGTCTAAATACTGAAAATCTGTTCCAAAATCAATTTTTCTCGTTAATTATTCTCAAAATGGCGTCTATAGCAACCTAACTTGCAACATGTTACACGCTACACATCACCCCCGTACCGTGTCCCACAACATTTTCCGCTTGAATGCTCCACCTAACATTGTGGCCAAATGGAGTTTTTACGGCGTCACTAAAATTATTATTGTTGTCAGACATCATAATGGATGTGGCTAGCGAATTTTTTACTCCGTTGGACAGTAAAATAGTAAAAGTAAAAATATCTATGCCTATTTTTTTGGGAGGTGATCGAAAAATCGTGTTTTCTTGAAGTTTTGTCGATATAGGAATGTCGTCATGGCTTTGCTGAGTGATTTTTGATCTGAATTTGAATCGGTTCATTTCATCGTTCATATCATTTATTAGTTTTAAAATGATAAGGATTTAGGCAAAAGGTAGATGTAGTAATATAGAGGAACAGGGTAGAATTTTCTGTAACCTCCATAGAAAAGGGAAGATCCCCGATCTAGGGTGTTGCGTCTGGTGGGCAACTGCCCGATGGTAGCAGCGGAGCTTGTGGTTAAATAAAAACAGCCGCACGGGTCGATCTTCAAGGTTAAGCAACGCTTGCCGAGGTTAGTCTGTGGATGGGTGACCATCTTAACATACCGAGATTCCTCCGTGTCTCGGAAAGCACGTAGATCTTTGGCAGTCGTTACGGATAGTTAGAAGCCAGATAATCTGACACCAGTCTTGCCAAGGAGTACCGTGTTACCCAGTTAGTGGATTGTGGAGGTATGGTAGGCAGCCGCTCCACGTAAAATACTGGTATTCAGCTGAATCCGGTTTGACTGGAAGTCGACCCCAATATAGTTGGGAAAACGTTAGGCAGATGATGACAGGTTGTATGAAGAAAGTGAGTACTTTCATCCGCAGAAATATTTCTGCTAAATTTAAATATTATAGTGTATTTATAGCATCTTCATGTTTAAGCGTGTTCATACTGGTGATGCTTTGTTTTTATAAGTAGCATACTCTGGGTGCATCGTCCTCACATATTATTAAATTAATTTTTGTATACCAAATTTTGTACAATCATTATTTGAAAAGAGTAACTATGGAGTGTCTTGTCCGTTCTTCTCCATAAGAATCTACCTTTCCGAATGGACAGTAGAGTCACTTTATTAATGTAATATTATTATTTTTACTGAACTGTAAACGATGACGTTCAAAAGTGCCGTTTAATGGCCTTATTGAAATAAACGTTTTGACTTTGACTTTGACTTTCATTTTAACAAAAACAGGTTCTTTTGATTTTCACACAAGTCAAGACAAGTAAGTGTATTAATCCTAAAATCTTTCCAACTAGACATCGTACTGAAATTCTAGTCATTATGTAAATTACACACATTCTGTCACGCTAATGTAGATAATCTATTCTCTTTTATTTTTTTCGTTACTTTAATATATTATAGTCTAGTGTGAGAAATTAATTATAGCCATTTTTAGTATCGAAAGTAACATTAAGTTGATGTCTAGTTATTTGTGTTTTTAGGCAGAATAATTAATATAGAAACGTACTTTGGAAAATATGGGCCATTAGTTTTTACTCGGTCGTAATGACTAGATTTATTTGCAGATTGCATGAGCCTTATTGTGTCTACTTTTAAGGTTTTTAATTGTAGTGTATCATTAAGCCTCTCTTATGTAACCAGGTTTTAGCATTCATGTGTCTAATATCGAAGGCAAACCTAAGAGAGTAAAGTAATACTTTTTGAGAAGTTTACGGAGCTTCCGAGCCTACTATCTATACTAATCTACACTATTTTTTATAAGGAGGAAAAATCTGTATTTTTCTGTGTGTGTGTACGTTTGTAATGAATAAACTCAAAAACTACTCTGCCGATTTCAAAAATTCTTTCACCATTGGAAAGCTACATTATCAGCGAATAACATAGGCTATATTTTATCCCCGTATTCCCACAGGAACGGGAAATACGCGGGTGAAACCGCGTGACGTCCGCTAGTATTTAAATACGAAAATTTCGATGCTTAAATGGATGCATGTATGTAACTAAATCACGTCAGAACGGCTGAACGAATCTTGATGAAATTAGGTAGATTATAGTGTGGAATACCACATAGGATACTTTTTATCTCGAGAATGAGTTCTTTGGGATAATTTTCAACATTCACGCGGACGGAGCCGCGGGCGGCAGCTAGTAAGGTAATCATTTTAAGTTTAAACTTATTGATAAACTTCGTTCAAAACTAATAAATAGTTTGTTAAATGTCGAGAAGAGTTTGAGTCAGTAAACTAATTAATAGTTTTCTTAATTTAAAGGAAAGCAAATTTAGTAAGCAAAACAAAGAAAATATTTCAAACTGTTTTTTGCTAGCAGCCTCGCCGTTCCAGGGAAAACAATCTTGGGATGAAAAGTATTATTTATCTTAATCCAGGATAGACACGGGTAGACCATATGTGGCAAGTTTTTTTCCAATTGTGTATAACGGTTAAGACGTGAAGACAAACAGATACTTTCGTAGGATGAATATTATCAATTTTCTATCTTTTATGTGCGAAAGTAAACTCCCCAAAATGCGTCACATAATACCCATTTTTTTATGGATGGGATATCATCAAATGACTTCTTTCGCTCTGGGTGGATCGGAAGGGCGTGTCAGACTCTTACTGACTAAAACCCATCCGTGTTCCTTTTAAAGCCCTTTGCGTTCCAGCGCCGCGGTGACTCTTTCGAACAAATTCCGCAACCCTGGCAGATACAACCCATTACAAAAGCATTTAATTTCAATCTAAAAATAAATTCTGCCTTTGTAACGACCGCAGAGACAGCTGTCATTCAACAAAGGCTCCCGAGATTTATGTACGCATACATCAATATTCGCAACTCAGCCTAGGTTAGATAACATTCCAGCCTAAAGACCTAAACACAGGACCAAATGAGCCGTGAACGAATCTGGATTACCTACATTTTTTAGGCTTTTAACGACGCTTTGCTGATGGCGACGACGTGGCATGTTTTGTTCATAAGATCTCCTTTTGAAGTTGGTGGAATATTTTTTATGCTGGTCAGAAAAATAGTAGGTACCTATATACATAGATCATTAAAAAATCTATAGTAATAAATTAATAATGTTGATCATAGATATGTCACCGGATAATTGTAAACTACGTAAGGTTACAAAATATCGTGAGAGATTCTAAACTCTCGATAAATTCTCAAATGAACATTTATTTTTCTACAGTATTATACTAATCAAAATCTTGAATTCTATAATATCTCTGTGCCGGTCCGAGCAATTGTGGACTGACATAAACTGGCGACCAATCAGCACTCTGGTCAACAATTGATCTGTTTTGGTGTGATAGTTAAATTGGAAAATTGGCCCCTCATTTGTCTTTGTCGGTGTGAGCTCACATCTGAACTGACCAATGAGAGCCTTGTTTCCAGGTTTTACTATCACACGAAAACGCATTAATTTTAGACTTGTGCTCTGATTAGTCGCCATTTCATGTTAGTAGTTCGTGTCAGACAATTTTTCGGAATGACTTCGAGAGATTATAGACTTTTGACATTCAGTTCTTGTTTGATATCACGTAAAAAAGTTTTTATTTTTCACTTTTTAGTAGCACAACACGAGCGTGTTTTGCTTTCCTGTGACTTTCCAGTGGTGTTGTTAGGTCCCCACCTACAGGAAAGCAAAACACGCAATTTCGTTTACTTCGATGATAAATTCTCTATTTCGTCCAGATATTTTGATTTAAAAACCAAAGTACTGAACCGATTCTGATAAAATTTCTATGGGACCAATCGGAACCACCCATTGAAATTTTGAACCCATTTGAAAAAAATATTTTTCATGTGTCACATGAATTTTTTTTTTAAATGTGTTCATAAATGACGGAGTTATGAGGTAAAAAAATTCCTCCTTTTTTGAAGTCGGTTAAAAAGGGCTATTTCAGTCTAGCTTATATGAAATCCAATAATCCCGTTCAATGTGTGAAGTTCAAGACTCGTGTTTCAAAGAGACCGCTCAGAGACATCACGTTACATTATAACGAACCGGAATGCTATATTTTATAGCAATTTTACACGGAACTGGAAAGTGGCAACTATGCTAGTTTTATGCGTCAAAGGAATAAGTGTATTACATCTGGTATTATAATAATTATTATTATTCCATTTATTCATTTTCTAAAACGCACTTCTTACATTATCAAATATTTCTTATAAAATACAAAAACAAAAAAAAAACATTTATAAATATAAAAAAATAGTAGCCTTAATAATAATTATTATAATTATTAAGATCTCTCAAGACGCTTAATTGACACTTCACGTGACCCAAGGGCTGGCTTTTACCTTGGTCAAAGAATAAGCATTGCCATACAACTTGGCAATGCTTATTCTTTTCAATGCTTTTGGGTAAACTTCCAGTCGACAGAGATTTGGATGAATTTTTTGACGCCATATTTGAAGGTTAATTTATTTAAGAGTTTTTATTTTTATTTATAGTAAATATATTTATTTTAGTATTCAATAAAGTCCTTAAAGAGTATTATAATTTCATTCATATCTCAGTTAGGCTAATTCAGTTTTGATAAAACGTGTGTGACTATACCAATTTTTAAGTAACAATATATAATCAAGTTTTTTTAGTTCTTATCACGATTTATCTTTCAGCTTCCTGATAATTTATAATTTCTATCGCTTATTTTATATATCAGTCATAAAATTTTATGTATTTATTTCGATATCTAACAACGGATACACGGTTATAAACAGTGATCGGATAATCGGGCGCTTATATAGGTACCTAAACTTCTTCCCGTGAAAGAATATTATTGACATTCCTTTCTGAATAAATGAGTAATCTCGGGTTCCCGGTATTGAACAATTTTGTAAAAACAATTATAAACAACTTAATGAAATTATAGCAGTGGTTATTTTGATTTAGTATCTTTATTTTATTAAAAACAAATGAATTACCTATAAGAAAATAAAATGGGAGTTCACAACGAGTTCTAACTATATTTTGTATGCGAGCATTTTTAGCTATCTCAGAATGATTTCGGATGATTCCGGGATCTGGGATTCTAAAAAGCATGTCCGTATTATACTTTCGTGGGAATAAAAGTGAACTTTAGGTATATTAGCGCCCGATTATCCGTCACTGGTTATAACACAAATATGTAGTTTGGATAAATGTGCTCTTTCAGTTATAGAACCACAGCATCTGCATACAACGAGGTGAAAATAAAATAACAATTCATACACGAAACGTTGAAGATTATAGTCATGCTTAAAATAAATTCATATAGAAATACTTGCTCACAAATGTATTACCTGGTTACAGCAACATATGAATCGGCTGAATATTTAACCTTGGTAACAAGTCAGACATATCGAGGCTTTGACTTATAAGTAGACCTATTTAAAGAGATCAAAGAATTCTGAGCACCTTATTTCGACTTCAATAGTTCTTTCTAGTACCCCTTTGTTATGTTCCTTTATACCAAAGAAACCCTATTTATTATTTATAGCCAAACTTTGAATGATTGATAGAACATCAGTCATATTTTAGAGAACATTTTTATACATTGTCTCTTGGTGCCTAATATCAAAAATGCTTGCGTGTTCCATCAGAAAGTTATTTTAGGACCGCAGAATAGTTTCAGCGTCCGTTTTGGTGTAATTTAATTTAAAATAATGAAAGAAAAATATCACCAGAATAATAGGCCTAGCCAGGCTGTGAGCGCAGACGTTAATGAGTATTATAAAATAGTAAGTTGGCTTAAGTGCACTGCAAGTTACCATCCCTACCTTGTTGCTATTCCACCAATTCGCACTGAACGTTTCCAAACGTCTTTTATAATGCGCACAGCAAAGGAGTAGAACTCTCTGCCTGCGTCTGTGTTTCCGTACGCATACAACCTTAATCTCTTCAAAATTAGAGTGAACAGGCTTCTTCTGGGTAAGCTCGCTCCATCGTCGACTTTGTCTCTGTCATCTATGACCTAGATTTGAGTCAAAAGCAAACCCATATTAAATAATAAAAAAGTGCTACGGATAAAAAATCATAAAATAAATCTTGGTACAACACAGCTGTTGCATGAAGTGTTGAAACTTCAACAACATTCAGTATTCAGTCGCTGACTGCAACTCAAAGTCCTAATTAATAAAGTATCAACTTCTTGTTTACTGAACAAACTTAAACTGCGATAGTTCCGTCTCGCTCTCGCAAAGAGTGTGAAGATAAACGTTAATTAAATGGTGCCAAAAACTTCACTCACGTAGTTTGTTTGAGAATTATTGCAGTTGTAGATTAGTATGGGAATTTAGAATTTAGAGACATTATTGCAGTGACCGTTAATAATAGAATAGAACACTATTCATTATGTACACCATATACGCTAGATAAAAGGTAGATATAGAAAACATTCCATAGGGTCTCAATGAGCGGCCTATAGCTAAAAGTGATCTTTTTTTTTCCGTAAAATATGTACTATAGTAGGCGCCAGATAATCGTGGAATATCGGTCATTGACCCACCTACATTTATTGACATTGTTAATTTAAAAAACGGAATTAATGACAAAAAACTGTCCCGAATCATCATCTCTCGTGATCCTTAACATGGTCTAATAATGAAAAACGATTCATATTTAATTGTTCAGGTACCTATGAGCAGTTATTAGGGAAAGGTCAATATACTTTATTCCACATTTATCTGGCGCCTACTATAGGACTAAAAAAGTTACAAAGAGAAAGTTGCTGACGCAAAAACACGCAAGTAATAATAATTATATCTTCTTCTTAAACTCCTTAGATTTTTTTGTACCCAGTAGGTGGCCACGTCAATTGCAGCATCGGTGGCATTCATCAAATCCCTCAAAGTACGGGTGCACGGACACTTGGGGAACTCCAACGTGTGTCTCATGTTTTGAACAGGAGCACCAAGTAATATATTAAATTTTTTTACTAAAACATCCTTTAAAAAAAGTTTAGTTTTACCATCTTACTTTTAATCGACGACGTTCATCCTAGAAAAACTAAAAAGAGCTGGGAGACTGATGGATAATTAAATTTTCAGGCGTGAACGACGAAAAATAACGAGAAGGCAACTTGTTTTAATGAACTTTATATTGAGTACCACGATGCAAGAGATGACCAGGATGCTAAATAGGATAACATGTATGTATTCTATGTATTTTGGAGCTTTAAAATCGCTACTATGCTTTGCAGCGTTCTATAAAGGTACGTGCATACTGTGTAGGGCCGCAACGGGTCGGGGGGCAGCGCAAAAATCCGCCCGAATTACTATAGCCGAGGCGCAACGGGTCGGATTATTGCGCAGCGGATTTTGGTGCGTGCGATGCGACCCGCCCCGCTCGGCTGCACCCCGTCAGCAGTGTGCTATACCAAGCGTATGAGAATATACGCGCACACGTGTTTTTATAATGTTACAATCTTATAATCCGGCAGTGTACTTTATTTTATCTGTCAATGCGCTGCGACCCGGCACGTCAGTAACGTACGCATTTTGCACAGCGAGGCTTTTTTTTGAATGGTCTCTCTCAGTTGGACCTAGGAGGCTGTCGACTGCTTAACCGGAATCGCCCGGGGCGGCTTTAATATAAATATTAAAGTCTCCAGTCAGGGCTTATTAAAAACTTGCGAACACTGGCAATAATTTATTTATAGTGAGACATACTCATACCTTGCTTTTGTCATTGCTGACTGAGCTTGACCTATTTATTTACGCAATAAAGTATTTTGATATTGCGTATTCAGTATTTAGAGCACCGATACGTTTTTCAATCTATGCTTCTATACTAATATTAGAAATGAGAAAGTCTGGATGTTTGGATTGATGGAAGTATGTTTGGTACTCAATCACGTCAGTACGGCTGAACGGATCTTGATGAAATTTAGCACAGAGGTAGATTATAGTCTGCAATAACACATAGAAAACTTTATCCCGGGAGTATGTTCCCTTGGGATAATTTTCAACATACACGCGTGCGGAGCTGCGGGCGCAGTTAGTGGAACATAAATTTTATAAGAGGCCTGCGAAATTACCGTTCAGCAAACATAATGGTCGTCAAGTGAAGAAATATATAATTATGTATCTGTATGATATTATGATTTTTGCTTCAATACGTTGTTTTAGACTCGTGCCCTTGAAGTAGGATTAGAGATCACAGACTCTCGTTTTTTGAAAAAAAAATTCTATGTATCCTATTTATTTCTACTTTCTGATTTCACTCCAAGCATAGCTTCATGAAGTTATTTTAAGGTTGCTATATTTAAACAACAAAGATATCTGTAAATATACACAGCATGTAGGAGCACTTTGATTCTCCTGTAATATAATTATTTGCGATAATTCCTCCTTGTGAGCAAGGAGAAGGGTGGCTTCGAGCACTTATGCAGAAGGCTGTGCTCCTTGACATTTCGCTTGGATTGCACGCCAATTTCTTGTTCAATGAATTTTATTAATCAGTTTAATAACGTCAAGATTTTTTGGAAGATGCTTGATATAAATAGAACCTACGGGTAAAATTGTTCAAACTTTTGTACGTAGGTCACATACATAATTATTAATAGAAATATTAATATTATTAGCTCAAGCTATAAAATCATTTAGTAATTATGGATTGCTAGTGGCCCGCCCCGGTTTCGCACAGACATAATATGTTTTTTTTTTTAAATTTCTTTTCGTAAGAACTTTCTCCTGACACTGACAAACAACAAAAAAAGAATTAGCGAAATTGGTCCAGCCGTTCACGCGTGATGCCGTGACCAAGTGAAATAGGGATTCATTTTTATATATATCTGATATGCTGGTTTTGAATTCAATGAAAAGGATCCGTGTCTCGATACACAGGAGTCTTCGGAACTTAAAGGGATGCCAGTAACATTTTAGCAATAACACATTTAAATAAATACAGCAATCAAAACACTTATAAAAAGAATACAATCAGTAAAGCTATTAACCATTATTATTTAAAACTATTTGAATTGCTCATTGGTATTGGATCGGGTCGAACGGGCTCCATTAACATCATAATGAAATTAAACCTAGCGAGCAAATGATAAAGTGTTTCAACGCCCCTTGGTACTTACACACATATATGATTTTACAGAGCTTTACAGGACTGTAACGTGTGCTTCGAAGGTCGTATCTAATTGTCTGTAATTACCACTTTTCGTTTTTATTTCAGTCTTTGGGCTTTTTTAGTATTGATGTCTCTATCAGTTGCGTGGTATTAGTTTACTACAGTAATTGCTGCTTCAAATTTGATATCTTAGTAACTACTAATTTTATTTACAACTGTTTTGATAAATACTTAACTAATTATATACCCTAGAAATAAAAATAAAACTCCTAACTAAATTAACCCTAAAATATGGCGTCAAAAATTCATCCGCATCGCTGTCGACTGGAAGTATACCCAAAAGATTGGCGGCATTGCAACGTTGTATGGCAATGCTTATTCTTTGACCAAGGTAAAAGCCAGCCCTTGGGTCACGTGAAGTGTCAACTAAGCGTCTTGAGAGGTCTTTAAACAAGTTATGCGCACTCTAATTTTGTAACCGAATCTTTTTACAGTGTCGTTTTCAGAAACGAAAGGTTTTACTGTTTTTGAGAATCAATTCTCAATTCACGTCAATAGGCATTGAAAAAACAGTTAGTCTTGCTGAAAGAAAAATGTGAACGTTCAAGAAACTTTGTCGACCGAATCCTTTACTGATTGTTCAATACAATTTCCTTCAAGTTCGAGTTGGCAATGGGATTTAGCTAGATAAGTCTACTGAATGGGGACCCTGAAGTTAGGAAAATCGGTATTGTTGGAAAACGTTGGGAGTATTTTCAAATATAGTTTGGGGTATTATATTTTTTTGATTCTTTATTGCACTGGCTGTATATCATTTGCTGAGACTAATGATAGTGTGGGCATCCAACAGGGTATTTGACAAAAAAAATCTAATAACTTCCTCAGATAGATTTCCAAAATATATTAAACACGTATTTATTCCTTTGTCACGTAAACAAAAAATGAAGACGATACAATGCGTTGAAAACTCGTGTGACGTCACTTACCAGTACACTTTTTACTGGTAAGTGACGTTACAGCCCCACTCTTTATCTTTGATGCGTTTTGTCTACGTAATTTTTTATTGATTTGATAAAATAAAAAATACGTAAGTATTCAATATTATATAAATATAATAATCTAACTGACGGACTAAATCGAATCATATTTTTTAACTCAAGCAACATCCCCATTCCCAAATTCCTAGAAATTTGCCTCGTTTACAATTACATAATCGTTGCCTGCTGTACCAAAAATCAGAGCAATAAAGCCAGCTCCCCATATCCAGCGCTAGCAAAACGTCTAATATCGACCACAAGCCAACCAGAACAATAAACAATTTCAGATTGGACTGTACCATGGAAACCACACGTCCGAAAATCCGGTCTCTCCTAATCAGATCCCAATTTATGGAATGACATATCACTGCCGCTGAAATTCAAACTTCACACTAACTGGAATAAGGTTGATATTTCAGAAGCAAGTTCAAAGATATTTCCACAAATTCCAATTAAAATTAGACTTTGGAATTTAGTGGATAGGATATAAATTGAAGTGGTAAGCTTCCTAAGATAACTTTGAATTTTCTCTGTCATAAAATATGATGTCTGTTTGTATGTTGGTTAACTGTGAACTAGTATAGAATTTGAAGTTTGATTTTCATGTTTACTTTGTTAAATGTGAGAGTTTATAATTACTATTGCGGAGCGAACGAGATATATTTGTCGTTTGTTAGATGCTTGCTATAAATTACAGCAGATGTTAACTGTTGAAGTTTACCATTATAAAGTTTTGATGTATGATATTATAATTTATAGCTGTACTTTGTGCTAACACAGATAAGCTTCAAGTCAAGCAATTGTAACTTAGTATTTAAAACAGACAAGATTGTTTAAAATATCACTCTTATTTCAACACACATAACATCAGGGACCGATATCGATACTCGAAGAATACCGATATTTTTAAGAAAATACCGATAACAGTATCGATATCTGGGATAAATACTGGTATTTTATATCAGTAATTTGAGTATAAAATATCGATTATTATATCAATACTCAGTACCGATATCAGGCTACAATGTGACGTCACAGAATCTTTATTGATGATTCCTAAGTAAATACATATTTATAACAGTCGCGAATCATATTTTGATCAAGATACAACCTGACAATGACCTGCAAATCGCAAAAAATGCAAGCAAATTTAATAATAACGGTATTATATTGATACCTAAATACAGATATTTATAGCGATATTTTGGTATCGGTTATCCAAATTATATCGGTATTCAGTCCCTGTAACATTGTATCAAATTGGATCATTGACTAAGAGTCATAATCACAATTTAATAAACACCCACTCCAAAACGATTGACATAAGGAAGACAACAAATAACATAGTCACGTTAATAATCATCGCTCTCCTACATTCCCTGCGTCCATTCGACGTGGCTGCACGTCAACAAAGCGCATTCCGCGGTCGCTTCGCTGTCGGCCGCGTGTGACGTCGCCGCAAACGTCATGAGCGTACAATTTAGTATCCTGTGTGCTGGTCAGTTGTGTGGTAGCATTGTTGATCTATGGCTGATCACTGTCTTTAGATTTGTAGTTATCCGATATTTATGTGTTTGTTTTATCAACCGTCTACACACTTTCTTCTAGTCTTATTTTAGTAAAGGTTTATGATTTGTATGCATGTCAGTTATTGACAATAAACATTTTTTCTTTTCTTGTTCTACATACTTTGTACTATTGGTATTATTTCCAATTTGTTCCATCAATAACAAAACCAACTTTTCAATACTTCCAAAAACTGAAAATGTTAACTGTCCGTGACCGTGATTTGCTAGGTATTATTTTGCATCTTCTTTATTTTTAGCACACACACATGAATTCAATTTCAACTTCACCATCATCATATCAGCCGAAAGATGTCCACTGCTGGACAAAACCTCCCCCAAGTGTCACCACAACAATCGGTTCTGTACGTCTCGCAACCATCGGCTACCCGCGACCCTCACCAGGTCATCGGTCCACCTTATCGGAGGCCTTTCAACGCTGCGTTTTCCGGTACGCGGTCGCCACTCCAGAACTTTTCGGCCCCATCGACCGTCTGTTCTGCGAGCAATGAGCCCTGCCCACTGCTACTTCAGTTTGGCAATCCTTCGGACTATATCGGTAACCTTGGTTCTCTTGCGGATATCATCATTTCTGATTCGATCACGTAAAGAAACTCCGAGCATTGCCCTCTTCATTGCCCTGTGGGTGACTTTAAGCCTTCTGATGAGGCCCATTGTAAGCGTTTCAGTTCCATAAGTCATAACTGGCAAAACACGCTGGTCGTAGACTTGCAATTCTATTTATCTCACCATTATAATTATTCCCATCACTTGCAGTCACTCTAGTCCCTACCAGTAAATCAAATCAAATCAAATCAAAAAACTTTATTTCGAACTATGCGTCCATATTGGTTCGTAGCGATTACTTATAAGCTATGTAAGTATGACATTTAAAGAAACATGCTATATAAAATACTATTATTTCTAAAAACTAATTCAGGTATTTTTCCTCAGCACCGGGCCCGCAGCTATGCCTACGGGACCAGTGCATCAGAAAAGGGCAGTCTGGCCTCTCCACAATAACCTTCAGGATGCTGTTGGAGCTTCCACGTATCCTACGCATTAGGGATGTGTGAATAGTAAAGGTTATCATTTCGTATTAAGTGAAATAGCTTCCCAATTTTACATCCCAGCCCGTTTTACCTCCAAAACAAATTCGTTTCATACTCTGTATCCTTTTTTTCCACGCGTTGTTTGCACCAATGATTAATGACGTCACTTTTTGCTCACCTGATGTTAAATGGAGCGGTGGCTAAGCAGATGTAATCCATCAGACTTTGATAATGCGGCGTCGTTTATTCGCGATGGACACGGGTCATGGCTTGTAGTCCTCGATTTGTTTCCATGGGATTTCGTGGAAGGATTGTGCGTTTGGTGGAAGATGGACTGGTGGTGATTAGAATGATGAGCTCTGATCAACTTAACTATACTCTATACTAATATTATAAATGCGAAAGTTTGGATGTTTGGATGGATAGATGGATGTTTGTTACTCAATCACGTCAGAAGGGTAGAAGGGATCTTGATGAAATTTGGCACAGAGGTAGATCATAGTCTGGAATACAAAGGACGGAATAAAAAGTCATATGGCATATACACTTCTCATCAAAAAAATCGAAACACCTCGCAGTTTATGATTTGATAAGGATTATCAGAAAAATGTGTATATTTAGGAATAAATGTAAAATGTCATTTAATAGTGAGTAGTATGAGGTTTTTAAATCCTAATGTTAATGTTCTAAATTCAAATTAAGTCTTCATAGGTTTCGTATTTTGTATAATGAGTAATTTTTACCCTGTATGGAATATGAAGGAAATGGGTAAAACAACACGCGTAAATGAAAAAAAATGTAAGAAACGTTTATTTAATAACTTGTATTCCCTCCGCGAGCTCTTATTACTGCTTCCATACGGTTCTTCATCGATCGGATGAGAGTCACGATCACATGTTGTGGTATATTATCCCATTCCTCTTGGATTGCATTTTGCAGCTGGCTAAGTGTTTCTGGGGCTGGATCTCTTGCTCGAATTCGTCTCTTTTATTCATTCATAGATGTTCAATGGGATTCATGTCCGGGCTTCTTGCTGGCCATACCATAATGGAGATACCGACTTCGGTAAGATAATCTCGTACGACGCCCGCGGTGTGAGCTCTAGCATTGTCGTGCATGAATATGAAGTCGTTGCCAATAAAATGTGCATAGGGCATCACATGAGGTTCAAGACACTGTTCGATGTACCGATGAGAGTTTAGTGCAGGCAGCCGTGGCCCAGATACAAAGGCAAGTTCTGTCTTACCGTCGGCGCTGATTCCTCCCCAAACCGTCCACGAACCGCCACCATAGCTGACCTTTTCTTCAATGCAGCATTGTGCAAAGCGTTCTCCATCTCTTCTGTAGACCTTGTTCCTTCCGTCGTTACCATACAGCATAATTTTACACTCATCAGAAAACAGTACTTTGCTCCACTGAAGGTATGACCAAGTTAGGTGCTCGCGTGCAAAGTTAAGGCGCGCTCTTCGATGGTCTGCAGTTAATTTCGGCCCATTCGCTGGCTTATGCGGTGCCAATCCGCGTTCCTTCAACCTTCTTCTTATTGTAGAGTCACTTACAGCTACTCTTCGTACAACGCGAAGCTGCTGCTGCAGTTGAAAAGCGTTAAGGCGTCGATTTCGTAAAGAGGTTGTTACAATAAATCGATCATCTCGCTCAGAAGTGACCCGATTCCTGCCAGATCCTGAACGGCGCGTGAACGAACCAGTCTCCCGATAGCGTTTGTAGACTCTATGAACAGATGATAAGCTTAGATGCAATCTTCCAGCCACAACACGCTGACTAAGTCCAGAATCCAGCAATGCCACCACTTGGGCGGCTTCTGCGGGCGAAGTATCCATATGTTTTAGAAAAAAAAGTTTTTTCAGACGTCCCAAAGTCACAGTAAATGAAATAAGAAACAAAAAGTTTAAAGACAAGCGCTAATTTTAGTTTTTAAACGAGAAACGTACTCCAACCCTAAATACACATTTGTCTCAAAACAGTGATTAATTTCATTTATAGGATAAACAAATGAAATTCTAATTTCGAATTTTGATTTTTTTCTTCTTACTGTTTCTTAATATGATGAATTAATTCTCTTTTGTAAAAAATTAGGACAAAAACAATAAAAACGAAAGTGTTTCGATTTTTTTGATGAGAAGTGTATTACAACATGGTCTACCCGTCTGCTGAGTTCCATCTAAATCTGTTCAGCCTCTAAGATGAAATGAGGATCCAAACAGGTAGACAGACAGACAGAGAGACAGAGTTGTTCTCGCGTTTAAAATATTAGTACGGATATAATGGATTTTCATCAAATCATAAACGTAATATATCACCACAACAACCCAATCGCTTGCACTGTATTTCCTCATCTCATTCCAGATTAAAATAATATTCAATTACAAGAAGTTTTCCTTTAGTTTCACTTGCCGGAAAATTAGGTGTAAATCCAGTAGATTTTCCTAGCGTAGTCTGTGAAGCACTTTGGCTGGCGTTAAGAACTTCTAGTCATAATTCAGAGTGATTGTCCGTCAAAAGATCAGTAAAGGCGTTCTACTGGATTGAAATTTCAAATCGTGTGCATTGAAAATATTCCTGGCGCAATTTTAATTAAATAAAATATAAACGTCGTTTGTAGCCAAAAAAAACAGTTTTTATGAGGACATCATTCTTGATAATTTTGAGGTCTGATAAAGACAAAATAGTTCTAAAAAAAAACAAACAAAGATGACCTGATCACCGAAAATACTAAGCATAAAATATTGAAAAAAAAAACAAATTTGTATAATAGTCCTTATAGATTACAGGGAAAGCTTTAAAATGTCTGTGATTTTACTTATCATGTAAAAAAGACTGCGCGTGTCGACTCGCATTTGACACCAAAATTAGTTTATTTTTGCGTATTGAAAGTTTATCAAATGAGAAAATGTAACATTGAAACATGGCAACCGGTACTGGATCCATATTATTCAAAAGAGTAACACAAGATAAATATAATCCAAAACAAAAAGATTGTAGCAAAAGATAACACAACTGCTAAAACCGAGACAATAGGACCTGAAAAAGGTAGAAACATACATAACACACGGAGAACCCTTCCTTTCAGAATCACAAAGCCAGCCAGAATAAGCGTCAAACAAAATATATTTATTATGAATTAGAAAATGTAAACGTACATTACTTATTCACTTATAAAGAAAAAGTTTTCGTACGATCTTCATCCCATTATGAATATACAAAGGGAATTTCACAAATGTTGCTTTATTCTTTCTTATTTGAATATTTTCTTTGTATGGTCGGAATTTGCCGAGCTGGTCCGGGATGAAAAATATGTTGTTCATGTGATGGTGGCCAAGCAAGATTTGGGGTCAAACAGAGCTATACATATTGGTTTCAGTATTATATTATGTCACCATTATTTTGTATACTACGATATAGACGATGACGAATATTGAATATTTATATTTACTAAGGTAAGATAACATATTTCAATGTAATTGCAGATCATCATCATCAGCCGAAAGACGTCCACTGCTGGACATGGGCCTCCACCAAAGGGAGAGGAGGGGGTTTGCCATAATCGCCACGCTTGGCAGGCGGGTTGGCGATCGCAGTGTAGCTGTTGCAATGCACAGAGAATGCTGCTGCCCATTCTTTGGTGAGTCCCTTAGTCGCCTCTTACGACATCCACGGGAAGTGATGGAATGGTGCTATTTCTTTACGTCCGACACCATATTTCAATCATACATCCGAGTATAATAGGAATGTAAACGTTTGTATGTTGGGATGTTTGTTACATCCGAGTATAATAGGAATGTAAACGTTTGTATGTTGGGATGTTTGTTACATCCGAGTATAATAGGAATGTAAACGTTTGTATGTTGGGATGTTTGTTACATCCTAGTATAATAGGAATGTAAACGTTTGTATGTTGGGATGTTTGTTACATCCGAGTATAATAGGAATGTAAACGTTTGTATGTTGGGATGTTTGTTACATCCGAGTATAATAGGAATGTAAACGTTTGTATGTTGGGATGTTTGTTAATCAATTAAGCCTTAACGTCTGAACAGATATTTTGGAGGATACTTTGCATATGAGTAGACATGATCGTAATTAGGACTAAGGATACTCTTTAGTGGGATAATTATTACCTTTCACTTACAAGCAAAAGCTAGTAAGAGATGATTGTGCCTTAGTTTACCTGTATTTTTTTTTTAAATAAAATTAGAAATACAAAATTAGCCCCCAATCCACTATTGAAATCAGCCGCGTCAAAGTTTCATTTGAAAATCGTTGGGTTGTTACAACAGCAAATCGGCACGCCCCAATAAAGTGCCATAGAAAACACAGAAATTGTTGAATAACCACCGATTTCGGCTATTTTTGTTCGTAAATTTTCAAAGCTGTTTAGTACCTGCTTAAGGAGTGAATTTTTAGCTTCTTGTCCGAAATGAGGTTATTAAGAGCGGTCATGCACTGCATCCGATCCGAATCCGTGAAAGTACGTTCCGAATTAGTCATAGAACTATTTGAATGGTAGTTTATGCACTACGTGAATCTCCTAAAAATTGGCCAAAAAAAAAATTAACGTGTAAATTGTTATCCTACTTACAAAATAATTAACATTTATCCAATTCGGAAGAAATACTGAGGGACCGAAGTAGGCGTAGTACTGTTTATATGAACACACTGACCCCTGTTACACAGGTACCACCTACCTCAGGACTCAGGGCTTAGTTGAAAATGGCCTTTGTGTGAATAAAACATTTTATTATTATTTATTATGAACGTGTTCACATTACTTCGGATTCAAATCGGATATATCCGTCTGTCTTCGTACGTATAATAGCAGTGCCAGAAAGTTAACGCGGATGGAATAACATGTATTTAACTATGTTAGAACTTTCTGAAGCTCTGCGTAGGAATGACGTAAATATACCAAAGATGACCCCTGTATAGCTTGCATTTGGATCAGCAATATCCGAATTCGGTCCGAGTTTTTTAGACTCTATATTCCTATTTTACGATTTCAATTTGGATGCAGTACTTAACCGCTCTAATATGTTGACATAAAACATCGTGAATTCATGACGTTACTTAAGAACTGAAAATTATATTGAAAAATCTTCTAAAATCACATTTTATTATTGTACTGAATAGATTTAAGGAAATTTTTATCTTATTTTAATTGAATAACTTAACATGATTAATCCTAAAAAGTATTCTAGGTCTATAATATTTCACCCAAAACTTTAACGGACATCAAATTAAACTTGGGTCACAAGGCGATCCTTTGGTACAAAATCTTGAAATTATCTTTTCGAATGATTCTGCTTAAATATTTCAAAAACCATTTGGATCTTAAAAGTTTCGATTTAAACATAATTTTAAACACTTTTGGGAAAACGGTAGGGAAGAAGAAAGTTTTTGTTCAAGGTCAGTTTTACCCCAAAATAACCCACCCTCATCAAAATGAAATTATGTTGCTTCGAATATTACGCGATCAAAGATTGAAATAATATTATCAGTTTCTTCTCGCTAATGAGCTAAATGTACTTTGTGATCAGTTTTGACCCGTAATTTGTGTTTCTTTTTAGCGTATCGTAATTAGGTTTTGTATCTTTACATTTTTTTTAAATGCACTAAAATTAGATTGAATTCGAAAATGCTTTTGCATGCACATTGTTATTTAACTTGTTCTATGAATAAGCAAGAAATAAAAGGCTTTTTTATTTTTTTATTTAATAAGGTTTTGTAGGTCAGGTTGTTCCATGAAAAATACCGGTATTCAGGTACATCGGGTTAGACTGGAAACTGACTCAAACACAGTTGTGAAAAGGTTAGGCAATGATGACCAGGTCATTTGTAGAAATATAAAAATATACCGGACGTATCATCACCCTAGACATAAGCAAGCAACACCAAAAACCTTTTAAAATATAACTCTACAAAAAAGGAAATTTGAAACAATCACACAAAATAGGTCACACGTATCAAAATTGATCCCTTAAGAACATAAGCAACAGATTTAAACTTATTGAACCAAAAATATCTCCTTATCAGAAGCAAACGGAGTATAAATATAACATATTGAATACAGGAGTTGAACGAATAATAATAATATGCGTCGCGAGAGAACTGAAGAAAGAGTAAATACACTTGATCCAAAGATTTGAGCAGGGGGAACTTACAAGACGTTCCTCTATGAATACGATTTCTGTCGTAAAGTGGTTGGATTTATTGTTTTTTGAGAAATTGGAATTAACTATAAGCTTATACTTTTGTCTAGATATACCAAGACGAAGATGCAGATATAACATTGATTATCTACGTACCTACTTCTTACTGAAAAGACAGCGCTTTAATAGTGGATGGCAGAGATGACGACAGTAGAGGAAACCTTTTCCTAGCGATTGTATCAACATTTTTGGAAAGTTATTAGGTAATTGCAGTGTTTAGACAACAATTACATCTTCATTGCTGAACACTGTACACACAAATACACTTCCAGGTGCTAACACCTATTCACCTCAGTGAATGCGCAGTTCACTGAGTTCAATTAATATAAACATGCAAAATTAAAAAAATGTCACAAATAAAGTTAACGTACTGACTCATAAATAAGTAAGTCATGTCATACGTTAATACAAACAACATGTTATAATTTCAAAAAATAACAAAACATAATTTCCTTAACAACAGTGTAATGTGTCTCGTAAAAACAAACAAAAACATAAAACAAATAACCACTCAAAACTAGAAAAAGAAGAAAGAGAGCTTAAACTCCTTTTGATTGCGCCATCAAAAAAGTCCAATAAAAGCATGCGAGATAATTCTCATTAGGACGCTGCAATCGACACGTGATCTAGGTCGACAAAAGACATAACAAGTGTAATCGGATGACATCGACATTCAACACCGCAGCAAACTGTCTGACATGAAGTAAAATCCAATAGAAGTTTGACGAACTCGTTTGATCCTTCGATTCTGATCTGAAAATTGTCGATAGATTTGTCGTTTCGTTGAAGGTGAAGTTTGTTTTAGCAATGTGTTTGTCCATAAACGTCGTTTTCTTTAAATAAGAATTACTTGACCAAGGTATAAACAAGCCTGGTGCAGCTTGCGCAATTAAAGAGGTCGCTAAACGATCTTGATTTCTAGTAAATATTGTATCAGCTAACATAATTCAGGCCGAGTTACGTTCGAATCAAATAATTTATGTCGGTATCAGAGAAGAAATAGAAAAAATATGACCATTCAATGAGACATAAACTCCGACTGCTATATTTCCATAGTGACTACAATATTCCCGTAGCTGTTTTGTGATGTCCACCTCAACAGAATCCACGAATATCTATTACTTAAGCCTCAATAAAACATCCCAGCTCAGAGAACATGGCAATCCAAAAAAAACTCCATCGTGTATATCAAGAAATATAATTTTATTATATATTTTATGGCGAAGTGAAATTCACGGTGGCACCCTAAAATTTTTACGTCTCACCGTCTGTATCGGGGGTGTATCACATAAAACAGATCATGCGAGAGGGTAGCTGTAAAATCGTGGACTATCTTTTTATTGTATACGTCTTATTTCGGATCGACAATGTGACTTAGATAGAGTTATAGTAAGAGGTTTAGTACGGAATTTAGGATGTTTTCAGCTGTTATTTCGTTTATCTTCACGCTCTAGTTGAGTTTTGGGGTGGGGTTGCTTTTTTTTTGGAACCGTTTTAGTAGGGGTAGGTTGGGTAGCCTAGCTGTAGATGTTTTGAATAGTTGGATTGATAAATTGAGTAGTAAAATTTTTGTACGTGATTTTATTTTGTAGAATTTATAACATACCACAAGATTGATATTTTGTATATTTTTCCAAAGACAAGAAACTTTCATCTGCATTTCTATTTAAATCATAACTCTGTACGACTAGTCTCCTAAAACTAGTGTGATTACCAGAGACCGGAATAGGTAGACTATATTAAACTAATGTTCGTGGAAGTAAGTAACATAAAGTAGATAATGCCTATGTTCCTGTAAAATCCCGGAATCATAAATGAAATCATGGCAATTAAAACCCGGGATTACAAAACGTGAACTGGAATTTGAGTATAGATACAAATAATTGATTTGAAGAATCAAAAGAAGCAAGAGTTAATAGTAATAGTGGGTACGGAACTCTAAAAAGATAATAAGATTCTTCAATATAATAATTTTGTTCAAATTTATTCAAAGCGCAATAAGTAATTTGCAATTTCTTAAATCCCGGGATACAATCGTCATGTTTATGATTCCGTGATTTTAGAGGAAGTATTATCAAGTCTATGTTACTTACTAAATGAAACCTCACTTAACCTCTCTTCCTTCTTTATAATACAACGAAACAAGAGAGTTATCACACGAATTTCGTCAACACACTACTTTAATTCCATAGACTTAAACTCGACTGCGATAGATGTTAGCGCAACGTACAACCAGTCGCAATTTCATTTAATCCTTTTGTTTAGTAGTTAGCAGCGACTGTCTGGAATTGTCTGGAAACTAGCAACTGCCTCCACGTTGGAATTCCAGAGGATTCCAACTTGCTACTTTGTGTTGAAAACGGTTTACGTTTTATGCAAGACAGTTGCATATGTTGCATTACTTGCGTTCGTGAATGTTACACAGTTACAGTGTATGTTTCGTACGAGATGTTTTTAGGATACAACAGACTTTGTTGAAGCTTTTGTTTTAGTTATCTGTTGTTATTAAAACACCTTAACGACAACAAAGTAGTAGTTTTTTCATTCCACTCATTCTTTGTAAAAAAGCTCTGAGAGGAACCAGGAATCAAAATTTAGGACTGCCTCAAGAAGCTCTATTGGTGTCAGTGTTGTGGCATAAGTACTGAAGTCATCCAATAATTAATATAATATTACCTATTAATATTGTAAAATTGCAGTTATGTTATGAAAACGATCACAACAACTCATGAATATCTTTAAATACATAATAAAATCTTTGAAACTTATTTCTATAAAATAATCTAAACCATAGTAAATGTACCTAATAATAAAAGTTGTTTGCGCTCTTAAAGACAATAGAGCACTTGCCACCCCCGCGTGCCACACGTGTATAAAAGTGGAGCTCAAGGATTGAAGGTTGTTAAAAATATACTCTTAGAAGGAAAACTTTCGTGTTTATTCGTTAAAAGGTTCCTTAACAGACCGTTGACCGAAGAAACGAACAAATTGACGAAAGACCATGGGTACAGTCTTACAGTATTAAAATATTCATTTATATAACACAAATAAATATTTTGAAACTGATACTAATTACAACTTGGAAAATCAACATAATTAATATAAGAGATAATCATGAATGACATAACAATCTAGAACTCACCAAATAATATACTCCAAAAGGCATCACGACGACTGCCACAAGTAGATCAGCAACAGCCAAACTCACTATAAAATAATTAGTCACTGTCTGCAGCGTCCTCTCTCGCACTACACTCATTATCACTAACACATTGCCGAACAGCGTGAAGAAAGGGAAGATCAGCAGCAACAAAGCCCACAGGTTCTGATCAGCATCGTCCACTTGTCTGTTAAAACATGATATATTAAATGTACCGTTAAAACTACAGTTTGTGTACCCGTACACGTCTGCCAAGTCCAGACTTGAGTTGGTACTAAAGTCGTGGGACGTGTTACCATAGAAATAATCACTAAAGTCTTCGACTAGCCTCATAAAGTCACCGCTAGTGTTTGTGTCCCTGACTTCGACTTTGACGGTAGCATTCTTAACGTCAGGTGGCCTTTTTGAGGGGTAGAGGTACGTTGTGTAATGTGAGTTGTTGTGGTATGGCACTAGAGTAGTGCTCATCGTCGCTTCAGTGCTCGGGGTCGAGCGATGAGCCGGCAGCGTCATTCTCCCGCGTCCCCGTCGCGGCCATTTGTGCTAGTTGACGCGTCGCATCTGCAACAAAAAAACTTGATTAATGCTTCATTAAATCGAGTTATTATTCGAAGCTGCGAAGATTTCAGATTTTTTATATTCTAATGAGTGAGACGATTTATTTTCCCTCCACACCTCGCGGTTAAATATTTTCTCATGTAAAATGTGATTATTTTGTAGATCAACATAATAATCTAAAATAAACAGCTCTTCACTCGGCAACTTTCACTCGGAAAGGATATTGCATGTTGAACAAACAGTTTGTGTTTTGCAAAATAAAAATGGTAATATTGTCCATAAAAGATCAATTTTGTGCTTCTATGAAACAAGAGCTTTCATGAGTAAATTGAACAGGAGCTAAAATAATTAAATACAAAATATCTTTAACGTGTCCATCACCATAAAAAAAAGAATCATCAACGTTGATCATCTAAATGAACAAATCCTATTTAGACCCGCAGATCACAGGATTGAACTCATCAATCAATGCTCAAGGACGTCAATTGAGGCACTCATCCGCAATCTTTTTTATAATTCTCCAAGTCAATTTAAAATGATTGATTCGAGAAAAATCAGGAGTGGTTATCGGGATGATAGATTATCCTTAAGTTTCCTAAGCGTTGCTTTAATTGCTGGTCCCTTAAGTGTTTTGTGATTGGAGGAATAAGATGGAAAAGTAAATTTATTGACAAGTAAAATAACAATTTTATTTGTTAGAAATGTACCTACAATGTCTCTGTAGCTGCTACGACTCAATTCGCAACGATTACCAAATGGCTCTGGATTAATATTCATGGCCTCGTGCTCTTGATTACCAGTTCCAACAAAAGTCGATGAGCTTAAATTGTTATTATGTCTAATCTTAATGTCTATCATTTGGATAGAAAGGTTAAGCTAATTAAACAGTTTAAAATAGAACGTCTTCAAGGTTTACAGACAATGTTTCCAATCACTGTGAAAATGAACTGTGAAACGGCATCATATGCCAGGTTCTCACCATAATGACTGACACTACCAATCCTGCTCACCCATTTTAGACACCATTAGACTCTAATTAAGTTCACTCGCATGAGAACGGTATGACTGACACAATGACAGCTTTCTTATTAGCATTTCACGTGATAACGCGTTTCTAGAATGTTCTTGCGATGAAAATCTAAATTGTTGTGTCGTCAGCAGAAAAATGTGTTTGTTATCTGAGTTCGTGTTTTAATGGACTTAGAAGGAGCACGTCTTGTTTTTGGCAGTTTGTTCGTTGTATTGCGGACTGTACTTGTTTGAGCTTAGTTTAGTTTTTATCTTATTTTTGCTTTGTATTTTGGTAAAACACTATTGTATACTAACGAAACTAAGAGAGTCTTAATTTTGTCTTTGTATTTTGTAATGTTTTTGTAACTTGTGATCATGGAAAACTGCAAAAAAGCAAATGATTAAGGTGTTTTATACCTGTGTGTGTGTTTTTTTTTTATTTTCATCTTTCCAAATAAAAACACTCCGCATTTCTTTTTACCTGATTTTTGACGATTCCCAAAAAACATTAGCTCATCAATTATACACGTTGATCCGCCAGAAATTCCCGGTGCTTTGTGTGTGCACAACAATAAGCAATAAATTGTCCGGGAGAGGCCGGGATCCGTCAAATCCCGGGACAGGACATTACCATAATGCTCTTCATCATGAAACTGGGGAACTCAATTTTCAGCACTATTGATTTTCTCGTGGTCATTTTGGTGGTAATAGAAATTAATGATACATAAGCGTCAATCAATCGTCAATGATGAATGGCTTCGAACTATAAGGAAAACTCGTATTCCTTTTGAGACGAACCTTCAGTATCACAAAAGACAATAAGAATAGTAAATTTTTGGTTATTTAAAAGTTCTTATTGTTGCGTTTTCTGTTGTCGTCGGAGTGTTAGACAAAGTAATAAACAATTAGTTTGCACAAAAATGCACTGAGCGTGCTCGTTAGGAAAAGGAAATCATCTGAGCATCTGTTAGACGTCTTTGTTAAAAAAAAATACTGTCAAATGCTGAGCTCATTTCATCCAACACCACCAGCTCCAAACTAACGTTTACTTGAAGGCAAAAATTTTATTGCAAGAAGAAGTCAGTACATTGGCTTTGCCTGGCCACCCCAAAAACAATCAGAGATCTTTCACAACGCTGAAACGTCACAAGTTCTTTAATTACACCACTACCCTCCAAACCAGAACACAACTTAAATTTTCTCCCCACCTTCCAGGCTCTCCACAATACCATGCAGATGCATCACTTTCCTCCACCGAAGAACCGCTCAAAAACTTACGATCGTTAAGTGGACAGCAGCACGGTTTCCCGACACCCGTGATAGATGATAGATCACGCCATTAAGCCAGGGGAGCTCGGCAGAACTCATTTATCTTAGCCAATTTATACACTGACACACGAAGGCGTACTGCTAGTTAGGTAATTAGTTTCGACGTTATAAATGGCTTTAAAAGGAGGCTTAAAAGTTGAAAATTAGGTTTTAAAGTTAGAAGGGTAGTTGGAGAAGTAGAAACAAGTGTTTGTTAGAACTTTAGAAGGTAACTTCGTAGTTTTTGGTTCGAAAGTTAATGATGCTGTTGATGTGGATTTATGGTGCAATATAACGTTCACTATAGAACGTGTCACCTATGTATGTATGTTTGTAAGATGTTTTTGTAGTAGCTACTTTTATTACTTCCACAAATGGCCAAAATTTAAGTTACCAAACGATACAAAAATAGTAGTCATCCCTTGTCTTATATTAAAACAGAAGAGCCGAGCATTTTTCAAAATAGGATCAGAACTTCCAGATTGTACCTTTTAGAAACATTAAATTAAAGGTTCCAACGAATTGGAGTCCTCCTCCTTTTATTGGAGTCGGTTTAAGCTGCTTGAGCTACTAGCAATTAAACTAAACCAAATCGCGTTCAAATTAATTGAATAATTGCAATCAACAAATTCCAATAGATCTGGTTCTCACTACTGATATATAATTGTAAAGATTTATTTGAAACCAATTTAACTAATTAACGTTTTACTCTGAAATAGAAAGATTTACAAACCAAATTAATTTGGAGAGCGTCAAAATCTAAAATTAAAGCGAGAATTGTTATTTCCTTGAATTTTCTTCGAATCTTGTGTAGAACTTCAGATCATGAAAACCTCAACTTGCTTTCAAATAACAACTACTTTTTGCCTGTGGCCTTACTCGCGTTCAAGACTTATTTTCGAAAACAAAAAAAATTATAGACCTTAAGCGTCTAATTCATCAAATTCGGTTCTGCGATTTAGTCGTGAATACGCTGACACGACAAACAAAAATACTCACTTTTGCATTGATTATAAATTATTATTAGTTAAGATGTCCTTTAGATAAATCTAAAAGTTTAGGTTAAAACACTTTAGGATTATCATTTTTCAGAGAACAAATGATAATCCGAAAGTGGCCTTAATCACATCATCATCATATGAGATGAAAGACGTCCACTGCTGGACATAGGCCTCCCCCAAGTGTCGCCACAACAACCGGTCCTGTGCGCCTCGCATCCATCGGCTACCCGCGACCCTCACCAGGTCATCGTTCCACCTTGTGGCCTTTCAACGCCGCGTCTTCCAGTACGCGGTCGCTACTTCAGAACTTTTAGGCCCCATTGATCACCTGTTTGCGAGTAACGTGCCCTGCCAACTGCCACTTCAGTTTGGCGATCCTCCTTTAATCACACTTTACCCCAAATACCCTTAAAATCCCTATGAAATATCAAATTAAGCGCACGTGCCAAAACAAAGCTGCGCCCTACTTATCGCCGAATACCCAACGGTGTTATAAATGCCGTAAATATATAAACATTAGCGCGTTAACAAAAGGGTTACACCTTTATTTATCGTCATTTAACGGATAGGCATGCCAGCATTATCATCAGCCTTGCCACCTATAATGTGGGCGTTAGACCCTTGTCTAATCAATGGTCTATTTGTTTTTTTTTTGGCAGGTGACACATTTTGTTCCGGTATTGGACATTTAAGCCGCACCGGCAACTTGCGCTTTGACTCGATCTTCGGTTACTCTCCTACAGCTGCTTCCAGCCACCTTGCCATTCCGGAGATTCGCAGGTTTTTTCTACAGTCTACTTCATAGAATTTTGCACAATCATTTCATTCTACACAATAACAAATAATAAAATTGGAGCTATTTATTTTTAAGATATAACAAAAGGCGGTTTTATACCTATTATATTTACAGACAACCTCATAACTCTCTCTTCTGATTAATATGTCATAAAGTTATCCAACTCTTAATGTCAGCTTTTTTCATAAATATTATTCCAAAAATTAAGTAACACTCACAGAAAAAGACGTCAAATCTCAGCGCACAAAAATTCGCTCTCACAGCTCCCAAAAAGGCTTCTTAAACACCTCACAAATATTCATGCCACTACTGAACCACTATATCATGGAAAATAAATATTTCACAAGCCCTCCTCAGAGATATGTCACATAACTCATTCTTTATTCGTCGAGAAACGTCGGTAATGAAACAGCTAGTCCCAACTCTTGTCACAATTTGTCATACATTTTGAAAAGGAAACCCTTTATTTGATACCGAGACGTCTATGTTGGTAGCTTTGTATGTATATTTTGAAGCTGTGTCTATATTTAGATCAGTCAAAGCAAGTATGTGAGTACTAACACTGCATAGTGGGAATATTTGAGACCCTATTTTAGTTTAGCGAATTCTGTGATATTCTGTGCTTTGTTGAGATAGTTCTCAAACCTCTACCTCCCCTATCACTTTAGATTATTTTTTTATTTTAGAAGCATGCTACTCCACTTAACGTTTTTAAATGATTAGAAATCGATTGCCTACATTGATTTTACGTCAAAGATTGCATATTCGAGCGCAAAAGATGGGTCGAAAAAGGCAATTCTAAAACTGGCCAATTCCGAGACGGATTCGCATGCAAAAGGTTCCGAACGAATTTAATTTTTGTAACATATTTCAAATCATAGACTTCTTATAGGTTTTCTTGTAATCTATATGCTACCTGTATTTTTTCAAAATTTTTGTAGTTTCGGTGATGAGGATATGAATAATAAGTCACCCCCATTTTGGTAATTTTTGTATTGTTTATAGTTCCCAATTTCTTGAATAACATCAAACATTATTTATTTTCGTTACACGTCCGTTTAGATCACAGAAGACTAAATGTGTACCAAATTTAAACTGAATCTGTCCAATAGATTCGGAGAACAACAGCTAATCGAAAAAGACAACCGAGTAATCCAATAAGGGACCGTTTTTCCATATAGAAATTCGGAACCCTAAAAATCAAACTTAGTTTCATCATCATCGCCAAAAGACGTTCACAACTAGTCATAAGCGCCCAGCGCAGCGCCACCATAACCGAGTTTCCGCCTTTATTGAATTTCAGCACAAAAAAGTCATCCAACTATTCCCAACCTGGCCGCTAACTAACTCACTGCCATGTGACGTCACGTACAGCCGCCATTAATAATATTATAATAATTATGTCTGTCTGTCAACTACGTGCTTCGTTTGTGAGAGATTGTTCGTTATTGCGTTAGAGATATTTTTTGTTTGAGTGGGCTTCGTACAGTGTGGAGTGGATAAGATTAGGAGGGATATCGTGTTCTAGTTTTGTTATATTATTGTTTCTGAGATAGCTGTTTTGAGTAGTAGTAGAAGATGAGAAATGGATTATGACAGGTGGACCATTTGTAGTATGAACTGTCGATATAAATATAGTTATAAGAAAGGAAACTTGGTGTTCTACTGCCAAAGTGTAGAAGCAAGTTTTGAGTCAGTGTGAAATTGTAACCAGGTTTATGTAAAAAACAGGTTAAGAGATGGTGCATGTTTATCTATTGTTGAATGTGTCATTGTGTATTTCAGGAAAAAATCCGGTGATCTGGCGTTTGAATACAATGAACGTCAATAGTGCAGAACTGCAGAAGACGGAAAGGCTGCGAGGCATAATCGCCATCCATATGATCCCACTGCAAAAAGCACGATCGCTTTTAGTGCTTTTGAATTCAATGGGCCAAAAAAAACTGTCATGCATGTTCGATGAAATGATCAGGATAAGAACCAGGGCCTCTGAGTTTGCAGTTGTAGGCTTAGCAAACAGTTACCGCAGTCCTGGAACGCAAAGGGCATTAGGAGGAATACGGGTGGGTTTTAGTCAGTAAGAGTCTGACACTCTTTTCTGCTCCGCCCAGAGCGGAAGGAGTCATTTGATGATTTCACATCCATGAAAAAGGGTTAGCGAACTGAGTAGCAGTCGTCCAGCCTTACCTGTCGAAAGATTTACCTTGGCCGGTGGCGAAGACGGGATTGGAGTGGAGACATGAGTGGACCGACGGCATTAGATAAGATTAATTTACGAACCACTTCCGCTGATTGAAAGTTTTCCACACAAACAAACAAACAAGAACATGACGAAAATAAACCGGAATCACCACTCACTCCCATCACTTAAAAGATTTGCCCCAAAAATCCGATCCCTCTTACTTCAGCACGGAGCCAAATATAAATCTGTATCTGTCGCTCGCGTAACAAACCTAAATCAATCAAAGATCGTCTCCAAGGTCAGCCGCTGTTCGAAAGTGAAGGTCCAAAAATAAGTCCCGTCTGAGTGTTACGCCATATCTTTATGTAAAAGCCTCTTGTGTTTACGACCTGGAAATATTAATTTTTATTTATGTCGTTTTGGGTGAGTAGACACAATTTATGCGTGACTTTGGGTGGCAGTTGGTTTGGGGCGAGGTGGAAAAGGATTTTTGTTGTAACAAAATGATTTATTTTATTTGCAGAGCACAACAGGGACTATCATTTTATAAAAGAGTTGTTTTACAATAAAGTATATTCTATGAAGGAATCTATCTATCTGTAGCAATTTTATTCTTCTTCAATTTAAAAAGTATGCTTTTCTCTGTGCAGCATTCTCCGATCCTCTATATTGAGTGCTAGTTTCTAGCTACTCTTACGTGATATTCTGTTCCTTAGATTTTTCAAAAGTACTTACTCAGCGCTTATCTCAAAAATAAAACGAGTAAGCAAGTCTGTCCCACTCACGACTTCGCCTCGTGATAAACTTGCGATTTTGATCTCTTAGAAATCGTAACTAGCCGGGAAACTGTATTGTATGTCGGATACCTACCTAAAGTCTGGCATACCACGTTCAAGCGTATATTTGCAACAAATTATCAATTTGCCTAGATTTTTCCTAACTATATTGGGGTCGGTTTACATGGAGCGAATGCCTCTCTGACTCCCACAAGCCAGTACGTAACACGACTTCCCATGGTAAAATTCGTGTCAGATTATTATGTAACTTCTTACCCATAACCACTGTCAAAGTGTTTAAATGACAGCTGAGATGAACTGCTTAACGTGCTTTCCAAGGCTCGGAGGAAACTGAGGATATATGGATGCAGTTAAGTACCTAAAATTCGCGGAAGTAAGTAGTATAGAGTTGATAATACCTCCTCTAAAATCCAGGAATCGTTAGTATGACGTGAATCACGGGGTTTTAGAAATTGTAAATTATTTATTGCACTTTGAATACATTTGAACTAAATTATTATATTGAAAAATCTTAGTTTTTTGAGTTCGGTACTAAAGCTATTCAATTAAAGAGCTTTATTTTACATATAAAATTAATTCTTGAAAGTTCTTCTGTTATTTACCTGATTAAATTGAATCTGAATATATTTTTTTATAATCTCGGTTTTTATTGTCATGTTTTAGAGGTTTTTTTTTTTTTAAGGATGGGAAATCATGTCATCAAATGACTTCTTCCGCTCTGGGTGGAGCGGAAGGGCGTGTCAGACTCTTACTGACTAAAACCCATCCGTGTTCCTTCTAAAGCCCTTTGCGTTCCAGGGCCGCGGTGACTCTTTCGAACAGATTCCGCAACTTGTTTTAGAGGTATTGTCTACTCTATGTTACTTACTTTCTCGAACTTTAGATAAATATACTCTATCTATTTCGATATCTGATGATCACCCATCTACGGACCAATTTCGATAAGAGTAGCTTCACCTCGAAGTTCGACCAGTTTGGAAGCAATAAAACCTCTGAAATTAATAGCGAAGAAGGCAATAGGAATCAAATCTATACAAGTTACAATTTCACATTTAGTTCCTAACCTTTAAACATAAATTGCATCATTCAGCAACGACTCACACATACAGGAAATGAAATGCCACTGAACATTAAGTCCAACACGTGGAAACATTCCCGCACAGCATTTGCATCAGAAGTGGCAACACTCAGCTAGAATGTCAAACTAGTTTTATTTTGTCCAATGAACAATTTTACGGCAGTATTTATAAGCTTGTAAATTAGAGTAAGTATGTGTTTTTATAACTAACCCTTGTGTTCGTCTTTTCAGCTTAGACTTAACATCTACTACGAAGTACAAAAATCGACGGCCCGCCTCTCTGTGGTGCCGTCACGACGTGACACTGGCAGAATAGTCGGAACCGGCTCAGTTGCCATATAAGGGAAAAAAAAAAAAAAAATTACGGTAGGCGTTAACGTTATTGGCACATCGAATTTTACTATTATTTTTGTATGGTGTCGAACGTAAAAAAACACCATCCCATCACTTGTGGGTGTCGTAAGAGGCGACTACAGGACTCACCCGAGAATGGGCAGCAGCATTTTCTGTGCATTGCAACAGCTACACTGCAATCGCCGACCCGCCTGCCAAGCGTGGCGATTATGGCAACACCCCCCCATTGGGGGAGGCCAATGCCCAGCAGTGGACGTCTTTCGGCTGATATGATGATTATTTAAAAAAGAGCGGAACTGTCAATTTTAGATCTTTTACAGTCATAACGAGTAGTTACAAACTAGCAAATCTGAAACTGGTCTTGCCAAGGAGTATCGTGTTATCTTGTTGATCAATCCAGTAACTAGATAACACGATACCCTTCATCATAAGATGATCAAGTAGGCAGTCGCTCTATGAAAATATTAGTAAATTCAGCGTAGGCTGGAATACAACCCCAACATAGTTTAGAAAAAAAAAGAAAATATAGTTTAAGAAAGACAGCTTTATTCGTATCAGTAGCAGAGATGCTCTATAATAGCGAACTTCCAGCCATCTCATCTAAAACTTTTTGTGAAATTATTATTGTGCGTACAGCAAAGGAGTGGAATTCCATGCTGGATTCTTTATTTTCTGATAGCTACAACCTGGATGTCTTAAAGTCAAGAGTGAATAGGTTAACTTCTAGGTAAGCGTGCTCCATGTTTGACTTCATCAACGCTTCCCATCATGAATAGAATATTTATAGAATAGTAGGTACAGAATATTTATTTGGCGTAAAATATGGTACATAATGCTCTTAACTTAAAATCGTTCCACATATTTTGCTTACTCATTTTCAGCATACAAAAAAAAAAACTTAAAATTAAGATAACAACTAATACAAACTAGGTCCAGAGATCATTTTTAAACTATAATTACACTTAATTTCTATCTGGGATCATGCAAGACAAAATTAAAAGAAAAAAAATTAAAACTTTAATACTCTTCAGTTTATGTGGGATAATGGTCAAACACGAGCCAAATAATAAATAAACTTTTTATCTAAGACTCAATGTGCCTTAATAGCAATAAGTAGTTACGTTCTTTCTTGTTAAAGAAATTAGCATATTGTTATCCGTTTTTTTCTTATCGGTACTTAATTGTGAAAAAGATAAAAAAGATAGCGACTAATCTGAGACTATTTTCTTTAACGGTGGCTAAAATTCTTAAATGTTAGTATTACTGTTATGTGGCGTTAAATTGTCGGCTTATCGCTGAAAACTACCTCATTATCTGTATCTTGAAACGAAAAGAAGGTTTTAATTATTCGGGTCTAGGTTTTTATTTTTTGGTTTGTATTGGACCAACTCTCTAAGGTAATATGAATTAATAGAATGGCTTCTTTGGAGTGAACCCCCGAAGTTTATGAGTAATTTGACATTCCAAATGTTGCATATTTTTTCCCTTTTCATTAATAGTGAGGTGCCGCAACCGATCTTGTCCAAAATACCGAAAAATATTCGTAGAAATATTCGTATCTAATACATTTTTGGGATGAGTGTGTACCTACCTATTTTATAATATTACGTATAGATTTCAGAATTATCTGGTAGTTTGATTACTTTATAAGGCCGGCATTATGCTACATGGTACATACTCATAATTATATATTTCATTATTATTCATTTTAAAAAATCATTGCGTTTGCGCATAGTGAGCAGTTGAATTTTACACCTTCGGATTGTGATCGAAAGTGTAAAGTTAATTATTTAATTGCAGAGAGTTTAAAAGTTTAGATATCTTATACTTTAAGGTGATCCTACTTCTTGGTACGTTCATGTTAGCCTTTTATGATCTACTAAAAATATATCAATATTTTACTGTTAAACCCACGTATTTATTACAGAATAGTTCCTGACACAAATAGAGTTTTTAGAATGACCGAGACCTGTAAATAAACACTTAAGAAGATACTTCTATCGACATTTCTCAAAGTTAAGGAGTCAGGGAATTAGATTGTTTAACCAATTGACTAGCCAAGTAGTAACTTTAATTGTTCGTCTATTCAAACCACAGCTGTCATCGCTTATCAAAAGTATAATAATAATATACTTACATATTTTTTAAAAGAAATATTTAAATATGTAAATTAATATGTAAGGAAAAATAAATAAAGAGAATAAAAATAATATCTTGGGACAACTCATACACGGTCATCCGATCACAAACTAGGCAGAGCCTGTGCTATGGCAACCAGACAACTGATAAACTTACTTATATATTTCTAAATACATACACATTATAGACAATGTTTGAATTAGCTTTGTTAATGGCAACGAGCCATTGGGTTTGGCCTCTCACAAGGTGGACTGGTGACATGATAAAAGCCGCGGAAAACCACTGAATGCGAAAAACACAGGACCCGGTCGACAATTGGCAATACTTGGGGGAGAATTATGTTCAGCAGTGTCCCTACTTGTTTCGGCTGAAATGGTGATGGTAGCAGAAAAGGCGTTAATCTGGTATACAACCAGATTAACGCCATTGCTGCTACAGTTGTCCATTCTATGACATAGTTAATTATTGACGAAGATAATGGTTTGGCTTCACGTGCGTGTATATATAGATTTTCGCAATCTAGCCTACAACTCCTCCATAGCTGTTGGCTAGATTGCGATTGCTCTCATCTATTTCTGTATCAAAATTCATCAAAATCGATTCAGTGATTAAGGCTAGAACGAACAAACAAACAACCTCACTATCGCATTTTTAATATGTATTAGTAAGGACGGATGAGGATAATTATTATCAATAATTATCATCTTTCGGAGCCCCGAACTCATAGGATTAGCCTTGGAAGTAACAGTTTGTTTACTTCGATACCCTTGGCCTCTATGGGTTGTTGTATAATGTGTATCAACTGTTTAAGTGAATAACCACGACGCCATTAATATATTATTAACGTCGGAACGGCCATTGTGTACGATAAATAAATGATTTTAGTCTAGAAGCTAGCGGAACAAGCAAGTTCCGAAGTTGCAGAAGTGTTTGAAAGAGTTATTGCGGCTCTGGAACACAAAGGGCATTTAAAGAACATGGGCGGGTTTTAGTCAGTAAGAGTCTGACACATCCTCTGCCCAGAGCGAGAGAAATCTGTCCAAAAAAATTTAGCTTGGTTGACGAAAAGTTACTTATTAGTTGAGGAGGAAAACTTCTTCGGCATTTCAAAAAAAATAAAAGAATAGAATAAAATTATCGTGATGTGTAAAAGTAATTAAGTAATTTTGAAATCACATAACATACAGAATCATGTTGCCTGTATTCCCCGAAGGGTTCGCTGGGGTATGCACCTGTGGTACACCCTTATTTGGCCAGTAATGTGTAACCTTTTGAACGGCAGAGCATAAACGCATCAGCGTGTGCCCCCGACGCCAAGCCACAAATTCGACGTACATTTTGTTACATATTTGTGACATTTGGCATACAGAGCACGCGCTTGCTTGCCACGTCTATGTCATAATGGCGTTCAAAAGGTGAAGTCCCAATCAGTAGTCGTGCTTTCGATCACTAGACCTAAGAGATTTTGATTTGAACTGGTCCTTTCCAAGACCTGTCCGAAATGGCTCTTATAAAAGCCAATCCGTGGAATTGAATGATTTATTTCTATCTGCTCTTTTGAGCCTACCAACAATAACAGATTTAGCAATCTCCAATTTCTCTTACTTTTCCTACCTAAAATCCTACTTTACTTAACGTATTATCTAAAATAATGTACCTTATTTACATTATTCCTATACATCTAATATTAAAAGATTGGATAAATTCAGAGCACTCAGGCTCCCGGCCTATGTCGATTGTTTATTCAAAAGAGGCAGTTGACGAACGTGAAGACTTTACAAACATCGGCCAAATTAATTTCCTTTGTCCATTGCATTTGAATGAAATAAATTGTGTTTCAGATGAGTCGACAAGTTTGTGAGGGTGAGCAGATTAGTGTGTTAGGGGGACATTAAAGCATGTTGTTAGTGACTTATAAATGTTGATACTAGTATTTACTTAACATAAAACCAGAAGCATGAAGTAGATATTTTGTCAATAGGTCACTCTTTTTATATTGCTTTTTAGGGTTCCGTCCCTCCAAAGGCAAATAGTCTCTTCGTTGTCCGGCTGTCGGTCTGTCACGGCCCTTTTTCTCAGGAACTCATGCAGGTATCATATTTAAATTAATAACAAATACGTAGGCTGATGTTACCTTGGAGCTCTTAAAAAATCATACTTGTAAGGTAACGCAATTGGTGTCAGATTGCTGACTTCTGACAATCCGTAACGACTGCCAAAGATCTCCAAATGAGAGCCGGGAATAATGAATAGTAAGTATATAGACTTCAGTAGGTAATGTATACTCGAAAAATCGCGACATGATTCCCGTAATAGACGAACTATATCTACAAACGAGTTTGTACGGAACCCTCGGTGCGCGAGTCAGGCTCGCACTCTGGGGTAATTTTTTTATTCTTTGTAGGCTCGCGTTTGACCATAATCTCACCTGATGGAAAGTGATGATGCTTGCAATTTGAAGAAATATTTATAATTTATTTATTTATTAAATTAAGGTTCACCAACAGTTGTTACAGATATTATATAGATGAGACCATAGAAGTAATTGTGTCTTAAATCTAACTGGTCAATCAATTATAGGTAAACATCACACACAAAATGCTCTTTCTAAATACAAATTTTATTTTAAAGATTTAATGTACTTAAATTCTAGATAATTATAATAAATATTAATACTAATTACGTCTGACAAACGTCGATATTGAGTCTGCGTGGACGTCAACCAGGTCGCTGCGTTCGTTTATGAGTTTGCACATGCGGGGTATAGGCGAATTAGCACCAAACACTGTACGGCGAAAAGGGGGAGCTAAAGGTGTTATAGGTTTGCGAGGTGGTCTTCGGGGTACTCTGAAATTGAATTTACACACCAATTGTGGGCAGTCAATGGTGTTATTGAGCAGTTTATATGCGAATCTCAAATCCAAGAGCTCCCTTCGAGCTTCCAGGGTGTTCATTTTGTAGCAGCCTAGTTTATCAGAGTAGGAGAGATATTTAAATTGCCTTAGAAAATAGAGAAATAATAGAACAATTGGTTGGCATATTGTCTACATATTAGGTGTAACAATCAAAATCTATTAGGTTCTGGTTTAAAACTGAACTATAACTTTAAATGTAACTTTGTTTCTACAAATGTAGTTAAGGTAACGAAGAAGTTTACATGTTGGTTAGAATATACTCGTACTTCGTTATTAATAGTATTTAGAGTTCTGCTACACGTTCTCATTTAGATTGCCCTCATTCAAAACCCTCAAACAAACACATAAATTGTCTACTATTTCAATTTCAGTGTGCCTGAAACTCGTTCGAAGCGTCACCGGCGATGCAAGTATTTTCACCAACCGCTGAGTTTCTCGCAGCAGCCGCAACGGTTAGGGCCCGTTTTCACTAAGACGGACCGTCTGTTTTCTCGGTCCGTCTAAAGAGACGGGTATGCCACTTTTGCCACTGCGAAGAAACGTCTAAACGCCCGGTTCGAATATAGTGTGAATGAATCTGCCGACGAGACGGCACAAAATGTGTCTCCTTCCCCGCGGTCACCGCGGATCCTCGCAAACACAATTTTGACTTCTACACTCGTGCAAAATGTTCGTCGATGCTTGTGCTTTGATATCGCTTGTCGAAAATAAAGCTGATTAATGTTTCAAATGTTCCTGCTGAAAATCTTTCTCTGATAATAAGATGCACCCAATGTTTCCTTTTACATCTTCTTCCTCTACTTAAATACCGCCATAGCAGTAGTGGGATGTCATCATCGTCCATCGCGTACGAAGACAAAACACAAACTGATCGGAGCCGGCCGGTACATGTGTGAAAACGCACGTCCAGCCGCCGTCTTCCGTTTAAACAGACGGCTCGTCTAAGTGAGAACGGGCCCTTAGCAGACTTATTTGGGACATGAAGTTCTTAATTAAACTGCGTTTATGTGGTGTTCGCCAAGGATAAAAGAATTGCTTCATTTAGTTCTCAGGATATCAGCTAGCAGTAGTAATTATTTTTAAAGCAGCTTTTTTATGTTATCTCTTTTTTACCATTCAAATTGGTATCATCATAATGTAATCTTTCATTGCATTAGTAGACTCTCCGTCTTGGTAATACATAAAATCACATTAAATTAAGATAATATTGTTTGTTTATTGGACATAATATGTTTTTTTTTAAGTTTAAAGTAATGATACGATATCGAAATTTCAATGATGGGAGCAATAATATCACTGAGCACCATTATATTACATCCTGACAAACTTCGTGATTTCAGCAGTATGGGCCACAGAAATAAAACCGTGGGGAAAAACCCAGTCTAAAAATAAACAAAGAAAGAAAAAAAGATCAGCAAAGTAATGTACGTCACGTTTCCAAACACCCAAAATTTAAATCGAAATGCGTTTGTAAGTGTGTTAACATATTCGCGGCACGTAACTCGATGGCAGGTAGTAATTCCAACATGTCGCGGTTTGTAGCTGTTCCTGACTTGTTTTCAGCAGATGCTGCTGTTGCTGAGGGTTATATCACTTTGGTAAACTGTGAAGGAGTTGAGATGAATTGGGAAAGTATTGTCGTTAAGGTTAAGAAGGATATGGTTGGAAGGAAATACGTTGAAGCCATAAGATTAAAATAAATACTGACTGCTCGTATAATAGACCGATTAACTTGTGAAAGAAGCACAAGGTCAGTTGATGTGGTGACACTTGAGATGTATCTATGTCTAGCATGGAGGTCTTTAACTGACTGTATAACGAATGTTATAAATCTTACGTGCAAATGAATTCAGCTCATCACAATCTAAATTGTGAAATGCTTAAATTCCAGCCTATAAGTTTACATACTAATATAGAAGAATATTTAAGTTTAAGATATTGGTTCAAATTGATAAACAGTTAAAGCAATAAATCGATTTCTACCACAAATAAATGAAGAGAATTCTATAACAAAGTTTACATTCCATGACATAAGATCTATTGATTTAAACCTGTCCTCTGCTATTTCTGAACCAAAGTCGCGAGACCATGTTTTTGTGTCTAAAACTTTGTGTCCGCGGTCTCCGTAGTGTCCAACACTGATTAACCAAGTTTCTAGTGTCCTTAGTTCATAGTTTGTTGAAAATTTGAGTTGGCATTGTTGCTGAATCCATTAATAATAGTTGGAGTGGATTGGATAGTTGATGATCTTGTGGTATTCTTCTTGTATCCTTATCCATGAGCTTGTATGGAGGAATTTCTTGGTGGACTATACAAAAGTAAATTGGCGTAGACGTTGAACTTAGTAGACGATAACTTTGTCTAGCTTTCCCACATTGTTGTAAGTTTAATGTTACATCGTATCCTCTCAAATCATCGAATCTGATAATAAACAATCATATGCTCTTATAGCTTGTCAAATTATAAGTACCTTCTGACCTTTTGAAAAGGGCAGCACCAATATCAAAGTGGAAATATCGTATTATTGGAGTGTTCCCAAGAGCCATCACTTACATTTCAGCTGTAAATTATTAATTGATCTTAAGTAATCGCCTCCCACTTGTTTCTTCCACATGATCACACTTTATTATTCAGACTTTCTTTGACTTTACATCGGCCTTCGGCGCTGTCAGAATTGGTTTTTGTACTTTTTCTTTCAAGTTGATTGTTAAAGACGTTTGTCTTTTATGAGAACATCACTGTCTACAGGATGTTAACTTGATCCATTAAATTTAAGTATTTCAATGTTAATCATACAACAGTTTTGTTTTTATTTATTTGCATAACAGAGTTCAGTAATAGTATTATAGAAAAAATCACTAGTGCCATGTACCTAAGGGCTTGTCCAGAAAATATCTCCATCTTTTCTAGAATCATACAAATAATATTGACAACACATGATTTTATCATACACGACAATTGATATATTTGAAGAGGATGCATGGATCCTCCGGACAATAATACGAATTAATTTAACACAGGAGCACAATTTGTAATCCATCACAGTTTTTTTGCATTTCCATTGAATAACTTGTCGTCTGCACGCGGTGATGGATGTTTACGATGACACCAGCTGTCACCAATGCGTAATTAGTTATTTTTATTTAATTGTGATGTTAATGAATAAAATATTCGGTGGAGTCACTATAAAGTCTGAGTGCTAATAATGTAATTTCTAATCACCGCACACCGACTTTGTCAAAAAAGCAAAGCCCTTTTATCACTGCACTTTGTCAAGCATGGCTTATTAGCACAGTTACTACAAAGACACGATCATAAAATCTCTTGATATTAATATCGCTGAACAAATCTCCGATCCAATAGATCTTAGACATAAAACAACATTACATCAGCAAAGTACCAAACAACGATAAAGAATCCACGGAACGACTTTAAAACTTCATTATATCACGGCTTCCCATAAACTTGAAACGCCACTCAAAATCGACACTAAATAAAATCTGGGCCCGTTGTAAAGCTGTCGTCAAATACTTTAACACCTATAAAATCGTCAATATACGATAACTGGGTATTGACACTAACCGAAAATGGTTTAAAACTAAATTTATAGCCGGACTGTATTGAAGTTTTTATGTGTTGATATTTTGGTTATATTTTGCAAGCTGCTGACCGTTTGTCGGGTTTTGGTGAATATTTATGCGCCAAAACAGGATTAACCTTGGTAACTTTGCGTTCTAAAGACTCTATTCACGTGGGGTGACCATTATACTCTGCAAGACCTTTCAGCACCAGATTTCACAGTACAATGTTATTTGTGTGACCGCTTGGGTATTACTCTGAAACTGAATTCATGAAATCGGTCTGACCTAGCAGAGTACTACTATAACTACTTGTGTAGACGTATCTGTACTACCTACATCCGATCTAAATTCGACCTGTCGCCATAAATTTTGCACCGATTATTCTTGAACCATTCTTCCATGGAAATTCCCTTGCTTCTAGATACTAAATGGCATGTCGACTTGCTATTGGTGCCTTCTTAAGAAAGCTAAAATATTTTTGCCAGTCGCCGGGTTACTGTGAATGTAAACTGACTATATCGTATTCATTTTGCCCTATTTTTTAAATTTTATCCTTGGTGTCTATCGAGGAAAAGAGTTCTTTGAAGGACTTGGGGGATGCCTTTGTACAGTACTAAACTGCTTGGGTTAAAGAAAAAAGCCTATTTGGACTTTGTGAACCGGCCATTAATAGCCTTTATTAGCAAAGTTACTTTAACATGATAACTCTCTGTATAAATAGGTTGCAAAATCAAGTTACCTTTCCCCAACAGCATTTGACCTAGAGTAGGCTGGAGGTCGTAGCATTAAGACCTCTAATTGGTCCCGACTAAGTTATAGGCGCTTCTGTTTAGTAATAACCTTTTGGACACAGTTGTAGAGCACACGAGACCAAACAGGTGCAGTAACCCAATTATTTTCTTCAAAGATTTTATATAGAATTGTAATAAAAAAAGTTTATCGTGACGTATTGACAAAAATTGCCATATTTACTGGGTCTTAAAGAGCTTTCTGATGTGGTTTTTGATTTTTGTAGAAATACAACGTCATGCAAATCTGTTTTGTATTCCTCTAACGCTTACTATCCCACTATTGAGCAAAACCATTCCCGAGTACTTCTTGATACTTTTTTCCTTAAAAAAAGGCCTCATGGGCGAACGCATCTAGCTCTTAAGCCCTATTATTATTACTCATTGTTTTAAGGACGGGTAATCATCAAATTACTTCTTCGCTCTGGGTGGAGCGAAAGGCGTGTCAGACTCTTACTGACTAAAACCCATCCGTGTTTCTCCTAAAGCCATTTGCGTTCTAGGGCTGCGGTGACTCTTTCGAACAGATTTCTTAACCCTGGTAGGCTCTGGCCCTAGCGGGCCCCTTCTACTTTGCTAACATCTCTTTGAGGCGCGCGTGGAACACAACGCGTCGTCGACCCTGGCATGTTTCCGATCGGACGGCGAGCCAGCCAATGATCGCTGTCCGCAAGCCCGCGTCTACGGGGCTGGGAATCCCCTTGCGACTCCCGACACCAGGGGCGTCTCCTGTTGCGGCGGCTTAAGTGTGAGGTTATACTCTCCTTCACTAGCATACTACTGCTTCAGCTCTTAGGCCCTGCAGCTCCGTAGTTAAGTCACCAAAATCAATCGTAACACTGATTTCAACATTTTCGTTATTTTTAATATGTTTCTAAGGTGACCCAAAAACCCCAAACATTCAAAACCGATACCGATCCAAACATTAGTCACCCACATCGCCAAGTGCCATTACAGTGAAAGTTCGCAGGTATCGCTCTACTTACCGCGAGATTTAGTGTTTGTCCGCGATCTTTTTGTTTTAAAGCTCTTTGCACGACTCTTTCTTAGTTTTAATGTACTTTTTGTGTGAACGCAGTGTTAGAAGTACCGCTTATGTGTTTCTTGTGGCGTTGTTTAAGTGTTGGAGTTATGTTGTAGGCGTGATCTTAAGATTTTGGTTTAGTTTCTATGTTAATTCTAAAAGACCTTGTCAACTCCAGCTAAGATTTTACCAAGCACTAAGAAGTTTAGTTAAATCAGTTTTAATTATAGTAAAAACGACAATATGTCTGAAAATGACTACCTACATGACATTTTCGGACTCTTCGACATTTAGGTACTATCGTTGATTTGAATATCACACAGTCTTTGTGTCCGCAAAATATTGTTGCACAGGCAACACTGATCCGAGTTAGAATAGGAAGCAAAAGATAACTAACACACATTAACTTAAACAGAATAATATGCACTCATTGGTAAACTTACAAAATGTTCTATAATTAAACACCATTGAGAAACAAAATAAATAAAATCTGCCCAGTTTTTTTCCAACTATATTGGGGTCAGATGCAGCTTAGTACTAGTATTTACATGGAACGATTGACTATCTGACCTCCAAAACCCAGTAACTGGTTTACACGTACTTCTTGGCAAGACTAGTCAGATTTTTGGGTTTCTGCCTATCCGTAGGCAGCATTGTCAAAGATCTACAATTGACAGCCTGGACCAACGGCTTAACGTACTTTTCGTACATTCCGTGGCACTTAGGAGTCACAGTATGTAATGGATGGTCACCCATCCATGGTCTGATCTCGGTAAGCACTGCTTTACCTCGAAAATCGAACCAAACGTCCGTAATATTATCGCCTTCAAGAAACAAAATAATTTAAGCACTTAAAACCTCTAACCTTCCCCTCAACGCACTTAGAGCAATTACACGACGATAAAATGATGAAAGTTTTCACATTGAACTAAAAATGTTGAAATAAATCAGTTCAGTTGTAATCTTCAATCAGTGAGAATTTAATAGTTCTCTAAATTCATTAGGGAGGCCGAGTTAATGACCGCAGTTTGAGCTGAGGTTCCGTGCCTCGGGCTGATTTGATCAATTATTTATCAGCGTTATAGGTAGCAGGTACAATTTTAAAATTATTTTCTTATAATTCGGAAAAGATTTACTGGTGACAATTTGGGATTTTTCTCCATTTTCACAAGTTGCCTGATTTTTATTCAAATTGTTTCAGAATTTTTACTCCGCTAACTATCTATCTATTGTTTGATTTCCGCACTTAGTCCTGATGTTGGACCATTGTGCGTGAGCCATGGCGGCCGTCATTCCAACCAACCAACCTCCCTCCAGAAGCAGATCGGTCCTCTCAGTGTGCTCAGGATCTCTTTAAGCGAATTCGGTGTCCCAATTGTTTGCCTCCGTACTTCGACGACGCCTGTGCACTTAAGGAGCACATGCGATACCGTCTCCCCCTCCTCCATGCATGCTCTCAACAGAGGACAGTCCGTTATATCTATCGTGTGGAAATGTTTGTTCAGTAAGCAGTACTCGGTGATGGTCCCCGCCACCATTCGTAGGCTGCCCCTATCCAGCCGCAGAAGGCACCTGGTTAGTTTCCTGTCTAGGAATGGCATGGTCTTCTTGGACTGCCTGCAGCCTGGTGCCGAGGCCCACCAGCGTTCCACTTGTGTGTGGTTCCTGTAGCCAGGTGCGGAGTTGGATGAAAGGGAGTGGCACTATGGGTTTGGGTCCAACAGCCATCGTACCGGATCCCCTCCTGACCAGCTCGTAAGCCGCGTCATTTTCTTAGACTTATTTGTTTCTCATTGTACGTGAAATTGATATTTGATGTGTGCTACCGAAAACAAGAAAATCAAAGATGGATGATTCCTGGCTTTTAGGATCTGTCTCGTTGATGTGATAACTGTAAAGGCCGTATGGTGTAATCAACTTTATTAGGTTACATAACTGGCTGGCTGAACTTCTGGTTGCTTTTGAAGTTTCAAATTAAGAATAGGATTTTAAAGCAGACAGCGCTTAGACTCGCTTTTATAATAATGAAAGTTATTTCAATTAATAAGTATGCTAATATAAGCCTTATTTACTTCGGTGCCTTAACATTGATTAGAATGAGGTCTAGGCTTTAATGTCTAGGTCGGACAACGTGTTATTGGGTTTTCCATCTTGAATTTAACAGGAGCAACCCGGAATCTGAATTTATGCCCGATTGATGGCAACACCTCCATTTTACCGATTTGGAGATTCAAGCTTATACACATGTACAAATGACTTTTTTCGCTCTGGGCGGAGCGAAAGGGCGTATCACTCTTACTGACCATAACCCATCCGTGGTCCTCGTAACCCTTGCGTTCCAGGGCCGCGAACTCTTTCGAACAAATTCCGCGACCATGTACATATGTCTACCCACAAAGAATGTCACATTGTATTTATAAAAGATCTAACGACACTCACGACATTAATTTATTGGGGGAAATAATGTGCTCACTGAACCACTGAAGCGGATCCACCTATCCATACATATAGGTAGAGATCGTTCACCCTCAAGTCATTGTCCCACCGCCCTGTTCCCTGCAATCAATACCAGCAGAAGTTTCTGAATCCACATAAATAAAGATAATCCTCAACAGCTCTTCTTTAGCGATTCTCTTTCCAATTACCCACGAAACGATAAAAAGCCAGCCAAGTGCGAGTCGGACTCCCGTGCAAAGGGTTCCGTATGTTCATTTTTGTAAAATGTACTTTAAGACTAAAGACTTCTTATGCGTTTTCTGTAATATATTTATAGGTACCTATACCTTATAGGTAAAGAACTTTTAATTGCATTCTTTTCAAAATTTTAACTCAGTAGTGAATGGTCAATTTTCTTTAATAACATCAAAACTATTTTTCAAAATTATGAATAAAATATAAGTACTTGAACTTACCTTCATAATAAGCCTATGTCACACAGTACAGTTTGATAAACAATTTAATGTTCTAATCCCCCAAAAGTTACCGCTAATCTCAAAATTTATTTGTTAACATAATGAGTCTGCATTTGGGTTTCAAAAGTTCATATGTGTACCAAATTTCCACTGAATTGGTCCAGTACATTTTGAAATTGCCTGTGACAGACGGACATACCGACGTATAGACAGACGCATTTGATCCTATAAGGGTTCTGTTTTTTACGTACTTTCGGAACCCTAAAAAGACAGAAGTGGGAACTGCCATACATTCTGGCGGAGCATTGAACGTTGGACCCATACCCCCGAAGTTGCACCGTAAATCACGGAGCACAAGATTTATTCTACAACTTTGTTTGCACCTGTTGGTATACTTCTCTTTATATTTGATGAACAAATGGCCGTCTTTCGTTTTTGTCAGCGGTGATGGACTGTTTCGGTTTTCAAAAGTTCTGATTGGATTTATTGCTGCGGCCATTTCTAACTTTTGGGTAATTTAATTCGGCCGTGTTTTAAGTTGATACAGTGTGGAGCAAGGTGACTTTGTCAATGATAGACAGATCATAAATCAATCTAGACTATTCTGTTTTCACAAATCAAATGTACATAAAGTAAAGAAAGTAATTTTAAAGAATACTGAAATAGGTAATGTTTTTCGTGAGATGTTTGTAAGTGTCTAATTCTTTCTTGCAAGGTTACTGGCATATCCTGAAGGATCACTAAACTGAAGAGGCAGTGGGCAGGGCAAATTGCTCGCGGAACGGAAGGTCTCCCACAAGGTAGATCGGTAACCTGGTGAGGGTCGCGGGTAGCCGATGGATGCGAGACGCACAAGACCGGTTGTTGTGATGACACTTGGGGGAGGCCTATGTCCAGCAGTGGACGTCTCTCGGCTGATATGATGATGACGTATATTTCTTTGGAAAGCCCTAGGTATAGCTTAAATATCTGGATAGATATCATCAGTTTCGTCGTGTTGAAGCGTCATAAGCTTTATTCAGTTACATAGTCATGCCAGAAAAAAAGGCTTGAAATAAATTAAAAAAATACACTTTTTTTTTCCTCACGTATACTCTCATTAATTCACAATTAACTATATAACATATTTGTTGTTCAAAACAGCCCATTCGCCATAACAATGTTTCACAAACATATTTACATATGTATCGCTTCTAAACAGTGAAGGTAACTTCGCAAAGAAACCACGCGCTAAATAATAAATCGTAAACTGTGGGTAATGTTCTGGGAACAGTGATACGTGGCACCACCTGGTGTGAAACAGCGGGGATACAGTCTGTGGATGTGAAGGTGAGGATTCAATACCTGATTAAAAGTAGATGCTGTAAATATTCTGGTGAAGCTTTGAATACGTTAATGGTTTTGCTAATAATGGTATTAAAACTGAAGTTCAATTTGCCTACGGTTTACCGAACCATATTGGAGTCGGCTTAAATTCTAACCGAATGCAGCAGTATTATACATCGAGTGACTGCCTATTTGACCTCCACAACCCAGGAACTGAGCGAAACCCAGAATGCCCCAGTGGAAGACTGGTGTTAGATTTTCTGGCTTCTGACTAACTGTAACCACTGTCAAAGATATGCTAATGATAACTGGAACCAATGGCTTAGTTCGCTTTTTCGAGCACGGAGGATAATGACGAAAGTAATGTAACAGATGTTAAATCGTGACTAGTTTTGTTTAAAGATCTTTCAAGACGCTTAGTTGACACTTCGCGTGACCCAAGGGCTGGCTTTTACCTTGGACAAAGGATAAGCAATGCCATACAACGTGTCAATGCTGCCAGCCGTTTGGGTACTTTAACAGTGGCCAGCGATGCGGACGAATTTTTCGACGCCATATTTTAGACTATTTTTAGTTACTTTTTTTCTTCGTTTAAGTGTATGTATAGTAAATAGTTGTTTCATCATTATATATTTAATAAAAGTGACTTGTCTGATATGAAGCTATAACGCAATGTCGATAACACGAATGAACGTTTTATCAAATGAGCTCCAGGCGTTCTCAACTTACCAGGACATTATGTCCAAAATAACATCTAACATGCGATTAGCTGTTAGAAATAGTGTTTACCCTTAGGTCACAGTATTTGTGTAATACTGATGGCAATAATTCATTGGTAAACATTTCCTAATTTTGTTTCATTAATGACACAGACCTCTCGTTACACAAAAGGTTTTCCGAAGTCTTATCATAATAAAAGTCATTTATTGAAATTAGGCTGAGAACCAGCACTTTTTGAACTTCAACGGTTATATATAAAAACAGTCCCCCAAAACAGCAGTGTTTCCGTCCTCGCCGTTGTGGCCCGTCGTGACGTCCCCGTCAATGTCCGCGTCGACCCTTGCTCGAGCCAGCTCGCGCCGCTGAGTCTGTACTTTTATATTCGTCCTTTAATAATAATCCTAGTTCGTTCCAGCCCGTCTCTAGCTGTACTCCCCCCAGCGACGACCTAAGCCGAGGCCCGTACCCCACAGGGGGTGCCCTAAGCGTGTAGTCGCTTAGTTTGTAAGATTTTTTTAGTCTGGCTGGAGCCTTAATATTTATATTAAGGCCGCCATAGGCAAGTCCGGCTAAGCAGTCGACAACCTCTTAGGTTGAACTGCGAGAGGCCACTCGCAAAAACAAAAAAGCGTGACGAGCGGACGCTTTTTTGTAGGTAACCTGGGAGGAAGAAGTGGCTCAACAAACTCCCCAGCAGTGGGTGTCGCTTTTGAATGGGCATAGTCCCCTTCCATGTTCTGACACAACAACCCCATAACAAAGTCCCTTAAGATAATGAATATTGATTAATTCAAAAGAGAACTAAAACAATGCAATGCAATGTAACATTAAAGTATCCCTTACTAATTAAGTAAGGGATACTTTAATGTTACGAAGTTTTTGAATGATACATTTTGATTTTTGATAATTTAATATTTATTTTAGTTTTAATAATTTAATTGTTTGAAATATTTTGTTTGACTATATTTTTCTATTTACTGCTATTAGGTACGAATTTGAATTGATTAAATTTTAACTATAATATTTTGTACGACGAATATGGCAAAACATGTTGAACCAACAATATTTCATTCTTTCCATCCATATGTGCATCTATGTATCATGTCACATATGTTTATACATTAAAATGCACCTTTATCTTTATCTTTACAAATTATACAAGCAAAACTTATCCAAAGTCGATTTCTATAATTAAACACGCCATCCTGTACCGTTATATTAAAAGTCGTCCGCCTAACGCTAAATAATTCATCAAGTTTCAATGTCATGGCTTCGATAGCCCTTTAATATTCAGACAATACGACTAACAAACGTATGATTAATATTTTAAATAGTAAACAATGTATTGTTTCGAGAAAGTTTTGTGCCTTGACCTTGGAATACTTTAAAGGCAGCGCAAGAATTTGTTAGTAGTAAGGAAGGTTACGGTTCTGGATTTGGTAGTTTAGTAGTCTAAGTTAAGGATGAAAAACCATCGGTATTATGTGAAATACCCAGAGCTTTCCTTTAAGTGTCAGTGTTTTAACGGTTAGTTTAAAATCTTCTTCAATTGAGTCGATTGTCAACTTCTTTGATACATAGTTGCAGCATCAGTGGCATACATGTATTCCCACAATGTGCAGGTGTATAGGCTTTGCTTTCGCCCCAACCGCCGCTATAGAAGAAGACGCCCAGAGCGTCGAGAGTCGCAGGGCGATCCCCGGCCACCATAGGCGCGGGCCTGCGGACGGCGAGCGTAGGGTGGCTCGCTGTCCGATTACCACCAGGCCCGGATCGATAGCGCGTTGTGTTCCACGCGCGCCTCAAAGAGATGTTAGCATAGAAGACGGGGCCCGCTAGGGCCAGATCCTGCCAGGGTTGCGGAATTTGTTCGAAAGAGTCACCGCGGCCCTGGAATGCAAAGGGCTTTAGAGGGAAGGAAGCGTACTATAAAAAAGAACACTGTAAACCAGGCAAAGAAACAACTAAGAAAAAGCAAGAAAAAAACTCATAAAACATCTGACACAGCTAACAAGACTTATAATTAAATATTTTATAGACAACATAAACGCTATGCAGTTTAAAAAACCGGTCAAGTGCGTGTTGGACCACGTACAGTGTAGGGTTCTGTAGTTATCCGTCTCCTAAACCATGTCAGAAAAATAGTAAAATGTACTTCACTATTATTAGATTACAAAGTTCAAATGCTGCTGGTTTTAAGCCACTTTCTATGGAATAATTAGGATTTTATTACCCAGTTCCATTTTTAAGTTGATCGACTATTACTCGTTAACTTGTAAAGCCTTCTTAGCTGTGATAGTTTTCCTTTTAAATTCGTTGTGTATGCTACTACTGATGATGATGAATTTTTTCACGTCTCCAAAAACAACCGTTTAGCTACTAACTACTAACACTTGACTTTAACCAAAATTAGCACTTTAAAGCTTAATATTTTGTAAACGGATCGGAAAAATAGTTGTAGCAAACCCTCAATATTTTTTAACGACCTGTCCAACCCACACCAAAGGGTAGACGATAAAAAAAATCATCGCCACTTTACATGTGGGGGGCCCTAAAATATTCATTTCATGATTTTATGTTACCACTTTGTCGGCCAACTATGGGTCACCAAATTTCAACTTTCTAGCGCTAAGCGTCTCTGAGCTAAACTGCGGACGGACAGACAGACAGACGGACAATACGGACACGGCGAAACTAAAAGGGTTCCTTGTTGACTATGGAACCCTAGAACGTCAGGTTAGTACCCCCGGTTTTCACAGATAGGTAGGTTTTATCATAATGACTGAAGATTAGCGATGGACCATAAAATTTTCATTTTGCCGACACTGGAAAAGAGGCTGGAGATTAACCAGAAGCGAGTTATGCTAATGAATGTACTGATGAAAAAATAAAGCTTTTAGAGACTGTAAGATATTTTAAAGGTACTCTGTTGAAGGAAATTGAGGAGATACACTTTGTGGTTCGTAATTAATTCGTTGGGAGTAGAATTTATGGTGGGATCAAAATATTGGGATGGTGAAGATGTTTTTTATGGTGGAATATAAACCTGTTCTTAAAGTTAAAATCAATCATCATCAACATTGGAAGGTTGCTTTATCATTATATGTTTTGGCGTATGATATCATACTGCTTTTATAATACTTACTTTTTTTTTAACTTTGCCGCACGCTAGGAGTTTATCCTGTATCGTGGGTGCGTTTAAGAACATACAAACTTACACACACAACCAGACCCGGACCAGCTATCTGTATGCCATTCAAATGTTTGTGACACGCAGCGCAGCAGTCAAACGCTAAACCACTGCGCCAAAGGTGTAAAAAAAATGTGTAATTTGTGGTTCCATTTGTCGAAATTAATTCAGAACAAGATTTTTTTTATTCCTCTCAGCAAATCCTTTCATCATGGGGATTCATAAAATAATTAGTATTGTAGTTTTGCAATGTTGGATTTATAATGTCACTTAGCCATGCATCGTCATCCAACTTAAAGGCGTATGCAAATTGTCAGCTCAATCGGTTGGGATTTACTGTTTAAACGATCAGTTGCAAGATGCGCGACTAGGGCTTAAGTAATTAACTTTAATCGCTCGATACCAAGCCAGAACAAAACTAAAATGCCTCTCCACTTTGAAGTTTTGCTCATTCCTAAGTGAATACGAAGGCACCTGACCTTCAGGAGTATTTTCATTCCACTTGAAATGTCAGTCTAGAAATAACACCGGGGAGTTATTGTCGCCGGCCATTATAAAATATAGGAGTTTGTCGTTAAAAGTCCGCAAATATTTTCCATTGAATGTACTACCTCATAAATTACGTGTTTCGGTTTTAATATCATCTCAAATGTACCTATTCATTCTGAAAGTATTATTTTGTAATGCTCCTGTATTTACCGTTTAATGTCGCAGAAATAGGTCTGTGATTTTTTATTTCGTTAAATTCTTCGCTTGAGAGTTTCTATTTTGTTGTGTGAAATATATTTCTTCGGAGCAATAATAATGTTCGGTAAAAATTGCTTGGTTGGTGAATTGCCCCCGCTTATGACGACTTGTCATAATATTTCACTTATATAATAAGTTGGTTTTATTTACAAAGATATTTACACCTGCTTTTATAAATACTTAACTAACTTTATACACTAGAAATAAAAATAAAAACTCCTAACTAAATTAAAACTAAAATATGGCGTCAAAAAATTCATCCGCATCGCTGTCGAAGTGTACCCAAAAGACTGGCGGCATTGCCACGTTGTATGGCAATGCTTATTCTTTGACCAAGGTAAAAGCCAGCCCTTGGATCACGCGAAGTGTCAACTAAGCGTCTTGAGAAATCATTAAACAAGCTAGCAAGCCAAGACCCGAGAGTTTCAACCCCAAACGGCTCGAAAATATAACCAACAAGTTTATTAAATAAAATAATTAGTTAAATATTACCTTCAAATAAGTGCTCTCTATTTTAGTAATATTTAAAATCACTCATCACACTGTTATACTTAATTGTTATAAATTACTTCAGATTGATCGTAGGGCCAATAAAATTCCACTTATTTTTAAGCAAAGTTCTCATTCGCATCTCAGTCAAATAAGCCTCAATTTCCATACATTTTTAACAGATTGCTACTGACATGCGAATGCGTTGCTTTAAAACTAGTAGAATTGGCACTTTGTTCATAAGTAAAATTACTTACTTGGCAGAAGTACAAAAACCGAGATCATTTTTGATATTTCTGTCCAACTTTATGGTCACAAACTCAAGACCTAAAGTTCGACCTAAGGGTCCCCAAAACATCAAAACTCAAGAAATCACAGCAATTCCTCAAAATGAAATAGAAAACAGAACCTTTCCTGCAAAGCCCTGTCTTAGAAGTGTTATCAATAACTTTATTTAATAAGCCAACAATGATAAATAGGCCGCTCGCATTTTCGAGACCTCCTTTCAAATTTGTATCCATTGGACTGTGAAAATCATATTTTGTGTAACTGTTAAGACTTGCCTGAAATTCAGAGAGGTTCTCTTGAGCCTGAATTATATTGGAAGTCGTATTTCTTGGAAGGTAATCGGGAAATTTATGGCATCTTTCCCCGTAGGCGAGTGCGGAATAAATATTATGAACGCGAAGGTTCCGTCTGTCTCTAATGTCTCTGCGGTGAATACCTACTGATTGAAATTACCAATGAAATGTAACTTGGAATCGATACTTTTAAACATTGTAAATGCGAAAGTAACTCTGCCTCTCTGTTTCGCTTTCACGCCTAAGCCACTGAACCGATTTTGATGAAATTTGGCGCAGAGATAGATTAGACATTGGAAAAGATTATAGACTACATTTTGTCGCGAGTAAAGGGCATCATTATTGAAGATAAAACCATAAACCTTTGTATTTAGGCACTTGATACAAAATAAGTAAAAATTTGTACATGAGATTTTGAAAAAATTGTGCCTTATAAATAATTGCCCTATGTAACTTTTCCACGCAAATAAAGTCGCGGGCAAAGGCTTATTGGATTATAATTTTTAATTATTTCCCGGAAAAAAATGTTAGAACCTGATTTACTTCTAAATTAAAAACGTTCACGTCTTCGTTTTTCGTAGCGTTAGGTTTATTTTTTTTATTTAATAGGGTTAAAAAAACTTAATATCATGAAATATTTCTTTATGGTCCACCACTTTTCTTGGCTATTGCATATTTACATGGATATTTATACTGTTATTGAATAATATTAATAAAAATAACTTCGTGGTGCAGGTTGGGGTGGTATTATTTTTACCTGACAATAGCAAATAAAAAATTCTACGGAACACAAGACAATGTTTTTTCCAAAATTGAATGCATAAGTATCCAAAATAAGCAAACACTAAAGGCAAAGTTATTTTTTTACGTAGTTATCATGTAGCCCTACATTGTCTACTCATCTTCTTCCTGCCCTTATCCCATGTTACTTGGGGTCGGCGCAACACGTTTTTTTCTTCCATTCTGTCCTGTCAGCCGTCACGCTATCACTAACTCCCTTTTCTTTCATATCACTCCTAACACAATCCATCCATCTTTTCTTTGGCCTCCCTCTCCCTGTCCATCCATCCACATTTATATTCATAACTCTTTTCGTACATTTCATCCATCCTCTTCACATGACCATACCAAGATAAGCGCTTCCCTTTCAACTTTTCCGTCACTGTCGCCACTTTTAAACTACCACTAATGTACTCATTCCTCACTTTATCCATTCTCGATACACCACACATCCATCTCAACATTCTCATCTCCACTACATGCTATCTTTTCTCATCCGACTTTTTCACAACCCAACATTCTGATCTATACAGTACGACAGGTCTTATCACGGATTACATTGTCTACTGACACTTTTGATAATACTTTTCCAAGCCCAAAATTTGTATCGTCACAGAAAACTCAAAATTGACGACACGATTGGCGCAGTGATTGAGCTATTGGCTGCAGCGCTGCGTGTCGCGAGTTCGATTCCCGCACGAAATAAATATTTGAATGGCCTAAATATTAGTTCTTCGGAGTCTGGCTGTTTGTGTATGTGAGTTGTATATTTGTAAAAGCACCCAAGAAATTCCTAGTGTGGGGCAACGTTTAAAAATTGATTGTCCGTAGGTTTACGGACGATAGTTTAACGTGACAACGTAATAACAAAACATTGATGAAATGATCGTAACGTTACATTGAGCGTAACGTTACAATGAGCGTAACGTTACAATGCGCATAACTTTACAATGAGTCATCCTTTTTCGTGCGTGCAGCCGGTGTTCATCAATTTATTAGACGTTGACACGTCAAAAAATGAACCAAAATGTAGAATAAAAATACAATATATGTATAATTTCCAAGATTTTCTAAGCAGGCTTTAGTTACATGAAACGAAACAGCAGCAAATATCGTGGTCACAAAAAATAGAGTTGAGGGTAGTCTGCCGAGGGTGTAGAGCGATATTGTACTATGTGCACATACATAGTGCACATAGGGACAACACCACATGTTACATAAATAAAACAGGAGTGTGTCGCTGATAGGGGTGGCGGTAAATAATACATGAGCTGTATTGTTTAATGTTTCATGACTACCAGTGATTGGTTTATAAATAGTCAATTTATTATGTGGGGATTTGATTTAATTACTTTTATAAACACAGAGGTTTGCTGTACTTTATCCTATCTAACCCTTACTTGTTCCTTGTCTGGTTGTAACGCTTTTACGCCTAAATTGCTAAACCGATTATGATGAATCTTGGTACAGGGATAGATCGAATTCTATCTATCTCTGTACCTAAATTGACGGTTACAGGCTACTTTTTGCGAAAATTTATGTTAATTCGAGCGAAGCCGAGGGCAAAAGCTACTATAGATATTGACCGTAAAAGATTGTGCTTTTCTACTTGGTTATTTGACTTGCTTCTTGGTTAACTTGCCTAACTTGGTTCACTGATTCGAAAATATACTTACAGGAAAACCAAGAAAATCTTAAAAGCGTGAATGTGGTAATTTCAAGTTGCCCGCATATCTATGTACCTTCTTCTGTATTCAATAATAAACTTATTTAATAACTTAATTATTAGGTAACTAGACACAAAACATGGTCAAAACCGATAGGTACTCGTATCTATGTTATTCTTTATCGCAATAATCTTAAACGAAAATCTACGGCACAAAACTACGTGTGAACCTACAAGATTTTCAATTTATAAAAAAATATTTTGAGGAAAAATCTGCGGCATCCCTAAGTGACTCTCCGCGATAAAAGCGCGCAGAGAAGAACCGTTTAAGTCTATATTTTATTACAGTACTCTATAATTTACGTTCTTTTTATACTTAACACAATATGCTGGCTTGTGTTCGCTTTTTATATTCATCTAGAAGTTAAAGTATTTAAGTGCAACAGCTGATTGGTGTCCGAGTGGATTGTTGGAAACAAATTGTTTATTTTCAAGAACATATTCTATGATTGTCTGAATTAAACCATGCCTATGTAGAATGCCTTGCCGAAGAAGAATGCATCTCTTCTTGCTACAATATTAATTGCTCATTTATTACGTTTTTTACCTATTAGATGTGCTCGATTTGTAGGGGACACGTGGATGACGATGGTACGAGTATAGAACTTGAGAATATTACGGTGTTTTATTAGTACTGCCAAAACACCAGTCAACGATACGATATCGAACGATGTCTATCGGCCAGTCTCAATAACGTATCTACCTTTAACCAACTGTCAAATTAGCTACCAACAGTAGCTGAAACGTCATTTTTGCCTTTGTAACATGACGTTTCAGCTACTGTTGGTAGCTTAGTCCAACATATATATTTTTTTTTTGATGATGGGAAATCATCAAATGACTTCTTCCGCTCTGGGTGGAGCGGGAGGGCGTGTCAGACTCTTACTGACTAAAACCCATCCGTGTTCCTTCTAAAGCCCTTTGCTTTCCAGGGCCGCGGTGACTCTTTCGAACAAATTCCGCAACCCTGGCAGGCTCTGGCCCTAGCGGGCCCCGTCCTCTTTGCTGACATCTCTTTGAGGCGCGCGCGAAACACAACGCGCCATCGACCCGGGCCTGGTGGTGATCGGACAGCGAGCCACCCAACGCTCGCCGTCCGCAGGCCCGCGCCTACGGTGGCCGGGGATCGCCCTGCGACTCCCGACGCCCGGGGCGTCTTCTTCTGTTGCGCCGGATGGGGCGAAGGCCTTGCCTTTCCCTCGCGCGGCCCGCCTCCTCCTTCGCAAGCATTACTGCTTCGCAGAAGGAGGTGACCGCTTCCCAAGCCTCCTCGCTCCGGACCATGGATTCAACCAGGGCCGGACGCGAGAGGTTGCCGCCGCCGATCGCCTCGACAAGGACACGGCGGTGTTCTGCCCAAGCAGGACAGACCTCCACCGTATGCTCCACCGTGTCCTCCGGGCGATCCTCACAGTGCTGACACCCGGGCGTGTCCTCCCGCTTAATCCGAAACAGGTACCTCCCGAAACAGCCGTGTCCGGTGAGCACCTGCGTCAGGCGGAAGGTAAGGACGCCGTGGCGCCTCTCCAGCCACTCCTCAAAGAGGGGCCTTACCGCCGCAATAGTTTATTTTTTTATTTATTTTATTTATTACAGACATACATACAGCTATCATTACAGTCACCCAATGCGATAGTGCAGAAAATAAAATAATAATTACAATAAAAAATACATTTCAGTTCATTAATTCAATTAACATTTATAATATAAAAACAATACAATACAATAAATTAATATAATACAATTATTTTAATCAATCTAAATTAATCTAACTACAGTAACATAAAATGTGTAACGTGACTTTTGCGAATTCATTCAGTGAACAAGAGAGTACATCTATTTTATCGGCGACCAGGTTTAGTGTGCGCAATGTCCGTGAGAGCGGGACCCTGGCCATTAGCTTGGTGCGACCGTGCGGCAGTGCGAACAAATCAGGCCGTCTACGACGCTGTACGTACCCATCGGGCACGCACAAACCTATTTCCTGTAACACACCCGGATTGTTTGTGTTACCCCGGAACACTCCAAGGACGTATGATGCCAACGCTAGATCCCTTCTCGTCTCCAACCTGTTGTATCCCACCATGCCTAAAACAAACAAGGTTGGATACATCAAGGGATACAGAGGGTATACCCCATACAGCCTAAGGTACATATAACGCATATATTTATTTTGTATGCGCTCCAACATGAGAGTATATTTCGCTTCATGTGGGGCCCATACAGCTGCATTACCCTCTAACTGGCTTCTAATTAGCGCGCCGTACAATGCCGAGATGGCCTTAACATTCGTGAACGCTGCCGCTCTGCGAAGCACAAATCCCAGCCGTTTGTATGACTTTTTACAAACGTTCACGATATGCTCCCGGAATCTCAGCTGCGCATCCATACGAACGCCCAGGTCTCGCACTGCTTCCTCTCTTTTCATAGGCGTGTCGTCCAATTTGTAAGTGTAACGAAGTGTTGTGTTTGCACGGCTGAATGTCATAATTAAACACTTCGAAACATTGAACTGCAGCTTGTTTTCTCGGCTCCATTCAACTACACGATCAATGTCCTGCTGAAGTCGATGACAGTCTTCCTCGTTTTTTATGGCCAGGAGCAACTTGAGGTCGTCCGCAAATAGCAGACATCTGGCATCACGTACTACGTCAGCTAGGTCATTGATCATTATAATAAATTGTAACGGCCCTACATTGCTGCCTTGACTCACGCCCGACCTAGTGAAATAAGGTTCAGACCGACAACCACTGAACTCAACGTATTGCTGTCTATCCCTCATATAGCTTGCAAAGAAGTGGAGCAATTTTGGTGTGCAACCAAATCTCGCCAACTTCGATAATAAGATGTCATTATCCACCAGGTCAAATGCTTTCCTAAAATCAAAGTAGGCGGCGTCTACTTGCACCCCTGCATCGATATGAGGAACCATGTACGTCATGGCGTTTAAAAGATTACTGGTTGTACTACGCGCAGGTCGGAAACCATGTTGTGCGTCTGATAGTTGCGAAGCCACCTGTTCCCGAACAACCCGCTGAATGGCAGATTCAAATACCTTCGCTGGTGCCGACAGAATCGCTACTGGTCTAAAAGACTCGACTGCTGTTCCATCTCCCTCTTTTGGTATGGGAATTACGCGGGTGACCTTCCAACGTTCCGGAAAGTAGGAAGTATTCAGGCACATGTTAAAAATGTGAACGAGTGGCTCCGCTAATACCGATCGACAATCACGCATAACAAATGCAGGGATTCCGTCCAGGCCTGCTGAGCGCTTGGGCTTGAGACGAGCAAGTGCCGCTTGCACCTGTTCGAGTGTCAGCTGAGGGACGTGCACGCGCGCGCTGTTTGCGCCACCGGCCTCCACCGCTTTGTCTACGTCAAGCCGAGCTGGCTCCTCATTGTATACCGAAAAGAAATATTTTGCAAATTCCGTCGCGCATTCTGAATTCGATAACACTGACCCGTTTTTAATAATTTTATTTCGAGTGGTGGATTTATTTTTAGTCCTAATATAATCCCAAAAAGACTTAGGATCCTTTGCTAAATTACTCTGCGCTCTATCCTGCTGGTTTTGGTATTCCCGTTCAATATTTTCTTTAATACGCGCCCTGCATGTGGAAAAAACATTGACGAAGAAACATTGACAGGAAATAGTGGCGTGCCCTGCGCTGGGTCGCGATAGTCGCTGTCTCCATACCGCCATGGTACCCTGCCGGAGCTCCGTCCGCCGCGCTGCAATTTGCTGCGGCAGCGGAGTCTCACCCTGGCGAAGCGCCTCCACGCGCCACGCATAGACGTGCGCGAGGGCTATCGCCTCCAGATCCCATGGCGGTAATCCGACAAGGAGGCTCGCCGCCTCGCCGGAGACCGTGCGGTATCCCCGGGCCAGCCGGATGGCAATGACCCTTTGGGACGAATTGAGTTGACGGGCTGGTCGCCTCTTCAACGTGAGTGCCCACACTGGGGCCCCATAAAGGGCCATGGACCGCACGATCCCCGCATAAAGCCTCTAGATTGCCGTTTGGACCCCCTAGATTGGGCAGGAGCCGCTTAAAGGCAGCCCCGGCCCGCTCCAGTCTGGGAGCCAAACGTCGGAAGTGCTCCTCGAAGTTCCACCGGCTGTCGAGAACGAGTCCCAGGTACTTGATCGTCGATCCGACGCCGATGTGAACCCCTCCTACCGTTACTTGGGATCCCGCTGGTGGCCTGTTCCGAGAACCATGAAAGCACATGGCCTCGGACTTGTGCAGGGCCACCTCGAGACCCAATTGCCGGATCCTTCTAACGACTATCGCGACCCCGCGTGTCATCAAGTCGGCCGCCACCTGATGCGACCTCCCCTGTACCAGAACTAGCGTATCGTCAGCGTAACAGATCACGCTGACGCCGCTAGGGAGGTCAGCACGCAGCACCCAGTCGTAGCCGATGTCCCACAGGAGCGGCCCCAGAACCGAACCCTGTGGAACACCACACGACATCTCTCGCCGGTTCCACTCACTCCGGTGACCGGGGTAAATGACGGCCCTGTCCGTCAAATAGGCCTCGACCACGCGACGGAGGTAGGTTGGCATCCGATGATACCGGAGTGCCTCCCCAATACAACTCCAGGGCAGGGAGTTAAAGGCATTGGCGATGTCAAGAGACACCGCCAAGACGACCCTGCCCCGGGACACCGCATCGGCTCTGACGCGCATGATGGCGTCCACCGTTGAGCGCCCCGTGCGGAAACCGAACTGGTTCTCCGCCAGATTCGGCCCCACCCTCACCAGGTGCCCGACAAGGCGGTTTGCAATTACTCTTTCAAAGAGCTTGCCCACCTCGTCGAGCAGCACGATGGGCCGGTAAGCGGACGGAGAGTCCGCAGGGCGCCCAGGCTTCTTAATGAGGACCAGTTTCCCCGTCTTCCAACGAAGTGGGAACTGGCCTCTCTCCAAGCATGCGCTTAAGAACCCCCTTAGTCGAGGCCCGAGAGCCTCCAAGGCCAGGACCCAGGCTTTCCCAGGTAAGCCGTCTGGTCCTGGGGCGGTATTTTTGGCCTTTAGCTTGTTTACCGCCACTCTCAGGTCTACCTCAGTCACCTCCGGAGCGTTGTGATCGTCGTCACCGTCGTCGTTGTGGTCCGCATCGGGCACCGCAGGTGGCGGAGCCATAGGCGGGGGAATATGCTCCCCTCGCTACGGGAACAGAGCGCTCACCACGTCCTCCACCAGCTGGGGCCGGAGACTCTGCGTCAACGGGGGGGCCCAGGTGCGGAGTTTATCCCGCACCATTTTGTAAGGGCGTCCCCACGGGTCCCCGTTCAGAGACTCCAGCATCTCCTTACGAGCCAGATCCCTGGCCCGCAGGATTCCCGCTTGGAGGGCGGCCTTCGCCACTCTGTATTCCTCGTACAGCTCCGCCTCCCTGGCCTGCGCATCCGGAGGCCGGATGCGAAGCCTGCGATGCCTGGTGTACAGGCGCCGTGCAGCAACGCATGCCTCGCGCAGCGATGCCAGCTCCCGCGACCACCAGTATACCTGGCGGCGGGCACGTCCTGGCCGGACCCGGGGCATTGCCACGTCACATATTTCAGACATGGTCTCCCGGAACCACTCCGCCTCGTCGTTGATGTCAGCAGGCCTGTCCGGTGGTAACACCCAGGCCTGCACGATCGAGGCTTCCAGGAGAAGCTCCCGGTCCAGCTGCTTCAGCGCCCACCGCGGACCACTCGGGGCCTTTCGGACTGGCGCGGTTGAGGTCTGGGTGGAGACGTCAAACCGGATGTACCGGTGGTCCGAATACGTCTCCACCTCCTCCATGACGCGCCAGTCGGCGACACGCGGTGACAGAGCAGGGCTGGCGAACGAAATGTCCACCACGGACTCACCCTGCATCCGCACACACGTGGGGACAGAACCCCGGTTTAGGACGACTAGGCCTGTCTCCAGAGCCCAGTCCTCCACCATCCTGCCCCTCGTGTCCGTGTAACGGGAACCCCAAGCCAAGTGCTTGGCATTGAAGTCCCCGAGAACGAGCACGGGGAGGGAACGATACCCGGCGACGACGACTACCAACTCCCTAAGGGAGTTGTGGAACTCGGCGAGAGATCGGTTCGGAGAGAAGTAGACCCCCACTACTACAATCTCCCCAAACCGTGCTGCTACGCACCCCTGTCCTCTCCTGACACTCTCGAGGGACGGGGTACCGGCGGCGGCCGACGAAATTAGGGCCACTGAGCCGTTGAGGTCCTCCACCCAGTCATCCCTGGGCGGGACAAAGTACGGCTCAGCGACCACGGCGATGTTGATCGACCACTGCGCCATGCTTTGGAGCAACAGGTGCTGAGCGGCGGCGCAGTGGTTGATGTTCGCCTGGAGGAGGCGTAATGGGGCCGTTATTGGCATTCCATTACGGCCTCCTCCCGAGCCTCTTTTGAGGGCTCCACCGCGGCATTCGCAGTAGTGGCGGCGACAGCGTTGGAAGCAGCGGCGGCGGTGGCGGTGGCTACAGCGGAGACGGCGGTGGCGGAGGGCTTTCTTTTGCCCCCAGCTTTGGCGGGTGGAGCGCAGGCCTTGCCCCCAGCCCAGTGATCGGCCGGCTTGCCAATTGCCGCACATACGGTGCAGTGCGGCGTGGCGTTGCACGAGCCAGCCCTGTGACCGGGCTGACCGCAGCGGAAACAGAGCCCGGTCCGGTCCACCTCCGAGGTGCAAGCAGCTCCCACATGGTTGCCCACCAAGCAGCGGAAGCACCTCAGAGGTTTGGGTTCCAGCAGTTTGACCTGCGCAGAAACCCAGCCCACCAGGAGCCTTCCGCCCTCCGTTATTTTCTTAGCCGCCGTCACGGGACAGCTCACTACAACCGTTCGCATGCCCGTGTGGTCAGGACGTATGGTGCCCGCCTTCACCTGATCGGCCGAGCACCCCCCAGTCCTAGCGATGGCGGCCGCCACCTCCCCCTCGGTGACGGAGTCGTCCAGGCCCTGAATGCGCAAGTCAACGCGCTTGGTAGGCCTGGACACTCGGGCCTCATCCGCATTAAGGGACGCCCTTAGCCTTTCGGCCAGAGCGTCAGCGGTCGGGCCACTGGCTGCACCGGGGATCTCCAACATCCGGGCACCAGTCAAGGTTACCTTTAGTCGGAGGCCCCCGGCGATGCCAAGCTCCCCCAGATTGACCGCCTCCTTTGCCTTAGATAGCACGTCGCGGTATGTCACGCCCCTCTTTTCCGCGTCCGGCTGCAGTGTGATCACTACAGCTGCGGATTTCGGGGCGCGAAGCCTAGCCGCGACGTTTCGCTCTTTGCGACGCCGCTTTCTCCCCCGTTTCCGTGCCACCCTGGCTGCCTTGCCCGCCTTTTTCTCTTCACCGGCCACATGCCATCCGGCTTCGGCCGCATGAGAATTTATAGGCGGGGACTTTGAAGGCGGTGGCAGCTGTTGCGTCGCTGGCGCCTTTGCCACTTGTGCCTGTAGCGCCGCCCCGCCTATCTTTTGCTTGGCCGGTGCCGGTTTTCCCGGGGCCAACCCAGCCCCTCGGTTAGCCTTTCCGGACAGCCCCGGCTTGGCAGCTACAGCGGCAGCGTACGAGGCCGCCTTCTTTTGGCCCGGGGCTATCTGCCTCGCAACTAGCGGGGGGCGCAAAACGATGCTCTCCAAGTCAGAGAAGCGGTCCTGGAACCGCTCCTGGAAGGTAGCCAGCTCTTGACGCACCATATTCAGGAGCTGGTCCTCCGCAGGCACGGTCTGACTTGGCCCGCGTTGGGTCCCTCTTGAAGCGTCTCCTTGGAGCTGGCTCCTCGGAGCCCAGCCAGGTCTGCTCGGAGCTTCGCATTCTCCTTTTGGAGAAGCTCCGTGGCGGCCGCCAGGCGAGCGACCTCCGCCCGCAGTTTGGACATTTCGTCCGAAGCCGGAGGCCCGCTATAGCTGGCCTCCGCTGCCGCCAGAATTGAGGCTGATGCCGCGCTTATGGCCTTGTTTTTAGAGGCCTGGGTCCTCTTTAAGGCCACTTCGCGGACTGCAGCCTTCACGACCTCCGCAAACCTGGCTTGGCGCTCCTTATCGGAGCCACCAGCCGTAGCCGGCTCACCACCGGAAGACGCCGAAGAGAGAGCCCTCCGACCTGTCGTTCCAGGGTGGCGCCTCTCCTCGGCGAGCTTCGCGGCACGCTGATCAGCCTCCTGAGAGGCGAGCCCTCTACCCCTGCCTCCTTCTCGGCCTTTACCCCGCCTACCGGTGGGGATTTTGCGGGCTGAGGCCATTTGTCCGTTGGAAGATGACCCTCGGTCGTCCTCCGGTCTGGGCCGCTTGCGGATGAGCTTCGGAATCTCCACAGGAGCCCCCATTCCCTCGCCTCCGGAGCTCGCTGAGCTGACGATAGTTGCAGAGTCTGAATCTGACCCCGCGTTTCTTCGACGCTCGAACGAGCCCTTTCTCCAAAATTTGGACGGAGCGTCCGCACTCCGCCCGCCCGACACCTTGTCAGGCGTTTCTAAATTAATGCCGATCAAATCCTTGAGGGTCGCTTCGGATCGGGAGCCTCCTCGGCTCTTGTTGCCACTGGCAAGCGGAAGACATTCGTTGCCCCCCCCAGAATACGAGGGGCATGACGCTCCCACAGGGAGCGTGGTGGATTCTCCAGCTGCTGAGCAGCTGGTACCACCCTGGGGTAATATTTTTCCGTCTGTCTTGTCTATTATTATTTGTTCCTTTTAAGGGTGCGGTCCCTATCCCCTTCGCCCTTTCACAGGGTCCCTCCCTCCTTCTGCCTGCTCACTGTCCTCACAGTCACGTCTGATGAGCAGACGCGTACCAGAGAACAATGAGCAAGCTTCCTCCCGAAACGCACACCGTCTGACGACCCGAACACTGCTCTGGTCTGAGAACGGTGTGCCCCTCTCTCGTGTCCCGCTTTGTCTGGTCTCTCACTTGGACCTTTCCGGCATGAGTAACTCTACCGGCAGAGCTCCAAGATCATTGAGACACACAAGCCCCACCACGACGGCAACGTGGGGACACTCTCGGTGGGGTAGTCAGACTCTTACTGACTAAAACCCATCCGTGTTCCTTCTAAAGCCCTTTGCGTTCCAGGGCCGCGGTGACTCTTTCGAACAAATTCCGCAACCCTGGCAGGCTCTGGCCCTAGCGGGCCCCGTCTTGTATGTTGACATCTCTTTGAGTCGCGCGTGAAACACAACGCGCCATCGACCCGGGCCTGGCGGTGATTGAACAGCGAGCCACCCAACGCTCGCCGTCCGCAGGCCCGCGCCTACGTAGGACGTGCGCGAGGGATCTCGCCTCCAGATCCCATGGCGGTAATCCGGCAAGGAGGCTCGACGCCTCGCCGGAGACCATGCGGTATCCCCGGGCCAGCCGGATGGCCATGACCCTTTGGGACGAATTGAATTGGCGGGCTGGTCGCCTCTTCAACGTGAGTGCCCACACTAGGGCCCCATAAAGGGCCATGGACCGCACGATCCCCGCATAAAGCCTCCGGCAGGAGGCATTTGGACCCCCAGCTTAGTCATTCGTTTCCCTTAGAACCAGTTAACACCATGCAAAGAATGCGAGTCAATAGTTATAGTTTGTTAAAAGTGGCATTTTAATACCACCACGTACACGATGCACTATAAAATCGAATTTTAATGGATAATTTTCTCCACTAAAAGTGGTTTATGCTGCAATCTTTGCTTACACTGGTGCTATTACATGCTATGCTTAAATAGTATGTAGATTAAATATGTCGGCGACTTCCGCACGAGTTGGACGGGTTAATACAGGAAGTCGGTTTAACTTGCTGCCTAGTGGCAGTGGTGCTCTAGGCGCTGCCTATCGAGCACCTTTCATTTTAGATTATAGATTTTGTATAAAGATTGTTGTAAATTTGCTGGTAAGGTTACGTTAAATGATTAGCTAGATCCTCTTTGGAGATTGAGCCTTCCATTTTAGGTCTGGTCTATCTTTTAAGAGAATCTTTCGGTTTTCATTTTTAGGGTTTCGTACCTAAAGGGTAAAAACGGGACCCTATTACTAAGACTCCACTATCCGTCTGTCTGCTACCAGGCTGTATCTCATGAACAGCAATAGGCGCCACTTTTAAGCTTTTAAGATTTCTTGGCTACTGCCCTTTAGAATTTAGCCACGAGCTCTACCAATTCAAACTCAAAGATACTAGTACATGTTTATTATCTAAAGTTACATTGTAAACTGCTGCATTTATACCGTAAAACAACCTTACCTGGCACAATTTAACAACTCAATCTTCTTTACCTTGCAAATAACATAAACAACAGTTGTCTGAAACAATAAAATACATACAATGTTTCCTATACATACTACCGTATCGTAAGATATTTGAACTGGATTGCCGATCTGATTTGGAACCATAAAGTCTACGTTTATTTATGGCTGTTCGGAAGACAGTCGTTAAATCGGCTGAGAGTTGGGATTATTGTTTGAAGTTGTATCTTTAAATAATAAAGATTAAAATACGTAACTAATAATCTGTTACAATAAACAGCCGATTATTGCCATAATAACCACAGCCAGCAAAGGGATTAAGTGTGAACACCGTACCTCAAAGCTGTTTGAGGATAACAGACTTACACATTATTTTCTTTCCAAAGAATCTTAATAAGTGGCATTTGGCATTCAGTCCAGATGGTTGATGTGGCCGAAAGACGCTGCCTCCCACAAGGTGGACCGATGATCTGCTGAAGGCGCCGAAATCCACTGTATGCGAGACGCATACAGTTGATACCATACATTATTATTATTATTATTGGTAGTTACATTATTTACCTTTTTTTTTGGGAAATCATCAAATGACTTTATCCGCTCTGGGTGGAGCAAAAGGGCGTGTCAGACTCTTACTGACTAAAACCCATCCGTGTTCCTTCTAAAGCCCTTTGCGTTCCAGGGCCGCGGTGACTCTTTCGAACAAATTCCGCAACCCTGGTAGGCTCTGGCCCTAGCAGGCCCCGTCTCCTATGCTGAAATCTCTTTGAGGCGCGCGTGGAACACAACGCGCCATCGACCCGGGCCTGGTTGTGACCGGACAGCGAGCCACCCAACGTATATTTTTTACCTAACAGTTAATTATCTGACCAATCAGTGTGGCGACAGTTGGGGGAGACTTATGTGCAACAGCGAAATGTATGGCAGAAACTAAAATGATGATGACATATATTTAGGTTCCCAGGGTTCTTGAATAGGCTGTTTCAATACTATTTCACAGTTCAAATTCAACATCACTTAAGTCACCTCTGCAACACTTTTTTATCAAGAACATCAAAATACCAATATATCTCAACCCATTCCAATAAACAGCGACAGATTTACCGAACACTTTCAGATTTGCTCATATCTCCGACTGTCTCAATAAAGTCAGTACGACTAGTGTTATGAGTGACAATAACAAGCATTGCGTCCGTATGACATGCTCAACATGCTGATACAGTAGGAGGTAGTCATAACGTCGTATTACCTGCTTGTATTAGATCTGTTCGATTTATAGGGGACACGTGGATGACGATGGTGCGAGTATTGGACTTGAGAATTTTATGGTGTTATATTAGTACTGCCAACACAGCAGTCTTGCCAAGACGTACCGTGTTACCCCGTTATTAGGTTGTGGAGACCAAATAGGCAGTAGCTTCACGTAAAATACAGATATTCAGCTCATTCCGGTTTGACTGGAAGCCGACGACAATGTAGCTGGGAAAGGCTCTTTGTAGTTAATGGATGAAGTTTTGTGAGATGTGTCATCATCGACACCATTACAGATTGAAGTCACCCACTTTTTGGTATAGACGGAGGTTTATACCAAACAGTGGACGATGAATGTTGGACGCAGGAAACGGAAGAAAAAGAAGAAAGATGTGAAATGAGTGTTTATTCTTTTACCCTTCGTCCCTCATCCATATGTAGGGTGACGTGTGTGGTACAGCCATCTATTCCATTCCCCCAGTCCATCATCCATTACAGTGGCGTCGTATTTACCTACTAATTCATTATCTACCCAATTAAATTGAAACTCATGGAAAAAAATGATCACTGAACAAATACTTTTCACATCTGAAAAATAAGAAATCCATTCAAGAGAAAGGTTGCAATCCAGATGATCTAAGTTGATTCCAAAACAGAGCATAAACTCCTTTTTTAAACGTCGTCACATCAAGAACTCTTTGCCAATATCTTCCAAATCTCGGCAGCCCACGTGATGCGCATCGCAATGACCCGGAACTAAGAGATACCAACACTCTGGTTTGCGTTCCTACCACAGATTCTAGAACCGCCTCGAAAACTGCGCTAGAAAGGGCATTGCCTTTTGGGTATGTCGTTTTCCCAAACAAAAAAACTAAATACCCATACTTTCCAATCAATACCCATTACCCATATTTCCCATACAAACCAAGCATTTCAGTGAAGGTCACCATTTACTTATAGAAACGAACGGCGTGCAACCACGGCTTGTAACTATGGTGCTCATTTTAGAATATTATTAGCTATGGCATCGCTAGTCTTCTAATTCTTCGTGCTCTGTGGTCCCAACGCAACATCGAAATCGACGCAAATTTTCAAAGAATTGAGAACTTCGTACGTTCAGCTTTTATTGGTGTACGGCAAGGTAGATGTGGGTTCCCATTTACGGGGAACAGTTCAATAGAGATGTTTATTTGTTTGTATTGTGTTTTGAATATGGCGTAGGTATGTTAATTTGGGAAGGTAAGGCGAGGAGATTGTATTGTTGGTACCCGTTTGTGGTAATCAGATCGGATGGCACAGGAAATAATATTGTCGGTATTTACTTGTTATGGTTAGGAGATGGAAAATTCTTGAAAATTCAGATGTAATCTGAGTGAATACCTCACAGCTTCTGGACAGTCAATAGTCTGGGATTTACCTGAAACAAGAAGAATAAATAGTAAGCTTTCAGCAAAACTTTAGTATCATAAATCGGTCAGCGTTTAACCAACTGAAAATCTACTGGTTACCCTTTTTTTTTATGGATGGGAAATCATCAAATGACTTCTTCCGCTTTGGGTGGAGCGAAAGGGCGTGTCACACTCTTACTAACGAAAACCTATCCGTGTTCCTTCTAAAGCCCTTTGCGTTCTAGGGCCGCGGTGACTCTTTCAAACAAATTCCGAAACCCTGGCAGTACTGGTTATCCTGACCAGCAGAATTGGTGCTCAATTATAAATACTTGTAAAAATTGCGTAATTCCATTTAAATAAAAATGTGCTTCAAGATACATTCTTCTAGTTTGGAGTTTCTTGCACGTTCTTCTCCATAAAGATCTAAGCTTTGGAATGTGCAACTAGCTTCATGGTTTTGACTGAAAGACCTCGACAATTCAAAAGTGCCTTTAAATGATTTATCAATTCTAATGGAATATTCTTCACAACAACGCACAGCCGAAATTATTGGTCGAAGAACGCTGAAATTTGGCATGTAGCTTCCCTACACTCCGTAGAAGAGCACTAAGAGAGGATTTTCCCAAATTCCTATGGGAACGTGAAAAAAAACGAAAAATTGCGAGTCGGGCCACGCACAGTGAATGGTTCCATAGTTACCCGTGTCGTAAACCATGACAAAAAATAAACAGCTAATTTTACTATGAGATTGAAAAATACAAACACACTTTTCTATGGAATTCTTTCGAAATATTTAGATTTTTCCAGTTACTTTTTATTGGTTCGTCGACTATCTTGCTGCTCGCTAACTTGTAAAGCCTACTTAGCTGTGATAGATTTTTCTTTTAAATTCTGTTAAATATGCTATAATAATTTTGTTCAAATGTATTCAAAGCGCAAAAAATAATTTGCAATTTCTTAAATCCCGGGAAACAATAGTTACGTTCATGACTCCGGGATTTTAAACACACACACTAGACATCTTTACTTAAAACCCACTTCATCAAATCTCTCAGAGAAAACCGGGTGTTAAAATCCCTAACAGTACTGCATTAAGTACTTAAACTTTCTCGACTCGTCTCTCACTTCCGACAGCGTGTCGTCACACGCTAATTCCCGTTTGTCTATCTTCGTGAGACTTCGTACGTCTTCGTACACCATCGTTGCTTTATCACGTCCCGGCACATGGAGTGACGGCACGGGCCTAAGCGTCACTCCCGTGGAACTGGAGTGATAATAGTCCTACCTTCGGTGTTTTAAAATTTTAATGTGTTTTTGTAACTTATGATGAAGGCAGAAATTTTGTAAGTATTGTATATTACGTTTCCAAAATGATTTGCTTAGAAATGAAAAACCAATTTAAAAACGGCTTTTCCATACATTTCGCCCGTGTTTGTGTTGTGTTTTTGTTCATCAGTAGGTTTTTTTTTATAACCGACAATTAAGTAAGTTTTACCTACTGATGGTCAAAGTCCATGGTAAAAGGTTTAGGTCCACTGTTATCTTTATTAAGACCAACTATATAATATTTATTTATAAAATAAACACCATTACCCAAAACGAAAAAGAAAATAAACCTAATTTATCAATTCCGCCACAAATTATTATCAATCTTAATTAAGTACATTTACATCAAAAGATAAAAATAAAAGCTGCAAACCAACCAATAAGAAATAAATAAATAATTTAACGTTCATTTATAAATTACAGAAGGCTTATGAGCGGTTTCTTACAGAAATTACTCAAAGAAAGGTAGGAATGAAAGAAAGAAAGGGGATGGGGGGAAGGGAGGGTCGTAAAAGGAAAATGTCTTGATAACGCAAGTCCCCTGTAAGGAATTAATTAATAATTATTAAACGAAGCATTTAATATAAGAACATTAAGTAAATTACGTGCTTATGTATTCAGGAGCTTTTTCGTTACATGTCATGTTCCGTGGTGTTCAAAAATTAATTGGGTTCTACTCTCGGGGATAGCGTAAATATTGGGTTGTTTTTGAAGTGAAAACTTCATCTAGCGCGGTACGCATATTTTTAGATGAGATGAAATCTCTGGACTCGCGACACCGTTACGAGACGCAGCTATAGTGTGTGCAGACCGCGAACGCGTCTAGATAAAAAAAAATAAAAAAAAATTGCTATAAAATTTTTCATTTCCGTCGGCACTCCCGTATTTTTTTTTAATTAACGTTGCTATTGAAATCTATATTGATTTGACCCAAAACTAATCTACGAGCTTGGTGCCATAAATAGTTAGTTGGCCCAAGCGCTTCAATTTGCCATGGAAACCATCTTAAACATAAGCCATAGTTTAAATTTAGTATTATATTCAAACTCTGTTTTTTGAATGTATTGGCTGTATTGCACACCACCACTAATCTATCCTACAAATATTATACACACGAAAGTTTGTATGGATGTATGTTTGTTACTCTTTCACGCAAAAACTACATATCGGATCTTGATGAAATTTGGCATAGAGGTAGATTATAGTCTGGAAACACAGGATATATTTTTGTCCCGGGAGTATGTTCCCTTGGGATAATTTTATTTTCGACATTTACGCGGGCGGAACCGCGGGCGACAGCTAGTTAATTATACGAAGACTTTAAATACTAGTGTTACATATGTATCATCCCTTAATATTTAATGTAGAACATACTGAACATAGCCTTCCAAATCTAATTTCACAAAAATAATATAACCAAATCACATCCGAATACTTTATAAGCAAAATGATCTAGCTCCAAGTTAGACTAGCTGTAAAAGCTTTAAACACATAAAATATCCATATTACTATCATAACGTGGTTCTGCCGGTCAAGCCCCTGAGGACCAAAGTATCAGAGCTCATTTTGAACCAAAACGTGTTGAGTATATAAACTTCAGCAGATCAGAGAGTATCAGTAATGGAATATTGCCAAATGTAAACACGTGGACCATTGAAGCGGTTTTTTTGTGATATTATATTTAATTTATATAACTGCAGTGGCAGTGGGCATGGGACTATGCTCGCAAAACAGATGGTCGATGGGGCCGAAAAGTTCTAGAGTGGCGACCGCGTACCGGAAGACGTAGCGTGGGAAGGCCTCCCACAAGGCGGACCGATGACCTGGTGAGGATCGCGGGTATCCGATTGATGCGAGACGCACAAGTTCGATTTTTGTGGTGGCGCACCGTTGCCAAGGTCGAACCAGAAAATGTAGGCGAGAGGACCTGAATGCACACCTCGAAGGCTGATCCGAGGTGGCGCAATAAAAGCGAGTCTCGAATAAATAAGAAAGATTTCAAAAGACTTGTGCACAGCAGTGTGCCATTCTTGGCTAAAGTTTTGACCAACATATGTGACCAACAAAAGAAAAAGAAAGAAAGAAAGAAAATCCGTTTACTCTGCCAGGTAAAGACGCACAGAAACACTTAAAGATAAATAACCTAAAAATAAGCTACCAATATTTTTAAATTTGTGGCTATTTTTGGTCACAGATCTTCAAATAAGCATGGTCTCCAATCCAAATTTAACGCTGAATTGGATTGTAACCCTAGAAAGATCTATAGGAAAAATAACAAGAGCAGATATGCAGCACCTTCAGTGGAGAATAATAATGCTCAAAAACATTAGCATAAGATGAATAACTGCTAAAAGCGTGTCTATATACGAAGCGTTCTACTTCGGCCGACTTGCACGTAAGTTATAGGCATCCAAGCCCAGGTATTACTGGGCGACATACGAGTCGTTAATATGCAAAGCGTGCGTTTAATATACTCGCATAGCTGGGATTCTGGGATAGACTGGGCATTGGGAATAGTAGTACTAAACTTAAATCGATGAATAATTTAACACTTTACTGGTTGACTCTTATTTTCAGGCGACATAACTGACCCACTGCTAGACAATGCGGCTTGCATCATTTAAAGAAAGAACTGGTTTTGATCGCCAAACTTGCCAACAGCGTCTAAATGATTCCAGAACAAAGTCGATCTAATTTGAAAAAAAAAAAACTTACTTTTATGGCTTTTTAATTATTGTATCTGGACTCAGATTAAAGTTCATAACAGATTTTCAGAAGTTATGAACAAATACACTTTTCAGAAGTACCTATTTCCTAGACTGAAATACAAGGATTATATCAATGATGTCAGAACTAGATGCACGAGTGCACAGAATTACTATTCAATTGAATTACTGAAACTGGATGGAAAATTGAACCTGATATTCAACGGTCAGGCGTTAAGCCGAACAAAATCGCTTAAAAATAGCACAAATTTTATCGCACATAAATCGTTCTACATAAAATACTTTTTACCCTAATATGTCTAAAATTATCTCTCCAAAAAGTTTCGGGTAAAGGCTGACGCAGATTAGAGCGATCCACATCTCAAAGCAAAAACCCTCCTACTTTACTTTAGTATATTTTGTATAAACCATCGAGCTTATGGACAAGCATCGAGTAGTAGATAGTCGCCTAGTGGTAAATACGTGTTGTAAGTCGTGAATTCAAACTCAGGCAGGCGTTTTACTTTGTGTAATTTATTTCCTTACCTCTCTTCTCCTAACGGTAAATTCAAATACCGTGAGGAGGTAACTAGTAACACCTAGTACAAAATATTCGAAGATACGTGACATCTACTTATCCGCAATGGGCCCGCATGTTTATGGTAGTTAACCTTATCCCGCTGACAGAGAGGCCTCACCTGTATCCCAACGCTGGGAACAATATACGTCAAATATGCTACTCTTTCGCAGACATTTTGTTGTTTTTAATTGATAGGCTCTTGCATTTGCCCGCTATCTTATCTGATGTTAACTGATAATTAGGTGAAGATTGGAGCCCGTTTGCCCAGAGGTAAGTATTTAGTCTTGACGTAAAAATCCCCAGGGTATGTAATGTTTGATTATAAGTAAAATTAAATAATGACGATTGATATAATTTTCATTTGTTATAATCATCTATTGTTATAACATCTAATGATATACCACCATTAGATATAATTTCATTTCAGATAAGTTTCAGTGGATAAAACATACACTGGAACTAATGATTAAAAGTTCTAATGTTCATATTGAATAAGATTTGTTTGATCGAATGATTTTTTTATGTAATTATCGAATGTGAATTCCGCTTAAATGAAGGTTTTGACCAAGGAAAGTCGACGAAGCTGAAATTCGAGGGCTCCTATTTCTGTGTGCAGAGTTTAAATGAACCTGACGTGAATAGGATAACGGAAGCTATGTATATATATCTAGCTCCCGTCACCCCATTCGAACCTAACCTATTCGTGGCGTGGTGCCCTAAGTTCCTTACCCAATCCCACTCGCTTTTTGTTCAGCGGTTAGATCAAATGTTAGTAATACAAAATGATAATTAGATCAAAAGAATGTTATACTAAATGAAAATATACTAAACGAACGTTAGAGAAAGTGGTGTCATAATAGTTGATGGATGAAGTAAACGCTATATCATTTGAGCGTTTGAGCTTTCATTTGAGCTTTATCATTAAAGTTTTTGAAAATAGAGCCAATATGTATTCTTATTCCAGCATGCAACGATGGTATCTCCGTATCTCTTACTGTCCGATCATAGAAAAGGCTTGGCGAAATTAAATTGTACCACTTTTCTTCGACATTTTACAATTATTGCGACTTGGTTGTAATGTGCGCTTAGCTTAAAACGGCAGGCTGTTACGTCAGGTTCAAAGGGAGGTACTCGCGCAGGCACCGAACCCGCACTAACGTGTTAATCGATGAGACACATTTCCTGCTGTAAGAGCGCCTTCAACCCAGCTCTAATACACTTTATTTTACACAGGGTTATGTTCACTGGAAGCGACAATGAGTTGAAACAATCGATTTTTCTTTTCTCTTTTTAAATCGAATATTTGAACTACTAATCGGATCGAACTTCGAAGTTAAGTTATACTTGTCGAGGCTAGTGCGTGTATGGGTGACCACCTATTACATACCGAGTTCCCTCCGTGCCTCGGAAAGCATTTTAACCCATTGGTCCTGGCAGTCATTTGATCATCCTTGACACTGTTTAGTGTAGCCGTGAGACACACACTTAGTTTTTGGCATACCTGTCATTTACCTATGAGCTAAATTTTTTTTTTTCTTTACTAATTACGGGCAGTCAAAAAGTTAAAAAATGTGACACCAGTCCTGCCCAGTTACTGGTTTGTGGAGGTCAGATGAGCAGTCGCTCTATGTAAAATACTGGTACTCAGCTACATCCGGTTAGGATAAAAGCCGAATCCAATATAGTTGAGAAAAATCAGGCAGATTGATTGTACTTTAATGCTGATAAAATATGTTGACTCTTTAGTGCGTCCATGTTGTGTCCATAAAAGTACTGTTATAAATTAACCGTTTTTTCACTCTCTAAAATCCAATGAACCGTAACGAGTACTATAATTAAAAGGTTATAATGCTAAAATACTATAAAGTTAAGTAAGTCAAAATATAAAAGGGGTTTTATTTAGCCCAAAGTTAATGACAGTAATTAATTTTAATACGTGCTAGCTTTAACGTCTAATAATCTTGAAATAAGCTTTTCAGGCTTTAAAAAATCGCAAATTGTGATAAACAGAACAAATAAACTTTAAGAAAATGCAAAGAAGTCCGCTAAATCTATTGCGATTACAATGAAAAATAGTCCAAAATCTAAAGTACGGTTTTAATGTGAAATCTGTATGTATTCAATGAAATGTATGTGAAAACGTTATGTTTTATCTTTTTTGTGAGCTTTGAAAAGATAAATGGAAGTGAGCAATGCATTAGAAATATTCCACGCTTAAATGTGTAGCGATGCAAAAACGTTGATACGATTTTCAATTTGTTTAAAAATATTACTGTGAGTGGTATTTTTTATTTTCTTTTCAATGAGTTATATGAATCAGATGTCTGATATAAGGTACACGACAGAATATTGTTGATTATTTCGTATTTTATTTAGTTAGTTAGTAGTATAAACGCGGAACTAAGCACTAAAAATATTTTTAAGACGCCATTTATTTTTGCTGGCAAAATAATTTTAATATTTCAATTTAGATATTCGAAAAGAATGACCCAGAAGTGGCAGTATCGAATTTGAACACGTAGCAGGACCCTGTCAACCTTCTTTATGTGATATCTTACATAGCACATTGTCTGGCCCACTGCACTGGAATCTGCTGAATCAAGCTGAAACTGGCCAACTTCTAAATTCATCCACACATTAGTAACATTTTATTAGAAAACCAAAGTAGGTCATCATCTACAAATCATTCGAGGATATATAATCAGATAATAAACTTGAAAACCAAACGGTCAATCAAGAAGGAATCTGACCATATGGTTTAAAAAATGCGAAATATTTAAAATGAAGAAGTAGAAAAGAACGTAGCTTGAGTTGAATTTCTAAGAGAGAAAAATATTATTTTTGAAAGCAAAGCCACTTCCAGTCTCTCTAAACCCGCGCCTGCCCCATTTCTCGCACACCACTCAATCTTGCACCCTATCCCCCAACAATAAAGGTCAACTATAAAGTTGGAGCGTTGTTTGATGAAGTTCAGCCGGCGAGGAGACGCTTTCCTCTAGAATGTATGACATTGGAATGAGCATACTTTTTGTGTTATGTGATGGATGTCTCGCGTCTTTATGAACTTGTCTTGTCTTGTCTTGTGTTATATTGGAATTGAATTTGTGTTGAATTGGATGGGGAGGTTTTGTATTATGTTAGTTTTATTTATATTCTATGTTATCAAGTTAACCCAAATAGAAAAATCTAGCGCAGTTTCTTTCCACAAACTGTTTTCTAGCTCTCGTTGGTCTAGATGATAATGTTGTTGGTCTATAATGATGTATGTACAAATATAAGGGAAACTTAATTTCAAAACAATATAACATTATGTGTCCCCCAGCTAACTGCTAGCAAGCGCTACGGCTGAGCAAAATAGCCTCGGTTCGGTTCCCGGTTCTGGCGAAGCGTTAGTGGGTGTGTTACTCAATACCAGCCCGGAGTCTGATTTGTGTTTTTTTTTTTGTTAGTGGCTTCTCGCTGTTCAACCTATAAGGTTGTCGACTGCTTAACCGGGCTTGCCTGTGGTGGCCTTAATATAATATTAAAGCCTCCAGGCAGGGCTTATAAAAAACTTACAAACTAAGCGACTACACGCTAAGGGCACCTACTGTGGGGTACGGGCCTCGGCTTAGGGCGTCGCTGGGCGGAGGACAGCTAGGGACAGACTCTGATTTGTGTCTGGTTGAAATGCAATTTAAATGGGTTTTTAAACAGACGATAATAATGTATGTTTACTACAGGATACACAATTCCTTTTAAGGCCCCCACAAGCCGTCAATCAAGACCAAGTTAAAAAATAAACAAAGTAAGAACCTTAATAAAGTTTTGTGTTGTTTTTCCTCAATTGAAATATTACCGTTGATGTGAAAATAATTGGATTTGCAACTCTATTAAAAATACTTTATATAATCGTAAATTATTTTCTATTACCGGAATGGCGGTAATATATTTTAATAATTACGGTCCAGGCTTTTTCTAACAAAATTTGCTCAAAAAGATTTGCCTTACTTTTTAAAGAACATTGAGCGATGTTTTTAACGAAACTGAGCTTACATAGTCAATTGCCAAATAGGCACAATCTGAAAATTCGACGCGTCAAATATGCGAGAACACGTATTTCTTAAAAAATAATCTGCCCTGTCCCACTACAGTCTCCCCCATAGCCTTCCACTCTTCCCGGTATGTTGCCTTTTCCAAGCAATCAGCCATGAATGCCTCAAGTCGCCATGCCAGCATTTTCTAGGCCTTCTTTGGCAACGACGCCGTCCTCTAACTCCAATAACGTAACGACTGTGGCCATCTGTCCTGATCCATTCTACATAATATACGTATGCCAAACCCTTTTAATAGGTTTTAGTTACTTCACAGATACAATAGAATGATTTCTAGAAAAGCTCGGTATCGCGTCGTTGGTGCATACACGTTGAGCCCATCTTTGGGAGCCTTAACGCTCTACACACCGTCCCGCTTCTAATCCGAAACAAATATTTACCCATCAAACTATCACCACAAATCCGACCAAAAGATTCTGCGATAAACTGGTCCTTACGCTTAAAATCCTTGTAGCTTAAAGACCACTTCTTAAACAACATAGATACTATATGGATACCCAACAATAAACTTTCGGGGCCATTGTATATTGTGAGTATCCACCCAAACCTTCACTGCCCCTGCCTGACAGATAAGCAACATGAACATATTTCATTATAACAGGGGCTCGCAACATTTCCATACGACTATCCATTCCTGAGTCCTCAAATCAATATCGTTCGGAAATCGGGAGAGATCTGGTCCATTGGGATTTATAATATAATATCATTCAATAAGACCCGGCCCTGCGCTTGGAGATATTTTCCTCATTCCCTTTGCTATCGCCATTACTCTGGCCATATTTCTGCTTATAGCTGCAGTTATGTTCGTAAATACGTAGGAGAATGGCATAGCTATATTGCTAGTGATCATATCCTACAATGTTTTATCAGTGTAAATAAAAATCAATTGCCGCATGTGTGAAACATCGTTACTTGAGAATAACTCGACTTATTCCGCATCAAGGTTTGTATGACCTGATTTATTTAAGATAATTAGTAAATTGCCCCCAAGAAAAGCCGGATCATCATTAGCAAATATAGAAAAAATTAAAATCCGCCTGAATGAATTTGGATAAAACTTGGCGTATGGGTTGATCATTTTTTGGATTAGGTCAATGAATTTTACACACCTAGTTATTAGTTAGTAATTAATTTTCAACATACCAGAGGGTGGAACCGCTGGCAAAAGCTATGTAGCTCATCATAAAAGGCTCAGAAAAGAAAATGGCATACTTTAGCAAGCGTGTCAGTAATTACTCCGTAACCCTGGGAGACTGAGATCGAACTAATGACAATTTAACATCAAACGCTGCCAAGGTCAGGCCAATGTCGATCATCGTTAGGAGCAAATTGGAATACATGGAACCGTAAGATATAACGTAGGAAAACCTTCCGTAGATACTATTTATGAAGAAAATGGTGATGGGCTAAACAAGAAGAAAGAAAAAGTATCTATTGTCACAGAACTGATATACAATCAAATAATAACCTTAAAACGAAAATAAGGCAATTTTTTATAAGTCGCATGCAAGATGCCGAAGATTTCTATAACGCATATCATAGAAGCTGCATTAGATTAGAGGTGTGGATGTCCCAGAATGCTCTGTATCGACCGAGGGAACTTTTATGATATAGAAAAAGGCACTAGAAATGATGCTCAAACAAAACTGGACCTAAAGACATCCAGGAAAAACAGCAACAACAGGAATAATTTACTCCCATTCCTTCGACCACAAACTTTAACTATCCAGGATGATAAAGTTTTACAAACAGCATTCTCTGAACACGATAGCAACGGAAATTAAAAATGCACATCGACAATACGGGACCACAGCGTAGAAAATGTAAATGTATTACTTTGAACACTTTAGCTGTGCGCCAACGACTTTTGAATACAGTTTATTTGTATACCGGCTTTCACCGCCCACACCGACACCGGCCTTGTTGTAAGCGTGTTTAGAAGTTATGCTCAACTCGTAAAAGCTATTATCTGTTACATTATGGTGGGATGAATTTGACAGGAGCCCTTACTATTGGTTTAACGTACATAATTCGATCATTTGATTACGATATTTTTTATTAATCTTTTCACTAAGATATCTATGAAAGGGTGAAGATTAGGCATAAAAAATACTGTAAGGTTGTTGAACTGCCAGGGTTGCGGGATTTGTTCGAACACCGCGGCCCTGGAACGCAAAGGGCTTTAAAAGGAACACAGATGGGTTTTAGTCAGTAAGAGTCTGACACGCCCTTCCGCTCCACCCAGAGCGGAAGAAGTCATTTGACGGTTTCCCATCCTTAAAAAAAAAATGGCACAGGCAAGTCGAGCAAGTAATCGATTTATTATTATTTTCAAAGATCTTTTTCATATCTAGATCCAGAAGTTACAATATAGTTTCTTTCTGTCTCTTTACACTGTTTCTACGTTTCTTTCTATATTAACTGCTCCGTTGGTCTCGTGGTTGCAAGCGTGACTGCCGAGCGTGGAGTCTTGGGTTCGATTCCCAGGTCGGGCAAAAACTGTCATTGGGCTTTTCCAATAGGAATTTCTTAGTGACAGCCCGGAGTTTGGAAGTTGTTGGTGTGGCACCCCCGTGCCTCGGAAAGCACGTTAAGACATTGGTCCTGCGCCAGATCTCCCTCTAGTCGTGTCGGGTTGCCGACTCATCGGAATATGAGAGTGATGGAAGAGGGAGTGCACCTGAGTGGTTACGCACACACTTGTGCACTATAATATGTCCCGCGCCGATGGCTAGGCTCCGTTCAGAGTGGCCGCCATGGCCGAAATCAGTCAAAAGGACTATAAACGTTTCTTATCCCACTCTTCTGTCGCAGGTCTGCTGGAAAAAATTCTATGAAGTATGTAGTACCTTTTTGCCCTTTTTTCTGTATAAAATTTTCTTATTTAAGTATATTGTGTGTACATAAATAAATAAGAAATCTGACACCAGTCTTGCCATGGGTGACTGTGTTACCCAGTAACGGTGACTGTGTTACTCAGTAACGATGACTGTGTTATCCAGTAACGGTGACTGTGTTACCCAGTTAGATGACTGTGTTACCCAGTAACGGTGACTGTGTTACCCAGTAACGGTAACTGTGTTACCCAATAACTGGGTAGTTGAAGTCAGAGAGGCAGTCGCTTCATGTAAAATACTGGTACTTAGACTAGAAGCAACATACATAGTTAAATTAGGCAGATTAGTTGGTATGAGTTACAATAAAATCCAGTAGGCATTTAAATCATGTACCGTTCTCAGATTAATGTCATATAAAACAGTTCTACACTTCGAAAGATTTAGATTTTAATAAATTATACGTAAGCGTAGGCAGAAAAGGCCAGTTTTCCGTTCACAAATATATTTTTCGGGATAAGTTATGTATTGCTAGGCATTTTATTCCGACCCTGATATGTCTAGGAATGAGATTTTTGTACAAACTGACGCCTTTGACATGAGGAACAGATATCCATACTTAATATAATAATAATAAGTACTAGTACTTACTACTTAGTACTAGAGCAGTCCTCGATACGGCTCGGATTGTGAGGAGGTTCCTTTCTCTGGAGCCCTAACCACCGGTAGCTTGGACCTTGCTCACGACACCGGCGTACTACTACTTTTATATTTTTAAATGTTGTTTTTAAGCAATATTTAAAAATGTAAATTAGTGTGTAAGGAAAATAACCGACCGAGTCACTCTGACTGGTTGCTTGTTACCTCTTCACGTATTAAAGGGCTGAACAGATTTTGATGAAACTTGACACACGTGTAAACACCGTATCCTGGAATAGAATTTTTTTTTTTGATAATTTTATACTTTCACGCGGGTGAAGTCGCTTGCAGATGCGAGTTTTTCATACATATGTCACACATTTTTCAACATCCATATCCCAAACGCCTGGAAAAACACGCTTAAGGTGGAAAAAGGCAATGAATCAAAAATATTCATACCACGATGATATTTATTTGATCCCCGTGACTGTGGGGAACGGAGGGGAAGTACCCCTACGCTCCCCTATAAGTGGGCACTTGTGAGGTGTACCGTAAGGTGATATAATAATGTCATGGTAAACAGATCCTTCTCATGTTGATATTCTGGAAAAATATGCCAGGAAAGGTTTTGCTCTACGAAAAGTAGGTGTCGATTTATGAATGATCATAATAAAGTTGTTTAAAATTATTTTAAGATAAAGATCTTAGTTAAAGTTTCTAGAATGAAAATTGACAAAAAATGATTGTGAAAATATTCTGTTAAACAAACATTTTTGACGTGACAACGTCTAATAAATCGATGAACGCCGGCTGCACGCACGAAAAAGGATGACTCATTGTAACGTTATGCTCTTTGTAACGTTACGATCATTTCAACAATGTTTTGTTATGACGTTGTCACGTTAAACTATCGTCCGTAAACCGACTTTACAGACAACCAATATTTTCCTGTTGTCTCATCTTCCTGTCCTATCCTATGTTACTCGGGGTCGGCGCTAAACATTTTTTTCTTAAAATTTTTTGTTGTCAAACCGTCTCGCTGCTGTCACTCGGGGTTTCTTTCATAAAACTCATCAAGCAATCCATCCATCTTTTCTATGAATTCCCTCTCCACATTTATAACCACCAACATCCACACTTTTAGCTGTTCTGATAGATCAAATGATTTTTCAATAGTCAATGGTATCTCGAGATTAACGTTTAAGTCACTCGTCCATTAATCACCCACATATTGTTTAGAAAAACATAACCCAAGTTCCTCTAATTCAATAACTCATCAATAAAAACCATAAATTCCCTCATTCCACTAGTAAGGAACCGTAACTTCCGAAGTTCCAATTTACAAGTAACGCTTACGACTTGGATACAATAATAGCGAAATATGTCGACTTGCCAACTTTTGGGTGACGTCACAATATACTTGAGTTACTTCTCTAATGGCAATCACGCCTTCATCCCAAATGGGTGGGCTGAAAACGTAGCTCATCATTCTAGGAAACTATAAATAGGTAGGTAACATTTAGTAAAGGTGTTTTGGATTGATAATTATAACGTGAACGGTTATAGTTAGTCTGATACCACAACCACTACAAACTTTGTGCTTCTACGAAATAACACAAATAGTAGAAACCCTATTCTTAACGACTAGTGATAGTTCTAGCCCTGATTTCTGAATCAAGACAGAGTCAGAGTGAACGGGCTTCTTCTGGTTAAGCTCATTCCATGGTCAACTTTGTCTCTGTCATCTCTGACCTAGACTAGAGTCAAGAGCAAACCCATATCAAAAACAGTATTTAGGGACTGCTGATAGAAATGAAAACTAAGCGAAAGCTAAAGCGTTCGGTGACGATGACGCGAGTTCCAAGATTTTTGTTCACCCAAAAAGTACACATATATACACAGTATACATATAGCTCATGGAAAGCGTTCGGTGACTTTTGTTTACCCAAAAAGTACTCAACGCGCCTAAAGAAGTTTATACTTCAAAAAAATAGAATCTGAAGTTAAGTAGTTGTCAAACTCTAGTTTAGCCTGAAAACCCGTTAATAGAGGGGTTGACTCTTTCTTTATCACAAATATTGTAGTGGTATTGTAGTTAAACGGAATTCATCTGCCTAGCCTTTTCTCAACTATATTGGGGTCGGCTTCCAGTCAAACCACATTCAGCTGAATACAAGTATTTTACGTGAAGCGGCTGCCTACCAATTCTCCACAACCCATTAACTGGGTAAACACGGTAGTTATTGACAAGACTGGAGTCTTTTATTGTATATGGATGTATATGGATTTACTGGCTTCAGACATTCCGTAACGATTGCCAAAGATCTACAAATGACGATTATCTTAACGTGCTCTCCGAGGCACGGAGGAAAGTCGGAATGTTAAGATGGACATCTATCCACAGGACAACCTTGGCAAACGTTGCTTAACCTTGATCGGCCCATGCGGCTGTCATTCTTTAGCCACGAGCTCCTATAGAGTTTTACGGAATTAATAATATTAATTCCATTATACATACTTCCGTTAAACGGAATTAATAATTAAAAAACGGAATTAATAATATTAAAACTCGTTTTTCTTTTAAATGATTATCTTCTGTGTCAACGTGACAGACTGACAACCATAACCAATTTTCCAAGCGTAGTGACAATTACAAATTCCCTCGCGACCATTTTATTTAACGGCCTATGAAAGAGTTCTATGTTCAACAGAAGACATTTACGGGCTGATAAGATGAAAATTCATCAGTAATTCAATTAAGACAAATAATTAAGCTTATCGCGAGAGGGTGTCTGTATTAATTGCTATCATTTTCCGGGATGGACGTGTCTGTTAATTTTAGGAAGTCCTCTCTGTGAATCGAATGGACACCCCACCGATATAACGTTATTGTAATAACCATCAGGAATACTGGTATAATAAGCAAACGGCTATCTATGTTGCCGATGAGCGTCGTTGGATTATAAGAAAGTGTAGGTTCTAATCAAATCAAAAGTCATTTATTCAAATTAGGCTGAGTGCCAGCAATTTTTGAACGTCAAAGTTTACATAAAGACATTCGCCCAAAACGCCCGCCCGTCACCACTTCCTAGTGTTATTGCTGGGAAGAAGTGGCGCAACAAACTCCCCAGAAATCTATGTTGCCGATGAGCGTCGTTGGATTATAAGAAAGTGTGACTAAGTTCTAATCAAATCAAATCAAATCAAATCAAAAGTCATTTATTCAAATTAGGCTGAGTGCCAGCACTTTTTAAACGTCAAAGTTTACATAAAGACAGTCGCCCAAAACGCCCGCCCGTCACCACTTCCTAGTGTTATTGCTGGGAAGTAGTGGCGCAACAAACTCCCCAGCAATCTATGTTGCCGATGAGCGTCGTTGGATTATAAGAAATTGTGACTAAGTTCTAATCAAATCAAATCAAAAGTCATTTATTCAAATTAGGCTGAGTGCCAGCACTTTTTAAACGTCAAAGTTTACATAAAGACAGTCGCCCAAAACGCCCGCCCGTCACCACTTCCTAGTGTTATTGCTGGGAAGTAGTGGCGCAACAAACTCCCCAGCAATCTATGTTGCCGATGAGCGTCGTTGGATTATAAGAAAGTGTGACTAAGTTCTAATCAAATCAAATCAAAAGTCATTTATTTAAATTAGGCTGAGTGCCAGCACTTTTTGAACGTCAAAGTTTACATAAAGACAGTTGCCCAAAACGCCCGCCCGTCACCACTTCCTGGTGTTATAGCTGGGAAGAAGAAGTGGCGCAACAAACTCCCCTGCAATACATCTGTTTGTTAAGTTCTATAAACGATTGTGTTGGTACAAACATGCAGGCTGTTGATTGAACAGCGTTTGAGCCGAATGGTGCTAGCGTAGGCGTCATATTGCTGAGCGAGCGCCGTCAGCTAGGACTGGTCATGTCTCAGAAACCACGGTTTATTTCATTATTTGTTCCTTGAATTGTTGTTTTTTTTTTACTTCGGACGCTTAATCGTGCAAGTCTTTCTACATCGTTCTCACATATATGGATGTTTGTATAATTTTCACACGAATGATGTAACCATGACATTGTAAAAAACATTGATTTAAAAGAGTGTCTGTGGAGTTTCTTGCACGTTCTTCTCCATAGAGATCTGCTTTGGAACGTGTAATTAGCTTCATGTCATCGGACAGACCGACCTTAACTATTAAAAAGTGCCTGTAATGATTTAATTGAAAAGAAATGGTTTAAGTTTTTTTTTTGAGTTTTGACCATACAAAGAAAACTTCATGTGTATTGTAATTGGATATTTTCAAATTCTACTGCCACGGGGCGTGCGTTTTGGTCCGGGATTCAAGATCTGAATCTTTTCTCTGAGACTTATCGAGTGGAACATTGCCTCAATGTATTTCTGGTGGTCGCCACTGTTCCTTCTGGCTTTCAGAAGTTATAGATCTTAGGTTAGGATAGACTTGCTAATACTCCAGCCGGGGATTACGGAAGTCGCATACGTTCCCGCGATCCCCGACGTGTAGGTGGGAGATGGAACACCAGGGTGGTTTTAGTCAGTAAGAGTCTGACAGACGCCTGCCCCAGGGCGGAGGACATTAATAAGGATTTCCCCCCGTTATACAAAAAAAAAAGACTTGCTAATACTACCTCAGCCTTGTCTCTTTTACCAACAAGTGAACATATGAAATAGTGGTTCTTTCAAAAACCATCGGCTGTAATACAACTTAAATGGCTATACAAACAATGAAGAAAAATATGATACCATTAACAAGAAAATCCATGAATATGTGTCACGGAAGATATGTATAAAACCAAAAGAAAAACATCCGTTTAAGAAACAGTAAAATAAACGTATCAAACAGCGATTATTCTAAATGCAAAATCGATTTGCTTCCTTATCGATACACGAAAAACGAGAAGTTGCGAGTATTTCTAGTTTATTTCGAGACGAAGCAAAGATCTGTCTGTGAAGATAAACAGCGTCACTTTTGAGTAACGACTCTTTAACTAGACTTCTGAACGGTCCGATTCGGTTTTATAAAGTATAACTTGTTTATTTGTAGAAATAGGGATATTTTTTTAGGCTAAGTATCGTTGTTGGCTGGGTTTATCAATGCAACCCACGTTATAAGACAGTTAAAATTTCTTGTGAATAACCATCACCCATATGGTCAAAATGTTTCGGGAATATAATAATAATAACAACATAATATGTATCTTTATAATAATATCTTGTGACAACTCACACACGGTCATCCGATCCCAAACTAGGCAGAGCCTGTGCTATCTATGGCAGCCAGACAACTGATAAACATACTTATAAATATATATCTAAATAGATACATACATATTATAGACAAATTACACACAGACACAGAAAAGATGATCATGCTCATCACACAAAGATTTGTCCTGAGTGAGAATCGAACCCACAACCTCCGATTTAGCAGTTAGGGTCACTAATCACTCGACCAACAGGTCAGTCAGAATACTTTAATTGTGCGGATTACTAAGGAGTGGAATTCCCTGCTCGAGTCTGTGTTCCGAGAGCTAATATCTAGTGATATTTAAGTTAAGATTGAATGAGTTACTTTCAGCCAAGTTACCTTTAGCGTCAAGTAAATTATCGCATACTAAAAGTTATGATAGGGCAGGTCTAGCGCGATAACCACCAGCATTGTTGAATCACTTCATCTTGAGGATATTGTAGACTATGAATGTAGAATTGTTAAAAAATCAACACTTTGGGTACGGTACCCTAAAAAGAACTTTGTAAATGCAGTTTGATTTTAGCACTTCAACAACCGTTATACGGGTCTTATACAATGGCAAAGAAAAGTACGGCTTTTACTATTAAAGCCACACGTAAAATCAAATCACTTGTAGCAACCAAAACATTATTAATAAGTCAACACAATTGCCGAAATACTTTCTTGATCATTTTATACATTTCCAAAAGCACTAAATAAATTAGAGAATTTTCTATTGGTTTTCCAGACTTAAACATACTGGTTGAATACTTATTTTATCAGAATAAGTACGTGAGAGATATTTAGGTGATCCATCTTCTAACTCTGACTTAGATATGGATAGCTTTTCGATGTAAAAGGCGCTGTCAGGATTTTTATTGTAATTTGTAGGCGTAAGCTTTTGATGTAAATGCGATTTGTAAAGTGTGGGATAAACAGATTTTTCTGGCAAAGAAATTAAATCGAGCAACACTTTTGAAAAAAAAAATGCTATCTTATTTTTCTTTTATTTTTGCTATTTCAAAGTCAAAACGTTTATTTCAATTAGGCCATTAAACGGCACTTTTGAACGTCATCATTTACAGTTCAGTAAAATAATAATATTACATTAATAAAGTGACTCTACTGTCCATTCAGAAAGGTAGATTCTTATGGAGAAGAACGGACAAGAAACTCCATAGTTACTCTTTTCAAATAATGATTTTACAAAATTTGTTATACAAAAATGAATTTAATATTATGTGAGGACGATGCACCCAGAGTATGCTACTTATAAGAACAAAGTATTACCAGCAGAGGTAAACTTATTCATTTTCTAAAGAAATTTAGGTAAATGGTACTCACATATTTACAGATAATCTTAATAACCATTAATTAAACAGAAAATAAAAGCACAAAAAAGAAACAGTATATCTATAAAGTTATTCATAAATCAACCAGTTGGATTTTGTCTACACCTTTGATTGTCCTATGGAGCAGGACCAACATGACCAGCAAAATTAATTCACAAAAGTGATGTACAATCACACATACAAAAACTAAATCACGACAATACATATATCTGATTGACATCTACTAGATGTGAATTTAACATCATAAAATATAACAATCAACATTTAAAATAAGCCAATTAATATAATTTAAAATTGTTCAAATTGTTTGCTAAAAATTGTTTTTTGACAGTTTGTAGATAACTTAAATGAAAATTACTATACAATTAAATCTCTAAGTTTGAGCAACAGAACTAGCAAAGACATCTATTTCGACCACGAAGAGAGTTGGCAAGAGAAATAATGCGGAATATGGGTGAAAAATTACCTAAATTAGTTCGACTGTGAGGTGGGACTTAGCCCTTAGTGTTACACCATAAACTCAAGCCACGTGACATGCTGTCAACGATAGCGTGGTGAATGCGATTATCAAAACGACAAAAATTTATCGAAATGTCACATGATCAATCTTTTATATTTTGGAATTTCAACAATCTCCAATATTCACTTTATCTAGAACTTCATGTTTTTAAAATAATATTTTTTAAAATATGACACAATTTTGATTATTTAGCTCTCTTTTAGGTTTTTATACCCTGTTTTAAATTTATTCAAGTGAATTTTTTGGATGAAAGTACGAGTATACCAAAAATATCTCGCTACTTATCGCCTTAACTTCCACTTCTTCACGAATTTGTCTTAAAAATTAACAGAGGCCCTACTATGAAGTCTTAAAACGATCATAATTCCGCTCTAAGAGGGGGACGGAGCTGTACATAGCGAAAACCACTATCCCTTTTACATCATTGGAATTGGATGGCATTAGCACGTCATAGTAGGGCTGCAGCTCACGTTCTCCCTACACGTTTCCTTTGCTATCTGCCCCAGTATCCGAAGATTTAATATGTTTCGGATGGGCAGAGCGCCAGCCAGTAACAATTGTACGTGCGTTACAGCAACCGCGTTATACTATCATGTTCCACTTAAATTCTTCAACGTGTAGGTCGAGTTTTAAAAAGGCATTTTCGGAGAATATTTTCTTGACTTTCCGTTCTTCCAGGAAATGTTAAATTGAATCTAGATTTTTTCAACTGAACTCAGACGTTTGAGTTAAGGTAGACATAATTTTATGCTATTTTACTCTATTCATGACACTGATAAGTTCTTTATTTGCATTTGTGAAGTTATCAAATTGTGAAGTAGCAAGTACCCAAACGTTAAGTATATACAATTTCAACATTCTGACCTCGACGACAAATCCCCGCTGCGCGAGCCTCGTCGGCATGACGGGAGTTAAGTTCGCTCGCTTCACTCGCTCATTCTAGCTCCCGTCATACTTTCGAACCTAACCTATCCGTGTCGGGAAGCTCTAAGCTTCCTGTGCCCTATATCCCGCTACTTGGCTAGATAAGAGAATCCGATAAATTGTATGATATATACGATGATTGCTGATGATGCCAACATGTCGTTAGTTTGTTTATGTTGGTTTACAATTCTTCGGAATGACTTCGAAAGATTATATATAGGCTATGAAATTTTGATGCGTAAAAAAGCATTTTATTATAAAAATATTTTATAATCTTACGGAGTTTGCCATTTTCCGGTGACATATACGTAAATAGAGGATATATGTATGTTTTTATGTTTATTTCTTTGGCACTCCCCGTAACTTTAACAGCATAAATACTACAAGGATTTCCCAAACTTTCCCCAAAAAACTCATTCCAACAGCTTAAAATTCGTATTGTAAAACTGTCGATAAAATTTCACAAATAGACCATGATGGTCACTTCGGCCACTAATTGCGGCTCTGTCGGACGTGACGCGACCAGCGTTCCGAGGATAGTTTTATGACGTGCGACTGCTGGCCAGTGACGGTGGCAAAAAGTACAAATTGTGGTGGCAGCTGTGAATTGTGGCAACAGCTACTAATTGTGCGCGTTAAATGATAAAGTGGCTTTTGTTTTCTTATTGTTGTTATGTGTGCGATGTTCTGTTGTTTATTTTGTTATTCTGTATGAGGATACCCGTTGATGGTTTACCACATTTGATTGATTGGGTTAATGGGTGTTAAGTACTTTATTTATTTTTTGTAGTGGGCATGTTTTTGAGATCACGCGATCGCTATCCAATCGCTAGTCATGCTGAAATTAAATTAAGTGTTCTCTTTAAAATAAGGATGAAAGAATATATCAATTTGTGCTTCGAAACTCAGGGTTTTTTTTTATCCGTAGTTAACCAAATTATGGGTGTACCTAAATTTCGTTAATGTGCCTTTTTCGATCAATATGTAGCCTAATCAATGGATAACAAAAATAGTTCAATTAGTTAAAAACTACAAGGTGATGCTTAAAATTGATAAAAAAACTAATTTTAAATAAATTTTGAACACAATGAAATTGTAACTATGTTTTGTTGATTACGGATCAAAATACTCGCCCTTAGACCATTAAAATAATTCTGAAAAATAATTGTCTCTTGTAATTACCCACTCTCTGCTAAAAGCCAGATCATAAAGAAACTGTTGTGTAACGTGTAAGATCGCGTTCTGCCTCCTTAAGTTTCATAATATTCATAATATAAGAGCCCAAACTGTTGAATAAATTCATGAAAATCAAAGTAAATTGAGCGCGAGGGAAGTCGCGGGTTAGCAATAAATTAACATGTGCCGCGAATATCTTGCCTCTAGTTATTTAAATTAAACTTGATGGCGATGCTTGGATGCACAGAGTAGAAGTTATTTTTGCTTGAATTCGTGTATAACACTAGGAAGTGGTGACGGGCGGGCGCTTTGGGGACTGTCTTTATGTAGAAATTTGATGTTCAAAAAGTGCTGGCACTCAGCCTTATTTGAATAAATGACTTTTGATTTTGATTTTGTAGGCTGTGTTTATAGCGTTTTTACTGAGAATACGGGGTGGATTTTTGAGACGGACGGAAATTTTTTGGCGATTTCTGTAATTTCTAATAAGCAAATCTTAAATGGTCCGTAAGATCCTGGTTCCAGTCTGTTCCACATTTACTTCGGAGACTTTGACGATATGGCGTAGCATTATGGTGTGTTCCTGGCGTCTCTGAGAGAATAACATTCTTGTGGAAATGGGCGAGTTTTGATCAATCTTAAATTGCTTCAACTACGCCTTAATTGAGGATTTAACAAAAAAAACTGACTTTTCCAGAATAACTCCGATAAAACTGATCTTATCCATACGAATTTTATAAATGCGTAAATAGATCTATCTGTCTGTTGGTTTGTTACATCTTCACATCCAAACGGCTGAAATAATTTGGATGAAACTTAGCATATAGGTAGACCATATCCTGGATCTTGATCCAAGACATGGTCATGGCAATGGTATGGTGTGAAAAAACCGAGAGTATGTAAACAAAGCGAGAGTATGTTTGCTTGGTATAATTTTCGATTTAACTCGAGTGAAACCGTTAGCAGAAGCAAGTATTAAATTAATTATTTTATCATTCCTCTCCATAAGATGACACTTGCCACAATAATTCAACTAAACTTTCCACCGTAATCACAAACCGATGCCAGTGTAACAGCACGTTACTAATGTGTGTACGAACTCTAAAGTTTCAGCTTGTTTCAGCATTTTCCAGCGCAGCGGTTCCGACAATGCGCTTCGTTTGATATCGCGCGTGACGAGGGTTGACGGGCAGCAGGTGTCTGTGCCTGGGTGGTCTGGTAGCCCAGTGGTGGCGGCACTGACTTGTGTGTAGGTCGTGAGTTCGAATTAAGGTAGGCACTTTTATTTGTGTCTTTTATTGCATTGGTTATGCTCTCAAAATATCATCATCTGCCTAGCTTTTTCCCAACTATATTGGGGTCGGCTCCCAGTCAAACCGGATTCAGCTGAATACCAGCATTTTACGTGGAGCGGCTGCCTACCAGACCTCCACAGCCCATTGATTAGGTAACACGGTACTTTTTGGCAAGACTGAAGGCAGATTTGCTCTTAAAATATATTGAATTAATTTAATTTAATTACCTTATAGAAATTAAATATCTCCTTCTGTTAAGAGTAAACAGTAAAGTCGAAACCATTTGGCACTGTATTAACAATTATAAAAATAATTACATTGTTAGCTCACCTTAAAATAGATACATACACATACGCTGGGCAATAAAAAATAAGAATTGATTACAAGGCTGAAGATAAATATCGTGAGGTCATCAGCATGTGATAGAAACAAAAATACAATGACATGTGTCATCCACTAACTGCACTGGGCCCGTTTGGTTGACAATGGCTTACTGCCTCTCACACACTGGCCTGTGGAACAGCACCCGCAGTGGGAAAATTATTGTCTGAAGGACTGGAGCCGGTCTCTTCTGTAAACATCTCACCGTGAATACTTAGTTGAAGTGAGATGAAGTGATCTGTCATTCTAATTTGATTGTATGGATTGACAACTCACTTCATTGTTTACTTCACCTAAGTGTTTATAGAGTCGCACCGCTGGTACACTTACGTTTCTGACACGACTGCTACTGAACTTCATTCTCTTTGAATATAAGATTCGTTTGTCAGCAAAATGTTTGTGAAAGGATAAAATTTTATGAAAATGCGAGAGGTTGGAGTGATAAAATTTTATATTGGTTTTTGCGTGGAGGCAGTTTTACATTTCTGTTTTCGTTTAGTGGCTTTGCATTCCAATTTCGGCGAAAGTCACTATCATCAACGTACAGTGCATGGTCGATAATATGAAACATCGACCGTTAGAAAGAGACTGACGTACTAAACGGCACGTTTTGTCCAACGTTCGTACGAACCGTTAAAATTCAAGTCTCCATAACATCTCAGCGGATTAAAGGTATTATAATTAAAGGTATTTTTGATATCTTGCGGCTACAATGCGATTGCGAACGCGGCTTTTTTTTTTTTTTTTTTTAAGGATGGGAAATCATCAAATGACTTCTTCCGGTCTGGGTGGAGCGGAAGGGCGTGTCAGACTCTTACTGACTAAAACCCATCCGTGTTCCTTCTAAAGCCCTATGCGTTCCAGGGTCGCGGTGACTCTTTCGAACAAATTCCGCAACTGCGAACGCTGCTTAAAGAACGAATATTGCCCCCGTGGTGTGACGGAAATAACGCTGTATCAAGACAAATATTTCAAAAACTCAGTATTCGATCCATACATCGAACTGCGTAACTAGATTTTACATAAGTAAAACCATTCTACCTTCTAGTCCCTCCACTGACCGCAAAGTATCAACTCAAAACCTTCCCTGGCCATTCCTAAAGATCATAGTGCCTAGAATTCCAGATGAAATAGGATATCTTCTAATCTACTTCCCAAATTATTGGATCCTAAACCTTCCCTCCTCGTGTATCTAAATCTACTTTATGACCTTGGTTTACCTTCTAAATCCCAATACGTGGATCCCGAAGTTCTCAGGTAGGGGTGTGTATGAAGAAAGTTTCGGTGTGTGGATTTTAATCTGATTTGTTGGCTTTCTTTGAAGGTTTATAGTTTCGGGTCGGAGATACAGGTGTGAGTGGGGTTCCAGTGTTAACAGGTAGCGTATGTGCGTGTTGGTATCTCGTTTAACCTATTTTGGTTGTCTATGAGCAAAATCGCGAGTAAAACCGTGATAAAGTCAAAGTCAATTCATTTATTTCAACTAGACCATTAAAGGGCACTTTCTAGCGTCAAATTTACAGTTTGAAATTAAAATATTAGTGACTAGTTGTCCATTCGCAAAAAATAGATTCTTATGGAGAAGAACGGACAAGAAACTCCATAGTTACTCTTTTCAAATATAAGTTTTACAATATTTTGTTATATAAACATTGATCAATTGATTATATTATTGTGAGCACAATGCAACCAACATTACACTAATTTACATACACACTATTATACAAAGCACTGGAACGCGAGGACTGATACAAGGAAAGTGAGGCCTATGCAGCTGATCATGGGCTGGTCTATAATGTGAAAAAGAGTCAGTGTATGGTTTTTCAGGGTGGGCATAGAAAAGTAACAGCAATGCCTTCCATACAACTAAATGGGGTTATTTTAGAAAGAGTGGGAACATTTAAATACTTAGGCCATTTGGTGACGTCTACCCTGAACGACGAGGCTGATATAGAACGGGAGCGGAGGGCGCTGTCGGTCAGAGCGAACATGGTTATCCGCAGGTTTGCGCGATGCTCAGCTGAGGTGAAAGCAACGCTTTTTAGAGCCTATTGCACCACGTTGTACACGTGCAGCCTGTGGACTGACTACACGCAGAAATCGTACAGCGCCCTTCGTGTCCAGTTCAATAACGCGTTCAGGATGATGTTGGGGCTCCCCCGCTATTGCAGCGCGTCAGCAATGTTTGCGGAGGCGCGCGTGGATTGTTTCCACACAACGATGCGTAAGAGATGCGCGTCGCTGGTGCGGCGGGTGCGGGGGAGTGCGAACAGCATGCTGGCCACGCTCGCGGACCGTTTGGATTGCTCCATCATTGTGCACTGTTGTGGGCGACACATATGACTTGTTAATATAATAATTGTAATTTTGTAATATTATGTAATTTATAATGATGACCTAATAATGCTGCTGACATTTTAATTGTGACTAATGTGTGTATTATTTTTCTGTAATTGAGTCTTGATACTTGAAATAAATTGATTATTATTATTATTATTATTATTATTATGGTCAATAGTCGAAGTCGGGCTGTGGATAATTATTATGAGAGCAAAATAATGCTATTGTTTTAAAACGTTACGACTTTTCAGACCCTTCTTTGCGACACATTATTTGGCCTTGTGGTTTTTGGTTGACATCATCGTATTGCTATCATTAAATCGTACAGCCATTGTTTTTATTTTAATGTTTTTAATCCCATTGTTAAGTTTACGAGTTTCAATTTGGCAGACGCTAAATATGGTACCGGCGATTTCGACAAACGAATTCGTCACCATCTTGGATGATGTGTAATTTTTTATTTTGGTTAGAATCAATAAAGCGAATTCTCCAAGCATTCAGTTTCGTTAACACTCTGGTGATTGTTAAGACAGTAGAAAGAGAGATATTTAAAATGGTGTGGACTGGTTTGCGCCGTAAAAAGATGTTTTCCTCGAATTTGGCAGGCCCAGAGATGATACCGTTTCTCTGCTTTTTTTTTTAGTGTTGGGAAATCAGCAAATAACTTCTACCACTCCGGGTGGAGCGGAAGGGCGTGGCAGACTCTAACTGACTAAAACCCATCCGTGTTCCATCTGAAGCCCTTTGCGCTCCAGGGCCGCGGTGATTCTTTCGAACAAATTCCGCTGCCCTGGCAGGCTCTGGCCCTAGCGGGCCCCGTCTCCTATCTCTCTACTCTAAATACATACGTAAGATGAAACACACAAAAGGCATTGTACCACATCATCAACAAAATCATGTTTCAAGAATCACATATTTGTATTTTCTAGTATTATGATTTATGTGGGTGTGCTTTTATGTGTTGTGTTTTCTGTTCTTGTACCAAATAAATGTTTTATCTATCTATCTATCTATGTACATAAAAGTCAAACATCAATTGACAAAAGGAATATGCTCAACATGCATGCACGCTTGTTAATGAGCAAACGGCAGTTTTCCTAATTAAAGGAAACTCATACACCAATGGAACCGGAAACATAGCAATGATGAATGAAACCTCAAATATCCGGGATTGTTATGAATTTCATCTCTTTCCAGTATTCTATATTTATCAAAGTCATGGGACTGGCATAATTGCCTGTGGTATGGATACCGAACTCGCCTGAAAATAAAGAATATATTTCTACTATCAATCAGCCTTTAACTGTCCCAATGCAGGAAAAGGTTTTTTTTCATTAAACACCTTTTTTTATTGTTTTCTGGGGCACCTTCAAAAGGCGCCAGGACATCTGGGGTAAAGACCAGGGATTGCGAGATTTTTACCTCACTAAAACCACTCCGGTGATCACCATCCGCATATAGAAGGGGCTCCGTTACCTCTTAAAAGACCACTCCGGAACCCCCTCTGTGCAACGCCTGTTAGGGCACATCCCTGGGGAGACTGTAAAGGGGTCTCCCCTTAGCCTCGCTGTGCACGGCAGCACGTGATCACTGTGCCACCGCCTTTCCTAGGATCACTGGGTTGGCGGACAGAGTCTCCACTTTGAGCGCCCGCGACCCTGGAGACCCACCTGCAGTTAATGACGCAGGCGGTATTTCAGCGTTTAGGCGTCGATGCGGTTGCCTCACCGACGCCTCCTTTCCCTCCATCTCATTAAACACCTGGCTAACGTTTGCTACTAAAATTGGGTTGTTCAAAATTAATCAATACTTTGCACTAGAGTACATAGTTTTCGCTCATGGGCATCACAAGATTAAAACTACGTGTACCAAACGTGACACCAGGAATTAATCCAAAATGTTTCTGATACATGATCCGTTTGAGGCTCTTGACAAGGTTGGAAGGTTGAAGTTGAGTTGTTCACGAAGGTTGACCAGCTTTTGGTAAAGCAGACACTACTGCATTTCCCCTTCACACCCAAACTATTTTCGGCCAGTACTCAACTGTCGATCCCGCTTCCATTAAAACCACAACCATTCGCGTAAACACAGCACGTACAGTGTTTAGTGCTCTCGAGAACTTTCGAGCCCATATCAAAGGTGCCTTAATAACCTCTAAACTAACTGGTGAGCTGAAAAGGCTTCAAGTAGTTCTCAACAGTACCTTCTGTGGCTAGTGGTTTAGTGTTTGATGCTCCTGAGGGATCAGGTTCGTTTTTTGGAAGGGAAGAAGGAAACTTAGTTTGTATCGAGTTTCAATTTAGTTTGTAGGGTTGTTGAAGTTTGATTTCGTATCAATGTTTGTTGTTATTGGTTACGTCAAGTTTTTTTTTCGGCTAAACTAAGTTAGAATAGACTTAGTAATTTCTCGAAAAAAATTGTACACGTGTTTCCCGAAAAGAACACTGTTATAATAAACAGAGTTATAATAGGGATATTGCCTGGGTTAAAAAAAAGTATGATTTTATTTAGTCCGTCAGTTATATTTTTGAAAAATATTGGACACGATAAAATACATCAAAGATAAAGTGGGGGATTGTAACGTCACTTTCCAGTAAAAAGTGTACTGGTAAGTGAAGTCACACGAGTTTTCAACGCACTGTATCGTCTTCATTTTTTGTTCACGTGACAAAATATAAAATACTTGTCCAATATTAAATACCCTATTCTGGTATTGAAATGATCAAGTGTTATTTAGTTTAATTAGCATATTTTCAAACATTAACAGAAAGTTATGAGTTTATGACTGATGTTATGAAGAGGCTAGTTTTTAAACCACTGCCCCAGAGGGAGGGTAATGTTTTTTTCAAGCTAGTAAAGCGACATAGTGCTAGTAAGCTAGCAAACTGGACACTCCGGCCTCGAGTATACAAAACTATGTCAACTCATATTTAGGGGTCCGTATCCGTAGGGTAACCAATGGAACACTATTACTAAGCCTCCTCTGTCCGTTCGTCCGTCTGTCTGTCAGCGGGCTGTATCTCATGAACCGTAACAGGTAAACTGTTGAAATTTTCACAGAGTATGTATTTCTGTTGCCACTATAACAACAAATAATACAAATGAAATAAAAATAAAAATAAATGCCCCTTTTATTTTATACAAGAAACATGTTTTTTCGGCTTATGGTACGGAACCCTTCGTGTGCAATTTTGACATGTGTGTCTTTTGCCGTGATACTTCCAGCTTCCCTCTTTAGGTTAAAAAACTTTCTCCTTTGTTTCGTGTAACCCGATATGACTATTCAGATTCCTGTACACATTATCAGTTCTAGCAGCAATGCGGGTAGCAACTGTACCGAACGAGCACAGAATGAAAAGTCTAATTAAATTCTTCCTTAACAAAATCGTATCATTGTATTTGCGGCCTTAATTAGGTATGTATCTAAACAAGAGTCACAAACTTGGAAATTGTAATATATTACCGAATAGAACAAGTTAATTAGAATTTTAAGGGATGTTGCGGGGCGGGTTCGAAATAAGAGCAAATTACATAGAGAGGAAACAACGCGTAGAGGTGTGTATTTGAATATTATTATGGGTGTGGTGCGACTGTCAGCGGAGAGCGTTGATTACCTTTATTATTTATTTTTACTTTATGTACAGTGGTGGTACATAGATTAAATTAATGCAACAAGGCATTCTGTGCCAGATAACTTTTGGATTGAAAAGACTACACTGTAGTATGTGCAGCAAATCAACATCGGCCTAGCCTTTTCCCAACTATATTGGGGTCGGCTTCCAGTCAAACCGGACTCAGCTGAATACCAGTATCTTTACGAGGAGCGGCTGCCTACCAGACCTCCACAACCCATTAACTGGGTAACATGGTATTACTTGTCAAGACTGGTGTCAGATTTTCTGGCTCCGACAATCCATAACGGCTAATAAAGATCTACAAATGACAGCCGGGACCAACGGCTGAATATGCTTTCAGAGGCACGGAGGAGTCTCGATATGTTAAGATGGTCACCCATCCACAGATCATCCTCGGCAAGTGTTTAAAAAGATTTCTTAAACTAATAAAATAGAATTATTTGATTTGGTATTATAATGAGAATTAGCGAGAATTTTATTCTCATCACGGTTTATCAATCTCGTTTCAAGAATTAATTTGTTTTCTTAAGTTGATGTGAAATAAGTGGCTGTTTGATGGGTTTTAAGAATTCATAGTTATCAAAAATATCAGAATATAGATAAGAAAACTCCCTTTCTATAAGAAATAGATTTGAGGTTTCCGTGACAGAAATTAAACTTATTAGGTTAAGAATTTTTGCGTGATTTTATAATACAAGAAATGTAAAAACATGTGTTTCGAAAAGTATTTAAACCTTGAATGTGAAATCAAACTCGGTAAATTTTCCTTATTTTGAGTCAAAAAATATGTGTTTATGAGTTGGGATATTTTGTGTTTCTAAGCCGCCATATTTCTTTAACCTAATGATAGAATATCCATTCATAGAGTATTAATTGAAATAAAATGACTCTATTGACCAAATTTAAGGGTCAGGTGTTACGAACAGCCAGGGTTGCGGAATTTGTTCGAAAGAGTCACCGCGGCCCTGGAACGCAAACGGCTTTAGAAGGAACACGGATGGGTTATAGTCAGTAACAGTCTGATACGCCCTTCCGCTCCGCCCAGAGTGGAAGAAGTCATTTGATTTCCCATACTAAAAAAAGGGAGCCACGAACAGGTCATCCATACGTAAACACAGATATAAAATTAAATAGACCAGCAAACCCATCAACCGGGTAAAAACGATAATCAAAACCCTCTTCTCGCTTGAACTCTGACCTTATTTTGTTCTTCGTTTATTCTATGGTAATTAACGTTAACATTATGTTTTAAGATGTCGTCACGTGCATTGTTTTATGGTTCCGTATATAATAATAAACTTTTACTACTGTCTCTTTAGACTTCACGGAGGTAATATTAAAGACATTACAGTACTGAGTGTGTTTATAAATAGGACAGTAAAGTTAATGGCAGTTACGTTAACAACGGGCTGATTTTTTTTAATTTGTGTATTATTATTGATAGGCTGGCAGAAAGGGACTCTCCTCTGTCTTCGCTGTCCGTCCGTCCGTCTGTCTGTCAGGGGGCTGTATCTCAAAAACCATAATGTAGACAGTTGAAATTTTTACAGAGTGTGTATTTATATTGTCGCTATAACAAAAAATAATAAAAATTAAATTATATTAAAAAATGAAGGGGGTGGAACTACGGAACCCTTCGTGTGAGAGTCCAACTCGCACTTGGCCGGTTTTTAAGCCAATTGCTATAAGTGTCAACATTGTAGCAATGTGCGAGAGTTATGGCGCTATGCAGGACGAATTAATACCTATTTGATGACCATAACACGTCACACGGCCCATTTGTGACGTCAGCTGTCAGAAGTTGTCATTACTATTCTAATCGTGTCGGATGTGTCAGTCGCGACAACGTTCACAATTTATTGACCATCACATACGGATTGGGTGTCTTATACTTTTTTCTATGCATAACATAGGTGCCAGAATATTGGTTAGACCGCTTTCAGTTTGACCTTCTTTCCAAAAAAACTAGCCGTACGACTGAAACAACCAGATTTGCAGAATAACTTACCGGACCGAGAGTGCTGTGGTCCTCTGATATGATATTTGGGTCGACATTTACGACACCCAGGAGTAAAAAATATGAACTGTCCCAGTTCTAGCAGAAAATCTAACAGTTCATTTACAAAATATCACTGAATTTACACGCTAAATAAAGTGGGTTAGGTTATGTAACGCCAAATAGGTCTTATCAAGAATCTAGACCCGGAGCAGCTGGCTAGGTAGAACTACCAATAACTTAACAAGCCTATTCGCTTGAAAAAAAGCGAGCTTACCGCAAACCTGGTCCTCTAGCGTTAAATTTCGCGTATCGACCATAGATTTTTTTTTGCTTTTCATAATTACCTACAGCCGAAAGACTGTCCACTGCTGGGCATAGACCTCCCCTAAGTTCTGCATGTCTGCAATCTGTAATCTGAGCAATATGCCTTGCCCACTGCCACTGTTTGATGATTCTTCGGGTATTTTTTTTATTAATTGGAAATCATCAAATGACTTCTTCCGCTCTGGATGGAGCGAAAGGGCGAGTCAGACTCTTACTGACTAAAACCCATCCGTGTTTCTTCTAAAGCCCTTTGCGTTCCAGGGTCGCGGTGACTCTTTCGAACAAATTCCGCAACCCTGGCAGGCTCTCGCCCTAGCGGGCCTCGTCTTCTATGCTGACATCTCTTTGAAGCGCGCGTGAAACATAACGCGGCACCGACTTGGGCCTGGTGGTGATCGGACAGCGAGCCACCCAACGCTCGCTGTCCAATGTCTCGCCTACGGTGACCGGGGATCGCCCAGCGACTCCGGACGGTCGCTTCGTCAGTAACTTTGGTTCTTAGTTAAGCTCGCCTTTATACATGAACTTTATTGTGACTGTTTTATAATATAAGTTGTTTTGTTGTACAATAAAGAAATATGAATAGAGAAAACCATCTTATATCTGTACGCACTATTACTGCTTCTAACGAATCAAACTTAGAAGTGCCTATCGATTTATAACTTCCCTAAATAGTTCTCAAGTATTTTGTTCGGTAACTTTCAATATACCTAGTTGTTTGTTTGTTAAGCCTATGAGTTTCCTTGGCCTCTAAGGAGTTCAGTTTGAAGAAGGATTATTTTAGGGTCTCAACCAAACTTTTTTATTGGCCCTTGTATAAATATAATTATAGATTTCTCTCTTCACTTCGTATTAACAAAACCTTTTTTATTTATTTACTTTTTATTTCCTTTCGCGTGGAAGATAATAAAAACCATTTTATAAGTTAAATTTTCAACCCAAAGGAATTTTGTTGTGTGGCCTATATTTAGCAACTTACTTATCAACTTTCTGGACCATTTCCCTCGATACAGTGGAATATTTATGAATTTACTCCCGATATTTTCTTTATTTTGTATGAGAAATGTTGTTCTAATGTAGTACAATTTTAGGCAACTAGACAGAAAATCATGTAACAAAAATATATGCTTGAGTAAGATTGACAATTATGTAACTTATTTCAATTTAGGTTAGTGTGCAAAAAAACAGTTGTATGAGGTAACTAGAAAAAAAAAAAAAATTTAGAAGCCTTATTTCACCACAAACATTGCTACAAGTAGTTTAGATACAGCTATTTCTTTCTTACTTATATATTAAGTAAGAAATATATAAATAACATACCTAAACCATAACTAATACCTTCAAGCATAGATTCTAAGAAATGCAAAATTTACTGGAAAACCTTTTTTTATTTATTGTATTACACCACAAATCTTGATACATATCAATGAATTCAGTAGAGTTTCATAATTTTATTATGTGTTTCACCCAATTTAGCAAAACAGAAAAACAACTATTTTAATATTTTTGGGAAGGCATAAGTATCTCACATAGAATTTATCCTAAGTCCAAAACACAGAAATCCCAAACTCTTCCACACTTCACTCACATTACAAAATTATTCTCTAGTTTACCAACACGTATGTAACTCCGAGCTCTGCTTACCCCGCAGCGTATGATATCAACAGTTCAGAACTTAGCCGGCTCAGCGAACCGTAAGCGTTAACCGCGCAAACGCCCTGACCCGGAAATTTCAATCTTTGTCCAGTTAGCGAATTTCGCAGCGATACAATTAAAAGCTTTCACTAAAATTTGTGCGTGTAAAAATTGATTTTGGGTTTATTATTAAAATGAATCGTATGGATAGCAGTAGGTGTCAACCTTTTTCTTGGTACCTGGTGTGGGCGCAACCCCAGAGGAATAGATTCTCATTTTATAAGTAGAACCAAACGAAACCTATTATTAAGCCTCTACCGTCCGTCCGACCGTCTGTCTATCTGTCAGCGAGCTATATCTCTTGAACTATAATAGGTACAAGATTCATTTTTCAAACAGTTCATGTATTTTACCACTGTAACATCAAAAAAATTGGTTGTCTGTAAAGTCGGTTTACGGACGATAGTTTAACGTGACAACGTCATAATAAACCATTGATGAAATGATCTTAACGTTACAATGAGCGTAACGTTACAATGACGTCATCGTTTTTCGTGCGTGTAGCTGGCGTTCATCGATTTATTAGACGTTGTCACGTCAAAAAACCGGCCAAGTGCGAGTTGGACTCGCGCAGGAAGGGTTCCGTACCATTGTCTATTAAAACGGCAAAAAAATTGGTTGTCTGTAAAGTCGGTTTACGGACGATAGTTTAACGTGACAACGTCATTACAAAACATTGATGAAATGAGCGTAACGTTACAATGAGTCATCCTATTTCGTGCGTGCAGCCGGCGTTAATCGATTTAGTAGACGTTGTCATGTCAGTACATTTTGTCGAGTTATGCGCACAGAAATGTATGGGGGAGTCAAATTTTTTTTCGCGATTTCAGTGTTGGTCAATTATGTGCTCTTGAAGCCATACCTCCCCTTACACCCGAACGCTCCATCCATCAGAACCTTTACACCTGATAATTGCTTTATACGTGCCCAAAAATCGTTGACCCCTTTAACTTTGAAACAAGATTGACGGTCTCACGAAGTGATAACAATATAAATCAACTAATTACCCGCTGCCATTGTAGCAGCCCCAACTTGATAGATATCGCGAACTGATTGGCGCTTGATTCAGAACCCCCAAGTTTGCCCTAATTGGAATCACTAATTCTACCAAGGTTAACCCCCAAGTTGATGTATTATGTAAGGTCTGTGTGTATGTCTGTCAAGATTGGAGGAAGTTTGCTATTTGGTCGCAATCTTGAATTGGAAACTTTATCTTTATCGTCGTCAATGACCCATATTAAAGAGCTGTGCTCAATAATATGTTATTTTTGCTGTGTGTGTGTGTTTTTATTATGTCTTTTATTTAATTCAATCTTATTTTAATTAATCAATAACATTTATTCCATAAATACTTAACTAACTATATACACTAGAAATAAAAATAAAATCTCCTAACTAAATAAACCCTGAAATATGGCGTCAAAAAATTCATCCGCATCGCTGTCGACTGGAAGTGTACCCAAAAGACTGGCGGCATTGCCACGTTGTATGGCAATGCTTATTCTTTGACCAAGGTAAAAGCCAGCCCTTGGGTCACGTGAAGTGTCAACTAAGCGCCTTGAGAGATCTAAATTAAAATAATTTAAATAAATTCAATTTAATTTTAAGTATAAAATATTATTGATATTAGTTCTAATTACATTGCTATCCATCTTTATATGTATTATAATTGTTCATTATCATCATCATATCAGCCGAAAGATTGGCCCCTTGAGGACCCTTGTGGGACCGCCTCAAGGGCGGGTTGGCGATCTACAACCTGCCTGCCAAGCGTGGCGATTGTGTTGTGGCGCAAACCCCCTTTGAGGGAGGCCTATAATTGTATACAGTGATCTAAATAAAATGCTATGCTTACCTTTAACTTAGATGCATGCAATGCTATTCTATTTTTAAATGATAATTATGTACAATCAATGTCTTTTTGGGTATATTGTGGTTTGCTTAAATAAATATAGAAAAAATTAAAAACATTGTCAACTACAATAGTGCTTGAATATTATTTTAAGTTTCCTTGGAAAAATGACGAAGGCCTAGTAACCTATATTTTTCCTTGGTACTTTCTTTATTGCTTATTTATTATTTTAAAGGATGGAAAATCATCAAATGCCTTTTGCTCAGGGCAGAGCGGAAGGGAGTATCAGCCAAAATAGACCAGGAAAAGTCACCTCGGAAAGTTTAACATAATCCGAGCTTTGCAAAAAAAATATAATACTAGCTGAAAACAAAATAAAGGTACGATGTCTCGTGTTATTAGCCGCTGAATAAACAAGATAAAACATATTTGGCTCCGGGGCCAGCATTTGTCGAGTCTCACTGATTTAAATGGATTAACCCGACATAATATATTATTTGCATAATATAAAACCGACCTCTGCGTAGGCGTTTCTTTCGCGTCCGCTTTCTAAGCTCATTTACACCCGGATCCCGGATTGTTTTAAGGCATCCGCTGGATAACATTATTTTGCTCTTTGTGTGGAAATGGGCTTGGAACTAGCTGTTATGTTTTTGAGGTTACAGGTGGTCTGATTTAATTCTGAGTACTATCTGCTATACCGATCTGAACCTAATCCTCACGGACTCTTATTGCGTTGTAAATTGAAGCCTTGTTGGGAGCCCATTTTTCATTTACGAGTATTACATAAAAAGTCCTTGGATTTTACCTTATCTAGGATTAAATTCGTCCATTTAAAAACATAAAACAATTATTTGTACAAAGATAACCATGAACATTAATGACATCACAAAACTCAACCCTCGCAAAGCCAAGCCACTTATCGAATTGCCCAAAACTCTAAAAACATCAAAACAACCCGAAACCTTGCCATTAGCCGATCAGTAGCAACTCATGCAAAATGTAAGGGGTCCGAAGATTTGCACGCCCAGACAGACCCCAGCGAATTTGTGGGCCATAACCTTCCAGTGTAAATCGGTGAAAAAATATACCCGCAGCCGACCTCAGGGGAAATATGGGACCCTGGTACGATGTTTACGAGTTTACAGAATATTTTGGTGAGCTCAGAAAATGAAGGGAGATTATTTTGGACTAAGTAGAGCTGGTGACTGAAGAGGGATTAATATAATTTATGCTGTTTTAAGATTTGTGTTCTAAGTGTTTTTAAATACCAGTATAACTAAAATTGGTTCGGTGACTTTGCGAAACTGTTTAGTATGTGTGACCTCAGGTCCAGATTAGATAAAACTTGTGTTTAGAAATTTGCATAGATAGATTTTTGAAATCTATTTATTTATTTAATTTCTTGTGAAATATAAAATAAAATAAATCGCTTCCGTGATAAGTAACAAGAAGATTTTTCACTGAAGGAGCAAGTTTATACGTTGACTGCATCAGTCGTTCAAAAGAGTCACCGCGGCCCTGAAACACAAAGGGCTTTAGAAGGAACAAGGATGGGTTTTAGTCAGTAAGAGACTTATGCGTAAGAGCATATTTTTCATGGCTCCGAACATTTTTAATAAATTGCCCAAATCATGGAAAACATTTAAAAAAAAATGCTCTTAAAAGCAGCTTGAAGAGCTTACTATCTGAAAGAGCATATTACAGTATAGCAGAGTTCATGAAAGAGGACAATTTACTTCGTTTTTGAGATGACAGTGTTATATTTTTGACATGTTATTGTATTTTTTTGTAATTGTAATTTGTAAAAATTTAATTTTTATAATAGGAATAATTGTAATGTGGAATTGAAATATAAATGACAATAATTCATATTTTATTGACCAATTTCTTTAATGACTACTTTGACATTAAATTGTATCTAAATAATATGCTTATTGAATTGTAATTATACCTAATCTTTGATGAATAATGATGAAATGTAATTTTTATGAATATTATTACGGTTTTTGCACCATCTCTTCCTACCAATTTGTACGCTACGATGTGCGGCTGGACATGTTAGAACTGTATATGTACACCATGTATAAACAAATAAAATTTACTTACTTACGCACTTCTTCCGCTCCACCCAGAGCGGAAGAAGTCATTTTATGATTTCCAATCCTCTAATAAAGGAGGTGACTTAGATAGATTCTAGGTAAGTGCTCAAGTACCTAGGAAGGTAGGTACTTGAGCACTTACCTAAACTCTTAAAAATGGAAACTCAAGAGGAATACAAAGATCGAGCTCCCCAGCTTTATCCGAAAGACTCATCGCGTATGTTTCAATAGTATTTTCTTGTACCAGTTCAAAGGGAGCTCATACACTCGATATTTTTCTTCAATTCCCAGCTGTGAGGTAGAGTGCACTTTGTTTCATTTCAATTCGTTGAGTCAAAGTCTAGTGTATTTGACTTAGATCACACGTTTGGGATCCTCTTTAGAAAAAGTTTAAACGATTCGACAGACTCGTCGCGTCGCGCGTCGTCTACAATAACATAGGTATATAAAGCTATTTAAAAGATATTAATGTTCTAAAGTAATCTAAACTGTTAAAAAAATGTTTGTTAGTAAGAGGTTATCTTTAGAAGTTGGTACTTAATCAATTGTTCAACTTTCAATGTTAGGAAAATTAAATTATTTGTTGTTATTGCGGCAGTTAATAAACTGCGATCGGCTGTCTTTGTTTTGCAAACAGCGGAGGCTCAGTTTCAGTAGGGTTCCGTTGGTTTTCCTTTGGCTACGGAATCTTGTTCAGTATTGATGTATGGGATAATCATATGGAGAAACTCTACAGACGCCCAGAGAGCTTTTATAGCCCAGAAAAAATGTAAAGGGTCAATTTATGGTTTCAAGTGGGCGATTCGTGCCGACTAGTATTCACTGATAAACGTCAACTTACACTTCCATCCCTGTACGTTTTAGAAATGTGTAAATTCGTTAGAAACCACCTATCACTTTTTGAACAGGATGATAAGGCCCAACTTAAAAGGAAAATAGGTCAAGAACCTCTAGTAGTACCTCGACGCCGTTTAAAGTTATGTAACAGAAACTGCTACACTATAGCGGTGAAAAATCTAAAATAAACTACCAGAAAAAAATTATAAAAATTAATGTCTTAGAAATTAATAGAACTTTAAAAAATTGGCTTTGTGACAGATGTTTTTTTTTCAATAGATGATTATTTAAATTTTAATCAGACATGATGTACCTATAACTATATAAATTTACTAACACTCATTTAAATTATAATTATGGACATTATTTACAAGTTCAATCTAATCAATAAATATAATAATATAATATATACAATATAATATCTTGGGACAACTCACACGCGGTCATCTGATCCCAAACTAGGCAGAGCCTGTGCTATGGCAACCAGACAGATAAACATACTTATACAGGGTGTCCCAAAACTCAACGTCAAGCCGAAACATGGTGACAGGATTGATCATAACCATCACGAGAAAAATCTGAAAAAAAATCTATCCCATGCAGTTTGAAAATTATGGGCATTTTAAGAAAAACCTAGAAATTTGATCAAACTGTACCATTTTTCGGTTATTGTGGTTATTATTTTTTATTTTTGTTCATTTGAACTTTAGAAACGTAATCCTAAATAACATTTCTAGAATCCCAATAAAAAATAATGACACAATTGCCTCAAGTTCCCGAGAATTGAGACTATTTGTTAAACTACGAATTTAAAATTTTCAAGATTCGTCGACTTTGACAGGCCCTCCTATAAAAAAAATGTACTAGAGTGCCTTGGCAAGTGGCATTAAAAGTTGGCGCATTTAATCAGAATTCTAAAATGGTACAATACTTGTTAGTTCCATACAATAGAAAAGAGTAAAAAAATTAAAACCTCAAGTAACCCGATTTTTGCTATCAGATTTTACTCAGTTAAAATGTTTTTAATTCGCACAAGCTCTAGGTAGGGTACGCCACGCATTGAGACGGAGATGCGTCGTTTAAACGAGTGCGAATGAAACAGATAGATGCTATGGCATCTATCTGTTTCATTCGCACTAGTTTCAGCCAAGCAAATGGCTACGCTACCAGTCCGACACCAACCAGTTAGTACGTTTCGCTCATTCGTCTACTGCGCACGTTCGTATTCGCTTGTGTTGATTTAGTACTGACAACTTTGGCTTCTCTTTTTGGACTTGAATCTTTGTGAATTGGACTTGTTGATAACATACCGGCAACTTTGGCTTCTCTCTGGACTTTTGTGTTGGCATCCTTTTTATCTACCATGCCTACGCGCTACACTTCACAAGAATATGCGAACATGCACCTCATTTATGGGGAATGCAGATGCAACGCAAGTGCTGCCGCTAGACTTTATCGTGAAAGATATCCAAATTTAGAGCGCTACCCGGATCACCGCGTGTTTGTTAATGTGCACCGTTCACTCACAGAGGGCGGCCATTTCCCGAATCAAATACAGGCTGGAGGTAGACCTGTGTTTCCTTTCCAGGAAGAAGTATTGCAAGAGGTCGCACGTGACCGAAGTATTTCCGTACGTGGAATTGAAGAAAGAACGGGAATACCGAAAAGCACTGCTCATCGTATTTTACAAAGAGCCGAAATGCATCCGTTTCACGTACAACGAGTTCAAAGTCTTCTACCTCGAGATTATCAGGAAAGGATTTCTTTTTGTAGAACAATGCTACAGAGGCATAATGAGAATCCCCAATTCATCCAAAAAATTCTCTGGTCAGATGAATCGACATTTAAAAAAGATGGTTACATGAACTTGCACAATTATCACGAGTGGCATGTGGAGAATCCACATTTAATGCGAGAAGATAGATCCCAGTATCGTTTTAAAGTAAACCTGTGGACCGGAATTTTAAACGGTAAAATTATTGGGCCTATTGAACTGCCTGAGAACTTGAATGGAACTAATTACCTACATTTTTTAAGAGAAGATTTACCAACCCTGTTAGAGGACGTACCACTAGCAGATCTTCGCGACATGTGGTTTCAACAAGATGGCTGCCCAGCGCATTTCGCAGTGCAAGTAAGAGATTTCCTTGACCAGGAATATCCGGGAAGGTGGATTGGACGTTCGGGCACTATCTCGTGGCCCGCCCGTTCACCAGATTTAAATCCCCTGGATTTTTTCTATTGGGGAGTTCTCAAAGAAAAAGTTTACTCAAAGCCCATTGAGAACGTAGCCGACCTGCGTGAACGCATTTCTCAAGCAGCTGAGGCGATCAACTCTCGAAGATATGCCCGACTAATAAGTAGATCTTTTTTAAGAAGATGTAGGGCTTGTATTGAGGCTGATGGTAAACAATTTGAACATTTATTGTAATAAAAAACGTTATTTCTCTATCATCTGACTTTTATTCCAACAAACCTAATTATTTTACTAATTTTACTAACTTTTTTTCACTTTGGTAAAAGTGGCGTCACTATCTGTCTCGCTCACTCATGGCGAACATACCCATTATCCATCTCTCTCATCATTTTGTCTTAAAATTAAGAACCTACCTAGAGCTTGTGTGAATTAAAAACATTTTAACTGAGTAAAATGAGATAGCAAAAATCGGGTTACTTGAGGTTTTAATTTTTTTACTCTTTTTTATTGTATGGAACTAACAAGTATTGTACCATTTTAGAATTCTGATTAAATGCGCCAACTTTTAATGCCACTTGCCAAGGCACTCTAGTACATTTTTTTTATAGGAGGGCCTGTCAAAGTCGACGAATCTTGAAAATTTTAAATTCGTAGTTTAACAAATAGTCTCAATTCTCGGAAACTTGAGGCAATTGTGTCATTATTTTTTATTGGGATTCTAGAAATGTTATTTAGGATTACGTTTCCAAAGTTCAAATGAACAAAAATAAAAAAGAATAACCACAATAACCGAAAAATGGTACAGTTTGATCAAATTTCTAGGTTTTTCTTAAAATGCCCATAATTTTTAAACTGCATGGGATAGATTTTTTTTCAGATTTTTCTCGTGATGGTTATGATCAATCCTGTCACCCCGTTTCGGCTTGACGTTGAGTTTTGGGACACCCTGTATATTTCTAAATACATACATATAATAGGCAAATTACACCCAGACAAAGAACAAATGATCATGCTCATCACACAAAGATATGTCCTGAGTGGGAATCGAACCCACGACCTCCGGTTTAGCAGTCAGGGTCACTAAACACTCGACCAACAGGCCAGTCATAAATATGGCCAGTCATAAATTGATGAACTGTTTTAATTGTGAGACAATATAATGTAATAATTATGTTAGTAAGTGCCTAATTAATATTAACGAAGCAACACTGTACATTTTATTATGACATTGATGTAATTTCGTAATTTCATGATTTTAATGTACTCGTACTAGAAATATTTGCAAGACTGAGATAAGTCGAATATAGTGAGACTAAAATTATTTTACCATGTTATTGTAAGTACCTTTATTCTGGCAAATAAATAAACATCATTTCATTTCTTGTAAATGAGCGGTTTGTGTGCGATAAGACATGGCAACAAAGCCACGAGAAAAAGCTTTTCTTAACATCGAAAAGTATAAAAGAACTAAACAAAATTGTCAATCACGTAAATTGCAATTACAAATTTAAACTGGCCGTCAAAACCAAGACTTGGTTAGAAAACAAAAAAACCATTTATAACAAACGTTTCAACTGCCAAAGTTTACCAAAAAATGGCGCACTTGCAAAATTTTAAATTACAGTTCGTTCGAAATAGGGTTTACATAAATCGCTCAAAGTATAAGGTTTGTCTGAGTTCGAACTCAGTTCTAGATTTCTTATTGTGGAATAATTTCAGTAGGTATTGTGAAAGTTGAAAGTGTTTGCCGGTGACTAAAAGGAATGCTTTTTGATATTAACTAGGGCTAATTTATCTTTTAGAACATAATCAGAATTTTGAACTGGGGAAGGTCATTGATCGAGTTGATTATTTAATTGCTATAAGACGTGATTGAAAAGACAATTTCATGAATCGAAAGGCAAAAAAAGACGAATTGTGAAGGAAAAGACAAAGGCTTCCTAAAAAGGAAAATTAAAATGAGCAGTTGATGTCAACGGAAAATTACAAACGCCGTAAGATTGCAAAATATCGCGTGAAGCTGTAAACTGTTTTTTCTTAATAAGACACGGATGTAGTGGAAACCATCGAATTTGGGTGGTATTTATTGATTACAAATTGATTTTTTTTATAATATATCTTAGAATAGAAACAATCTTATAAAGATTTATTGATTTGACAGACACACTTCTGTCTGACGCGTTACAAAGAGATGTTATATTATGTTATGGTGGACATCCCACCTATACACGTAAACGTATATAATAAACGTATTGGGAATACTTTCATCAAATTCCCGCCAGAGACTGCGTTTTTTCATAACGTCTTTAAGTCAAGAGTGATAAGGTTACTTCTAGGAAAGCCTGTTCCATCGTCGACTACCATCAGGTGAGATTGTGCTCAAACGCGAGTTTATCAACAGGTAATAATTAAAGTCATGAGAACCTCGTGAAGGCTGAGAAAGATAAACAAAACTAAGTATCTTGACTTGGCTCGCGAGGCTGTCTACATGTGGGATGTGAACACAGCAGTCATTGTGCCGATAAAAGTCCATCACGTTTATCGGCACAATGACTGGCCCAATGGCATAATTACCAAGAGCCTCGACCAACATCTGAGGAGGCTCTCGATGGGCAGCTGGATCAAGGACTTGATACAGAAGCCAGTACTCCTGGACACGGCACGCGTAGCCAGGAGGTTCTACTCTCAGGGGCCCTGACCACCGGTAGCTTGGACCCTGTTCCCGATACCGGTGGGCTACTATTTAAATTTTTTTTTTTTTGGAAATATTTAAAAATGTAAATAATATTTGTAAAAATAAATAAATGAAATAATAAAAAGTCATTAAAACATGTAAAATTTCAGTTCGGTTGAGATGGACCGACGGAAGTCCCTTAAATGACCTTCATAAATAGTAATCAACTCAAACTAGTGAAGAGGGTATGAACCTAACATACTGACAACAGACGCTCAGCCCTTACCATGGCCGGTCGTTTATAAATTAAGCACATTAATAAAGCGCTTAATACAGCAGTGTTACATGTTTATTACCAGCAATTAAGAGAGATTACGCTGCTTCCAGCGCTTAATTAGCTTAAAATGTCAATTCTGCTCACTCGCTTTTAATGATTTTGATTTTATTATCTACATTAACGTCACGGGTATTATCCTTTGAGGAGGTCGTCTTTGACGTCTTTTAGGGTAAACAGATACCTCAGTATAGATACTAAGCTTAGGTCTTTCGCAAGATGGCTGTAGTAGTTTTTTTTGACGTGACAGACAACGTCTTATAATTCGATGGAGCCGGCTGCACGCACGAAAAAACATGACGTCATGCGGCGTTACCTAGCACTGAGGCGTTCCATTAAAAAAAAATTCTTTTGAATAATGAAACCATTCCATCAGTATTTTGTTATGACGTTGTCACTTTCAACTATCGTTAGTAAACCGACTTTACAGACAACCGTTTATTTTTATTTGTAATGAGTTTCGAGGTCCTAGATGACAGATACAAAGTCGATGATAGAGCGAATTTACCCAAAAGAAGCTTGTTCACTCTAGTTTTGAAGAGATAAGGGTTGTTTGCGTTTGGAAACACAGACGCAGGCAGAGAGTTCCACTCCTTTGCTGTGCGCATTATAAAAGACGTTTGGAAACGTTTAGTGTGAATTGGTGGAATAACAACAAGGTAGGGATGGTAACTTGCAGTGCGTCTAGATGTCCGATGGTAGAAGGGGGCCGGTGGGATGAGGTCGTGGAGTTCCTGGACACTCTCCCCGAAGTACAACCTGTAGAAGAACGACAAGCAGGCAACCTTGCGGCGATTAGCTAAGCTGTGAAGCTTGGCATCCACCAGTTTTACGTCGCCAATGAGCCTCTTAGCTCTGCGTTCCACCGAGTAAAGCACGGCAAGTTGGTATTTGATAAGTAGTTGGTTGATAGCGGCCGAAAATTGAAATGAATGGCATGCGATTGGGCTGATGATGAGGTCAGAAAATCTTGAATGAAAACATTGATTATTTATCGGACCTATTTGGCTAGAGGTACATAAGTGATTTGGGTCAAGGCACTTCAATAAAATAATATTATCTAGTCTTTAGACCAGTGAATTCTGTCAGCGGTAGCGTGGTGAAGGCGTTTGTAAGAACGTCAAAAATATATGAGATTGACAAACGCTGTCGAAAGATCACCCTTTATTTTTTGCCATTTAGAAAGTTAAATTTGCCGATAAAATACAACTTTATTTAGAGCCTCAGAACATTCCCAACATCCAGAGCCCAAGTTACATGTAAGTGGAAGGGCACACAACGCAAGTTTTGTTCACCCATCCCCGGACCAACCTCGGCAAGCGTTGGTTAGCCTTGAAGATCGAACCGTGCGGCTATTCTATTTCTATATGAGCTCCTTATTGAGTTTTACTATGAAGCGATAAAACTCTCTTCCTATGAATCGGAATATTATTGTTACGAGCTTGAGGTTCGTGACAATAAAAACAGCCGATTAAATAACCAAAATGACACTTTAATTTAAAAACACTAATTATAACTTTAAACTCACTAATTATAACACACAACTTCACCACTGATCACTTTATTCGCACTTGAAGTTCGCTTTCGAAGTATTCGCTTGTATCGCTAATCCAATACTGACTCGGTCGCGGAATACGCGCTCCTTTTATAGGTCAGTTTATTCTAGAAACTTCCATTCTCGAAACATCTGGAAAGTACTCGTAACTACCGCTGCCGACTGACCAGATACCGAGAAGTGTAGAATGTTCTAGCAAAGAAATGTCTAGAAGGTACTTGACTCTACTAGTTCTGCTACTCGATACTAGATGGCGCTAGTAGTAACTTAATGTACCCGACATTAATTCTGGCGCGTAACACTGCCCCCTCCTAAGACATGCTCGTCCCGAGCATTATCGGTCCCATAATAACGCGCCAGTCGATCCACATGGACGATCTTGGGAGCACTTCTTGTACCTTTCTGTATACGGTAGGTCACGTCGTTAATTTTTGTCACAATCCGGTACGGCCCGTCCCATTTAGCTTGAAGCTTAGGAGATTTCCCTTTACTGCGAACTGGATTGTGCAACCACACTAGTGAACCTTCGTCGAACCCTTTATTGTTCATTTTGCGGTCATAACGGGTTTTCATCTTTTCAGACATTTGCTGGCCCGATTGTCTGACGTGCTCATAAATGTCATTCATTTTGTTCCGCAAGTCATTCGCATAATCGGTTATATTGCGTGGGGCATCAGGTGGTATTCCGGTGATCAGATCTGCAGGCAGCCGCAATTCTCTTCCGAAGTTGGCGAAGGCTGGTGTCACCGATGTACTTTCGTGAACAGCACTTCGGTATGACAGCAAAAACGGTTGTATATGCTTGTCCCAATCGCGTTGCCGGTTTTCCACGACTTTTGCCAGGTATCTCTCCAATGTCTGATTAAATCGTTCCACCATTCCATCCGATTGTGGGTGGTAAGAAGTTGTTCTCGTTTTATGAGTACCCATAACTCGACAAGTTTCCTGGAATATTTGGGACTCAAAATTCCTTCCTTGATCGCTGTGAATCTCCAAGGGTACTCCAAAACGACAGAAGACTTCATGAACTAGTTTATCTGCAACTGTTGAGGCTTCTTGATTTGGAATGGCGAAGACTTCCGGCCACTTAGTGAAGTAATCCATTACAACCATGAAATACTTGTTACCACTTTCACTTTCCGGAAAAGGTCCCGCAACATCTAGGGCTATCCTTTCCCATGGTGCACCGACGTTGTACAATTTTAATGCACCTCTACTGCGAGTCTGAGGTCCTTTTACAGCCGCACAACTTGTACATTTGCGACACCAGTCCTCGACATCGTCACGACAGTGGACCCAGTAAAACCGTTCTCTTATCTTCAGTAGAGTCCGTTTTACTCCCATATGGCCTCTTGAAGAACCATTATGGTACAGCTGTAGGACATTCGGTACTTTTGCTTTAGGGACAACCATTTGCAAATGACAGCTGTCTCCCCGAGCATTTTCCCATTTACGGCACAGGACTCCATCCTGAATCACTAAGCTGTCCCATTGGGCCCAATAACTTTTTGTGATCGAACTCATCGCTGAGACGTCACTCCACGTGGGCTTAGGAGCACTGGCCTTCATCCACTCCAGAATCGGCTTGATGTCCGAATCTTCCTGCTGTGCACATTGTAGGCTTTCCTTCCACTCGCTGCTGAGGTCTGTCTTGAGCATCCTCACAGGTACGACTTCTTTACCCTCTTGCCTAGTACAATGCTTGCAGTCTTCAGGGCAAGGTCTTCTTGACAATGCGTCGGCGTTGCCATGAGATCTTCCGCTGCGATGTTCAATCACAAAGTCGTATTCCTGAAGTAGTTCAATCCATCTCGCAACTTGTCCTTCTGGATTTTTGAACTGCAATAGCCATTTGAGTGCAGCATGGTCTGTACGTAAATGGAATTTCCGTCCCAGCAGATATTTGCTAAAATGCTGCAATGACTTTACCACAGCTAGCAATTCCCGTCTCGTGACACAATAGTTCCTTTCTGGTTTCGACAATGACTTGCTGAAGTAGGCTATCACAACCTCTTGATCGCCATTCCGTTGAGATAACACACCGCCAAGTCCGATATCACTAGCGTCTGTGTCAACTATAAATTCCTTGTTCGCGTCAGGATACCCCAAAATAGGTGTTCTGCACAGACGTTTCTTTAGCTCCTGGAATGCGACGTCGCAACTTTCATCCCAGCAGAAATGTCGCTTCTCCTCGGTTAGTTTGTGGAGGGGCTTGGCTATGTCCGCAAAGTTCTTGACGAATCGCCGATAATAGGAGCACAAACCCAAAAATGCTCTGACCTGCGTCTTGTCTTTTGGAATTGGCCAATCTTTAACAGCGGCGATTTTCTCTGGATCCGTGCGGATGCCTTCTTCCGACACAACATATCCCAAAAAGCTGACTTGACGTTTGAAAAGTGAACACTTCTTTGGACTCAACTTGAGATTTGCACTCTGGATCTTCATGAGCACGCGTTCCAGGTTTTGAAGATGTTCTTCAAACGTACGGCCTACAATGATGATGTCGTCCAAGTAGACCAAACAGGCATCGCCAATTAACCCGGTTAGTACAAGTTCCATCAATCTTTCAAACGTTGCCGGAGCGTTGCATAATCCAAACGGCATAACATTAAATTGCCACAGGCCCTTTCCTGTCGAGAATGCAGTTTTCTCCTTGTCCTTAGGGTCGATTTCAACTTGCCAGTAACCACTTTTTAGGTCTAGCGTGCTAAACCATTTCACTCCAGTAAGCATGTCCAGCGTGTCATCAATTCTTGGCAAAGGATAGCTGTCCCTCTTCGTGACGTCGTTTAGACGACGATAGTCAACACAAAACCGCATGCTGCCATCCTTCTTTCTTACCAGCACTACTGGTGAACACCATGGACTGGATGAAGGTTCTATAACACCATCCTTCATCATTCCTTCAATCATGGTTTCCACTTCCTTTTCACGTGCTACCGGCAATCTCCTTGGTCGCTGACGGATAGGCAATTCTTCTCCTGTGTTTATTTTGTGTTGAACTAAGCCAGTCTTCCCAATGTCACTATCGTTTGAAGAGAAAACACTGGCGTACTTCAGTAACATCTTCTTTGCCTTGACCAGTTCATTTCCAGACAGAGCGCTGCGACAGTCGTCTAAAAGTGTGGTCACTTTCGTTTGTGCATTCTTGCTGAGGGTCCCAGTCGATAGATATTGGTATCGACGCAACCAATCCACTTCCTCGCAAGTACCAATCAGAGTGCCTTTTTCTATCATCTGTTCCTTATCACTAAGGTTCAGCACACGTACCCCTGAGATGTCGGTGGCTCTGACCAAAGTTCGTGCCACTTTCCATGGAAGGTCATTGTCTACCTTTTCCACGAGTACACAACGATGAGTCTGCCCAGAATTCCGAGGAAGACTTACCGGCACAATCGTTTCCGATCTCGGAGGAAGAACAATCTTCTTTAGGCTGTACACATTTCCCGGTAACGCCGCTTCCATGAAAAGTTCCTCTTGTCCACATTTCATAACTCCTTGATTAACGTCGATCTCACAAAAATTCTTCCTCATAAAGTCTAAGCCCAGGATGCAATCGTCCATTATATCAGCCACGATAACATTATGCAAGTAAATTCCGTTGCCTAGTTTCAACTCCATCTCTCTCTCTCCTCGGACGGGTATACGCTGACCAGTGGCTGTTACCAAATTTATGCGGTCTCGGTTGTGTACGGAGTCCCCAAGGAACCGACTTACAAGTTGGGAACTGACAACCGTGCGAGAAGCTCCAGTGTCTATCGTCAGCTTACATGGCGTTCCGTTGACCTCGCCCTTAATGATAAGGCTATTCCCGTCATGGGTTTGTGAGATCGAAATCCTTGGGGCTCTTCGAACATCAGCCAGCACCCGCCCCGCAGTCCTGGCTTTCACTCGTTTCCCTGCTGTTGTTGGGCGGTGCTGTTAGCCGCCCTACCCTCTGGAGATTGGCTACCTTCCCTTTCTGCAGTCCGCTTAGGGCAACTGGATCGAAGGTGGCCCCTTTCCCCACAGCCGTAGCACCTAGGGCTGTATCCTTTTAAACGGTCGCGAACTGTAGCCGCTGTAACCTCCCTGACGCGATGGGAACGATGATCCTGCCGTACAGCTTCCACCTCCAGTGCATGAGCCAAAGCGTCCTTAATCGTCCCGTGGTGCCCGAGCCTCACAGCAGCTCTAACTTCAAGATCGCGGATTCCATCGGTGAATGCCTGCACCAGGTTCCCTTCGATGAGCGCAGGTATGGACTGGTAAGCTTTTCGAACCAGCTTCTCCACTTCAAGGGCCCACTGCTGCAGGTTTTCACCGCTGCGTTGCACGCGATCCTTGAGCTGCGCACGAAACACGTGTTCCAGATGAGCGTCGCCATATCTAGCTTCCAACGCCTCAAGGAGTTGCTCATAAGTCACTTCCTTATCGAGAGCTTCCAGGACAGTTAAGGCCTGGTCGCGCAGGCCTAGGGTGAGAGCAGTCATGGCCTGATTTTTACTCCACCCATTCGCCTTCATAACAGCTTCAAACTGTCTTTTGTAGGCTGACCAGGAAGATGTCCCATCGAACGGCGGCACTTTGAATCCACGTTGAGAAGGTGTAGTAGCTACGGAAACTGCCATCCCATCTCCAACCTTAAGGTTGCCCAACTCTTTCTTAACATCAGCAATGACGTAATTAAACTTGCTGATCTGGGTTTCAGCTTTTGACAGGCGGTTGTCATGCTGAGCAACCTTATCCTTCACCTCCTTCATGTCTTTTCCAAAGGTAGCGTGAAGGTCCTTCATAAGGAGCATCTGTTCTTCCTGGCGGCGCGCCTGCTCCTCCTTGTCACGCTGCAGCTGTTCTTCTAACCGGCGGGCCTGCTCCTCCTGACGGCGGGCCTGTTCCTGCAGCATCAGCATCAGAGCAGCAAAGTCTGGTGCTGCAGATGCTGGAGCTGCTGTGGATGGACCGGCCTCCATAATCGGCAACTGGCCCTCCGACGTCTGCGGTGTTGTACCTCCAAAACGCCTCTGGTCCGTCTCCTGCTGACGTTGACTCCGGGTACGGATACCCTCCGTGTCGTCCTTTGGTAGAATCGGCATGGTTTAAATATCCCACTTCTGACACCAATTGTTACGAGCTTGAGGTTCGTGACAATAAAAACAGCCGATTAAATAACCAAAATGACACTTTAATTTAAAAACACTAATTATAACTTTAAACTCACTAATTATAACACACAACTTCACCACTGATCACTTTATTCGCACTTGAAGTTCGCTTTCGAAGTATTCGCTTGTATCGCTAATCCAATACTGACTCGGTCGCGGAATACGCGCTCCTTTTATAGGTCAGTTTATTCTAGAAACTTCCATTCTCGAAACATCTGGAAAGTACTCGTAACTACCGCTGCCGACTGACCAGATACCGAGAAGTGTAGAATGTTCTAGCAAAGAAATGTCTAGAAGGTACTTGACTCTACTAGTTCTGCTACTCGATACTAGATGGCGCTAGTAGTAACTTAATGTACCCGACATTAATTCTGGCGCGTAACATTATTATTGCCAGTAGGAATATGAGTGGCAATTTAATGCTAAGAATAAAATATATCCTGGTAAAGTGAGAATGCTAGATATGAATGAGTTAGCAATAAGGTATTTGACTAAAACAATCTAATTAGTCCGTCAGATAGATTTCCAAAAAAAAGGGACACGTATTTTTTCATTTGTCACCTAAACAAAAAATTAAGACGATACAGGTCGTTGAAAACTCTTGTGACGTCACTTACCAGTACACTTTTTACTGGAAAGTGACGTTACAACTGTTACAAGCCCCCACTCTTTATCTTTGATTTGATAAAATAAAAAATACTTGTAATTTTTTAATATTTTTCGATATCTAACTTACTAGATAGAATATTTTTTTTTAGCCCAGGCAACATCTCTATATCGTTTTTATTTGATGGATTTTTAAACACGAAAGTAACAGAATATTTAATAAGGGCAGATTATTTTTTACGCCCATTCATTAATTTTATCGATCCTCTATCATCTCTGCACTCCACGTACGTTTAAAAACCTTCCCTTATCTTTAGTCAATGGTTGGAGTCTGTGTATACTGATGGCTACAACTGGGGGTCTTTTAGTTAGGACTGAATAGGTAACTTCTTATACGTTATTATCGACCATAAACAACAAAGCAGTAGTTCTACAGCCTACATGCTTTTCATAATCAAATCGCGAGTAACTGTATCCATGGATGAGGTGTCTTTACTCAAAATTAACCCAGATTTACTTTCTAAGTAAAACAGAATTAAGACTTCAACTCACGCTAATGTTTTCGACTGTTTGATTATCTTTTGGCTTGTTGCCAGTATTTACTTTAAACTTCTCGTCTTGTATTTTAGAATATACACAAGTTTCCAAACATGAATACCTTTTTTTTTAAGGATGGGATATCATCAAATGTCTTCTTTCGCTCTGGGTGGAGCGGAAGGGCGTGTCAGACTCTTACTGATTAAAACCCGTGTTCTTTCTAAAGCTCTATGCGTTCCAGGGCCGCGGTGACTCTTTCGAACAAATTCCGCAACCCTGGCAGGCTCTGGCCATAGCGAGCCCCGTCTTCTATGCTGACATCTCTTTGAGGCGCGCGTGAACACAACGCGCCATCGACCCGGGCTTGGTGAAGATCGGACAGCGAGCCACCCAGTGCTCGCCGTCTGCAGGCCCGCGCCTACGGTGGCCGGGGATCGCCATGTGACTCCCGACGCTCGGGGCATCTTCTCCTGTAGCGGTGGTTGGGGCAAAGGCCTTGCCTCTCCCTCGCGCGGCCCGCCTCCTCCTTCGCTAGCATTACTGCTTCGCAGAAGGAGGTGTCAAACATAAATACATACATCTCTTTACTGTGTTTGGATACTTTACTGTTGTGGCCTCAAATATTGCCACGACCTTGTCGTAGCACTTAATTTGTTCCACCGATGGAAAGTAAAAAGCATGTAGAGCTGAATCCTTCCTAGATCTTCAATGACGGTGACGTCCTCCACAAAAGCGCGTAGTACCCACAAACATGTAGATATGACACAATATGCTCTGTCACGTATAAAGGTTTCTATATACCTATCGCAACATTCACACCCCAAACAATCCGAGAACCGACTAACAGCCAATTTCGTTCCCCAAATACCTTCACAAACTATCATAAAATTCGGCCTACCATACATATTCCAATCATAAAGTATCGGCCTAATAAAATAGGGTATATAGCCGTCTCTGTCTGGTGTGGTTTATTTGAAGCGGTACCTGTCATGCGGAAAATCAAAGCGTCGCCGTCGTCGCCTAGTGGGCTGTGAAGCTTAGCGGCCCGGTATGCCGCATGCATCCGCGCCGAACTTATGGACTTAGCTGGTTATGCGTTTTTGGGCAGTTGTGTCCTTGGTTTTCTGTAGGTTAGGAGCTGTTTTTGAAGAGTAACAATCAATCTAATATATAACATTCTCGTGTCACAGTGTTTGAAACCAAACTCCTTCGAAACGGCTTGACCGATTCTTATGACATTTTGTGTGTATGTATATTCAGTAGGTCTGAGAATAGGACGTAAACTATATTTCATACACCTAAGTGATAAGGGTGTTCGACACCAAAATTTATTTTTTATTTTTTGGACAACATTTTATTTTATATTATTTATGATTCGGTATAAAAAACAAATACAACCCAATTTTTTTTTAATAGCGATATTAAACAAAGTCGGGGAAGTAACACTATTTATAACTCAAGAACGGCTGGACTGATTTTGAAGATCTTTAGTTTGTTGGATTTTAAATAAAACATCGGAAAAGTTCACGAAAAAAATAATATATTCTCACATACTTATTCGTACGCAACGCCATTTCTGATACATGAATAATTAATTATGATGCGGCACGAAGTTCGCCGGGACAGCTACTATATATATGTATATTTATATAGAATTCTTCCTTTAATGACTGACTGAGTGAGTTACTGACAGACAACGCACAACCGAAACTACTGGTCAAAGAAAGCTGACATTTGGCATGTAGGTTCCTTGGTGAGTGTTGGGGAGCACTAAGAGAGGATTTTCTGAATTTCCTACGGGAACGGGATAAGTCGGTATATGCGCGTACGAAGTCACGGGCAAAAGCTAGTGATATAAATATGTTTTTAAAGCATAAAGGCATCATGGTATCTTTATTAGTAATGGCCATTCTGCAATTTGAAATTGTCGTTTATGATCGATCGATCCGACGACCAACGGGCCTTTTTGATATTTAGTTGGAATACTTGATGCTACGACAAGTTGACATCTGTCAGATTCATTATGAATGCAACTTCCTATGTAAATAAAAAAAACAACGATTTGCACTCCGGGAGTGCCGGCAGAAGTGAAAACTTGAACATGAACGTTGTACATTTTTGATATTTTGGAATGGTTAGGGAATAATTTCGCAAGAATTGCTTTAATAATCAGTATAAAAGTACTATCATTTATGTGGTAAAATACAATATTTATTTATTGCGCTATCGTACACAAACAAGACTATGTAATTTTTTTATTACATTAAAAATTTAACACTTCAGAACTTTCCCTCCGTCTTACGAATTTTCGATCAGGTCACGTGTCCTGACGCGAGTTTAACATTTTTTACCCATCCCAAAAAGTGCACAACGCCGCTAAAGAAGATTTCTCTTCAAAAATAAAAAATAAACGTTTGTATTGTAAAGTGTTAACGCTCTGTGATTATTATTCTTTCATTTCCTTTATTTTGGTATTTAACATGAGAGGGTTAAATATTGGTTTAAATGCAATAGTTATCTGCTGCCTATCTTCTCACAGTTGTTCATTTTCCGAATGTTAATTTCCACATCGTGATTATTTTCTCAATAAATGTGATATTAAAATTAATTCTACAGAACTACAGCTTCTCCTTACCCCTCAGCAACTCCAAACACCATTTAAACAAAAATCCATGTTTACCTGAAACAAAAACATAATTCAGATTTTACACAATGATACAAACTCCTCAAAAATCCTCGAAACAAACAATCCAGCCCACTTTGTTCCCTAAATAAGATGGGCAGAAAATCTTAAGCGTATAAAAAGCGTCCTAAATTGAACAAAGGCATACTCAAGAAAGCTAAATACTTGAAACACAATGGACACAAACAAAACACTACAATGTTCTCTGGACACAGTCTGGAATGGACTGGAACAGTAGATAGGACTAAGAACTTAGGCTGGATTAGATCGTTGAAAGGAGCGTAACAGGTGATTAATTTATATTCAATTGTTATTTCAGAGGTAAATTAATTACTTTGGCGTTGATAGGTAGATATAATGGTTGTTTTGTTATCACAGGGAAGTTATTTGGAGTGAGATACTGTGGCCTTTTCATCAGATTTAACTCTGGTAACTAAAACTGTTGTTCAACTGGTTCTGTTACCGATTATAAAATAGAATAGAATAGAATAGAAAACAGTTCGATACAGACACAATACAACTGCAACAAAAACACAAAGTAAAAAAGAGAACAATCATAAGACATAACAATTATCTAGCAAGCCGCTAGCTGAGCGTGCCCATACCGAAAGGGTTACCATCTCAGCATTTGCTGGGCGTCAGACACCCAGCGCTGGTTTTCAGTTGGCACCCTGCAGTGACACACGGACGTGTGTAAGTGAAATAAGTACAGTCAAGTGAAATAAATAATAAAAATAAATGTTCGAGGATGAAAATTATTTCAGTTACTATCGCAAATTTCATGAAGTTAAAGCGGTTTTATGTAATTTTATGACTACTCTAAAATGCTTGTGGACATAATTAATCATACCTTAGCGTCAGTATGTAAGTTTTGGGCGAAAGTAACTGATACATAAATTTATTTATTTATTAACATTTTACGCACACAAATGTACAGAGGCGGACTTAATGCCTTAGGCATTCTCTTCCAGTCAACCTTTGGGTGATGCAGGGAATGGTGGTAGATGCAATATGGTAAATAAAAAGCGATTGGTATTTAATTATAAACAAACATTTAAATAACTAGCTTTTGCCCGCGACTTCGTACGCGCATATCCCGTTTTTTCCCGTTCCCGTTTCTTTCGACTGCGTTATCTGTCAGTCAGTCACAGTAACGGAAGAGTTTGGTATACATTGATCAATTAATAATAATGATATCTCGGGACAACTCACACACGGTCATCCGATCCCAAACTAGGCAGAGCCTGTACTATGGCAACCAGACAACTGATAAACATACTTATATATTTCTAAATACATACATATTATAGACCAATTACACTCAGACACAGGAAAAATGATCATGTTCATCACACAAAGATTTGTCCTGGTTGGGAATCGAACCCACGACCTCCGGTTTAGCAGTCAGGGTCACTAACTACTCGACCAACAGGCCAGTCAACGATCAAGAAGAGATGCTTAATATGTTATGAAACGAGTATTTTTTTGCCGTTTGAGTTTGAAACACTAGGACCATGGGGTCCGAGTGCTCATCAAGTTCTTCGATATTAGTAAGCTGTAAGTCGACTTTTCTATCCCGCTTGACATAATTACATAGTACGTAAGTTAATTAGGAAAAATTAATTACGATAAAACTCGTATGTAATTATGTAATTACCATTTAATCAAAGATCTATCGAGACCAAAATATGACCTACATGAAAGCCCAAATTTCATATAAATAGTAATAAGCTTTGCTGTACAAATATAGTCGCTAGGGACAAATAAGTAATATCTTACTCGTAATTATTTAGTTTCTGAGTAATGATCCCAATTTGTTGTAATTACTCATACGAAATGTTTATTAATAACGTTTTTGCCATGACATGAGTTTTTTTTTTTTTTTGCGTACCGAAAGCCTGGCTAGGCCCAGGCACTAGGTAATGTCTGGCTTACTCTGACTGAAGGCAATGCGCAGGAGAGACTTGGGGAGGCTAGGGCCCACCAGCAACGTCTTATGACTACTGCTGGTAGCATTTCTACAAGTAAGCACTTATACACAATACACATGCATATACTCATGATTTAACCCTAGATTACTACTCTACGTCGCAGAGGCGCCCGCGTTTTTGATATATTGTTCCCTCTTTTTATCCTCCGCGCGTATGGCATTCACGTTCAAGGACATCTCAGTCATCGCCATTACGTGTCGCAAGACGGTAGTTGCGTTACGGTAAGTGTGCTAGTTTTATTGATATTACTACCCTTGGCGCTCCAAAGGCGTATGAGTAGTTTGTATGTAAGTTTTGCGCTATTAATTAAATTATTTTGTTTTTTTTTTGCATTTTTGGTTACTATCGGTTTGTTTTATCTTTTTTTTTAGGTACATTTTGAAACTTCAACATCATGACTAGCAATAGAAGAGTTATGGATGATACAATAGCTAATTGGCTAGAAGAAAGCATTCATAACAGTGATTATAACTTTTCGGGAGATGAGTCTGAAATTGAAGATCATGTAAGCGATGAAGATGTTCAGGACGATGTAGAAGAAGGATACATAGAAGATGAAACTATAGCGAACTCCAGTGAAAGAAGAGCTGAAGAATCTGTGCCATCTTTTGTTCCAGAAAATAATGAGACTTTGGAGCCATCCACTTCTGATCACCGTATCCTTGTTCCGGCGCATCGAACATTGAAAGGCAAAAATCAGCACTGTTGGTCTACTTCCAAAGGTGAAAGTCGAGGTAGAACCACTGCTAGAAACATTGTGCACACATCTAGGGGCCCTACTAGAATGTGTAGAAATATCTTTGACTTTGGTGTTGGTGGAAAATGGTGTTCCTGTTATCATCGTGCGACGAAAAAAGGCTTATAAATAATGAGACTGGAAAGCCAGAAATGATAATGTTTTACAACCAGACCAAAGGTGGTGTAGATACATTAGACCAAATGGCTTCCTCTATGTCATGTTCTAGAAAGACGAACCGATGGCCAATGGCTATTTTGTATGACATGCTAAATATATCTTTCGTGAATATAATATGTTATATATTGTCATAATATATCAGCAAAAAATTAAAAACCCCTGAGTCGAAGACAATTTATGAAAAAACTTAGCACGCAGTTGACTACTGAATGGATGCAAAAAAGACTAAAAGCACCTACGTTGAAACGCAATATCCGGGATATTATCGAAGTCATCCTGAAAAAACCTTCCGATGACTCTTCTGTAGAAAATGATGGTCTACCACCGCTAAAAAAAAAGAAGATATTGCTCTTATTGTACGTCCAAAAAGAAGAGGATTTCCAAAATGACGTGCGCCAAGTGTCAAAAATCTATCTGCGGTGAACATCAAGTTTATGTATGTTTCGAATGCATCTAGAATATATTTTTTGTTACTTTGTTAGTTTTTTGTAGTTAATTACTTCATAATTTACTATTTTTAAAAGAAGTGTTTAGTTTAAGTTGTTTTTTTTTTGTTTTTTCATGAGAAGACTGTTTAATTGCCTTAGTTCCTAAAATTTGTTCCTAAGATTTATTTGATTAATGATTTTATAATAAAAATATACAAATATTATTTAAAATTGTGTTTTTCTCTTTTTGGTAATATACACAATTATAGAAACAGTCAAAATATATCAACCATACTTATAGGTTTTGAATAAAACCATTAGTCAATATGATGCGCCTCGCGGGCGTATGAGTAGTTACTTTGTACCTCGCAACATGAGTAGTAATGTAGGGTTAAGCATCTTTAATTATGCTAGCTTTTTCCTAATCTTCAGGATTTTACATTTTCCTCAGATAAAAAGTAGGATAGTCAAGGATAGTTAACAAAAAAGGTCATAGCGTAGGTTTATCAATGTTGCGGAATTTGTTCGAAAGAGTCACCGCGGCCCTGGAACGCAAAGGGCTTTAGAAGGAACACGGATGGGTTTTAGTCAGTAAGAGTCTGACACGCCCTTCCGCTCCACCCAGAGCGGAAGAAGTCATTTGATGATTACCCACCCTAAAAAAAAAAGGTTTCTATCAATAAAAAAAAAACATTTATTTCAGATAACTTGATCCATACAATACAATTTAAATTAAAACATACATAGATAGGTAGGTATTCAAATCACCCGCTTAGTAAATTAAAGAATTACTGTTTTACTTATGTCTCTATAAAATTACTTTCGAGATTCAAGCCGAATTCAGCAGCTCATTTGTTATGTTTTCTCAAGCACAATCAAACCTGTAGCACCACAGCACACTGTAATATTTTTCACCACCAGCTTATTATGAAAAGCACGTAAACTTAATCCTCTTTTGTTACCTCGTAAACCTTATTAATAGCTGATTATTGCGATATTGGATCAATATCGACTTAATTAAGCGGTATAGCGGTATTAAGGTAGAGGGCGGTACACGGCAAGTTTTTACAGGGATAAAAATGCGCGATCGTGGTGGTGCAAAACGTTTAGTGAAGGGTGAATAGGTTAATTCTAGACAAGCCACTTTTTAGACAAATCTTCGCATTCCACCAAGTGAAATTGCGATCAAACGCGAGCATATGAATAATAAAATTTACAAAAAAACACGCAGAAAAGCAAGCAGATGACTTAGAGCAATGGTGGTTCAGAAGGAAGCTATGAAAATTCGGAGGCCCGGCATATATAATAGTACTCTTTTCAATGTATTATAACGTTCTAAATTCTAAAACATGACGTGCAAAAATCAACCCTCACTGGACTTGAGCGGCACAGCTCGAAACCACAAATCAAGACCTCTGGAGATCCCAGCTGTGGGAACATTATTCAAGATCTTGCTTGTACATTGTAATGGCGTAAAAGTTGTCGTGTGCAACAACCCTAAGCCGTATAGTTGAACGAATCCGATTTTACTGCTACCGCATCAAAGTAAACGGCGTGAGATGTGTACATTAAATGGATCATTTTGATGGTACCTAAATAGCAATTTTCGTTGGACGTCTTAGCTGTAAAGGGGAGTCATGATACAGATAATATCCCACTATTTTCAAGGTCAGGGAAGCCTGTCAAATTAAGGGAGGATACTTAACCTCGTTCGTGGATTTAAAAAACCTTAAATGATGGTGATGATGATGATGATGCTGATGATGATGTCTTAATATTGATAATTATAGGTAAACTACCTACACCATAACAGAAACCCGTCAGGGTTTGCCAGTGCAACCAGCTGTGAAAGCTATATAGAAACAAATGCGTGAGAGTATTTTCTCTGAGATGAAATCTTATGCAAGTAGCTTTTCTATCATAAGAAACAATGGTGCTTTAAATGCCTCAAGAAATTCATAAATACTGTCTCGGAATCCGTAAAGTATGAGTATTCAAGTGAGACCATTATGAGATGTTGGTGGGAAAAATCTAATTTTCCTTTTAAGCCTAGTCAAGTCAAAGAATAAAGATGTGGCAGTAATATTAATATCGCTTGAATATGGATATGCTAACTGATTGATAGAGAATCGCTTTTCTTATTGGAAATTGCGTAAAAAAAAAGAGAGATAAGAATTTATCGATGGCAATGTCTTATGCTACCGAATTATTCTTCATCATCATCATATCAACCGAAAAGAGTCCACTGCTGGATAAAGGCCTCCCCCAAAGGGGAGAGGGTTTGCCATCATCGCTTGGCAGGCGGGTTGGCTATCGCAGTGTAGCTATTACAATGCACAGAGAATGCTGCTGCCAATTCTCTGGTGAGTCCTTTACGACACCTACGGGAAGAGATGGGATGGTGCTATTCTTTTACGTCTGACACCATACAGAATTACCCTTATTCTCTTGAAAACTATGTTTGAGAATCCAATGTCAACACAGACGAATCACATTTGGCCATGACAATGGCTAAACTGATTGTCGAAAAAGGAGGTAGTGATAACGTGATGGTTGACAAGACAATATTAAGGAAAAAAACGTGTTCGAACAACCCCAAGTCACATGGGATAAGGGCAGAAAGACGATGATAGCCTCTCCAAACACCAACTTCTAAAAGAAGATAACAACAATAAACAAATCTAGGATGAACTCAGTCAACAACAAGCCATAGACGCTAAATCTAAACAGTGTAGATAAAAGGAATCTTTCTAAGCGTGTGACTATAAGGTAGAAACACGTGTTGTCGACACAGTCGTTTCTAAACTGTCACGACGTCGCGAGCAGACAGATCTATTATCGAGTAGCACCGTCACTGAACGTGATAAAGAATTCACGACTGGATTGTGTAACTGTTTGCTTGATCTAGGGAAATTGGTTTTAGTTTCAGGAGACTAGTTTGTTTTGGTGTAAGGACCTACACCACTGTAAACATTGGAGATCAAAACGATGGAGGTATCTTGAAATTGTATGAATGTACACCACCGTTACGGAGAGATAGATAATTTTGATTAACCTGTTGCTTAGTAGTTTGAATAGGCAAACTAGTTCAGCCTTCTTTATAAAAACTTTTAACCATAATATGCTTGATTTAAATACTGATTGGATGATTTTAAATTACAATTATCGATAAAAAATAAATGAGGAATGTCCCAATCATGGTTAGTTTTTTGTAGCTCTAAAAAGACCATGTTGTTGCTTATTTCTGTTAATAAATTAGAATTATTTTGCTTCAGCGTTAAAAATACTCTTGTCTTTGGTTGCCACTCTCTTATATTTTACTCCAATTCTCTCTAAAGATAACCTTATCGTAGCGTTTACAGCTCAGCTTACATTGTAACCGAATAAGTCACTAAAATAAGTAAATAATCCGACTAATGTAGACAATAATGGCGTATTAATGTCCCCCAGGGCCGGCCTGTGAGCGCGGACAGTAATTGGTGTTGACACCCTAAAGCGTTCGCTAAATAAATCGCCCGATGCTCCCTTGGGAAGTGCACTGTTCTAAGCGATGTCCATTAATTTAGTGTTCGATATTGTAATTGTTAGTTTAGTCATATCACTCTTGAAATATTTTACATTGGCTTAGTAAGAGTTTAGGGTTTTAGTAGCGATCTAAATAATGTAGTCGTTAATCGGATCGAGAATGTTATTTTACGAATTTTACAGATAACGTTAGTTATAAAGAGATTTATTCATTCATTTTTGTGCGCAGATTTTCCTTTGTGACTTAAGGATTTATTCTTAAGTCTTACAAAAGCCTCCTTTTACTATACTATTATATGCCCTGTGGCTAACTGCGATAGTTTGTAAATTATCGATATGAACCGAGTATGAAACGCTTTATAAAACTAATTTTCCTTTCCTAAAAAAGTGGAACCAGACATTTTCCTACTTTCGCACAAAGGAAAAAGAAAATTTGTTCGAAGCTCAAAGAAAATTCTCACAAAAAATATTTAAAGGAACGAGTAACAGCATGGCCTTGTTTCAAACACGAGGAAAGTTTATTTCAGAATGATTGAACTACTAAAATGGATACCCAATGTAACGCCTCACTTATTTAGCATATAGACTGTACTACGAAAACAAAACGAAAGACAACATTTCGAATTCTTCGACTTACATTGCTTTGTCTCCATCTGATGTATAGATCGGAATTCAGTTCAAAACTCGCAATGTAATGTAAACGTTTTTCGAAAGATTTTCTCTCAGTTTCAAGTGATAGATGGCGCCCTCCTCTTCGTTTAAGTTTATGCCGTCTATAGGCACTTCTTCGTAAATCGTTTTTTATGTTATCGGTTTGAAAACAGGCCGACGACTAACATGATTTGGAATAGTGGTGAAAATGTTTCTTGTAATACTTGGATCATTTCGGATATTTTACAAGATAGCAAATTCAGTTTTAAATTGACTGTATGTATTTAATTTAAGTTAAGATCAGTACTTGTTTTAAATATCTATCTGGGTGTAGGTAGATAAGAACCAAAGAACCAGTGAAAATCGCAGGAACGATCGATGTGGCGATGCTTCAAAGAGGCTTAAGGCCAGCAATAGACGTCTTTTGCTTGACATAATGAAGACAATGACGATCCACAACCATACTAAATCCAACATTAAAATAATACGAAAGTAAGGGAAGACTTTTCCAGGGTTGCGGAATTTGTTCGAAAGAGTCACCGCGGCCCCGGAACGCAAAGGGCTTCAGAAGGAACATGGATGGGTTTTAGTCAGTAAGAGTCTGACACGCCCTTCCGCTCCACCCAGAGCGGAAGAAGTCATTTGATGATTTCCCAATCTTCAAAAAAAAGGAAGACTTTCCCAGAAAATGCATTGCCCAAAGATCTCAAAACAACTTCTTAAATCAATCTTGCGACTAGCCTCCAAGAAGAGACGTAACAATATAAATCAGTTGGATTGACAGCACCAACCACCTGAGCTGATAGTATCTCACTATGAAAATGTAATTTCCCTGAGGATTTCAGAGGGCCGAGTGCAGTCGCTTGGCCTCGAAATTTCAACAAAAGCGTGCTGGGAGTAAAGCTGGCCAACATTCCACTGGCTTCTTGGGAAATTCTGGGCTAGAATTTGGGCGAATTTCTTACTAGCTTCTTTACAATGTAACTATATATAACATAACGATACAGCGGTGCCTGAGCGCTGTATTATGTTTGACACATTTTCAAAATCTGCTATAGCTTTTTCCCAACCATATTGGGGTAAAATCAAAATCAAAAGTCATTTATTCAAATTAGGCTGAGTGCTAGCACTTTTTGAACGTCGAAGTTCTACATAAATACAGTCCCCCAAAACGGCCGCCCGTCACCACTTCCTAGTGTTTTAGCTGGGAAGAAGAAGTGGCGCAACAAACTCCCCAGCAACACATCTGTCTGTTGAGTTATAAAAACTATCATTTATACAAAGGTATGTAAGTAGTCAGTATTCTTACAAAGAAAACAATACAACAAAGGTAACACGTACAAACATAAAACTTAATAATTCGCTACTTGTAAGCTAGCACACTAAGTAAGTAAGCTTCTAGCCTAACTAAATGTAGTTGTGAAGTATTGTTTTTTATGAAACGACTGCTTATCCGACCTTAACAACCCAGTAACTGGATAACGCGATAAAGTGTACCACTGCAGCAAAACTGGTGTTAGACATTTTGGTTTCTAGAAAGACGCTGTTGATTATGCTGAGCGATGGCCGTTTTGCGCGAATGTGACGCATATCTTCCCAACTTGAATAACTTTTGTAATTTTGTTTATTTTATTTTATGGTATGCGTCATGCTTGTTGCAAATAAACTCTTTTTCTTTCGTTCTTCTTTCTTCGATTATGTCAAATTCGAAGTGGAAGAAAAGCGGATCTAAGTTTTATCGGTTTCATCCGAAAATCCGTGAATGTTGAATCCCATAAATTGCATAAGACTTTATGAAAGGAAAACAAACACAATGTTACAGTATCAAGATGATCCGTCGTACAATACAAGAGAATGCCAGCGTAAACTTGAATAGAACACTGTTATAACTTCAAGGAGTTTGAAGCAGACTGGCTAAATGTTGCGTATTCTGCTGAGACAATGTACTTCAAGGTTGAGTACTCATTATATATCCGTTGATAAGAATGATGTTATTTTCTAAGTAGGTTTTTTATATGTATGGTCGCGATGTACGATTGAAGATAATCGCGGAGTAAGGAAAATAACTATAGAATGAGTGATAATAAAAAAAGATAGAAAAATAACATCTCGTGTATTCAATTAAGAAAAATTGAAACAAATTCCGCATAATTTGTATGTTCTATGTATTGTTTTAAGGTCACAGAAAAGGTCAAAAACAACAAATTACATTGACACAGCCTACGAGTATTTCAAATGAGTGAAAAAAATATCGTCTAATGAAAACTTTTTCAATTCCAACAAAAAAAAAACGATAAAATTGATAAATTGATTAATAAATAAAACGTAGGTGTGTATGAATCCAAATTCAAATAATCCAATTTAGTCCAACACCCACCACAAAAGCGAACTCGGCATTTTTAAATTAACCTCCGTGTAAACAAATTAATTGATATCTATAAAGAGTAATTAAAACCTGACATTTATTTATTTTTTTCGACGAAAAAATGTGTTTTGGAGGGTATACCTAGTAATTATAGGGGTCGTCTGATGGTTTGGGGGACGCAGTCTAAATTAATTTTTGCGTACCCCTGATGTGTTTCATTTGGGGGATGGCAAAACGGGATAGCTGTAAAAAGTTTATAGTGATTGGTGTCTGAATGTTAACCTGCTTTTTAAAGCGCGTGACCTTACTTCTAATTTTCAGTGAAGTGCCCTATCTAAAAATGCCTCCATTTATTTCGCTGATACTCATCATCGTTGTAAAGACTAGACTGGTTTTTAGGATTCCGTACCCAAAGGGTCTCACTTTCAATAATTTTGTCAATTTTAAGATGTGACCGGTGTTTCCTATCTTACACCTTGAGAAGAAATACCGAAAAAAATCAGATGTCAAATTCTATTTTTCTTAAGGGAATTTGACATCAGATTTTTTTCAAAATCCGTTGTTCAAATAAAATGAGATCCCTGAAGGTAAAATGAATAAAAAGCGAGATATCAAAATCCAAAAGATAATTACTGAGATAAGCATCCTCTTTAATGTTTTGCACGCCTTAGCAAACGACCATTATTATTATTATCATTTAAGGAAAATATAGGTACATTAAATACTACATATAATACATACCCTAGCAGTTAATAACAGGAAAGCGCTCGGATGAAGAAAAGTCGGTAGGTAGGTAATAGGCTTTTCTGGGATCAATAAAGCTGTGATTGATGAGGTCAACGACGAAATATTAAAAGTGCGAACGTGCTAAATACATAGGTATAGTCAACACGATGAATTAGTACTAGTATGACTTCTTATATTATTATTATGTCGTTTATTTAATTTTCTTTACATATAAATTTACATTTTTAAATATTCATTTTTATAAAAACATTTGTAACAAAAAAAACATTTCAAAATAGTAGTCCGCCGGTGTCGGGAGCAGGGTCCAAGCTACCGGTGGTAAGGGCTCCAGAGAAAGGAACTTCCTCACTATACGAGACGTATCGAGGAGTACTGCCTTCTGTATCAGGCCTTTTACCCAACCGCGACAGCTGAGTCCACATTCCACATGTCGACCACCTCATGTGCTAAGTCGAGGTACATGATTTGTTTCTCTTTCTCAGCTTTCACGAGGTTCTCGTGATGCATCATGGGATGGTTATTATTATTATTATTATTATATTTCCGAAATAAGCAGTGTGAAAAAAAATATCTACAACTTTTTAAAACTGATAGGTACGGAGGTAAAATAAAATGTTTGTGGGGTTATCTCTGAAAATACTGATAGTACGTAAATTATTCCACATACGTAAATCAAAACCGGAATCACGGAGTGTCGGTACTACTTGGTTGTTTTTTAGCGATATGTTTAGCGATAGCGCCCGCATTCTGTCTCCCAAGTTCTGTTTCTTGCTCTATCATTATTGCAACTTAAATGGTAACTGAACATTATTTACTGTGTTCTACTTGTATTCCGGAAAAAGCATGTTTCCACGGGAGTTATAATGGATCTCGTACTTTGGTCTCCAAATAAGTTTGGTCCCTCTCTACAGGTTTTGTATTACCAAGCAAAATTCAACCTCCGTGCTTACTAAGAAATTATTATCGTAAACCCGATAAACTCAGACCCGGAAATCGAATAACCCGGAAACCCGAAACTGCTGTTACCCAACCACAAGACCAAAAGTTTATTAATAAATCATTACATTTTCGAAATCTTGAAACAAAATTGTTTCTCGAAAATGAAATTTTAAACTTCTCAGTAAAAGTTTAATAGCGCCACAAAACGATTTACGAAAATCGAGTAAATACGTTTTTTTTTCATCTCTAATCGATTTATTTCAGCTTACATCGAAATTATATGTTGTAAATGAGAGGTTTTCACGTTTTTGATGTGACTCAGCCGGGTGTGAGGTCAAATCCCTTTTGGGATCCGTTAGGGGTCTTAAATATAAAATGGTTGGAAATGCTGATTTTCGTCGATGTTTTATTACTTTTTCGTTACGTTACGTTTTTGCTTAATTTTATGTTCAGATTTATGTTCGGCTGTGAATATGAAGATATTGAGTTTTCAATATTCTATTCACAGCACATTTTATGTAAGGGCGAACGCGACGGGACTTTCGTAGTTAAATCTTCAACATTGAAAAAACTGCTGTACTTATACTAGCAAAAAACAACAATAAATTAAATCCCCCATTTACGAACAAATAAAAACAAAAATGACTTAACCCAACACCGCGTTTTATGCTGACCGAACCCAAAGTAGGATAAGTTTCAAATATTTATGCTTGCTCAGGCGAAATTTCAGCAATTAATGAAATTAGTTAGACTTTAGACCCAATCGGGATCGTTAAGTTGCCGACTGCGGTGTTTAATCAAATTAAATGTTTGCCAGAAAAAGACATATTGGGGGAATTTAATCTGTAAAGTTGCTGATTGTTTTTTCAGCAATTAAATGAAGTTGCTGTTGTTTCTGTGTTTGTAATTTGGTGGGTGAGATTGTTTATTAGATTATGTTTTTTGAAGGTCAGAGGTAGACTGTCTGCGTCGGGTTTTTGTTGTTGTGACCTAATCCTAACATCCTAACTTATATTATAAATGTGAAAGTGGGTTTGTTTGTTCCGAAATCCCTTCCGCCGTTAAGACGTGAAAAGGTATCTCCACGTCTTAATGGCTGAACGGATTTGGATGAAACTTAGCGCACGGGTAGACCTTGTCCTTGAAAATGTTTTTCATCCTGGGAGTCTATTCCTTTAAGATAATTTTCTACTTACAGGAGGGTGTATAGCGGTATCAATGCCAACACATGAAAAACTAAGAAGCGAAAATTTGTACGGCAACAAAAAGAACCGCAACGCCATCTATCCTGTCAGCGACGAACTACCAACGAAATTCTGCATCGCGCAAACAAAGTTCTCCATGCGATTTGAACATATACAAAAGTCCGAATATCAACTATCGGGCAGTTGCCCACCAGACACAACAACCATCTGGTCGGAGGATCCTCCCTTTTCCCGCACACCTCGTGCGGGACTTTACTCTCTGTATCGCATACCTCAATAGGTGAAGAAGACAAAGAAAAACTCAATTTACTTCCAAATTCCTACTAATTCTAACTTATATTATAAATATGAAAGTAAGTTTGTTTGCTTGTTTCTTACGCTTTCATGTCTAAATTGCTTAACCAATTTCGATAAATTTCCTGGAAGACGACGTCGATTTTTGTGAAATCTAAATTGAAGCGTGGAACCGCGGACAAAAGCTGATTTATTATAGAAGTGAAGAGAACAGTGTGTTAAGTCCCGCAAACTCTATTTAAAAGGGATGATCCTCAGTTCAGATGACTTTTGTGCCTAGTGGGCAACTGCCCGATGGTAGTCGGGCTGTTGTATCTGTTCAATTCATGCGAAGAACTTTGATAGCGTGATGTAGAATTTGTGTGACGTCAGGTTTCTTGTAGTTCGTATTTGGTGAAATGGATGTCGCAACATTATAACTGTGATATATTTGGAAGTTTGTTGTTTAATTGCGCTTCAATGTCTGATGTGTTTGGACGAAATTTGACACACGGGTACCATTGCCATTTGCATTAAGTATCTGTGCATTGCAACACCTCCACTGCGTTCGCCAACCCGCCTGCCAAGCGTGGCGATTATAGCAAACCCCCTTTAGGGGAAGGCCTATGTCCAGCAGTGGAGGTCTTTCGGCTGATGCTGCGATGATGTACTACTGCCTTGATTTTGACACGGGACTTTTATTCCATATCCTATAGGTCAATGTGACTCAACGTGCGTGCATGCGTAAACGCAGGTAAAAGCTTGCCATAGATAATTATAAATTCTTATTCTTATTCTGGCTCCATAACCCTTACGATAGCGTTAATCCGAAAGATACAACATTTTCTTTTTTGCTAAGAATCTGTTGCTGCTTCATGTAGGTATGTGTGTTAAGTATTTTGGAATTAAAAGTGTTGTTAAGTTTTCCTCCACGCACAAGAAATTACTCAAATATGAGAATATTCTCCATAAAAATTAAAAGCTAAACTTGAGACGGAAGTAACGAAATTGTTACAAAACACGGAATGTAATTCTGTTTCTTTTATCAAACTAATTATTAACAATCAGATTAAGTATTAAGATAATGCCGTTAAAATTAAAAATAAACGTTTCTTAATACCTACTGTAATGCCGTTATTCATTTTTGTAAAGCCACGTTATTCATGAGGCGAAAAATATCTCGAGAACCCCCAAAAAACGTCTGGCATCTATGGTAACCGTGACATCACTTTCAAGTAACTTTTTCTTAAACTGTTCCAATCCATGAGACATTTTCATTATGTTTTAACATAGAGTTACTTTGACGAAGATCCTTATCTGCCTACCCTATTTTCAACTGTGTTGAGGTCGGCTTAAGTGGATGCAGTTCATCATCATCATCATATCAGCCTAAAGACGTCCACTGCTGGACGTAGGCCTCCCCCAAGTGTCGCCACAATAATCGGTCCTGCGCGTCTCGCATCCATCGACTACCTGCGGCCCTCACCAGGTCATCGGTCCACCTTGTGGGAGGCCTTCCAACGCTGCATCTTCCGGTGGATGCAGTGGAGCCTATATGAACTTCACAGTCCAATTTCTGAGTAACATAATATCTGGCTTCCACCTGCAAGCAACTAGCATGCAAGTTCAATTACTCCGCGGAGTGCAATCGAGTGATTGATCACATTATGATTCGATAGCCGGCAATGTAAAGCAACTTGCATGCGAGCGGTTGCGGGTGGAAACAAGTGATTTCACAAACGTAAATAGTCTGGACTATTTACGTTTGTGAAATCACTGAAATGTCGAAAACATCAAGTTGACGAGAGCTGTCGTAATTTAATTTATTTATACATCAATGAGTAAATAGTTATGTGTTATGCCAATTTCGTATACAAATAAGTACTAAATTAATGTGATTAAAGTTTAATTTACATAGTGTATATCACGTTCTTTGATCCGAACCTGATTATTTTACGTTTAATTACTTAGATTTTCAAGCTAACTAAAGTTGAAATCTACACCCACGCTGGAGTAGATCAAACGGTAATTAGTAGGTGTGTGTTCATAACTTTTAGGGCTATATTAGGTATATGTTAACAAACTAAAATCATTCGTTTGATAGCTTTTAATTTTATTACTATTATAGACCTGCAAACATCTACGCCAAAGTTGTTTTTTTATGGATGGAAAATCATCAAATGACTCCTTTCTTCTCTGGGTGGAGCGGAAGGTCGTATCAGACTCTTACTGACTAAAACCCATCCGTATTCCTTCTAAAGCACTTTGCTTGCCGGGGCCGCGGTGACTCTTTCGAATAATTTCCGCAACTCTGGCAGGACGCAAAAGTGGCTCCGTTTAACATAAACATAATTTACAGTTTGCTGATGGTGTCTCTTGATACTCAATACTCAATACTTTATTTGCATTCCACAATGTGTACTTAGGTGGTAAATTTAAAAAGAGATTGTGATCATTATGGACCCTGTTGGGCACAGCAAAAAACAAATATATGTAGGTGATTCGTTCGGAAAGCTGACTCTAAGACTAAGTAGGTATGGGATTTAAAAAAAAAACGTGCGAGTCGGACTCGCGTCCGAATGAAAACAGGTTTTTTTTTAATCGGTTCATAAATGACGAAGTTATGAGGGAAAAAAAACTACAACCGAATTAAGAACCTCCACATTTTTTTAGTCGTTTAAAAAATATAATCAAATTCATCAGATAATTTCGTTTGTTTTTCTTTTCTAGTTAAGCCCAGAAAAATCCGCAAAAGACTGCAATCACATTCCAAACAACGCATTATCAAAACAACAATATCGTTGTTCAACTGTTCGTCAAGCACCTCACAAGGCTGATAATCCGTGACGTCACTGACGTTGACATCGACGTCGTAAGCAAGTTAGTGGAGTATTTGTCAAGTAATTTAGCTGGAAATGTCTGAACAGTGAACATCCCTTTTCCGCTACATAGTGATATTATTCAGACCGCGACGTGGTAATAATAAGAGGGTGGGGACGCTGTGTTAGCGATTATTTTATTTTTGACTCAAATTAATCAAGTGTTGTCTTGAAAAGATCGCTTTTAGGGATAAGGCCGCCCATTGTGTCACTCATTGTAATGTTTTCCTCATCTATATTTTTTTAACTTTATTTTTTATTTGAGATGAGTTTGCTCTTGATTCCAGTCTTGGTCATAGATGACAGAGACAAAGTCTACGATGGAGCGAGCTTACCCAAAAGAAGCCTTTTGTTTTTTTTCTGTTGGTAACTTATATGGTGTACATAATAAAGAGTATTCGATTCTATTATATTAATCAATCTGTCGATAACTGTTTACAAACTATATGGGAGTCACCTTCCATTGTAACCGGATTCTGCTTTTAGTATTTTATTTGGAGCAACTGCCTACTTGACCTCTACAACCCAGTAACTGGGTAACACCCCTTCGCGGGACTAGTGTCAGATTTTCTGGCTTCCGACTATTCGTCTCAGCTGTCAAATCTATTAATGACAGTCGGGACCAACCGCTAAATGTGCTTTCCAAGGAACAGAAGACACTCGTTATTTAACGAATACTCAGTGTCACCCATCCACAAATCGACCTCGCCAAGTGTTGCTTTACCTTGAAGACCGACCCCGACTAAAATCAACGATGATTATGGTATGAGGCTCCTCCTTTTCAGAACTATCATTTCACATTACATGTTAAAACAAACAACAAACATATAGTTTACATAAAAATATACAAATATATAATACAAACAGTGAAATTAGAATCAAAATTGATCGAAAAACAAACGAGAGCGGAGACGCCGTTTCCTATGGCAGCTGTATAGGCGACATAGTATTTGACGTCAGAGCTCGTATCGGACTTCTCTTTCTAATTGTCATCTTTGAAAATTTATAACTTGGTTTAGGTATTAAAAAAAATATATATAATTGTTTACTAGAGCTAATAAGTATTTCATTTTGCATATATAAATGATAAATGATAATAGGTAATTTTAAACTAGATGAGGTGAGGCCGGTGTTTCGTAGCTGACTACCCTGAGAAGAAACACCGAAACAAATTCAAAGGTCAAAGTCTCTTTTAAAGTCCATACAATCGTACTGGTCAAACATATGAGAACCATGTAGGTTAATGTCTGAAGTGGTCTTTTGAGGAGAGAACCACACACATTTGAGTGGACCTGTCCTGACAGTGCAAGCATTAAGGAACTCAACGACTTGACGAACAATACCAAACTAAGGACATTTGGGTAAGCCGCACAAAGAACTCTAACTGCCAGACTAACATGAAATTAAATGAACCCCTAATATTGCGATGTACATGGTCTTCACATTCACAATACGTTATGTGAGGACCATGCAGATCAGTATCTGTAATGGTCTTTTTATTAAAAGCCACACAGATTTGAGTGGACCTGTCCAGTCAGTGCAAGCCTATTATCGCTATCACTAAGCCCACCGAAACAACAAACAAACACATTAATACAGTTACGTTAGCTGAACGTCTGGAGACGCAGCACACACACGTAACGAACTACCGACGGTAACAACTGTGAACTACGAGTGGTAACTTATTTCCCTCTGATTCACTCACACTCACTCGTGGGCGACGTTGATTGGAATTGATTCATGCCTCACATTAATCAGTATTGTATTGATGTTTTGTGATTGTCGTTTCTATATTCGAAGTTTGGTATTCTTGAAATATCACGTGGAGAATGGTATCGAGATGCGATTTCTTAATCTATATCTATACTAATATTTGTTATTTTGAAAAAATAAATAAAAAACGTTGCCGCACACTAGGAATTTCTCCTATATCGTGGGTGCGTTTACAAACATATAATCTCTCATACACAAACAGCCAGACCCGGAACAACTATCTGTAGGCCATACAAATATTTGTTCCGTGCGGGGATCGAACCCGCGACACACAGCGCAGCAGTCAATAGCTCAACCACTGCACCAGCCATGTCGTCAATATACCAATTACTAGTGTGTATCTTTATATACATGTATATTATATAATAATTATAATCTATATAATATTAAAAGGAGGAAAGATTTGTATTTTTGTATGTAACGAATAAACTTAAAAACTACGATTAGAGAGACTACCGATTTGATAAATTCTTTCAGCAATGGATAGCTACATTATCAGCGAGTAATATAGGCTATATTTTATCCTCGTACTCCCACGGAAACGGGAACGACGCGGGTTAAACCGCGTGAGGTCCGCTAGTCATTTATAAACAAGGAGGTTGGTTTTCGACTGACGATTTTTTGACTACCACAACCTAGTAACTTGGCATCACTTGGCAGGTCTGGTGTCAGGTTTGCTTCTGACTATCCGCAACGACTGTCAAAGATGTACAATTGACATCAACGGCTTAACGTGCTTTTCGTGGCTCGCAGGAATCACAATATGTTGAATTGGTCACCCTTCCAAGGACCGACCTCGGCAAGCGTTGTTTAACCTTGAAGATCGACCCGTGTGGCTGTTATTATTTAGCCACAAGCTCCTCTTATAATCCCTATGAATTATATTTTGAAGTTTCGACCGGAAAAAGGCTTGAGTTTATGTATGCATATGTGATTATGCCATGTGCCATATTTTTAGGTATGATTATAACCCATTCACACCACGATCAGTACGTACATTACGAAATCTTTTTATCTCCGACAATTTCATTGAACATTCAAAAGCATCTGCATAAGTAATAAGGTGTGAGATTCGAGTGCCGGCTGAGACAAAAGCGTAAATACATAATAAGTACCTTTTCCTTGATGTGCGTTAATAAATGCTTTGTGATAGGGTAACATATTGTTCGATTTTAGGGTTTTGTTTGAGTTTCTGTACCTATACATTCTGTATTGTGTTGGACGTAAAAGAATAGAACCATTCCATCACTACCCGTGGGCGTCGTAAGAGGCGACTAAGGGACTCATCAGAGAATGGGCAGTAGCATTCTCTGTGCTTCCGTGAATTGCAACAGCTACACTGCAATCGCCAACCCACCAAGCGTGGCGATTACGGCAAACACCCCCCGGTGTGGGAGGCCTATGTCCAGCAGTGGACGTCTTTCGGCTGATATGATGTTGATGATGACCTACACATAACGGATTTTCGTTTTGGTGTAACCAAAACTCACATCCATCTAACTGTATTGTAAGATTCTGAAGTAATTTCAACTGTGTGTTAGTGTATACAATGCTTTTATAACAAAATCTTCTGCTTGTTTTCGAGTCGATGGTGAATTCTTTATATTGTTTGGTTCCAGTAGATGGTTACGTTAATTGCAGCATCGCTGGCATTCGTTAAATCCTCCATATACAGGTGAATGGGTACTTGGGGCACTCGAACATGTGACTCATGTTTGAGTCACATTCGGTATCCAACGGATCTATAAAACCCCATTTCGACAAGTTGCAGCGACTTGGGATCTGGGTGCGCAAACGTTTCAGCACTAAACAAAATAGGCCATTGTAATTCATAGTCTGGGGGCAACTGCTCATTGGGTTTAATAAAGTCTTGAGGTGGTGGTTACTTCTCTTCCCACAGTTTGCTTCTCCCTTTAGATGACAAGTCAAAATTAACTGGCGTATTGACTACCTGATTATCTAATATGCATTGCTTGTTTTTCTAGTGGTCGCAACCGCTTCTATATACCATGAGATCTACTGGTTTGATTGCTAAGCTGAGCAGTGTTTTTGGGCAATATTTTTCCTACTACGACTATATATGCCATCAGTCCAGGTGCTGTTTGTTGTATGTAAAAAAATCTGTAGATCTTAGTTAACGCCCTATTTCAAGTAACTAATATTTCCCGGTAACGATCAAAATAATCTCTGTTGCCGATGACACACCAGACAATTTAGCAGCTCGTTTGCTCAGGCTCTAACTTAGTTACAATTTGTAATTTATTGACAGATGATGAGTCTTGCGGACGTCACGGATTCACTTACCATATTATACATATGTGTGTAATATGTTTCGCACATTTAACTAATGGTTACGTGGGATAGAGAATGTGATGAGAAATAGTTTAGTTTTGTGTTGCTTTAGGATTGGGAATTCGTTGGCTTAAATGCCAGGTTAATTTGTAATGGTTATATGTTTTTTTTTTATGTCAGAGATTGTATGATGTAAAGGGCCAAATATAAATGGGTTGGAAAAAAATGTTGAAAAGAAAACTATCGTTATAATTAACAACAGCTAAAGCTAACGTATCTCAAACTTAATGTGTTATTTTTTTGTTTCATACTTTTCGTAATTTACATGCAATAATTACAACGATAGATCAATATAATCATAATCCTATATAAAATTCTTCCGTTACTGACTGACTGAGTGACTGACTGACAGGCAAGCACAGCCGAAACTGCTGGTCGTATAAAGCTGAAATTTGGCATGTAGGTTCCTTGGGGAGTGTAGGGGAACACTAATAGAGGTTTCCTAAAATTCCTATAAGAACTGGAAAAAACAGTTCGCGGGCAAAAGTAGAAGAGTACGAATCACCCTTCCATCCACTCAAACCACCCCGTTACGCAGCAATAGAGCCTGTTACAGAGTTATGCAGAGTAACTGTTGAACGCTTCGCGCTAACAGCATGAAAATAAACTTGAAAATAAACTTATTATTCCGTTTATTCATTTTTTTTTACACTTATTGCTTACATTTTTAACTATAAAAATAAAAAAAAACATTTAAAAATATAAAAATAGTAGCCCACCGGTATCGGGAACAGGGTCCAAGCTACCGGCGGTCAGGGCTCAAGAGAGAGGAACCTCCTAACAATACGAGCCGTGTCCAGAAGTACCGCTTTCTGAATCAGGCCCTTGATCCAGCTGCCTAACGAGAGCCTCCTGAGGTGCTGGTCGAGGCTCGTGGCTATTAAGCCATTGGCTGACACAACTATCGGTACAATGATTGCTGAGTCCACATCCCACATGTCGACAACCTCGCGAGCCAAGTCAATATATTTGATTTGCTTATCTTTCTCGGCTTTCACGAAGTTCTCGTCATGCGGAACGGTTATGTCTACAATCATTGCACGCCTCTCGATTCGGTCCACCACCACTATATCAGGCTTATTGGCAACAATAGTCCTGTCAGTGATGATGGACCGATCCCAGTACAATGTGATATTGCCATTACCGAGAACTGGGTCGGGCGCATACCTGTAGTACGCCACCTCCGATTCCACAAGAGAGTATTTCAGAGCAAGTTGCTGATGGATAATCCTGGCTACAAGGTTGTGCCTATGCAAGTATTCTCCGTTAGCTAGACGAGAACAACCAGAGACAATGTGGCGAATCGATTCTCCCGGACGGTGACATGCCCGACATATGTCAACCGTGCCGTCCTTTACAATAAATCTTCGGTAGTTATTCGTCATGATAACTTCGTCCATAATTGCACAGACAAAACCTTCGGTTTCTCCAAAGAGATCACCGAAACGCAACCAGGCTACGGACGCTAATTGATCTACGTCGGGCCCATGTAGGGCCCGGAAATAGCGTCCGTGAAGTTCCTTACTTTGCCATACCGCCCTGCGATCGTCAGTGTCTAGCACCGCAGGTTTGCGCCAGTTCTCATTTGCCAAAGAGAGCGGAGTGAGTCCCTTGTCCACCGCCACTACATCTCGATGCGTACCCACGTCGACAGCTAGGAGATATTCCCTGAGACTGCATATCTTGCGATTGTGGAGAGTCTTAGCATTTAAGAAGCCTCGACCTCCACACTTTCGCGGGATATACAGTCTCATTACCGACGACCGTGGGTGATGCATTCGATATGCAGTAAGCAGTGTACGGACCCGCCTATCCAGGGCGTCAAGTTCCGTTTGAGTCCATTTGAGTACGCCGAAAGAGTACATCAATACCAGCATGACCCAACCGTTGAAAGCGCGTACCTTGTTTCCGCCTGATAGAAGGCTATTGAATACCTTCTTCAGGCGGCCAAAGAAGCGCTCCTTCAACGATTGCTTCATGTCAGTAACATTGATACCTAACGCTTCCGACATACCCAAATACTTGTAAGTTTCAGTTGAAGAGAGGGATCTGAGGTTTATGGAATCCGAGAGTTGAATTCCCACGGATTCAATAATCTCCCCACGCTTTACATGCATGACCGCACATTTGTCCACACCAAACTCCATCCTGATGGCACTACTGAAAGTTTCAGTTACCTTCAGTAGCTCCATCAGTTGCAGATTACTGGGGGCAAAGAAAACTTATTATTATTATTAAACTTATTATTAGTCTGTGTTAGTTACAGTCTGGCAGACTACAGTCCACAGAATTCACTGAACGTGGGAAACGAGGTCTAATACGGTTAACACTGGACTATTCCAATCTCGGTGTAAACTGGTTTGTTAAGTAAACAATGCTACGGTTTTGGGTGATCTTGTTTGTATTGTTTGAGTGACTGACACAATGCACCAAACAAACATCACGTCTATATTTAGCAAAGGGGTAGGTAGCGGCGGTCAACTTACTAGGCATCACCATTATTATTTTAGTCGAGAGACGTCCACAGCTGGACTTAGACCTACCCCAAGTCTTGCCACATCGACCAGTCCTGTGAGACTCGCAGCCCTCACCAGGTCTTCGGTCAACTTTGAGGAGGCTTGGGAAGTGGTCACCTCCACCAAGAAAACGCCTTCGCCCCAACCGTCGCTACAGAAGAAGACGCCCCGGACGTCGGGAGTCGCATGGCGATCCCTGGTCACCGTAGGCGCGGGCCTGCGGACGGCGAGAGTTAGGTGGCTCGCTGTCCGATCACCACCAGGTCCGCGTTGATGGCGCGTTGTGTTCCACGCGCGCCTCAAAGAGATGTCAGCATAGGAGACGGGGCCCGCTAGGGCCAGAGCCTGCCAGGGTTGCGGAATTTGTTCGAAAGAGTCACCGCGTCCCTGGAACGCAAAGGGATTTTAGAAGGAACACGGATGGGTTTTAGTCAGTAAGCGTCTGACACGCCCTTCCGCTCCACCCAGAGTGGAAGAAGTAATTTAGTCCTTAAAAAAAAAAAGGCATGGTGTTATAAAAAATTACAAAACTATCTACACTTCCATTTCGGCAAAAACTACAAAGTCTTATTGATAACGAGCAACACTAACCAATTTCAAAACTTCACGTTAAAATACCTTTCAAGCCGTTACGTATTAAATAGAGATTAAAAAGGTATCAAAGGCACTCAAAGGTTTAATACGTGACAAGGTTAGAGCCTCATAAATAGTTATAGGTTGTTATCCAGACGCTTGCGAGCCTTAGGTATACAATAGCCTGTTAGTTCCCGAAGATTCTTTAAATTCAGGATCATTTCTTGGAAACTAAACGGGTATAGCAATGCTTCTAGTTTAGGTTAGGACAATAATTCCTCCTAATCGGTGAATTGATTAGAATGTTAACTATGATGTCTTAATCAATGTCAAACGTCATTGGCTTGCTAAAGATTTTCCCATATTTGCGCCAAATTAAAAAAAAATGTTTTTTGTGTCAACTACTGATTAAAATCGTTGCCTTTTTGCCATGTTGAGGAAGCCATCTATTTATTTATTATATACTTTATTGTACACCTCATATTAAGAACAGTTGATATAAAAAACAAGTGTACAATGGGCGGTCTTATCGCACAAGGCAATCTGTTCCAGACAACCTTTGGATGGATTGAACGAAAGGAGATCTACATCTACTGAACCAGTGGTTCCCAGCCTTTGTTTGACCCGGGACCACTTTGATTTCTTTATTTCTAGCAGGGACCAGGAATAAAAAAAAAACATGTTAAACTAAAAATAAACCTATATCTTAAAGACATTCAAAACTTGTAGTATAACTATGCTTTGAAATTAAAATTAAAAAGTGTTGTCATAGAAGACACATTTCTAAAGAAACTTAGAATCAGTTTGAAAAGAATGAAATTTTAAACCTTTCGCGGACCTTATTTCGGCCCTTGCGGACCACCAGTGGTTCACGGACCACAGGTTGGGAACCACTGTACTAAATGAACAAATTTCTTCAAGAAAGTCATACACATTTAGATACCACAAAAAAAAAAAAGATTCCGTATAAAGTTATTATCAGCTGATCAAAATTAGTACGGGAGTTAAAATATTTTTTTGAGAAATTATCTTGACTTTATACTGGAATTCAGATGAATCTGGTTTGACTGGATGGCGACCATATAAAAAAGATAACGCAAGGCAGATGAAATTACGCAACAAAACACTGTGTGAGCTTTTCATTTTATTTTGTAAATCGTCACCTATATTCCACAAAATACTCGTTCAATTTCATTTTATTTGTATATGCATTATGTTTATTTGGCATTTACGACACCTACCAACATGAAATTCACTCAATTTCAACAAACCGTTGGCAAAATTGTTTCCAGTGTTAGTAAATTACTCTTTGTGTATCGTTTTGAATTACGGTAATAGAGAAACAAAAATATAGTTAGTTGTACATACGTTTATTATATATTCTTTTTTTTTGTTTTTTAATCTACGCATACGAGCGGCCCAAGCTAACCCTTAGAGGCCCCTTTAGAAATTTGAAATGGAATGGGCACCAACCGACGATTATCCCTGTATGCACTATGAAAGTATGCCCAAGGACCACCCTGGTGCAGGACTATTGCATTTAATATTTAGTAACCTTAACCGATATTATTGCTTTTCGGGACAGGGTCGTCACACTATTCCCGTCCACTGTAACTGCTGGATTCCAGAATAAATTGTGGCGACCACCAGAACATCGTCGACGAAGTGAAGTTCGACGAGCCCTGGAGGAACGATTCAACAGTCTTGTATCCCGCAGCGAAAATCAGAAAAAAATACAGCGGAGAAGTAAGTTAAGATGATTTTATAAACTAATATTTCACCAGACCTTCCACCATAATGAAAACTAAAAACTGATCAACCTCAACGAAAACGAATTCACCGTTCATAATAATTAAACCCCTATTAATAGTAATGATATTTGACCATTACAATAATAGTAAAATCATCGGCACTTTGCAGTCACTCAAACAATTTTCAGAAAAAAGTTTTGAACCTAAACAAAATAAAGTAGACATTGTCTTTTCAAAATTAAAAGGTAAAACACACAAACCAAAAACTTTATTTTTTCTCAGAACAAAGTAGTGCGGTCATCTAAAGTTTTCGGTTATGTTACTTTTGTGTTACTGAATGAACTTGTGTTATTTTTTGTTTGATGTGAATTCATCAAATGATTCCTTTCGATCTTGGCGGAGCGGAAGGGAGTGTCAGACTCTTACTGACTAAAACTCATCCGTGTTCCTCTTAATGTCCTTTGCGTTCCAGGGCCGCGGTGACTCTTTCGAACAAATTTCGCAACCATGACAGGCTCTGGCCCTAGCGAGCCCCGTCGAGTATGTAATGGATCTTAAAAGAGTCCCTAAGTCCCTGACTTGGTTTCGGTGTTACTTCTCAAAGTAGTCAGCTAGGAAACATCTGCATCATCTATTTGTATTCGATATAAAAGATTGACATCTAAAAAATATATTTAAACTCATTTGTTTCGTTAATCTCATTTAATTAGAAGTTTCGTGTAAATTCAGCCTGTAATCAAATAATACGTTTATCACGTAACGTGTGAAAATCCCAAAAGTGTAGTAAATTTACCCATATTTTTGACAGCTACTCTATAAGTTTCCACTACAATAGACCACAGCCAATACATTGATTGTCAAAATAGATATTATTCTACAGGTAGAAAATGGTAGAACAGGTATTGCCGCGACCCACGTTTCCAAGGTGACCTTAAAACAAAACGCAAAACGATAAGTACCAACACGCTTACCAAAAGGAAAACACAATTTTCTCCTTATATTAAAAATTAAGCGATACAAGGTAAAGGGAATTTCCTCAAAGACGACGTCAAAACGGACTCACCCTTTATCTAAGGGTCCGTACAGATCATTACCATAAAAATATAAAGCGATTTCGGGGTCTCCAGGGCCTAAGAGTCAAAGAGCTCCGATCCAGGGCCTGACCGTATTATTGTCTCATATTTGCATATACAGGAAATTGTATTATGTAGCTTTACATGTAAAAGTAATAGAAAAATAGATAGGTCCCGTTTTCGGCTGATTTTGGGCTCGTGGGGGATTTTCGCTTACATAAAATTATGGTTATGGTCTTAAGTGGGATAAGCCGGAACAAAAGGTTATATAAATTTGTTTTATTTGTGTAAGCCTGTTTTGTTTCTCCAGGTTGCTTTCTCATATTTTTTTAATACTTTTGGGCTCGCATTGACCACTATCTCACCTGATGGTAAGCGATGATCTCGTCTACGATAAAGCATGCTTGCATAGAAGTAACCTATTCACTCTTGACTTAAAGTACCCAGGTTGTAGCTATCAGGAAACACGGACTTTGGCAAGGAATTCCACTCCTTAGCTGTACGCACAATGAAAGTATTCTCAAAACGTTTTAGGGTGCGATGTCTACCATGTACCGATGGCGCATCGCTGCCATTTGCATTCCGATGATGGAACGGACTTGGCTACAAACACACACACACACACACAGTTAGTCAAAACAGAATAACTGACCTCCTCCTTGGCAGACAAAATTGATTGCATTTTGTTTTAACACAAACGAAGAGGGAGATCTTATATGGAACCAATGATTGCCTGTATAATCAGAATGTTATCCTTTTCATTTTTAAGGGAGAAATACATTATTCTCTATCTTATATAATTCGGATAACTCTTCAGCCTTTTGCATATGTCACGTGGTTAAAAAAAATGCCGTTTATTTTTTATTCTGTTTTTGAATGTTGAAAGGACTGGTCTGTTATGTTGATGCAAAGTTGAGAATAGATCGTGTTTGGTGTGTATTGTAAAAGGGAAACTAAATCGGGTAGCCCGAGTGGTGATACAATTTATTAGCCCACAAATAATACTTAACAGTGACGTAGATTTCTATAGACGCGTCTTGCACCAACATCACAGCTCTAAAACAATCAGTCGTTGATTCTCATAAATCCAAGATTATTCGATCCTACATTCCAATCTTTATAGAGCACACCCATACAATTTTCAGTGTTGCCAATGCGACATATCAACGCAATGACGCGACTCGCGACAAGTGATTATCAGAACTCGTCTCGCGAGTATATTTGACAAATTGTAAAGGCATGTCGGCTGTAAGGACGCACTTCTCTTAATGAGTCCTGTGTGAAACACTGCTCACATTTGTCACATGTTTTAAAAGATTGCTATGTATTTGATGTTGTTTTTGGCTGTTGAAAGCATTGGTCTTTAGTGGTGATGAAAAGTTTAGAATAAATGGTGTAGGTGGGGTTTGTTTTAAAAGGAAACCACCAAATGGGATAGCTGGAGTGGATATACCGTTTCAAGTCTTATTCAAATTTTTGTTTACCTACTATTCACCTCTGTTTTAAATACTTTTTATACAGAGAACTCACATTTTTTGGGCTTTCGTATTTCCGAGTGAAAACATGGAACCATTGGATCACTCGTGTATCTGTTTGTTTCCTTTAGTCTTATCATATGCCATTAAAGCTCCCGCAAACAGGCGATATTCTCTTTTTAGGATTTCGTATCCAAAGGGTAACCAACGGAACCCTTTTTACTAAGCCTCCGCTGTCCGACCGACCGTCCACTCGTTCGTCTGTCTGTCTTTCAGCGTGCTGTATCTCAAGAACCGTTATGGGTAAACAGTTGTAATTTTCACAGAGTATGTTGTATTGACACTATAACTAAAAGTCATAAAATTAAATTAAATTAAAAATGAAAGGGGCTCCCTTACATGAAACATGTTTTTTTTGGGTTTGGTACGTGTGATAGTCCACCTCGCACTTGGCCGGTTTTTAAAAATAAGTGTTTTATTATTTTTCTATGCCTTGGGAATCGTTTATGGATTATCGCGTTGCACGTTTCTGGCGTAGCCTTAAGTATATACGGACCAAAAAAACAAACCGTTTCATCAATGAATTAGTTTATTTTTCACAATAACTTTTTTCTCAAAAACAAGGGGTTAAAATGACTAAAGTTTATCCGCGATGACCGTCCAATAATACCCGGAAGCGGGCATTTTAATCGTCATTACCCGGGTCACACCCAGATTATCAGGCTGGCATGATTAAAAACCCTTTGTAATACCCGCCAGGGGTGTCCGTCTGCGTTTCATTTATTTTAATTAGCATTGTTTTTTAACGACGAACTCGTTTGTTGGATTTTCATGGCGATTGTGATGGAAATGATTGTTATTATGCCTGTCAATTTTTCTCTAGTATATTATTGACCCATGACTGGGAAAGAGGTATTTTTATAGGCAGATCGATCATTCTTACTTAAAGGTAATTGTGGTCACATTATACCTGGATTTGAACTCACAAGTTAATTTAAATTTAAAGATTTTAAATAAAAGATATTTTATAACAAAACTAGTTTTTCTCGCGACTTCGTTTGTTTTACAGGAGTACCTAAATTTATCAAAATGGGTTCAGCGATTTAGGTATGAAAGCGTAACAAACAAATAAAGTCCCTTTCGCATTTATATTATAAGTCAGGATTACTATAAGTTAAACTTAAAATTCATACCCTAAAAATTTCCACTAAAAGTCAAACACAGCATATTGAAATTCACTCAATGAGACATTTTAGAACTTAATTACTACTAGGTACTCTTCTAATGTATTTACTCAAAGATTTAACTTGATTAAATGTCTCAGTACATAGAATCGTATTTAATTAAGATACCTATATTAAATCTTAATTAATATATTAATTACTTTGTTTGAAAAATGTAATGAACGTGTAATGGAGACTGTTTTGTGTATGGATAAGCTTGGAAGACGATTTTGTAATTAATTTATCATTCTAGGAATAATTATCTGCATTGGCAAGAAATTGGCTAACTACCTTAGCACTTTTTGGTCACACCACCAACTCCCGTGCCTCGGAAAGCACGTTAACAGTTCAAAGAGTGTGTTGTTTGGCAGTTACTTAAATTAAAAAACCGGCCAAGTCCGATTCGGACTCGCGTGGATAGCGTTACGAACGAATCTCATTTTTTTAACATGTTTCTTAAAAACGATTAAAAGTCTTTACATTTTATAGGTTTTTCTTTAGTCTACAGGAAAACCCATATATATAATATAAGCTACACTGCCATCGCCAACCCCAAGAGTGGTGATTATGGCAAACCCCCCCTTTGGGGAGGCCTATGTCCACAAGTGGATGGTTTTCGGCTGATAGGTATAGAAATATTTATCTGCATTTTATTTTCATAATTTTAAGCTCAGTTGTTTCGGAAATAACATAGAAATTTTACAGGTTATGATATTATGTAAGTAATTCAGGTATGCCTAATTAGCTCCATAAACGTGTTCATGTTCTGCCTAAGTAAACTAACTGCCCAATTATTGTTTAATTAACTTAACTTCATTATCATAACTGCTGATAATACAGCTACTATTATTAGGTACTGCCTTGCTTGTTGAATTACTAGCTTTAAGAACCTTTTGTGTGCAAATGTGTTTGAAACTTAATGAGCCATCAAGATTTTCCGATGCAAGGCAATGCACAAATTCAAATCTCTTCCCGTTTTATAGCCGTACCATCTTCTGTAAGTGGCATGGCCCGCGTGAAAATCGGATATTATCCCAAGGGAGCGCAATTCAAATAATAAGATGTGCACTGGATCCTCCTTCAATATTCAGTTTATCTCTATTGTAAAATTTATCAAAATTAGGTTCTGCTTAGGCTTAAAAACGGCACAGAAGAGTTGCATTCGCATTTATTATATACTAGTTGCCGCCCGCGGCTCCACCCGAGTGATTGTCGATAAGTATCCCAAGGGAACATATTCCCGGGATAAAAAGGAAAGGAAAAAAGTCCTATGTGTTATTCCAGACTATAATCTACCACTGTGCCAAATATCATCAAAATCCATTCAGCAGTTTTTACGTGAAAGAGTAACAAACATCCATCCATCCATACTGGAAGTTTCGCGTTTATAATATTAGTAGGGTTAGTATGGAAGTTCAATTAGCGATTAAGACTGTTTAAAGTCTATGACGTCAGCACAAAAAATATTCTTTTTGTGCCCTTACCAAATTCTTCCTGAAACACTTTTTAAAAAGGAAGAAAGAAAAAGATTTTATTTAAATGAAAATAAATTAATAACGTTAAGATCTTTTAAAAAATTTATCAATCATGTTTTTTAACAATCGCACTCACTATAATATCCGGGATATTCCTTGCAGGAGATTTTTTTTTAAATATTTAAAATAATATGGCCTCACAGAAGTAATGACACATGAACTTAAAACCAATAATTTGTTTCAATAGAATATTATTACCCAATGTCCAGTAGTTTACCTCCTGAGTAAGTAAGACCTTGTAGTGAACCAGATCATGTTACCGATAGTCGCCACTAAATCAAATCGTTAGAAAGCAGAAACTAGATCAGAGATTTTAGCCAGAAGTCTATCGAGAAGCGCAAAGACCGTACGTGCCTCAATTGATACCTGAAGGAGCACGTCGCCATCGAGGGTGATCGCGGTGAAGATGATGTCATAATGTGGTCATTATAATCGCACCACCGATGCGACACTGTCACTTATATTTGATAAACAAAAAAAAACACGTTTCTTCTACGAAAGCCCCCTTTAATTTTTAAGTTAATTTAACTCTTATTATATGTTTTTATAGCGGCAATAGACATACATCATCTGTGAAAATTTCAATTGTCTAGCTATCACGGTTCATGAGATATAGTCTAGTGACAGACAGACGGACAGTAGAGTCTTAAGTAATAGGGTCCTATTTTTACCCTTTTGGTTACGGAACCCTAATAAAAAAGCAGTCCTCAAAAACCGGATTGAATTTCAAACCATTCATTTGTTTCAATAGAATATTCAATGCCCAGTAGTTAACCACCTAAATATGTACGACCTTGTAATGAACCAGATCGAATGTTACCGATAGTCGCTTGACGACGATGTATCGGTTTCAGCGAGATTAACTAACCGCTCAATTATAGCTGGCTAAGCTTAGCACTAGTGTATCGAAATTGTTGAGGAAATATGTCAGCGAATTTTCACTGAAAATTCTGAACATAATTTTTCACTTGCTTATTGATATTCTGGAGATATTTCAAATATACCTAACTACTACTACTGGATTTTTAACATAACGTTGTATTGTATATGTCATCGGAAAATCGCAGACTCGAAGATTGTAATACATTATTATTAGATTATAATTTCTCGAAAGTTTGGTCTTCTAATAATATCAAAAATTAAACATTTTCAATAACCGGGTCGTTCTGAAAAAACAAAAACGCGTTTATTTCAATAAAAGTTAGGAAAATAAAGTTGTCTCAATTTTTTTTTTTACAATGGTTAAAATTTATTTATTTTGTCAGAATTAAACATTTTTGCACTAAGAAATGTGTTTAAAAATGAATATGATTTTTTTAAAAATTATAAGATGTGTTTAATTTTTATATTTAAGGTTGACATGGCCTCTAAATTAAAATTAAACCCAATTTAATTCAGTAACGGTTTTGCTTGAATCGCTAATATCTGTTTTTTTTTGCGATAGACAGTGTTATTTTACTTGGTTGGCGAATTCAGACATTTAAGTAAGTCATATTATGATAAGAAAGAAGTTAATTTTTAGCTTGGAGTACAAAATGTTCAACATTCTTAATAAAGGATAGTTGCATGGATTGAAAATGTTTAATTTACTGATCTACTTGTAAAACTCGATCTCTTTTACAAACAAACATGGCTGCTAACAAACTAAAAGACCACCACTGTACCCATAGATTTCAATTTGTGTAAAATTGTTGTGGAAATATTTTTGGTGAAAATTTATTTATTTATTTAAACTTTATGTGCAATAGTGGTACATGGGCAGACTTAATGCATCAAGGCATTCTCTACCAGTCAACCTTTGGGTTATAATTGAAGTATTTATATCTAACTGTCTACTTACTGTTCACTAACTTAAACTAAAAACAAAGTAAAAAATATAGGTATATTGAGTTGTGAATACATTTTGTCAGCTAAAAACTTTTTTGTAAAACAGATCACTTACATAAATAAAAAAAACATTACAAAGGTAAAGTAACCCTAAATAGCCTAAAGCAAACATCAGTAACATTTTGAACTCATGACTTACGTAAAGGTATGTGCATAGGCGCCACACATAATCTATCAAAATCACCAAATATCTATTGACACACTCGTTTAACTTACACAAATATGTTTAGTGATTATCACAATCGGTTTCTTTGAACGGACTTAAATATTTTCGTGGCTCAGAAATACGAGTACTATGTTTGTTTGACCTAGTAGCATTGAACAGAGCCTTGGGTTTGAGTTCAATTCTTACAACGAAAAATAATGTAAACGTCTTTTACTCGTCCATAATACATGTCATTATGTCACCGGAAAATGGCAAACACCGTAAGATTGTAAAATATCGAAAGAAAGAAAAATGTTTATTTGGGACTCGCGCAAGACAAGCAAAACAGTAATATAATGTCGTGAAATTGTAAAAAAAAATCTAAATACGACTCGGATATATTAGAAACTATTGAATTTGGGTGGGATTTGTAGCATATAAAACGATTTTTTCATAATATATCGAGAAATTATAATGTAATCAAGATTTATTACAATCTTACCGAGTCTACAATTTTCCGGTGACATGTTATAATATATTAATTGGCAGAAATAATATTTCCTACTATTCTTTAAGGTGCTCCTCACGGTATTTCATAAAAACTGTGAAGTCCCTGTTCTAATACTCTTGGAAATGAATGTGCCGAAAATTAAACTTAATGCGCATACGCAAGTTATCTAGCTCAAAAAAACTTGTAGAGAACTATAAATAGTTAAAGAAAAATAGGAAGTGATTTTTTACTTTTTATAGAGACCTTAAAATTATTCTGCCTATCTCTATCAACTCCTTTTCGAAGTAGTTATTAAAAATAACTTTATCGACCTGGTTATTGTCTATGCTTTTCAAGTTTCATTAAAATCCGTTCATTCCTTTCCAGAAATAAGGACTTTTTACTTGGTGTGCTGTGACGACTAAACACTTTTAAAAAGAAAAAAATGAGGTTATTTGATACAAAAAAAAAAAAAACAAAAGTTATGCAAGTTAAGTATAACATTTTTAAACATTTATTGGTGTCGTGTGGTGGTGAAGAAAGTTACATGGGCAGCGATAGATAACTGCTGCAAAATACGTCAAATATTTTTAGTCTTATCAACCAACATCTTATTCTGAACTGAATGTAATCAGTGCTTGAGTAAGGAAACTTTGATAGCAAGCAATCTGTGATAAACTCTGTAATTTTAAAGAACATAAGGGTTGATTGAGAAACGACTCTAATGTTATTAAAAAGTCCTTTCTCCTTTCTCTATAATCTTAAGCATAAGCTATACACACTATAATGTTTAGAAATAGATAGATATACTATTTATTGGACACCATAACAAATTACAATAAGAAATGAAACACATAAAAAAATATGAAATTTCTTTAGAAATAAGTACTTAGTAGGTACCTTTGTACTAAAAAAAAATCTGTCCTTTTCTTTTTTTTTTATGAGTTTATATTTGTGTTTTCTAATATTATGATTTATGTAAGTGTGCTTTTGTGTGTTGTGTTTACTGTTCTTGTACCAAATAAATGTTTTAACTGTCTATCTATCTAATAATTATTGTTACATTATTTTTGCTACTGTGTTTCTGTGTGTCGATAAAATTAGAAAGTAAATAAATAATTGGGTGTTACAATAGGCGGTCTTAGGTTGCTTGCTGCTATCTTTTACAGACAGCCTTTAAATAATTTTGACACAGAAAAAGAGAAAAGATACGCAGGTAGTCCAGTCAGTGAGGGTAGCAGACTGGGTATTAATTAATATTTTAGTAGGTCTCCTAAAATTAAATTATTAAAATATAAATTAACGCGTCCCGCGTCAAAACGTTGGGCTAGCCACACAATGCCCATGTCAACCGTTTATAAACTGAATATTAATATATTATTAAGTTATATTTCAACCATTTTAGACATTATAATGTTTTGTTTAATTTTACAAAGTTAAACAATGATGTAATATGATAGGTGTGAAATATTTTTCTATTTCAATTAGTAAGTCCATATCTAAATTATTTAGGACTATTTTGTTTGTAGGAATCTAGCTCATTTATTTGAAATAATGTTATCTATAGTGTTTAAATTTTAAAGTGGTAACTTTTAACTTAATTAATTTTTAACAATATTGGTTACCAAAACGTGATTGTATTCACATTGAGAAAACTAAGCAAAAAATCTGTATACAACCAAGAACAATAAAGAACGAGGTGAAGATAAAACAATATACTGATAAAAACTTATTTATACAACCTTTAAATCCTGCCACGAATAACAATTATCTTATTCTACTCTTAAATTAATTAAAAACATCACGTTCCCAGAGAAGTTTGAGCATCATTAGAACATGGGACGTTCATGATACACTAAACAAATTAAAAGCCCGCTTTTAAATTAAATTAAGCCGCTAATTTTATCAACATCAAACAATTTTCGAAGAAAAAAAATCTTAAAATAAATATTAAACAAATAAAAACTTACCTTTTTCACTCATAGCACATCACTCAATCAATCAAACAGCACTATCTTTCGAGTCACAACACTACGATACGCGCGATGGATACGCGGTCAACCCGTGATTGGTCGGACACGCGGGTGATACGCGGCGGGGCATACGACACTGACTCTCAAGTACGAAACAAGGCGGACTAAGTTTTGACGCCTGCGTACTGAACAGAACGTCAGGTGGTCCAACTATTTTGGGTCCTTCGAAAGTCCTTTTGCTATTCTTATGCCATGTTTGAGGCCAATTTTTGTTAGATAGTACTTTATAGGTATCTTTTTCTATTGATGTTTATTCGTGAATAATGCTTGAATTTACATGAGATTTTGTGTTTTGAGATTTTATTTGGCTAAACACTGATACTGGCTTTATTTATTTAAGTAGCTCTTCTAGCAGCTTCGTTCTTATTGACTATGCGACATGAACCATGAATTATTCTGATATGAAAAGCAGTCTTAAAGAGATTTCATCTACAAACAAACAATCATTATAACCTCTTCTTAATATGATTTTTGACTAAGAGTATATTGTAGACTCACATGAATTTTCATAACTATAGTGCTTCTAACTGAACTTAAGTACTTATTATGGTTATTAGCAAAGAGATGGACCCCTAACACATACACACATGCATAATTATACAATCTTATAATATCATCCAAACTTGGTTATTTTTTTTACTACTTAAATTTGCTCCATGTGCAATTATATCTGTTTACTCTTTTATTTACTTTATTTCGATTATATTTACATATTACAATTTTTATATTGATTCAAATGAACCGCCACTCGTCCTTTGAAAGGTTCATTAGAAAACCAGCGTCAGACAGCATCAGTCTCTCTGACATATCGCTGAAATGGACCTTTTTAGTGCAGCCGTGAGACACATACTTAGTTTTTGGCATAACTACCTTTTTCTTGTTATTTTTACCGTGCGTATTTCATGTAACTGTGCTATATAATTTTTATTCTTTCTTACTTTTTCTAACACCCATTTTCAGGCCATCCACAACCAATCTCATTGCTTTTGCCTTTTTTTATTACAGATTTTACTAAAATATTTTTTAACAGCCAATTATATTCCTGAATTCACTGTAAATTACTTCAGCAGCAACCCTAACTTCTGCAAAGACATTGAATGAAACCGTTTAAAGTTAGAACGATCTTGTTAGCATAACTATTAACGTTTTCAGAATATAATTGTACTGGACCTGACTATAATGCCCAGCGTATTGTTAACACTAAGCGCTGATGAGCCATTTGGGAGAGAAACGCAAATTGTTCGTAGTTTGAATCTGTATGTTTTGGTGCAATAAAGTGTAGACATTGGCGCTATAATGTTGCATAGCAATAATTGCTTGTTAAATTGTTTATGGTTGAATTTTTTTCTGTAACCGTGGTATTGTTTTAATTAGAAAAACCGGCTAAGAGCGAGTCGGGCTGGAGTGCAAAGTGTTTCGAATGTGTTGTTTTTTTTATAAATTTCTTTAAAACCTTCGATATAGGTTTTCCTGAAGCTAATCAGTATTACTTTTTTTCATAAATTTAAGGCTCGGCAGTTGCAGAGAGTTGTGTATGGTGTCGGACATAAAAGGATAGCAGCATCCCATCACTTCCCGTGGGTGTCTTAAGACGCGACTAAGGGAGAATGTGCAGCAGCATTCTCTGTGCATTGCAACAGCTATCCGCCTGCCAATCGTGGCAATTATGGCAATCCCCTCCTCCTAGAGGGAGGCCTATGTCCAGCAGTGAACGTCGGAAATATTCAATATTCACCCATAATCTTAATTAAAATTTTTATTTTTCTTATTTATTAATAAAATGTATTTGTCTTTCTCGAAGCCCTATTATTTCTGACCCAGGAAAAAATTGAATAAACTTCACTTTTTATTTTGGCCCGCGTAAGTGACCCCATACGAAAGATTTATTTATTTACGTTACTCGGATGTGTTTGGGTCACAGAAGTTCATAATAATATATTATGAGAATAGACCATTGAAAGAAGTATTGCACTCCAATCTTGTGTTGAACTGTTTTTCAGGTTCCGTAGGAATAGATGAAGAACTGAATTGGTCCAGTAGATTCGGAGAAAATTGGCTGTGGCAGACGGACAGACAGAAACACAAGTGATCTTATAGGGTTTCTGTTTTTTCATGCGGACGTTTGGAACGCTAAATAGACTATGCCTATGAATACTGACTGATTATTTGTGTGACACTCTAAAAATTTAGAATCATTAGAATCATAATGTATGTAATATATTTTTTGTGCATGTATTATAAATTATAACGAAAATCGGCCTAAATTTCTATGACTAAACCGAACAAAAAGAATAAATTTTACATTATCACGTCCCAAAACGATTCATAATTTCAAGTCACGCATTAGTAAATTCAGCCATAGACCTTCCCCTTTATTGACTAGTCCAGGTACAAAAACTCAGCCTATTTTATTACAAAAAGTTTACAATTCAGGCACATAAACTCTGCCCCGTTCATAATTTTGATGGCATTCTGTATTAGTTTCTTTTGTACCCGTACAATGTTCCTTTTATGTCCGAAGAATGTTATTTTCAAAGTTATTGTGAAAATTTTCCTTGTAATATCGAGTTTTTTGAAGGATATTATCTGGAGGTTGTGGTGGGATGTGGAAATGTTTACTGGAACTCTCATGAGCTTGATATTTTGCGAAGTTCGGAAATTTTGTTGAGGTCGGCTTATGGTATAAGGAATTGTATGCAGTTTAATATTTTCTTTGAAGATTTGTCTTAAGTCTGCCAGTTGAAAAAAAATCTTTTGAAATAAGCAGTACCTTTGTTACTGTGTTTACAATTTTCTTTTGCAAGTGTAATAAGAGTACATAGATCAATAAGTAAATAGGCCGTGTTGAAAGAAACGTAAATTATTTTTCATTTTAATTAACATATAAAGGGTTTAGCAGAGGTGTCCCTGTAGTACTAAAAGATTACTTTTCCATCACGAATGGAAAACTAAATCTTAGTTATTAATAATAAACCTATTTTCTCAAGAATCGAAACCAGCAATACCAGCTTCTCATTTTCAGCAGTAGCGATTGAGACCACTACACCGACAAGGCAATTATTTGAATTTGGTCATCGAAATAATGCGTCAGGAACATTCTGGGTTTGTTTGTGTATTATTAATTAAATAAATTTATAATGCAGCCTCTGTAATGCAAATTTTATTTATTAGTGGTTTTTAGTTGAAAGGGAACCGCTTGTCTTGGTATGGTCATGTGAAGAGGATTGATGAAATGCACGTAACTAAAAGAGTTATGAATATAAATGTGGATGGACAGGGAGAGGGAGGCCAAAGAAAAGATGGATGGATTGTATTAGGAGTGATATGAAAGAAAAGGGAGTTAGTGATAGCGTGACGGCTGACAGGACAGAATGGAAGAAAAAAACGTGTTGCGCCGACCCCAAGTAACATGGGATAAGGGCAGAAAGATGATGATGATGAGTGGTTTTTATACGAATATTTATAGGTAATAGATATCCATATACGATACAATGTAACACGCAACATTTTATCTATGCTAAACTAAATAAAAATAATAATAATATGCAATTTATTATCGCAATAAAAATGTAACCATATCATAAATATAATCACTTCAGTGTCATTCTAATGTGATCGTTTTCGGTGTAACTTTATTAATAACCTAGCTTCTGCTTGCGGCTTCTCCCGCGTAAAAATAATTTTCATTATTTTTTTTTCGGACCCTAATGCCATTCCTACCTACCAGGGTTGTAGAGCTTGTCCCGCTAGGGTTGCGTAGTTTGCTCGAAAGAGTCACTGCAATACTGGACCACAAAGGGCATTTGGAGAAACACGGATGGGTTTTAGTCAGTAAGAGTCTGACAGACATTTGGTGATTTCCCATCCAACAACATCTCTATTAACTTGTTATGAAATCAGCTCCCTCCACTGAAAATTAAAATCGTCTTTGCCGGAATAATCAGACGGACAGTCAAAATTGTTTTTTTTTTTATTTTTAGTCTCGTGTATTTAGTAAACAACCGTTATTTAGATATTACAAACAGAAGGATTTTTATAGGTTTATAATGATTTATTGTAATCTTATTTAATGCCTGCAATAAAACGTATGGCATTGTTTCAAACGCTTTTGAATAAATAATTAATATTCATGTGATGTTCTATCGACTATGTTGTATGGAAGGTCAATGTTCAGCAAAGGATTTTTATAGGTGCAATTGTATATTTAAATGACAGATTTTGTGCAGGAAACTTCAAAGAGTTTTTGCAATAAGATCTAACGATTACCTACGTTAAGATAAGGTGAATTTCAGGTTATTTAAGGGCAGCAGTGAAGCAGGTACTGCTTGCTTTCATGGCGGTGTCAAACCACCTCCGGACCACCAGTCTCCTAAACTCACACAGACTGTCACATAGAATCCCTAATGGAAAATCCCAATAAAACAGTTTACCCAACCTGGGAGTCCAACCCAGGACCCAAACAGTCGCGCTTTCAATTGAAGATAAAAACATAGTGAGGGAACCGACATATAGGTACTATAACGAAATTATTGGGCAAGTTACGTTCATCTAACCGCACCGAGCTCATGTAGTAGGTTCATTCCTTATCACAGCGATAAGGCCTATGCGCCAGCAGAGGGTACATTACCTATAGGCTGATTATTTTTTGAGAGAAATAAAGTATATTAATATTCTTTATTTATTTTCCTTACATAGATACTCATTTACATTTTTAAATATTTCTTTAAAAAAAACAGAAAAAACATTAAAAAAATATAAAAAGTAGTAGTCCGCCGGTGTCGGGAGTAGAGTCCAAGCTAACGGTGGTTAGGGCTCCGGAGAAAGGAACCTCCTCAAAATCCAAGCCGTATCCAGGAGTACTGCCTTCTGTATCAGGCCCTTTACCCAACTGCGTAACGCCAGCTTCGATAGATGGTCGTCGAAGCTTTTGGCCATGAGGCCAAATTATTATTATTTTAATATTACAAGTATATTCATGAATACATTTTTAAGGTATAACTTTACATAAAACAACTACTGACTTCAAATTAAAACGCTTGAAGTTGATACGTGACTACTTTGTACTAACTCAAAATGTCAGATTTCATTGAACATTGGTAGTCTATCCAAACAAAACAAGCGTGGAACATAAATCCACAGTAAATCAACTGGGTCCTCTCGATTCAGCCGAAGTAGGACGAAGGTCGGCATTCAATTTCCTGCCTGCAAACAATTGTCTCACATAATTCTATTTTCTTAACTATGTCTCCAATAATTTTGTTTGTATTAACAACGGGACATGGAAACAAGAAATGATAACTAAATGAGATCCGTATTTTTGTTTGGCTCTAGAGACAGTACCATTCTATGAGTATCACCAAATGCGATTGCCGGAATACCAAAAGATGAGGGATTGATCACGTGAATTTCGACAGCGATTGTCAATTTCATACATTTTTGACGTCTTAAACATCGCCTTCGCCCTTCTGACAGAATGTAATTTTTTTCTTTTTCATAAATTTAGAATGTTTCATTTCGAAGTTATTAAAGAAAATTGAGCATTCCCTCTCTTATCTTCAAAACGACTGAGCCTACAATTTGGAAAAAAATAATAATAAATAATCTTTACCTATAAGCAGTCTATGGTTTTTTTTTTTTTGGAAAAAAGGAAGGGTTCTGAACTAATAACATATTCTTTGTTCGGAACGCTTCGCACGCGAGTTCGACTCGCACTTGGCCGATTTACTACATCTTATTTTTCGACGAATTGCCTTTTACAAACTATATTGGGGTCGCCTTCCTCTCTAACTGAATAGTGCTGAATACTGGTGTTTTACATGGAGCAACATACTGGTTTATCGTGATTTCCGAGACATGCAGGCTCGGTAGTAATGTTTTTTTTTCTGTTGTTAAAACGTAATTTGAAAAGAATGTTTTGGCCCGATTATGAATGTTTTTTCACTAATAAAAAACCATCCCATCGCTGATGTCAAAAACTACTTTAAATCGGTTTCTGGATTTGTCATGGAAGTAAAGTCGCGGAAAAAACTAATCTCATATATTTTACAATACATCTCGTACCAAATATGTACCATATATACCATATCCAAACCATTTTAATTCTGTTCATATTTCTACGATCTGAAAAATAACCACCTAAGTGGGTTTACTGAGCCATATTTTGATGTGGTCTTAAAAATATCTCGTTATGTTGTTTACAAGTGAAAGTTTTTAGATCAATGGACTGTTTATGGTGAATGAGATGATTCGTTATTTCGACTATAATGTTGTAAATAGTTATTTGACGTAGAAAACTAGAGGGGTGCCAGTTGAACGTCCGAATTATTAGGAAAGTTTTTTGCCTGTAGGGTGTTTATTTGACCTCAAACAAGAATTGGTTTAGTTGTACTTTTTAACGGGTCCTGGGTTAATCACCTCTTTTGAGTAATCATAAGTTATGACGTAAGGCGGTTTTCGGGGTGCCCTGTGCAATTTTTGTTTTCTTTATTATCTTCTGCCCGCAACTTTGTCTGCGTGGAGTTCAGATCGAGTTAAAAGTATTGTTTGTGCTAATCCAGCCTATCAACTAAATTTTTGTCAAGTTTAATCAAAATTTGACTTGACTGTGATCCCTTTGGGTAGGATACGATGAATGACTTCTACTATAAAATCCCTAGCCATGTTCAAGACCTTAGTATTAATAAAATCAAATTATTTGTAAAACATAACCTATACCAGAAACCTTTTTACACAGTTAAAGACTATCTTGAAGATAAAAAGGCTTGGGGTTGAGCTGCTAATTATGTACATGGCCCAATGTTTATATTTACGTTTTATGTGTTATGTTTACACATTGACATTTTTATATTCTCATTTTTGTATACTTTTCGACACGAGTGTTTACTTTGTTTAGCATTCTATTCTTCTTTATTGTATTTTTTTTTTACTCTCAAGTACTTTTCTTTTTTTTTACGATGTCTGGCAGTTTGAGTAGGTACCTACTATTTGTGGCCTACCCAAATGTCCTTTCATTGGCATTGTTCACAACAATGAGGTTATCAGCAATGAGAAAGTATTTCTTCCTCTGGAAAAGAAAACTTAACTTCAACACAATTTATTTCCTACACGATCCCAGCTCGCTAGTCCAAGCTTATCGAGCTAGAATAGCTGCTACAAAGCCATCCTATTTGGTAATAACCGCTGGTATCCGACGCGGATTGCATCTTTTTATTCATGAGTATACCCTGCTTCAGCACATAGTATATAATGTTGATATCTCATGATTTATAATGTGCAACGGATTTTGATATTACGCGCCATCTCTTGGGAGATTGTCAAGAGTAACTTGGTTCTGGTGTTTTGTTCCGTTATTTCGACTATACTAAACTATTACTTTTAGTTGAATACATAAATGATAAATTCAATTCAATTCAATTTATTCGCAATAAGTGTTGGTACAATTTCGGTCTTAACATAAATAATTACAGATCCATAACACTTAGTCATAATAGAGTGACATACAAACATTTGGGTTACTATTTTTTATTAGTTATACAATATTATTAATAAGTTATAATTAGTAACCATGACAATAAAATTGAGAAATTGCTCTTATTACTAGATTAACAACTTAATAAAAAATAAGAAAAAACAAGAAAGTAAATGTAAATGTATCATTTTTGTCCGAGGGTAATTGTGATTATTATCAATTTTCCAACCTCTTATTAAATATGTCGCTAACTGAGTAGAAGTTCCTCAGAAGTTCCTTATATGATATTTATGTTGTAAGCAGGTTTAATAACACTTTTACACGTCAATATTTTTGGGTAATTTTAAACTAGATGAGGCCGGTGTTTCACAGCTGTCTACCCTGAGAAGAAACACCGAAACAAAATCAGAGGTCAAAGTCTCTTTTAAAGTCCATACAATCGTACTGGTCAAACACATGAGAACCATGTAGGTTAATGTCTGAAGTGGTCTTTTGAGGCCACCAGTTCTCCATTTCATAGGAACTGGAATCAACTTACTGGCCTCGCCGTACCTACAACTTACTTGGCATAGGTCAAGTTTTACTTAATACACACTATCCACATACGAGTACCTACATCATGTTTTTTTGTAAAATCGACCCAAAAAAAAAATAACAAGAGTTGATTTTTGTATAATTTTCGTTTCTCCGATCCAAACTGTGAAATATCTTCCCGTTAAACTTTTATTGGATAACTAAAATGAAGCTTTAGCTATTCAGTCGTAACACTAAAAAACGTGGACTACTTAAGTAAATGTCAGTTCCTTAATGAATATTCAAAAGTCGTAAACTTGCGGTTCCTAAGTTGAGCGGGAAAACGAGAAAACTCATCACTTTCCGCCCTATAGGTGATTTGTCTCAGAAGTCCGAAAGCAAAGATTTAACAAGATAATGATTCATGAAGGTCATACATAAATTCAAGTAATTTTCCCATGGGTGTCAGCAGAAACTATAGACAGGCTACCTACTAATTTTGCTTCACCTACATTCCAGTCCTAATTAATCGATGCTTCTCCACTGCCAATCATAGACTTCCGCCTATGCTCGAGTTTTCCTAAAAATTCACCATCATCTTTTTGTGTTGCCTTTAACTCAACTCAGTTATAAATTTTTGTGCTTGTGTACATAAAACCAGTCAAGTACGAGTTAGACTCGCGCACAAAGGTTTAGTACGAACCATCATATTTAGAATAAGACTAGTTTTGCCCGTACGCGCATATCCCGTTTTTTCCCGTTCCTGTAAAGTTGATAGCCTTCCTTATTAATGTGGCTAGAGTTTGACAGACAGTAGATCTGGCTGTTCCAGAGATTAGCGCGTTTAAACAAACAAACTCTTCAGCTTTATCATATACTAGTTGACGCCCGCAGCTCCGCCCTCGTAATTATCGAAAATTATCCCAAGGGAACATATTCCCGGGATAATAAGTATTTTATGTGTTATTCCAGACTATAATCTACCACGTGCCAAATTTCATCAAAATCCATTCAGTAGTTTTTGCGTGAAAGAGTAACAAACATCCATCCATCTATCCATACAAACTTTCGCGTTTATAATATTAGTAGGAAGTATAGAATTATAGAAGGTACATATTTAAGACCCCCACGTTAGTCAAACTATCGTTACCAACAAAACCGAACCAGGACTCAACCGAACCAATCCGAACCGAACCGGTCTGAACCGGTTCAACTGAACCGTTCTAGTAGTTTTGTAGTAGCTGTGACAGACGGACAGACACACGATTTATCCTTCATACGGATCTGAACCCTAAAAAATATTCAAAAGCTGAAATAAAGTAATTGTTCATATTTTCACAATACGGTAATTCACATCATGTTCCTTGATATTTCATTCCTACAGGACTCCAACTGTCACCGGTAGAGACAAACACCGGCACTGGAGCACGTCTAAGCATACAACTAGTGGGGTGCTGGCTAATTAGCCCCGTGTCACACTGGGTGTCGAGTGTCGCCTCAGCATGGCTCTGACTAGCACCACTGTGCTATTTTATAGCCACATTTATTGTATCTTTTTTTTTTTTTTTTAAGGATGGGAAATCATCAAATGACTTCTTCCGCTCTGGGTGGAGCTAAAACCCATCCGTGTTCCTTCTAAAGCCCTTTGCGTTCCAGGGCTGCGGTGACTCTTTCGAACAGATTTCCGCAACCGAGGCGATTACGTTAAGTTTCCGATTAGTATGTGTTGCAGTAGGGAGTTTCATACAAAGTATATTGCATGGTTTTTTTTAAGGACGGGAACGTCCTTAAAAAAAAAAAAAAAAACGTAATCGCCTCGCCTCGGGGCAATACGGAAAAAGGCGATACATTGACGATCCCTTTCCGAGTTTATATGTGTGCATTTAACCTGCATGGGCAATTAGTAAACGACATATAAGCTCTGACCCAATATTGATTCACTTCACGTGGCGAAGAACCGGCTAAGACAACATGGTTATTTTTTTAAAAATATTTGGCTTTTACAAGGTTTTCATATTTCAGTGTTAAACTGACGGACTCTTCCGCAATATTTAAAAGTACCTGCTGAAATAAATAATTCATATTATTCGTAGCCTAAATAGACATTAATTAAAATGTCTATTTAGGATTGTGTAATGCTATGTGCTCGTTGAATTCTTACATGGGGCAACATCTTTTGTAGGTCAAAAACGAAATCATTATATTTGGGGGAGATTGTTTTAAAGAGCCTGTAAAAAATGCATTTGGTAAATGTAAATACGAGGTTTATTCTTTTGGTGAGTTATAGAAAATTATTTGGAAAAATTAAGGTGTTTATTACATACCTATAACAAACTAGCTTTTGAACGCGACTTCGTACACAAATATCCCGTTTTTTGCCGTTCCAGAAGGAATTTCGAGAAATCCTCTCTAGTGCTCTCCCCAAGGAACCTACATGCCAAATTTCGGCTTTCTACGACCAGTAGTTTCGGCTGTGCGTTGTCTGTCAGTCACTCAGTCACTCAATCACTCAGTAACTCAATCAATTAGTCACTTAGTAATACAAGACTTAGAGTTTTATGTTTAAGATCCCATTAAAATAGATGGACAAATTTTCAGAAATCATTCAAACCACCAAATTATTTACTGAAGGAATGGTAAAAAAATAAAAATTAAACAAAAGCATAACATATTAAGTCCTTTCATTTGAAATTGGCGTTTTGTCGCACTGACCACTTTGATCTCAAATAACTCCTCTCTGGTTAGGAATTCTAAATTCAAGTTTATACAGCTATTTCTCATGCATTATTGTTTCGAAAACCATAATTCATTTGTTTTCTCCTCTATTGTATTTTTTCTTAGCGTCACTCTGTTTACAAAATGGAAAACTTGAAATATCGCGTTATTTACGAGTACGAGTTCCACCGTGGCACTAGTGCTGCAGAAACGGCTCTAAGGATTAATGATGTGTGTGGCGGCGGTGTCGTAAAAGAAAACATAGTGCGTTTTTGGTTCCAACGTTTTCGTTTTTGAAATTTTGACCTGCAGAACAAGCCCCGTGGACGGCAAGAGACCAAAGTTGAAAATGAAGAATTGAAGGCTATTGTGGAATCGGATCCATCGCAAACCACGTCCGTCAACTGAGCTACAGGCTGCGGTGATAGTGATAAAACTGTTTTGATCCACTTGAAGCAAATTGGGAAGGTGAAAAAGCTTTAAAGGTGGGTAGGTAGCTCACGAATTGAGTGAAGCAAATCGACAAACGCGCGTCGACTCCTGCGTTACATTACTTAACGGGCACAATAATGAAGGGATTTTAAATCGAATCATTACCTGTGATGAAAAGTGGATCCTGTAAGATAATCGGAAGCGCTCGTCGCAATGGCTGAACCCTGGCGAACCAGCCAAATTGTGCCCTAAGCGAAAATTGACTCAAAAAAAAGTCACTTGTGAGCGTTTGGTGGACCAGTGCCGGATCGCCCGGAGGACACAGTGGAGCATACGGTGGAGATCTGCCCTGCTTGGGCGGAGCACCGCCTCCCGCGTTCGGCCCGGGGTAAATCCATGGTCCAGAGCGAGGAGGCTTGAGAAGCGGTCACCTCCTTCTGCGAAGCAGTAATGCTAGCGAAGGAGGAGGCGGGCCGCGCGAGGGAAAGACAAGGCCTTTGCCCCAACCGCCGCTACAGAGAGGACGCCCCGGGCGTCGGAAGTCGCAGATCGATCCCCGGCCACCGTAGGCGCGGGACTGCTGTCCTGGCTCGCTGTCCGATCACAACCAGGCCCGGGTCGATGGCGCGTTGTGTTCCAAGCGCGCCTCAAAGAGAGGGCCAGAGCCTGCCAGGGTTGCGGAATTTGTTCGAAAGTGTCACCGCGGCCCGGGAACGCAAAGGGCTTAAGAAGGAACACGGATGGGTTTTAGTCAGTAAGAGTCGGACACGCCTTTCCGCTGCACTCAATGCGGAAGAAGTCATTTGATGATTACCCATCCTTAAAAAAAAAGGGTAGGCCTTCTGTGAGAGGGAGCAGGCCCGTAATCCACCACGCAGTCGCCATGCGGTTTGGGAAATGTCACATGTCTCTAAATTGTTGATTGTCTCCAAAATGTTTTCCTTAATCACTTTGAGAGTGTTGATGATAACGTTTACTCAAAATACTCGCTTAGGTTAAAATACACGTCTTACAGCTCAGAAATCCGTTGCTGTTATCACTAGATCACCACCATTTTATAAATTAACTAGCTTTTGCCCACGACTTCGTACGCGCATATACTGTTTTTCCCCGTTCTTGTAAATCCTATAGCATTCCTCAATATACAAGAAGAATTTTCCAAATCCGACTGTTAGTTCCAGAGATTAGCGCGTTCAAACAAAAAACAAACAAACTCTTCAGGTTAATTATTAGTATATAGAGGTATCTTTTTTGTCTGTCTATGTTGTCCCAGTGTTGGGCAAAAGGCTCCCCCATAGCCTTCCACTATTCCCGGTGTGTTGACCTCTTCAAGCAAACCGTCATCGATGCCTCCAAGTCGTCACGTCAGCATTTCTTAGGCCTTTCTCGGCGACAAAACGACTACGGCATCATTTTATGTCCTACACATAAATGAATGAATTGGGTCTCAAATAATACCTTTTATCTTCGACATCAAAACTATCGCAGTCACCACCACTCCATCCTTACTTCATCCCAGTAACTAAAACGTAATTTTCCCTCTACCAAAAATCCACGAACTTTTCTAACAAACTGTAAAGTTAACTGCAAACATACGAGTCGTGAGTATGTGATGTAACGGCTGGTAGCAGTTACTAACGCTCTGCAGTTGGTAACATAAACGGAGTGTAGCCGGATGGTACTTGGAATCCGGTGCTCTCTGAAAATGTGGAGATTACTTCATATTTTTATGGTTAGTTGTGATATGAAAAGATTTTTAGTTGGAATATTATAAAAGTTTTTAGTCGTTATCTTTGATACTAACTGTCAAGAGGGCTTCTGGTCCAGTCAAATAAGTGGGCATTCCAGCTGAAATGCAAGATTATAAGCAGTAAACTTGTACAACTTAATTTTGGTTTTCTAAAAAGTAGTGTCAAAACTTTTTTACAAAAAAATAAAACCCAAAAGGTTTGGAATTGACTACGTGTCGTTTCGACAGCACTTATCAGACATTTTGTCTAGAGCTTCAAGAATAATTACAATCACAGGACTTCAATTTTATTGACCTTTCATTAGCCGCAGCATTCTAGCTTCCATCAAATATTGTGATTATTCTTTTATTGATATGCTCGCGTTTGTCCACTATCTCACCTGATGGTAAGCGATGATTTGTGATCGATGATGGAACACACCTGAAAGTTACTTATTTACTCTTCACCCGTGGACTGAGCTGAAAATCAGCGTTAGGTGGTAATACATACTGTTGGCACCTGACATTATGCTGAGCTGAGGCCCTTTTGGCACAATATTGTTACATGTACTTAATTTTTGATATTCTCGATTTGTAAGGTGTTTTTTTTATTGTGCCAATAAATGAAATTTTCTTTCTTGTCTTTCTTTTCTTTTCTTTCTTTCTTTCTTTCTTTCTTTCCTTTCTTTTCTTTCTTTCTTTTCTTTCTTTTCTTTCTTTTCTGTTTGTTTCATAAAAGTAATTGCAGTTACTATTTTGTTAAGCCTAGGAAGTGTTTATTTCCTCAAATGACCACCTCAAACATTAACCTACGTGCTTCTGACATGATTTGACCATTTAATTGATTTTAAATGAGACTGACATCTGAGTTTGTTTCGGTGTTTCTTCTCAGTGTTATAGATAGGACCTCGACCTCATGTAGTTCAAATTGACGAAAACAAATTACATACGTGTAAATGTGTTATTTATAATAAATTTGCAAAAAACTACAATTTAACATCTAAATTGTAATTGATTATTAAGATATAGACACAAAAAAAGAAAGCATCCAATACACAATATAACGGACCGAATTGTCTTTCTTAATATAAGACAATAAAAGAACCTTTAATTACCTATATCTTCATTAGAAATGCCTTTGACGTAATAAGAACGAAATTTTGTTCAATTAATCGTTTTAAGGGTCATATTGGGTCTTATTTATCTTTTCATGAATAACCTGTCTTTAACATGGTTATTTTAAATCGTTCTGTTACATAATGTGATAGGCATACGCATGTTATATTATGTACCTAGTCTGTTCCAAAGTATAACAAAAGCCATTTTAACCCCCGACGCAAAAACGACGGGATGTTATAAGTTTGACGATTCTCTGTGTGTCTGTCTGTGGCATCGTGGCGCCCGAACGGATGAACCGATTCTGATTTCGTGTTTTTTTGTTTGACCGCTTATGCTATACTATGTAATTACATAAACTTGCGGTCTCCCGAGGCAAAGACGCTTGGCCCAAAGAATCGTACCTATATGAAACTGAGAGGATTAATACATTTTATTTTTTACTTATTAAAGTTTTTATATCAGGATTTTTTTATTTTTTAACTACTTCCTCAAGTTTTGATGGTCCGACCATAATTATAACGTAAAAAGGCCTAGCACCCGCGGGAACTTTGCAGTTTACTGGGATAATAAGTAGCTTCAGATAGTGTAGTTTAATAAAAGTAAAATTATAATTGTATGTAATTGGAATATTGTGTTTTTTTTTGTACGAGAGAATCTTTATAAGCACTCATTATAAAGATTCTCTCGTACAAACAAAACACATACGAAATAAGTATTTGTACTTAAATATATTTACTATATTATTTAATTACTAGTTGCATTTAGAAAAAGAAAACCTTAATTCCTCAATTTTCGGCTTAAGATAGCATGTTACATTTCAAATTATCTGAACATATACTTAAAAGATACAACCAAACATCTCAGTACTTATATCTGACATATGGACATTCGTAATTAAAATTAAAAGCTAAATGGATCGCCTCGTCTCTCCGCGTGCAGTTTTCTTAAATCATCGTCCCCTTTTCATTGCGGCTGGCTTTCAGAGCACGCGCGACCCATCTCAGTGTGGAGCCGCTAAATTAGTGGGAAGAATAGTTTTTACTTTTTTTCAAATAATAGCTATACACACAAGTTGGTATTTTAATATTGGTCAGTCGATTCTGTAAACATGTCGAAGTGAAGGCTTGGGTGAAGTGATCTCGAAGTGAGCTGTCATTCGATCTTGATGGATGGATGGATTGACAGTTCATTTCGTGATCACTTCACCCAAGCCTTTACTTCGACATGTATACAGAATCGACCGGCTGGCATCATCGTTTCAGATATGCTGCGATTTATTATCATGTAAGATAATGGTCAAACGCGTACCTATCAATAGTAAAAAAGTGCTTGTTAATTTCAACCCTTTATTAGTTGTAAAATTAAGAAAAGCGTTCCCAAAACTTTGACGTTGTAAATATGGTAAACCACAGAACCAATGAAGGGTACTAAAGTGAGAGTTGTTTAATTGCTTGTGGTGATTTTAAATTTTTTATTGCAGAGTGCCGGGACCGTTCGGTCTGTATACAAAGTACCGATATCAGCGATAGCGGCTGTCACATTAATGTCTAAAATGTTTGCGAATAACCACTTGTTATTTGGCTGCGCATGACATTTTGAACTTTTCTTTTTTTTTGAGGTGTGTTTGCTCTTAACTCAAGTCTTGGTCAGAGATGACAGAAACAAAGTCGACTATGGAGCGAGCTTACTCAGAACAAGCCTGTTCACTCTAACTTTGAAGGGGTTGTATGCGTTTGGAAAGACAGATGCAGGCAGAGAGTTCCACTCCTTTGGTGTGCGCATTATAAAAGACGTCTTAACTTTTTGAAAATCGCTGATTATTTCAATGTATCTAGAGCCAAAGATGGATGGGAACTTTGGAAATAGGTCCTGACTGCTATACATTTATGTTTTGAGGCAGCATTTCTTCTGAGATTCCGGTCGGCTTTCACTCCACCGCTACCCTCGTGGCCCCAACAGCCCAACATGCAAATGTTCTAACACGAGCTAACGAGGCACTCGACTCAGTCTAACGAGTGCCATTCGACCAGCTACTGTCACTCGGGCATTACTCTCTAAATCACTACTCTCTTCATTTTTCCGAAGTTGTTTGACAGAACTTCAAAGGTTGTAAGTAGGGATTCAGTATAATTTAAAATCACTTTGGATTATAGAGTTACCGGTCTTGGAATAGAAGCAATGTTCTGATCTGACATAATTGTTTAGGTTGCCAGTGAGATTTTAAAGGTCCACAAGGTAAAAAACGCGAGAATCCGCTGATTGCAAGACACACAGGGCCGGTAGATGTGGCGACACTTGAGGGAGGGCTACATCCAGTAGTGGACGTCTTTCAGCTGAAATAATGTTGATGATTGTAAGATCCTTAACAACAAATGTGGATTATTTAGACTTAAGTTTGATTAGTGCCAATACATTTATCTCGTGCTTTAGCTCGTGGCTAAATAATAACAGCCGCACGGGTCGATCTTCAATGTTAAGCAACGCTTGCCGAGGTTGGCCTGTGGATGGATGACCATCTTAACATACCGAGACTCCTCCGTGCCTCGAAACGCACGTTAAGCCGCTGGTCCCGGCTGTCATTTGTAGATCTTTGACAGTCGTTACGGATAGTTAGAAGCCAGATAATCTGACACCAGTTTTGTCAAGGAGTACCGTCTTACCCAGTAAATGGGTTGTGGAGGTCTGGTAGGCAGCTGCTCCACGTAAAATATTGGTATTCAGCTGAATCCGGTTTGACTGGAAGCCGACCCCAATATAGTTGGGAAAAGGCTAGGCAGATGATGACCTTTATAACACCTATTTTTAAATATTGTAAAGAGATTTCGTACTTTTAAATAATACTTCCTCGATTCAACTAGACGGACATGACAACTTACAGACGGAAACCTGCGAATCGTGTATATGTCACCGGAAAATAGCAAACTCCGTAAGATTATAAAATTACTTGAGACAAGGCTCTCATCGGTCTTTTTAGGGAAAACAAAGACCAAGTTTCCAATTTAACTATCACACCAAAACAGATAAATTGTAGACCAGAGAGCTGATTGGTCGCCAGTTTATGTCAGTCCACAATTTCTCGGAATGACTTCGAAATATTATAGACTATCAAATTTTGATGCGTAAAAAAGTATTCAGTTATAAATGTTCAGTTGACAATTTATCGAGAGTTCACAATCTCTCAAGTTATTTTATAATCTTACGGAGTTTGCATTTTCCGGTGACATATTTAAGCTATTACTGTCAATTTTGATTGAGGCTGGGGGGCTGAGTCGAAGTAGAGTCGGTTTACGTGGTATATGGGGTTATATGGGGTTCGTAACAGACTTCATTTTGCTGTAACAGTCGGCTTTGAAAGTTTTGATATCTTTGAATACCGATATTGTAATTTTTGTGCAAAAAAAAAATCTGGTATTTAATGTTATCCCTTCTATCCGAATATCATCTTTTAGAACTTCACCCGTAACGAAAGTACGTAGCAGTGAATATGAAGAGAAAATGATCCTATATCTCTTCGGATCCGGTGCTCAAAGCCGAAGCCTCGAAGTCCCGAAGGCTTCTTGCGAATTGCATGGTCCAACGATAATGTGATGGAAATATGTCTGGGTGGTAGGTAGAATTAGAGGTGGTAACATGGTCGAGTTCCGTATTTAGGCACTACAAATAACGCTACTTTTCTCCCTAAATGAAAATTTTTGACCCAGCCAGACTTTTGCTGTCCTCCCAAAATGACGCCGCTAAGCCGAGGTACGTATCCCACAGAAGATGCCCTTAGCGAGCGGTCATTCAGTTTTTAATTTAGTTTGTGAGCCCTGGCTGGGCCAATTCACTTGAGGCCACCACAGGATAGTCCTGTTAAGCAGTAACCAGCCTTAGTGTGCTGAACTACGAGAGGCCATCGTCAGAAAAAAATACGATTTTTCACAATGTTGTTTTTACAATGCACATCCTAGTTTACAGGACGTGCTGTTGGTGCGTTCAATCCAATATGACACTTTCTTGTCCTTTTTCCCTATCTGACTTGATTATGACAGCATAATATTATGCATGCACGTATGCATTTTACCAAAAGTAAGCTGTTGATTATGAGTATAACCTTTTCTTGCGTTGAAGGAATGTCAGCCTGATGCTGTGGTAGCTAGCACGCGCGACCATCAATTTGATGTCAACCACTGAGACCACCACTACTCCACCGCGCATAGGATGATGGAAAGTAGCAGATTCTGAAGTAATTTGTGCTTTATTGGTATAATTGCTGCAAGATGTTCCAGGATAAATGAATAAATAAATAGACCGTCAGAGGAGCCTATCATCATCATCCAGCCGATAGACGTCCACTGCTGAACAAAGGCCTCCCCCAAGAGGGGGGAGGGTTGCCATAATTGCCACGATTGGTAGGCGGATTGGCGATCGCAGTTTAGCTGTTGCAATGTACAGAGAATGCTGCTGCCCATTCTCTGGTGAGTCCGTTAAGAGAAGACTAAGGGACTCACCAGAGAATGGGCAGCAGCATTCTCTGGTTTACGACACCCACGGGAAGTGATGGGATGGTGCTATTTCTTAACGTCCGACACTATTCAGAACATGAATACATGTATACAACACAAAGGAGCCTAACACAAACAAAACAAATACTGCAACTTTTTACTCCAAACCATCTTTATCACTTACCTCACATAAGAATCTCAAAACTGCACTTAGTATATCTAATATCGGTAGGAAGGCCTTGAAAATGCAGCGACAGATGAGCACGGAGATCGGAGGTCGGACCTCACATGAGAGGATTCCGTAAGCTGCCCGTGATACCTTCGGTCTTATTTTTTTGAAGGAATTTTCTAATGGAGATGTAGGTTTTTTTGATTTTAAGAAGGTTAAGTTCTGAAGGCGTTCAAATTAAAAACGCTTTTGATCAGATTGTCAATCTTTGTCAAAGCTATGCATACAATAAAACAGTTGGAACGGTTTTGTCTGTACATTGAATAATTTCACCAAAAAAAAAATCAGTCGAATTGAGAACCTCCTAAGTTTTCGAAGTCGAATAAAAATGGATTGGGGGCGATAAAATCCATATTCCATACTACAGAAACTTCAACGCCCTGTTAAGAGATTTACTTATATATAACGGGTAGTTTTTGTAAATTGTTAGCACAACCCCTGCACGGCCCTTCACACCGTTGGGAATTGACTATGAAAAAATCGTTAGATCCGTTTAAATTGACTGTTCAGTATTACACGAGTAGAAAGACCCCAGTGTATGCAAACGTGTAATGTAACGAAAGTATCGTATGATATTTTATGGGGTAAATTAAGAGATGAAACTTGTCTGCCTAGGGAAATTGTGCTATTTTTTATGCTTTCGTATAGGAATCAAAACAATTTTCTGAGACGGGCAGGCTCTTTCTCGGAAGAGGACGAGCTGGAGTTCTCAAGGTAGCATCTGAATTCATTTTTGCAAACATTTTATATATTAGGCAAAACATACAATGAGCGACATCCAAAACTTTAACACCAGAAACAAGCACAAGCTACATGCTCCTTCCCACCGACTTCGTAAGGTCCACGGTTCACTCATTAATGGGGCTCGATATCCGCTTTTACAATAAACTGCTACTTTCTTTTCTTGACCTGCCTTTTAACTCATTTAAAGCTAAAGTTAAATCTAACCTTTGTTCGAAGGCATTCTATTCTAATGACTATTTAGTTAGACGATAAGTATAGTTGGTCGCTGTTTTGAACGCAAGACAATCTCATTTTTCTCATGTTCTTTCTCTATAAATTAGCTTACTGACAGGTAATATGAGTTCATATAATATTTATATATATATTTTATTATTATTTTGTCCGGCCGTATTGGTCAGTGATCTTTTACTATATTTTTTTTTGTTTTATGACATAATCTTCTTATTACAATTGTTTTTGTAATAAGTTGTATTGCAACATAATAGTGAACCAGTATTGTCCTATAGCTGTTTTACATTGATTGAATTTAAGTTTATTACGATGTAAAATTAACGTTGAACAGCATTTCACTATTCCTGTTATTGTAATTTACAAAAAAAATATAGTAAAAGACTATATTTTTTTTGTTTTATGACATAATCTACATAATACAATTGTTTTTGTAATGAGTTGTATTGCAACATAATAGTGAACCAGTATTGTCCTATAGCTGTTTTACATTGATTGACTTTAAGTTTATTACGATGTCAAATTAACGTTAAACAGCATTTCACTATTCCTATTATTGTAATTTAAATGTTTCAATACTTAACCTAAAAACTTACACGTGCACGTGGGAGCGACGAACCCTTTAAATACGGCCGCACTGTCGGCGCTAGAGCATCCCTCGTCCGATCACCATGTATGGCAAGCCGATCCCCTGGGAGAAGCAAGCAAAATACCTGGAGTTCATCCTGAACAGCCACCTCATCTTTGCTGAGCACATAAGGCAGGCCCGTTCTCGCGCCGTCTTCGCTCAGGGAAGGCTTCATTATATCACGACCGCTCGTAGCAAATTGTCACTCAAGTGCAAATTGCGACTCTTCACCGCGGTCATCCGTCCCATCATGACGTACGCTTGCGCCGACTTTGCACACGCAAAGCCACGTCATCTCCACAGGATGCAGACGCTCCAAAACCGTTTCCTGCGCAAAATCACGGGTGCCCCCTTCTACGTCCAAAATGAGACTCTACATGTAGATCTCATATTGCCCACCATACAGCAGTTCATGAAACGCATAGCCAAACGTTTCTTCGACACTGCTGTAAAACACCGTAACCCCCTTATCGCATCGGTCGCCCGATACGAACCCTCCCGCATCTGCAAGGTACGCCGACCGAGGCATACCCTCGTCACGCCCGACGACTCTACCACTCTCCTCCAAGAGAGTCGCAAAGAAACCAGCACTCTTCGCAAACCACGACCGCCGTCCTTCCGCCCTCGCCGCCGAGGCCCGCCGCGACATCCCCGTCAAAATCCGCCCCGACCCTTGCTCGAGCCAGCCCGCGCCGCTGAGCCTGTAGTCTTAAATTCGCCCCTTAATAATAATTCCAGTTCGATCCAGCCCGTCCCTAGCTGTCCTCTCTCTAGCGACGCCCTAAGCTGAGGCCCGTACCCCACAGGGGTTGCCCTTAGCGCGTAGTCGCTTAGTTTGTAAGTTTTTTATAAGCCCTGGCTGGAGGCTTTAATATTATATTAAGGCCACCACAGGCAAGCCCGGTTAAGCAGTCGACAACCTTATAGGTTGAACTGCGAGAAGCCACTCATAAAAAAAAGGCGCTAGAGCATTAACGCTTGAGCCACTGGACAGTACGGACCTCTCTGTGACGTAGTTGTGAAGTTTTCTTTTGATAAACCAAAAATGAGTGATCATGATGACATTTGTGACGTCAGTTATGATGACGTCACACTTTTTAAAAAAACACCACGGAGGTTCTTTCTCCGTTATCAGAATTGGGATTCCAAGAAGCCCCATACCTAAACCGCTTCCTCATCAGCTCGTTCACCACCTGATCAACCGGAACCAGTCATCACCCAGCAGAGGGAGCCTGTGTTGGTCACAATACACCATTTGAAGCTGTTCTGCAATTAAGGCCGCGTATCCTCCTCATGGAATGAAGATGAGCGGGTACGACCACAATTGCTGAGGCAAATGATTTTAAAGATGACGGAGCGCTTATGTGCACCTACCGAAGCAAAAATAAGGATCAAGGAAGTCTATTTACCATCATTCGATCCGGACACTCACGTCGGAGTACAAAAAAGAGAATGCCTTGATGCATTAAGTCCGCCCATGTACCACTATTGTACATAAAGTTTAAATAAATAAATAAATAAATAAATAAAAAATGGTGCCAGCATATCGATCAAGCGATCGAAGCGTACGAGCTGGATAATTTCGATATCCGCTAAAAGTCTGCAGCCTGTTAAAGGGGCTTGATGATTGGATGGTGACTCCTACTACGTGGGAAGAGTTGAAGAAAAACCTCATAACCACTATCGAACCTGAAACATACTCCCGGAGCATCATAATTTTCAGGGAACACGTTTAGGACTCGTCAAAAGACGTCTCGAAGTTCTTGTCATGGGCTTAGATCCTATGGAGGAGAGTCACCAAAGATAAACTGAGAGACGAACGCGCTGTGGAGACAGTGATTGCCCGACTATGAAATGTCAACAGACATTTTAGTGGGTTAGAACCTGATTCATGACACTAATCTTAGTGTGATAACCACATCCGGACGAAGTTAGTCCACAAAACACTCATCAATTATGTGAGTACGAGTTTTTCTCTCTTCAACAACTTGGACTGTCCCAGACCAGTGGAACGAGAGAAAGTTCGCACCATAATCAAAAGAATTTCTCGAACATAACTTCCTTCGTAAGAGCAAATCTCCCGACTCAAGCCCCATCAAATTAGTCAAGAAGAGCAATGGTGACGACCGACTTAGCGTGGACTTTCGAGAACTTAACTCGAATACTCTGCGTGATCGTTATCCACTCCCATTGATTTCAGATCAGATTGACCAGTCGGCATATGGTCGTTTCCACACAAATCTTGACGTGGCAGCTGATTTCCACCAGATTTCTATCGGTGAGACCTCTGAAGAGAAGACTGCCTTCGTCACGCTAGATAGACTATACGAATAACTCACCATGCCGTTTGGTTTGAGCAATACTTGTTCAGTCTACCAGCGTTGCATCAACAGAGCTATGAGATCATTGCTGGGAACAGCTGCACAAATCTACGTAGATAACGTGTTAAGCAATTCTGCAGATTTCCCTGAGGAAATCTCACACTTGGGACGAATCCTCATAGCACTTCAAGACTTTGGTTTTGCTATCAACGCAAACAAGTGCAGTTTCTTCAAACGATCCATTGAATATCTCGGAAACGTAGTTTCTGATGGACAAGTACGACCAAGTCCACGGAAAGTAGAGGCTGTCGTCAAAACTCCAGTACCCAAAACTGTCAAGCAGGTCAGGCAGTTCAACCGCCTGGCAGGTTACTTCAAGAAATACATTCCTGACTTTTCTCGTGTAATGGTACCTTTGTATGAACTGACGAAACAAGGAGCAAAATGGACATGGTCAGACAAGCACGAGAAAGCATGTAACACAATCATCGAATGCCTCATATCCGCTCTAGTACTTACATCATTTCAAGAAGAAGCACCCATAAAACTATACACTGATGCAAGCAGCCTTGGATTTAGTGCAGTACTGGCACAGGTGATTGATGGACGTCAACATGCAGTTGCCTTTATGATCATGAGAATCACGGAGGCTGAAAGTCGCTACCACTCCTACGAGTTGGAGACACTGGCAGTGGTACGGGCTATCAAAGACTTTCGCCAGTATCTGTACGGGCGAAAATTCACTGTGATTACGGACTGGAATACATTAAAGGCAAACATAAAAAGGATCTCCTGCCAAGGATTCATCGCTGGTGGGCGTTCCTGCAAAATTATAACTTCGAAGTTGAGTATCGCAAAGGTGAACGTCTTCAACATGCTGACTTTTTCAGCAGAAACCGAACTGAGTTTGTAGTTAATTTCATGGCAAGAGACTTGAACTGGCTCAAAATTGAATAGCAACGGGACGATGAACTGCGACCAAATCGGAAAATATATCCACGCTGTTGCTCCAGGAATCAGCGGAGCGAATGGGCAAGTGGAAAGGGTTATTGCAACCCTCAAGAATGCATTGGTAATGATCAAAAACTTCGAAACAGAGCAGTGGCACACTGAATATGAGGAACTTCAATTGTCAATGAACTGAGCAACTTGTCGGGCCACCGGTGTTGCACTGACACTTATTACACGAAGGAAGCACTGCGTACCTCCTGAGCTTCTCAATCTGGTGGATGTTGACAGCAAGAAACCATTGATATTGAAGCACTTACTCAACTGGTACAACAGAAAAAGATTCGTTTTAGCGAACAGGCCAGACGAGCTTCAACCTAAGGCCAAGGTCCATCATTTTCAAAGAGGAGACTACGTGTTGATTAAGAGTAATCCCCGCAACCAAACCTCACTAGACCTTAAATTCAGCGAGCCATATGAAGCCTATATAACACTGAAAAGCGACCGATATTTGGTCAAGTAAGTTGTCGGCGGAAGACTACCATGCAAGGTTGCCATGAACAGATGCGCCGTGCACCTCAACCTGGTGATCAGTTGACCGTATCGGCGGAAAACGCATCACCACTCACCGAGATCTTGCAGCAGAATATACCGAGCCCATTCCATCGACCTCGCAAGAAAACCTACAAATACAGCCAAACCATGACCTGCAGACTGAAGATGATCCATCAGTATAAAGGGTAAGCAACTCAATTCAATAATTCCAAATAACCCGAAGAGAACCATTTACATACTTTCGAGACTCTACAAGAACTTGAACTTGCTTGAACTTATTTATGAATAAATGACTATGACCATGACTATGACTATGACTATTAACCCTACGAGAATCTACGAGAACCTACAACTAACCTTATGGACATTGACTTTCTCAGGCTCACATGACAGTTGTGTTTATGTAACCACCAACTATGCCACAGATATCCAACTCAGAGGAAGTTCTTACTATTCTTGCAGGTATTACGACGAGCACCATTATCATAACTTCGAGACTCTACGAGAACCTTCGAGACTCTACGAGAACTTCCGAGAACCCTACGAGAACCTCCGAGAACCCTACGAGAACCTCCGTGAACTCTACGAAAATCTTCGAGAACTCTACGATAACCTCCAACTAACCTTATCAGCATTGATATTCTCAGACTTTCTTTACAGTTGTGTGTTTAAGTAACTACCAAATACTAAAGGCGGGGAAAAATATCCTGAAGCCAGAGAGCTATCGGCCGATCACCTTGCTCTCCACCATCTCCAAGGTGTTCGAGTCGCTCCTGCTGCGACACCTTCGGGTTTCGGTCGGAAGATAGCACGACGCTCCAACTGTCGAGGGTACTGCACCTGCTGTCAGCCACGATGAACAAGAAGGAGTACGCGGTCGCAGTACTCTTCGACATGGAGAAGGTCTTCAACCGCGTGTAGCACGACGGCCTCGTATATAAGCTGGCCACCTCCGACGCGCCCCGTCGCGTTGTAAGAGTGGTCCAATTTTTTCTGTCCCGCAGGAACTTCAGAGTGTTGGTCGACGGGGCGCTATCCGCCCCCCGCCCTGTCCAGGCGGGCGTGCCGTAGGGCAGCTGCCTGTCGCTGGCGTGTTACTCACACTACACCGACGACATCCCAACCTCGCCGCAGTCGACGCTCGCGCTGTACGCCGACGACGCCGCGTACATAACTACTGTAGCCCGGGTAGGCGTATCTCTTGGCCGTAGGTGAGCTGCGCGGCACTTGTGTTGGTACCGGTACGCGTGGCGGCTCGTAGACTCATTATAACAGTAGGTAATTCGGAGATCCATTTGTTGCTGCTTTCTAGTTGAGCCATGAGTGTGGCTTTCAGTTTTCGGTGCCAGCGTTCGACGATTCCGTTACTCTGCGGATGGTAGGCAGTAGTACGGGTTTTTTCTACTCCAAGTAATTTTGCGAGGTTTTGGAATAGTCGACTTTCGAACTGTCGTCCTTGATCAGTTGTAATTCTTGTAGGACAACCGAAACGAGATATCCAGTTTTCGTACAGCTTTCTTGCAACGATTTCGGCGGTTATCTCTTGAACGGGTACTGCTTCGGGCCAACGTGTACTACGGTCGATCATCGTGAGTAGGTATCGATGTCCAAACGGAGATGTAGGTAACGGTCCAATAATGTCGGCATGAATGCGATGAAATCGGATGCTCGGTGGGAAGGATGTGACGTCACTGTTATTGTGTCGTTGGACTTTGGATAGTTGACACGAAGTACATGTTTTAGTCCACTCGCCAATTTCGGTATTCATTGCTGACCAAATTATCGATCTTGCATTAGTTTTTGGGTAGTTCGTATTCCAGGGTGACTTGAGTTGTGCACGGCGATGAATGCGATGCGACGAAAGTCAGCTGGTAGGTATGGACGAATGCGTGACGTAGACGTTTCGCAGAATATTGGCTTGTTGGTACCGGGTATGACGATTTTCTTGAGTTGGATATTTGTTTTTTGTGATAATATTGGAATATTGCTGTCCTTTTCTTGTGCTTGTGATAATTCGTCGTAGTTGATTGGTGATGGCAATTCGATGGTTTCGATGCGTGAGAGTGCGTCGGCGACAACGTTGTTTACTCCGCTAACGTGTCGAATGTCCGTTGTGAACTTGCTGATAAATAAAAGCTGCCATGTAGATTGATAATAATTCTCTATCGAATGTACTGTATCGCTGTTGAGTTTCGGAGAATTTCTTTGAGAAGTAACCAAGTGGTATCCATTTTTTGTTTTGTTGAAGTACAGCTCCAGCGCAAGTATTCGATGCGTCGCACATGAGGGAGATGGCGTCGGTTGGTGATGGAGATGGATGAGCGAGTAAAGCTGCGTTTTGTATGCTTACTTTACATAACTCGAACGCTTATGACGCTTCTGTGTTCCATTCGATTTTGGTCTTGTCGCGTTTTTTGGAATTGTGCAGGAACGCGTTAAGCGGTGCTTGTATGTGGGCTGCGTTTGGTATGCTGTCACGGTAGAAGTTTACCATGCCAATAAATCGGCGTAGGAATTGTCTCAGGTTTGGGGTAAACAGTTTCATTTTCTGATGCGACGATAACATCGTCAATAAATGGAAACGCGTAGTCCAGCCCGATGAGTACTTGATGTTTGAATCGTTGGAATGTCTGTCCAGCATTTTTGAGACCTGGACACATTCTTGGAAATTCAAATAAGCTGAAGGGTGTTGTGATGGCAGTCTTCTCGATGTCCGGTTCGTATACAGGCAGTTGTTGGTAAGCACGATTTAGGTCGAGTGTAGTGAAGATTTTCTTGCCGTGAAGTAGGTAGGTAAAATCTTTGAGACGTGGAACTGGATAGCGGTCTGGTTTGGTGATGTCATTGAGTTTTCGGTAGTCACCACAGACGCGAATATCGCCGTTTTTCTTAGGAACGACATGTAGTGGGCTGGACCAAGGACTTTTGCTTAGACGGCAAATCCCTTGCTGCATCATCAACTCGAATTCTTTCTTCACGGACAGGTACCGATGTGGTGGTAGTGGTCTGCTCTTGCTGTGTACTGGTGGACCGGTGGTTTCGATGTAATGTTCTACACGGTGTTTTGGAGTATCCTTCATACATGATGGTCGGAGAATGTCAGGAAACTTGCTTATTAGCTGGTGGTATGGCTGATCAACGTCGATACTTCTGACTGTCGGTTCGGCGGAATAGGTGACTGGTGCCTTGACAGTAAGGTTGGTAACTTTGTCGACGAGACATCGTCTGGCTCTGTCGCCAAGAAGTTGATGATGTTTCAAGAAGTCGGCACCGATGATGGGTTTGTTGACTGCAGCAATGATGAATTTCCAGGTGTATGGTCTACGTAGGTTGAGATCCAGTTGCAATGTTTTCTCTCCGTACGTTGGAATGACCGTGTTGTTTGCTGCATATAAGCAAAAATCTGTTGGTGTAACTTTCACACCTTTTCTCTTAGGTATCACGGAGACGTTGGCGCCAGTATCAATCAAAAATGACAGACGTGAGTTTTTGTCTGTTATAAATAGGCGGTAAGAAGTGTTGCTTGCGCCGGTTCCCGCCTCAGCCAAGTTTCCCGAGAGGGCACTGCTGTCGTCGAAACTGCACGGACGCGTACATTTTCGCGCCTCTTTGCCGAATTTGCGATGATAAAAACAGATCGCTGATTGGTCGTATCGCGTGCGACTTTGATTGGTCCTGCTTGATGACCGCGATCTAGATATTCGTCTGTCGAATGATCTGCGTCGACGATGATGAAGATGTGGTTGGTGTACCTTGAGTTCAGCAATTTCTCTCGTGAGCGCGTCGATCTTCTCCTCAATTGATGTAGATGCATGTGAGGTGGCAGGAACGGAGGTAACTGCAGCTACTGCGCCGAGTGGTTGCGTCTGCTCGAGGATCTTGTCGTTTTCGGTTGTTTTCAGGTGGATGGAGAATAATATCGGAGATTTCGTCGAGATCTTGCCGCTCAAGTTGTCCGATGACGAGCTCGAACATAACTTGATCGCCTTTCTTCTGTACGGACATGATGGCTTCAAATTGCGCGAACCACAAACGAATCTTGTCGCGCCAAATGGGTGGAATGCGCAGCGATGTCGACACACCAGAAAGTTCTTGTTCACCGTTGTTGGCCATGATGGAAGTTTGAATTGTGGATCTGAAGGTCTCTTCTTAATATCACGTCGGGGTCACCACTGTAGCGCTGAGGTGGTGTGTAGTAATAATACTTCAGATGTAACGACAAAGGTATATTTAACCGTCCACGAGGAATATGCAAAATGGAATGTTCCTACAAAACACGTACTGTTACATCCCTAAACTGTACCCCTTCTAGCTTACTCAGCATCCTATGCTGCATTCTTGCTGCTGACGCAGCCTCCTCTCGTTCCTCTCCCCCATTCCACACAGTCCAGCACGCCAGTCTTCTCCCAACCATCCGACAGTGCACTTGTACTTTTGCATTCGTGTATTAATTCAATATAAGTTTATTTTAGCCAAAAGTGGTTTCTTTTTTAAAAACGTAATCCGGAACCCGATTCTAACATTGGTGGCAGCGTAAAAGGGATAGAAAAATCCTAGGAATCCTTTCGAAGAGTGCTATTTTCCAAAAGTGACAAGTGCTAAAAGTGAAAGTGCCTCAAAAGCTCCAGAGACGACTCATCATACCGGTAAAAACCCGGTACTGACCTAGTTCAAGGTCAATCCAGTTCCAGCTCCAACTCCAGCTACAGATCCAGATCCAGTCCCAGTTCCAGCGAAAACATGAAGAACATGTGCGTTTTAATACTGTGAGTTGTGAACATCTTTTCCATAATACTAAAGTGATCTAAGTTCGACATAAAAATAACTTACAACTGTTTATGTTGAACATTCCAATCCATACGGCATATCAACGGATGTTATGTCTCGTCGCCCGTCGCAGTTCCAGTCTCAACATCGAGCATAAGCGATAAGATACCCGATTCATACACTGTCGACACTAACAATCTTATTTCCAGACTTGTAATAGTTAACTAATATTATTCTTTTAACAAATCTTTCTGTGAATTTTGTTAATCATGTCCAAAGACTCAAAGAACCTGAAAGAGGAGCCTAAAGAAGGAATACCTTTAAATGTAATCCTAAAATTCATTAAGCCCTTTGATGGTAGCCGAGAAAAATTAAATGCTTTTTTATACAATTGCGATAATGCCATTTCCATAGCCTCCTCTTATCAAGTCGATATCGTCTTCAAGTACATCATCAGTCAATTGGACGGTAAAGCCGAAATTGCATGTTCAATTAAGGAATTTGATTCTTGGCCATCCCTTAAAGATTTCCTTCAGAACCAATTTGGGGAACGTAAACACTACGCCCACCTTCTTGCAGAGCTCCAAGATTGCAGGCAAGGCGCCCAGGAGAATGTTAACCAATTCTCACTTAGAATAGAAACTTGTTTGTCCCAATTACATACAGAAATTTCCATATCCAGTCACAAAAAGAGTGAACTTGCCGGCAGAGTAGCTGCAATGGAGGACCTTGCCCTCCATACATTCACAATGGGCCTTACCCCTCGCATAGCTAACATTGTTAGGTGTAGGGACCCGAAGAGTCTTAATGACGCAATTAATTACGCGATTTCCGAAGAAAAATTGCAACAATATTCTTACAAACAAAACTTATCCGCTAAATCATTTCGTAACAATGACCCAAATATTAAACCAAATAAACCCGGTAACTTTTATAATAATAATCGATCTCAAAAACCTGCATCTCAACAATCCTCGTCAAATGACACGTTCTGCAGATATTGCAAGAAATCAGGGCATGTTCTAGAAAAGTGCCAACTCCGAGAATATAATAATAAAAGGTTCAATCAAAATAAACCCTTCACACGCAGCCGAGCACATCTAATTTCAAACCCACATTAATGTCGTGACCGAAGCTGAAGGTTATGATACTGTCGACAACGATTTAAACTAAATGATGTCCCGAATAGGCTTCGCACGGGACAGGTAAACTCCATAATAAACGACGCCAAAATTAAAACGATCACCCATGGACAGGGTAACCAGCCCCAAACTCGAGGTCATCCTATTAGAGTCAAGCAACAGGGTAACCAGCCCCAAATCGTAGACTCTAAATCCTTGAAAACTCATGAAGTCAAGCAACAGGGTAACCAGCCCCAAATCGTAGACTCTAAATCCTTGAAAACTCATGAAGTCAAGCAACAGGGTAACCAGCCCCAAATCGTAGACTCTAAATCCTTAAAAACTTACGAAGTCAAGCGACAGGGTAACCAGCCCCAAATCGTGGACATCATCCAGAATCCTGAAAATAAAAACTATATTAATGAAGAAATATACGAATTCACAACTAATTTACCAAATAAATACTTACCATTTATAGAAGTGAATTCTTCCGTGTCCTCTTACGAACTATCCCTCCTCGTTGATACTGGCGCATCAATAAGTCTAATAAAAAAATCTGCCGTCGACGAAATGCCCACAATTATTAGGACAAATCCCTATAACCATTTTTACACACGACAAATCTGATAGTGATTGTAAACACTTAACACATAATAATATATTTAATCTAGTCACTGACTTAAGCATACCATATGACGGTATTATTGGCAACGATTTATTCAATTCCATGAGTGGCCAAATTAGCTATGATGAAAGAATGTTGCATTTAAAGAATATTAAATTTAAAATACATTTCAATGAACCTGTTTATACTATCACACCACGCAGTGAAACCGTAATCGAATGTACTGTAGCAAACCCAGAAATCAGAGAAGGCTTAATAATCGACCAACATCTGTCCAAAGATCTATTAGTAGCGAACTGTATGGTTCAAGTTAAAAATAACAATCGTGTTAATATTTCTGTTGTTAATATCTCGGAAGAACCTGTAACAATCAAGTCTGATCTTAGACTACACTTAAATCCTTTCGAATTACAGAATTCAGTCTTTATCGGTACCATAGCTGAACCCCATATTCAGGAGCGCACAGAAGAAGTCTTAAAGCAACTTCGCGTGTCCCACCTTAATCCAGAAGAAACTGAGGCATTATACTCGGTCTGTTCTCAGTTTTCAGACATTTTTCATTTACCTGATGACAAGTTAACTTACACTGACGCAATAGAACATAAAATTAAAACCACTTCTGATATCCCAATTCATGTTAAGACATACAGATTTCCCGAATGTCACAAGAAAGAGGTGGATTCCCAAGTCGAAAAAATGTTGATTCAAGGTATAGTAAAACCTTCTATGTCCCCATGGTCCTCACCAATTTGGGTAGTACCCAAGAAGCTTGATGCTTCCGGTCAAAGAAAATGGCGCGTTGTAATCGACTACCGTAAGCTTAACGACGTAACAATTGGCGATTCCTATCCTATCCCAAACATAACCGAAATCCTAGACCAATTAGGTAAGTGCACATATTTCAGCACTCTAGACCTAGCTTCCGGTTTTCATCAAATTAAAATGTGTCCTGACGATTCCCCTAAAACAGCATTTTCAATCCCAACAGGGCATTATGAATTCACTCGTATGCCATTTGGCCTAAAGAATGCACCTTCCACCTTTCAGAGACTAATGAACTCCGCTTTATCTGGTCTCCAAGGCATCCAGTGCTTCGTGTATTTGGATGACATCGTAATTTACTCATATGATATCCCTTCTCATATAAATAACTAACTTATTTTCTAGACTCCGTCAATTCCGATTGAAACTACAACCAGACAAGTGTGAATTTTTACGTAAAGAAGTTTCATATCTGGGCCATGTCATTACCGACAAAGGCGTAAAACCAAACCCTGAAAAACTAAGAGCAGTTCATGAATTCCCTGTACCAAAGACTCCCAAAGACGTCAAATCATTTCTTGGTTTCGTTTCTTATTATCGCAGGTTCATTCCTGATTTTTCAAGCATTGCTAAACCTTTAACAAATCTGCTGAAAAAGAACATTGAGTTTGTATGGTCAAACGAACATCAGTTATCCTTTGAAATCCTAAAACATAAATTAACTACAGCTCCATTATTATCATATCCCGACTTCTCCAAACCATTCCTTCTCAGCTCTGACGCATCCAATTATGCGATCAGTGCTATTCTTTCCCAAGGAGAAATAGGCAAGGACAAGCCTATCGCCTATGCTTCCCGTACACTCAACAAAAATGAGTGCAATTATAGTACAACCGAAAAAGAATTGCTTGCAATTATCTACGGCTGTAAAACCTTCCGTCCATATCTCTATGGTAGAAAGTTCACGATAATTACTGACCATCGCCCCTTACGTTGGCTATTCAATCATACTGACCCCAGTAGCAAACTCCAGAGATGGAGATTAGAATTAGAGGAATATGAATATGAAATAATATATCGAAAAGGGAAACTAAATAATGCCGCTGATGCATTATCCCGCTATCCTGTAAATCCTATAAATCCTATACCTAGTACTTCTAATCAGAATTTTAACTCACCTGATCTTGATGAAACATCAAATCCAGATGTTTCCCCCGACGATTTAATCCAACTTGAAGATCTCACAGATCCCCTCATCCAACCAAATATAGACTTACCAGAGCTAGGAAACCTTGATGACTTAGATGATATAATAAATGAAGACTTAACTTCATCTCCCGCTATTCACCCAAATCCAATATCACCTCCCGATGTCTCGAGCCCTAACAGCTCCAATACCTTAGATGGTAATTACTCAGAATTCCTTAAAACCACTTCTAAGGATTTTAATCCTAACGTAACTATAATAGAACATAACGAAAGTTTATCTAAAACCGATAAAAGATATGTTATCATCCCTACATCCATAGACATGGACGAATCCATTCCATACATTCAAGAAGTCATATCTAATATTCCAAATTTAAACGAATTTTCCTTACTAGAAAGAACATTACATTCTTTCCTTAAATATGAAACTGAAAATAAAGTTTATTATTTCATTTTTACCAAGGTCAATCACTTTGACACCTGCTCATATGAGGACATCTACAAGTGTCTTAAATCCGTAAGAAATGAGTTAGTTGTCAGTCTCGCGGGTGAAGATAACCTCGAAATAGCTATATCTGACTTTAATAATCCTTTCGATACTCATCAGTATATCAAACTATACAATATAATTCTATATTTATTCCACAACTCAGAAACGACTATACACATTTATAAGAACCATATTATCTACCCATCACTGAGTGAAATCCCAAAAATCATGAAAGAAAACCATGATCTCCCTATAGCCGGTCACTTAGGTTCTGGCAGAATGTTGAAACGTATCCAGGAAAAATATTACTGGAAAAACATGCGAGCAGACGTCGAAAATTATATAAAGAAATGCCCGCAATGCCAAATTAACAAAGCCCTTAGAAGAACCAATCGTGCCCCTATGCAAATAACATCTCTTTCCACGCGCCCATTTGAACGCGTAGCTTTTGATATCGTAGGACCACTACCAGAAGCCGGTAACGACAGATATAAGTATATATTGACTCTCCAAGATGACCTTACCAAATTTTCAGCAGCTTATCCGATCACTAACACTACTGCTGAAGAAACATGTGAATGCCTGGTTCATTTCATTACCTTGTTTGGAATACCCAAAACAATTTTAACAGACCAAGGCACAAACTTCACGGCCGAGCTGTTCAAACAAACATGCAACTTACTGAAAATCAAACAGTTATGGTCCACCTCGTATCACCCTCAGACTCAGGGTGCTCTTGAAAGAAGTCATTCCACATTGAAAGAGTACCTGAAATCATATGTAAACGAACAACAAAATAACTGGCCCCGCTTTGTATACACAGCTATACTTGCATATAACACGGCAGTCCATTCCACCACTCATTTCTCTCCCTATGAACTTATATTTGGAAATAAACCATATATACCGAATTCTATTTACGAAGAAACATCAGGCGCTACTTACCCTGAGTATGTCCGCATGCTCCAAAATAGACTAAAATACTGCCAAACAAAAGCCATAGAAAACATACAACAATCAAAAATAAACTCCAAAACTTATTACGATACTCACACAAGGCCAATTAAATATAAAGTCGGCGACCTTGTTTACATAAAAAATCATCTACGCCTTAGAAAAGCCCTTTCACCTATTTGGAAAGGCCCGTTTAAAATCGTGAAAATCCATGGAAACAATACTGCGTCACTCTTAATAAATATACGCCATGTCAAACATCATTATGATGAAATGAAATTAGCCGTAATTAACGAAACATAGTATCTCAATATTAGCTAATTCAAATCACTTTTCCTTCCAGAATTGGTTACATTTATCCTACCCTGGCGTCGGACAGTCAAGGATTTATCAAGCCAGCATCAGACGACGCAGGCATATATTTTGACCCCATTGGTTCTCTAAAAATAACTGATGATACTCTAGATATTATCATCCCCACAGACATCTCTTTTATTCAACCACATTTAGATAATATAAGGGATCTCCTAAGAACTTCAAAATCTTTATGCAATCAAAGTAAAGCATACTATGAAGGCGAATGTCACTATTTGTTCCAACCATTGTCATCCCGTTATTCTGACATAGTTAGAGACTTTGATTCTATTTCCCATCTTATATCCAAATCACATAAAAGATCAGCCTGGTTTGGTGGAATCGGCTCAGTGATTAAACAACTGTTCGGTAATATGGACCAAAATGATGCCGAAAAATATAGTAATGCCATCCAAACGTTAGAAGATGATCAAACCAAGTTGGCAACCCTCATGAAAGAAAACATGATGGTTACGACATCCACATTATCGTCTCTCCAAGAAGTAATTGATAAAATCAATGCAAATGAAGTGAGTCTTAGTTACGCTATCGATACCTTGAATCAGGAAATGGCGAATTTAACACTGATTTCCAATAAACTAGTAATGAGGTCTAAAATATCGGGACTGTCGAATATTTTAGAAAGTAGTTTATTAACGTTATCATTTAAGTTAGAAGATATTGTTAACGCTATTATGTTTAGTAAGTCTAATTTACTGTATCCTTCTATTATTACCCCTAAACAACTGTTTTCAGACCTTGTGGGTAATTACAGATTTCTCCCTAGTTCTAAGCAATTACCTGTACCCTTAATCTTAGATAATATCCATATTTTAGAAAACATATCCGATGTGTCCAGTTATTATACAAATAACAAGATAATATTTGTGTTACAAATGCCTTTAGTAAATACAAAAGAATTTGATTTATATCATACTATACCTTACCCTATTGCCCTTAAAACTGTAAACAATACATTGTACTCTACAATGATACCATCTACTAAATACTTAGGCATTACTAAAGATAAATCATCTTATTGTAAACTAAATTCACTCAATACCTGTAAAGTTATCAATACGCAATATTATATCTGTGAAATCCCCAGTGTATACTCAACGTCAGCCGTACCAATATGTGAAACTGAGGTTATTTCAAAAGCTCTGACTTCCGTTCCGCCTCTTTGCAAAACTGAATTCATCAATGGTAATTTTGAAACCTTTCATAAATTACATAGTAACCAGTGGATTTACATGATTAGTCAAAATTCTAAAATTACAATAGAATGTAATAGTCAAGATTTATCAGAATCTTCTATTTCCGGTACTGGAATACTAACTATACCAGACAACTGCATAGCCTATTGCAACGACAATAAGTTAATACCTAAACACAATATTGAAATAAAGTTAAATCCAATAGTATTGCATTTTGAATTAATTAATGATACTTGTTGTAGTTCTACTACATACTTAAAAGACAATATTAAAGTTCCTTACGTTAACTTAAAAAACATAAATAATTTAGACTCTCTTTTCTCAAATTATAATAAAGTAACTGATCAAATTAAATCAAACCTCAATGGAGTCATTGAAAAACCTCATATTGTCCTTTACGGTAACTATTATTCATATACTACTATCATTGTAAGCATAGTTATAATCTTAGTTATTTCCTATAAATTGTATAATTATTGTAAGTTAATTAAGAATTCTAGATGTAACCCTAAACCTAACACTCCCATAGAAATAGAAATGCCATCCATAAATGAAGAAGATATTCCTGCTCCTCGACTCCGAGTAACCTAAACCTAACCTACCCTTCCTTCCATCCCGTCAACTTACTTTCCACCCGTAAGTTTCCTCCTAATCGGGGGGCTGTTACATCCCTAAACTGTACCCCTTCTAGCTTACTCAGCATCCTATGCTGCATTCTTGCTGCTGACGCAGCCTCCTCTCGTTCCTCTCCCCCATTCCACACAGTCCAGCACGCCAGTCTTCTCCCAACCATCCGACAGTGCACTTGTACTTTTGCATTCGTGTATTAATTCAATATAAGTTTATTTTAGCCAAAAGTGGTTTCTTTTTTAAAAACGTAATCCGGAACCCGGTTCTAACAGTACGCTATGACTGACCTCCACAGTACAAGGAGTGCTCTATTTAACTTAGAAGATTCTAGTTCTCTCACCCCCTCTGAATTCCAAGGAGTCGCCGTCGCGTGGTCGCCCCGGGTCAAATACCTGGGTGTGACCATCGACCGGCGGCTCACGATGGGGCCACACGTCCACCGGGTCGCCAGGCAGGCAAGTGTCGCCCGCGCCCGCCTCAAACCAGTGCTCTCGTCCCACTTCCCGGCGCGTGTCAAATTGGGTGTGTACAAGCTGTACGTGCGCCTAATATTGACATACGCCGCCACCGCTTGGTTCGCCCTCACAGGTGAGGGGAACCGGAAGAAGCTCCGCGCGCAGCAACATCTTGCGCTGCGGACAATTGTGGCTGCCCCTTACCTAGTAAGGAACTATGTAATCCAGCGGGACCTCGGGATTGAGGGCCTGGATGAGTTCGTGCAGCGCCTCGCGAAGGGTATGTTCGCGCGTGCCGACGAATCCGCTTGGCCGCAAGCACCTTGCGCCCTGGCACGCGCGCCCACCTGACGCGAGGCACCTGCCCCGCAACCTGGGCGGGGACGTAGACGGCCCCGTCGCACCGGATATGACGCCTGAGTAGGCCGCTCCAGGCTACACGCGACCTACTCAAACAAAATCACTACCCACCCTACTCTCACCACGGCGCGCAACTTGTTCTAAGTTAATATAGGCAAGTTGCGTTTCGTCGCAAACATGCATTTCTCCACAGGCGCTTAAATTCACGCACCGATTATGGCACTATGGACTCGCTATTCGGTGCAGACGCACTGGGCGGCAGTACTCACACTTCAAGGCCGCCTACACACACACATTTGACGGCCCTGCGGTTCGGAACGTGACCGGCTAGCTCTGGAAACGGGACGGACGGGGGCCACATACTTACTGCAGGTTGGTCCCAAGCCGACACTTTTCGTCGCTGGTCGTTCTCGCTGGGCCTCCCTCAGGTCACTGGGGGTCTCACTCGGTGGGGAACTGGGGACCGACCGCCGGAGGTGTCGTGAAGAAGCGGCACGGAGCAAACTTTTGTCGCCGCGGCGCGCCTGCAGTCCACATGCACACGGGCGCGCGTTTGCTATTCGTTTTTGAGTAGGCGCGCGCCCGAGGAAGCTCCGCACGCATCCGCATGTGCACAATAATGACGGGCCCATTTCTATGGGCCGAGGGGTGCCCCCGTAACGACTTCCACCGGATCGTTAGAGCATTAACGCTTGAGCCACTGGACAGTACGGACCTATCTGTGACGTAGTTACGCTGTTCGTTGAATAAACGAAGTTTGAAACAAGTTGTGAAGTTTTCTTTTGATAAACCAAAAATTAGTGATCATGATGACATTTATGACGTCAGTTATGATGACGTCACACTTTTTAAAAAAACACCACGGAGGTTCTTTCTCCGTTATATACATACAAACCATAGCTTAGAGAAACGCCAAGCCAAAGCCCCATATTGAAATTAATATTTTCATGTACCATTTAGACATTTAAGTTCAGTTTAGAAGGACGTTCCGTCAGTGTCGTCCTAGGTGGACGGTATGTAATCATGACTAAAATTTTGTAAAGTTTCCGATGAGTTCGATCGATGGCATTGGCGTCAAATTAGAAGTCGGTATGGTTTCGTTACATGGGTTAGTACGTAAGCAAATAGTTTTTTTGAAGTTATACTTCTTTTGGCGCGATGGAGAAAACTGATGAGAGTGAATTTTTACGATGCGCGCGCACACCGACACCTGAATTCTACATCGTGAAGTTAGTTCTAGGTGGCATGAAAATCGATAACTATGTTCAAGTTGTATATTCTAGTATTTTTTTATTGTCTTTTGTTTCTTTTATGTTTGAATTTCGAAGAAGAATGTGGTTTTAATTTCGAAATAAAGCGCCAAAATATAAGATACAACTATTTTGATAAAAGTAATTGATTTGACACTATTTTTTCCCGCGGCTCAGCTCCTTTTATTCTGTTCTAGAAGATTTTATTGGAATATGATGATTTTTCGAAGACAAAAAAACACCCTCTTCATGAATGAGTTTTCTTAATCGGATTTGTATCTACAGTAGAACGGAACAAAGGATTTTACCGTTTATAATAATTATTAGTATTGACTATTTTGAAAAAAGGAGTCTCGTAACTTATGTATATGTCATTGTAAGTAGGTACCCATAAACTTCTCAGGTACACACCATCCAGAATAGAAAGTTGGTATTAATTTCAAATACTACTAACAAGGTGTGTTGAGGGTAGTCCCAAGTAAGACACAAAAAATTTTGAGGTCCTAAATTATTAATTCAAAAAATTATAAAAACGTTTTTTAAATGAAAAAAAAATATTTAACATAGTACATTAACCTCTGGTGCACTCAGTCAGCTGTTCATCAACTCTCCTTCACAACACTTCGGTCCACTGCCAGCACTGCACTTCACTACCATGGACTTATACGCCAAATGGTCAAGTTGTGTGGAAGAACTCTCTTCAACATTTGCTTCGAGGATGTCACAGTACGAGGAAGACTTAAAGAATGCCAGTGGAGAAGTATCACACAAGTCAGTAGCCAGTCTTTCCAAGGACTTCATCGAGTTCAAGGGACTTATGTGGAAAACTTTGAGTGCATTGAAAGCCCAGATGGAGTTGCTTGTTGTGGGGCTGGACAGACATGAAATGGCTTCCCGTGCTAAAGTTCTCCTACTGCATGGCTTAAAAGAGGACAAGGACGCTGACCCTAGCACTAGTCTCCTTAAAATATTATCAGAGCATCTGGAATTAAAAATGTCCACCTGAAAGACATAATAGCCTGTCACCGCCTTGGTAGCAACACCAGCAAGCCTCGTCCCCTCTTGGTTCGCCTTGAAAGCCGCCTAGTGCGGAATGAGATGTGGCGAAATAAGACCAAATTGAAAGGGTCCGGTCTGACGCTGTCCGAGTTCCTCACTAAGCCCAGGCATGACATATTTATGAGTGCTCGGAAGTACTACGGGATACATAAGTGTTGGACGTCTGAGGGGAAGATTGTCATCCAGGTCGCCGATGGTACGTGACGGAAGATCGAGTCTGCTTTGGAATATCGAGAACTGGTAGCTAAGTTTTCCGTTGCCGAGTCCACAGCTGTAACATCAAAGCAAGTGCCCGAGAAGAGAACACGTAAGCCAGCAAAATGATGGTACTTCTTCACGACTCTGCCAATTTTATATGTGTATAGGTATATTTAATTTTATTTCTGAATGTCGGTCACTCGATTTTTGCTTTCTTTGTAGTTTATTTCGTTGTGTTGTTTTGACATATGCCATGTAAATGTAATTGTCACTTTAAGTTTCGTTCGGAAACTTTATATTTACTTTGGCCTAATGGCTTTTTATCATTTTTTTTTTTTATATTATGTTAACTGGCGAGTGCATCGAGGTTTGAGTAAGGACTTTTTTTTTTAATTCTTTTAGATTAGTTTAATATTTAGATAACTTATAAGTTTAGCTAATTTATTTATTTTATTTATATTGTATTATGTCTGAAGATTTGCTTGATGACAGTTTCTTCTCGTGTTCATCCTCTTGTGCGTCAGATCAGAGCTTTGCCAGTGCTTTTAGCGATGATACTTCTCTGAATCTACGAGACCATCTTTCTTCTACTTTTTCAAGTTGTCGTAAATTTTTCAACGTTGTGCACGTAAATGCTCAAAGTATTCCTGCTCACTACTCTGATCTGCTGTCTTCCTTCGACTCAGATCTTGTTCACGCTGTCCTTGTATCCGAATCTTTTCTCAAGCCTGCAGTTCCTTCCACGCAGTATTCTCTACCTGGATACAAAATCGTGCGTAATGACAGAACGGGCAAGGGATGTGGAGGGGTTGCCACTTATCTCCGTGGTGATATCACTTACAAGATTGTCGACCAGTCTCCGAGTGTCTACTCCAAGTTTGCTGAACACTTATTTGTTGAAGTAGACTTTCAGCATACAAAGCTACTTTTGGGAGTCTATTATAGTCCCTCCTGTCAAATTGACTACTTTTCCAACTTTGAAACGAAACTAGAAAATCTTTCCCCACTATATGAACACACGCTTATTCTCGGAGACTTCAATACTTGTCTGCTGAAGGGAGACTCACGCAGCCGTAAACTCCAATCACTTGTCTCTTCTGTCAATATGCACGTACTTCCACTCAATGCTACTCATAGGGCCCCTCACTGTACTCCTTCTCTCTTAGATCTTATTCTAGTATCTGACCCTAACAAAGTAGCCACACATGGACAGCTTCCTGCCCCCTTTTCCTATCATGACCTCATTTACTTTTCTTATAAGATTCGACCTCCTAAACGCAAGACCAAATTTCTCCTTCTTCGTTGTTTTAAAAACATTGATTTGGAGCGTTTAAGAGCTGACGCTGATGGCATGGACTGGTCTTCTGTGTACAACTGCGAGGATGTGGATACTATGGTGTCAATCTTCAGCAGGACTATGTTGGAGTTATACGAGGCACATGCTCCCTTAAAAAAAGTAAGAGTGAAGCACCTTCCTGCGCCATGGCTATCCCCAGCAATAAAAAACCAGATGGCAAAGCGTGACAAGGCGAAGCGTGTGTACAGGAAGCGGCCCACTGAAGAAAACTGGGATCTTTATAAAAAGTTGCGAAATCGCTGCGGTCGTCTGTGTAGGAATGCGAAAAGGCGCCACATTCACAACTCCATTGAAAACTTCAATCCAACACAAGTATGGCAATTTTTAAAGTCTCTTGGTATTGGTAAAACAACTAGCAAGAGTTCTCCAGATAAGATGGACCTCAATGCACTTAATGCACATTTTTCAAAATCTCCATTGTACTCGATACTCTTGTTAAATCGTCAACTCTCCATGATCTTTCTACTCTTCCTTTGCCTAAAAATACTTCTTTCTCTTTCCACCCAATTACTGAACTGGATATTAGGAAATGTATCCTATCAATCTCCACTAAAGCGGTAGGTGATGATGGCCTTCAACTGCAAATGTTCCTACCCATTATAAGTGAAATTGTTCCCGTCATAACTCATATAATAAATTTTTCTCTCTACACTAACTCTTTCCCTTCAGCATGGAAGAGGGCTCATGTCCTACCGCTACCTAAAGTTTCAAATCCCTCCACACCATCCCAGTTCCGTCCGATATCCATCCTCCCAGTCCTCTCCAAAGTCCTCGAGAGTGTCGTACAAAGGCAACTGTCTTATTATCTTTCCTCTAATGGCCTGTTGAGTCCTTATCAATCTGGCTTCAGACCTGGCCATAGCACTGTGACAACTCTTGTCAAAATTACTGACGACATAAGGCTGGCTATGGAGAACAAATGTCTAACAGTATTGGTTCTACTGGACTTCAGCAGTGCTTTTAATTCAGTTGACTTTGACATTCTTCTGGGAATCCTTTCCTCTCTTAATGTTTCTGCAACGGTAATTGAGTGGTTCAAATCCTATCTTCAGGGCCGCTCGCAGTCTGTTCGATCTGATGAAGTTTCCTCTGAATGGTGTGATTTGGCTGCGGGTGTTCCACAAGGTGGCGTCCTCTCACCTCTTCTCTTCTCAGTTTTTATAAACGTTATCGCAAAGGTCCTTACTTCAAACTATCATCTCTATGCAGACGACCTGCAGCTATATCGTCACTTTAAAGTGGATGAACTGGCTGGAGCGGTAGCCGCCATCAATGATGACCTTGCAAGTATCAACACGTGGGCTAAATCCTTTGGACTTTTGCTGAACCCAACTAAATCTCAAGCGCTCATTATTGGTGGTAGATACATGCTCAGCCAATTAGATCACCGGGCTCTGCCGCCAGTAGTTTATGACTCAGTGCCTATAGCATACTCTAAAAGCGCTAAAAATCTCGGCGTATATATGGACACTAACCTCTCTTGGGAAGTTCATGTTGCTCATGTTAGTAAGAAAGGTATTCTACACTTTCCAGTCTCTCAAACGTCTCCAAAAATTCTTACCATTTCGCACTAAGGTCAGTCTTGCTCAATCTCTTCTTCTTCCACTTATAGATTATGCGGATGTCTGTTTTCTAGATGCAACGGAGGTGCTCCTGGATAAACTTGAACGACTGCAGAACTTGTGCATTCGCTTTATTTTTGGCCTCCGGAAATATGACCACGTGTCGGAGTTCCGGACCAAACTGGAGTGGCTGCCAATTCGGCGTCGGCGAGATACTCACATCCTATCCCTTCTCTTTACTATCCTGCACACTCCTAATTCTACTCAATACCTTCGTGAACGTTTTGAGTACCTCGTCCCGAGAGGTAAACCATGTCGTACTGCCACTTCTCTTCTCCTTCGTACTCCGCGTCACACTTCCAGCCGCTATGGTGGATCCTTCTCTGTTACTGCAGTGCGTCTCTGGAACTCTCTCCCACACTCCTTACGCGACAGCCCTTCTCTTGACATCTTCAAGAGGAAAGTTAAAGAGCATTTCCTTTCGCAAATGACATAATATTTATAGATATGTATGTATATATTTATATGTTTATGTATGTAAGTATATTTATGTATGATACAGAATGTAGTATTGTAAAATGTGTGCACTGGATCCTACCCTCTATTGTGATCTCTCTCTATCACTCAAAGGTTTGCTGGTAGAAAACTCATTTTTGAGTTAAGCTCGCCTTTGTACATGAACTATTTAAATCACTGTGAATTAATATAAGCTGTTATGGTGTACAATAAAGAATTAAAGAATTAAAGAACAAAACATTCGAATCAAAAAAAAAATATATTGCATGATATCTGCCCTATTTTATGAACAAACAGTTTTAAAACTATGAAACGTATCAGTTATTTAGACTTAATTGGCGATCGTTCGAAAGCAACAAATTGAAGCTGAAAACAATACAAATTAATATTTTAAAACTTTTATATTTTTTTAGTTGTGAATGTTTTTTTTTCCATACGCCAAAGAAGTATAACTTCTAACGCGTGTACATTAGTACACACACTCTTTTATATTTTAATAAATGAGCTATCGCAATCGCATGAGATCAGTACACAGTGGTTTTATTTTGAATTCCCGCTAGTGTACCTTCAGGTCAATTTTACTCCAAATACCACCCTGGTATTTAACAAATATCTTCATAAATTAAAAAATTGTTGCCAGAGTTGGGGTTTGAACCAACAGCGTACGTTTTGAAAGGCAGTCATTGTACCGCGTCCACGAACTCTGTTGACATTTAGTCGAAAATAGCCGGTTTTATTATATGATCAAAACGTGTCAAAAAACATTGATACGTAATTTTAAAATCTTAAAATAACCATTACTTTTTTCCTGGTCACCAATTTAAATGAAACAGAGGCTAAATGTTGCTCAGCACTAACCCGCATGCAACTATGAAAATCCCAAGTAAATCTGTGCAGTATCTTCGGAGTCCCAAAAATCTTGTGTTGTATGTTCTTTTCAATCGCCCTAATCCATTTTTGGTAAATTTGTTGAATATACAGACACAACAGACTGTTCCTACGGATTTATTATATGTATAGATAGACAACGGAGATAGAAGCTCCGTAGTGTTTTTTAAAAGAAAACTTCACAACTTGTTCCAAACTTCGTTTATTCAACGAACAGCGTAACGACGTCACGGAGAGGTCCGAACTGTCCGGTGGCCGAAGCGTGAATGCCCGAGCGAATAAGTCCGGTGGAAGTCACTACGTCCACTTTAGGCGCTGTGGCCAGCAGTCACAGGGCTAGTCCCCTGCCCGCGGGGGCACCGTTCCGCCCGTTAATACGAGTTCACCCTTAGGTGGCAATTAAAATGCGGAGCTTCGTCGGGGCCGCGCCTGTCCGAAAACAAATAGCAACTCGTACCCGTGTGTATAAATGCGTGTGGTCTGCAGGAGCGCCGCGGTGACAAACTATAACTCCGTGCCGCTTCTTCACGACACCTTCGGCGTTTAGTCCCCACCGAGTGAGACCTCTTGTCATCTGGGGGAGGCCCAGCGAGAACGACCAGCGACGAGGATGACGGCTTGGGACGAACTTGCAGTAAGTATGTGGCCTCCGTCCGCCCCTCTTCCAAAGCTCATGGTCCGGATCGCAGCGTCATCAAATGTGTGTGTGTGGGCGGTTATGAAGTGTGAGTACTACCGCCTAGTGCATCTGCCGAATAGCGAATCCACAGTGCCATATTCGGGGCGTGAGTTTAAGCGCCTGTGGAGAAATGCATGTGTGCGACGGAACGCAATTTGCTTATGTATGTGCGGAAAAATCGACATCTTTTTAGTAAAATTAGTGATAGATATAATTTTAATACTAGAAATAGAGACAAATTAGATCAACCATTTTTTAGATTAGCTAAAATCCACACTTCTTTCATGGGGTATTGTGTTAAATGTTACAACAAAATACCTTCTGACATATTAGAACTAAATGAAAGAAAATTTAAAACTTATGTTAAAAGTACACTTTGTAAACAAGCATATTACAAATTAGAAGATTACATTCAGGATAAGAATGCTTGGAAACATGCTGGTCCTGCTCCATAGGACAATCAAGGGTGTAGACAAAATCAAACTGGTTGATTTATGAATTATCTTTATAGATAGGTACCTATACTGTTTCTTTTTTGTGTTTTTATTTTCTGTTTAGTTATTATTTTAGATTAGATTATCTGTAAATATGTGAGTACCATTTACCTAATTTTTTTTAGAAAAGGAATAAGTACCTCTGCTGGTTATACTTTGTTCTTATAAGTAGCATACTCTGGGTGTATTGTCCTCACATAATATTAAATTAATTTTTGTATACCAAATTTTGTAAAATCATTTTTTGAAAAGAGTAACTATGGAGTTTCTTGTCCGTTCTTCTCCATAAGAATCTACCTTTTCGAATGGACAGTAGAGTCACTTTATTAATGTAATATTATTATTTTACTGAACTGTAAATGCTGACGTTCAAAAGTGCCGTTTAATGGCCTAATTGAAATAAACGTTTTGACTTTTTGACAAAAAAGATATGTGCACCACCTACAGAACTGCTGAATACCAAATCTGATCCAAAGGCTGCAGTTAACATTGCCTGTAATTTCTTTGCCACAATTGGAGCTGAGTTAGCCTCTAAAATCCCTGCAACTTCGCAACAGCCCATCATACAGAAAACCTCTAATAACTCTTTTGTTATCCTTGAAGTGGATGAATCAGAGGTGGAGTCCACCATCATGAACCTTAGGCAGGATAGTGCTACTGGCTGGGATGGAGTTCCGCCTATCCTACTGAAGGTTTGCTGGAGTGCCCTAGTTCCTCTAATTACATATATAATTAACATTTCTATAAGAGCAGGAGTATTCCCTGAACCTTTCAAGAGGGCCCTAGTTCATCCGATACACAAGGGAGGGGCGAGAGACTGTGTCAACAATTATAGACCCATTTCAGTGCTCTCGGCTCTCTCTAAAGTTATGGAAAAGTTAATAAACGGCAGACTAGTAAATTATCTAAACAAATACAAAATTATAGCACCCAACCAGTTTGGATTTAAGAAAGGAATTTCTACCGAAGACGCAGTTATCGATCTTATTTAGCTTGTATCAAAAAAACTAGACGAGCAACAAAAATGCGTCAGTATTTTCCTGGATCTAAAAAAGGCGTTCGATACAGTCTCTGTTCCTACCCTTCTCCAAAAGCTGGAAAGTATTGGTATTCGTGGCAAACCTCTTGAACTCTTCAAGGATTACCTTCAAAACCGAAAAATGGCTGTTACAATCAACTCATGCCTGAGTGACGAAGAAACTGTCACATACGGGGTCCCGCAAGGCAGCGTGCTTGGACCCACACTCTTCCTAATTTACTTAAATGACCTGTGCACGCTGCCTTTACATAAATCACAAATCTTCACTTATGCTGATGACACCGCGATTGTGGTCTATGGTAATACTTGAAGTGAGGTGAAGAATATTGCGGAGCAGTCCTTAAAAACTGTTATGAACTGGCTATTACTCAACCTTCTTTCCCTAAACGTGGCCAAAACAAACTTCATTCCCTTCTCTATTAACTATAGGAGCAAGGCTCCACCTAATTTTCTTATCACTGCCCATACGTGCTCTGATCCCAGTTCTTGCTCATGTGCGACGTTTACCCGAGTTTATCACACGAAGTACCTGGGTGTAGTGATTGATCACGGACTGAAATGGTTTAACCAAATAGAAAACACTGCTTCAAAAGTCAGAAGACTTATATATATTTTTAAATCTCTGAGACAGTGCGCAGACACTAACATCCTAAAAATGGTTTATCTAGCACTCTGTCAGTCCGTTATCACCTACTGCATCCCGGTATGGGGAGGGGCTGCTAAAACCAAGTTTACTGTCGTGGAACGAGCTCAGAGAGCTGTTCTTAAGTTAATGCTTGGCAGACCTTGGCAGAGCCACTCTCAGAAAGCATAAACAAATTCCCCCATTAGATAGAATATTTCATGCAAATAAACGATATTATTATAATATTATTATTATTCTCTTTATTCGTTGTAAATATATATAAATTACATTTTTAAATATTAAAATACAAAGATATAAAAATATTTAAAAATATAAAAAATAGTAGCCCACCAGTATCGGGAACAGGGTCCAAGCTACCGGTGGTTAGGGCCCCTGAGAGAGGAACCTCCTCACTATGCGCGCCGTGTCCAGGAGTACTGCTTTCTGGATCAAGCCCTTGATCCAGCTGCCCAACGAGAGCCTCTTTAGATGTTGGTCGAGGCTCTTGGCAATTATGCCATTGGCCGTCACGACTATCGGCACAATGACTGCTGTGTTCACATCCCACATGTCGACAACCTCGCGAGCCAAGTCAAGATACTTCGTTTGTTTATCTTTCTCAGTCTTCACGAGGTTCTCGTCATGAGGGACTGCTATATCAACAATCATTGCGCGACGCTCTAGTCGATCTATCACCACTATGTCAGGCTTATTGGCAACAATAGTCCTGTCAGTGATGATAGACCGATCCCAATACAACGTGCAGTTGCCATTTTCGAGAACTGGGTCGGGCACATACCTATAGTACGGTACTTCCGATTCCACAAGATTGTATTTAAGAGCAAGTTGCTGGTGGATAATCCTGGCTACAAGGTTGTGTCTGTGCAAATAGTCTCCGTTAGCTAGACTAGGACAACCAGAAATAATGTGGCGGATGGATTCCCCGGGCCGGTGACATGCCCGACATATGTCAACGGTACCATCCTTCACAATGTATTTCCGGTAGTTGTTCGTCATCATAACTTCGTCCGTAATCGCACAGACAAAACCTTCGGTTTCCCCGAAGAGGTCACCAAAACGCAGCCAGGCTACGGACGCTAAAAAGTCTACATCGGGCCCATGTAGGACCCGGTAAAAGCGTCCGTGAAGCTCCTTGCTCTGCCATACCTCCCTGCGGTCATTAGTATCTAATATCACAGGTTTGCGCCAGTTCTCGTTAGCCAAGGAGAGCGCAGTGAGGCCTTTGTCCACTGCTACCACATCCCGATGCATACCCACGTCGGCCTCTAGGAAGAACTCCCTAAGGCTGCATATCTCGCGGTTGTGCAGGGTCTTAGCATTTAAGAAGCCACGACCTCCGCACTTCCGCGGGATATACAGCCTCATCACCGATGACCGTGGGTGATGCATCCGATTTGCGGTAAGCAGCGAGCGTACCCTCCTATCCAGGGCGTCAAGTTCCGTCTGAGTCCATTTGAGTATGCCGAAAGAGTACATCAATACCGGCATGACCCAACCGTTAAAGGCGCGCACCTTGTTTCCGCCTGATAAAAGACTATTTAGTACTTTGTTCTGGCGGCCAAAGAAGCGCTCCTTCAACGATTGTTTCATGTCATTAGCATTGATGCCCAACGCTTCCGACATACCCAAATACTTGTAAGTTTCGGTTGAGCTGAGGGATCTAAGGTGTATGGAATCCGAGAGTTGGGTTCCCACGGATTCCATAATCTCCCCTCGCTTCACATGCATGACCGCACATTTGTCCACACCAAATTCCATACTGATGGCGCTACTGAAGGTTTCTGTTACCTTCAGTAGCTCCATCAGTTGCAAGTTGTTGGGGGCAAAGAGTTTCAAGTCATCCATGTAAAGAAGGTGTGATATGACCTGACCACCTCTTCTCAACCGATAGCCTTGGCCCGAACCTTCCAGCAATGTGCTCAGAGGGTTGAGGGCCAGACAAAACCACAGTGGACTCAGGCTGTCGCCCTGAAATATACCACGCTCGATCCTTATCGGGTCGCCGTTCACCTGGATCTGTCGACATCCTGGATAGCGGAGGACCGTCCTCCACTGCCCCATACAAGACATCAGGAAGGTGCGTAGAACTGCATCAACTTTATACAGCTCCAGCACCCTCATGAGCCATGTATGTGGCACTGAGTCGTAGGCCTTCTTATAATCTATCCAACATGTCGACAGATCCTTTCGGGAACGACGCACCTGTTGGCTAATGGCAATATCCATGAGGAGCAGCTCCTTAGTACCGCGGGACCCGTTCCTACATCCATTCTGAGAGGCAGACATGATTGAATTACTTTCAATATGATGGTTAATCTTTGCTCTCAAAATGGATGTAAGAACTTTATAGACCGTCGGTAAACACGTGATTGGTCTATAATTTTTGGGCTCCGCAGTACTACCTGATTTATGGAGCAGGTGGGTTATTCCTGTAGTTAGGAACTGAGGCAGCGACCCTGACTCTAAGGCAGACTGGAATTGAGACGCCAAGCGAACGTGCGATCCTGTAAACCATTTGATCCAAAAATTGTGCAGTCCGTCCGGCCCTGGAGATTTCCAGTTAGGCAACGGACGGACTGCACGAGCTACATCTTGGGGGCTGATGGTAATTGCCCCCATTTCTAGTATTGGATCGCACGCGCGCTCAACCTCCCGAATCCAGTCACCCTCGGTGTGACTGACAGGCACCGACCAGATGTTGCGCCAGAATGAACACATGACATCATCATCCGGTAGGCGCGTATCAGTCACACCTTGGTCCGGTCGCTCCCAAGCCCTATAAACCCACCTCTCATTGCTTTGGAATGTGCGATTCTGAGTGTATCGCTCCACTCGCCGCTTGTACCGACGTATACGGTTTGCCCATGCATAGATTTTCTGCTTCAGGAAGTCGATACGCTCTGTGACGCGGGTCAGATAATCCCGAGGACTAGTATCAGTCCCCGAGAACGCCCGCCTCACAAATCGCATCACTCTACGGCGAGTGTTGCCCTCCCTGAAGCAGATAAGTTTGCCGATGAGTGCTCTAGCTTCACCGATACGACGCTCGATCCTGCACTGCCAAGCTGGTACAGCTGGTCGTGTAGCTCTGTCACTGTTGAGAAATTTGACATGAGCTACACGGCATGCCGCTGCAGCCGCACAGTACAAGATCGAGTGGGTATCGGCGAGGTCTTCGCTGCTATCAAAACAATTTGTTAGCTGCGAATCTAGAGCACACACCAGCGCCCTATTTTTATTATGCATGGGCAAACGAGGTAGACGGGGTCTAAGCTCAGGCGGAGTAGAGCGATACTCTCGGAAAGCATCCTCCAAAGCGCTCCTCAATCGCTCATTGCATTGGGTACTCACGGATATAGCCCCATCATCATCATCTTCACCGACGTTGTTGGGTCGCGGTGAAATACTAGATTGTATTTCCACCGCGGCCGGTGGCGAAGCAGGTGAGACGCGGCCACTCCGTGACTCCAGACGTAGTCTATCAAGTACGGCGTCATCTAACATACGGTTACGCAGGATGACCCGCACCTGATCCGATAGTCGTTGGGCTGATATTATTATTATTATTATCCTACTAAGCGCAAAGCAAACAATATATGCCCGACAGTACGTCACAAAACTTCATTCGCTTGGCGCCAGCTTTACGTTCTAAGTACGTTAGTTTACAAAAAAATATGCAAAGCCATTCAGATAGCCTGGCTAAATCACCACCAAGTTAAGACTAAGGTCCAAGGTTGGCTTATGGATCAAGACTACGCTCGAACAGAAGAACTCCTGCACGTACAGCAGTAGGTATATAAAATACAAACCTGTTAGAGAAATAGCGACTAGTAGAGTCGCTATTTCTCTCTGTATGGGGAACATATCACCAGCACATTTATACTACACAATCTCAAACACAACACACACAACAACACACCCTCACGCGAACTCCAAACACTACTACCTACAGACACTTCTTCACACACACCATCACATACATACCCTCATTCTAACATACACAACCTACCACTTATTTATACATAGGTATTACTTATCATACATACACACATACACCTCAAAATTCGTATCCAATAACTCCCTAATTTCCTTCTTGTTTATTTTAATATACATAATTTGTATCCTGCGTTGTCAATGACTATTTTCTATAATGTTAGAACACAGCATAAAAGGTTTTTGGTATCACAGCAACAGCAGAACACCGACTCCTAAGTCACAGGATCACCTAGTTTAGGAGCCAGGGTTTATCTTATCCGTAATACCTTTAGTTTACCAAGTTATGTATCCTAGTCTTAAGCAATGTTAAAGGTTTTCATATGAATAAAGATTTACTATTATATTATTATTATTTCGTATATAATTAATAACGGTAAATAAAATATCCCAGAAAATAAATACTAAGTAAAAAAACTCAAAGATTAATAAAAAATGCATGGAAACATAATTGTTATGGGATATAAACAGAGTACAACGTATACAAATTATTATGAGCGGCATAGAAAAAACATATCTATATGGAATGGCACCGTGGGCAGCGTAAATAGTAAGTAAAGATTGAAAACTTAAAAAACTATAACTATTATTAGGATGACGCTGACAAGGAAATGTATATTGTATTGTAAAATTTATCTTAAAAGTAGTCAAAAACAAAAAACACCTACCGAACGACGACATGCAACAATTATCTAAGAATAGTAATATGCTATTCAGTAAACAAAATAATGGATTTCTTAGAACATTAACATAGTAAACGCTGACAGTAATCACTACTGTACGAACGAGCAATCCTACTGTGGGATTAAAAACGCGAAATGTCCTTTTCCGTTCGTATATGATAAAGGATACTTTACCGTTCGCTACGCAGATGACATAACCATAATAATAAACGGAAAACACGAAAACACGCTATGCAACCTCATGCGCCAAGCCTTGAAAATAGTAGTAATATCAGCTAGCAGTGAACCCTGCCAACACTAGAATTACTACGGTTCTTCGGAACCACCCTCAGCCTTTCAAGTGAAACCAAATACCTGGGCATTTATCCGGACAAACAGTTGAATTGGGCGAAGCACACTGAATACATCACCACAAAAGCCAGTATATGCATGTGGCAATGCAAACGCATGCTAGGTATCAGCCCCATTACAACCCACTGGTTATACACCATAGTTATCAGACCGATAATCACACATGGCTCCCTAGTCTCGTGGCCCAGGACCGACTTGAGCACGGTACAGAAAGACCTTGAAAAGCTATACCGGCTCGCCTGTGTGGCAATCACTGGTAGTATGAGAACGGCACCCACTACGGCCTTGCAAGCTATGCTGAGACTGAAACCACTGCACCTTATAGTGCAGGAGGAAGTGGCCCTCGCGACCTTTAGGCTCAGCACATTTGGCACTTTAGGGAAAGACTCTAGAATCAAGCACACACGCATCACGGAAGATGCCGTAAAACGACAACCCATGATGACATCACCCAATGACAAAGCTCAAAAGATGTACCATTTTCAAGAATCGGATGACCACTCTGATGGATCAAATACAAGTGCCGGTACCGGAGTCTGTTGGAGTTTACTCCAGCGACCTCAACATTAGAATATCCAGACCACTTGGAAAGCTCAATACCGTTTATCAGGCGGAATGCGTGGGCATTATCCTAGCGATCCATGCCATAGAAGCCAGGGGAGTCACGGACACTCATATTCGTATACTCTCCGACAGCGTCTCAGTTCTCCAAACCCTAAATTGAAACTACACCACCTCGAAACAAATACAAGAATGCCACAATGCACTAGAACGCGTCACGGTGACAAACCGTAACACTGTGACGCTGCAGTGGATAAAAGGTCACAGCGGATCACCAGGAGGGGGTCCTGGCCAGCTCATCGGCCGCGTCACGATGGCTGTTGAACCCGAACCCATAGTGCCCTTTCACCCAGCTGCGCACGTGGCAACAAGAACATACTCACACACAAGCAGAACGCTGGTGGGCCTCGACACCAGGCTGCAGCCAGTCCAAGGAGACTATACCACTCCTAGACATAAAACTTACCAAGCGCCTCCTGCCATAGGGGCAGCCTGCGAATGGTGGCGGGTACCATCACCGGACACTGCTCACTGAATAAGCATTTCCACACGATAAGTAAAACAGACAGACCTCTGTGCAGAGCATGCATGGAGCAGAAGGAAACGGTGTCGCACGTGCTCCTTGAGTGCACAGGCGTCGCCGATATACGCAGACAAACAATAGGGACAGCGGATTCACTCACAGACATCCTGAACTCTTCAGGAGGACTGATCTGCTTCTGGAAGGAGGTTGGCTGGTTGGAATGACGGCTGCCATGGCCCACGCACAATGGTCTAACATCAGGACTAAGTGTGGAAACCATACCCCAATAGATAGATGGCTGAAATAATTCATCCTTTAGGTCCCTAACTTTACGTAAAGCCTCTCCACATAAGTTGCTACAGTTGTTGAAACCATCCGTGATTGTACGCATTCTTCAACAGCATCTTGGTATTGTTGGCTGAGATCAACAAGCTCCCGTTTAAGGCAAGTGTTTTCGTGGACCATTTTCCTTATTTCCCTCCTCAGTTTCCTCTCTCTCCTCTAACATTTCTTGACATTGGTAATTTGAGGATTCCTGGAGAGCCGTTCTCAGTTTAAGCTCCATATCCTGAGCTGTAGCCTTGCGGATCATCATAAGCATGGTTCAGGTTTAGGTACTGAAATTAGAATAAAAGACATATTGAGAATCTAAAGGAAAGACAAAATAAAGGAAAGTGGGTAATAAAAGGAATAATAAAGTTGGGAGAAATTAGTGCAGTTAAGTGGAGAACTGAGGCAGGCTGCTGAATTGGCTTTAAAAGCTATTGTTTATTTGATTTTCTCGCTTTTGATTGCCTTTAAGTAATGCATTTCTTAATGTGGGTAGGATGATGATGAGTTTAACAATAACTATGCAAAATAACGATCTTAGGCGTTATTGTTGTTGTGTATAATTGAAAAATATCGGACTAAAATAACAGAAATAAGGAATCTTGACGTTTTCTACTATGTAAATAAAGCGATATTGTCTCAACGCAGAGTCCTAAATATGCAAAAAAAACTTAAGAAAACTTTGCAAGGATGTGCTACTGAGATAAATTGACGAATGTGTGCTGTTATAAAATAAAAGTAAACAATACTTCCCCGTTTTCAAACCCGTAATTCCGTAGTTCAAACGACAGCTGGCGGTTTTAGGTTACCGGTGACAGCCGGTACCAAAAAGTGTGTTTATCGTGATAATTTCACAGGAAAAGAATAATCCTGTGTATTTATGCAGTTATATTAGGTTTAAAAAAACAATTACACCCTAAATTCACTTAAATACTAATTAAATCTAATTTTAAAATACGAATCAAAAATTTTACATGTCAATTGGGCAATGTTGCCTAATTGACCTTATTTATAGGATTCGCCCCTCCTACGTTAACGTGTATTCAAGTTTTTAGGTTAAGTTTTGAAATATTTAAATTACAATAACAGGAATAGTGACTTTTGATAAGAACCCGGCAGTCCATCTTTGGGAAAGCGCAGCTTCACTTCGGAATGCGGTCATGTTGGACTCAGGATGGTGTTATAGGATGCTGACGGGAGTAAGCAGAAGATGACATCACTAAACGAACTCAGTCTGCTGCTGGCCAAGTATCCGAAGGTCCAGGGAGGTCTGCAAAACAGGACACGTTAACCTTGGGTAATCTCTTTTATACATTCATTTACTTTTGGATATTATTACTAACAATAGACAGTCTGGTTTTACTCACCGTTGCATTGTTCTGTAATATTATCACTTTTTATGGACTCTCACATAGTTTTTGCTTTGTTGTTACATCACCAGTTTATTCTGTTTGCCCTCAACCAGTTTCTGTTAGTTTCCTCAAATTTGAATGTCAAAACTTAGTTTTATATATTGAATGTCAAAATCATGAACATAGTTTATTTTTATTATTTCATCTGACGTTTAGTAGTTTAGTCTACGTTCGCGTTCGGATATGCGTTAGTTGCAAGGTACGTTCCGAATACTGATTTTATTTTCGATATTGTGTAAGTCTGAACCTACGAACACACTGTTTTTTATTTATCTTATTATTTTCATTTTTTTTTAAATACCTTGCGATTGTTACTGATTTTTGAGTTGCACGTGACTGTGCAACGATTTTATCACTTTACCGTTGATTTTTTTGTATTTTATGATTGTCGATGCTTTTTAAAATGATGATGTTAGCTGGCGGGTGGTGCAGAGATGCAAACGCCGTACCCGTACCACCCTTCGTGTAATATTAATAATACTTATTTTATGTATATTTATTAGTATGTCATCTGATAATGAAGCCTTTTATTCTGCCAACGATTCAACTGCGTCTTCTTGTGATAGTAGTTCCAGCTCTTTAACGGACACACTTGGCGATTTCTTGCGTCAAGTTCGACCCAAATGCTGACCGCCTGTTTAACGTTTGCCACATTAACGCTCAAAGCATTCCCAGCCACCATAGCGAACTTTACGACACGTTTCACAACAGCAACGTTCATGCCGTCTTGATTTCCGAGACCTGGCCCAAACCTGAACTTTTATCCACCACTTACTCTCTCCCTGGTTTCGTTCTTCTTCGAAACGATCGGATCGGTAAGGGAGGGAGTGGCGTAGCTATATACCTTCCCGGTGATTTCCCTTTTAAAATTCTTGCTACTTCTTCTTCTAATGATTCTGCTGAGTTTCTTTTTCTAGAGATTTGTGTAAAAGAAGCAAAAACTGTTCTAGGTGTAGCCTATTGCCCTCCAACCCTGGATTATTTCACCGAATTCGAATCGGTACTTGAATCTTTGGGTTCGGAGTATGCACATCATATCATCATGGGGGATTTTAACACTAACCTCCTTCCCCACAGCTCCCCTCGATCCCATACACTCCTGCACAGTGTGTTATAAACCCTCATTTTGTTTCACCTTGGTTTTATTGAAAAATTCCATAGTTATTATCATACCAAAGATCAGAGTAAAACTCCGAAATCGTCATGACTTATATTTCTTCAGAAAAAAAAATTCAGTTTGCTTATAACCGGGCCCAGAAATACACAAAAAAATATATTTAAAAATAACTGAACTTTTTATTTTAATTTTGATTGCATCAAATAATTAAACATATAAAACCATACCTTTTAAAAAGTTTTTGCACATTTACGGTGATTGGATTAGGAGAAATTAATTAATTTCTCATTTTCAGTTTTCTTTTTTGTTCCACATTAACGCCGTATTAGAAAGAGATTCATATATTGAATGATAGCTTAAACAAGTCCTTATATGCGCAGTATTAAAAACACAATCTAATACCGCGTTATTCAGAAGATATAAACGAACTAATTTTTTCTTCAGGATGGAGGAGGTCGCACGATATCGATCGGAAAAGGCGGTCCGAGCCGTATTTCCGTCATTTGTGGTGCCTGAAGTGGGACGTACCACATTCACCAAGAGGCCCATTTTTTCCTTGACTTCGGCTTGGACTTTCTTTTTTCGCTCCTCCACTAAGTGGCCTTCTGGCGAATTTTGTGCAATTCGCCATCTTTTCACCTCAACCTTATAGCCAAGCTTAAGAATGAATTCCAAAGCTCTTATCCAGGCGTGAAGGGGACTTATTCCATATATTAAGCGCTCTTCCACAACAGGCTTAGAAAAAGCTGTATCAAGATTATTAAATTGAGCCGATGTCAAGTCACAATAAGGGCAGCGTAATTGAGAAGTTGTATCTAAAATTGCGTTTAAAACTTTTGCGTCGATTGCTGCGCAATATAGTTGATGGTCAAATTTAATTTCATGTCCTTGAGTTGTCTGAGTCACTAAAGAGTTAAGATTATCAATTTGCCCTTGTATATTTTGTTTTTCGGAAACAATCAGTTCTTTGGATTCTTTTCTGTACTGAATGTGTATGGGCCTGCAGTATCGTTAAGACTGCAGCATAGGATTCGTCCATATAATAAAATTTGTATTCATCACGATTTGTAGTGGAGTGTACATGTGGTTGCAAAGATACTATTTTCGTTTCCGTTCTCTGCATCTGAGAATGATTGTTTGTATAGAGATTGACCAGTTGATCCGTCGAATCCCCAGATGCCCCTGAAAATGCAGTCTATTGATTGTATTTGGTTTTTGTTGTAGAAAAGTATAACCTCTGTTGTGCGGACTTGTTTTTATAGATATATTGTTTCTTAATGTATTGCCAGTTACTTGAAATAAATACTCTTGTCATTCAGCATCTTTTTCTAACTCTTATTTTACTAATAATATATTTAATACTATTCCAACCAAATATCACAACACGTTATCAGCACGAAGCTGTGGAAGAGTTTAAAATATAATTTGTAATAAAATTAGTTGAGTTTCTTGTGTGACTAAAATTTTTTCTAGTCGAAATGTCACGTGAAACTGGAGATGCTTCAAGTGTTAATAAGTCTAATCCCTCTACGTCGAATTCATCTTCGATTCCATCATTTTTTCTTCGAAATAAAGATGGATATCCTACTTGGAAGTTTAAGATGAGAAATTACCTTTTACACGAAGACTTGTGGGTAACAATTAGTGGTTATCCGGATGGTGACACGACCCCTGCTTCGATCAAGGTACGCAACGACGAGAAAGCTCTTGCAAAAATTTGCTTAACAGTTGACGGTGCAGCTATTACTCACGTTAGATGTGCGAAAACTGCAGCCGAAGCATGGAAATACTTGCAACAGGCGTTTGAAGATAAGGGAATGGGAAGAAGACTAGCTTTAGAGCGAAAACTGTACAGGTTGAGTCTGTCAGATTTCGGAAATATTGAACTGTACATTTATGCAGTTTTATCAACCGCACAGGATCTTGCGGATATTGATGTTGTCATAGAGGATAGGTCTATTGCTGCTATACTTTTGGGAGGGCTCACTTCAAAATATGAACCTCTCATTATGGCTCTAGAAAGTTGTAATATAGACGTGACTACTGACTTAGTAAAGACAAAACTGCTGAATGAGATGTCTAAAGATGCAGCTATATCTATAGATTCCGCCTTTCATGCAAAGAAGAAGCCTAAATCCAAGAAGAAGGGAATAGTCTGCTACGAGTGTCAAGTACCTGGTCATAAGAGACCTGACTGTCCGCTGAGAAACAAGGAGAAAGGCAAAACGGAGAAAGCTAAGAACATAACGTTTACAGCTCTCAATACTTTTGGCTGCTCAAGCAAGGAGGTATTTTACGTAGATTCTGGTTGTACTAAACACATGAGTTTTAGACGAGATTGGCTTCAGAACATTACGATACAGAATAAAGGTAGTGTTACTGTCGCAAACGGAGAGCAGATTAAATGCTGCGGCATAGGAGACATTTCAATAAATACACCCGAGAACGTAATCAACAAGATCAGCGATGTTGCTTTTGTCCCCGACTTAAAAGCTAACTTATTGTCTGTGCAGAAAGCTGTTGATAAGGGTTTTGTTTGTATTTTTGATAAAAATGGATGTAACTTTTATAAATCTAATCATTTTCATTTTACAGGTGATTCGGTACTTCATGCCTCGCCCTGTGGTGGACTGTACGTTGTAGATGGTACTGTTAATGTTCCCGAAGATGTGGCAAGTAATCATTTGACGCAGGATGTGCACTCTGACTGTCAGAATATTAGTTACAAACTCTGGCACAAGAGGTTAGGACACTTGTGTCGTATAGGCATGACCCAACTGAAGAATCACGAGGTAGGTGTAAAGTTTAGTGTAGTAGATAAAAGCAGTTGCATCGCTTGTGTGGAAGGAAAACAGGCAAAGAAACCTTTTAAGAAGGTAGCATATAACAGAGCTACTTCTCCTTTAGAACTGATACATATGGATTTATTGGGACCTGTGTCTACAACCTCTTTTCAGGGGAATAGGTTTATGTTAACTATTGTTGATGATTATACAAGGAAGGTATTTGCTTACTTTATTTCTTCCAAGACAGAGGTTAAAAATAAATTTAATATTTTCCAAACCTTTGTTGAAAATCAATTAGATAAGAAAATTAAAGCAGTTAGAACTGACGGCGGTAAAGAGTTCGTTAATAGGGAATTCGATGATTATCTTGCCTCTAAAGGTATCCAACATCAAACGACGGCGCCGTACAGCTCTCAACAAGTGGGAGTAGCTGAACGTACCCACCGCTCAATTACAGAGAAGGCGAGGACGTTGTTAGCAGAAAGCTCACTACCTAAAGCATTCTGGGAAGATGCTTTCCAAGTTGCCGTATACCTGAAAAATAGGTCTCCTCACAGAGCCTTAGGTGGTCAAATTCCCGAGGACAGGTGGTGTGGTTGTAGAAATGACCTCAGTCATTTGAAAGTGTTTGGATGCAGAGCACTTGTACATATACCTTCATGTCAAAGGAAAAAGTTAGACGTAAAGGCAAAGGAAGCGATTTTTGTCGGTTATTCAGAAAATCCAAATACTTATATATTTAGGAATCCTGCTAACCTACGAAAAGTGTTTACGTCCAGAGATGCAACCTTTTTTGAAAATTGCTTTACATGGTTGAAAGAGCAGAGGCAGTCTGAGCCTGTAGTACAGTCAGATTCCATATTGTTATTTGAAAATAAGGAATCTGAACATAACGATTGTCAATTTTTCGATTGTGTTGAGAGTGCCGATCCTATAGATGAGCCAACTACACAGTTAAATGTAGAAAGTACAGAAGAATCAGCAAATATGAGAGAACCAGAACCATTCTTTGAGCTGAGACTTCCTAGTGTCGATGAAGAGCCACCTAGTTTGGAAGAGGAGAGGAGGTATCCCACGAGAAACAGAAAACCACCAGATTTTCTTTCTTATAATTTGTCGACGGATGATGCAAATGAACCTACGACTTATTATGAAGCTACTCATGCTGACGATGCTGATAAGTGGCACCATGCGATGGCTGATGAGTACAACTCTCTGATAAAACTCCACACATGGGAACTAGTAGATAGACCAAACAAAAAGGTCATACCATGTAAATGGGTTTATAAACTTAAAAAGGACGCTTATGGTAATGTCACTAAATATAAAGCCAGACTCGTCGTCAAAGGTTTTAAGCAAGTTAAAGGCGTAGACTACGACGAGACTTTTGCGCCAGTGATTCGTCATTCTTCTCTCCGCACCTTGTTTGCATTAGCTGCAGAGATGGGCTTAAGAATGAAACACTTAGACGTTGACACCGCGTTCCTTAACGGAAACTTAGAAGAAGAAGTTTTTATGGAGCAACCCCTTGGCTTCAAAGCAAAAGACAAGGAAAACAAGGTGTGTTTGTTGCGTAAATCCTTGTACGGCCTTAAACAGGCGCCAAGAGCTTGGAACAAAAAGTTAAACGAAACGCTTATAAAAATAGGTTTTACAGGAACTCCTTCTGAGCCTTGCGTATATACGAAACTTTTTGGTGAAGAACTCGTTTTGTTAGGTGTTTTTGTCGATGATATAATCGTCTTCTTTAAATCTGAATTGACATTTGACATTGTCAAAAAGGATTTGTCGAAATATTTTTCTCTGAAAGATCTTGGAGTATTAAAATGTTATTTAGGTTTACAAATTGAATATGATTCCGAGAGTATAAAAGTAAATCAGAGAAATTATATTTTATCGTTACTGGATCAGTTTAACATGAAAGATTGCAAGATAGTGGATACTCCTTTAGTTAAAAAGAATATGGAAAGGAGAACCGATGGACAAGTTGGAGAGTCTTATCCTTATCAGAATTTAATAGGAGGTCTAATGTACCTTTCGGTAAACTCTAGGCCCGATATCGCCTACGCCACGAGCTACTTAAGTCATTATAATACGTGTTATACGAAGGAACACTGGAATGCTGCAAAAAGGGTTCTGCAGTACCTAAAGGGTACTGTAAACTATTCATTGGTTTATAGGAGAAGCGGAAACCCCTTAAAAGGCTATTGTGACGCTGACTGGGAAAACTGCACGATAGATAGAAGATCATATACTGGGTACGCCTTCAAGTTGAGTGGAGGTCTTGTATCTTGGGAGTCCAAGAAGCAACCTACTGTTGCCTTATCCTCGGCGGAAGCAGAGTATATGGCACTAGCGTCTGCCACGAAGGAAGCGTGTTACTTGCGTCGATTTATCTATGAGATAACAGGTAAACTTTCATCAGTTAACTTAGCTTCTGACAGTCAGAGTGCCATTAATCTGGTTCGAAATCCCGTACACCACAGCAGGACGAAGCATATTGATACTCGTTTTCACTTTATTAGGGAAAAAGTATCCGATAACGTTATAATGTTAGAATATGTGAAGACTAGTGATATGCCTGCTGATGTGCTAACAAAGCCACTAGGGCCTATAGTACACAAACGATGTACAGTTAGCTTAGGTCTAGAAACTTAGTTTTATTATTTTTTGTTTTCTGTTAGTGTGTTTGTCTTGCACAACTTCGATTAAGGGCGGCTGTTGTAGAAAAGTATAACCTCTGTTGTGCGGACTTGTTTTTATAGATATATTGTTTCTTAATGTATTGCCTAGTTACTTGAAATAAATACTCTTGTCATTCAGCATCTTTTTCTAACTCTTATTTTACTAATAATATATTTAATACTATTCCAACCAAATATCACAACAGTTTTCTATGCAGTACTTGACGAAAACTTCGTTAGTTAAGGTAAGCAGACGATCAAAGTGTGCTGCACTAAACTTTTTTGCCTCTTTTACCCTGTTATATGGCGGATATATGTCACAACCATGATGTTTCATGTCTGAATGAAATTTATGATATGTTTCGACTGACAAATTCCTATCAATTATGATAGAGACGGCCTCCTCAGGAGTGTATGGTTTAGGAGGCCACTCAATTTTTTTTAGGATATCCGTTGCTGCTGTTTCAGATGCCAGGCACAAATTTATTACGGTTTCTAAACTTTTGGCAAACGTGTTTGGGAGAGGATTCTTTTTAATTCTTAAGGAAGCAACAAAAGCTTTTATTTTGTTAGAAGTGGCGTTGTCGTTGAGGACGTCTTGAAGTTTTTTCTGGGATCTGTATTAGGTAGTCCTGCTCAAAGTTTTAAATTTTTTACTCCTTGGAGATAACGTTTCGTCTTCAGCTTCGTCAAGAATGCTGTCTTTGAATTGTCCACTTATTAGTGTCCCATTAAGCCAGTCTGCATGTTTTAAAAAAAAATAATGTTCGTTTCCTTTACAGTCTCTCAATAATTTAAGGGTTTTACTAAAGAATGCTGCAAGACCGCCTTTAAACTCATCTTTGTTTCGTGATAATTGATATTGAGGACCAAAATAATCAACAATAACACGCATCCGTTCAACTGGCGATAAATCCTTTGCTTTTCCCTTGAATAGCTTAAAAACTTCTAAGCGAGTTAACACTTTTGTATTGGAAGTACTTCCACAATCATCTCCTCGTGTATTTGCCAACACCCCCGGAGGTTGAAGAGTGCCGGTTGTGGCGCTATCTACAACTTCACAAAATGCCGCTCGCTGACCAACATGAGGGTTGGCGCCCTCATGCCCTCCTCGCATTAAGTCCTCTGGTCGAAGCCCAGAAGGTCATCCCTCAGCAGGGCGGGTCAGGTCCTGCTGAGGCAAAGTGGCATCATGAGTCTGGAACGGCTCCATGATGCCTCACCCCCGGTCTCTCCATGCTGTATGTATTGACATGGGGTTTTGGCACTTGCTTCACGAGGCTGAGGCCCTAGATAAGATGTCAATCGACTGACGCTAACGCCAATCGAAAAGTCCAAGATGTATGGGAATGACATTTTGAATCGAAAAGTCACGTGGTCGATCAAAAGTGGCTAGACAAAGTGTCGTTAATCACAATTCGCTAAGCGAAACGATAGCGCCAGGCCTAGACAAAGCAACAGTCAGCCGTCGAAAACGCCTGTCAAAATATCAATTAATGTATGGAAATGACATTTAGCTAACGAAAAGTCACGTGGTCAAGCGATCGTTGATAGACAAAATGTTCCATCAAACAAAGCGATAGCGTCGAACGCTTGTCAAAATACTTGTCATAGGATTGACATTTCACGTAACGATTAAGTGAATAACACATTTTGTTGCTATAGCAACGACAAACCACAGAGTTTATAGAGAGCATACGAACAACATTCACAAATGAGGGCTGAATTCAGTTAGTACCTACTTAGAAAACGTTCTTAAAGATATTATTGCTAAGGTAAAATGGTAACGCACACTCGCACACAAACATGTGCGCACTCCTTTGGCTACATATGCTAGCTTGAAAGTGAACAAAAAAAAGGGCTGTTGTGTTTCGTAAGTTTGGTTCCAGTCCAGTTTTACCTATGGACGTTGGAATCCAGTTGTTAGTATCAGACATCTTAATCAGCAGAAGTTATTTGAAGCAATTGCAGAGCCTTAAGTATCTACGTTTACGGCTGCAATAGAGGACGTCTTCAAGGTTTGGGACTGGAGAAGGCTAGGCATCAATATTAATGGCGAGTACATTACTCGCCTTCGATTTGCCGACAATTTACTCGTCATGGCAGAAACTACGGAGGACCCCAGTACAATGCTCAGTGGAGCTTCCGAAAAAGTGGGTCTTAAAATGAACATGGACAAATACCCATGTAGCACCTATCAAGATCGGAGACATTACACTCGAAGTTGTACACGAGTAAGTCTACCTGGGACTTACGGTCCAGTTAGGTAAGGGTAACTTCGAGAAACAGGTCAATCGTCGAATTCGACTCCGACCTGACGACAAAGTTACGTGGTATCTTTTCGTCTCACATACCACAGTGTCTCGAGACGAAAGTTTACGACCAGTGCGTTTTGCCAGTGACGACTCATGGAACTAAAACGTGGTGGCTCATAATATTGGCCTCATCAGAAGGCTTAAAATTACCCAAAGGGCAATGGAAAGGCAATGCTCGGAGTTTACTTGCGTCATTGAATCAGGAATGACGATTTCCACAAAAGAACTAAGATAACCGACAAAGCCCGAAGGATCGCCAAACTGAAGTGGCAGTGGGCAAGACACATTGCTTGCAAAACAGATGAACGATGAGGTCGAAAAGTTCTGGAGTGGCGACCGCGTACCGGAAGACGCAGCGTTCGAAGGCCTCCCTCAAGGTGGACCGATGACCTGGTGAAGGTCGCGGGTAGCCGATGGATGTAAGACGCGCAGGACCAGTTCTTGTGGCGACACTTGGGGGAGACCTATGTTCAGCAGTAGACGTCTTTCGGCTGATATGATGAGGAAAAGGTGGACAGTTTCTGCGTTTCAAGCATGTTCAGAAGAGTTACATAAAGATATGTTAAATTTACCCCTCCATATGGCAACCGCTCCAAATTGAAATTGTGCATTACAGATACAGGCTTGTAAGAAAACAAGGAGCTCAGAATTAGACCAAAAAGTTAATACGGGACGATGGATGAAAACCAACGAACGAAAAGCTTTTTGTGTGTGATGAAGCCGTGGAAGCAGGAAAATTAATATTCTACTTTGAGGTTGTCTATGTATTGCGCCATAAAGTTATCTAACGCTGTGACAGGGCGTGTAAAGATTCGTTCACTGCATGGGATTATTAAGTACATAGTCCCAAGCGTTGGCGATTGCCAAAAGTTGAAAATGTAAGGGAAGGATCACGTGACTTTTCGATAGCGCTAACGTCAAATATATGGGACGGACCACGTGATTTTTCGATACCGCTTGTCAATCTCATACATTTGAAGTTTTGACAGTCGCTATCGCTTATAGATGCCTATATAGATGACGCTGATTATAGTAAATAATGAACAAATAGAATGTGTAAATGAATATATATACTTGGGCCAACTTATATCTACAGATGGCAGCATGAATAAAGAAATAGAACGAAGAATAACCAATACTTGGAAAAAGTTTTGGTCTCTTAAGGAAATATTTAAGGATAAAGATATGCCAATGACAGCAAAGAAGAAAGTATACGAAATATGCATTATGCCATGCTTACTATACGGGTGCCAGACATGGGCGTTAACAGAGTTACAAGAAAATAAATTAAAAGTCTGCCAAAATTCAATAGAAAGAAGCATCTTGGGTATAAAAAGGAGGGATAGAGTGAAATTACAAATAATTAAGGAAAAGACCAAATTTAAAAATACACAGCCTACAGACAGCTCAAATGGCGTTAGACAGGACATATGTCGAGAGAAAATATAGAAAAATGGAGTAGGTTAGTAACAGAATGGTATCCAAGGGATGGAAAAAGAAGTAGAGGCAGACAAAACAAAAGATGGGAAGATGACTTGCGGAAAATAGCTGGCCCAGTATGGAGTCGAGTAGCCAGAGACAGGAATACGTGGAAATCTTTAGAGGAGGCCTTTGTCGACAGACAAGCTATTCAACAAAAGCAACCAGTTGCCGATCACTTTAATATAAATTAGAAATAGAATGTACATTTAGTTTTTTAGCAAGTAGGCATGTATTAAGTTATTGTAAAAAGAAACAGCAATAAAGGCTTTATTTATTTTATTTATTTATTATCGCTTATAGAATGTCACTTGGCTGGCGCCTGACATTCATCAGCGAAAACGATTGTAAAAAGTTCAAAATGTTATGTTAGTAAGTAAAAACTGGTATGAAACTAATCGCAAACACAGAAATATAAGTATTTAATACACAGAATTATAAATACATTGTTTATAATACTATACTAAGCTGAATTTGCTTCGCTGACGTAGGGTTTTTCTTGTAGACGAGTTTTTCCGCTGAAGCTTTCTTGTCACCCAGAGAGTAGTTCAGTCCTATCGGAATCGGTGCAGCTTAGTGGTTGGTGTGATTGAATGTTTCCTTTAGCTAACGATGTATGTTTTTGACCATCCATTGAAAGCCGTTTGACTCAATGCTGTAGGACGACGCTGAGCCCTTCCGGTCGTTCCCGGTCGTTTATTACTTGCTTTGTTTTTAGTTAATTACTTCACTTTTGAGTATTGGTAAAAAATAATAGTATTTTCTCAAAAAATCAAAATATCTTTGGAATTTCTGCATTTGCATTGACAGAATAATTTTGACATTTACCATCAAATTTAATAACTATGACAAAGACAATATTATGACAAAGAAATTACTCTTTGTGGTTTTCTCCAAAAAGTATTTTACTGAATAACTATTACGTTTCATTAATTGAGGCTTATTAGCAACATGTTTTTTAATAGCTTGTACGGAGACAAGCTAATATAAAACATGTAGCTTTTAATTTATAAGTGAGATGAAAAAAGGAGGAGAAGAACTTACAGAGTCTTAAAACTGTCTTCCGAAATAGGGAACCTAGAAGATGTTGTTAACTTTTTCTAAAAGATCACTGGTGCTAAATGATTACATTTCTGAAGAGTAACTTGTCTGTCGGTTTTGTGAATAAGAAAACATCCACATTTGAACTGGTTGAGTTCAAGTGCAAAGCATTGATACTGGTTCTTCAGGAATTGAGGTACCGTTTCAGTGCTACATACGAATGCATCGTTTGTAGCACGTAAAATCGTTGCGTTAGGGACTCTTGTGGCAATTATATCACGATTCCTTTGCACCGTTTGTCAACAATAAAATAATTACATAGAACTATAAATTTACAGCTATGGAAAACCTTAATAGTACCTACATATAATTAACTTATTTTTGGTTTTCCTATTGTGCCCTACTTTTCTAGTTAAAATATAGACGAAGATTTTCGAAGTGAAATTTTTTTTTTTTTTTCACTTCTGAAATCTTCGGAATCTTTCATGAAAAAAACCCACTAGATACTGAATAAGTGTTCTATTAGAGGTTGTATATGTAAAGCGCCATATATTGACCTAGCTCTATGAGAGGTCTGCAAGGTTTTAATCACCGTATGGAATTATTAGTTACATAAAGGATTTCTCAAAATTTACGCAGGATTTGATTTAAATAGAAAACATGGTTATTCTTTATAACATTGTATTTATTTTTCTTTACCTAGTACACTGGATGGGGTTAAATATCAAATCACAACACATACGCACTATTTTATCTAAATTTGCTGAATTTCGTTGATTCAGCGTTAAATCTCCTCCTTCACGCTCTGGTGGTTGTGGGCTTGCTTGCGTAGACCTTTGATTTAAAAAAAAATGTGTGCGTGTACTAGTGTACACACGTAAGAAGTGAAACTTCTTTATGACCTTATTTTTCGAAAAATGTTCTACTTTTGTTTTCATGTTTACTTCATAAAAACAAAAGAACAACAACTACAACAACAACAACTAACAACAACAACAAACAAACAACGATACACAATAACAACTATAACATTTTTTCCACCGCCAATAAAGAAGATTCACTTAAAAAAATACAGCTTATAAATTTCTGTTCGCACAAATCCTTAGTTAACCAAAAGAAAAAAGTGGAGAAAATATATATAAATTTGGTCCGAAACAGTAGTTTCTAATGAGGGCTAAACTTAAATGTAAACTAATTTTAGTGAGATTTGCCGAAATATCAATTACATGATTGATTTTACATGATTGACTATAAAACCTAAAAGGTTGTAGCGGCATCAATACCGATGAATGAAATGACATGAAAAACTATGAAACGAAATTTGTACGGCACCAAAAAGTACGGCAGTGCCATCTACGATGAACTACCAACGAAATCCTGCATCGCGCAAGCAAAGTTCTCCGTTGGGCACGCCACTATTGCGGCGGAAAGGTCCCTCTTTGAGGAGTGGCTGGAGAGGCGCCACGGCGTCCTCACCTTCCGCCTGACGCAGGTACTCACCGGACACGGTTGTTTCGGGAGGTACCTGTTTCGGATTAAGCGGGAGGACACGCCCGGGTGTCAGCACTGTGATGATCACCCGGAGGACACGGTGGAGCATACGGTGGAGGTCTGCCCTGCTTGGGCTGAGCACCGCCGTGCCCTTGTCGAGGCGATCAGCGACGGCGACCTCTCGCGACCGGCCCTGATTGAATCCATGGTCCAGAGCGATGAGGCTTGGGAAGCAGTCACCTCCTTCTGCGAAGCAGTAATGCTAGCGGAGGAGGAGGCGGGCCGCGCGAGGGAAAGGCAAGGCCTTCGCCCCAACTGCCATTACAGGAGAAGACGCCCCGGGCGTCGGGAGTCGCAGGGCGATCCCCGGCCACCTTAGGCGCGGGCCTGCGGACGGCGAGCGTTGGGTGGCTCGCTGTCCGATCACCACCAGGCCCGGGTCGATCTGTCAAACTGTACCGTGTATATATCATATATAAAATCAAAGGGCTAATTTTGAGGGCTCTAATTATATTTTTTTCATCATTTTAAAATAAATAGTTTTGCAGTTATTCAAGAAATTAAACGTAAAATGACCAATCCCCTTTATCTCCGAAACTACTAGGCCTAACATTTTGAAAGAATGCAGTAATAGTTATTTACCTATAGATTACAGGAAAGCTAAGTCTATAGTGTTGAAATATCATTTTGCAAAAATTAAATTCATTTCGAACCCTTGGCACGCGAGTCCGACTCGCACATGTCCAGTTTTTTATACGAGGTATTTACTCGAAAAGAAGTAGGACATGGATGAAAAACCAAGAAATAAGCTAATCGTAGGTACTACTTATTTTAACCATGGCTGTTAATCTATGTTTCTAATTATGAAACTGTTGGCATACAGAATAGATAATAATTTAGGTACATTTTGCCCCCAAAGTGCCAAACGCAACGAATTCGGAGAAGCATGCATCTGTAACACTGCAATTTAATTAAACGTAATAGTAATTCAGAAAAATATTTTTTGGAGAAAAGCGAAAAGAGTAATTTCTTTGTCAAAATATTGTCTTTGTCATGGTTATTGAATTTGATGGTAAATGCCAAAATTATTCTCTCAATGTTAATGCTGGAAGATGTTTTTAGATTTTGAGAAAATACTATTAATTTTTGCCAATATTAAAAAGTGAAGATAATTAATTAAAAACGGAGCAAGTGAAAAACGACTGGGAACGACCGGAAGGGCTCAGCGTCGTCTTTTAGCACCGTATCATCCGGCTTGCAATGGTTTGGTCAAAAACAATATTAATTGGATTGTTGCCTTTAGCTGACGATGTACGTCGGCTAAAGGCAACAACTCAATTACAGCAACCACTAAGTCGCACCTATTCCAACAGGATTGCACTACTCCATGGGTGCTGGAAAGCTTCAGCGGTAAAACTCGTGTAAGAAGAAACCGTACGTCGGCCTCCTAATTTAACTAAGTAAAATGTTATAGATACATAATGCATTTATAATTCTGCGTATTAAATGCTTATATTTCTGTGTTTGCGCTTAATTTCATACAAGTTTTACATATTCAAATAACATTTTGAACTTTTGACAATCGTTTTCGCTGATGAATGTCAGTAGGCGCAGCCAAATGACATTCTGTCAGCGGTAACGATTGTCAAAATATCAAAAATGTATGAGATTGACAAGCGCTATCGAAAAGTCACGTGGTCAATCCCTTACATTTGACGTGAGCGCTATCGAAAAGTCACGTGATCTCTTAGATTTGACAGCGCTATCGAAAAGTCACATGATCCCTAAAGGTGGGTACTGACCTGTGTTACGGGCCATTATGGTGTGTATCCACTATGTTCACGCACCTCTTGCGCTCCGTGCTCCAGCAACTGTTACACATAGGTAGTGGATGTGTTTGCGAACTTGGTTCGCACTTAGTTCGCAAACGTATCCATTATGTGAAGCAGTTGCAGGAAGGAGCGCGGAGCGCAAGAGGCTCGCGAACATAGTGGATATCCACCAAAACGTACCATTCTAGGCGAGCACGTATCATTAAGCCGTGTCCTAAAATCAGTGCAACATGCTCGTTTCAAACTCTTTGCTCGCCCATGCTCATGATTCGCAAGACACTGGCAATCACGATGTTTGGCGAAGAGGTTGTTGGGATCTTTGATTCTACTAAATTATTGTTGAAATTTTCTTTGTCCTACTCTATAATTTTAAAGAAATAAACACAATGTAGCCAAATATAGATGCGTGAGGCTCAAGTTGCACTCGTCACGACTTGTCGCAGTGTACTGACTGAACCACGAAGAGATTTGCCAAAAAATCGACAACAGGCGGAGCACTCAAAACGAGCCACGATCGGCTCTTTGCTCGCATGTTCTTGCTCGTTTCCACGAACTGACCTCACAAATGCTCTCTTTGTAACATATGCATTACATTACGCCCCGTAAGACTGGTCAGTACCCACCTTTACATATTGACGTATGGATAACGTTTGACGTACATATGTCACCGGAAAATGGTAAACCCCGTAAGATTATAAAATAACTTGAGAGGTTGTAAACTCTCGATAAATTGTCAACTGAAAATTTGGATGACTTTTTTTACGCATCAAAATTTGATAGTCTATATTATTTCCGTGCCGGTCCGAGAAATTTTGGACTGACATAAACTGGCGACCAATCAGCACTCTGGTCTACAATTTATTTGTTTTGATTAGTAGTAAAACTGGAAACTTGGCGCCACATTGGTCTTTGTTGGTGTGAGCTTATATCTGAACAGACCAATGAAAGCCTTGTTTTCAGGTTAACTATCACACCAAAACAGATAAATTACGAGACTATCAAATTTTGATGCGTAAAAAATTACTTCAAATGTTCAGTGGACAATTTATCGAGAGTTTACATCTCTCAAGTTATTTTAAAATCTTACGGAGTTTGCCATTTTCCGGTGACATGGACATTCACTGACATTTATGGGATGTGGGTTTGTGTACGTCGCGGCCATATCGAAGAATTGGCCACTTCATTGTATGGCCAAAGTTAGTTTAGGTTACATTTGAGGGAACTTAGGGCACCTCGACACGGATAGGTTAAATAGCTTCAAATTGGATGGCATCATACAATTCATGTTAGGTTCCTTTAAACCCTGTTGTCCAAGTTAGGATTGAAGCGGTCACATCATGAAATTGTCAAATTATACGATATGGCGACGACAATTTTATTAATGTCTATATTTATCGTCGCCATATCGTAGAATTTGGCCAAGTTTGTGGACCGCTGTGTTCTAACACAGCGGTCCACAAACTTTGTTGTCGCATTGTACGCTTGGAGAATTTTCTATTTTGAGTGGACCCCTCCCCGCTGTTTTAATGTTAATTTTACATACACATTGTTTCATTCGGTTCTATACTTCTAAACAAATACGTATCGTATATACAACAGTATTATTAAGTGAGTGTCGAACTGCATAAATGGGATCCAGTATCGTGGCCCCCATTTATCTGTCACGCACTCCGATGCAAATCTGTGTAGAACCCTAGAGGTCCACCAGGTAGACTATTAAGGAATGACTGAACTAGATTGAATGTTGAATGAAATGATTTTTTTATGGACATTACAAATAACTATGCAGCATGAATAAAATGATACATTTATTTTTTTATATTTATTTACAAAATAATAATTAAAAGTTATCTAAAGAAACTAAACCCTTAATATCGATGTTTTCTTAAAGTATCCACTTCAAATGCATTGTATGAAAATAATTAAGTTTCCAGGAATGAGAAACCTGTAGTTTCTATTAGAGGTTATTCTTGCTGTCATTAATAAATGTTTTTTCACGATATTTGTAGTAGTACTAGTATCATTACTGACTGGCTGGTGTACTTATGGTAGAGATGGTTGGCACGATTGGTTTAGGTGATGGTGGCGTACACCTGAAAAACAATACAATTTTACAAAGGTTTTTCATGTTCAAGGTTTTTCGGGAAAATGGTTCTGAGATGCATAGCTGCAACACGGAAGGAAAGACAGAAACGGTTACAATTCGGAAGAATGGGATTCCTGACTTTGCAATTAATCTAATCTTTAAAACTAGCACCATTTTACAACTTGTTTAAATAGTAGTTACGAAGGTAACGGAACGCAACCGTTATGTACTTACCTATTCCCCGAAGGGATCATCATCATCATCAGCAGTGTACCAATAGCACGCTTTACACGCACTATGCGAATGAACACTGAATATACGATGGACTATTGCGTTTATAAAATTCACTTACATATATTTGGATAGAACCAGCAACTTAAACGTTTTACCTTCCAGGCTTCATTGAAAAGACGAAACCAGGCTCCAGTAGATTAATTTTACGAATAGCTGGCGCGTACTTTACATACCTTTTCTTTCTATAAATAAACAGGCAGAAACTTAGAAAAAATTGGTTTCACAATAAAAGTTTAAGCACATGTACCGCTTTTAAATTATGCACAAACGATTCACTTACCTAGATTATTATATTTAGTTTAGGATTTTGTAGACAGTCGGTTCAATTTTGCCAATAAAATTATCAATTTCGCAATATAAAATAATGTTTTGAACCATGTTTGACATGTCCGTCATCGAAAACCATAAACTAGAACAATAGTTTTTATTGAACGGGCGCAATCGCCAAAATATTGAAAAGCGGCATCGAATCGAAGCCGAAGCGATCCTTCGTCACGCCAACGCTATCGAAATCGAAACGCTTCGTAGCGATTGACACTTGTCTAGAGCCTCTGGACTCCTTCCCATGTCACATGTAGAATTTCATCGACCCAGAATCTAAACCAAAATCTGACCCAGATGTCATAAATATTAACTTGAAGTGACAACCCTAGCTACAAAAAATCCGGATATAATTTATATTATTTGTAACTTCTAAATAACGCGGTATTAGATTGTAATTTTAATACTGCGCATAAGGGCTTGTTTTAGCTATCATTCAATATATGAATCTCTTTCTAATACGGCGTTAATGTGGAACAAAAAAAAAAACTGAAAATGAGAAATTAATTAATTTCTCTTAATTCAATCACCGTAAATGTACTAAAACTTGTCAAAAGGTATGGTTTTATATGTATAATTATTTAATGCAATCAAAATTAAAATAAAAAGTTCAGTTATTTTTAAATATATTTTTTTGTGTATTTCCGGCCCCGGTTATAAGCAAACTTTGAAATTTTTTTTCTGAAGAAATATAAGTCATGGCGATTTCGGAGTTTTACCTCTTGATCTTTGTAATGATAATATCTATGGAATTCTTCAATAAAACCAAGGTGAAAAAAAATGAGGGTTTATATCACACTGGCTGACTCGACAAGATGCAGCAGCATATTGTCGAGTCAGCCAGTTTGCACGTACTGCCTTTCCAACCCACTGATCATAATAAAGTATGTGATACTTGGCTTGACCTGATCCTCACTTCTAATCCTTCCCTAGTTTCCTCACATGGTCAAATTGATGCTCCTGGCTTTTCCCATCATGACCTTATTTACCTGTCCTATGTCCTCAAACCTCCTAAACCCAAACCCTTATACACAGGCGTGCCTTTGCACGGATGAACAGTGAGCAGCTCCAAAAAGATGCATCGAACATTGACTGGACACCCTTGCAGGAAGCTGACACAGTTGATGACAAAGTTTGCGTCTTTAACAATATTGTCACCAGTCTGTACGACACACATGCTCCTGTCAGGAAAGTTAAGTTGAAGCGTCCACCTGCGCCCTGGATGAATGAAGGAATTCGTATTGCAATGCGACGAAGGGACCGTGCGTTTCGGAAATTTAGAAGGGATCGCTCTGAGGACAATTGGGCCTACTTCAAGACTGCCAGGTATCGGTGCAACCAGATGATACGTAACGCTAAACGCTGCCACATTCTTAGTAACATCACTTCGTCTTCTTCTGCTGATATCTGGAAATTTTTTGGAACTCTAGGTATTGGCAAATCGCGGCATTCAGACCTTCCTAATACAATTGGCTTGGACGATCTAAACCGCTATTTCTCCACTGTCCCTATGTTAGATAGTCTAACCAAATGTAAAACTATTGACTACCTTGCTGGTCTGACGCGACCCAATATTTCCCCCTTTATTTTCACCCCAGTCGATCCGGGAGAGATCAAAAAGATCATCCTATCCATTAAATCCAAAGCCGTGGGCTGCGACAACATCAGTCGTCATATGATCGTTTCGGCTTTGGATCAACTTCTTCCTGCTATATCCCACATCGTTAACTTCTCCCTTTACTCTGGTACTTTTCCTTCCCTGTGGCGTAAAGCTCATGTTCGGCCCCTGCCTAAGATTCCCAATCCCACTCTTTCCAATCACTTTCGTCCAATTTCCATCCTTCCGTTTCTGTCCAAAGCGCTCGAGGCCTGTGTTCATAAACAGTTTTCCAATTACATTTACCACAACTTTCTCATCAGCCCGTTTCAATCCGGTTTCAGGCCCGGGCACAGTACCGTGACAGCTCTCTTTAAAGTGACTGACGATATAAGGCGGGGAATGGAAGACACAAAAGTTACTACCTACTTTGGTGATGACGTGATCGACTTCTCCAACGCGTTTAATACCGTCAGTCACGACGTCCTCTTGTCTATCCTTTCATATCTTATGGTTTCTCCCGAAGTGCTTGAATGGTTTTCCTCATGGAAAACATGCATGCAAGCATGGGGGCGTCAGCAGTCAGTTCGTGCTGGAGACTCTTCGTACGGGTGGTGTGAACTTGCAGCTAGCGTCCCTCAAGGCGGTATTTTATCTCCTCTTTTGTTTTCCATCTTTATTGATCTTAAAACCACTGAGCTTCGGTGTGCGTATCATCTCTACGCTGACGATCTACAGCTCTATTGTCAGGCAGGTATTGACAAATTATCGGATGCGATCGAAGAGCTCAACCGGGATTTGAGGTTGGTTAAAAGCTGGTCAGACCGATTCGGCAGTTAACCCTTTAAAATGTTAGGCTACCATGGTTGGAAGTCCCCATAGCTTGAGAAAGCTGAAAGGCTTAACTGTACCACCCGTAATCTTTGTCAACACAGTCATTCCGTTTGGTTCCGAGGTTAAGGATCTTGGTCTTCATGTCGACACCTGTCTTGACTGGCGAGGGCAGGTCACGAGTGTCAGTCGAAAAGTTACCGGAACGTTGCGGTCCCTGTATCGACTGAAAAATCTTCTCCCAGCTCTCATAAAGGCAATGCTAGTACAGTCCCTAATTTTCCCCATGATTGACTATGGTGATGTGTGCTACTACGACCTGAATGCAGATCTCCTCAATAAACTTGACCGCCTTCTAAATTACTGCATTCGATTTGACTTCAATCTCCGTAAGTATGATCATGTATCCGCGCATCGCTCACTATTAAAATGGTTACCCATTCGTCAGCGGAGAGCGCTGAGGGCCTTGACTAGTCTGTTTTCTTTACTTAATAATCCGTCTCCCTCTTATCTAACTTCACGAATTCAACTCATTTGTTCTGCCCACAGTAAAAATCTTCGCTCTACCAATAATCGCCTTCTACGATGTCCCTCTCATCGCTCTGGGTTTATCCGCTCCTCTTTCTTTGTTCAAGCGATTTTCCTCTGGAATGCGCTCCCTCTGAGCATCAGGACGGCAACAAGTCGGTTGTCCTTTAAGGTGAAGGCACGTGAGCACATTTGCAAGAAGTTGGTAGAATCATCACAGCGTTAATTCGTTGGATTCGTTTCTTCTTAATAACTTTGTTTATGTGTATCTATGTATTTATAAATCTTTTTTATTTTTTTCTTCTCTCTATTTTTAGTTTTTCTTTAAGTTGCACCTGCCATGTTGTCTCTGCACCACCCTAAGGTTGACTGGTAGAAAATGCCTAAGGCATTAAGTCCGTCTTTGTACAGTGTTTTCACTAGTGCATAAAGTTTTAATAAATAAAAAATAAATAAATTTCGTATTTCGTCTTTTCGACACTACACACCCAGATGAGGGGGAGTCATCTCATTCCCAATACCACTGACACTAAGTGTCTTCAAGTCGAGAGTAAATTGGTTCATTACTGACGTATTGTACCTACTTCCCTTATTTAAACTGTCGTAAAGTTTATCAAGCGTTAAAACTGAAAAGTATAAGATAAAAAAAATAAGTTTAAAAAACTGTGACCCGACAATGGACAAGTAAAAGGGGTCTAAAAGGTGCGAAACAAGAAAATATTCCAGACAGAAAATAAATCAAGACAGAAGTACAAAATGGTCATGATAAAGCCGTGGTCACACGCCGTGTGGGTGCCAGGAACCCCTACAAAATTATGTATATTGGCAACCAAAAAATGTGACCCGTTTTTGACATTGATTGTGTATATTGCAACTTGAATTTGAATTCTTTTGAGTACGAAAATTGGCCTTCTGGTTTAAAATGAGTCAAACTAGCTTGAAACAGTGTCCTTGGGCCACAATTGCTTAATTATTATTTCGGATCACGTTTTATTTATTATTTACTCAGCTGAATCAAGTCTGGTTTGTAAGGTATCATTGTTGATTTAGTTTCAAAAGCGAATGAAAAATACTGAAGAATTCGCCTTGTCATTCTGTGTGGTAAATAACATCTTAAAAACGTGCACTTTTAACTGCCTACAAATACGATGGCATTTGTCACACTTTTCGTTATTTTTTTAAACAAATTAACTAAGTGACAATTGTTTTGCTTTTAGTGTTTAAAATAATTGTCCACAAGACGTCCCTTAAGATATTTCAATAGGAAAAAATCAGGATCTAACAAACCTAATGAGTTCGGGGTTTAATTAATTGCGGCGCCACCGTCTTAAAAATAAGTAAATTCTGAACCAGTAATAAGAATATCACTCTATTACCCGCGTGGGGCATAGGAGTGCCCCAGCCACAAATAATTGCTTATAACTTTTAAAATAATAGACTTATGTTCAGGCCGCCTTCAAAAGCTAAAGCTCGTATATCGTATAGCGATTGTCAGCATGGCATCAATAGCTTCGGCGCACGGATATGGTTTTGCAAACATTTTGAGTGGTTTGGAGCACCAGTGTGCCTGTTTCATAAGCAGTTTGAGCTATTCGTCACTAAATAAGCAAAGTAATTTATAACAAATTTTGGTGTTATTAATGGCATGATATACCAACATTAAATTACGTACGTTTCATTCTTCAGATAAATAATAGACACATGTAGTACTTCATTGAACTGGCAACTTCGCACTTATTAAAATATTAGGGCCCTGCCTGCGTCTTGGCACCCCTTGTTGTTCTCCTCATCGCTGTCACTGTGGCGAAGTTGTCAACAGCCTCGGACACCACGGCCTGTCATGCAGCCGTAGCGCGGGTCGCATAGCGCGGCACGGGAATCTTAACGACATTATCCGACGAGCTCTTGTCACCGTCGGCGTTCCGGCTGTGTTAGAACCCAATGGCCTGGCACGCGACGATGGCAAGAGACCGGACGGCATGTCGTTATTTCCATGGAAGATGGGTAGGCCATTAGTGTGGGACGCTACTTGTGTCGATACTCTTGCGCCATCCCATCTTCCTAGCTCTTCGTGCTGTGCTGGCGCTGCCGCTGCAGCTGCAGAGAACCTCAAGCGGCGGAAATATAATAAACTCGTTGGTAGTTATATTTTCGAGCCGTTTGGGGTTGAAACTCTCGGGTCTTGGGGTCCGAGTGCACATAACTTGTTTAAAGATCTCTCAAGGCGCTTAGTTGACACTTCACGTGACCCAAGGGCTGGCTTTTGCCGCCAGTCTTTTGGGTACACTTCCAGTCGACAGCGATGCGGATGAATCTTTTGACGCCATATTTTAGGGTTTATTTAGTTAGGAGTTTTTATTTTTATTTCTAGTGTATATAGTCAGTTAAATATTTATGGAATAAAGGAACCTATTAAAATATTAGGATAGAATGAAAAACTTTCCTGCTTGCGCTCCGTCCGACCGCGACGCTACTCATTCTTTCCTTGTGCGAGGAACAAGCAGCGCTTTTGCAGTGCATCGGGGATGTTTGTGGCGTATGGCGGACACGAATAGTATCCCTGATGCGGCGAGTGCGCGATAGCACCAACAGCTTAGTTGCGATTGTGGTCGACAGAATGGATAATCCAATGGTGTGGCATTGGATGATGGCACATCTTTCGTCATTTAATTATGTTAAGTGCCACTGTTTTTGTTTGTACGTTTAAGTGTTTTCTTTAATTTATGAGTGTATGTTATATGGGTTCACCCTTGTTTGATAGAACAACGTTTGATATAATATTACTAAATCGAATTTTAGTTGCAATAAAGTCATTTCGAAGAATTATTCATTTCACCGAATAATTCATTAGTAAATTTTTATTTAGCGTAATTATTTATTTGAACAAATTTCAATTGAACTAATTTCATTTCGCCGAATTTTCAAGTGCACTAATTTTATACTTTATACCCTATACACCTGCTACCCTCAACTATTGTTACCAGGAGAAACTGGGTGCAATCTGGACTTTAGGGCACCCCGACTCGGATAGGTTAGGTTAGAAGGAAATCGCTATCCCCTTCGTGGTTATTTTTTTTATAAACCACCCAGAAGTAAGAGCCCCGCAAAGCGGGGCTCCGTCGACCAAGCCCACCCGAGGGTGGGCTTGGTCGCATGGTCGAGACCATGCATAGAATATTTTAAGGTTTGGTTAAGTGTTATAAATACATGGTTATACCATCTGAACATTACATCAAATGAACATTATACCTTTTGATCATTAGCGCAAATGTTGTTATAGCAAATAAATATTCGATGAACTGAAAATTCTGTCAAACGATATTATACAAAGTGATGATTTTCTTAAACGTTGTTCGATTTAGTAATATTATATCAAACGTTGTTCTATCAAACAAGGGTGAACCGTTTATATGTGTGTGTATATTGGTTTGTAATATTTTAAACTGTGGACTCCAGTCTGAAATAAATATTATATTATTATTTTGGTTTATTTAATTTTCTTAACATTTACGTTTACATTTTTAAATATTTCTTTTTATAAAAACAGTTCTAACAAAAAAAAACATTGAAAAAAATAAAAAGCAGTAGTCCGACGGAATCAGAAGCAGGGTCCAAGCTACCGGTAGTAAGGGCTCCAGAGAAAGGAACCTCCTCACTATACGAGCCGTATCGAGGAGTACTGCCTTCTGTATCAGGCCCTTTACCCAACCGCGCAACGACAGCTTCGACAGATGGTCGTCGAAGCTTTTGGCCATCAGGCCATTGGCCGTATCGACAATCGGCACAATGACAGCCGAGTCCACATTCCACATGTCGACGACCTCGTGTGCTAAGTCGAGGTACTTGATTTGTTTCTCTTTCTCAGTTTTCACGAGGTTCACGTCATGCGGGATGGTAACATCGATTATCATTGTGCGGTGCGCTAATCGGTCTATCACCACGATATCCAGCTTATTGGCAATAATAGTCGTTTCAGTGATGATAGACCGATCCCAGTACAACGTGACATAGTAATTTTCCAGATCTAGGTCGGGCACATACTTGTAATACTGGACTTCGGAATCCACAAGTTGATATTTCAAAACATGTTACTGGTGAATTATCCTGGCCACTTGTTTATGCCTATGCAAGTAATCGCATAATCAGAGATAATGTGTCTGATGGACTAACTCGGACGGTTGCATGCCCGACACACGTCAACCGTCCCATCCTTCACAATATGCCTCCGGTAGTTATTCGTCAGGATAACTTCGTCCATAATCGCACAGAAAAAACCTTCAGTTTCCCCAAAGAGGTCGCCGAAACGTAGTCAGGATACAGACGCCTCCATCGTACGTTAAGAGCCCTGTAGAAGCGCCCGTGAAGCTCCATGCCTTTCCATACCTCCTTGCGGTCATCTCTAGTAAGTATAACAGGTTTGCGCCAGTTCTCTTTAGCCATGGACAACGGGGTGGGTCCCTTGTGCATTATGACCACATCTCGGTGCATACCCATTTCAGCTTTGAGAAAAAATTCTCTGTAATTGCACACCTCGCGGTTATGGCGAGTCTTGCCATTAAAAAAGGCTCGACCTCCACACTTCCGCGGGATGTACAATCTCATCACCGATGATCGTGGGTGGTGCATCTAATTTGCGGTCAGCAGTGTACAGTATGCGAGTATGCCGTAAGAGTACATCAGTACCGGCATGATCCAACTGGTGAAGGCGCTCACCTTATTTCCGCCTGACAAAAAGCTGTTTAAAACCTTTTTCAGGCGGCCAAAGAAGCGCTCCCGCAGCGATTGTTTCATGTTAGCACCGTTAATGCCTAACGCTTCCGACATACACAAATGGGTACTTTTCGGTCGTTTCCGTCGAGCTGAGGGGTCAAAGTTGTGTATGAAATCCGAGAAATGAATTCCCACGGATTACAAAATCTCCCCTTGCTTTACATGCATGACTGCACATTTATTCACACAAATTCCATTCTGATGGCGCTACTGAAAGTTTCAGTTACCTTTAGTAGCTCCATCAGTCGCAATTTGTTGGGGGCAAAGAGTTTCAGATCATCCATGTAAAGGAAGTGAGATCTGGCTTGACCACCTCTTCTCAACCGATAGCCTAGGCCTGAATCTTAGAGGATTCAGAGCCAAGCAGAACCAAAGTGGACTCAAACTGTCGCCCTTCCCTTGAATTGGTCGACATTCTGGATAGCGAAAGACTGTTTTCCATTGCCTCATACATGACTCAAGGAAGGTGCGTAGAGTTGCATCTATTTTGTACAACTCCAACACCTTCATGAGCCATGTATATGGCACAGAGTCAAAGTCAATTCTTTATTTCAACTAGACCATTAAAAGGCACTTTAAACGTCAAAAGAGTCAATAGGCCTTCTTGTAGTCTATCCAACATGTCGAAAGATCCTTGCGGGATCGACGAACCTGTTGGCTAAAGACCATGTCTATGAGGAGAAGTTCCTTAGTACCGCGGGACCCCTTTCTACATCCATTCTGAGAGGCGGACATAATTAAGTTGTTCTCAATGAGCAAATTATTTTTTGCTCTCAGGATGGATAGAAGAAGTTTATAGACCGTCGACAAACAAGTAATCGGTCTATAATTCTTAGGTTCCGCGGGACTACATGTGTAATGGAGCAGGTGGGTAACGCCAGTTGTTAGAAACTGAGATGGCAACCCAGACTCTACGGATGACTGGAATTGAGATGCCAGGAACACGTGTGAGCTGCTATACCAATTGAGCCGGAAATTATGCAGTCCGTCCGGTCCTGGAGATTTCCAGTTCGGTAACGGACGTACTGCTTTAGCTACATCCAATGGGGTGATGTTAATTGTTTCCATTTCTGGTATAGCTTCAAACACGCGCTCGACATCGCGCAACCAGCCACACTCGGTATGACAGAGGGATACCGACCAGATGCTCCCTGAAGCAGTATAGTTTGCCGATGAGTGCCCTAGCCTCATCGATACGCCGCTCGATCCTGCGCTGCAGCAAGCTGGTGCAGCAGGCTTTGGTCGTATAGCTTCGTCACAATTAGGAAACTTGATGTTTGCTATACGACATGCCGCAACAGCCCCGCAAAACTGGATTGAGCGCGTATCAACGAGGCACTCGCTGCTTTCAAATATGTTTGCTAGCAGCGAGTCCAAAGCCCGCACTAACGCCCTATTCTATTTGTACATAGGTAAACGTGGTAGTCGGGGCCTAAGTGCGGTCGGTGATAATCTACATATATTCGCGAAGCGCATCCTCCAGTGCGCTCCTCAGTCTATCTTTGCACTGGCTACTTACCGTGACAACCCTATCACTACCGTTGTACCGTTACCTCATCACTACCGTTGTTACCAGGTCCAGAAACAGAGACAACATTCTGACACGGTACGCTGTGAGGCTAGTTCCCCCCTCTGTAGACCCATAGTATGTGCGCATGATGTTGTCATTCATAGACTGCGTCCATCTCATGCGCTGCACACAACCACCGGCAGCGGGGACCCGGCTCGGAGCCGGATGGCCCCTAGGTCCCAAGCCCCTCGGTGGCCGGCCTTTTTCCTGCCGACGTACAGGTGTCGGCGATGTTGGCGGGGAGAAATACTCGTCGCTCGAGCTCGACGCGACTGCAACCGCCATTGACAATGGTGATCTGATGTCCGGCGGCGGCGAGGCGGAGCTGAGCGACGGGTCTGGAGGTGGTGGGCGTGCGCGTCATGAAGCTTTTCGCGTAATCATTTCATTGTTTGTTTTTCAACCATCGTAAAATATTTTCGTCGTATATCATAAAATCATAAGTGACATTTGTCATATTATGTCCGGGGTACTTTTTCTTTTTCTATTTTCTTAATTTTTTTTCACCTTATGTTATGTAAGTTTGTTATAGGTATTATTGCTTGGGTATGAGGGACTAAATTGCACTTAAACAGAGATCGCAAACGGTTTTTCTGTAATTTTAAAAAATTGTGTGTTTCATACACACAATTTACAACACATAATCTTTGGAATAACGTATTGAACAGGAAAAAAATCAATATCTATAAATCGATGAAAGAATTGCAAAAAGAACAAAAAAATACAATTTTGGAGATTGAAAGAATTAATGCTAATATAAAGAAACGTAAATACAAAAAATCATGCCATATCCTAAAAATCAGAGAACAGTTATTAAAGAAGGATAACGTAGATTTAAAAGAATACATAAGTGGTCTTGCATACATAGCGTTTTTGAAGATTTAATTTTATATAGTTACAAAACTGAAATAAACTAAATTACTGGTACTATAATACATATTTAATCTAAATGGTGTTTTTAATAACATTATGATTGTTACGTAATGTAATGCTCCAAGCGCATTTTTTTTGTTTGGTTATGGTTTAATTTGTTTTTTTCTTTTTAATAATTTAAAGATATATCTATTTATGAATGTGTTTTGTTTATTACCTATTACAATTATTGTTCTAATAGCGATAGTGTCGATATCGAACTTAGAAAGCATACGAGTGCGAATAGTCCTATTGCACTTGTATGCTTTCTAACTAACAGTACGGAGGCATTTCATACTTCGTAACAGGGTAATTTCGAACTGGCGTACATCGCACTCGTATGCTTTCTAACTAACGATACGTCGGCCTTGCATACTTCGCTCCAGTGAACTTTCGAACTGGCGTACATCGAGATCCTGTACTTTAGAACTAACATACGTCGACATTTCAAACTTCGACATTCAGTAGCGGAGTCCTTTTCATGACATCGAGAGTTGCCAGTATTATTATTCCATTTATTTATTGTATATTACATATTAGTTAAATTTTTAAATTGTTCTGTATAATTAAAAAAAACATTTAAAAATATAAAAAATAGTAGCCCACCGGTATCGGGAACAGGGTCCAAGGTACCGGTGGTCAGGGCCCCTGAGAGAGGAACCTCCTCACTATGCGCGCGGTGTCCAGGAGTACTGCTTTCTGGATCAAGCCCTTGATCCAGCTGCCCAACGAGAGCCTCTTTAGATGTTGGTCGAGGCTCTTGGCAATTATGCCATTGGCCGTCACGACTATCGGCACAATGACTGCTGTGTTCACATCCCACATGTCGACAACCTCGCGAGCCAAGTCAAGATACTTCGTTTGTTTATCTTTCTCAGTCTTCACGAGGTTCTCGTCATGAGGGACTGCTATATAAACAATCATTGCGCGACGCTCTAGTCGATCTATCACCACTATGTCAGGCTTATTGGCAACAATAGTCCTGTCAGTGATGATAGACCGATCCCAATACAACGTGCAGTTGCCATTTTCGAGAACTGGGTCGGGCACATACCTATAGTACGGTACTTCCGATTCCACAAGATTGTATTTAAGAGCAAGTTGCTGGTGGATAATCCTGGCTACAAGGTTGTGTCTGTGCAAATAGTCTCCGTTAGCTAGACTAGAACAACCAGAAATAATGTGGCGGATGGATTCTCCGGGCCGGTGACATGCCCGACATATATCAACCGTACCGTCCTTGACAATGTATTTCCGGTAGTTGTTCGTCATCATAACTTCGTCCATAATCGCACAGACAAAACCTTCGGTTTCCCCGAAGAGGTCACCAAAACGCAGCCAGGCTACGGACGCTAAAAAGTCTACATCAGGTCCATGTAGGGCCCGGTAAAAGCGTCCGTGAAGCTCCTTGCTCTGCCATACCTCCCTGCGGTCATTAGTATCTAATACCACAGGTTTGCGCCAGTTCTCGTTAGCCAAGAAGAGCGCAATAAGGCCTTTGTCCACTGCTACCACATCCCGATGCATACCCACATCGGCCTCTAGGAAGAACTCCCTAAGGCTGCATATCTCGCGGTTGTGCAGGGTCTTAGCATTGAGGAAGCCACGACCCCCGCACTTCCGCGGGATATACAGCCTCATCACCGATGACCGCGGGTGATGCATCCGATTTGCGGTAAGCAGTGAGCGTACTCTCCTATCCAGGGCATCAAGTTCCGTCTAAGTCCATTTGAGTATGCCGAAAGAGTTCATCAATACCGGCATGACCCAACCGTTAAAGGCGCGCACCTTGTTTCCGCCTGATAAAAGACTGTTTAGTACTTTATTCAGGCGGCCAAAGAAGCGCTCCTTCAACGATTGTTTCGTGTAGTATTATTATTATTATTCTCTTACATACTAATTACATTTTAAAATATTTCTTACAAAAAAGCTATTATTATTATGTCCTGTATTCATTGTATATACATATAAATTAAATTAAAAATATAAAAAAATAGTAGCCCACCGGTATCGAAAACAGGGTCCAAGCTACCGGTGGTCATCACATTCACATTCACATCATCAGGGCCCCTGAGAGAGGAACCTCCTAACTATGAGCGCCATGTCCAGGAGTACTGCTTTCTGGATCAAGCCCTTGATCCAGCTGCCCAACGAGAGCCTCTTTAGATTTTGGTCGAGGCTCTTGGCAATTATGCCATTGGCCGTCACGACTATCGGCACAATGACTGCTGTGTTTACATCCCAAATGGCGACAACCTCGCGATCCAAGTCAAGATACTTCGTTTGTTTATCTATCTCAGTCTTCACGAGGTTCTCTTTATGAGGAACTGCTATATCAACAATCATTGTGGGACGCTCCAGTCGATCTATCACCATAGGTCAGGCTTATTGGCAACAATATCCTGTCAGTGATGATAACCGATTCCAAAACAATAACAATGTGCAATTGCCATTTTCGAGAACTGGGTCGGGCACATACCTATAGTACGGTACTTCCGAGTCCACAAGGTTGTATTTAAGAGCAAGTTGCTGGTGGATAATCCTGGCTACAAGTTTGTGCCTGTGCAAATAGTATCCGTTAGCCAGACTAGAACAACCGGAAATAATGTGGCGGATGTATTCCCCGGGCCGGTGACATGCCCCACATTATGTCAACCGTAACATCCTTCGCAATGTATTTCCGGTAGTGGTTCATCATCATAACTTCGTCCATAATCGCACAGACAAAACCTTCTGTTTCCCCGGGGTCTACATCGGGTCCATGCAGGACCCAGTAAAAGCGTCCGTGAAGCTCCTTACTCTGCCATACCTCCCTGCGGTCATTAGTTTCTAATACCACAGGTTTCCGCCAGTTTGCGTTAGCCAAGGAGAGCGCGTTAAGGCATTTGTTTACTGCTACCACATCCCGATGCATACCCACGTCGGCCTCTAGGAAGAACTCCCTAAGGCTGCATATCTCGCGGTTGTGCAGGGACTTAGCATTGAAGAAGCCACGACCCCCGCACTTCCACGGGATCTACAGCCCCAACACCAATGACCGTGGGTGATGCATCCGATTTACGGTAAGCAGTAAGCGTACCCTCCTATGCAGGGCGCCAAGTTCCATTTGAGTCCATTTAAATATACCGAAAGAGTACATCAATACCGGCATGACCCAACCGTCAATGGCGCGCATTTTGTTTCCGCCTGATAAAATACTATTTAGTACTTTGTTCAGGCGGCCAAAGAAGCGCTCCTTCAACGATTGTTTCACGGATTGATGCCCAACGCTTCTGACATACCCAAACACTTGTAAGTATCGGTTGAGCTGAGGGATCTAAGTTGTATGGAATCCGAGAGTTGGGTTCCCACGGATTCCATAATCTCCCCTCGCTTCACATGCATGACCGCACATTTGTCCACACCAAATTCCATACTGATGGCGCTACTGAAGGTTTCTGTTACCTTCAGTAGCTTTATCAGTTGGAAGTTGTTGGGAGCAAAGAGTTTCAAGGCATCCATGTAAAGGAGGTGAGATATGACTTGACCACCTTCCAGCAGTGTACTGAGAGGGTTGAGGGCCAGACCAATTCACAGTGGACTCAGGCTGTCGCCCTGAAATATACTACGCTCGACCCTTATCGGGTCGCTGTTCGCCTGGGTCTGTCGACATCCTGAATAGCGATGGACCGTCTTCTAGTGCCCCATACATGACATCAAGAAGGTGCGTAGAACTGCATCAGCTTTATACAGCTCCAGTACCTTCATGAGCCATGTATGTGGCACCGAGTCATAGGATTTCTTGTAGTCTATCCAGCATGACGACAGATCCCTTCGGGAACGACGACCCTGCTAGCTAATGGCAACATCGATGAGGAGCAGCTCCTCAGTACCGCAAGACCCGTTCAGACATCCATTCTGAGATGCAGACATTATTGAATTAGTTTCAATGTGATCGTTAATCATTGCTCTCAAAATGGATGGAAGAACTTTATAAACCGTCGGTAAACACGTGATCGGTCTATAATTTTTAGGCTTTGCGGTACTACCTGATTTATGAAGCAGGTGGGTTATTCCTGTAGTTAGGAACTGGGGCAGTGACTCTGACTCTAAGGCAGACTGGAATTGAGATGCCAACCTAGCGTGCGATCTTTTGAACCATTTGATCCAAAAATTGTGCAGCCCGTCCGGCCTTTGTGATTATCTCACAATGTCCCTGCTCGGGCTGGAAAACATGTCGTCAACACTATAACGAATATTAGACGAATTTGTATTGCTGGACAGTTCAATGCTGCTTCAGCAAACATTCATTTCACTGGTTATCGTCTTCCAACAAGCCGAGTGCAAGGCATGCATCTTTATACGTTGAATACTGTTGTCCATTGAGTTTACGTATGTCTTGAAATGACAATGACCCGGTGACATTAACCAACAACAGTCGAAGATAAAAGCACTCAATTTGCTTGTATTGACTATAAATACTCGCCGTATATTAGGACATGCATCAATCGGTGTGCCTTGCTTGCGCGGCATCCATTTTTTTATTTGAGCCCATGTGAAATAGCGTGGTACTTGTGAATAGAGTAAAGTTCGTGCAAAGGCACTAAAAGCATCCACACGATCACACACAATAAATTTTTTTTCAATTGCAAGAGGTGGATGAGGTGGTATTTTCTTATTTTTGGCTTTAAATATAACGTAGCTTGTCTTGGATGCATTGATTGTTAGGAGATTTTGTTGAAACCAGATGGACAATGAGTTTAAGTCTTGTTGGGCTTGATTTATCATGTCAGTTATGGAACCACCAAAATAAAAAAGACAGGTATCGTCCGCATATAGCGAAATATTACCGTGTATTGGAACTTTATGGACGGCGTTTATGTATATTAAGAAGAATAGTGACACCAAATGTGACATTGTGTGGTTTACTTTGTTTTTATTTTCCGACTTTAACTACCTGCCATCTGTTATTCAGATATGATTCGAACATTTTATACGCAACACCTGATACGCTTCTTTTAGCTTTTGTAGTAGTATAGGATGGCTAACTGTATCAAAAGCCCTTTTTAACACATTCACTGCGGCAGCGTTAAATCTAAACTTTCTACTAGTGCGATACGAGACAAATGCTGCCCGTATCTATGTTTCCTGATATGCGTTACGGCTTCTATTTTGCCGTACCAGAACCTGACTTTCAAAGCCTATACAGACGTGGAAACCGCCTATATCAATGGTTTTTATCAACAAATCGATAGACTATATCCTTGTATATACCTAGCTGCAGTCGCCCTGGGTTCTCTGTTATACTTTGAAAGATACAGAGATTTTTCAAAATCTTTCATTCGCGGCAATATATATGCCGTACAGCGTAGAAGTGAAAAAATGCTAGGGATGGGGTTTACTTCTGAAATGATAGTCGATAGTTTAAAAATATTTTTTATTGTAGATAAAATATTCATGTTTAACAGTGTTATATTATTATATAAATCAACATAATTATGTAACCTAATTATTATAATTACTAATCAACATGAGATCACAAATATATATTTAAATATGTATATATATGTATTTATATTCTACCACAATCACACTATAGCGCCACCTAGTCCCAAATACATATAATGCATAGTATAATTATTTTTTTTTTATGCTCGTAAAAAATCATCCAATGATGAATCCCTGTCCATGGGCGGAGCGGGGAGACGGTGTCAGGCTCTTACTGACTAAAAAATCGAGCCCATTCCTTCTTTGCCATAGCACCGGGACAAGGACTTCCGTTAGGAAATGCATAGTATACTTAAAAAATACACCCGGACCAAGACAACCAGACAAAGAATGTTTGATTTGTGTGGGAATGGAACCCAGAACCACTACGCCAACAGACCAATAAAAAAAACTAAAAACTATTAAAGGACGTGTATGAAACTTAGTAAGTAGGTAGTTATTCCACTGAATTATTTTCACACTTGACATCTTTGGCATCAAGAATTATCTCAGACATAAAACTTACATAAATAGCAAAACTAGTAAAAATTATCAGATTTTTAATTTATTTATCGTGATTTTCATTGTAGCAATTTAAACACATAGCCTTTTGACATTCTTGACAAAATGTTCGCACTCTTTTAACTTTCTTATCAGTCTCACGGCTGCTGAAGTCTTGTCTAAGATTGCGGTAACAATAAAAACACTTTCTAAATTTTTCCATTTTCTCTAATGTGTGACTAATTCGCTTCTGTGGTTGATTGTTAGTATTTTCGATAAATGATGATTTTGTAAGCGACTGAATAATTGATTCTAAGAAAGATAGCAATGGTAACTGATCTTCAGTTTTCATTTTGTAAATAAGCCATGCATTGACTAAGCAAGTTCCAAATAATACACTCATCATCAGCTTGCGGAACCACTTTAGACCTCTAGTTAAAGTTGAATAGTATGCAGTCATCTGATCACTCAGTCACTAAAATCAACCCCTTTTTTGTTTTCGTTATACATAATTACACACTCTGGTTTCATTATCGGCAGATTAGTCTTTCGTGATTTTTTTTCAGTGTCTTTTAAAGAAGCGTTATGTTCTTTAACAGTCGTTATCATGGTCACAGGACGTTTATCCATCCATTTTATTATTTTAACTCCATTGTTCATTTTTCCAATAACTTGTCCTTTCTTTAATTTTGTACTTATGACTGTCTTGGTTAACCTTTTCCGATTAGTCCTCACGGTGCCACATAAATAAGTTTTTTTTTTCAGTAATGCTTCAGCTAGTGAAACTGACGTATAAAAGTTATCTGCTATAAGAGTTCGACCCTCATCTAACAAATCCTTAGTCAATCTGAAAACCACATCATAACCATGACCTTCCCCTGATTTTTCTTCATCCTTTCCTGTATATACCATTAGCGAGTATGTGTAACCCTCTGGTGTGCAAAGTTTATATAACTTAATTCCATATTTATGGGCCTTATTTTTAATATATTGGCGGAATTGTAGCCGTCCTTTCCATGGTATCATTGTTTCATCAATCACTATAAATCGACCTGGTTTCAACATATCAGAAAATGATTTTAATAGAATATCGAGCACATTTCGAATTTTATACAATTTGTCACCATTGTCAATATTTTCACTGAAGTGCCAAAATTTTAATAACAGCAAAAAGCGGTCCCTAGGCATCACTCTTGATATATACTCATTTCGGTAACAACTCTTCTTAGACCAGTATAAATCAAGTTTAGGTATTTTATTGATACCCATTACCAACAACACACCCATAAACCTTTGCATTTCTTCAAAAGTAGTTGGCTCCCAATGTCTTAAGCGAGATTTTGGTTTTATAACATGTGAACTTAAAAAATCTGCTGCATGCTTGTTAGTTTCCATCACCATTTTTGCAATGACCTCTTCGGTTACAAATAATTTGTAATAATCAAGTGGTTCTACTAAAAGTATGTTTGGTGGAAGTGTTATTTTGGTTGCTAATTCACTCTGCGCAAAACTGATTTGATCGGTAATGTCGATCCATTGATTTTCAGGCTTTTCATTATCGTCTTGAAGCAAACTTGAAATATCTGATTCCGAATTACTATCATAAATTTCATCAAATGTATCTGTATCGGAAGTATTTTCAAAATCAGACTCACTACTAGCAATTGAAGAATCTTCAGGTGCACGTTCCTTTACACTCACGTTAACTTCAAAGTGCGCCTGTTGTTGTGTTTGTTGAGTAGTAATCACAGACGGTAGATTTTCATTTATTTGAGGAATGGTTTGTGTAACATTCGATTTTATAAATTTATTTGGGCGTATATCAAATATATTCTCTTCTTCGGAATCTGACTCGCCTGGAACAGGAATTTCGTGACGTGTAAATGAAGTTTCAAAATCATCATCGCTTTGGCTATGTAAGGTATTGCCACGGTAGTTAGTTGATGTCGATGTTTGATAAATACAAATATTTCCATCAGTGTTTATAATTGAAGAACTGGTCGGTGTATTAAACTGCTTACTTTTGGGTGTCAACAAAACGTCCTTTAGAAGGGCTGATTTGTACGGTGATTCGAGTGGAGATATTAAGTTGCTTACGGAAATGTCGTCCAAAGATATTTGATCTGGATCATTGTATTTATTTTTTTTGTGTTGATGTTTCATTCAAAACAAGAAATTCTTTTTTAGTTGACGGACTTACAAAAATTGAGTTCACCTCCTTTTGACTCCCTTTGTTTATAGAAACACTTTCAATCACTTGTATCTTTCTTGATGACAGACTCGATTTTTGAAAATTATGTGTCTCACCCGAGCTACTACTACACTGCAGAACTTTGTTTCTTGCTTGTGCACCTTCATATTTAACCCCTTTACTCAAATCCAGTTTTTTACGTGAACGTCTCATTGTAGCAGAACCGCGTAATATTTTTCATAAAAAATATTGTTACATCTTGCTTACGGCCAGCACTAGCGCACACTGAACCGCCGCGCGGACGCATGCAGTGTGGTGCGGGGTTGGGGGGGTACGGCAAGATATTCGCCGTACCGCACTGAATGAAAATAATTATCTTACTGTGCGTTACGGCAACTATTTTGCCGTATATTGTTAGTTTAAAATATTATTATATTAAAAGCAACAATATTGAAAATATCACTATCTCATTCCTACGCGCAAGGGAACTTAGATAAATCGCCCCCGCACAGTACGCAAAACAAGGACAACGAGCTACCGCACTGGCTGAGAGTCAAATACGGCCAAATACTTGCCGTAACGCAGTGAATGTGTTAAGGTCGATGAATAAGCCTATCGCCATGTTTTTATGATCAATGTTCATTTGTATCTTGGTAATTAGATCGGCAGTAGCTGATAGGGTGTTAGAGTGTGTTCGAAACCCATATTGTCTTTCAAAGAGGAAATTGATTAAGGTGAGGTGTTCATCAAGGCGTGTATAAAGGACCTTTTCAAATATTTTAGAAATAACCGGAAGAACTGAGATAGGTCTGTAGTTGTTAGGATCCGTTTTGACACCAGATTTGTGGATTGGGGTAACTTTGGCTACCTTTAATTGATCTGGAAAGGTTCCACTGGCAAGATGTATGTTAATACAGTCGGTCAGTTTGTCCACGATTAAGTCACTTACGCACTTGACGACTTTGGTAGTTATACCATCGATGCCTGCACCAGTTTGGATCAAGATTCTTGATTATCTTGGATACTTCGCTAGGTCGGCATGGTGTGAAGCTCGTAAGTTCTCTGTTATATATTATGGTTGAGAATCTGGCGTTGTTATAGTTTTGTGTTGTTGTTGTGTAGGAATGAGGTTGGCTAGGGTGGAACCAATCGTAGAAAAGAAGCGGTTAAATGTTTCATAGACCTCGTTGCCATCAGTTAAAGGTCCAGATTCAGTTAGAAGTTTAGGGGGAGTGCACTGTTACTTGATCTTATTATTAGACAATGTATTTATTAAGTTCCACATCTTTTTAGGGTCTGCGGTGTGTTTCATAAATGCCTCATAGTAGTACTTCTTCTTAGTGTTCCTAATTGTTTCAGCTGTAGTATTTCGTTCGATTTTAAAAGTTTCCATCAGATCTTCATTACTTGGCTCTTGTTTTAATCGATGCCAGATTTTATTTCTTTTTTTAATTTTCTCTGTTATTTCTCTACATATCCAATCTTGGCGTAGTGGGTTCAAGATTTTTGTTTTGGCCGTTGTGCTACTATGAATGCCACACTTGAGATACTTCTCAAAGGTCTCATAAGTACTGTTGATTGACGGGTATTCTGCGTGTGCGATGCTGTCGTGCAGTTTTTCATAGTCTATCGCTTCGTATTTTACACGTTTCTTTGGTGGTGTCTTGTATTTTTTTACACTTAAATATATTTGCTTGTGGTCAGACATAGGCGAGTCAATAATGACCATATGAAAGCTTTTGTCCTTAAGGTTGGTGCATACGCGATCAAGGATGGTTTTTGTGGAAGCAGTCTCACCCGTGCTGTAGTCTTCATGGATGCTATTAATAAAACCGTAACCAGACTCCTTCACAGCATCTCGGTAGCACTTAGTGTTGTTATTTTTTGTCAGAAGGTCGATGTTAAAATCGCCGAAAACAACAGATCGGGGTTTTTTATCAGTTGCGATGAATATACTTCAAGAAACTCTCTTGTGTTATTGTTTCCTGGATTGTAGACAGCTCCTATGTTTAATGCGTGTCTCTCGAGGTATATCCATAGGTAGTTGATGCCTCCGACGTAAACTTCATCGATTTTGCTGTGATTAAGAATATTGTGCACATAAATGGAAACACCATCGCCCCTGAAATCTGTTCTGACATTATAATAGTGGGTAAAATTGGGCAGTTGGAAATTATCGGCGTCTTCACTGGATTTAAACAATGTCTCGGTTAATATTATTACATGAGTAGTGTATTTGATAGATTCTATTATGCATTGCAGTTCATCGAACTTTCCTTGTCTGTTTATGCTTCTTAAGTTTGCGTAGAAGAAATTTAGAGTTGATTTGAACGGTGGCAGGTCTTGGTTAGTATGACAGAGCTGGTAAGTTATTGTATCATATGAGTTATTTAAGTTCGGTGAGTTAAAAGGCATTAGTTTTTTGGTTGAGTTTGCACGATCTTTGGGGTGCCTTTGACATATTTAATAATAAGATCCTCTTCACCATTTTCTTTACGACGGGTTAGTTCTTGGCTGAGTTCTTTCATAATTGCTTTTTGGGTTGGGGTTTGGTCTGAGTATGCTTTAATGTTATCAGGTAGTTTTGTTTTGTTTCGTAGTATTTTTTTCGCCTCTCCTGGTGATCCGAAGCACATTTTTAGAAGGCGGTTTTTCTCTGATTTGTATTTACCAAGTCTAATTGTTTTGACTATATTGATATCTTCGGTCAATGCACTTTGCAGAATGTTTAGGGCCGAATTCATGTCCTCAGCCTGCCGTGCAGTGTTATCAGAGAGTGTTGGTTCGGGTAGGCCAGCGATTATTATATTTTTGCTTTTGTTTGCCCGTTCCTGCAGTTCACTAATTACTTTTTCATTGGCAAAAGTGCAGTTTTGCTGTGTATCTAATTCTGGTGGTGTAGATTTCAGTTCATTTATTTTGGCTTCAAGCTTAGTTATCTTCAGCTCAGCAGTGTGATTTTTTTTCAGTTTGATATTTCAGCTTTTATGTTGTTGTGTTCAGCTAACATATTGGCAGTTGAGCTTTTTATATCATTGACCTGATCTTTCATTAAAAAGATATCATTGCGAACTGGCTTTAAATTTGCCTCCAGTGCAGAACTCATTTCCACTCGAAAATTATTCAGTGCAGTTACTATGTCACAGCATTCTCTTTGTTTTCTCTTCCGCTGAGTGATGCGACTATCAGTTTCATCACCACTAGTTTTAGGAAAATCTGATTGTGAATCACTTTGACCTACTGCTATGTTCGTGGATTGTGGCGAGCGTCGAACACTCATTATGAGTAAGCTAATTTTCAGCAAGTGTTAAAAGAAAAAGGTTTTAATATTTATGTTTGTTTGTGTCAAGTTTACAAAGTAAATAGATTCTTTAAATAAAACAAATTTTGATTATATTATTTAGTTTATTCTTGGATAACATTTAAAATACCCTATTAGTTTAAATTTACCTATACAATAATAAGAACATAGTAAACAAGTATACCTATCTATAGTTTATTCCACTTCAAGTACAGACCGACGTCCGTTCTCGACGACCGACACCCGACAAGTGAAGTTGCTCATTTTTTTTTTTTTTTTTTTTTTTTTTTTTTTTTTTTTTTTTTTTTTTTTTTTTTTTTTTTTTTTTTTTTGTGAGTGGCTTCTCGCAGTTCACCCTATAAGGTTGTCGACTGCTTAACCGGGCTTGCCTGTGGTGGCCTTAATATAATATTAAAGCCTCCAGCCAGGGCTTATAATAAACCTACAAACTAAGCGACTACACGCTAAGGGCACCCCCTGTGGGGTACGGGCCTCGGCTTAGGGCGTCGCTGGGGAGAGGACAGCTAGGGACGGGCTGGATCGAACTGGAATTATTATTAAGGGGCGAATTTAAGACTACAGGCTCAGCGGCGCGGGCTGGCTCGAGCAAGGGTCGGGGCGGATTTTGACGGGGACGTCGCGGCGGGCCTCGGCGGCGAGGGCGGAAGGACGGCGGTCGTGGTTTGCGAAGAGTGCTGGTCTCTTTGCGACTCTCTTGGAGGAGAGTGGTAGAGTCGTCGGGCGTGACGAGGGTATGCCTCGGTCGGCGTACCTTGGAGATGCGGGAGGGTTCGTATCGGGCGGCCGATGCGATAAGGGGGTTACGGTGATTTACAGCAGTGTCGAAGAAACGTTTGGCTATGCGTTTCATGAACTGCTGTATGGTGGGCAATTTGAGATCTACATGTAGAGTCTCATTTCGGACGTAGAAGGGGGCACCCGTGATTTTGCGCAGGAAACGGTTTTGGAGCGTCTGCATCCTGTGGAGATGACGTGGCTTTGCGTGTGCAAAGACGGCGCAAGCGTACGTCACGATGGGACGGATGACCGCGGTGAAGAGTCGCAATTTGCACTTGAGTGACAATTTGCTACGGGCGGTCGTGATATAATGGAGCCTTCCCTGAGCGAAGGCGGCGCGAGAACGGGCCTGCCTTATGTGCTCAGCAAAGGTGAGGTGGCTGTCCAGTATGACCCCCAGGTATTTGGCTTGCTTCTCCCAGGGGATCGGCTTGCCATACATGGTGATCGGACGAGGGGGAGGGGGTTTGTGCCGCGGTTTCGTAAACAGAACCGCCTGACTCTTGTCGGGGTTAACCTCGATTCTCCATTTCCTGAACCATCTGCCCAAGATGTTTGCAGATGTTTGGAGAGTGCGAGCGATAGCGTCAGGTTCGCGACCGGTGTAGTAAATGGCGGTGTCGTCGGCGAATAGGGCCAACTGCGCCTTTTTACTTTTGGGGATATCGCTGGTGAACAGCGTAAAGACTAGGGGGGATAGCACTGAGCCCTGGGGGACTCCTGCTCGGATGGGGTGAGGGGACGAGAGTGCACCCTCGATGCGGTAGCGGAAGGTGCGGTTCGACAAAAAGTCTCGCAAGATGAGCACGAGACGGTCTGGCACGCCGAGTTGGTAGAGCTTGTAAATTAAGCCATTGTGCCAGACTTTGTCGAATGCTTTCGCTATGTCGAAGAACAAGGCACCCGTCATCGAGCCACGCTGGAAACCAGCGCTTAGATGCTCGACGATGCGGTGAACTTGTTGGATGCACGAGTGTTCGGTTCGAAAACCAAACTGCTCGTCGGGGATAAGACTCTTTGCTTCGGCATAATCCTTGAGCCGCTTATAAATAAGCCTCTCGTAGATTTTACCGAGAACGTTGAGTAGACTGATGGGACGGTAACTGGCGGGATCAGACTTGGGCTTGCCTGGTTTGGGGATACCGATAACGGTGGCCTGTTTCCATGCTCGGGGGAACATGTTATTGCTTAATGCGCCATTGAAGATGGCAGTCATAAGCACTATTAGTTGGGCGGGGAGGAGTTTAAACACCTTGTTGGTGATACCGTCGGAGCCTGGGGCTTTCCTAGGTTGGAGCCTTTTGATGATCTCCTGTACCTCGTCGGGCGTGACGGGGGGCAGAGGATCATCAGGATCTTCGACTGGTGGGAGGGAAGCTCTACGTTCGACTTCAGCATTCACCATGTCGAGGTGAGCTTGGTCTACTGGTTGAGAGCTAGGAGAGCATTGGGCCTCTAGACTGTCGGCTAGACATTCCGCTTTGTCAGAGTTGTCAAAGGCGACACTCTTGTCGGGGCGGATGAGAGGGGGCATTGTGGCCTCTTCTTTGGATCGTAACTTCCTCTGAAGGTGCCAAAAGGCGAGATGGGTGGGCTCGAGCTCGCTGAGCGTCTTGTCCCAGCGTGCGGTACGCAGCTCAGCAGTGCGTTTCCTCACAGCTCGCTGTAAGTTGCGCATGTGAGCTTTGTTCGCGTCGCAGGGAAAAGCGCTGTACGCACGAATGGCTGCGCTCTTCTCGGTTATCAGATTCCGTACATCGTCCGGCATTTTCCAGCGGTGGTCTTCCACCACTGGAACCTCCCTTGAACATTCGTTCAGGACGGATTGTACGTGATCCGTAAGCGAGTCGATCGCCGCCGTCGTGTCAGCGACTGAGACGATGTGGTCGGGGATGTTGTCTGGTGAGGCGACGTAGTGGATTTCAGCCTTTCGCTTACTTTCCTCCAGTCGGTGATCACTTGAGACGGGGGAGGTTGGTCGGGGTCGGGCTGACCCGAGCGAGGGCCTAGGTGCATGATCACTGGACGGTGGTCTGAGTTGAGCTCGTGTGTCGTTTCTATAGATAGCAAACGGAGGTTTACGTTCTTTAGCAACGCCACATCGAGAACATCGGGCCTTTGGTTGGGATCGTGCGGGAAGTGAGTTGGCGTCATCGGAGCGATGACGTCATAGTTGAGGGTTGCACCTAGGTTAAACATCACCCTGCGTCTTGCATTGGTTGAGTTGCAATTCCACGCGGGATGTTTGGCGTTGAGATCTCCCGCTAATATAACGGAATCACTCAAGCCAAAGAGGGTGGTGAAGTCGCTACTGAGTGCGATGGGGTCGTCAGGCGTGGGAGACGAGGTCGAGGGCGGTGGGTAATAGGCAGAGATGATGGTGATCGGTTGATGACCAGTCATACCTAGCCGACAGGCTGAGTACTCGAGTAACGAGCGGGGGGCAGGAGGAATCAAGGGGATGCAGTACAGCTCCTTTTTATAATAAATCAGGGTACCTCCACCGTGGCAACGCGTCCTATCGTTGCGAACTATACGGTAGTTGGCAATTCTAGGGTCGTTGCGATGGGGTTTTAGGAAGGTTTCCTGGATGAGGAGGACGTCTAGTTGATGGTCGCGGAGGAATTTGGCGATCTCGTCTCTTTGGTTGTTAATGCCATTGGCATTAAAGAATCCTAGTTTGAGGGATCGGGGTCTGTTAAAATTAGTGCGTGGCTTATCCATTGATTAGTCATCAATCGCAGCCATTGCGTCTAATTGGTCCAAGATGGGCCTGTAGGCGTTAAAGATTTTATTCGCCTGAACTGGAGATAGATGTAAAAGTCCATCGTTTCCTCTGAACTTGTTGAGTTCAGCACTCATGGACCTTGCCTCACGGGTCATGAATAACAAGTACGCTTCGGTGATTGTTTCACCCACGCTAGGACAGTTATTCTTGTTGAGGGGGAGTGTGCAGCGCTCCTGCACTGCTGCGGGTGCAGCGGTGTGTTGGAGCGCAGGCAGGGGAGCAGCCGGGACTACTGGAGTCACGGGCACGGGGATCGGCGCTGGGACGGGCGTGTCCATTAGCGCTGGTATGGGCTGGGAAGTAGTGGCCACCAAAGCTGGGAACGCTTTCTGGTGGTTCAGCCGGTTCCATGGAGAGGGTCTCTGTGGAGCGAGCCGTTCGGGCATTTCCGAGGAGGGAATCCTCTCGGGTGGAGATTCGCGTTGCTGGCGGGCGTTGTGGCGCTTAGCCAGTTTGGGGGCGATTTTGGGGGCCTTAGGGCACCCCTTGTAATTTGCCGGGTGACCGGACTGGCCGCATAATACGCAGCTGGAAGGTTCTGCGCATTGTGAGCGGTCTTTGGGACGCTCGCACTCGCTAGTGCTATGCTCGCCCAGACACTTAACGCATCTGGGCGTCGCATAGCAATTGCGCTGGGAGTGTCCATATAGTTGGCAGCGGTGACACTGGCCAATTGCAGTCGGGCGATTCGGCTTCTCAATTTGGATGCCGGTAAGGGAGCACACCGATTTTATCTTGAAGATGATGATGGCCCTCAGTGGGGTCGCATACGACAAGGACCATGTCGTAATATTCTCCTCCTCTCGCTTTGTGTAAGCGGTGTACGGCGGAGACGGGGATGGATTGGGCGAGGAGGTCATCCTTGATGTCCTCTGTGCTTATTTCCTTGGGGACACGTTTTATCACCACTCGGGTGGGCGTGTCCTCTGGAAGGGAGTAAGTGTGAAAGGAGATGTTCCTTTCACGTAGAGCGCGGACAAGGTCGCGGTAGTCATTTGCTGACGGAACGACTACTTTGATCCCAAGTTGGCAGGCCTTGGCGTTTGTGTAGTTGATCTTACGAACAACACACATCTTGGACACTTCGGTCCATTTCGCCTTGTCCTGAATGTACAAGGGCGGCGGAGGGCGTTGCTTCTTTTGAGAAGCTGATGCGGGGGCGTTGGGGCTGCGCGGACGGTTGGCCTGTGAGGCGGGGGCAGCGGAGGTAGAGGGGGAGGGGGAGGGGGGAGACGCAACAGACTTCATGGCCCTGCTGGTTTGGGAAGATTTACCCTTCTTCCTCTTTCTACCGGCGACTTCATAGCCGTCGTCAGAGGAAGAGGCGTCGTAAGATTCTTCCGATTCGGAGGGAGGGTTGGAGCACGGCACTGACGTGTCCATGTCCATTAAGGGCTCAATGGGCTGTTGGGGAACGGTCGGCGCGGCGTCTATTGTCCTCGGGACAATAGTCGGTTTCGTCTTTGATGACGAGGCGGCGGCGGTGTCTATTGTCTTATGGACAATAGTTGGTTTCGCGGAAGGGACAGCGGCGGCATCTATTGTCTTTTGGACAATAGCTTGTTTCGCGGAAGGGGTAGCGGCGGTGTCTATTGTCTTGGAGACAATAGCCGATTTGGGTTTCGCGGAAGGCGTGGGTGCTGGGGCTCTGTTATTAGGTACCGTTTTCGGTACCCAATTTGAGGCCGGGTTTTGTTCCGCAGGCGGAGGAGATAGCGGGCTGTCCAGGACGTCGCTAAAACCAGCGACGGAAGCCTCTTCAGCCGAGGTTGCCGGATTGGTTTGCTGCATAGCAGCAAGTTTTGTGCCATATTTGGCGAGGAATTCGGGGTCCTTTAAAAGGACCTCCTTGACGAACGCTAAAATTATAGCGTCCGTCATCATGAGAGGGGGGACCTAAAATCGCGGAATGGTGGTGGATTATTTCCCACGAGGGACCTAAACCTTAACAACCTAGCTCCCCGGGTGGATGGGCCCGGGGGTGTGTGACCCTCCCAGTCGGGTATAGACTGGGAGGTGAGTACCTATTGGTGAGCCCTAAGCTTGTAACCGGTCGCCAGTCTTAATGAGCGAATCGGGCCCTATTTGGGTCTAGTGCGAAGGGGTAGACACACCCAACCGACACTAGGTGTGTAGCTGTGAAGAGAACTCGAAGACTTAGGTTTGACTAGGACATCCCCCAAGGCCAAAACCTAGCTCCCGACGCCAATTCACTGCTTCACCCTGAAGGGGATCAGCGGGTGTGTTGGGTCAACACCCCCTTGGTTTCGTTGGCACCGTAAGGTTTCCCACCAAGGACCACGAAACTGTGGTTTTTCCCTGAAGGGGCACTACGTTTTTTGACTTTTCCGTTACGGAAACAGGATAATCGTCCGCTGCCTTGAAAAAGGCGGCTTCGGATCTAGGGTTGTAGTCAGCGACCACAGATGACGTCACGGCGAAAGCGGGACGGAACGATGTAGAGCACAACACAACACGATAGCGGGCGAGCGGCGGGGAGCGGCACGTCCGTCACGGGCGAGCGTCGGGCGAAGAGTGACTGTGAAGTTGCTCAGGCGGGGCAACGTGTTTTATACAACAATCCCCACTATTCAACAGTTACAAACGGATAAACTATTTAAATGAAGAGTTCTCAAAAACGGTCGTTAAAATCTCAGTTTAGCGTAAAAATACATGACTTAGTCTAAAATGACAAACTTATTTTAGATTGATAATAATTGAGGATGTTTACAATTTAAATAAATTCAAAAAGTAACGTTCCTCAAATAAACAACAAATTTCAAATTCAATTTACACAAATCGACAGTGTACGTTAGAAATTCATGTTAAATAATAAATTAACTTTAAAAAATAATTGAGTATGTTTGGAATCAAAATAACAATATTCTAACACGGCCATACTGACATGTACTTCGTTCTCGAAGTACAAGATAATATTAATTATAAAAAAACACAATGGTGTAATAATAAACTTTATTATACAATTTTCGTTACATAATCATCTAAACATAATCACATCTTACTGTATGTGGCCAAACACCTGCCGTCAGTGAATGCCGGACAACAGTCAAGACAAAGCTCATCGTTCCAATAGTAGCAATAATCAATTAATTATTACACATTATCATCATAATTATAATATTCCATAATAACCTCCTTCATTCCCTTTTATAATCGTTTTACAATCATTGTTCTTAAAATTAAAATAAAACTATACACACGTTATACAAGATTATCTTCTGCACTAACGTTTTGTTCAACTAAATTACCAGGCCATAGACGAAGTTTTTCTTTGGCAACTGTTATATTTCTCAAATTTCGGACACCCCTTAATGAAAACCTGTCATTTTCTAATATACTAATTATTTCATAAGGTCCCTTAAATTTTGCCTTTAATTTGTCATGTCGTCTATGGTCCTGATTCACATAAACAGTATCGCCTATGTTATATTTTATGCTATCTCTACGAGTTTGATCAAAACGTTCTTTAAATTTTTTAGCTACATTTATAAGGCGCTGTCTTGCTAATTGCCTATCAGAAGTTACATCTATAATTTCGTTTTCATTATTCCCTATTACTTCGTATAATTGTGCTTGTATACAAGGAACATTAGAAGTTCTGCCCACAAGCAGCCGCATAGGTGAAAATCCGGTTGATTTTTGAATTGTTGTATTAAGAGACAGTTGAACTTTCCACAAAACGCTCGGCCAGTCGGACACGTCAGTACAAGAGGCGCTAATCATGTTTGTAATTGTGGAAACGTATCGTTCTACTTGGCCATTTCCACGTGGGGTACCGGTAGCTATCATGTGATGTCTAACCTGCCAGCTATCAAACAGCTCTTGTATTTGTCTTGAACAAAAATTTGTTCGACGATCCGTAATAATTAAGGAGGGTGTACCTAAATCAGTGAGAGAATTACGTAAAATTTCGACCAATTCTTGGGCACTCATTGTTTTTAGTGGTTTCAAAATACAGAATTTTGTAAAACCGTCAATCATAATTAGCAAATGTTTATAACCGTCAGAAGATTGTGGAAAAGGTCCTGTACAGTCTAAATGGACTGTATGGAAAGGTATAGGTATCTTTTCTATAGGATGCAGCATTCCTTGTTTTGGTCCATGATGAGTTTTCTTTTCTACACAAATTAGGCAGTGAGAAATAAACTTTTTTATGATTTATATATTCCAGGGAACTAAAAGTATTCGAGTATTTTTTTATAAGTTTTATCTAAACCCACATGGCAATTCTCATCATGAAACAAATGAAGGATACTAAGCCTACTTCCTTTTGGAATGTATAATTTGGGTGCGGCTGTTGGATCCGTTTTGTAATATAGTAACTGTAAATGTATTTTTTAAATCGTGATCTACTTCTGGATTTCGACTAAGATAATCGACATGATTAACGAACTGGCCCTTTCTATATACAACCTCAAAAGAAAAATCTTGCATATAGGTCCACCATCGTGCGACTCGAGGTGAAAGATCCTTTTTATTAACTGTAGATTTTATGGCATTGCAGTCAGTAATAATCTTAAAATGTAATCCTAATAGGTAGACACGAAAATGTTTTAATGCATTGAATATAGAAAGGGTCTCCAATTCATAGGAATGGTATCGGGACTCGCAGGGACTCGTTTTTTTACTAAAATATGCCACTACCTTATTTAGACCACTATGTTTTTGTAACAGTATGGCACCGTTTCCTATTACACTAGCATCAGTGTGTAATTCTGTTTCCAAATTCGGATTAAAAATAGATAGTAAAGGTTCTTTTGTTAAAATGTTCAAAATATAATAACGAGCTTCCTCTTGTTCCGATCCCCATTCCCACTTTTGGTCGTTTTTTACGAGTTTAGTAATACAAGAAGTCCTAGTAGAAAATTTTGGTATAAATCGTCTAAAATAACTTGCAAGCCCCATAAATTGTCTAACTTGTCTGACTTTCGCCGGGATTGGGGAATTGACCAAAGCAGACACTTTTTTCTGGCTAGGTTTTACACCTTCATGTGAAATAGTACGACCTAGATATTCAATGCTAGTTTCAAAAAACTTACATTTACTTAAATTAATGGAAAACCCTGCATCACTTAAAGCTTCAAGCGTCTGGTTTAAATAATCGAGGCCTTCTGGGATAGTGCCAAATGGTATTAAAAGGTCATCTATGTACACTAGAATAAACTTAAGATGTTGTACTGCCTTCGTTATAGCCCTTTGAAAAACTGAAGGTCCATTACATATGCCAAATGGCATTTTTAGAAATTCAAAATGGCCATCGGGTGTAACAAAAGCAGTATACTTCACGGATTCAGGTGATACAGAAATCTGGTAAAAACCGTTTTTCATGTCAATTGAAATGTAGTATTTTGCTTGTCCTAATCGGTCTATTATATTTCCGAGCGTCATCAGTTGGGAGGTACGTGATCTGTCATACTCCTCGCACATTGTGACTATCGCTGCTCGTCGCTGCGATCCTGGTACTCGCACCGTCAATTACCGTACTTGTTAAAAATGCCGTTAAAACGCACTCCCCCGAAGCATTTAACTATGTCGGAAACGGACACGGAGAGCGTGGATGGAACATGACATTAACTTAAGTCGCCTAAAGAGAAAGCGCAAAAACGATATGTCACAATTTATGAGCGAAGTACGGGAAATGTTCAAAGACTTTAATACACAGCAAAATTATAAATTGCAAAATTTGGAGTCTTCGTTATCCGAAATAAAGAAACAAAATGATAGCATAACTACGTCTTTAACTGTACTGTCTGATAAATATGATGATATACAGAAAGAATTAGACAGTTTGAAGCTAGAACGCAAAGAACAGTGCGTTTACATAAAAAGTCTAGAGGAAAAAATAGAAAACTTTGAAAAACAATCTTGCACGACAAAGTTAGAGATAAGAAATGTGCCTAAGCTACAAAATGAGACAAAAGAAAATCTTTGTAGTGCAGTCGCCAAAATTGGTGAAATATTGAACACTCCTCTGCATGCCTCCAATATAAGAGACATCTATCGGCCCTATGTGAAATCGGATGTTGTTAAACCAATCGTAGTGGAACTCACATCAGTCTTAACAAAAGAAAGTGTAATGAATAACCTTAAAAAGCTGTCCCTGCAAGATAAGAAAGATAAAATGAATACCTCTATATTTAATCTAGAAGGCCCTCAGAAACCAATATTTATCTCGGATTATCTTACTCCAAAAGGAAGACGACTTTTCTTTTTGGCCAGAGATTTCGCTACTACCCACAATTATGCATTCTGCTGGACTTCATATGGTAAAGTATACCTTAGGAAGAGAGAGGGGATGAAGCATATTCGCGTGGACGAAGAGGCAGATCTTATTAAGTTAAAAGAAAAGTCAACCGAATGACTATACTTCCTTGTCAACCGTCGCTCCTATGTTTTATTTTTATGCGTACTTAGTTCTGTAATAATTCGTAATTTGCATGCTAATAGTCTAATAGTTTTAATTTTCTACTTTAATAATATTTTTTGCTCTTTTTATAAGCACTCCACACAAATAAAAACCCGCACGTTAATTTTATTTATATACAAAGCACAAAGTGTTGTCTCATACCAAATTATCAAACACATGATTATATTGATTAACAGTATACCTAAAAGTATTGAAATCCTGTATCTGTCCATAAATTACCCCAGTGACTTATTAATTGTATTTCAAGGTAATCGCTTTATTTACGTTGTTTTAAGGTCGAAAAGTGGCTCCTATAGTCCATTTCTAAAAGGTACTTCGTTATTCCTAAGTATCAAAAATGGTTGATTTGTCCGCTGAAATTGATGGTATATCTATCTCCGATTCTCGGTTTTGTGACGTCGAGGATTGCAGCAGTTTAGTACCAAGCCCTGCTAATTGCCTGTCAGTATTAACTCAAAATATCCGAAGTATAGCACGGAATTTTGATGATTTTGCTACAATGCTGAGTAGATTAAAGATTGATTGCGATATTATTATCTTAACAGAGTGTTGGCTATCATGCAACCCTGTGGTGCCGAGATTGGATGGTTATAACCATCACATTAATGAAAATTGTGTTAACCAAAACGACGGAGTTGCAGTATTTTGTAAATCGAATTTGGGTATTACCTGCGAAGAGCCTATTTGTGAAGACTTTAATTGTCTTGTAATAAAGATTGGTACTGAAACTGTTATTTTAGCCATTTACCGATCGCCGTCAAATAGAAATATCAATAACTTTCTCCAATCTTTGGATAGCATTTTAAATAAGTTAGACAGTTTCAAAAATATCTCCATTATCGGAGATATCAATATAAACATCTGCCACGAGTCTCTTGAGCCAAGGTCGCTGGACTATTTGAATCTGTGTTCATTTCATGGACTCTTACCAGCACACTCTCTTCCGACTAGGCATAGTAAATCATGCCTTGACCATGTTATGCTAAAAACACAGAAATCTGCTCTTACACTAGTGTTAAACTCTACAATTACGGCCCACCAAGCAGTCCTACTCTGTCTGCATCTTAAACAAAAGAGAACCTTTACCTATGTATCTATGAACCGGATCGATACTGAAGGGTTATCGGCAGATCTCACGAAAATCGATTTTGCACCTATCTATGCGTCAACCGACGCTAATTTCGCTATGGAATACTTCTACAAGTCAATGCAGAGGGCTATGTGGCTAAACACAGTTGTAATAAAATATCCAAGACGTCAGAAAATTATAAAGCCATGGATGACACCTGGGCTGCTAAGGTGTATTCGACATAGGGACAGGCTTCATAAAAGAATGCGACAATCACCTAATAATGAGACTTTTAAAATTATTTACTCCAGGTATAGAAACCATTGCAATAACTTATTAAAAAAAGTAAAGCGTATGTATGATAGAGACTTATTAACAAAAGCAGGAAATAACAATAAAAAAATATGGGAAGCGATAAAAACAATAACAAATACAACAAAATTGAAACATAGCGCTACGGAATTAATAAACCCATTAAAACCAAAAGAGTCTGTAGAGATGGTGAACGACTTTTTCGCATCAATTGGCAGAAAGTTGTCTGATAATACTCATTCCTGTTTAAACCCTACCCATATTAACTTTAATAAAGCGCCCTCACAGCCGGTCTCCAAATCCTTTGTTTTACTGGAAACCGATGAGTCTGAAGTGGAACGTTTAATACTGAACCTGAAGGATGTGTGTTCCGTTGGTTGGGATTCTGTACCAAATAATTTACTCAAAGAATATAGACACATTTTAATCCGTCCATTAACGCATATTTTCAACCTCTGTTTAAATAAAGGTCAGTTTCCTACGATGTTAAAGAAGTCAGTAGTATACCCAATTTATAAGTCGGGAGATAGAGACCGTGTCACTAATTACAGACCCATCTCCATATTGCCTTCGATTTCAAAGTTTCTGGAACGTATAATAAATGGTAGACTGATTGATTACCTGGAATCAAATAACCTTTTATCCAACAACCAGTTTGGTTTTAGAGCAGGTAAGTCTACTAGTGATGCAGTCCACGAGCTCCAAGACTATGTGGTGAGGAATCTCGATTCAAGTAAAAAGACATTAGGCATTTTCCTTGACCTAGCCAAGGTATTTGACAAGGTCTCTACGCCTTTGTTGATTAAAAAACTAGAACATCTAGGAATACGAGGAAATCAACTACATCTTTTTAAGGACTACCTATCTAATCGTTTTCAGTGCGTTAAGATCAATGAGAGTGTCAGCAGCGATTTGCCAATCACTCACGGAGTCCCGCAGGGGAGCATTCTGGGACCGACACTCTTCCTCGTATACTTGAATGACCTCTGTAAACTAGACCTGTCAGGAGGTAAAATTATATCATATGCAGACGACACAGTTCTGTTGTTTGCTGCTGATACCTGGGACAAAGTATATAGGGAAGCGCAGGATGGATTCAATGTTGTGACCCACTGGCTGCAGAATAACTCCCTGACTCTTAACCCGGATAAAACGCAGTACATGAGATTCACGATGCGCACCCAAAATATGCAGCTTCCTTATATCCCCTCGATTTCAGCACATAATTGCTGTAATAGCTTAGTATGCTCTTGTCCAACACTAACAAAGACAGAGTCAATTAAATATCTTGGAGTTATTCTAGACTGTAACTTCTCCTTCAGAGACCATATTCACCTTCTTACATCTAGGACAAGAAAACTGATCTATGTTTTCAAGAACCTTAGACATGTGGCGCCCCCAAAATTAGTAAAGCAAATTTACCTGGCACTCGTACAGTCCACTCTTCAATATTGTATCACCGTTTGGGGAGGTGCACATAAAACAATATTAAAGCCCTTAGAAATATCCCAGAGGGCTGTACTAAAGGTAAGCACTTTTCGCCCTTATTTGTACCCTACCCATCTTGTGTATCAGTCGTGTGAGGTCCTGACAGTTCGCCAGTTGTTTATATGTCTTGTGGTCCTGAAGCAACACTCCTTACTGCAGTTCACAAAAGGTGATCTAACTAAAAGACGAAATATTATTAGTAATAGGGCCCGAACTTCCTTCAGACATGCGTACGTAAACAAATATTTCTGCTTCTTGGGACCGTACTTATATAATAAAATAAATGACGCTTTAGATATATACCCGTTGAATAAAAAAAGATGTAAAAGCACAATTTTTAAATATATTAGTAAACATACATATGATGAGACAGAAAACTTATTAAGAATAATTAAATAATAAATCTCTCTTTACTCACCCTCTCACACTCCTTCACTCGCTTAAACACATTACTCACCGAGAGGCTAACACTCCACACACCGTTTTTGTTTATTAAGATTTGTACTTTTTTTCTTTTTCTTTTTCTGTGAACTCCTCATTTAATTATAATGTCTATTTAAGCAAATAATGTAATGGTCATCATAAGGAAGAGCGCTGATGTCTGAGATACAGATATTTTATATCTAGTTCAGACGCAGATGCCTTCAATATAAACTTAAGAAAATTTGAATGTATCCTTCATATCTTTTAAAATGTAACGTATGTGTTGTGTCAAATAAATTATTATTCCGTTTATTTTATTTTCTTAACATATAAATTTACATTTTTAAATATTTCTTTTATAAAACAGTTGTAAAAAAAAAAAACATTTAAAAATATAAAAAATAGTAGTCCGCCGGTGTCGGGAGCAGGGTCCAAGCTACCGGTGGTTAGGGCTCCAGAGAAAGGAACCTCCTCACAATACGAGCCGTATCGAGAAGTACTGCCTTCTGTATCAGGCCTTTTACCCAACCGCGTAACGACAGCTTCGACAGATGGTCGTCGAAGCTTTTGGACAACAGGCCATTGGCCGTAACGACAATCGGCACAATGACAGCCGAGTCCACATTCCACATGTCGACAACCTCGTGTGCTAAGTCGAGATACTTGATTTGTTTCTCTTTCTCAGCCTTCACGAGGTTCTCGTCATGTGGGATGGTAACATCGATTATCATTGTGCGGCGCGCTAATCGGTCTATCACCACGATATCCGGCTTATTGGCAACAATAGTCCTATCAGTGATGATAGACCGATCCCAGTACAAAGTGACATGGTCATTTTCGAGAACTGGGTCGGGCACATACTTATAATACGGTACCTCAGAATCCACAAGATTGTATTTCAAAGCAAGTTGCTGATGGATAATCCTGGCCACTTGGTTATGCCTGTGCAAGTACTCGCCGTTAGCCAGACGAGAACAACCAGAGATAATATGTCTGATGGACTCACCCGGACGGTGGCATGCCCGACACATGTCAACCGTCCCGTCCTTCATAATATGCCTCCGGTAGTTATTCGTCAAGATAACTTCGTCCATAATCGCACAGACAAAACCTTCGGTTTCCCCGAAGAGATCTCCGAAACGTAGCCAGGCCACGGACGCTGAGAAATCTACATCGGACCCATGAAGAGCCCGATAGAAGCGCCCGTGAAGCTCCTTACCTTTCCATACCTCCTTGCGGTCATCTGTAGTAAGTATCACAGGTGTGCGCCAGTTCTCTTTAGCCATGGACAACGGGGTGAGTCCCTTGTCCACTGCGACCACATCTCGGTGCATACCCACATCGGCTTTGAGAAAATATTCTCTGAGACCTCACATCTCGCGGTTGTGGAGAGTCTTAGCATTTAAAAAGCCTCGACCTCCACACTTCCGCGGGATGTACAGTCTCATCACCGACGATCGTGGGTGATGCATCCGGTTTGCGGTCAGCAGTGTACGGATCCTTCTATCCAGGGCGTCGAGTTCGGTTTGAGTCCATTTGAGTATGCCGAAAGTGTACATTAATACCGGCATGACCCAACCGTTGAAGGCGCGCACCTTATTTCCGCCCGACAAAAGGCTGTTTAAAACCTTTTTCAGGCGGCCAAAGAAGCGCTCCCTCAGCGATTGCTTCATGTCAGTACCGTTAATGCCCAACGCTTCCAACATACCCAAATACTTGTAGGTTTCGGTTGAGCTGAGGGATCTAACCTGTATGGAATCAGAGAGGTGAATTCCCTCAGATTCCATAATCTCCCCTTTCTTTACATGCATGACTGCACATTTGTCCACACCAAATTCCATCCTGATGGCACTACTGAAGGTTTCAGTTACCTTTAGTAGCTCCATCAGTCGCAAATTGTTGGGTGCAAAGAGTTTCAGATCATCCATGTAAAGAAGGTGAGATATGGCCTGACCACCTCTTCTCAACCGATAGCCTAGGCCTGAATCCTCCAGCAGTGTGCTTAGAGGATTCAGAGCTAAGCAAAACCAAAGTGGACTCAAACTGTCGCCCTGAAATATTCCCCGTTTAATCCATACAGGCTCATCACTCCCTTGGATCGGTCGACATCCTGGATAGCGAAGGACTGTTTTCCATTGCCTCATACATGACTCAAGGAAGGTGCGTAGAGTTGCGTCTATTTTGTACAACTCCAACACCTTCATGAGCCATGTATGTGGCACAGAATCATAGGCCTTCTTGTAATCTATCCAACATGTCGACAGATCCTTGCGGGATCGACGAACCTGTTGGCTTATGGTCATGTCTATGAGGAGTAGCTCCTTAGTACCGCGGGACCCCTTCCTACATCCATTCTGAGAGGCGGACATAATTGAGTTACTCTCAATGTGCTCATTAATTTTCGCTCTCAGTATGGATGTAAGAAGTTTATAGACCGTCGACAAACAAGTAATCGGTCTATAATTCTTGGGTTCCGTGGGACTACCTGTCTTATGGAGCAGGTGGGTAACGCCAGTTGTTAGAAACTGTGGTAGCGACCCAGAATCTAAGGATGACTGGAATTGAGATGCCAGGAGCGCGTGTGAGCTGCTATACCACTTAAGCCAGAAGTTGTGCAGTCCGTCCGGTCCAGGAGATTTCCAATTCGGTAACTGACGGACTGCTTTGGCTACATCCAATGTTGTTATGGTAATTTTTTATTATTATTATCTGGTCATCGATGAGAGGGAGAGGATATCGTTCCTTTTCAATGTTTTGATTCAGTGATCTGTAATCTACACAAAGTCTGTCACTGCCATCTTTGTTTTTTACTAAGAGTACTGGACTGGCGAATTCAGATTCACTTTCTTGTATGACTTTCTTTTTAATCAAATCGTCAATTATTTGTTTCACCTTCTCCCTTTCAATCGGTGCCAGACGATACGGACGATAATTAATGATTTTATTTGATTTCAAACGTATATTAAGTTGTCCCGTTTTTACTGTGCTTATATAAGTGTCCGTTGGTATGATGGTAGGATACTTTTGAAAAATGTTAATTATATTGTTTTGCAAACATCTATCTAAGTGACTGAGAGACTCCATGAAATTGTTAAAGGCAATAAACGGTTCAGCTTGAGACTGGAGTGACCCAATCGTTAATTGAAGCTCATCATCTTTTATTTTTACTAATTGTGTACCTATAGAATCTAATACAATAGCTACATCAGGATATTTGACTATGTTACGTCCAATAATACAATCGTATCGGAAATCTGTGTCTCTTGCCACATATAATTCAATTTTTGCATAAGTTCTTAAAATGGACTAGTACTGATATTTTAGCAAAAACATGGAGCTTTCCGTTACCAATACCGTCTAAATATAATGAACATGGCAAAAAGTTACATCCAAGGTGCCCAGCTACAGATTCTTTTATTATACTACAGTCTGCACCAGTATCTAACAGAGAATCAATTTCGACGCCATTAATATTTATTTTAGTGAATTTATTTGCTAGTCATTTGGGTTCTGAAATATTTACATTTTTATCTTGTTCCCGATGTTGAAAACGGTGAAAGCATCTATCAGATGAATGACCCATTTTGTTACAAACTGTACAGGGTATACGATGGAAACATTTTTCAAATGTGTGGCCCTCTTTCTTACAGAAAGAACACCTATCCTTAATGGTAACTTCGATTGAGTACCTATAAAATGTATGTACGTGGTATGTCTGACGCGCTCGGTGGTTTGCATCGCTTTGTGAGTCACCGGGCTCGCCACAGCGTAATATTAAGAACAGTGAAAAGTTTTGTTATTGTTGTAATTGGCCGTGTGGCTTGTTTTTGGTTTCAAGTATTTGTTTCTCTAAGTATTCATTAACACATTACACGTACACAAACACATTCATACACATTGTTTCAATTATATCTGTTTATTATTTTATTTACTTTATTTAGATGCTATATGTAGATATATGTAAGAATATAACTATATTAGATGGATTCAAATGAACCGCCACTCGTCCATTCAAGGGTTCATTAGAAAACCAGCGTCAGACAGCATCAGTCTGTCTGACATATCGCTGAAATGGACCTTTTTAGTGCAGCCGTGAGACACACATTTAGTTCTTAACATACCTACATTTCTTTTTTTAATTTTATTTCTATGTACCGTGCGTGTTTCATGTAAGTGCTAACTAATATTATTCTTTCTTTCTTAATGGTTTTAATAGTTTGCAAATTTTTATATTGACTACTCGATTCCTTATCAGCAGAATGAACTGCATTTTTCAAACAACGAGCCATCAAATGTCCACTTTTACCACATGTGTAACACGTTTTTTCATCTCTAGGTTTTAACTCGTTATTCGGCTTAAATCGTTTGGCACTATTAACAGTGGTCTGATTAGAGTTTATAGCTACCTCTGAGGATCTTTTCTTAGCGACCTTTTCATACGTGGAAAATAAGGCGATCAATTCGGGAATGGTACCGACAGAACTATTTAAGCTAGCCATTCTAACGTTAACTTCAGTTATACCTCCGCATACAAGTTCAATCAATTGTGGTTGTGTAAACGCTACTCTTGTACTGCGTAATAATCTAACCTTTTCCCTAGCAAACTTGCAGTAGGTGTCAGCAGAGTCAGAAGTATATAGCACGGCTTTTGATAACTTTTCAGAAAGGTTTTTTTTTTCTGGGTATAAATCTACCAGATCCTTGCGGAGAGTTTCCCAAGAACGTTCGAACTCTGGTTCCCAGGTTTCGAACCATGCTAATGCAGAACCCCGAAGGGCCTTACCTGCTTTGGCGGCTTGTTGAATACTGCTCCACTTGAATTCAGCACCAAGTTTCTCGATACTTTTGCACCACGTCTCTGCTCCGTTGTCATTTTTATCGGGATCGAAGAGTGGTAGTGCGATGTCGTCATGGCGCTGATTCGCTGTTACTGCATGGCTTTCACCATACTTTCCAATAACTGAGACGGCTCCATAATCTAAAAATCAAAATAACAATATTCTAACACGGCCATACTGACATGTACTTCGTTCTCGAAGTACAAGATAATATTTTGTTAAAAGAGAAAGGTTTTAATATTTATGTTTATTTGTGTCAAGTTTACAAAGTAAATAGATTCTTTAAATAAAACAAATTTTGATTATATTATTTAGTTTATTCTTGGAAAACATTTAAAATACCCTATTAGTTTAAATTTACCTATACAATAATAAGAACATAGTAAACAAGTATACTTATCTATAGTTTATTCCACTTCAAGTACAGACCGACGTCCGTTCTCGACGACCGACACCCGACAAGTGAAGTTGCTCATTTTTTTTTTTTTTTTTTTTTGATGGGTACCACTCGCAGTTCAGCACGCTAGGGCTGGTGACTGCTTAACCGGACTATCCTGTGGTGGCCTTAAATGACTCTAAGGCCCCCAGCCAGGGCTTACAAACTAAATTAAACCTACATGACCGCTCGCTAGGGCATCCCCTGTGGGATACGGACTTCGGCTAGCGGCGTCATTTTGGGAGGAACAGCAAGGGACAGGCTGGGTCATAACATTATTTGGGGAGTTTAAAACTACTGGCTCAGCGACACGGGCTGGCTCGGTAATCAAAGGTCGGGAGGGATCTTTACGGGGGCGTCGCGACGGGCCCCGACGGCGGGGCCTGAATACGGAACGCGGTCTGTTCTTGTGTTTTCTAAGAGTGCTGGTTTCCCTACGGCTCTCTTGGATCTGAGTGATGGCATCGTCGGGTTCGACGAGGGTATGCCGCGGGCGGCGAGTCCTACTGATCTGTGAGGGGGTGTATCGGGTAGCCGATGCGATAAGGGGATTTTGGTGTTTTGAAGCAGTTTCGATGAAACGCTGCGTTAGTCGTTTCATGAACTGCTTCATTGTCGGGATTTTGAGGTCGACATGAAGTCGTTCGTTCCTAATGAACCACGGGGCGCCCGTGGCTTTTCGGAGAAATCGATTTTGGACTACTTGCATCCTATGGATATGATGCGACTTTGTGTGCGCGAAGGTGGCGCACGCATACGTCATTATGGGGCGTATGCACGTCGTGAAGATGCGCAGTTTACATCTTAGGGATAGCTTGCTGCGTGCATTCAGCATGGAGTGGAGCCTACCGAGAGCGAAAGAGGCACGCGAGCGTACCTTCTTTATGTGCTCACCGAACGTAAGTTGTCGGTCAAGGATCACGCCTAGGTATTTGGATTGCTTTTCCCAAGGGATCGGCTTACCAAACATGGTGATCGGGCTGGGAGTGGGTCTGGAGTAACGGCCTCGCGTTTTGTCAAACAAAACCGCTTGGCTTTTCTCGGGGTTAACTTCGATCCTCCACTTTCGGAACCAGACGCCTAGGGCGTTGGCCGATTGTTGGAGGACTCGAGCTATGCACTGTTCGCTTCTGCCGGAGCGATATATGGCCGTGTCGTCGGCGAACAAGGCTAAGTGCGTCCCGGGGAAGGTCGGGATGTCGCTGGTGTATAGCGTAAAAGCTAGAGGCGAGAGCACACTGCCTTGGGGCACTCCGGCGCGAATGGGATGGGGGGGTGAAGTTGCTCAGGCGAGGCAACGTGTTTTATACAACAATCCCCACTATTCAACAGTTACAAACGGATAAACTACTTCAATGAAGAGTTCTCAAAAACGGTCGTTAAAATCTCAGTTTAGCTTAAAAATACATGACTTAGTCTAAAATGACAAACTTATTTTAGATTGATAATAATTGAGGATGTTTACAATTTAAATAAATTGAAAAAGTAACGTTATATAAATTAAAAAAGTAACGACAAACTCAACTCAATTGTGCCTAGTAATCAACATCTCATCTTGCTGAGCTGATGATGGAAGGTATAAGTCAGGATCTGATGCTGGGATCCCACGAAAAATGTTCGTTCAGTGATATTTTCGCCAATTGTCAACCAATTTGGATGATTCTTTTTTTTGTTTGGAAGAGTATGTTTCCTGGCCCCTTTTAAACTGACTTCAGGAGATGCCGGTGAACTAAGCAGAACATATTCCAGTAGAGCACAAAAAAGTGAGTTCTATTCGCATGCAGCATAGTTCTAGATTTCCTGATACTTTCTTTAAATAATACTAATAGCCATGGATATGATGGCATCATTACGAAAGTGGTCAAGCTTGTAGCGCAATTAATAGGACCTGCTATGAGTTATATCATTAATCTTTGCATTGAATATGATCATTTCCCAGACAAATTAAAAATGAATGTTATTAAACCCATTCATAAAAAAGATAATAAAAATATCATGGGTAATTATAGACCGATAGCACTTATTTCAATTTTTTCTAAAATAATAGAAAAAGAGATATACAATAGCCTTTCGTCGTGTTTTGAAAAGCATGATCTCATAGCTAGAGAACAATTTGGATTCAGGAACGGTAAATCCATTAATATGGCGATTTATGACGTGATCAAGAAAATTGTTTGCAGTGTTGATGCTAGAACTCCAGTGGCGGCCTTGTTTATGGATATGTCTAATGCATTTGACCACGTAGATCATGGTATACTGCTAAACAAATTAGAGCGTTATGGGATCAGAGGAACTGCATTAAACCTATTACAATTTTATCTCTCTGATCGCACTCAAATCACAAAGCTTGATAGCCTATGTCCGAGCTCGAAGGTTGAAAGAACATACATGTCACGTCCTAGGAAAACATCTTATGATGTTCCCCAAGGTAGCATTCTTAGCCCTCCATTATTTAACATTTACATAAATGATATGCCTAAGGTCAGTAAACATCAAATGGTCTTATTTGCTGATGACAGCACTATTTTGTTTACTGGTAATAACATTAATATTCTCGAAAATAACATAAATGATGATCTTAAAAATATAATAAATTGTTTAGTTAGTAATAATCTAAAAGTAAATCTTAATAAAACTAAGATAATGACATTTAATCAAACAACAAAGAAACCGAAACTGAATATTAAATATGGTAACGTAGCAATCTCTGAAAGTGACATGACAAAATTTCTGGGCCTTCACATAGACAGTCATCTGACTTGGAAACATCATATCGACACTTTGTCAAAGAAGCTTAGTCAATTTGCGTATGCTCTGTACAAACTATCAAAAACGGTTAACCGCATTAAAGTACAAATAGCTTATAATGCTTATGTGGCTTCCAGCATTAGGTACGGAATCATTTTCTGGGGCAACTCTACTGACAGAGAAGTTGCTGTTAAAGCTCAGAAGAAATGCTTGCGATCGTTTACTACAATCGATTGATAGTTGTAAACCATTGTTTGAGGAACTTAATTTGCTCACTCTACCGTCAATGTACATATATGAAATGGGAGTGTTTGTTCACTCCAACTTGCATTTATTTGAAAAACTGCGCTCTCGCCGTCATCAGAATACCATTCATGTAACCTCTCATAAAACCGCATTTTTCAGCAAAAGTGTGCTAGGTATAGCCCCAAAAATATATAATAGTATACCAGCAGCTATCAGAAATAAAGAGTGTCTGGGATCCTTTAATAAGTCTCTGTTTAAATTTCTATTAGATAGATGTTACTACTCCATCACTGAGTTTACTACTGATAAACAGATGTATGTCGATTCCGACTTGCTAATTAAGCGCTTTTGATTTTATTTATGGATTAAGCATGAATGTTTTTATTTGTCTAAGATTGTGATGACCTGTTCACTTAACTGACATATTTTTAATTGAATTATTTGTTTAATGTAATGACATGCCATCTGAATTGGAACTGTAATTGTAATTGCTTGTTTATGTAAATTTTGTACGCCGTATATTGGCAAAACATAGCGCATATATATTAGACAATATACCATCTGCAACCATAACTATGTTCAACAAAATAAATGATTGATTGATTGATTGAGAATATAAGAGGAGAGTGATCGCAGTATGTAAAACCCAGCTCTCCGGAAAACATTTAATAAAGGCATTGAACACCTACGCGATTCCAATACTGACGTACTCTTTTGGAGTAATTAAGTGGTCAAAAACTGACATCCGGCAAATAGAGAGAACAACACCCACTATACTTACTAAATACAATAACCTACACTCTAAATGTGCAATAGAAAGACTAACCATCAAGAGGCAATACGGCGGGAAAGGCCTAATAGACATTCATCACCTATGGTAGAAACAAATTATCAGACTAAAAACATTCTTTCACACTAAATCACAAACAAGTAATATCCATAAAGCCGTAGTATTGAACGACATTAACTACACCCCCCTTAATCTAAATGAACAGACAAGACAAGATGAAATACAACCTACGACATTAACAATGACCCTCAAAAACAAAAGCTAGAAGAGTGGAAAAAGAAAGTGCTACACGACCGGCATCCCCATGATCTAGAACAACTCCACATATTAGATACATATAGCTTCAAATAAATGGCTCAAGATCGGAAGTTTATTTCCGGAAATCGAAGGATTTATGATTGCAATACAGGATCAGATCATACACACCAAAAACTATAGGAAATTTATTATAAAGGACCCCACTATGACAAACTACAAATGTCGCAAATGTCACAGTCAACCAGAGACCATTCAACACATTACAGGGGCATGCTCAACACTCACACAAACAGATTATACACACGGACATAATAAACTAGCAAATATCATTCATCAGAACCTAGCACTCAAATATAAACTCATACAAGATACGACCATCCCCTACTATAAGTATGTACCACAAACAGTCCTAGAAAATACCACCCACAAACTATACTACGACCGCGCCATATTAACCGACAGGACCGTTCACTACAATAGACACTCTACAAGAGTCAATAAAGTCACTTACCTGATAGATATAGCAGTCCCTAACACACACAATTTACAAAAAACTATGAGTGAGAAAATCAGTAAATACGCTGAACTTAAAGAAGAAGTTATTAGAATTTGGAGGCAAGAAACAGTGTTCGTAGTACCCATAGTTGTCTCCACTACAGGTGTCATACCCAATCATCTCCACCATAGCCTCAAAAAATAGACCTGACAGACTCAATTTACATTACACTTCAGAAAGCGGCAATTCTTAACACCTGTAGAATAGTGAGAAAGACTAGCCAAATAGCTAAGAAACAGTCTATGTTTTTCCAAATAATAAAAATATCTTGGGACAACTCACACACGGTCATCCGATCCCAAACTAGGCACAGCCTGTGCCATGGCAACCAGACAACTGATAAACATACTTATATATTTCTAAATACATACATATTATAGACAAATTACACCCAGACACAGAACAAATGATCATGCTCATCACACAAAGATTTGTTCTGGGTGAGAATCGAACCCACAACCTCCAGTTTAGCAGTCAGGGTCACTAACTACTCGTCCAACAGGCCAGTCATATCTATCTATCTATCTATTGGGGTATGATTTCCGCACTTAGTCCTGATGTTGGACCATTGTGCGTGAGCCATGGCGGCCGTCATTCCATCCAGCCAACCTCCCTCCAGAAGCAGATCAGTCCTCCTAAAGAGTTCAGGATGGCTGTGAGTGAATTCGGTGTCCCTATTGTTTTTCTGAGTATATCGGCGACGCCTGTGTACTCAAGGAGCACGTGCGACACGTGCGTTTCCTCCTCCTCCATGCATGCTCTGCACAGAGGACTGTCTGTTATACCTATCGTGTGGAAATGCTTATTCAGTGAGCAGTGTCCGGTGATGGTCCCCGCCACAATTCGCAGGCTGCCCCTATCCAGTCGCAGAAGGCGCTTGGTAATTTTTCTGTCTAGGTGTGGTATAGTCTCCTTGGACTGCCTGCAGCCTGGTGCTGAGGCCCACAAGCGTTCTGCTTGTGTATGGGTATGTCTATTTGTAGCCACGTGCGCAGCTGGGTGTAAGGGAGTGGCACTATGGATTCGGGTCCGAGCTCATCGGCCGCGTCATTTTGCTAGTGATCCGCTGTGACCTTTTATTCACTGCAGCGTCACAGTGTTGCGGTTTGTCACCGTCACGCGTTCTAGTGCATTGTGGCATTCTTGTATTTGTTTCGAGGTGGTGTAGTTTCTCTTTAGAGATTGAAGAACTGAGGCGCTGTCGGAGAGTATATGAATATGAGTGTCCGTGACTCCCCTGGCTTCTATGGCATGGATCGCTAGGATAATGCCCACGCAATCCGCCTGATAAACGGCATTTAGCTTTCCTAGTGGTCTGGATATTCTAATCTTGAGGTCGCTGTAGTAAACTCCAACTCCGGTTCCGGCACTTGTCTTTGACCCAGTGTGAGTCTCAGCTCTTTGGGACCTGAGTGTTTATCCGATTCTTCTGTTGTGCACTATGTTATAGTGCTTTTGAAAATGGTGCATCTTTTGAGATTGTCATTGTGTGATGTCATCATGGGTTGTCGTTTTACGGCATCTTCCATGATGCGTGTTTGCTTGATTCTAGAGTCTTTCCCTAAAGTGCCAGCTGGGCTGAGCCTAAAGGCCACTAGGGCTGCTTCCTCCTGCACTATAAGGTAAGGCAAAGGTTGTCTGGAAGAGATTGCCTTGTGCGATAAGACCGCCCATTGTGCACTTATTTTATGTATAATTGTCCTGTTCTTATTATGAGGTGTACAATAAAGTTTATAATAAATAAATAAATAAATAAATAAGGTGCAGTGGTGGCAGTCCTAGCATGGCTAGCCATTGCAGCTTTTCAAGGTCTTTCTGTGCCGTGCTCAAGTCGGTCCTGGGCCACCAGACTAGGGAGCCATATGTGATTGTCGGTCTGATAACTATGGTGTATAACCAGTGGGTTTTATTGGGGCTGATATCCCGGTTCCTACCTAGCAAGCATTTGCATTGCCACATGCATACACTGGCTTTTGGGGTGGTGTATTAGTGTGCTTTGCCCAATTCAACTGCGTGTCCAGATATTTTCCCAGGTATTTGGTTTCAGTTGAAAGACTGAGGGTGGTTCCGAAGGACCGTGGTAATTCTAGTGTTGGTAACTTCCTCTTCTTGGTGAAGAGGACAAGTTCAATTTTGGCAGGGTTCACTGCTAGCTGATACTATTTTCAAGGCTTGGAGCATGAGGTTGCATAGCGTGTTTTCGTGTTTTCCGTTTATTATTATGGTTATGTCATCTGCGTAGCCAACCGGGTAAAGTATCCTTTATCATTGAGTGTTTTAACTAGGTTATCTGCGACAAGGTTCCATAGTAGTGGTGAAAGAACACCCCATCTTTTCGCCAAAATGGCCCTTGTTGTGTTATTTATTGTGACTTGTACAGCTTTTTGCTTGAGCATGTTTGTGACCCTGCCGCTCAGGGTCGTGTCCACGCCGTGCTTTCCTAGGGCTTAGTTAGTACTCTGAAACATGATTTGTCAAAGGCGCCCTCGATGTCAATGAAGACAGCTAGTGAGGACAATTTATGTTGTATAGCGCTTTCGATTTTTGAGATCACGCTGTGCAGCGCAGAATCTGTTGATTGCTCCGCCGAGTAGGCGTGTTGTTGTCTGTGGAGTGGGTATTGGCCGCAGGGGTTCATTCCGAATGTATCTGTCACAGAGCCTCTCCAGGGTTTCCAGTAAAAAGGATGTCAGGCTTATTGGTCTGTATGCTTTGGGTTGTGTGTAGTCTGTTTTTCCCGGTTTGGGGATGAAAATGACTTTCACTTCGCGCCATGCTAGGGGTATCTGTGTGCTATGCAGGCTTGGTAGATTGCTAGCAGCCATGGTGTTATGATTCTCTTCCCCCATTGTAGCAGGGCTGGGAAGATGCCATCCAGTCCTGCGGATTTATATGGTTGGAAGGTCTTTATAGCCCATGCTATTCAATATTTTGTTACTATATTCCGGGCTGTAGACCAGTCTTGGTCAGCAGGGGTTCGTCCCGATTCACCTGCCAACACTCTGTCCTCAGGAAGATTACAGTCTGGGAAGTGCGTTTCCAGAAGGACTCTGCTGGTTTCTTGGTCTGTTTGTGTGTATGAATTATCCAGTTTCATCAGTGCGCCGAGTGTGCGATCCTGTTCAGTTGATAGGATCTTCCTTATTCGGGCGGCTTCGTTGTTTGATTCGATGGATTCACAGAATTTTCGCCAAGCAGTTTTCCAGGCGGTTCTGATTTGTTTCCTAAAGGTGTGTTGGGTTTTTTTTGTACGTTTTCTAGTCCACAGGGAGTCTACTGTTCTTTACTCTATAGAATTGTTTCCGAAGTATACTTCTGAGTTTGTTAAGTTCAGTGTTATCCTGACCCTTGGTGTGTGACGCTGTTAGTTTACGGCACGTGTGATATGCTTCGGTTACGTAATCGGTTAGTTTTGTTACCGTGTTTTCTAGTTCTATGGGGTCTGTAATTGGAGCTTGATGCAGCTGGTGTCCAGTTAGTAGAGAAGCTAGGAGGTGTTTGAATTGAGGTATATTTGTTCGGCGCGGATTTCGCTTGGGTGCGGGCTTTTTTGTGTTGGCTTCTAGTGTAAAACGAATGCTCCTGTGGTCAGAGCAAGAGGGTTCGTCGGATACACGCCAGTCTGAGATGATTTTTGTCGCATTTTCTGTGTCCAGCATTAGGTCTATGATCGTTTGTCCCCTAGCAGTGACCCAAGTAGGTTCAGAGCCGCGGTTTATGATGTTAAGGTTAGTCGAGAAAAGATATGTGGATAGTGCCTCACCTCTGGTGTTCGATACTTCACTGCCCCAGAGTGGGTTATGAGCGTTTGAATCGGTGCAGATGATCAGGTCCAGGTTGGCATTCTCGCAGTGTTGGACCAAATCAGTCATCCTTTAGGTGGGCAGTTCTCGTCGTCGCCTAGCATGTACGCCGAGGCTATAGTAGGCGCCAGATAATCGTGGAATAACGGTCATTGACCCACCTACAATTATTGACATTTTTAATTTGAAAAACGGAATTAATGACACAAAGCTCTCCCGAATCATCATCTCTCGTGATCCTTAACATTGTCTAATAATGAAAAACGATTCATATTTAATTGTTCAGGTACCTATGAACAGTTATTAGGGAAAGGTCAATGTACTTTACTCCACATTTATCTGGCGCCTACTATAGTACAAGGTCTGCGATATCTTTGTCGGTTTGAAGCCTGATCATTGTTAGGTCCCTGGAACAGAATTGAGTTAGTAGCGTAATAGGTATGTACGTCTTTAGGTGTGTATATGCAGGTTCGTGGTTTATTGGTGTTACTTGTATTGAGTGTTAGTTTGCCTCCGATGTTTCCAAGGCCGCATATCCTTTCACTACTGATCCACGGCTTTTGTATCAGGGCAATTGTTCGTGGTTTCACCTCCAGCGCCCTGCACAGGCTAGCGGTGGCAGTTTGGCTATGCTGGAGATTTGCCTGTATGATCTGGATGGTGTTAGGTGTGGGCGACGTCGACGGTGGTGGTGGGTCAGGAGGAGACGGATCCATCGGACAGTCTCCCTCCCTCCTCCACCCGGGTGATGTAGGTGGTGCAGAGTCTACTTCTACATCAGCCATCGCTGCTCTCACCATTTCCTCCTCCAGTCTTGGTCGTTTGTCTGGGTCGGTTCTGTGGTCTCAGTCACGGTCTCAGTGTCAGTCCTGACGTCAGCGGGCTGGGCCTTGGGGTATAAACGGACGTATATGGACCCAAGAAGGTACAATATACGTCGCTCCCGCCCCAAGACCTTCTTGGCTTCATTGGTCGGGATTCCCAGGGTCAAATATGTCCCGTGGTTATCCCCACCGACAGAAGTTGCCCTGTACAGTGACCACCTCCCGATGTCGTAGGTACCAAGTATTCTGACGAATGAAAACGTTGCCGTCCTCTCACCACATCTGCTCGGTGCCGTCCGCTACCCGAGGGTTGCTGCGGAAGGCCGGGAGTGGTTTGGTCGGGTCGGTTTCCATAGCCAGTCTTTCTAGGTCCGTCCGAATGTGTGTCGCCTCAGTGTGTGTCAGGTCTCTGGAGAGGGGGAAACAGATTGCTACGGAGAGTCACGCCGGAATGTCCTTTGTGGCTCGCGCGTAGGTTCTCTGCTCCCCTTGAACAGCTTGGGTCCTTACACGTTTCGGGTTTCCCTGAAGCGTGCTCGGCGAAGCCGTATCATCCGGACGTTCCCTCTTCGCCGCACCCGAGCCCCTAGGTTCAGGTTGTGGTTTGGAGGTGCGGAAGATTTCTTGGCTCCAGGTTACCCCCGCGTGAGGCCCGAAGCCGCTTCCCACTCGCCCTTCTCGGTGGTGGTCTCTAAGTGTCGCGCCTTTGTCGGTCTGGGTTCTGGCCTACTCCGGTGGGTTCCAACGCTTCCGGAGATTTTTCGCGCTGGGTTTCCCAATCGCGGACTCGTCCCCTGTCGTGCGTTTCCGCGTCCGGCCGTTTTTCGCGCTGGGTTAAACTCTCGTGGAATCGCGGCTGGTCACGTACTTCTGTGGCGTCCGCCTGGTCGCCGTATTTCCTCTCCCCAGCTAAGGTTTTTTCGCGCTGATGCATGCGTACTTCGCCCGCTGGGGTCGGGATAGAACCACCAGAACCGGCAGCCTTACCAGTCTCTTTCTGGTCATTGTCGGGGTTTTTCCTAAAGCTATTCCGGACGATGCTCTGTTGCCAGGCGCGTGTGGAAAGCTTGGTCAGGGTTGGTTGTGGCGCTTGAGTAGCAGCCAAATCTGTGTTTGTTGGCGCGAGTACCGCAGCCGGTTTCAGTGTTAGTGGCGCGTGTGCCGCAGCCGAGTCTGTGTGTGTAGGTGGCGCTGTAGCAGCAACCTGTCGCGCTGATGGCGCATTTTCTAACGGCAGTTGGTTGCCCCCTCCCAGAATACGATGGGGGCTGACCGACAAGTCGGCATGGGATTCCTCGGCTTGGCCGGGACCCACCTGGGTAGTTGTTTTGACTTCCTGCTTCATTGTTAGGTTTTTTGGTTGTTGGGCTTTTTTGAATACGAGGTTGCCCTTCCTCTGGGCTGATGGGAGTAGAGGAAAAAGGAAGGAGTGAGAATTTGGAGTGGGTCGTCCCCCAGCCGGAGCTGGGCTATCCGCAACCGGCCCACCCACTCAGTTGCATGAGAAGAAGTGCCTGGCGGTCCAAAATCGTCCCGCCGCGCCGACTCAGCCGGCCCCGAGCAAGCTCATGTAAAGTCAAAGTCAAAAGTCAAAGTCAAAACGTTTATTTCAATTAGGCCATTAAACGGCACTTTTGAACGTCATCGTTTACAGTTCAGTAAAAATAATAGAATTACATTAATAAAGTGACTCTACTGTCTATTCGGAAAGGTAGATTCTTATGGAGAAGAACGGACAAGAAACTCCATAGTTACTCATAACGCATCAAAGAGTGAACTCATGATATTTCAATCAGATTGTAAACGCTATAGCACAACTCTAGTAGTTACGCGCTGGCTGTACGATGTTGGTTGTTGGCCCACAGGTTTGCACGTTGTACGGCCCAGATTAAAATGACGCTTTTCAAAGTTTACTACCAATCCTCTCACACGGGCAGCCTGTGGGTGAACTTTACGCAAAGGGCATATAGTGGCCTGCGCACACAATGTACAACATGTTCCGGGTGTTGATGTAGATGTAGCGCGTCCGGCATGTTTGCCGACGAGGACGTTGATAGTTTTTCGGCCATCATGCGCAAGAGATGTGCTTTTCTGCTACGCCGTGTTCGCGCCAGCCCGCCGTGTTCGGCGGCCCCAACACCATTCTTAGTACGTTTGCAGATAGGTGGGACTCTCCGATCTCGGGGCCGTGGATACGACTGCACGCAGTCAAGTAGACATTCCCCAGGATCGGTGTGCCTCACGCAGCTTCGAATAAATATTTACTAACACTAGTTTATAAGTTTATATTGTTAGTAACAAATATGGAATCTCTTCCGAAATAAAAGTTTATTATCATAGTAATTATGGGAATAATGTCAATTTAATTGTGGGGTACCTTATCTAGGGCCTCTTATCACTACTAAAAAGTGGAAAATAAAAACTTTTACTTTTACCTCTTTTTTTTTTTTTTTTTAAGGATGGGAAATCATCAAATGACTTCTTCCGCTCTGGGTGGAGCGGAAGGGCGTGTCAGACTCTTACTGACTAAAACCCATCCGTGTTCCTTCTAAAGCCCTTTGCTTTCCAGGGCCGCGGTGACTCTTTCGAACAAATTCCGCAACCCTGGCAGGCTCTGGCCCTAGTGGGCCCCGTCCTCTTTGCTGACATCTCTTTGAGGCGCGCGCGAAACATAACACGCCATCGACCCGGGCCTGGTGGTGATCGGACAGCGAGCCACCCAACGCTCGCCGTCCGCAGGCCCGCGCCTACGGTGGCCGGGTATCGCCCTGCGACTCCCGACGCCCGGGGCGTCTTCTTCTGTTGCGGCGGTTGGGGCGAAGGCCTTGCTTTTCCCTCGCGCGGCCCGCCTCCTCCTTCGCTAGCATTACTGCTTCGCAGAAGGAGGTGACCGCTTCCCAAGCCTCCTCGTTCCGGACCATGGATTCAACCAGGGCCGGACGCGAGAGGTTGCCGCCGCCGATCGCCTCGACAAGGACACGGCGGTGCTCTACCCAAGCAGGACAGACCTCCACCGTATGCTCCACACTGTCCTCCGGGCGATCCTCACAGTGCTGACACCCGGGCGTGTCCTCCCGCTTAATCCGAAACAGGTACCTCCCGAAACAGCCGTGTCCGGTGAGCACCTGCGTCAGGCGGAAGGTAAGGACGCCGTGGCGCCTCTCCAGCCACTCCTCAAAGAGGGGCCTTACCGCCGCAATAGTGGCGTGCCCTTTTACTTTTACCTTGCGACGGTAAAATATGGAGAGCTAAACTATGTAAAATAGAACATCTATGTACCAATACCCATGTTTGCAAATAAATAAATGATTGATTGATTGATACAAATAAATACAACTGGATTCCGGTGTTTTTGGTTGTTTTTTTTCGGTTTTTGGACACGGACTTCCAAAATTTAAGTTATTTTATATTTTGTAGTGTTTTTTATTTGGAAGTCGGTTGTATTTTTTTGTAATAAGTTTATTTAGTAATATTCGAACGACTGTAAGGACTGATAAGCTTTTGTGCATTGTCATCATTGTCAATCATTAGTTACTGTTATTATTATTTTTTTACACATTGGTTCCATAACTTGAAAATAAGCATTATTTTGGAACAGTGATAATAATATTTGTAAAAGTCGCTTATAATAAACAAACAATTACAATTATTAACCATTCTTTAACAACATTGACAATTTTGTATCCTTTTTTGCTTGCAGTTTCTTTTTGTGTATTCAGCTGGTTCACATTTTTGTGGCGTCAATAAAACCTGTTTGCTAGGGCTTACACTTTTGATCTAGATGTTTCGATACCTTCATTAAAATAAAGCTGTCTTTTATTTGTATCTACAATGTGTGTCTGTGTGTGTGCCAAATAAACTAGTTTTCTTTCTTTCTTTGCTTTTAATTATCTAATGTATAAGATTCTCATGTCACAGTGTCAGTTGCCATACTCCTCCGAAACGGCTTGACTACACTCGCCAATACCGACTACACTCGCCGAATTTTTCGATTTCGAAAAATTTGGTGACTATCACCAAATTTTTCGAATTGTGTAATCGTGCGGATGCTTTAAGTGCCTTTGCACGAACTTTACTCTATTCACAAGTACCACGCTATTTCACATGGGCTCAAACAAAAAAATGGGTGCCGCGCAAGCAAGGCACACCAATTGATGCATGTCCCAATTTACGGCGAGTATTTATAGTCAATACAAGGCAAATTGAGTGCTTTTATCTTCGACTGTTGTTGGTTAATGTCACCGGCTCATTGTCATTTCAAGATATACGTAAAATGAATGGACAACAGTATTCAACGTATAAAGACAACGTATAAAGATAACGTAAATAGAAATATCGAACGCGTATACGGCATCAGGACAAACTAGACATAGTGCCTAGTAAAACTCATTTCTTGCGCAAAAGTATTTTTAGCTCTGCTCCACGTATATTTAATAATATTCCAAGGCCTATAAGAGAAATTACTGAAATAAAAGCATTTAAGAAGAAACTCCATGAACTGTTAGTGAGAAAATGTTATTACTCTATAAAAGACTTTTTTGATGACAAATCACTATTAAAATACAATCTGCCTGAGTCATGATGCGTTCTGTGTAGATTCATATAATATAATAATAATGATTAACAAAAATTCAAGAATTTAATATATTGCAATGTATTACATTATTGTTGACATGCATGTACGAGTAAACTCATTGGAGACTTACCTACATTCTATTGTACGCCCTAAGGGTAGGACATAGCTGGTCCTTAACATTTAAATAACACCATCTGTATTATGTACCTATGATCCACAATAAAGATGATTTGATTTGATTGATTGATTGAAGATGCATGCCTTGCACTCGGCTTGCTGAAGCAGCATTGAACTGTACAGCAATACAAAATCGTCTAATATTCGTTATAGTGTTGACGACATGTTTTCCAGCCAGAGCAGAGACATTGTGGGATTATCACAAAGATTCAATGACTGATGATATATTTCATCAACATCGTACACGGTGCAATGATCTAACGATATTATTCAGCGACGCTATGTACAATGAAGTATTGATTGTTATTGAGGATCTGTGCATTATCCTGTGTTAAATAATTACACTTCGTTTAATACATCTAGACATTTCAATCAAAATGTTGGCGTAGTCGCCGATATAAAAAACTTCCACTTACCCCAGGCAACAGAAATTAATTTAACACATGCCTCAGCTTCGCAAATTACAATCTCTAATTTCACCATCATTGGTATTTATCAGTCTCCATCGAATGTATACGCAGATAGTTTCATTGCCTCGCTTGATCAATACCTTCAAACTATGGACTCACATTGGGACACTATTATTACAGGAGATATCATGCTTCTTAAGCTGGATAAATCTAAAAACTCGGCTTTCTGCCTGCTGCTCTAAAATGTACTGTGCATCTATTTGGCGTTCCGATTCAAATCATAGTCGATGGAGGAAGAGAGTTCCTCGGCGAGTTCAAAGAGTTCTGCGACTAACACCAGGTGTCAGCCAAGCGAATGGGCAAGTGGAAAGGGTTATTACAACCCTCAAGAGTACGTTGGTAATGATTAAAAACTTAGAAACACAGCAATGGCACACTGTACTTGAGGAACTTCAACTGTCAGTGAGCTGTACGTTCATTGGGTCACCGTGTTACATAAATAGATGGTCCATCAGTATAAAGGGTAAGCAATTCAATTCAATAATTCCAAATAACCCGACGAGAACCATTAACATACCTTCGAGACTCTACGAGAACTTGAACTTGTTTATGAAAAAATTACTATGACCATGACTATGACTATTAACCCTACGAGAATCTACGAGAACTCCACGAGAATCTTCGAGAACTCTACGAGAACCTACAACTAACCTTATTGACATTGACATTCTCAGACTTACATGACAGAACTTGTGTTTATGTAACTACCAAATATGCCACAGATATCCAACTCAGAGGAAGTTCTTTCTATTCTAGCAGGTATTACGATGAGCACCATAACATACCTTCGAGACTCTATGAGAACCTCCGAGAACCCTACGAGAATCTCCAAAAAATTTACGAGAACATCCAACTAACCTTATTGACGTCACATACCAGCATTAATATTCTCAGTCTTTCATGACAGTTGTGTGTTTATGTAACTACCAAATATAATGCAACGCACGAGAATCAATAAATACGGCCACACTGTCGGCGTTCGAGCATGGTCACTCTTCGCCCGACGCTCGCCCGTGACGGACGTGCCGCTCCCCGCCGCTCGCCCGCTATCGTGTTGTGTTGTGCTCTATATCGTTCCGTCCCGCTCTCGCCGTGACGTCATCTGTGGTCGCTGACTACAACTCTAGATCCGAAGCCGCCTTTTTCAAGGCAGCGGACGATTATCCTGTTTCCGTAACGGAAAAGTCAAAAAACGTAGTGCCCCTTCAGGGAAAAACCACAGTTTCGTGGTCCTTGGTGGGAAACCTTACGGTGCCAACGAAACCAAGGGGGTGTTGACCCAACACACCCGCTGATCCCCTTCAGGGTGAAGCAGTGAATTGGCGTCGGGAGCTAGGTTTTGGCCTTGGGGGATCTCCTAGTCAAACCTAAGTCTTCGAGTTCTCTTCACAGCTACACACCTAGTGTCGGTTGGGTGTGTCTACCTCTTCGCACTAGACCCAAATAGGGCCCGGTTCGCACATTAAGACTGGCGACCGGTTACAAGCTTAGGGCTCACCAATAGGTACTCACCTCCCAGTCTATACCCGACTGGGAGGGTCACACACCCCCGGGCCCATCCACCCGGGGAGCTAGGTTGTTAGGGTTTAGGTCCCTCGTGGGAAATAATCCACCACCATTCCGCGATTTTAGGTCCCCCCTCTCATGATGACGGACGCTATAATTTTAGCGTTCGTCAAGGAGGTCCTTTTAAAGGACCCCGAATTCCTCGCCAAATATGGCACAAAACTTGCTGCTATGCAGCAAACCAATCCGTCAACCTCGGCTGAAGAGGCTTCCGTCGCTGGTTTCAGCGACGTCCTGGACAGCCCGCTATCTCCTCCGCCTGCGGAACAAAACCCGGCCTCAAATTGGGTACCGAAAACGGTACCTAATAATAGAGCCCCAGCCCCCGCGCCTTCAGAGAAACCCAAATCGGCTATTGTCTCCAAGACAATAGACACCATCGCCACCCCTTCCGCGAAACAAGCTATTGTCCAAAAGACAATAGATGCCGCCGCTGTCCCTTCCGCGAAACCAACTATTGTCCATAAGACAATAGACACCGCCGCCGCCTCGTCATCAAAGACGAAACCGACTATTGTCCCGAGGACAATAGACGCCGCGCCGACCGTTCCCCAACAGCCCATTGAGCCCTTAATGGACATGGACACGTCAGTGCCGTGCTCCAACCCTCCCTCCGAATCGGAAGAATCTTACGACGCCTCTTCCTCTGACGACGGCTATGAAGTCGCCGGTAGAAAGAGGAAGAAGGGTAAATCTTCCCAAACCAGCAGGGCCATGAAGTCTGTTGCGTCTCCCCCCTCCCCCTCCCCCTCCACCTCCGCTGCCCCCGCCTCACAGGCCAACCGTCCGCGCAGCCCCAACGCCCCCGCATCAGCTTCTCAAAAGAAGCAACGCCCTCCGCCGCCCTTGTACATTCAGGACAAGGCGAAATGGACCGAAGTGTCCAAGATGTGTGTTGTTCGTAAGATCAACTACACAAACGCCAAGGCCTGCCAACTTGGGATCAAAGTAGTCGTTCCGTCAGCAAATGACTACCGCGACCTTGTCCGCGCTCTACGTGAAAGGAACATCTCCTTTCACACTTACTCCCTTCCAGAGGACACGCCCACCCGAGTGGTGATAAAACGTGTCCCCAAGGAAATAAGCACAGAGGACATCAAGGATGACTTCCTCGCCCAATCCATCCCCGTCTCCGCCGTACACCGCTTACACAAAGCGAGAGGAGGAGAATATTACGACATGGTCCTTGTCGTATGCGACCCCACTGAGGGCCATCATCATCTTCAAGATAAAATCGGTGTGCTCCCTTACCGGCATCCAAATTGAGAAGCCGAATCGCCCGACTGCAATTGGCCAGTGTCACCGGTGCCAACTTTATGGACACTCCCAGCGCAATTGATATGCGACGCCCAGATGCGTTAAGTGTCTGGGCGAGCATAGCACTAGCGAGTGCGAGCGTCCCAAAGACCGCTCACAATGCGGAGAACCTCCCAGCTGAGTATTATGCGGCCAGTCCGGTCACCCGGCAAATTACAAGGGGTGCCCTAAGGCCCCCAAAATCGCCCCCAAACTGGCTAAGCGCCACAACGCCCGCCAGCAACGCGAATCTCCAACCGAGAGGATGCATCACCCTCCTCGGACATGCCCGAACGGCTCGCTTCACAGAGACCCTCTCCATGGAACCGGCTGAACCACCAGAAAGCGTTCCCAGCTTTGGTGGCCACTACTTCCCAGCCCATACCAGCGCTAATGGACACGCCCGTCCCAGCGCCGATCCCCGTGCCCGTGACTCCAGTAGTCCCGGCTGCTCCCCTGCCTGCGCTCCAACACACCGCTGCACCCGCAGCAGTGCAGGAGCGCTGCACACTCCCCCTCAACAAGAATAACTGTCCTAACGTGGGTGAAACAATCACCGAAGCGTACTTGTTATTCATGACCCGTGAGGCAAGGTCCATGAGTGCTGAACTCAACAAGTTCAGAGGAAACGATGGACTTTTACATCTATCTCCAGTTCAGGCGAATAAAATCTTTAACGCCTACAGGCCCATCTTGGACCAATTAGACGCAATGGCTGCGATTGATGACTAATCAATGGATAAGCCACGCACTAATTTTAACAGACCCCGATCCCTCAAACTAGGATTCTTTAATGCCAATGGCATTAACAACCAAAGAGACGAGATCGCCAAATTCCTCCGCGACCATCAACTAGACGTCCTCCTCATCCAGGAAACCTTCCTAAAACCCCATCGCAACGACCCTAGAATTGCCAACTACCGTATAGTTCGCAACGATAGGACGCGTTGCCACGGTGGAGGTACCCTGATTTATTATAAAAAGGAGCTGTACTGCATCCCCTTGATTCCTCCTGCCCCCGCTCGTTACTCGAGTACTCAGCCTGTCGGCTAGGTATGACTGGTCATCAACCGATTACCATCATCTCTGCCTATTACCCACCGCCCTCGACCTCGTCTCCCACGCCTGACGACCCCATCGCACTCAGTAGCGACTTCACCACCCTCTTTGGCTTGAGTGATTCCGTTATATTAGCGGGAGATCTCAACGCCAAACATCCCGCGTGGAATTGCAACTCAACCAATGCAAGAGGCAGGGTGGTGTTTAACCTAGGTGCAACCCTCAACTATGACGTCATCGCTCCGATGACGCCAACTCACTTCCCGCACGATCCCAACCAAAGGCCCGATGTTCTCGATGTGGCGTTGCTAAAGAACGTAAACCTCCGTTTGCTATCTATAGAAACGACACACGAGCTCAACTCAGACCACCGTCCAGTGATCATGCACCTAGGCCCTCGCTCGGGTCAGCCCGACCCCGACCAACCTCCCCCGTCTCAAGTGATCACCGACTGGAGGAAAGTAAGCGAAAGGCTGAAATCCACTACGTCGCCTCACCAGACAACATCCCCGACCACATCGTCTCAGTCGCTGACACGACGGCGGCGATCGACTCGCTTACGGATCACGTACAATCCGTCCTGAACGAATGTTCAAGGGAGGTTCCAGTGGTGGAAGACCACCGCTGGAAAATGCCGGACGATGTACGGAATCTGATAACCGAGAAGAGCGCAGCCACTCGTGCGTACAGCGCTTTTCCCTGCGACGCGAACAAAGCTCACATGCGCAACTTACAGCGAGCTGTGAGGAAACGCACTGCTGAGCTGCGTACCGCACGCTGGGACAAGACGCTCAGCGAGCTCGAGCCCACCCATCTCGCCTTTTGGCACCTTCAGAGGAAGTTACGATCCAAAGAAGAGGCCACAATGCCCCCTCTCATCCGCCCCGACAAGAGTGTCGCCTTTGACAACTCTGACAAAGCGGAATGTCTAGCCGACAGTCTAGAGGCCCAATGCTCTCCTAGCTCTCAACCAGTAGACCAAGCTCACCTCGACATGGTGAATGCTGAAGTCGAACGTAGAGCTTCCCTCCCACCAGTCGAAGATCCTGATGATCCTCTGCCCCCCGTCACGCCCGACGAGGTACAGGAGATCATCAAAAGGCTCCAACCTAGGAAAGCCCCAGGCTCCGACGGCATCACCAACAAGGTGTTTAAACTCCTCCCCGCCCAACTAATAGTGCTTATGACTGCCATCTTCAATGGCGCATTAAGCAATAACATGTTCCCCCGAGCATGGAAACAGGCCACCGTTATCGGTATCCCCAAACCAGGCAAGCCCAAGTCTGATCCCGCCAGTTACCGTCCCATCAGTCTACTCAACGTTCTCGGTAAAATCTACGAGAGGCTTATTTATAAGCGGCTCAAGGATTATGCCGAAGCAAAGAGTCTTATCCCCGACGAGCAGTTTGGGTTTCGAACCGAACACTCGTGCATCCAACAAGTTCACCGCATCGTCGAGCATCTAAGCGCTGGTTTCCAGCGTGGCTCGATGACGGGTGCCTTGTTCTTCGACATAGCGAAAGCATTCGACAAAGTCTGGCACAATGGCTTAATTTACAAGCTCTACCAACTCGGCGTGCCAGACCGTCTCGTGCTCATCTTGCGAGACTTTTTGTCGAACCGCACCTTCCGCTACCGCATCGAGGGTGAACTCTCGTCCCCTCACCCTATCCGAGCAGGAGTCCCCCAGGCCTCAGTGCTATCCCCCCTAGTCTTTACGCTGTTCACCAGCGATATCCCCAAAAGTAACAAGGCGCAGTTGGCCCTATTTACTACACCGGTCGCGAACCTGACGCTATCGCTCGCACTCTCCAAACATCTGCAAACATCTTGGGCAGATGGTTCAGGAAATGGAGAATCGAGGTTAACCCCGACAAGAGTCAGGCGGTTCTGTTTACGAAACCGCGGCACAAACCCCCTCCCCCTCGTCCGATCACCATGTATGGCAAGCCGATCCCCTGGGAGAAGCAAGCCAAATACCTGGGGGTCATACTGGACAGCCACCTCACCTTTGCTGAGCACATAAGGCAGGCCCGTTCTCGCGCCGCCTTCGCTCAGGGAAGGCTCCATTATATCACGACCGCCCGTAGCAAATTGTCACTCAAGTGCAAATTGCGACTCTTCACCGCGGTCATCCGTCCCATCGTGACGTACGCTTGCGCCGTCTTTGCACACGCAAAGCCACGTCATCTCCACAGGATGCAGACGCTCCAAAACCGTTTCCTGCGCAAAATCACGGGTGCCCCCTTCTACGTCCGAAATGAGACTCTACATGTAGATCTCAAATTGCCCACCATACAGCAGTTCATGAAACGCATAGCCAAACGTTTCTTCGACACTGCTGTAAATCACCGTAACCCCCTTATCGCATCGGCCACCCGATACGAACCCTCCCGCATCTCCAAGGTACGCCGACCGAGGCATACCCTCTGGCACGCCCGACGACTCTACCACTCTCCTCCAAGAGAGTCGCAAAGAGACCAGCACTCTTCGCAAACCACGACCGCCGTCCTTCCGCCCTCGCCGCCGAGGCCCGCTGCGACGTCCCCGTCAAAATCCGCCCCGACCCTTGCTCGAGCCAGCCCGCGCCGCTGAGCCTGTAGTCTTAAATTCGCCCCTAAATAATAATTCCAGTTCGATCCAGCCCGTCCCTAGCTGTCCTCTCCCCAGCGACGCCCTAAGCCGAGGCCCGTACCCCACAGGGGGTGCCCTTAGCGTGTAGTCGCTTAGTTTGTAGGTTTTTTATAAGCCCTGGCTGGAGGCTTTAATATTATATTAAGGCCACCACAGGCAAGCCCGGTTAAGCAGTCGACAACCTTATAGGTTGAACTGCGAGAAGCCACACCACCCACACCACAAAAAAAAAAAAAGGCGTTCGAGCATTCACGCTTGAGCCGCTGGACAGTACGGACCTTTCTGTGACGTCGTTACGCTGTTCGTTGAATAAACGAAGTTTGAATCAAGTGAAGTTTTCTTTTATAAAACCAGAAATGAGTGATCTTGATGACATTTGTGACGTCAGCTATGTTGACGTCACACTTTTATAAAACGCCACGGAGGTTTTTTCTCGGTTATATAACACTCTTTCCGACTCACAGTATGGTTTTAGACAAAGTCGGTAAACTCAGGACGCGGTTATAGCTCTAACTTCTGAAATTACAGATAACGTAGACAAGGGATATAAATGCGTTACGGTGTTTCTAGACCTGAAAAAAGCTTTTGACACCGTATCTGTTCCCATGATTGTGCAGAGGCTTGAGACTATAGGGATTAGCGGCAAGGCTCTTTCTCTTTTTGACAGTTATCTCCGGGGTAGGAAACAACAGGTTAAAATGAGCAAATGATGTAGCGGTGTTCCGCAGGGCTTCGTGCTCGGCCCGCCAATGTTTCTAGAGTATATTATCGAACTCTGTAACCTACGAAACAGTGGCAGATAAATTTTCTCATTTGCGGACGATATGGCTATTGTCTACTTTGGCGACACTTGGGAAGTGGTACGTAACAAGGCCAAACAGGGGTTAGTCGTAATAGATAGGTGGCTCAAAGCAAATCTGTTTACCCTTTATATTGCTCAAACAAATTAGATTTATTTCTCTCCAAGTGTAAGGTCTAAAGCATGAACTAATTTCAATATTCGTCGTCATGGCACCCGCATGTCGAGGTTATTATGTCGCGCGTCCGAAAATGTATATGGATTTTTAAAAACCATATATAGTTCTCGCGCAGTTAGTAATCACATACTGCTTACCAGTTTGGAGAGGGGCCACTAAAACTAAATTTCTGAAGTTAGGAAGAGCCCAAAGGTCACTTTTAAAGTTATATATTTTAAGCCTCATAGATTTCTCACGGTCGAGATATATAGAATTAGTGGCCTATTATGAGTCAGGAAACTATACTTTTTAAACACCATTATATATTTACACAAATACCTACATATGGGTCAACCCAGAAAGCCAGGCTAGGAGGCGAAAGGATATTGTGACTTATTCTCCTCGGGTGTCTACGGTTTTTGCAAGGCGTCAGTATTTATGCCAATCAGCCTACATATACAACAAGATTAACGCAAACTCAAACTAAATTACCACCACCAGGTCTCGCATCAATGTAAAAAAGTTATAAACGAGTGGTTAAAAACTCTAACATATGAAGAAACAGAGCATATTCTAGTCAGAATTACATGAATTCTTATCTTCTTTGTAAAATTTCGTTTGATTTTTATGTTTTTTAAATTTCGTATTTCTTAGGGCAAAAACTAACTTAACTTGTGATTATAGTGGTATTTTTCAACTTCGGTTATAATGTCACTATCAGCAAACACACTTCACATAAACCACACACACACCATTACACACTACACAGAGCTGCTAATTACTTTATAAGTCATTGTTTCTCTTTTTTCTTAAAAATTAGTTAGTCTTAATTTTTTTTTATATGTTAGTCTCACTATTGGTAACTTTCAATCAAGAGATGAAGTGAGACAACCCCAACACGAGTATTATTAATTACTTACTGGGGCTGTTTCAGTCACATTTGTAAATGTAATCGTTTGAGACACAATAAACAATTCTTTTTCATCATTGCAAACTTACCCATCACTCATTTTGTTATGATTTCGCTAAATCAAAATGCATCTGATTTAATGAACACTGAAATGAATCGTAAACTGCATAACAATACTGTAGAAATGGCAGCGATTGTTACTCGCAATGTCCCACTAATAAGGAAAAAAGAACCATTTACGACCGCATTATACTTGCAGTTTCGGCAGGACAAGGTGGATTCTTTTTTTGGATGTATCAGGTGGAACTGGCTAAACATTCCTTATTTCGCTAATTCTTGCCGAAATACGATCAAATAATGGCATCGCATTGGCCTTTGCATCATCTGGCATTGCGGCAACTTTATTGAATGGAGGCAGAACAGCTCATTCAATATTTAAGTTGCCACTAAATATTCAAAAGAACCCAGATTCAGTGTGCAACATAAAAAAAACAATCGTCCATGGCTGCAGTGCTGAAAAAATGTAAAATAAGATGCGTTGAACAGGACATTGAAAAACGACAATTTATTTGGCGGCACTCTGTATGTATTATTTTAGACAAATACTTCCCGTTATTCCACGTTCAACGTACGCTGATGAGATCAATGCTTGTTTAAAATCATCGCCATTGTGGCGTTATGTTGAAAAAGTACAGCTAAAAGTAAATATGTGCGTTCAAATACTTCAAGATCCATCCGCTGAAACATTATCCAAACTAGTATTAGATATCGGCGATCGAAAAGTTACTATAGATGAAACTGGATAGGTTAAGATACCGATCGACCATATAGCACATCCTCACACACTTAAAATGAGTTAGTTATTTGAACTGGGGTATCAGCCCCAATACAACCCACTGGTTACACGCCACAGTTATCAGACTGATAATCACGTAATGCTCCCTAGTCTGGTGGCCCAGGACCGTCTTGAGCACAGCACAGAAAAACCTTGAAAAGCTGCAACGGCTCGCCTGTATGGCAATCACTGGCAGTATGAGAACGGCACCTACTGCGGCCCTGCAAGCTATGCTGGGACTGCCACCACTGCACCTTATAGTACAGGAGGAAGTAGCCCTAGCGGCCTTCAGGCTCAGCACAGCTGGCACTTTAGGCAAAGACTTTAGAATCAAGCATACACGCATCATGGAAGATGCCGTAAAACGACAACCCATGATGTCATCACCCAATGACAAAGCTCAAAAGATGCACCATTTCTAATAGCACTATAACATAGTGCTAACACAAGAATCGGATGACCAGTCAGGTCCCAAAGAGCTGAGAATCTACACTGATGGATTAAAAACAAATACCGGAACCGGAGTTGGAGTTTACTACAGCGACCTCAACATTAGAATATCCAGACCACTAGGAAAGCTCAATAACGTTTATCAGGCGGAATGCGTGGGCATTATCTTAGCGATCCATGCCATAGAAGCCAGGGGAGTCACGGACACTCATATTCGTATACTCTCCAACAGCGCTTCAGTTCTCCAATCCCTAAATAGAAACTACACCACCTCGAAACAAATACAAGAATGCCACAATGCACTAGAACGCGTCACGGTGACAAACCGCAACACTGTGACGCTGCAGTGGATAAAAGGTCACAGCGGATCACTAGGAAATGACCCGGCCGATGAGCTGGCCAGGAGGGGTTCTGTTACGATGGCTGTTTGACCCGAACCCATAGTGCCACTCCCTTTCACCCACCTGCGCACGTGGCTACAAAAACATACCCACACACAAGCAGAACGCTGGTGGGCCTCGGCACCAGGCTGCAGGCAGTCCAAGGAGACTATACCACTCCTAAATAATAAAATTAACAAGCGCCTTCTGCGACTGGATAGGGGCAGCCTGGAAATGGTAGCGGGGACCATCACCGGACACTGCTCACTGAATAAGCATTTCCACACAATAGGTATAACAGAGAGTCCTCTGTGCAGAGCATGCATGGAGGAGGAGGAAACGGTGTCGCACGTGCTCCTTGAGTTCACAGGCGTCGCCGATATACGTAGACAAACAATAGGCTAGCTTCTGGAGGGAGGTTGGCTGGTTGGACACACAAACCTTTGTAATGGTCCAACATCAGGACTAAGTGCGGAAACCATACCCCAATAGATAGATAGATAGTTAGTAATTTTTTCTACCCTAGAGTGAGTTAAAAAAAAAAATGTTTCGGTTAGAATAATACGTAATTTAATTTTATTACACGTTCTGTAACTCAAACACACAACAAAGAAAAACGATTGTTTTCAAATCTCAAAAATTAAATTCTTTTGCAAAAATCTTCAAATTTCTAAACCAAATAAAAATCTTTGTCCAAAAATCCATTTTTCATATTGGGAGTTAGGGAGTTAATACAAGATAAATACAACAAGGAGTCAGCTCTGGCTTAGGATAGTTATATAAATGTATAAAAACAATTACGGTTCCTTTTATAAGAATTACTTCTTAAAAAAGGAACTGTATTTTTTATAAGAGATTTTTTTTTAAATGAAAAGTTTATTTTTAATCATAATTTTTTTTTTTTTTACAAGAACTCAAAATATTGTGGGAGAGTCTGCTCAATCTTATGGGGTGAGTAGATTTTTTTTTGTGGTCTTTCCACAAGTGGGTGCCTCAGAAGGTCTCTATAAAAATCTTAAAATTGCTTTGGCAGACCATCGAGTTAAGACAACCAATTTAAATGTTGTACATATCTGAATATTGTGTTTGTGCATTTAAAAATGCGGACAACCCTAACAAAAGATGATGTATCATGTTTTCATTCATTTTCAATAATGTTTACTTTAATGCCATGAACATGCAAAAGCATGAAATGTCCAGTTTTGAAAAAAAGTATAAATAGAAAGAACATTTCATGAGACATTACAGTGTCGTTACCAGTTAGGTTGCGGTATAGAACCGCACTATATAGCCATGGACCTCACCAAGTTTACCGTAAATGGAGTCGAGCACACAGGTAAGGACTTATTTTACAAAACTCTTTCTGCTTTATTTTGTTTTGGCAACCTTGTTTTTTGTTCCACTCCTGGGCAAAGGCCTGCCTAAATTTTTTCCACAATTCGCCTCCATTTCAGCCACATTCAGTTTGTCCTGCCGTCTCTTATGTGGCCTGCCGCGACCCCGTTTCGCTGTTTCAGGACACCAACCCTGTGTTACTTTGACCCACAGATAGTTTAGCATACGAAGATGAACCACATTAGCCACATCATATTGGTTTTGGGGCGCATTATAGTGTTACGAACTTAATCCATTAATTTAACACCTAGTATTACTGCTCTCTAGTCTCGTTGGCAAACCTTGAGTTTGGAATTCTGCATGTTAATCAAAGACCAATTTATGCACCATAGGTCAAGACGAAAAGAAAACACTTGACAATGAACTTGCGTTTTAATAACCACTAGCTTTTGCCCGCGACTTCGTACGCGCACATCCTGTTTTAGTCGTCTAAATCCATCTTCGCCTTTCTTATGAAACCAGTTTGGGGCACTCAGCGGTAAGATGGTTTCAAAGTCTATAACGACCATAGGTAGGAACAATTTTTGTGTTTTATATATATGTTTTAGTCAAAGGTCGATATGCAGTCTCTTCGCGGAATGACTCTCGTAGGTTCGACCAACGCCTTTCAGCCTTGCTCGCTCCAATGGCCAATGGGGGTTTCAATGGTGTTAAAGTTTTTATGGAAGAATTTAACGCTTGGTTCGATAAAGTTGAAACTCGGCATTAACAATCTTGAGAAAAACATGTTTTTTATATTTTTCCAAAATCAACCCCTGAATAGATGTATAGGGCTGAAACGGTTTTTTTCATAATGAACGGAATGTTGGACGCAACAGTTGCGCTGATCATGTGGTCTCAGCCGCAAAAAACCTGGGTAATTAATGTAAACTTGTTGTTTTCATAATTCTAAGCACTAAGTTATTCATAATTAACACACTAGACTCATTATAAACTAGCTATTGTCCGCAAATTAGTTTATTAAACTCGTGGCCCAAATACCACTTAGTTCACAATTTCATCATTTTTTAACGTGGAACCCTACCCTTTTCTAAGAAAAAGCCTTTGTAACTCCTTATAACATCAGTCATCTGCCAGTGAAAGTTCTTATTTATTCATTTCGGACAACACTATAGTCCATTTTGTAAATAAAATGCCTTAATATAACTAGTGTTAGTGTCTGAGGCAGGATGTGCAGCTAAGGATAAAACGTTTTAACATTGTTAGGTATATTGGACGCGCAAGATATCTAGCGATCTTTTGGTGTAGTTGACCTATAGAGCCCCGCGTACGGACCGTGACAAAACGCCTTCAACACGGTGATTTTGACTTGGTCCCGTCATAGCCGACTTGCTCCGGATTATAATGAAAATCGGCACACATATAAATTTCAGTGAACCAAACACGTAAACGTCACACAAATAAATATAATAGAATACTCTTTATTATGTACACCATATAAGTTACAGAAAATATAGATAAGGAAAACATTACATAAGGTGACACAATGGGCGGCGTTATCGCTAAAAGCGATCTTTTCAAGACAGCCTTTGGATGGATTTTAGAGAGAAAAGGAAAGACAGTACTGTAGGTAGTCTTAGGTGTACCATTTATATATACAATCAATATATAATAGATTAATATAAACAATCATAATTATGAAACAAAAGCAGAGAACTCTAATAAAAAACAATTAAAGAGAGAGGTAGTGTTTTTTGACTAAGGTTTTAAAATTGGACAAAGATTGAGCACGCCATTTTTTTTTTTTTTTTTTTTTATTTAATATGGGTTTGCTCTTGACTCTAGTCTAGGTCATAGATGACAGAGACAAAGTCGACGATGGAGCGAGCCTACCCAGAAGAAGCCTGTTCACTCTAATTTTGAAGAGATTAGGGTTGTATGCGTTCGGAAACACAGACGCAGGCAGAGAGTTCCACTCCTTTGCTGTGCGCATTATAAAAGACGTTTGGAAACGTTTAGTGCGAATTGGTGGAATAGCAACAAGGTAGGGATGGTAACTTGCAGTGCGTCTAGATGTCCGATGGTAGAAGGGGGCCGGTGGGATGAGATCGTGGAGTTTCTGGACACTCTCCCCGAAGTACAATCTGTAGAAGACCGACAAGCAGGCAACCTTGCGGCGATGAGCCAAGCTGTGAAGCTTGGCATCCACCAGTCTTACGTCGCCAATGAGCCTTTTAGCTCTGTGTTCCACCGAGTCAAGCGCGGCAAGTTGGTATTTAGCTGAGCCATCCCAAAGGTGGCTGCAATACTCCATGCAGGATCGGACTTGTGCTTTGTAGAGGGTTAAAAGCTGTCCAGGCGTGAAGTATCGCTTCACTCTATTTAGGATGCCCAGCTTTTTGGCCGCAGTTTGGGCTTTGTGCTCAATGGTGGCACCAAAGTTGAGACTGGTTGTCAACTCCATGCCTAGGAGCTCGAGCCGATCGGTTACAGGAACAGATGTACCCCGAAAAGTCGGAGTTAGGTCGAAACGACTCCTTTTCGCGGTAAAAAGACATGCTTGTGTTTTGGTGGCGTTAAAAGAGACCAGATTGTCATCACCCCACTGGGAGACAAGACCTAAGGTCAAATTTGTCCGCTCTACCATGGCCTCTCTCAAGGAACGAACTTCTTCCCCGCTGGTTTTTGCGCTAGACAAGTATCTCTCTGAAACCAAACTGTCATCTGCATACCCAACAATACCAGGCTGAAGCAGGTCATTGATGTGCAGCAGGAAAAGAGTTGCAGAGAGAACAGACCCCTGAGGAACTCCGGCATTAATAGCCATGAGGTCAGAGAAGCAGCCGTCAACGACTACTCGGATCGACCGTTCACTAAGGAAGTCTGATATCCAGCTACAAAAATCAGCTGGGATGCCATAAGCAGGAAGCTTGCTGAGTAGACTTGCGTGCCACACCCTATCAAAGGCCTTCGAGATATCGAGCGATACAGCAAGTGCTTCGCCGTGTTTCTCGATGGCTTCGCCCCAGCAGTGCGTGACATACACAAGAAGATCGCCAGTTGACCGTCCCCGGCGAAAGCCATATTGACGGTCACTGAGGAGATCATTGCCTTCAAGGTAGGTCAGCAACTTACTGTTCAGTACCCTTTCCATAACCTTGCACAGAATGGAGGTAATGGCGATCGGTCGATAATGAGCAGGGTCTGCATGGTCGCCCTTTTTTGGCACAGGCTGTACATTCGCAAGCTTCCAGGATTTTGGCACCGTTCTTTTTTCAAAATAGAGGCGGAACAAGCGTGTCAACACAGGAGACAGTTCAGGCGCACATTGCCTCAACACTCTCGCTGAAATGCCGTCAGGCCCGCTGGCCTTGTTCACGTCTAGACTGCACAATACTCTTCGTACCTCTTTCATGTGAACTGCAATCTCCGACATCGAAGAGTCACAGTAACGAGGTACAGTTAGTGGTTGCTTGGAGCCAGCGTCCAGACGTGAATTGCTAGCAAAGGAAGATGCAAATAAATTTGCTTTCTCACTTGCAGAGTGGGCCAGTGACCCATCAGGTTTCAGCATTGGTGGTAAAGTGGGCCGACAAAAGTTCATTTCAACCGCTTTCGAAAGGGACCAGAACAGTTTACTACCCGGAGGGTGAGATGCTAGTTTGGCCCCGATACGTCCGACATGGTCAAAACGTGCCCCACGTAGAACTTGCTTGCAGAACTTAGCGGCAGAATTAAAAGTTCTCTTCCTCGCGCGAACCCTGCGTGCTCTAACTTTTTGGTCGCGGGCCTTGACCCAAGCTTGGTAGGCAGACTCTTTTCGGGCCTCAGCGTGGGCGCACTCTGCATTATACCAAGGCCGGGTTTTGTGACCGAGCGGGATGTCGGAGAATGGAATGAAATATTCCATCCCCTGCCGAATCACGTCCGCAATCATGTCGGCACAACAAGACGGGTCACCCGAGGAAAAGCACACATGCCACCATGGATAAGACGCAAAAAAGTGCCGCATCTCATCCCAATCTGCTGACTCGTATCGCCATACTCGTCTTGTGCCTCTAGGGCTCTCATCTGGAGGAGAGCAGGTCGACACGGATTTCACCAGGCAGTGGTCAGATGTTCCCAGCGGGGCTGAGACCGATACTGAGTGACTGTTCGGATCAGTTGTCAGCAGAAGGTCCAAGCAATTGTGTGTATGGCCGTCAACATCCGGTACCCGAGTTGCCACATTCACCAGCTGGGTTAGATCTAGCGTTAAAGCAAACTTGCGCGCTTCTAACCCAGCATGGTCAGTTCTCTGGTACGGGAACAACCATTCTTTGTGGTGGGCGTTGAAGTCCCCCAGAAAAATGAGCTTCGCTGTTGGGTACCGTTGTTGGGCTACGTCAGTCGACTCCACGAGGAAATTGAATAGTGCTGTTGTCTCCTGGTCACCACTGTGCGATCGGTAAACGCCGATGTAGAGAAATTTCTCCACGCCAGTGTCCACAAGTAGCCATATGGCAGAAAAACCCGATTTCTCAAAGCAACGGAGACGACGACAACAAATGTCATCGCGGACGTACACACAGACCCCAGCCTGCTTCTTGAACTTGTGTTCAAGAGAGTAACCCGGGTAGTTGAGGTACGCCACGTCCAACGGGGTTGCTATCTTCGTCTCCGTCAGAAAAAACAGGTGCGGCTTCTCGGCCTCAAGGTGATGATGGACCGGATCGAGATTGGAGTGCAACCCCCTGATATTAGTGAGGTGCACTTTAAGTGGGAGGAAGTGCAGCCGTTGTTTACCCTTTTTCTTCTGTTTAACTTTTGGCATGTTATCGAGTAGTTGGGGGGAAAAAGTCGAATTGTCGAGGCGCTGCTCAGTGAACCAAGTGGAACACTAGAGCTAATCAAACCTATGGGGAACTCATATGGAGACTGCGGGGACGCCCGAACCCCCCCGGATATGGCCACCGGGTCCTCCCATCCAGTCGCCGGCTGGCACGGTGGAACATACCGGGATTTTTCGCGAGTTGGCGGGGCAGCCTTTGGCACGTGGCTGGCGTGCTACTTGGGCCCCCTACTGACTGCGGTCGGCCAACGGCTGGCACCGTGCTTCGGATCCCGCTACCCTCCAAAATAAGTTACCCGGCAAGTGTTGCCAAGAGACCAAGACCGGTTCTGAGCAGCGCAACTGACAACTTCCTTCTCCCCCCAAAGGCACGGGCACTCCCACACACCGACGGAACACAGCAAGCTGCTTGGCGCCGGAATCCGGTGGGATGGTGGTCGCGAGCCAGGCGGCTCCTTGCGGAGCCTACCACCGCTTAAGTGAGATCGTTCAGCCGTACCACAGGCAAGCCTGTGGTGCCGTTGCCCGAGGTGGACCGCTAGGAGGTAGATCCCAAACCACCCCAGCAGATACCGACACGGGCAAGGCATTCCATAATCGCACCGCTTGAACCGTAAAAGATTTTTCGTAGGATCTGGTGGAATGCATCGGCATCTCTAGTCTCAAGTTTTCCGATGACCTCAGATATCTATTATGTGTGTCATGAAGGAACTTGAAACGTAAAAAACGTAAATATAGTTTCAACACATTTGCTCAAAAAATGCATTTACAAAACCTGTATACATTGTTCGAAAGTTAAAAATTACGCACTGTACAATGGAACGTGCGGTAAAATAGGTACTCTCATCTAAGTACTTATTTTACCGCACTCCTCGTTGTATAGCAGTTGAATTTGAATTGTAAGTAGAAATTAAATTACTAACATAGTCTTAAGTTATTATCTTCATGTATTACTAACACTATATGGACCTAAAACAAGTCTGAAATAAATAAAAAATTAATTGAATTGAATAGCGCCGTGCGTATCCATTATGTTTTTCTGTTTAATTTTTTTGTTTAAAAACAAAATATCTTACATTTTCAAACATTTCTTCCACAGTGAGTAGTGATGTGTGCTCAGACACAATGTTGCTGGATTACCTCCGCAACTACCTCGAGCTGCGTGGCACCAAATACATGTGTCGTGAGGGAGGCTGCGGAGCCTGCATGATCACAGCCGCCAAGACCCCTGGAACACCGCACGTTGCAATTAATTCCGTAAGTAACACGTATGAGTCTCTCAGTAATAATATAGTCGCTACTGAAGTCTAAAAATCTGACAGTACTGTAGTCATTCCCAGAAATATTAATAGAAACGTCAGGTGAGATTGCAGGACCGACCCAAACTACCCCGACTCTATGTGGGAGTAGTAGGTACCTATCTGTTTGCTCTTTTTATTTGACCGAAAAAATTAAGGCAGTGCTATGCAGTGTCGATTGCATCACTTTGCACCTTTGCAGTTACGCCACTGACACTGTGTTCCGGTTACCTTCCTTATTTCATAACATTTATGACAAATTACGCCACAAAAAAAAACCTACAGGAGCTGTAAAACAAAACAGACACCAACAAATATTGTTGAACGTGAAAGAACTATTACCACAAAAAATCAACTAAATAATACTAAAAATTAACAGGGGACATAAACATGGTATTGTCTCGTTTTCTATAATGTGTACTGTTATTGTTTTCCATAATCGTCCCCCTCATCATATTTACTTGCACTATTATCATTTATACTTATAACGATTATAATTTCACCCTTATTAGTCATAACTTTTTTTTGCCATAAAATAAGTTCCCATAATAACATGTATCATAAATTTACAATCATTAGTTTGTATAAGTAACACATTACATAATCGATAGTTGACTTAAGCAACATTTAATATAATTTAGAAACGTTTATGGTTTTGTACAAAAATATAATGTAATTTAGGCATTTGGTCTGTAATAAAAATGTCAGCCAACAATCTTTAGACAATAAACAGTTTGTCAAATTCGAAACGGCTAGGTTAGGTTAGAACTGTGACCACACAAGGCGAGCGAGCGTAGCGAGCGTGCAGCCGAGCGCCAGGTTTCCTCTTTTGCTAAGAAAAATTATTCATTTTAACATGATCTTAACATAAAAATTGCAGGCGCTTGTTCTGAACTAGCATTGTTGTGCTAGTAGGTATATATATATAGGCAAATGAATATTATGGCGAACAAACGTTATGGAAAACGACGTTATTGAAAATTAAAAATATAGCAAATAAATTTGTGGATTAAAATTATTATGACACTTGACATCATCTTCATTCATTTCATAGGTCATAATCGTATGACCAATGAAATGAGTGAAAATGATTTTATGTCATTTTACGATTATGGCAACGGAAGCGTTATTTCTAATGACATTTTGGCAAATACAAGTATGGTATATAAAATTATTGTATTTTAAATTATGGCAAACATTAGTAAACACATAAACACATGAAAATTCAGACATAAAAGAAACAAAGAATTATATAGGTATCTACTAAAATTAAAACCCAGACTGAGATTCACCCTCCAAAACAACTTAAACAAAAAAAATTGTGCATTCTGAGTGCTAATAAATAAAACAGGATCCTGTATATTATTAGTAGAAGAAACTTTTGAGAAACAATTTAATTATTGTCACTATCTAACAACAGATGGAGCTACTTGTGACCTCCAGCAGGGGATAAATACAATGCTTATGGATTACACTATGAGTGACTACTGTGTGATTTTAATTGGTGAACAAGACTTTAAAATAGCTAAAAATTACTCTAAACTCATAATAGACATAAGGAAGACTTGACTATGTGTAGGGGCGTGACCTAAGTGGTACCTGGTGGGATTCGTTTCGCTGCTAAGTTAAACACTCAAATAACTTTCAAAGGTTTATTTCTGAGAGTTAAACTAACGCTATGAGTTGGGCTAAGTAAACGCTAAAATGAAGTAAAATGAATGCACCCGGTTGCTGTCTGTAATGCATTGAGCTCGTGGCGCATTCAGTGTGACCGCGTTGTATCGCTAGCTCAGCAAACATGGTCGATTGCAATTATTGCATCGAACACTATGATTATAATATTCAGGCAGTCTGGCCAACTAAATAATTTTGGGTTCCATTTCATTTTCGTTTATCTTCTAGCGTTAATGACTTTCAGTACAGCAACATTTATAATAATAAGACTGTAAATAATCCCCTAATAACATTAACGTCTCACAATCCCACACACGTTTGAGGATTCGTTATGAGAAAGAAAAATATTAAGATTAAATCGAAAGCCTCACACGTATTAAAAACAGAAAAGCAGTTTTTTCGTCACTAAAAGCTTTTACGTATTGCATCAAAACATAGCGGGGCTTTTTAATAAGGTCGATGCTGTAAATGTTTGCCTAGATGAATTGTCAGAAAAGGACATGAGTGTGAACAAAGGTGTTGAGCGTTGTGTGTTATCAAGCACTTCATGATGTCAGGGTACGAAAGCCATTTAAATATACCCAATTACTCTTAAAAACGACGGGACTTTAGCGTAAAGAATATGGGTAAAACTAAGAGACTGTTTAAAACATTTGTTTTTTTTTCTGAAATATGTATGTATATGAAACTGACGATCCAAATATTGCTTTTGACATAATTATTTACTGACCACTTTAAACTATTTTATGACCTTTGTTTTCCATATAAGCTGACAACGATAAATGTAAATAATAAATAAAAGTGGATATCACATGACATGAAATTATGCAGCAAAACGTCAATGGCTCTGGCATTACAGATTAAAGCCAAATGTGACGAATAAAAAATTTTTACACAAAAAGTTTTAAAAAAAGTTATGAGATTGACTCGACTTGCTCAAACTTGCAAAAGATCGCTGGAGGTCCTGCGCATCCAATATAATAATGTTTTCAGGATGATGTTGGGACTGCCCCGTTTTTGTAGCGCGTCTGAGATGTTTGCGCTGAATCGAACTGACGACTTTTATGCGGTCATTCGGAAAAAAAAGGGCGTCTTTAATTACAAGACTACGGGGCAGTGACAACCGTATTCTGAGGACAGTGGCGGAGAAAATCTACTCTCCTATTGTGAGACGTTTTGTGGGGGTGATGAATGAGTGAAGTACCGCTTCTCACACTCGTGAGTCGTCCACATGAAGCGGGCTCAAATTAAATAAGTTTTGACTGTGTAAAATGAAAATAGATATTTACTAACATTAATTTAAGGAAATTTTTACTAACACATTGGATCTTATGTTGTCCGAAATAAAGAATTTATTTATTATTTATTATTAAAATAATTATTCAATCAAAACTGCAATAAATAAATATAAAATGATATAATAATAATACTTGATTTATTTAAGAAACAGATTGTAGTACATGTAACATAGAATATAATGATGTTTTAGTAACAGCATATCATGGTCTAGTACAGCTATACTCAACCTGTGGCCCGCGGGACGCATGTGGCCCTCCAAGCTGTTCTGTGTGGCCCTGTAGCCTAGCACATTTTTAGTACTATATTTACTCTATACTACCTACTTCATTGAATATTAAACTATGAGCAGCAATAATTTTTAACTATACAGATCTCGTCTTACTGATCCATTCCTTAACGATGCGCTGAGCAATTTTATCGAAAATTGTCCATTTGTCACATATTCAAAACTAATATTCAATGTATATACTGTTAATGTACAGTTTTTTTTTACGGTATGTTATTGCGGCCCATCGTGATAATAGTAGAAGCGTTATGTGGCCCATGAAGATAAAAGGCTGAGTATGGCTGGTCTAGTAGCATCGTTATTGCGCTACGGTAATACTTTGGGGTAATTCAACCAATAAAGCATTGCGTTTAAGGCCCAAAAGAGATGCATACGTGCTATGTTCAATTTGAAGTCGTCCGACAGCTGTATTCCATTATTTAAAAAAACACAAATTATTAACTCTACCATCACTGTGTTTTTTTTTTATTGCGGCATTTGTAAATCAATTTCTATTTCCACGACTTGCTGACACATTCCCCCATAACAGACGTAACAATAATTAACTGTGTTCGCAAACATCAAAGACTGCGTTAATGGGAAAAAGCGTTTTCTGAATGACTCCTAAAATTGATTATAAAATACCACAGTCATTTAAAGCATTGCTTTGTTTAAGAAAAAGATTCGAGATTTATTATAATAAGACAAGTGTTATTAAAATATAAATTACTTTTTGAATGACACTATTTGACCTTTTTTTATTTTATTATTTCTTAGTTTTTGTGATATTTTATGATTAGTTTTATTACTGACTTATCAATGTATATTACTGACAATAATGTACTTGGATCGAAGTGCATTTTATTATTTAGATTTATTTTGTAATTAAGTATTGTAAATTTTATAAAATATGTACGCCTCACGGGTGATACATGTACGTACGAAATATCAACATTGTGGCATCCTGCATCCTTAATTTTTATCTATACGCATATTCTAACAAAATTGTCTTTATCTTTAACATTTTCACATTAATTGTTTTCGACAGTGTCTCACTTCCGTTGCATCATGTCACGGTTGGGACATCAGGACCATTGAAGGTTTGGGCAACAAGAAGGATGGCTACCATAAGCTGCAGACCACACTGGCTGAGAATCATGGAACCCAGTGCGGGTATTGTACTCCAGGAATGGTGATGGCAATGCATGGGTATGTTATTGATTAGTTTTATACGGTAAACTACAAAACTAAATATATAATATTTCATTTAAACGATTCGACTTTTTTTTACTCTAGACTCGTGGAAAGTAATAAAAACCTGACTATGTTGGAAATAGAAAAATCAATCTCAAGTAATCTTTGCCGATGTACCGGCTACAGACCCATCCTCGATGCATTTAAAAAATTTGCAATAGACGCTCCCAAGGAAGACAGGATCATGGATGTTAAGGATGTGAGCATCTGCAAGACTTCAGGGAATTGCTGCCAAAGCTCTAAAAATGCAAACGAAGATGGTTGGTGCATGGTGCGCCAAGATGATTGGCATGAAGACAAGATGGTGAAATATGAACTAAAAGATGGTAAAATGTGGTACAGGCCTAGGTTTTTGCAGGACGTTTTAAATGTACTGAAGGAAAATGTTGGGTCTTATATGCTGGTGGCTGGAAACACTTCTAAAGGTAAAAATGATACAATTTTGCAAAATTTTGAAAAATCTGGTGGCATTTATGTACACTAGTGGTACATATATGCCAAGTAAATGCAACAAGGCATTCTGCAATTCTGTTTACTTTCTTTCCTTTTAGTTTATTATTTTGGTTCTGGTTTAAATTGTTTGTCGTAGTCATGTCATGATCGATGATTCTTTTTGTCGCTGGTTAAATACGGTTAACTTTTAAAGCACTGCTATATAATATTAAGGTTTAAGACACTGTTCAAAGAAATAATAGGTAACTTAATTTTAATTTAATTTCAGGAGCATATCCAATAGAGCAATATCCTCATGCATTGATAGACATAAATTATGTTCATGAGCTGAAAGTCAACGAGTTAGATCAAAACCTAGTGGTCGGAGCTGGAAATACGTTGACAGAATTTATGGAAATTCTGAAGGCTCATGCTACTGAAGAGAACTTTGGCTACTTGACGAAGATGTGTGAACATGTGGATTTAGTAGCCCATATACCTCTTAGAAATGCAAGTCTTTTTTTTCACTTGAGAGATAAATAAGAAAATCATAAAATTTTACTAAATAAAGTTTTGTTTTAGGTTGCTACTATCGCTGGTAACCTTATGATCAAGCATTCGTACAATGTGTACCAATCAGACTTGTATCTGATCTTCGACACAGTTGGTGCTCAATTAACAATTGGTAAGTAATTGGCAAAATCAATGAATATTCCATCCTTCATTAAGTATTCACCTCAATTTCATTTCATTTTCAATTTCAGTGGACTACCATGGAGTCGAAGAAACAGTAACAATGCAAAACTTCTTAAAACTAGATATGATAGGAAAAGTGATCGTTAAAGTGTTACTGCCACCACTAACTATTGCATACAAACTGTTTTTCTATAAGGTAATATTCATTTTTAAGCAAACAGCTCAATGTACCATCTAGACAGCTTGGCTGCTGCTAAGATATTAATCATGTCTTTGGGAATTTTTGCCCGCATAGTATAATATGCGGGTTTTTCTGAGCCGTTTACTAATAACTTATTTTCAGCCAAGGAGTGTGCTTACCACAAAATGTAATTTAATGTTCATAATTTGATATCAGTTGCCATAATCCAATTTTTAACTCTTTTTAGCTTATGCCGAGAGCTCAAAGTTCCCACGCCATTGTTAACCTTGGTTTTCTGTGTAAACTGAATGCATCTGACGTGGTTGAAGAGGTTAGACTCATGTATGGAGCGCTTTCAATTAATTTTCATAGGGCAGTCTCAACAGAGAGATGTCTACTTGGAAAGCCCTTGTTTACCAACGATACTTTGCAAGAAGCTTTGAGGGTATTGGACGCAGAGATGATCGTTGACGCACATCCACCTGAACCAGGAGTAGAATATAGACGATTTATTGCAAAGGCGCTATTCTTTAAGGTAAGCCACTAATCATACGTTATATTTCCATTTATTGCAAATATTTTCACTCTCTAGAGCAGATAATTATACCCTATAACGCATTGTTTCCAAGCTTAGTAATAGGGTTGAGGGTTGTCAGACTTTCTTAAGTTTTTCTTTCTGGCGGATAGCAACTGACATCAGACCGTTCACTGTTATTTAGCTTATGAAAGACACCTCATTGCTAAGTATCATTGAAATAAAAAATTGGCATGTGTCAAGCCCGCCTTCGCTGGGCCAGTAGAACCCTTACTTCTTAATTATACGCAGAGTAATTTATAAAACACTAAAAACATTTTAGGGAGTGAAAGTACACATGATTGTAAACAACTTTTACTTTGGGACCAAATCCGATATCAGGAAAACATATTGACTGCCTCCATACATTAATTGTGTCCATAACTAGACGAAATGTACTGATCCGCTGATTCATTTTCAAGTTTTCAGGATTTGTCTCATAATAAAAGTTTATTTACATATTTACAGTGACTCATTCCATTTTATTGAAAAACTACAAAAGAACATGATCAAAAGTGTAACCAAAAACATTTTCCACGTAATATGTAAGTATTGCTTGGAAAATGTTTTTGATCAATATATCATAAAAGATCTTTGCAAAGCATGCGATTTTTGGCGACGTCACCAAAACTAAGGTAACATTAAATTTTAAAATGAAAAAAAAAAACAAACAATTTAAATAACTATTAAAGTGATCTACAACGTGCCTAATGTTTTAAGTACTTTATTTTATAATTTACCAGCGGAAAAAACAAACATACCCCTGTGATGAAAATTGTCAGTATAATTTATCTCTTTATTCATTTAAAAAGAAAAAATATATAAAAAGCAGTAGTCCGACGGAATCGGGAGAAGGTCTAAGCTACCCGTGGTTAGGGCTCCAGAGAAAGGAACTTCTTCACAATACGAGCCGTATCAAGGAGTACTGCCTTATGTATCAGGCCCTTTATCCACCCGCGTAACGCCAGTTTCGACAGGTGGTCGTCGAAGCTTTTGGCAATCAGGCCATTGGACGTAACGACAATCGGCACAATGATTGCCGAGTCCACATTCCATATGTCGACAATCTCGTGTGCTAAGTCGAAATACTTGATTTGTTTTTCTTTCTCAGCCTTTACGAGGTAAGAACCTCGTCATGCGGGATGGTATTATCGATTAAATTATCATTGTACGGCGCGCTAATCGGTCTATCTCCACTATGTCAGGCTTATTAGCAACAATAGTTCCATCAGTGATGATAGACCGAACCCAGTACAATGTGACATTGTCATTTTCAAGAACTAGGTCGGGCTCATGTTATACGGTACCCTCAGAATCCACAAGTTTGTGTTTCAAAGCAAGTTACTGATGGATAACCCTGGCGATTTGGTTATGCCTGTGCAAGTACTCGCCGTTAGCAAGACAAGAACAACCAGAGATAATATGTCTGAGTTTAAGTACTTGGCTCATATTGTTACAGCAGACTTAAAGGACGATGCGGACATTGAGCGGGAGTGGAGGGAGTTGTCAGTGAGAGCTAATATGATAGCGCGGAGGTTTGTGCGTTGTTCGAGGGAGGTAAAAATAACGCTCTTTAGATCTTATTGTACATCCCTCTACACGTGCAGCCTGTGGGCAAAGTACACTCGTACGGCATACAGCGCCCTCCGCGTCCAGTTCAACAACGCATTCAGGACGATGCTGGGGCTGCCCCGCCACTGTAGCGCCTCGGGCATGTTCGCGGAGGCGCGCACCGACTGTTTTCATGCGACGATGCGCAGGCGGTGCGCGTCTCTGGTGCGCAAAGTGCGGGGCAGCGCCAACACCGTCCTGGCGATGATCGCCAATAGACTGGATTGGCCGTACATCCGGCAATGCTGCAGTAGACATATTGTTACTCTGTGAGTGTTTGTTATTATCTGTATTTGTTATCCTGTCTGTATAAATGTTTATATGTCTGTGGGTTTTATGTATGTGTTATGTTTCTGTGTCCAAGTTATGTTTTTATGTGCCTTTTACAAAAATGTGTTTTGTTGATATGAGTCTTGTGGTACTTGAAATAAACCAATTTTATTTTATTTATCTATCACCCGGACGGTGGCATGCCCGATACACGTCAACCGTCTCGTCTTTCATAATATGCCTCCGGTAGTTATTCGTCAAGATAACTTCGTCCAATAGCATAGAAAAAACCTTCGATTTCACCGAAGAGATCGCCGACACGTAGCCAGGCCACGGACGCTGAGGAATCTACATCGGACCCATAAAGAGCCCGATAGAAGCGCGCGTGAAGCTCCTTGCCTTTTCATACCTCTTTGCGGTCATCTGTCATAAGTATCACAGGTTTGCGCGAGTTCTTTTAGCCATGGATAACGGGGTAAGTCCTTTGTCCACCGCTACCACTCACACCACCACATCTCGGTGCATACCCACATCAGCTGTGAGAAATCTATGAGATTCATCATTCTCTGAGACTGCACATCTCGCGATTGTGGCATTTAAGCATTTAAGCCTCGACCTCCGCACTTCCGCAGGATGTATAGTCTCATCACCGATGGTCGTGGGTCGTGGGTCCGTACACTGCTGACCGCAAACCAGATGGTTTGCGGTCAGCAGTGTACGGACCCACTTATCTTGGGCGTTGACATCGGTTTGAGTCCATTTGAGTGGAGTGTGTGAAATGGCAATAATATAATTAGTATTTTTATTTTGATTTTCGTTTATTATTTTTCCCCGGACTAGTTCTTTCAGTTTTTTTTAAACAAGATGATGTTTTGTTTATTGTAGCTCCTTTTAAGAGCTAATATTTGTATTTTGCTAATATTTGTTGTGTCGGCGGTAGGGAAAACAGAACATTCATCGTTACAACTAGATTTTTTTTATTTGATATGTGTTTGCTCTTGACTCTAGTCTGGTCATAGATGACAGAGACAAAGTCGACGATGGAGCGCCCAGAAGAAGCCTGTTCACTCTAATTTTGAATAGATTAGGGTTGTATGCGTTCGGAAATACAGACGTAGGCAGAGAATAACACTCTTTTGCTGTGCGCATTATAGGTAAAAGACGTTTGGAAACGTTGAGTGCGAATTGGTGGAATGGCAACAAGGTAGGGATGGTAATTTGCAGTGCGTCTAGATATCCGATGGTAGAAGGGGGCTGGTGGGATGAGGTCGTGGAGTTCCTGGACACTCCCCGAAGTACAATCTGTAGAAGACCGATAAGCAGGCAACCTTGCGGCGATGAGCCAAGCTGTGAAGCTTGGCATCCACCAGTTTCACGTCGCCAATGAGCCTCTTAGCTCTGCGTTCCACCGAGTCAAGCGCGGCAATTTGGTATTTAGCTGAGCCATCCCAAAGTTGGCTACAATACTCCATGCAGGATCGGACTTGTGCTTTGTAAAGGGTTAAAAGCTGTCCAGGCGTGAAGTATCACTTCACTCTATTTAGGATGCCCAGCTTTTAAGCCGCAGTTTGGGTTTTGTGCTGAATGATGGCGCCAAAGTTGAGACTGGGTGTCAACTTCATGCTTAGGAGCTCAAGCCGATCGGTTACAGGCACAGCTGATGTACCCCGAAAAGTAGGAGTTTTGTCGAAATTACTCCTTTTTGTGATAAAAAGTACACAATGTACCTCTAGATATAGGTCACAGTACTTCCTGTCATCAGACTGATCCAAAACTAAGTTTTATTTAATTTCAGGCTCTTCTTACTCTCTGCCCAACACGAGCGGCTCGATACGAATCTGCCATCGTTGATTTACATAAGACGAGACCCTGCTCAAATGCGAAACAAACGTTTACCACCGATACTTCACTGTGGCCTTTGAACCAACCCATGTGCAAGTTAGAAGCAGCGGTAGGTGGTATTTAAAAATATTTTTAAAGGAATATCTAATAGTGAAAATACCAAGTGTAAAAAGTAGTTGGAATATAGGGTATTCAGATCACAAATCGTGATCTGAATAACCCTATATTCCACAGTTAAACCATTCGAGTATCAGATTATTCCTCTGTAACCCCATAATATACTTAATTATTCAAAATTTTCGTTCAGTTTATACCTCTGTTTTTCAATCCAAGCCACTTGTAACCATTCTTTCTTCGTCAAGTCATAAAATGGTCTACTAATAACATTTATAGTTTTCTATTCAAACATATATTTTTTTTTTTTTTTTTTAAATTAAAGTCCTGTATAGTAGTCGCATACTCATCAGTAGCATCTGTTCGAGTGTGTAAATAAACAGAGCAGTTCAATATGAACTGCTGATTATAAGAAGCGGTTCAGTATGATCAGCTCATTATAACAAGCTGTTCAGTATGAACTGCTCATTACCTTTAACAAGCTGTTCAGTATGAACTGCTCATTACCTTTAACAAGCTGTTCAGTATGAACTGCTCATTATAACAAGCTGTTTTTGCTTTCGATGTCGAACTATAATATGTGGTTGGCAGGTGGTTAACTATATTAATATTTTTAGTGTTAAAGAAATAAAACTCGCAAGTAGGTCAAGTTTAAATATTTATTTCTATATTATTCAAATATTGTTTTATAAGCAATGATACATTTCTTACATTACTATTACTTACATTTTCACTAACCTAAATAATAGAATATGTGTAAGTAAGTTTGTAGGTTTAACATTCTATAATCATTTATTCGTAAAACTAAGATCGTTCTTATTTTATCTTACTGACAAAACACTTGATTTTCTTTACACCATTTATTTAAGCAAAACACATTTTTTAAGGCACATATATTGGTATGATACATACAACTTATAATGTCAGATGAATCTGAATAATTGTTATATAATGTCAACAAACTCGGGCAGTTCTTACTTTCTAAATTGTATACATTATTAATTCGGAATATATCTTTTATCCATAACACTTTTTCGTTTCCTTTCGTAAATATAGATTTATTTTTTAAAAAATCCCCAAAGATTGCTTGATAATTAAAATATGGTACAAAGCCTTCGTTCCAGTTTATTCCTCTGTTTTTTTCAATCCAAGCCACTTGTAACCGTTCTTTCCTCGTCAAGTCATAAAATGGTCGTGGTGGTTTTATCAACAGTACTTGTACGTGTCCTTTGTACATTATTGCTATTTCTTTTGGAATAAACTCATTTTCTTCACTCTTAAACCCTTGAACATCTACGATGACATTCATGATAGTTTTCTCACAATATTACTCAACGGCTTGTATTCGAACAGTCGATCGTTTATTATTAAACAATAGGCAGATGTATTATTTTGAATATCTTCAGAGCATTCAATTTCTAATCGCACGTCAACTGGTCCAGTTTTAAGTGAATCGTTTTGTCTTGAACAGTCAATCACAAAAAGTGGAGCAATTTCTTTAAATTGGTCTAAGCTAAGCAATGGATCAATGCCTAAGTTGTAATACGACTGACGAAAATTAGCATACATTTCATATAATATACTGTATTTACCTTCATCAAATTTCAGATTAAGTGAGTCATACGGATAGTATTGAGAATTCAAATATAATTTAATATTGCTTACATTGCAGTGATCAAATATAGAAGAACTTCTAGTTTTATTATTTTTTCGAGCTGTTTGCAAACCAAATATTACAAACCTCGGTTTTTCTAGCTGGGAAGTTGTCTTTACTGACCAGGAATGTTTTGTTGTTCTTGGAAGTAATGGATATTCATACAAATCCCAATTTCTAAATGCTATCTGTATAGAACGATCTCTCTCCAAGCTTTTGAGCAATAACAATTTATTACGATCAGAAACTTTAATATGCGGCACACGCCATTGTATTTTTTGTATATCTATTTCTACGTTATCATTTTTGTCTATAAGCACACAGTTCAATGCTGAGCTGCTTCGTTGTAAAATAAGTTCATGTTTACAATTGATTATTATTTTGTTGTAATCTTCTGCAAATCCCAGTATTCTGTTCAATGGCACGATAACACTAAAATATTCGTTTCTTAATTTCGTACCACCTAAGTTCCATCCCCAGACTGCTGCAGCTTTACTTTCACCTTCATTCATTGAGATATACGATTTTAAGGTGGTTGTAATACCAACATTTTTAATCCGATCGATTTCAACACCATTTATTTCGTATCTAATATCTTGAAACAAATATGAAATGGGATTATTTATAAAATCAACATCTTTTTTTACTAATTTTCCCGCTGCATCTTTAGTTGACACATTTACATATCCTTCTATGTAAATGGAACTACCTGACGGCAATACATATAAATCTTGCTGTTGTATGGGTATTCTAATTTCATCATTTTCTTTAAAGCTATTATTGTATGGATTGTAACTGTGGATCTCATAACCCTCAATAGAGGTATCATATTGTGGTAAATCTGTAATTTGAAGCATATTATATTTTAAAACCGATATCTTGAAGAAATCTTTTGTTTTCCTTTGAAACTTTATTAATTCTCACTGCACTGACACGTCTCACTTCTTTGGATATTGGCAGTCTTATGTTATATTTCCCTCTCTCATTAGGAGTTTTATTAAGAACAAGCATGATGTTGGTATGAATGAAACGAAGGAGGTTACTTTAAATAGGTAATAAAAAATCCTTTTTCAACACTAGTGACTTTTATCACCAACAACGAAAGAATGTATGCGTATGAACTAGCAATGTCATTTATATTTTTATAGTTTAACGAAATTTGGAGACGTAAGAAATAAAAATCACTCACTTAATTAATAAATTCCTTTATTACTTTTCCAAAATAATTTAAGAAATTTTAAACATAAGTGTCCACAATTATACAAGTGATCATGTTGTACATTTTCATAATTGTACTGAATATTTTTTCCTAAATATTTTATTAATTCTTTAGGTGGTTTTAAGTTACCATAACTGTCAAAGTATTCAATGTGATCGTATATTTTGGTATAGGCTACCCAATGAGTGCCAGAGTTTTGAGAAATATCAAGATTAATCACTCCACATTCTAATGGTAATGGGTTACCTGGTAATTCATCTCTCATAAATACACCTCGAAAGAATGGGATACTATTTGAATGCTTCAATATATCAATATTAGTTAAAGCTCTATTGGGTAGCCGACCATTTAGTTTTTTTTCTTTGTAACAAAAATTCCTAAACCTTCTTTGTAAGGCTTAAGATGTAATCCTTTTCCAATAATTAAAGCTTCTATTTGCTTGTTGTGACGTTCCGATTCAAGCAACTGTTTCTTAGCTGTTTTATATGAATTAATAGCTTTCGCAATCCCAGCAGCACCCCCAGCCAAACTTCCAGCGGCAGATAAACCAGCAAATATTGGTACTAAAGGAAGAAATCCTCCAGTTTTAGGTACTGGTATAATTCTGGGTAATTTTATGGGTAAATCAGATGCAAATTCATGAGCTGCAGCGCAGGCTAATTCCATTAACGCTTTCTTACAGGTGGGTTTTAGTTTCTTGATGTGTTTTTTGGTATGTGATACAATATTTTTAAGGGTTTTTCTAAACCCCGCTCCAGATCTTACCTTATCCATTTTGAAAGATGATAAACCAGCCATTTCTTTATTGCTTGTACATAGTCCTCGTGCTTTTTTCATTGTTATTATATTTTTTAATTATTTTACATAAACCTGAATTATAAAGTATGTCTTTATTGCATTAAGAATAAAGTGGAAGTGAATAGATAATTGTTTGTAAAATGCTTAAATATTGTTCAGGAGTTATAATACATTTGATTTATCAATCCAGCTATTTTCACTGGTCGGCAGCCCCAACCATTTAACATATACTCGCTTTCCTTCTCGTTTCAAAACTTTTTCAACGAGGTATATGTCGGGATGATTGGTTTTCTGAAGTTCTTGTGCATAAAATGCGCCTAGTATTGGTCGACATCTACCATCTTCTATTAAATAAGTTGTTGGATTTGTTCCTTGAATTTTTGTTATTTTAAATATTTCAGTGGACCAGTTGGGATAATAACCTTTATCAAAACATCCTTTATATTTACTTACTCTCACAAAATCTCCTACACTAAATTTCTTACATTTCACTTTTTTTCGAGACTGAGCTGCGTCTAAGTATCTTTGAAGTATATTTGTTTTATTCCTTTGATTTATTGAAGCAGGTGACTGACCGACAGTTCTATGAACATCATTGTTGTACTCATGTAACTTTTTTTCTAACATACCGTTAAACCATTTATAATTTCCATTCAAACTAAATTCCTTGTATAGTTTATTCTTTAACGTTCTTATTAATCTTTCAACAATTGAGGCCTTTTTAGTAGAATAAGTAGAATAATGATTAATTTTATACTTATTAACAACACTTTTAAATTGATCATTGTAAAACTCTTTCCCAAGATCGGTTTGCAAATTTTTTGGAACTCGTCCTGTTTCTATTACCGTTTTAAACGCCTCTGATACCTGTTGCTTATTTTTTTGTTTAAGTGGAATCGCCCAAACATATTTTGAAAAAGTGTCTATAATCACCAGTATGTATTTATAACCTGCATTCACTTTTGATATTGCTTGCATATCCATCAAATCTGCTTGCCAAAGGTCATCTATATCTTTAAGTATTACACTTCTTCTTGGGAAATTAACTCTAGCGTTTTTATGGATTTCATTTATGACGTCTATTTTGCTCATAATGCTTGCTTAACTTCCCTGCTATTTCTTTTAAATCAATGGTCTTTTCAATGTTATTTAATCTGCTATTTAAACCACTAATTAATTTGTTCAATTGTTCTATTTTAATTAATATTTCAACTTTGTATTTATTAATATCTTTGCAGCATTCAGTTTCGGTTGATTTGTCTAAGATCTCAATATGCTCAGAGCTTATTTCATTAAAAGACAGCGACGTTTGTTTTGTATGAACCTTCATGGTTCAGACTCTCTAAATAACTAAATATAAAATTAGATACAATGCTTTTTATTATTTTATTATACCAGCTTCTTTTAACTCTTCAACAATTGATATAATTTCATTGTCATGATTAGTATTACCAGCGTTTTTTGAAGCCATTAATAGTCTTAATCTATCGATTAATTCATTAGGGTCATCCCAATAAACATAATCTGTATTACTCTTATACTTTTTTTTCAATTTAGGTAAGTAGCCACCACTTTTTGACTTAATGACTTGTTCTGCATGTTGAATGTAATTTTGTTCAGAAAACAAAGGTTTTATGATTTGACGGTATTTCAAACCTTTATCACCTTTTAATTGGCCGTTTGGATTAAAGTCACGTTTGTGAGCATTTGTATTATGGAGCATATCTTTGTAAACAATTTTATCAGTTTCAGTTACCAGACTGAGGTCAGGTCTATTACGTAGTAAAAGTTCTTTAAGTCCAGGAGTTATTTCATAATGTTTGTCATTAACTGTGGCTATAATTGATTTTAGGGAATTGTTAACGTTGTTTGTAAAAGAAAATGATACTTTAGAGTTACCCATCATCAAATTTTTGTTTTCACTTCGAATCCCGAAAGGTACATTCATGTTATTATCATAGATTTCAATCATATCTTCTTTATTAAGTGACATAAATGTATCGTTCTCGCTATCATCACCTGTGCAGCTAAAGGATGCAGAACCATCATTTGAATGTTTCTCTATAAATCCTTTGAAATTTTCAAAATCTACGGGTGAGCTACATCTTCTCATTATATTATTATCACCTTCACTCGTATCCAATATAGTTCTATTCTTATCATTAACTTTAATTAAAGTCTCTAGAGGATCTGTTATTGGCTTAAAAAGCTTCTTAAATTTCAAATTATCGACATCTTCTGCATTTTGTATTGATTTAATTTTATTTTTTATACTATCTACGGATTTTATCAATTGTTCTTTTATATTGACCTCCATAATGATTCCCGACAATATCCAACCGTTATTTACAGATTGTAGACTACGATTGATATTTTTTTTACAGTATTATGGTTTTTATTATGTTTGCTCAAAAGTTACGAATATGTCAAACCCCTGTCTATATCTACCTTCATTTAGAGAACAATCTTTATTTATCAATACAAAGTCAAACCGATCTTGCCATATAGTAGAGCAAAGTTTTTTAAATTGAAGCCACTCCATATCCGTATTTACATGTTCATTATAAATATGTTTTAAGTTTATGTCGTCTTGTTTAAAGATTAACAAAAGATTAACATTATCTCGTATTAGTTGTTTAGGTATTTTGGAATAGGTTTGTGATAAGTAAAAACAATCTATCTGTTTGTGTCTCCCCATTGCGAAGTAGTTACGAATATTTATTTGATTTTCACATGCGACATCGTCGAAAATCATTATTGAATTGGTTAAGGCGTCATTAGGATGTATAACTTCTTTATTATCATGGAAGATAAATAACTTTGCATTGGGTATGCACCGGATGACCTGTTTTAAAAAACAATATTTTGGCTGGAAAGCTGTCTTCGAGTATAAATAAATATGCTTGAATTTTACTCCATTTTCATGTAATAGTAAATTAAGCATTATATTAGTTTTTCCACAGTTAGATGGACCGCATATAATACATCTTATAGTGTTAGGTAAGAGTGTGCTATGTCTCACTTTTTGTGAATGATTTTCTAATTTTATATTATTTATTTTAAAAGTATGTGATTGCTTAACGAAATTCATTGTGAAATGTGAGGTAATAAGACATGCCCCGAGTATATATACTTCTTATTTTACTAAAAGGTGCTATGTTTTATTTTTAACTAATTCTTAACTTGTAAGTAAAGTATGAAGAATATTGTACTAAATCTTTAATTAGACAGTAGTGTCCGATAGAATTTTTTTCGATATAAAGTAAATTAAAATGATTTTTTCTTCTATTTTGCGTTGCATAAAGAGGTCCGGTCACAGTATTATTTTGTAGGCCATATATATTTAAACTGATGTTGGGATTATTTTTTTCTAACGTTTTAATATCATTAATCGTAGGAGGAAATGACATTCCCTCAATATTTAAAACAGAGGTATAATGGGGGTATGAACTTGTTCTGCATACATTAATTTTAGCTGGGTATAATCCAGCAACTATACTCCATAATAAACAACAATTATCTTTATTTTTAATATTTATACAACTTTTAGACTGCTTAATAGCTGACGGCAGTTGTATATAAGACCCACCTCTCATAGGGGAATACTTGTTTACATTAATTTCGAGATGACTCATAGAAACAAATGTCCAACCAGATTGACAGTGCTGGAACTCGGTTAATTTATTATTTAGTTTATTTATTACTTTGATTAATAATTCATTCAAATCAGTGTTCTTATAAATAATTTCATATTTGGTATTAAACGACTTTAATTGTTGTTTGTCTGATTTTGATAACATAAAATAGGCAAACAATTCGAAATTCAATTTTATGCAATTGTGTTCATTAAGTGACATTTTTATCAATTCTGTTATATTTATTAGATGATCACCCAGGAACGCCTCTAAACCGAGGTACTCGTCTTCCTGAGTGACATTCAATCTGTATGTCATTAATCTGTTTTTGAATGCTGTTGCAATAATATGAATATCTGTGAACTTGGTATTCAATAAACAGTTTGCTTTGTGTATATTCGTTCTCATATGATAGGAATACTGATTTTCTGGTATTTCAATTTTACATTTATGACAGGTTATTGACTTTCTAGGGCTCGGAGCGTTGATTCCTTGCAGACAGGTTTCGTTCCAGAGAGGAATTGTGCCGGAGACTAATTTGCGAAGCGTTTTTATAGGCCTAAAATCACGTCATTCAGTCCAAATTTGTAAAACTGCATACTTGCAAAAATTGTCAATTGCGTACACGAGCGTATTTATCGTAGCGGTTAAGGTTTTAAGTTTACAGCGTTTTATATAAGACAAATAAAAAAGCGATTTTGAATCTTGTGTAGGTACTCACTTAAATCAACAATAGGGGAAGCTCATACCTACTTACAATTATAAAAAATGTTTGTAGGTTGTTGTTTTTTTGCTGAATGTTTTCGACGTCGATGACGGCGACGGTACAAACGCTGCGGTTTGCACGCTCGCATGCAACTCCTAGACATGTGGAGAAGTGGAGATATGACGAGTCAGAATCTCATATTTCGGTATACAAGAATAATCTTGTTTTTATCTTATAATTTTGAACCTTATTACAAAAATCAAATAAATCTGAACAAGTATAAAATCAGTACAATCTCGAAAAAAATAATCACATCATCGCTAGCGTTTCTTCACCAATAATGTCGGTAAGTAAATTAGCGACACTTTTATTAAATTAATTATTTTTTCGCAATTTCTATGATAACTTACATAGAAATATAATTTTAGTTTTTATGAATAATGAAGTTGGGCTGCCGATATTAATAAGTAATCATAATTGTATATTAACTTATCTTATTCATTCTTATGTTTCAGGAATCCGAGCAACTTTTTATTTCAACCCCGTCATACTCACCGAATCCAGCACCACAACAATTACGTCAAAATGTGATGAACTATTTGGAAAGAGAGAGACCGTTTATATCGTACTCTCCAATTTCCCCCACCATTGAATCAAAATCGGGAGAGAGAAACATCACCCCAGTTAGAAGAAAGGTTGAACAGCGCCAATACCACCAGGAAAACCGTCAATGATAAAAGACGAGGGAGCAAAATGATGTATTCGTATGTTAGAAAGTATGTAAAGGGCCCACACCGTAAAATAATACGTATTCAAATCTTTGAGGGTGAAGAACTCAATGGTTCTAAATTATGCACTTGTAAAGCTAAAATATGTGCTCAACATATTGTTGATAATATATTTACTGATGATATATACGACTGTGCTAAAGATATGATAAATAAAATTCAAAAGAAAATGTAGTTGCGTATGTACAATTTACATTAGACATAATGGTTGTAATGTATAAACTATGTATCATTCTAAATCAAATGTAATTAATTAGGTATTAATATAAACCTAGATAATAAACAGTTATAACGAATTTATGTATTTTAATTGACATTATAATACTACTTAGATATAAAATAGTAAGTAAAACCGAGCGTAGCAATAGTATGATAATTAGACACAGAACGCCAGCTTCCTAAAACGAGCGATACCTCACCTCACGCACACATAGATGTGGGACGCATGCACTTGCGCGAGTGGAGATTGTTCGTTGCGGCTGGCATGCATTGCTGAGATCCCTTTATGTACACATCAATGTGTGCGTGCGCCCGTTTGCGCACGCTGTAGGAGTTGTAACGTCCTGTACCTATTTACTTTGCGTCTATGTTGCTATTTTGTTTTGATCGGTCTCCTTATAAAGAATTACTTACATTGCAAAACTCATGATTAATGGTAAACTACTAACATACGATGACTTTGCCTGCCATATCTTCTCAATAAAATTTGTGGGACAAGGACAGTGAATAAACTTCAATGACAATTTACAATGGATGCGTTTACATATGGGATGAGCATTAAAGCCCGAGTTACTTATAAATAGCTTACAATCAGTTAAGACGACATTGCATTCTTACAATTCGTAGTGTGAAGGTTCTCGCGAAAAAATATTAACATTACAATGTTTAATCCATTAAAATCTGATTTAGAAGGCATTCGTAAAATTATTTGCAAGAATGCTAACGGTGAAATTATATTTACTCAAGATATGCAGACTGACCTGAAAATACCGAATGTAAGCTCATCTAATCACAAGGATAGTGATACAAGCCAGACAAAAGAGTTATTTGACCTAGAGATGATTCAGTATCTTATAGTCAAGACTGAGGGCCATCATGAAGATGTTCGTACATTTGTTCGAGTTAGCGACATACAGACTGATCGTGGAAAATGTAATGCAAGCTCACCAAAACCTAGTGAAAGTAGTAAAACAGAAACAGCAGACACAGCTCTACCTGATTTAGAAGATGTTTTATGCTACCAGATTCAACCAGGAAATGAACTTTTTTTCTTTTAAACCGTTTTATCTTCACTGTAACAGTGTAACAGAAAGACAAAAAACCTGATGCCAGCTGTCAAAGATAGGCTAAATGTTGTGTAGTGCGTTCTGCAAATTGACCAAAACAATGTAAATATCCTCTAATAAATTATGTTCTACGATATTTATTGTTTCATTTACACAAAATACCTACCTCGATTTGGTCTGCATGATCTTAATATACTTCTTATACCAAAACTAGGACGCAATCTAGTATGTTATATAAACAAATAAGATTTGAGAACAAGAGCCATTTCACAACGAAGTGTGTGTTAATTCGAACACAATATAATTTTATCTACACAATAACTATACATGAAGCCTGCATTTTACACAGGTAACTAGATGCTACCCTATATAAGGTGTCGGAGGAACACATCTGTGCACATTCCACTCCAAACTCGTTGATGTCTGAATAGACTATTCCTACTGAATGATCCATTGATAGGTATGAAGTGACTGCTCTTTTCATTCTGAATAGACCATTATTACTGAATGATCCATTGATTGATATGAAGTGACTGCTCTTTTCATTCACATGAAACTACTTTCAATGTATTTAGTCAAAGTCTCATTTCGAATAGTGAAATATAGGAATACTCGAATGGTTAAACTGTGGAATATAGGGTTTTTCAGATCACGATTTGTGATCTGAATACCCTATATTCCAACTACTTAAAACCCAAAACAATGATTACAATGAATGACAATCTAAATAAACTCAGTATTTTAAATAACATAAAAGTGAGTTATTTAAAAAGTATTTTTGGTTGGTATTTTATTTTGCAAATCAGAATCTAGGTAGGTACATCTGAAAATCCCTGCAAAACCAAATCTTATCATAATATTTCTATTCAGATCCAATGTGCTGGAGAAGCGCAGTATACCGATGACATCCCGTCGTTCCGCAATGAAGTATTTGGTGCTTTTGTACTCAGCACTGTCGGTAAAGGTACAATAACTAAGATGGATCCCAGCGAAGCACTGGTAAGATTTATGAATTATTATAAAATAGGGACTAAATTACATAAAGTATGCAGTTAGATTACAAACATCATCATCATTGTAGCTGAAAAAAATATAGAACATCATTTAAATTCAGCAAATTATATTCGGACATTATAAGGACTTACATAATTTAATTTTTGATATTGTAAGTATATAACTGATAGGTGTCAATAATTATGTAATACTAGCTGCCGCCCGTGGCTCCACCCGCGTGAATGTCGAAAATTATCCCAAGGGTACTCTGAGGGTAAAAAGTATTCTATGTGTTATTCCAGACACTAAGATTGTCTGGAATAACACATAGAATACTTTAGAATTGAATAACACATAGAGTACGGATAAACGGATCTTGATAAAATTTGGCGCAGAGGTAGATACCTCAGCACCTAAATAAATGTTTATCCGTTGTGATGTGATTGAGTGACAAACATCCATCCATCTATCCATCCAAATATCCAAACTTTCGCATTTGTAATATTAATATAGATACTGCAACCATACCTATGTTCAACAAAATAAATGATTGATTGATTGAAACTTATTTTGTAATTAGAACGGCCGTATTTACTACTAATAAGTATTTTATGCATACAAACTACAGTTTTAAGCTTATTATTTATAATCTTTCAGGCATTAAATGGTGTTATAGCTTTTTACACATACAAAGACATCCCAGGTCTGAATTCTTTCACCCCTTCTGACGGCGCTTTCACCTCAGTCAACGAAGAAATCCTTAGTGAAGGTATAATCAGCTACTATAGCCAGCCTATTGGCATCCTCGTAGCAGAGACTCAAAATTTAGCAGACAGAGCCTCCAGACTTGTGAAAGTAAAATACAGCAATGTCACTGTACCAGTGACGGATATTAAAGTAGCTAAAGAAGATAGCACAAGGAATACTCTATTTATAGCAGTAGACGCTACTGAAACTGGTACCGATACTGTATACAAGAGGATAACTGGAAGGAATGTTTTATACGGGCAGTATCATTTTCCAATGGAAACCATGGTATGTGTAGCTAAACCTACCGAAGAAGGATTAGAAGCACATGTAGCATCGCAGTGGCTTGATGGTCCACATATTATGATATCGAGAGCACTGAATATAGACCAAAACAAGTAAGTGTTTTTATTTACTTTTGGATTGTAAAATTGTTTTATTTCCTTCTAGCTGTTGCCTGCGACTTCATTCACGTCAAACTGGTAAAACTGCACACATGTCACTTTGTTCACAATTTCATAGGTTTTGTTTTTCACGGAACTCCAGCCATTTCAAATATTAGCTGGAACAAAAATGCCGATATACACAATTTAAATTATGGTTTCCTCAGTCAAGATTTTGAAATTTAATTCCAAAAAAAAACCAGCCAGGTGTGTGTCGGGCCACGCACAGTATAGGGTCCCTTAGTTAAAAAATAGCTTTTACCATATAATAATAATAATATATAATAGTAAATTCATTTTTTGCAAACAAGTGTCACTGTTATATAAAAGCTCTGCTTCCTGAACTAGGTTACCAACCTGTATCTCAGGAGACAGTTCCCTTTCTAATTACATAGAACAGTTTGTTTACGTGCTAGATACAACGCTAATTGAAACAAAAAAAAAATCTATGAAACGTATGATATTAAAAATAAAAACTATGACATAACAAAGTTACAAATACACTTATTTTTAAGTAATTTTCTGTGGGGTTACGACGAAATTTTTACTTAATCAGTTACATTTTATAAGTTGGTCGACTATTACTCGTTACCTTGTAAAGCCTACTTAGCTGTGATAGTTTTCCTTTTAAATTCATTATATATTGTATTACCATGATTTTTTTAAAAGTTTGAACTGGCGACCGCACATTCGTCAGCTACATAAAGTACAACACAAGTCGAAATGACGACACTTTGAGTAGACTTCCGTTCAGCGTACGTTTTTTAGTTCAATGATTTTAAATTAAAATGGGAAAAACTTTAACACAGACAATTTTTCTTTAATCAATGTTTTAATTCTTTTAAATCTGTCTTAAGATAATTTTTTAACCATACTTTATGTCTTTAGGATAGATTTATACGGTCACCGTGTCGGCGGATCATATGGGTATAAAATAACACGCAGTATCCAAGGTATTGTTGCATGCTGTTTAGTAACTCACAAGTTGAACCGTCCGTGTAGGTTCATTCAGCCATTGGTAACTAACCTCAAAGCTTTTGGCAAAAGGATGCCGAGTGTCACCGATTATGAGGTACGTCTTGCTTAGAATTAGAATGTTTGAAATAGGCATGCCGTGTCGAATGCCAAATAATGTACATAATGTCAATCGATCGATCGCTATCAATCAAATGCACAGCATTAGAAACAATTTATATTGTAACAACTAAATAAATTAACATTTTAGGTTGCAGTCAACAAGTCAGGAGAAATTCAATACTTAAACAATACCATTTACACAGATAATGGTCATAAGGTGAATGAGCCTGTAATAATTTACGGCTACGATGTGTACGACAATATCTACGATGCCGCTAAAATATATTATAAAGCCTACAATACAAAAACTAACACACCTAAAAACACCTTCTGTAGAGCACCAGGTAAAGACGGCAGTTTTGTACTATTACAATTAGTAAAATTTATTAATATCTGACTAGTAAAAAAAACTGTAATTGATTTAATTAATAACTAAAAGTAAGTATAAGTTTTATCTTTAAAATAATCTAAAGTAAATATACCAACTATTTTTTTGAGGTCGATGCCAGCTTTAACGGTACGAGTACTGTTGAACACACCACTTAACACACTTACCGCATTTAAATTGGCACCTATCTCAAAAAAATTGTTGGCATATTTACTTTTGATTCTTCCTCTATCCCTCCGTCATTATTTAATTATGATAATGAAATTAAGAACCATTTTATGATGCCATCTAACTATTACACGATTACCTACTTTTTAAATTGCAAAACCACTTTTTTACAAACATGCAAAAATTGAAACAACATGCATAATTACCTACTTGTTTTAAAATGACACTGTTAAGCCAATGACACATTGTCCTAATGACTGATACACACTTAACGCTCTATCTCAAAAGCTACTAAAGCAATTTTGATAAAACTTTCACTGTTCCCTAAGTTGGACTAAATCTAGTCCAACTTAGGGAACGTACTTGGACTAAAAGATTGTTTGCAATCCGACTCATAGTTTTTGAGATATGCGCGGAGAAACATACAAACTTACACTTATGAAATTTGAAGAGATGGAATTAGAAGCTAGTATAGACTAACATACACAAAAACTGTACAATTCTGACAGTATTACATACATACGGGTCGAATTGAAAACCTCCTTATTTTGAAGTCGGTTAAAAAAAACAATAAACTTTATTCATATTTCATTGACAGGTACATTGGAAGCTATTGCTAACATGGAAAATATTATGGAAAGAATTTCCTACGAACTATCTTTGGACCCGATTGCTGTCCGTCTAACCAACATAAACAAAACTAAATACGGAGAAATAACAGATCTTATGGATACTATGCATACAAGCACTGAATTTTCTAGCCGCAGAGCTGCAGTAGATTCTTTCAACACACAAAATAGATGGAAGAAACGAGGATTACGGTGTACTGCCTGTAGATGGCCACCTGCAGGCGGCTTTACCGCCGACATCAACGTATCAGTGTACCATGCCGATGGGTCGGTAGTCATAACCCATGGTGGTATTGAAATGGGACAAGGTCTTAATACTAAAGTTGTTCAAGTGGCTGCTTATCTGCTTAAAATACCTGTGAAAAAAATAGAAATTAAGGCAAATAACACTATTATATCACCGAACAGTTATGCATCAGGTGGAAGTATTACGACTGAGAATATTATTATTGGTCTAAAGAGATGTATCGAGGAACTGCAGGCAAGATTAGAGCCCATTAGAGCCGAGTTGACTGAACCAACTTGGTTACAGCTGATAAATGCTGCGTATACCGCTAATGTAGATCTACAAGCTCATGGCTATGTTTGTTTTTCTGATGCTCATTCTTATCAAATCTATGGTGTGGCCTGTTGTGAAGTAGAGGTGGATGTCCTTACAGGAGAATTTGAAATTTTGAGAGTAGACATACTACAAGATGTCGGTGTTAGTATTAGCCCTGATATTGATATTGGACAAGTAAGTAACAATTTTTTAATCGAAACCTTTTTGAAGTGTCTCAAGTTTGCCATATTCCTATAAGTACTTGGATGACCCAGATTTGGTCGGTTTATTTTTTGTAAACGTTTTCTAAAAATGAAACCTAGCTAGATCGATTTATCGCCCCCGAAACCCCCTGCATACAAAATATCATGAAAATCGTTGGAACAGTTTCCGAGATTCAGATTATATTATGCATATATACGAATGAAGGAGCATTACCTTTCACTTTAACTTTTCCGCTCCTGTCTCAATTATTTATTTGATATTTATTAGTATATAAATTGGTATTGTATTTATGTATTTTATATAATTATATCTAATTAGTATTGTTTAAAACGTTTGTACACTGACAGCCCTAAATCTATCTCCCTTCGTTCAATCCATCCAAAGGTTTTCTGGAAGAGATTGCCTTGTGCGATAAGACCGCCCATTGTGCACTTATTTTATGTATGATTGTCCTGTTCTTATTATGAGGTGTACAATAAAGTATATAATAAATAAATAAATACACTAGCTGATGCCCGCGACTTCGTTAGCGTGTATGTTGGAAAATAAAAAGCTGTCGCTAAGATAAGATAAACTAACTGTCAACATCCTGCATTACTTGACCTCTCTTAGAATTCGGAATTTGTAAGAGTGTTATGCAGGACACTGACTATATCACCACTTCTACTTAAAATGCCGACTAGTCCTGGGATTGATTGAAAATAAGGAACTTTTTAATGATAGCGCTTCTCTATAGGTACACGATGTTAGCGGTGGAATCACCTGGAGCATACTCAAAAACCGGCCAAGTGCGTGTCGGGCCACGCCCAGTTTAGGGTTCTAGTATTAACCGCTCCGTGAGCCATGACAAAAATAGTAAATTTTACAATGCCAGTACAAAAATACAAACATTTAGTAAATTCGTTATGTATGCTACTACTATGAATTTTTTCACGTCTCTAAAAACAACCGTTTGCTGGCAGAAGGGAGGCCTCTTAAGCTTAATATTTCGCAAAAGGATCCTTGGATGGAAGAATGGTATTCGCACTCCCTCAATATTTTAAACGACCTATCCAACGACACCCACTATGTGATAGACAATAAAAAAAATCTGCGCCACTTTTCGTGTCGGGTGCCCTTGTTGTTGTTGTGCCCCGGAAGATTTTATTTGACTACTTTGTCGGCGTGATTAATTTGTACACCCATTCCAAATTCCAACTTTCTAGTGCTTAGCGTTTCTGAGCTTTACCGGATAACGTATATCGTTTTCTTCATCATCATGGAAATAAATTCCCTACTTCCCCAAAAAGATTTGTGTATATTTTGGGTAATGACTGTGATTTTGACCCCTCCCAACGACCAAGCGGCAACCAGCCACTTGGTCGTTGCGAGAGTTCAAAATAGTTTAATGGATGAAATAATTAATTCTGTGAAGTAACGGGACAACACAGGCTCTCTACTAAAATAGCCTAACCATCATTTTGATTGCGGTGTGTGCCGTCACAATTTTTTAACAATAAATTGTAATGTTTCTGCGTGTTGATATTAATTTTTCAACTTTCTTCTGTACTTGTAATGTAAGATCCATATTCTTTCCAAATTTCATGACTCTTGATCAAATGTTTAGTCTTTGATCCCCTAGCCAGCGTCAAAACATGCACCATAAACGGAGCATAAGCGGCCTTATCGTTAGATTGCCCTGGCTCAGAAGTTTTTTCACTGGTTCAAGGGGTGGCAGACCTGAATATTTAATATTAATTTCAGCTTCATCCCTCTACGCGTTCCTGAGAAAAAGGGTCTTGATAGACGGACAGGCGGACAACAAAGTGATCCTATAAGGGTTCTATTTTTGTCACCTGAGGAACCATAAAAAACAAACCATCGAACGATTTGTGCTAGTCTTGAAATTACTAAGTAAGATACTACTTATTAAATTAAGTTAATTCAGAAATTATTTTGAACCAGCAACGCACATCGAAAAGATTTTGTAGGACCGAAGACACATAGAAAGACACCCGAGTTGAGTTAACTCAGTGAGGGTTAACTCAACTTGTTTTTTTCCTTGAAGTCGCGGGGCCCCTATAACTGGGTTCCATTTTCTGCCTACGGTTAATGCCATGGCCCCTGGGACGGCATAAAGATGGACCTCTAGTAGTGTAACTGTCCAGCATGAAAGAATGACATATTTATGCCGAAAATTTTAACATCGCGACTCAAAACATGAGATCAAACGCACAACCCGGCAAAATAGCTCCAATGTCATATAATACATGTAACAGAATGGTCGTGATGCCTGAAAACATATTTTTCGTGATTTCGATATATTGTGTCTCATACTAAAAATAATGATGAGTGCAATGACCCCTTTTTAGGTATTGCGTTCATTCTGTTACTCGTAGTACATAGACGCGTCATGCACTCACATCACAGCAGCTCAAAATAATAGTTCAAGCACTGGGAAATAATCGGTAGTAAGACAGCTACGTATCCTCGCGCGTAGTATAGGAACGCGTAGTTGCCTTCGTTTATATTGCAATTTCAGTTGGCGGGCAACGTATCTCCAGTTTAGATTTTATTGAGTAACTCACAATTATGTTCGTAAATTTTCTGTTCAGTTTCAATTTCAACCTTTTCAATTCCCAGTGAACCTATGATACGTCATGACCAGTCTATGGCCAGACATTACGTTGCGGGGGAAAACTTCTCTTCTGGTTGCTTATCCCATGGACAAATTCATGTAGCTCTATAGTGTGTTCATAACCCCAGCATCTTTATTGTTTGTGTCGAGTGATACCGTCACTAACATCATGTTAAGAGAAGCGTTATCATTTCAACGTTTTTCATCACGAAAAATTACCAGGACTGATCGGCATTTCAATCGGAAGACGTGATAAAGTCAGTGCTTTGCATAACACTCTTCCGAATTCCTAATTCAAGAGGTGTCTGGTAATGCAGGATATGACAGTTCGTATATCTTATCTAAGCATTTTTTTTGCAACAAAGTTGCGGGCAACAGCTAGTAGAATAATATTTTCATTCAGAACTATTTTTTCTAAGGCATTTACATAATTATTCACTTTTCATGTACTTAAGAGGTATTTTGAAAAAAAAAGATGCGAGAGTTGGGGTTTGAACTAACAGCATAAGTATAGAGAGGCAGTCACTGTACCGTCAGGTCTATGAATTCTGTTGACATTTAATTGAAAATAGCCGGTCTTACTATATGATTAAAACGTTGATATGTAATTTTAAAATATTAAAATGACCATAACTTTTGTTCCTGGCCACCAATTTAAATAAAACAAAGACTAAATGTTGCTTATAACTTACCCGCAGTAAAAATCTGAAGTAAATCTGTACAGTATCTTCGGAGGTTAGCGTTAACAGACAGACAGACAGAACGACAAAAATATGCAAAAAAAAAATGTTTGTGTTCTATGCTACTTTCAATCGCCCTTAATCCATTTTTGGTAAATTTGTTGAATGTACAAACACAACGGTTCCTATTGATTTATTATATGTATATACAAGAATTGCTCGTTTAAAGGTATTAGATAGATTTCAACGTAAGTATTTTAAACTTTGACTATTTTGCATTTTTTAACCGACTACATGGAGGGAAAGATCCTTAACTACTGTAGATAGAAAAAAATACTGAATGAAGATTTAATTCGTTTACGGGGGTACCAACACTAAAAAGTGAAAAATAAAAAACTCTTTTTATAAAAATACAACTGACTTCCAAAAATACCACTTCAAAGTATAAAATAACTTTAATTTTGGAAATCGGTGTCAAAAAATTAAGAAACCACACCAGAAAAGCACCGCAATACACGTGATGGAATGCGAACTCCATCTTCAATCACTGAGTGCTCGCAGGTATTATCTTGCTGGCAAGTACTGGTTTAGATGGAAGTCCTTTTCAGGTAATGGAATTTTTAAAATCTTAGATAATCTACGTAATTATTGTCGTTATGTTTATTGGAGGTACGAGAAAATACCCCTTTAAGTTTCAATTTAAAATACTTCAGTTTATTCAAAAACAGTGAAAGCAGTAGTTGTGTGGCACTTTATGATCCTCAAACAGATAGCTCCATATAATTGATGATTAACGTGAAGGTTTCCATCATGTATACGGAGTTGATAGCCATTAAGCAGAGGTGATTTCTTATAATGATTCCTTTATGGCCAGGAAATATGCTATATTGACAGGTTCCATGAGTGCTATTCAACATCTGGCTCGATGCACTTCGAATTTTCGAGGCCCACTAGCCTATAATATTTTGGAATCGCTTCGTAAACTTAAGATTAGAAATAAAACAGTTAGAAACAAAATTAAATGGGTACCTTCACATGTGGGGCATAACAGGAAATGAAGAAGCCGATCGTCTGGCCAGGCTTACCCTTATTCACGAATTTCTTATATTTGGTATTTTGGTTTGGAAAAGTGTACAGAGATTTAGAGGGAGCATTTTGACGAGAGGTCATTGTCTACAGGTTTCTAGTATAAGACCATACAGCCTGGCTTTACGCGTTCACCGTGGTTCGCAGAGTATGGTTTGTCTAGAACAGATGTTATGACTGCCTTAATACTTCGGTCTGGGCAGATACCGCTAAATAACTTTGCTTTCCTGATGGGTAAATCCAACTCACCAAATTGTGCTGAGTGTGGCGTGCCCAGATCGATATTGAGAGAGTCGGCTAAGTGCCCGAATTTAATGTGGATCTGCGGGAAATGGGCGTTTGTAACTTGATTCTGGCCCGCCCTCTGTCAGATGAGGCAAAGTCTATCTTTAAACTAGTTAAATTAGCCATTAAGCGTAGATAAGTTTGTTTTTATGAGGCCTATGAGGGTGGCATGATCAAATCTCTCTCTAAATAATCAAGTTTTAAAAATAAACCACACCAGAAACACCAAACTCTGTAAAACTGCACAAATGTAAATTTCATGGCCTTGTTTGCACTGAACCCAAATCTTTTTGTAAAATTTAAGAAGACTAAGTTACTTCTCATAATATATAAAATAACACTAGCTATCTATAAATGAAGGATCCGACTAAATCGGTCCAGGCGTTTCGGAGAGTAACCGGAATAAAAAAAATAATTTCACAAGCATAAAGCTGTTGTTCTGATGTAGCAACTGTTTTCATGCAAAAAAATAAAACTTACACTCTACAATTTGTTCAAAAATTGTAAATGAGCTATTTTACTAAACAGTAATATATTTATTTATCAGGTTGAAGGAGCTTTCATAATGGGCGTTGGGTACCATACTTGTGAGAAGCTGGTTTACGACCCTGCAACTGGTGCTTTGCTGACAGACAGGTCTTGGGACTACCACTTACCACAAGCCAGGGATATACCCCAGGACATCAGAGTATGTTTAAGGAATTCCTACAGCCATAACGATATTCTAGGGTCTAAGGGTAAGAAGACTGTAATAATTATGGTTTGAATGAAATTGACATTGATTTTCAGAAATTATACGATGATAGTAAACAAATTTGGATAATTTTAAGTAAATAGTAAAGATCCCAACATTGGAGTAATCTCTAACATAATCACAATAATAATTTTTATTATTCCGTGTATTCATTTAAACTTACATACTTATTATCACAATAATAATAATTGCTCAACAGGCGTCGGAGAACCAGCAACTTGTCTGGCAGTAGTCGTGCCGTTTGCACTCAGAGAAGCTATTGTGCATGCAAGACAAGAGAGTGGGATTCCCACTACCGAATGGTTTAATATTGGTAAGTTCATCAGCTCAAAATAACACATTTAGACCATTCGTTTCTTTGTCTAAGCGTAAAAATACTAGCATTCAGCTGAATTCGGTTTTTACTGGAAGCCGACTCCATAATACATAGTTCAGAAAAGGCTAGGTTGATGGTTCCTTGTGTAAGCGTCTTTTTATAAAATGCTTATACCGACTGAATCAAGAATCTCAAGAATCATGCTACTTGTATGTTTTGTTGTTTTATGTGTCGTCTCTTACATTTTGTTTTCTTTGACTAGACTACTTTTCTAAAAATACAGACGTGATGGTATGTTTTCAAACAAAATAAAAAACCTTATAAAATTTTCCTTAATTATTTTTACAGATGGACCGTTTTCAACCGAAAAAGTGTGTATGGCAATGAAAACTAAAACGGAGGACTTTAAATTCATTTAGGTTTAAAGTTTCGTGTCAAAATAACAAAAAAAAAAACTTTGATCTTCTTTTTGTCATTTTGGCATAATACTTTGCCTTCTAGCACTGTCATGGTCATCACCGGAAAATCCTCAAATTGGACCCACTCTAGGATCTACAAATACGTTTCAGCAATAATGATCTATACTTAAAGTATACGTACCTACTTATTTTTCACAATGCGTGGGTACACGGTGGCAGAAATTTTGATGAGAGAGAAGAATTTGGGTACTATAATTTGTTCGTAGCATTTACTATATATATTTTTCGTAATGAAAATTCATGGAGTATTTTTACCCGACTGCGCAACGCAAAGGATCCCTCCTTTGCGTTGCGCAGTCCCATTATTAGGAAGCCGGATTTTTGATGGGTCCCCTCTGTTAAAATCGTTCTTTAATTCTTTATTGTACACCATAACAGCTTATATTAATTCACAGTGATTTAAATAGTTCATGTACAAAGGCGAGCTTAACTCAAAAATGAGTTATCTACCAGCAATCCTTTGAGTGATAGAGAGATCACAATAGAGGGTAGGATTACTTGTTTTTTCTTTTCAGTTTTTAATAAAGCTATTAAATACTCTATTTTACTTTTTACACAGTTGGGTTTTTTATAAACGTCGCAGCAAGTTTTACAAATTTCTACTTTAAAAGTATACCATACTTGACCGTACCCAAGCATTGTGAAATTTTTTTGACTGGAATTGATAAAAATAATCGCTGAAAGGCGCGTTTTCAATCGGTTTAAAAAAAAATAGAATGATTTAATGTAGGCCTCGTTCCTGCCGTGTAACTTTTTTTCTTGTACCCCAAGAAAATAAAGACATATTGAAAATGACGACTTGTCGCCGACGTCAACGTGAAGATCGACATAGCGGGAACTATGCCCTATTAATTCTTTTAATTCTTATTTTTCGTGTATTTTTGATTATTTTGAGACTTTTGGCATTGGCAATGTACCAAATTAATGTTTCTATCTTGATTTTAAATTGTTTTCGCTCTTAATATGCGCTTACTGAGGATCACAAACTGCGTAATAATTGGCGATATCAATACAATTTTGTTAAATTGTTCAATATTGCCGACATCAGAAATGCGCAAATGAACTACCTGTGTAAGCGCTTCATAACACATTACGCAGCAATGGGTGCATGGTTTATCTACTGTTAATTTTTGGTGTTCAGGGTTTTGTTTTCGCTCCTTATTTTTGTTTCTTATGTGGAATTTAGTTATAACCTTTTTCTATTTTTATGTACCTATGTGAATTTTTTGTTGTTAATAAAATATAATCATTGAATTTATTAAAATTGTGTGACACATAGCGTTTAGTTATTTGTTTATTGCCTTAAAGTGTAAGAAAGTTTCACTCATATTGTTTTTAAAACAAGCTTAATCTAAGTCAGAATCACCTTGTGGTAGATGTAAAAGCAAAACTTGTTTTATTGGTATAGCTCAAACTTAGAACTTTAAGGAGCTCAACGATTTGACGAACAATACCAAAGTAAGGACATTTGGGTAGGCTGCATAAAGAACTAAAACTGCCTGACTAACATATAATGAACCCCTAATATTGCGATCTACATGGTCCTCACATTCACAATACGTTATATGAGGACCATGCAAATTAGTGTCTGAAATGGGCTTTTGAGGAAAGAACCACACAGATTTGAGTGGACCTGTCCAGTCAGTGCAAGCCTTGGTCAGTAGTCGAGTAGCTCAACTTAGAACTAATAAGGGGCTCAACGAATCGACGAACAATGCCAAATGCCAAGAAAGGACATTTGAGTAGACCACAAAAGTACTCAAACTGCCAGACATTGTTAAAAAAAAATACTTGAAATGAAAAAAGAAATAGAAAACCCATATAATCCTCATATTCACAATAATGAATCAAAAATAAAATTTAAATGTATATAAATATATATATACATATATTATATCGGCGCAATTACAATAGTTTCTCATTCCAAGTAATCAAATAATTAAGATTCATAATTTTACTGTCCAAAAATTAGTAAATTGATAGACTTTAAGTTTATTACGATGTAAAATTAACGATAAACAGCATTTAACTATTCCTGTTATTGTAATTTAAATGTTTCAATACGTAACCTAAAAACTTACACGTGCACGTGAGAGAGACGAACCCTATAAATACGGCCGCACTGTCGGCGTTTGGGCGTATCTGTCGAACCGCACCTTTCGGTACCGTATCAAAGGTGCACTTTCAGCCGGGGGGCAGAAACCCCATTCACGACGGAGTGCCCCAAGGCGGTGTGCTCTCGCCCGACCACCTCCGGGACGTACCTAGCCCTGTTCGCCGATGACACGACCATGTACCGCTCCGGCAGCAGCGAATAGCACATGGATCGAGTTCCCAACGGTCTGCCAACGCCCTAGGCAATTGGTTCCGGAAATGGAGGATCGAAGTTAATTCCGAGAAAAGCCAGGCCGTCTTGTTTTACAAGCCGTGATCTCGAGCCCGATCACCAAGTTTAGTAAGCCGATCCCTTGGGAGAAGCAAGCCAAGTATTTAGGCGTGATCCTCGACGGACACCTTATGTTCGGTGAGCACATAAAGACGCTCTCGGCTTCACTCGATGCTGAATGCACGCAAAAAGCTGTCCATAAGATGCAAACTGCGCATCTACACTACGTGCATACGTCCGATAATGACCTATGCGTGTGCCACCTTCGCGAATGCAAAGTCATATCATATCAAATACTTCAAAAGGTTGTTTCTACGGAAGGCCACAGGCGCCCCGTAGTTGTCAAAATGAGTGACTCCACGTCGATCTCAAGATCCCGACAGTGAAGCAGTTCATGAAACGTCTATTCCAACGTTTCATCAAAACTGCTTCAAAACACCAAAATCCCCTTATCGTATCGGCCACCCGATACGCTCCATCCCAGATCAGTAGGATCCGCCGTCCACGACATACCCTCGTCGAACCCAACGACGCCATCACTCTGATACAGGAAAGCTGTAGGGAATCCAGCACGTTTCGCATACACAAACACAGACCGCGTGCCGCTTTCCGACCTCGCCACCGAGGCCCGTCGCAAGGCCCCCGTAAAGACCCTCCCCGACCTTTGATTACCCAGCCAGCCCATGTCGCTGAGCCAGTAGTTTTAAACTCCCCAAATAATGTTATGACCCAGCCTGTCTCCTGTTGTTCCTCCCAAAATGACGCTGCTAGCCGAGGTCCGTATCCCACAGGGGAAGCCCTAGCGAGTGGTTATTTATTTTTAACTTAGTTGTAAGCCCTGGCTGGGGCCTTGGATTCATTTAAGGCCACCACAGGATAGTCCGTTTAAGCAGTTACCAGCCCTAGCGTGCTGAACTGCGAGTGGTCATGTCAAAAAAAAAAGGCGTTCGGGCATTCATGCTTGAGCCGCTGGATCGTACGGACCTCTATGTGACGTCGTTACGCTGTTCGTTGAATAAACGAAGTTTGAAACAAGTTGTGAAGTTTTCTTTTAAAAAACCAAAAATGAGTGATCATGATGACATTTGTGGCGTCAGCTATGATGACGTCACACTTAAAAAAAACACTATGGAGGTCCTTTCTCTGTTATCAGAACTGGGATCCCAAGAAGCTCATACCCAAACGGTCTACCTCATCAGTTCGTTCACCACCTGAGCAAGCGGAACCAATCATCACCCAGCAGAGAGAGCCTGTGTTGGTCACCAATACACCATTGGAAGCTGTTCTGCAACAAAAGCCGCGTATCTCCCTCATGGAATGAAGATGGGTGGGATATGACCACAAATCCTGATGCAAATGATGTAAAAGATATCGGAGCGCTTATGTGCTCCACCTACCGAAGCAAAACTAAAGATCAAGGACGTCTATTTACCATCATTTGATCCGGACACCCACGTCACTGTACGAGAATGGTGCCAGCATATCGATCAAGCGATCGAAGCGTACAATCTCGATATCTACATGAAAGTCTGCAGCCTGTTAAAGGGGCATGCAAAATGTGTATTGATGACTGGATGGTAACTACTACTACTACTAGAACCGTCCAAAACTTGACACTTGAACCAACTAAAGCTAAAGCCCTGTACATTAGCAACAAGATCAAATCGGCAGATAATAAATTAAAGACAGTTTGGAAAGTTATCAATAATGAAACAAGTAGGAATAAAGTACGAAACACTATTTTTTAACTGGAGAGACACATGGTGCCATAAGCTCTAATTTAGAAGTAGCTCAAGTATTTGCTTTTGTTCCGGCAAATCAAAATCAAATTGACCGAAGACTTATGGGGAATGTCTATCAAAGTGTGCACGTCCATAATGGAGACCATAGCACCATACTTGGCTTTAATATTCAATTTATGTGTAGACCAAGGAGTCTTTCCGGATATAATGAAATACAGTAAGGTTATACCACTTTTTAAATCCGGTGACAGTAAAGATACCAATAATTATAGACCTGTATCCGTATTGCCAGTTTTCAACAAGGTATTTGAAAAAGTGATTCTCAATCAAATGCTCATTTATTTTAACATCAATAAAATCTTACACGATCATCAGTACGGTTTTACCAAAGGTCGTTGTACAACTGACGCTGGTGCCACGTTGTTAAAACACATATATACAGCGTGGGAAGAGGTGCAAGATGCCATAGGAATCTTTTGTGACCTCTCCAAGGCATTTGATTGCGTAAATCACGAAGCCTTGCTCTTAAAGCTAAAACATTACGGACTAGGTAAACTTGCACTCAGTTTTAGTGAAGTCTTACTTAAATGACAGACAGCAGCAAGTAAAAATAAACGGTGTTAATTCACTTTATTGACGACGTAAATAATGCGCTACAGCAGGTCCAAAATTGGTTCATTGCGAATAATTTAGTATTAAATGGGAAAAAAACTAAGTGCATCAGATTTGCTTTACCGAATGTCAAAAGTAATACTTGCGACATAGTATTGAACAAAGAGAAACTTGAATTCGTCGAAGACACGGTTTTCCTAGGGATCACGCTTGACTCAAGGCTAGAATGGGGTCCTCATTTATTATCTCTTGCAGGACGGCTAAGTTGAGCAGCATATGCTGTCAGAAAAATCAGTCAATTTACTGATATAGATACCGCGAGGCTGGTTTATTTTAGTTTCTTTCATAGTATAATGTCTTACGGTATCGTATTATGGGTACGAGCTGCAGACATCGAGTCTATATTTATTCTGCAGAAGCGTCAGAGCGGCAGAGCCATCAGAGCCATATACCATCTTGGTCGGCGCGATTCTCTAAGGGAACTGTTTAAGGATATTAACATCATGGCGGTACCTTGTCAATACATATACGAAAACATTATGTTGTATGTTCGGAAAAATCTTGATCTTTTTAAAAAGATTAGTGATAGGCATAATTTTAATACTAGGAATAGGAATAAATTTAATCAACACCGATTCAGATTGGCTAAAGTGTTAAATTTTATAATAAAATATCCCGTGAGATTCTCGAACTAAATAAGAAAAAATTTGATTATTGAGTAGAAAGAGTCACCGCGGCCCTGGATTGCAAAGGGCTTTAGAAGGAACACGGATGGGTTTTAGTCAGTAAGAGTCTGACACGCCCTTCCGCTCCACCCAGAGCGGAAGAAGTCATCCCCTTTGGGACGCGTTGAGCTGGCGGGCAGGTCGCCCCTTCAACGTCAGTGCCCACACTGGGGCCCTATAAAGGGCCATGGACCGCACGATTCCCGCATAGAGCCTCCGGCAGGAGGCGTTTGGACCCCCTACATTGGGCAGGAGGCGCTTGAAGGCAGCGCCGGCCCGCTCCAGTCTTGGAGCCAAACGTCGGAAGTGATCCTCGAAGTTCCATCGGCTGTCGAGAACGAGCCCCAGGTACCTGATCGTCGACCCGACGCCGATGTGAACCCCTCCTGCCGTTATTTAGGATCCCATTGGTGGCCTGTTCCGAGAACCATAAAAACACATGGCTTCGGACTTGTGCAGGGCCACCTCGAGACCCAATCGCCGGATCCTCTCAACGACTGTCGCAACCCCGCGTGTCATCACTTCGGCCGCCACCTGATGCGAACCCCCCTGCGCCAAGACTAGCGTGTCCCGTGACCGGAGTGCCTCCCTGATGCAACACCAAGGCAGGGAGTTGAAGGCATTGGCGATGTCAACAGACACCGCCAAGACGACCCTGCTCCGGGATACCGCATCCCCCATCGTAAGGGCTCTCACGCGCATGATGGCATCCACCGTTGAGCGCCCCGTGAGGAAACCGAACTGGTTCTCCGCCAGATTCGGCCCCACCCTCAACAGGTGCCCAACAAGGCGGTTTGCAATTACTCTTTCAAAGAGCTTGCCCACCTCGTCGAGCAGCATGATGGACCGGTAAGCGGACGGAAAGTCCGCAGGGCGCCTAGGTTTCTTAATAAGCACCAGTTTCTCCGTCTTCCAACGAAGTGGGAACCGGCCTCTCTCCAAGCATGCGCTTAAAAACCCTTGGTTTACTTAGTTCATACTTGGGCACACAGGTTAAAGTTCAGATAAACGGTGTAAACTCAATAGGGTCGGAAACGACAATGGGCGTTCCTCAGGGTTCAATATTGGGTCCATTCCTTTTTTTAGTTTACATAAATGATTTGCCCCAATTACTCCAAAATCAACCAAATATGGTATTATTTGCGGATGACACAACATTAATATTTAAAATAGACCGATGTCCTCAAAATCTTGACGACGTCAATAGCTCTTTTCACCAGGTCCAAAATTGGTTTACGGCAACAACTTGGTTTTAAATAAAAAATAAAACTTTTTTTTATTTAAAACTTATTAGATTTTCACTATTAGATTTTCTTTACCAAATGTTAAAAGTAGCGAATGTGACATCATATTGAATGGAGAAAAACTGGAGTTCATTAATCAGACGGTTTTTCTAGGTATCACATTGGACGAGAAATTACAATGGGGGCCTCATATTAACATCTCTTGCGGGTCGTCTAAGCTCAGCAGCGTATGCTGTTAGAAAGATAAGACGTAGAAACTGCACGTTTGGTCTACTTCAGTTACTTTCACAGCATTATGTCGTACGGTATTTTGCTGTGGGGTCGGGCTGCTGACATTGAATCCATATTTATTTTACAAAAGAGAGCTGTCAGAGCCCTTTATAATCTGCGTCGCCGTGATTCTATTAGGGAACTTTTTAAAAATATTAATATTATGATAGTCCCTTGCCAATTCATTTATGAAAATATTATGTATGTGCGGAAAAATCGACATCTTTTTAGTAAAATTAATTTAAATACTAGAAATAAAGACAAATTAGATCAACCATTTTTTAGATTAGCTAAAGTCCACACTTCTTTCATGGGGTATTGTGTTAAATGTTACAATAAGATACCTTCTGACATATTAGAACTAAATGAAAGAAAATTGAAAACTTATGTTAAAAGTACACTTTGTAAACAAGCATATTACAAATTAGAAGATTACATTCAGGATAAGAATGCTTGGAAACATGCTGGTCCTGCTTCATAGGACAATCAAGGGTGTAGACAAAATCCAACTGTTTAGATTTATCTATTAACTTTATAGATATACTGTTTCTTTTTTTTTGTGTTTCTATTTTTCTGTTGACTCACGCACTGTTTAATTAATGGTTCCAATGTTTGTAAATATGTGGGTACCATTTACCTAAATGTCTTTAGAAAATGAATAAGTATACCTCTGCTGGTGATACTTTGTTCTTATAAGTAGCATACTCTGGGTGCATCGTCCTCACATAATATTAAATTAATTTTTGTATACCAAATTTTGTAAATCATTATTTGAAAAGAGTAACTATGGAGTTTCTTGTCCGTTCTTCTCCATAAGAATCTACCTTTCCGAATGGACAGTAGAATCACTTTATTAATGTTATTTTATTATTTTTACTGAACTGTAAACGATGACGTTCAAAAGTGCCGTTTAATGGCCTAATTGAAATAAACGTTTTGACTTTTGACTTTTTTTTTTTACCACTGAACCCCCTTCGTCGAGGCCCGAGAGCCTCCAAGGCCAGGACCCAGGCTTTCCCAGGTAAGCCGTCGGGTCCTGGGGCGATATTTTTGGCCTTCAGCCTGTTTACCGCCACTCTCAGGTTTACCTCAGTCACCTCCGGAGCGTTGTCATCGTCGTCGCCGACGTCGGTGTGGTCCGCATCGGGCACCGCAGGTGACGGAGCCATATGCGGGGGAGCATGCTCCCCTCTCAAAGGGAACAGAGCGCTCACCACGTCCTCCACCAGCTGGGGCCGGAGACTCTGCGTCAACGGGGGTGCCCAGGTGCGAAGTTTATCCCGCACCATTTTATAAGGGCGTCCCCACGGGTCCCCGTTCAGAGACTCCAGCATCTCCTTACGAGCCAGATCCCTGGCTCGCAGGATCCCCGCTTGGATGGTGGCCTTCGCAACTCTGTATTCCTCGTACAGCTCCGCCTCCCTGGCCTGCGCATCAGGAGGCCGGATGCGGAGCCTGTGATGCCTGGTGTACAGGCGCCGTGCAGCAACGCATGCCTCGCGCAGCGATGCCAGCTCCCGCGACTACCAGTACACCTGGCGGAGGGGGGGGTCCTAGCCGGACCCAGGGTATTGCCATGTCACATGTTTCGGACATGGTGTCCCGGAACCACTCCGCCTCGTCGTTGATGTCAGCAGGCCTGTCTGGTTGTGACACCCAGGCCTGCACGACCGAGGCTTCCTGGAGAAGCTCTCGGTCCAGCTGCTTCAGCGCCCACCGCGGACCACTCGGGTGAGGTCTGGGCGGAGACGTCAAACCGGATGTACCGGTGGTCCGAATACGTCTCCACCTCCTCCATGACGCGCCAGTCGACGACACGCGGTGACAGAGCAGGGCTTGCAAACGAAATATCCACCACGGACTCACCCTGCATCCGCACACACGTGGGGACAGAACCCCGGTTTAAGACGACCAGGCCTGTCTCCAAAGCCCAGTCCTCCACCATCCTGCCCCTCTTGTCCGTATATTGGGAAAGTGCTTGGCATTGAAGTCCCTGAGAATGAGCACGGGGAGGGAACGATACCCGGCGACGACGACAACCAACTCCCTAAGGGAGTTGTGGAACTCGGCGAGAGATCGGTTCGGAGAGAAGTAGGCCCCCACTACTACAATCTCCCCAAACCGTGCTGCTACGCACCCCTGTCCTCTCCTGACACTCTCGAGGGACGCGGTACCGGCGGCGGCCGACGAAATTAGGGCCACTGAGCCGTTGAGGTCCTCCACCCAGTCATCCCTGGGCGGGACAAGGTACGGCTTAGCGACCACGGCGATGTTGATCGACCACTGCGCCATGCTCTGGATCAACAGGTGCTGAGCGGCACCGCAGTGGTTGATGTTCGCCTGGCGGAAGCGTAATGGGGCCGTTATTGGCATTCCATTACGGATATCAGGTTTTCAAAATATAATTTTGATGGGTGACATAAATAAAAATATCAAAGATTCAGACGTAACTACATCGAGCTACCTCGACCTACTTTCTTTCTTTGGTATGTTACCAGCACTTTATGAACAAACTAGAAGATCTAGCCAATGTTATAATTAAAACTAAGGATTCTTCTCTTACATTATTCTGCAGTCTGCAATTACTGATCACGAGGCTACCCTTTTCTGTTTGCGTTTAAGTGGACAAAATCTGGCTCCGGTCGCACCGCCACAGGGCATGCGGGTCCAGCATGCGACCGACTCGACGACGTCGAGGGCGCAACACGCGTAGGCGCCAACGATGTCGGTGGGCCGGTGGCTGTGTTCTTCGCTGCTGTTGGTATGTAAAGTCAATTAATTTACTAATTTTTTGACAATCAAATTATGAATGTTAATTATTTGAATACTTATAACGACAAACTATTGTAACTGAGCCGATACGGCCATTCTGACAGGCAGTGCGCGCTATGCACCAGCCTCATTGATTCTCGTGCGTTGCTTTCACGACAGACTTACATGATAGTTGTGTGTTTACACAACTTTCGACGGAGATCCGGCCAGTGCGCAAGCCGCCTCGTAGGAGATCATGCGATATCCCCTGATGACTCTGACGGCCATCACCATCTGCGGGTTCCCCAGAACTGTGATGGTGCTGGCCGTCAGGTCAGCCGCCCAGATCGGGGCCCCATACAGGGCCATCGATCGCACGATCCCCACGTACGGTTCTACAGGCGGTGCTCGGGTCCCCCAGATTGGGAAGCAGCGTTGACAGCGCCCCCGCCGCGAACAAGAACTCGGGCGCCAGCCGCCGGAAGTGGGGGCCGAAATCCCACCGGCTGTCGAGCATCAATCCCAGGTACTCCATGGTGGACTCGACAGCGATACGGCCCGCCCTGACCACGATGTGCGATCCCGGCGGCGGCGTTCGCCGGGGCCCATGACAAACAATGGCCTCCGACTTGTTGAGGACCACCTCCAGGCCGTGGCGCTGTATGCGGCTCACCTGTGAGACCGCAGCCATCGCCAGCAACGCTGCCTCCCTGTGCGAGCTCCCCCGGGCAGTGACCAGCGTGTCGTCAGCGTAACACACCAGCTGCACGCCCGGCCGGAGCTCGCCCCTCAGCACCCAGTCATACCCGATGTTCCACAGGAGCGGGCCTAAAACCGAACCCCGCGGAACATCGCACGACATGGGGCGCTGGTATCTGCCATCACGTCCCAGACAGGTGACACACCTTTCCGCCAAATAAGCCCCGACGACACGACGGAGGTAGGGAGGCACTCGATGATAACGCAGTGCCTCCCGAATACAACTCCAGGGCAGGTTGTTGAAGGCGTTGGAGATGTCCAAGGACACCGCCAACATCAAACCCCCCCGGGACTCTGCTTCCTCCGCCAGGACTCTCACGCGGTCTGCGACTGTCCGCTCAAATAGCTTTCCCACCTCGTCCAGCACTATGGGCCGGTACGCGGACGGCGAGTCCGCAAGGCGCT